>OX439007.1:15332195-16741015 GCA_949316495.1 Amphiduros pacificus | reverse complement strand
AAGACAAGTCACTGCCGCAGTCGGAGCTGGCGTCGGACACCATTCCGGAGTCGCACTGGCTGTTTGGAAGGCTGCCATCATTTGCCTCGTCTCGCTGAACCAAGCTCCATGGAGGTGGGGCCTGATCGGGAAGACGCCGCATCACAAACTTGTACACTCCAAACCCTGACAGACCAGTGGTAAACCAGAACTTCTCCACCTTGTACAAGCCTACAATTTATACAAGTAGTCTAATGGAATGGATGATACTTTTTATCCCACTATAAAGCTGTTGTACAAATGTAAGAAAATATAAAACATCTGCAACAGATTTTGTATTGATGACAGGTGATTATTTCAAATTCTGGCACTATTATTTCTTGTAAGAATTAGACGAATTTAGTCGAGATATTTTTAAAGTTCAACATTTTGATGAATAATTTTTTTATATTTAATATGAAATTATCAGGATTCGAAATAGTTAGAGAAATACTGTGCAGAATGTGAGAGGTTTACCATCATATCGGTATCCCTCTTCCGGAGCGAATACACTGCGCAGCTTGTACCCTCTGATAACCCGCACAGGATAACCACTGGATACATTCAAAGACAACGCCAAGTTTCCTCTGGAAAGGGTTTGGTCCTTGGATTGAGGTGCTGTCCGCAAATTCTGTTTTGAAGTAAATTATTCATGAATATTATTACTGATACTGGTGCCATACTTCTGTGTGTCAAACTGCTTATAATATTCTGTGTGTCAAACTGCTTATAATATTCTGTGTGTCAAACTGCTTATAATATTCTGTGTGTCAAACTGCTTATAATATTCTGTACGTCATTCTGCTGTCATATGTTTCAAAAGTCTTAAAGATATGGGAATAAACCAATAATTTTCTTTTTTAAAGCTGCCATAGAAACCTTCTGACAACTTTACATTTTCTGTCAGATATCACCTGTAACTCTAAATTTTTAAAAGTCAAAAACTATTTTTTTTTTTACAAAAATACAAGATGAGGATACTTGTAAATCATCATTACTCTTTTTAAATCCTGTAAAACCCTATAATATAAAACCTTTTGTATGTCAAGAGTCAGATACTGGCTCTGCCAATATATGTTTTTTTTGTGTTCAGTTATTCTGCACATTTTCATGCGGTTACCATACAGTTCTGCAATTGGTTGGCTCTATGTACATGTGTATGGACAATGCCACAACCCTACATGTGTATCTGCTCATTTCATTTGTTCAAAGGCAATTTAGAATGGATCATTTATAATTTTACATCTGAACTCATTTGTTGATGTACTCACTTTCTAATCAATGACATAAATTGGCTATGGTATTAAATACAACAAATTTATAAACATATGAGTCGGTGCCTATTGGATGTTAAAATAAAACTGAATTATACCTCGCCTAAATTCAATTTTTTTACAATAACTTTTTCACCAAACAATTGAATTCATTTGTCAATTTCCACTTACCTTGGGATTGTTCTTTGTGCCCTTGAGGTCGCGACCTCCCTCGCCTGTGTATGTGAAGCACTCTCCGAGGTCGATATCATCCTCATATCCACCAGAGAGCGCTATGGAATACGCTCCCTCGGGGCCGCCATGGATGCCTGCCACAGTGGGCCTATCAAACATATCGTTGTATCATCAAAACCAAGTAAAAATTGTGAATCTATTCAAGAACTACTTAAGCTGATTAGAACAATAGCATATGACCATATTTGAAGATATGCATGGGTGCTGGTGAGAAAAATTTTTTTGACGGAACATTTTCGGCGAAAAGCGAGCCTCGCAAACTTAACCGAAAAGCGATTGGTGTGGGTAGCCGAGTCGTCAAAATATTAGCCAATCAAAATCCGTCAAACTCTACCGAAGCAGCCCGCAACACCAAAACAAGGCGGCGGCCACAAGCGGTAAGCGAACGACTGAATTTTCGATGTTTTGGGTCGATTTGTGCAATTTTGATGACACGAAATTATTTTTTTTACGGAGGAATCGATTCGATTTGACGGATTTTCCGTTCACGGATTTTAAATTTTGACAGAAATCCGTCTGTAGACGGAGGACCAGCACCCATGGATATGTTTCTTGAAAATAACTTTTAAGCTTTCATACTGTAATTAGATTCAATTTCAATCTTTACATCAAAAAGCATTTCAGAAATCGTTGGAATTCATTGTTGCAGAACTTGGCAACACTGAGTTCAAATTCCTCACAAGGTTTCGTCCAATGCTCAATAATTGTTTGGCAAATTACCATCTTAACTTCTTTTTATTTTTATTTGTTCTGAATATCATGTAAAGTGTGACATTTAACGACTAAGTCCAATTTCCAAAGACAATTTTGCAAGGAGAGACTTTGGTACTTATATGTATTACCTGTGAATTCCTGCTACGTTACATTCAATCCTTGTGGCCCACCAGGTACCTACGTCCACATCAGGTATGAAACCATATACGTTGGGACGATTAGGTGGCGCCCTCAGGCGGGGAGTGTTCTCATCATCTTCGTCCTCCATCTCTCCCCTCAACTGATCTTTCAATTCTTGTTTGCTTGGGGCATCCTGTGTGTAATAAAAACAATTATTTTTATTTTCAGTATTTAAGAAACTAACAGTTTATTTTGTAGCTTTTATTGACCAATTGTTTTCTTAATAAGATTCTTTAATATTCAAAATGGGTAAACAAAATTTCATTACAGATTTTTCCATGTAGCATTTCATATATATATTTCTTTTTTATCATATATATTTCTTTTTTGTCATATAAATTTCTTTTTTACCATATATATATATTTTTTATCACAATGTATAAAATTCAGTTTGTTTTCAAAAATAACTTTCCAAACAAAGGCATCACAGTAAGACATTGCTCAAGGGGATCAAAATGTATTGTCATTCCAGACAAGGATTTGGAGTGACCTCCTGCTACTTACAGCTCCTTTGATTCGGAGTGACCTCCTGCGTGGTCCTGTACTGGCTGATCCATAATCTTCAAGATCTGCACTTTCTTTTCCAGGTGTTGTTACTATGAAAGCTTTTCGAGCCTTTGGTGTTCCTGATGACTCTCTCTTCCTTTTGAAGGAAGTGTTCTTGATCACTCTTGGTAAGGGCTTGAACTGTGTCAACAACATTAAAAACAATAAAATTAGTTTGTTTCTTTTAAATCCTGATGAATAAACTGTGTTTTTTGAACAATTATTCTTTGGAGCTTCCAAGTTTCAGACAAAGATGTACCGTATTTACTCGTGTATAAGTCGACTCGTGTATAAGTCGACCCCCCAAAATTGAGGTTATTTTTCTTGAAAAAAAACAATTTCCGAATATAAGTCGAGTTGGTTTTTCTTGACATATCGGCTCTGCTACCATTCAAGCTTCAGCTGAAGCTTGGCGGTCATTTTAAAAGTGAAACGTAAATATACTTACGATATAAGATCTTAGCGGTCTTATACACGAGTATATACGGTAAAACGTCTTAGCGTCTGGGTGCCCACGAGACAAAAGTGGAGCGGCCAACATGTCAATTTTAATTGCGTTTTAAATGATAAATAAAGGTATGTACTTAATATTATCACAATTACTTCGAGAATTTCTCCACATCATTGATCTTAGCGTCAAAACAAAGCGTTTTCATTATTTATCATTTAAAATGCAATTCGATCCACGTGTGAAAGCATTTCTGTCAACAAGGGAAGACACGACTCAAAGCAGTGGAAACAAATGCGCAAAACTGTGAACGCTGATAATTGAAATCAGTGAAAACAAAGTCAAAACAAAGCATTTTGAAATAATATGTTTTAAATGATATATAAAGGTATTTACCCAATATTATCACAAATTATTTTTCGCAAGAATTTCTCCACGATGTAGAACGTAATACGATGTACATGACGTCCTTAATCTTAGCATCAAAACCAACACGTGGGAGAATATTTCTTTGTGTATTATAAAGCCAACGATATTCATTATATCGCTTTTAATTATTATTGTTTATATCGTTTTTAGCATCAAAACAAAGCGTGTTAATACACAAAGAAATATTCACTTCCGTCACTTCCGCCTTTCAAAATTGCGACCACGTGTTGAGTCGTGTCTTCCCTTCTTGACAGAAATGCCTTCACACGTGGATCGATTTTAATTGCGTTTTAAATGATAAATAAAAGTATATACCCAATATTAACACAAAATACGCTTTGCAGGTCGAGAACAGAACAAAACCATTCATCCATTTAACATGCTTTACGCAATACGAGGTCGTCATTTTAGAAAGCAGGAGTGACGGGGACAAGCTCTTATTTTTGGTGCGAAAACAAATGGAGTGTATCAACTCGCATTGAAATATTAATATATTGCGCAATGATGGATCCCTGGCTTCTCCTCGTGTTGGGGACGTGAATTAACGCGACGTCACGTACATGATATTTACGTTTTACTTCATGGATAAATTCTCGACCTGCGAAGCATAATTTGTGATAATATTGGGTAAATACCTTTATTTATCATTTAAAATGCAATTAAAATATCAAACTCGTTTTCGCGCTAAAAACAAGTGCCTCTTCCCGTCACTTCCGCCTTTCTAAATTGCAACCACGTGTTGCGACCACGTGTTGACGATCTTAAGAAATTGACAGAAATGCCTTCACCCGGGGATCGATTTTAATTGCGTTTTAAATGGATTTATTGTTTTTGTTCTGTTCTCGAACAATTTGGGTTAATACCTTTATTTATCATTTAAAACGCAATTAAAATCGATCCACGTGTGAAAGCATTTCTTTCCAAGCGGGAAGACACGACTCAAAGCAGTGGAAACAAAGACGTATTGCAAAACTGTGAACGCTGATAATTGGAATCAGTGAGAACAAAGCGTTTCGAATAATAGACCAGTAATATTGGGTAAATACCTTTCTTTATCATTTAAAACGCAATTAAAATCAATCTGTTGCGACTGATATTCGTTATTTCGAAAATATGAAGATCGTATTTACGTTTTACCGTAATTACTCGAGTATAAGACTGTTAAACCGACCCGCTATGTCCGATATTCGTTATTTCGAAAATAAGAATGTTCGTAATGAAAACTCATAGTGTCGTAATTTTTTGGCGTAAATCCTCGTCCACAGGTTGCTCTCGTGTATAAGTCGACCCCCTAAACATTAACTAAGAGTTTTTGGAAAAAAACCTCGACTTATACTCGAGTAAATACGGTACATATTTATCCTTTTTATTTTTAAAACTGTTCCCACTGCAACTAAAAAATGTGACCAAGGCTTTGTTAATTATTACAACTAGTAATTTTAAATTATTTCAATCTCTTTATCTATTTTGCTTTTATTTCAATCTCACTGTTATAAATTGTTTTAAGAGAATCAAACTAACATATGGGTGAAGATCGAAGTTGAGCATTTTCCTTATTTTTCATAGAATATTTTTGTTCTTATTACACATATACTGGAAATATCAGCCTCAGATCATGAATCTTAGTGTTCAGCACGGGTCATAGATGCTCTCTACCAGGTCCTCTCTCACTCCACTCAAATAGAGTGGAAAGCGAGATCTGTCGCTTCACAGCCTACTCCTGCAGTGGCCACCGCTGAGGTAGCAGCCTCCTCCAAACACAACCAGGCAGGCACAGCAACTCTGACACCTGCCTGCTGACGAATGGTCACGGCCAAGCGCAAAAGACCCTGGTGCTCTTTAGCACCACATAAAAAGCCTGCAAACAAGCCTTCTCATCAACCACCAGACTTTCGGCAGACTTCTTCGGGACCTATTGCAGCATCCACGCCAGACCGACACTGCCTGCCTTCGGCAGCCACAAGAGGGCCGTCCTCTGTTGACCAAGGCCCTCGTGGGATGCAGAAATCACCCTGCAGAGCCCTCAAATCTTATTGAGAGATCTGTCAGAAGAGCTGTCAGAATGCAATATTAGCCATAAAAATGGCTGAATTTGATAGAATTTATCACATTTAAAAAAAAATTACATCCAAATATTCTTGGAAATGTAAATATACAACTGTCATATTTGTATACATGTATAAACAATCAGCAAAAAACTCTGTACCTTTGGTCATGCAAGAACTTTAGGGCCACATTATTTATTAAGGGCACATAAGTTTATTCTAACAAAAAATCTGTGTATATTAGCATTTTCAATTTATTGCATTTTTTTTTTACTAATTATATGTTCCCAACATATCACTCTGCTGACAATTGCCATCCTTCACACAAGTTGCTCTGTGATTAACATTTGTTTGAAGTTGTCATATTTTCTGAGATGATGGCTTTGAAGCTGGCTTTTAAGGGTACATCCCATCAATTAAACAGAGAAAAAATGATGACAATGGCACATCAAAGTTTTGTAAAAATGAGATTAATGATGTGACAGCTGAAGATTAACTCAAATTCATGGCAAGATTAACTACCGGGTAACTCCTTTTGGTCTAAAGGAACAATGGTCAGTTCACAGTATTGTAATTGACACAGCTACAAAAACAAATTCCTGTATTTTACAGAGGCATCTGAAATATTAAATTTTGTTCCAATCCACATCTTATACAGATACCTTATTTGGTGCTAAAATACAAAAAAATGTTTCTATAAATTTGTTGTGGGTAAGGTGCTTAATGTATGAGTATAAAGATAGGATTGACTTATTCATTGTTTTATTCATTTTCTAATCTCAAATTATGGAATTAAAAAGCATTTAATAAAAATCTGCTTTATATGTTCATCTTTGTTTGCTAGAGAACAGTTTTCCTTTCGTTGATAGCTATCTTGGTTTGGATAAATATGATACAAAATACAGTAACATGTTTGCACCAATCAAAAGATAGGATTGTCTTATTCATTTTCTAAAGCTAAACTTCATATAATCATTACTTAAATTATAAAGCATTTTGTATTATATTGCAACAACATATTAGTGTTTGTTTGCAGTTTTAGAACAGTTTTCCTTTTGTTGATTTGTTTGTTTGTTTGTCACTTTACATCACTTTCAACATTATTTTAGTCATTTCGTGATGAGACCTATTCATAACAGATATAGTGCTACCTCACTGAATTGTCATGTCGCAGGTCCTTGACATGAAAACCCACCCGGTCACAGATTTACAAGGACAACGGGGCAACCTTTTGGCACAGGCCTCAGCTCATGTATGAAATTGTATCATGTATTCAATTTAAGCATGGCAGGGGATTGAACCCTTGACCTTTGGGTCACCACAGAGGAACTGGATGATAGCTTATGACGATTGTTGTGCTGAAACCTGAGATGCGGCGAATCTTAGGATTTTCCAGCTCAAACCTGGGAGTCCATGTTTCACTGGTGAATCCTGGGATTCAGCAAGGGTTTAAAGTATACATTTTATGGAGTGAGAAATTTCTTCCACACACTTTCTATTTTGTTTCACAAGAAAATTTTGCAGGACATGCCAAGCTCACTGTTATATGATGATATGCTGCCACACAGCTATATGCAAACCACCACTCTACTCAATCTCTAGTAATAATTCATAACAATGCTTCTACTGGATGGATGATTAGTTGTCTGCTGAAACCTACACCAGTAATTGAACACTTTGTCAACAAGTTTTGTTTAGCTGGTGTGTGATCTCATGTAAATACCTAATGAGTTACCAGTTGGGCACCTGTCCAACTTGGAAAACAGGGTGGAGATGTTTTGTATAATTAATTGTCAGGGGTATACTTCAGTGTTAACAACATATGATTATTTTAAGATTATTTGAATCAATGAAATAACTGCCATGGTTGTGACAAATATTTTATGGTTGTGAAAGATATATCATTTATGGGAAAAGTATACTATTTATTTGAAAAATATCTTATTCATGTGTAAACCTTTCTGTCAAAAAGGGAAGACATGACTCAAAGGCTGCATGGGATACCCCTTAACTTAAAGGCTGAGATATGGAAAAAGTGAAGTTAAACCCTTTGATCACTGGTTTGGCCTTAAATCACAAGGACTTTGAATGGCAAAACTGTGAATGCTGATAACTCGTATCAGTGAAATTTATGATTTGATCGTCTTTGATGAAATATTTGGTTTTTCACATGGGGAGACATCAAAGGCTGCATGGATTCCCCCTTAAAGGCTGGGCAGTACAGAATTGATTTTTTTAAATACTTTTTTTGCAAACATATATAATATAAAAAATGATATTGTATAGAAACTTAAGATGAAATCTTCATAATGGGGTTCTATTTGAGAGAAATGCACATTAGAACATAAAGAATTGAATTATTTTTTTGCAAACGTAGAAAATATTAAGAATAATGACTTTATATAGAAGACAAAGATGAAATCTTCATATTGGGGTTCTATTTAAGCAATATACACATCAGAACATATAAAACTAAATTGGCAATTTCTGCAAAATCTTCTTGAATGTTTGTACTCATATCATAATAAATATTCATCCATTTTTAATCATTTTACCACCAAAATACAGCCAAGAACAGGCACTATCATCATGATAAGTGTTATCGTCCATATCATTCTCAAAATAGTGAAAAAAAATGGCTGAAAATGTGTTGCTCCAATTCTAACAATTGGTAAACAACACCTCCTGTGACTTACAGAGCCCCCTGACAGTTCAAAGGTCAAGATCACACAGCACACTTCCTGTCCAGTACTGGCAGTACTTGGTGGTCACAAAAAAATCATAATTCTCAGAGCAGATGTTCTATTGTGGATTTCAGACAGATAGCCTGTATGTATGTCAATTTTAAGATCATATATTGTTTTCAGATACCTTAAACCACTATAAAATCGCCTGGAGCTTTCCAGGTTTCATGAATGCTTTAAGTACTGGCGAGTTTAGGATTGTGGCAGGAAGTTCCTGTCAAAATCTTGTATTTTGTTTCATTGGGGAAATTGTAAACTAATTTCACATTTTTTAAAGCCTGAGATAAAACATTTGTGGAGAATAAACTGAAATCTGTTCTGTAGCCTTATTCCAGGTTTTACAGGAGTAAACAAAAAACGGTGAGACCCGGATATACGTAGTTTTAATGGAAAAGAGAAAAAAGCACTGCGATTCATAATGAAGCGTTATTCCAGTTTATATCCTGGTTCAACCATGGGCCATGAAACCTGGAATTACTCAGTTGCAATGGAAATTAAGAGCAAAGGGCAGTGCAATTCATTATGTAACCTTATTCCAGGTTTAATAAGAGCTTCACACATCATTGTCATTGACCTCAGCATGTCAGAGAATGTCAACAACAATTTGGGAAACTGACATCCAATTCTAAAGTAAGTTTTAATAGATATTATAGAATATCTTATAAAATTTAAAATTACCTTGGCAAATCTCCGGATTCACTGGTGAAACCTGGAATTCCAGCTCTCACCAGATCCCAGGATTCAGTACAGCAACAATTAAGTGCACTTAAAGTCTTAACAGCAAATAGGAAAAGACCTACATCATAATAAGGTCAGATATCAACTAATAAGAGCTTCACAATGTATTTAGTATTAAAGAACCTGGCTTTAGCCATGCATACTAATTACTATTATTGTTGACACCACAGATTATTACAGTACCGATTATGACATTCGTCACAAGGTATCCAGT
Source organism: Amphiduros pacificus (assembly GCA_949316495.1). Lineage (NCBI taxonomy): Eukaryota > Metazoa > Annelida > Polychaeta > Phyllodocida > Hesionidae > Amphiduros > Amphiduros pacificus. The sequence goes on along the minus strand of OX439007.1, from coordinate 16,731,431 downwards.
TATTCAGGGACTGCGTGCGATGAGTGCAATGACGACAAACTAGCGAGCGCAAACTACTCTGACATCCGTACTGTGACACTGACATCAGTACATTCATTCACTACTCAGTTGACAGTACCTTTGCTGGTACTTTTGGTACTTTGTGACACTGACATCAGTACATTCATTCACTACTCAGTTGACAGTACCTTTGCTGGTACTTTTTAATTCAGTAGCCAGGGATAACTTAATGATGATTTCAAAAAGGACTCGTCGGCATTCGTGCCGTGAAGACTGAAGTGAAGACATCTACATCTACATCTATAAGTTTACTCGGCAAAACCAATTGGCATCCCGCCGAGAGTGCAAGGTGCACTAAGGGGTGCAGCTGGTACACACCAGCTGCTAGTCGCCATCCTTTATACTCTGGCTAGGGAGTTTCTGAAGGATGCCGAGCTACCTGGTTCCAATGTAGTTAATTTAGGGGGAAGATTATTCCAGTCAGTTACTGTCCTTGGAAAATAGCTATATTTATAAGGGTTGCAGCTTGTCGCCATTTCGATATAGCAATTTCCATGATTTTTCCGTGTAGGAGCTGATTTCATTTTGACATGTTCGGGAAGTTTCAAAGCTATTTCATCATTTATTGCCTTGTATAATAAAACCAGCCTCTGGGTCCTTCTTCTTCCTGCCAGTGAATCCCATTTTAAGTCTTCCAGGATTTGTGTTACAGTGCCTGGTTCTCTCTTCCAGTTGCCAGCCACAAATCTAGCAGCTTGTCTTTGAACTGATTCTATGCGGTCTATGTCTTTCTTGAGGTAAGGGTCCCATACACTTGATGCATATTCTAAGTGAGGGCGCACAAGTGCAGTGTAGGCAGCCTCTTTGATATTTCCTGGGCACATATTGAAATTCCTTCTTACAAATCCCAGTACTTGATTTGCTTTGCAGACGATGTTGTTAATATGCTCATCCCATTTCATGTCAGTTTGGAGTTCGACACCAAGATAGGGATGATGTTCAACATGTTGCAAGATGTGACCATTTAATGTATATTTTCTTGTGTTAATAGCTTGATTTTGTTTCTTGCTGCTCAGGGTGTAGCATTTCTGAGCATTGAAGTCCATTTGCCACTCATTTGACCATTCCTCCAGCATATTTAGGTCCTCTTGCAGTTTTGCTGCATCGTCATCACCTTCAACTATTCTATATAGAAGGCTGTCATCAGCAAAGAGCCTTATGTTTGAATGTTTTAGCTTCTCTCCAATGTCATTAATGTAGAGTAGGAATAGTATTGGTCCAAGTACTGTACCCTGTGGCACACCAGATTTAACATGGACAGGGTCAGATTCATCACCGTCAATAACTACCCTCTGTTCACGGTTCGTAAGCCAGTTTTTTATCCATGAGCCAACCTGCCCTGAGATTCCATAATGCTTAAGCTTGCGATTCAGCCGCTCGTGGCAGACTGTGTCAAAGGCTTTACTAAAATCGAGAATGAGCATGTCAACATTTTGTCCATCATTTCTAGCCTTGAGTATATCCTGTAAGGTTGTGATTAACTGAGTTTCACACGAGTGGCCTGTCCTGAATCCATGCTGAAAATTTACCAGGATATTGTAAAGTTCACAGTGATTCATCATGTGTCTGACAATTATGTGCTCCAAGATCTTACAGGGGACAGATGTCAAAGAAACTGGCCTGTAGTTTGCGGCACAGCTTTTGTCTCCTTTTTTAAAGATTGCAACTATATTTGCTGTACGCCATGCTTTTGGAACTTCTCCTTTATCAAGTGATTCTTGGAATATTTTTTGGAGGATTGGGGCTATTTCCTGTGAACATTCTTTCAAAACTCTTGTGGGTATCTGATCCGGGCCATTGGCTTTTTTGAAGTTTAGGTTAGAGAGCAGTTTTTCTACACCAGCAATTGTGATGGTAATTGGTTCTATTTGGGGAGAATTTGGATCACCTTTGTCAGGAATATTTTCCATGTTTTCAGTAGAGAAAACAGATTTGTACTGACGTGAAAGAACTTCTGCCTTGCCTTTACTGTCTTTCACTTCAATGCCATTTTCTGTTAGTGTTGGTACACCAACAGTATCTTTGCGCCTGGATCTAATATAGTTCCAGAACCTTTTTCCGATTGATGGTCTACTAAATTCAATGTCAGGTAAATCGAGCAGCCCAAGGACATATTCATTGTGGGATTCTTTCAACTTATGTTTTATGTGTTTCCTAAGGTTTCTGAATTTTCTACGGTCAGAATCCTTTTTAGTTCTTTCAGCCTTGTTGTATAATCTTTGTTTTCTTCTAATTTGTCTCTTAATTTCCTTTGTCATCCATGGCACATCCCATCTACCAGTTATTTTCTTCATAGGAATGTGTTTATTGATAGACTCCATAAGCTTAGCTGTGAACTTATTGTTCAGAGTTTCAGCTGGGAGACTTGAATCCTTAACTTCATCTTCAAAAAAGACATGCATGTCTTGTTTTATTGCATTCATGTCTCCTTTTTTGTACAGCAATACATTTCTTGGCTTTTTCTTTGCCAGTGTGGCTTTTGCATTGATTTCTGTTATCACCACATCATGGTCACTCATTCCTGGATGGACAGATACTTTATTTACTAGGCTAGGGTTTGTTGTACCAACCAGATCTAACCTATTTCCTCCCCTGGTTGGGTGCGGATTTACTTGTGTGAGACAATGTTCATTAAAAGTATCAATCATTGCTGTATTTAGGTCGATCCCATATGCAGGGCTCGGCTTATAGGACATATTCTCCCATGTGATATCTGGTACATTGAAATCCCCTGTTAGTAATATATTAGGGATGTTTGTGTCAGATTGAGGAATCTTTCCAAGAGATGTATTTAATTCATGGACGTTAGATATATTTCTGTCTGTTGGCCTATAGTAACATCCTATGTACAGTGGTTTTGTTCCAGTTATGTTAAGTTTTCTCCATACAAGTTCACAGTTAGTTTTTAGGCTCTCCTCCTTTGGGTCTGACAGCCACCTTTTATGGATACCAATCAGTACCCCACCACCACCCTTGCATCTGTCTTCTCTCCCTATATCATAGTCAGGGTGAATGGCACTGTCTGTAATAGTGTGGTCAATGTGGGATTCCGTAATGCATAATATATCAGGGTAATTATGCTCAGTTATTAGTTCATGTAGCTCTAATTGTTTTTTGGTTGAGTTTAGGCCTCTACAGTTCACTGTCATAATCTTAAGCTTTTGAATTTTCTGCTTTTTTCTACCTTGCTTGGGTCTTGTGTTGTAGGTTTTCCCTACAGATTGATCTTTTGTTCTTTCACTTGTGATACTTTCATCACATAGTGTTTCGAAGAGGTTACTTGTTTCAAGTTCATTTTTAAAGAAAGCATCAGAAATATTAGGGAGGCGACATTTCCAGCACTCCCATGACAGCCATCTTTGTTTATTGAATAACTCATAATCCTTATTTGTGAGCCCATCACATTTAATGTGTACGTATGTGTCACATTCATCACACTGCATGGCTCTGTGATTTTTGGCAACTGGTCGTTCACACACTCCACAGGGGAATTGAACAGGCCCTGGATGTGGGTGAACATCGCCACATAATAGTAGCAGGGATATCAGGAAAAGTAGCACAAAATTAGTGCACCTTTTCTTAGTATTTGTTTTATCCCAGTAGCAAAAATCTTGTTTCTTATATATCATGCTGGCTTTGTGAAAGGCAGTGCCTAGTATTGGGTTTCTTTGAATCATACATTGCTTGTGTGATAGGTCATTAATCATTAACAATGGGGTACTTCTGTATTTGTTGGAAGTATTGCCAAAATTTCCTTCATGAGTTATGCTTGCCACCAATATGCAGACAAAACAGTTTAGAATCAGTTTTGGTAGACAACACTTCATTTTGATGTATGTGTTTTGGTCAAATTTGTATGAATATCAAGTAGGTTTACCGCTCAAGTGTTTGCTTGAACTAGTTTGCTTTTGACTTTCAGCCCAAGTGTTTGCTTGAACAGTCAGTTGTTTTTTGCTCAAGTGTTTGCTTGAACTAGTTTGCTTTTGACTTTCGGCCCAAGTATTTGCTTGAACAAGTCAGTTGGTTTTTCGCTCAAGTGTTTGCTTGAACTAGTTTGCTTTTGACTTTCGGCCCAAGTATTTGCTTGAACAAGTCAGTTGTTTTTTTTTTGGTTTTTTTTTCTTTTTTCCGCTCAAGTGTTTGCTTGAACTAGTTTGCTTTTGACTTTCAGCCCAAGTGTTTGCTTGAACAGTCAGTTGTTTTTTGCTCAAGTGTTTGCTTGAACTAGTTTGCTTTTGACTTTCGGCCCAAGTATTTGCTTGAACAAGTCAGTTGGTTTTTCGCTCAAGTGTTTGCTTGAACTAGTTTGCTTTTGACTTTCGGCCCAAGTATTTGCTTGAACAAGTCAGTTGTTTTTTTGTTTTGTTTTTTTTTTCTTCTTTGTTTTTGTTTTTTTTTTTCCTTTTTTCCGCTCAAGTGTTTGCTTGAACTAGTTTGCTTTTGACTTTCGGCCCAAGTATTTGCTTGAACAAGTCAGTTGGTTTTTCGCTCAAGTGTTTGCTTGAACTAGTTTGCTTTTGACTTTCGGCCCAAGTATTTGCTTGAACAAGTCAGTTGGTTTTTCGCTCAAGTGTTTGCTTGAACTAGTTTGCTTTTGACTTTCGGCCCAAGTATTTGCTTGAACAAGTCAGTTGGTTTTTTTTTTTTTTTTTTTTGTTCGCTCAAGTGTTTGCTTGAACTAGTTTGCTTTTGACCATCAGCCCAAGTGTTTGCTTGAACAGTCAGTTGTTTTTTTTTTTTTTTTTTTTTTTTTTTTCCTTTTCCTTTTTTTTTAGTCAGTTTTTGATTTTCTGTCCAAGTATTTGCTTGAACAGTTCAGTTGGTTTTTCGCTCAAGTATTTGCTTGAACTGAGCAGGTTTTGATTTTCTGTGGATGTTTCAATGGACAGCCGGCAGGTAAACAAACCGGTACCTACCAACCCTCCTCACTGATCGAGACTTGTGAAGTGACAGGCAAAACAAGATAAATCACGATGAACTGAATATCGCAATACCATAAATACAAGTCTGCACACTAACCGGATTTAGTAGACCAAGTTCTGCCAAAATTCGCTTGTTGTCTTCCACATTTTTCTTGCGGAGTTCTTCATATCTCGATCCCATCTTCTGTTTATTTTCTCCGACCACGTGAAAATTCCCGCGAAATTAATCATGTGACCGGAAAAACAAAGTCAGAGTCACATGATCCGGATATTATGGTCACGTGAAGTAAATAATCACATGACCGGCAAACTTGACGATTATTTCTCAGATTGTTGCCAGTTGTCATTTCCAAGCCAAAGACCGACCGAAAAAGTAGGATAAAGTCTCGTTTCGGATTCAGATTTGCTTCACACTTACGTAAGTATAAAAATGTCAGCAGTTTGCAGCATATAAATGGTAAATTTGAAGGCATTTTGCCGCGGAACCAATGAACTCGAAGAACTCACTCCACCAACTCCACTCAAAATGCTCACCTTGTTTTTGTTTTTATTTGAAGTTGGTCAGTGAGCAAAGTACAAGAGAAGTGGATCAATTATGTGCTTGTCCCACAGGTAAAAGAGTACTGTCCAACTAAAAGATTATATTTTCTGTGTTATATAATGCTATATAATGCTCTGCCTGATATTATGCTAGCAATATTATAACAAAGAATATTTCAGCAGAGACATTTAAACACATGTTTCAGGAACTTGTTTTTAAAGGGATTAATTTAAGCACCAATTTAGCAAAAAAGAACATTGAAAATTCACATATCGCTTTTCGGTGATAAATGTAATTGCCTTTCACGTCTATTAATTTTTTGATTGACTCCGATCATTGATGTATCCCCATTAGTGTCTGTGAAATCTATTTGAACACGACCTTATTGCATAGCCTACCGGTACTTTTGAACGCACACTTCTTTCTTGGCGTCATTTTTATGTTGAGTGTTATCATAGAGGCACTGAAAGGTAAAATGACGTCATTAGAGTATGGCAATATGCTTATGACGTCATGAAACGTATTGTCCTTGGAATAGTGCCGGAATGAAATCAAACAGTGGTACCCTACTTTGAGCCTCAATTGAGGTCAAACAAAGTTCACGCTATGTGTGTTTACCCGTCACATGCAGCTTATGGTTCAGACAGACCTCTGCTGGGAATGCAACTTTTATGTCTTGTAGCAACTTATCTTGTTACCCTATTATACTTTCAATTTGTCATGATGTTCATATGTGGCTAAGCTTTCAATACACCAAATTGTTGAATTGATGCTTAATATCTTTAAGAACATGATGTATCAGAACATTTAAATATTCATAGACCCCCTGCCAATCTCTCTGACCACTGATTAAATAAGGAAGAATTGTACAGTTCTGGTTCCGGTAAAGTTGTACAGTTCCGGTGTGTACTTTTCAATTGGGAGAGAAAAACAACATGGAAATCGGCAATCGGCCTATACAAAACTGTCAGAATGAGAACAGCAGCTGTTTCACAGGAGCTGTTTCACCAGTGTTGTCTTCATTCAGAAATTACTGCCTGTTGGAAACTGCTTTGATGCCTGTATGGTGGCAGAGCAGTTGATGTGCTCATTTATACAGTATTTTTTCCCCAAAAATGTTTATCAACAATTTGAGAAAGGATCAAATGTGTTTGCCCCTTTTGAAATATTCTACCACATGTCAACAGTAGTCCGCCTCCATTTAATAAGAGTAAATCATTCACAAGTCGGAGAAAATGTGAGTTTAACAATGCTTAAATATGCATACGCAACACAAGGTCGTCATTTTGAAAAGCGGAAGTGACAGGGAGAAGCTCTTATTTATTGCATCAGAAAAAAAAGTCCAAAAATATTTAAGGTTTTTAGATCCATATCTACAGGTGGATTGAGCTGTGAGTGAAGTCTGGGATATATCTCGGTAAATTACCGGTAAACGGATGACCAGCTGACAAAGGCACATTAATTAATCCACAAGCAGGAAAATAACTCTGTAATACAGATTCAAACTCATTTGGTCATGAAAGAACTTTACTGACTATTCAAACCCTTTATACTAAGCTCAGTCTTTTTAAGATATAAATTTATACATATAAATTTAGTCATAACTGCAGGCAGAGTGGATAAGCGGAAAAAGCTCTCTCCACTAAAAACTTATGAAGACAGAGACAGTTTTGATGTAGAAAGCATCAAGTCCAGTATGGTACACAACAGCATTGTGGGCCCTACATTGTTTTTTCATTTGCTTATGATGTGATCATGTGATGTTCATATGACCGAAACTTCCGAAAGGGTCTTATCTTTGGTGTGACAATGTTGTAAATTGGTTTGAAAATAAATTTCTGATGTCTTGATTACAGGGTCAATGTACACTTTTTTCTGGAAAATATATATAATAAGTGCAGAATAACAGAACTAGAACTGTACAACTTAGAACTGTGAAACTAATCAACAATAATGTCATCTGGCAAGGCGCCTATGGGAAATCGAATACAAAAATAAATTCAGAAATACAGTACTTATTAAAACTTTGCGTGTTCTACATTTTTATTATCTCATAAGAGGTATTGATTTTAATCAACCTTGATTAGTATCTAAATACAAACTGAAAGTAGTGCAGGTCTCAATTATGTTGACATAACAAATAATGAATTTATGTTTGATATAGTTATTTACTGTACAATTTAGATTTTTCAGTTTAGTATAAACTAACATATAAACTCTAATAAGGAATATTTTTGATTTCTGAATATGATAATTTATACTTAATATCTCTCCCATGAGTTCAACAGATTTAATTTTGATTCAAGATTGGCATGAGACAGAACCTAATTATCATAAAAAAAATAATACAAGGATGTTTAACATACATTCCAACAAAAAAAAACAATGACATTTTTGAAGGACAATTTTCCATTGTTCAGACTGTACATAGAGTGGTGAATAATCTCTACTGACTTGTGCCATCAGGAACCAGGATAACACACTTGTCATTGATTGTCCTTGCTCAAACTCTAGATAAAGGTGGATGAGACAATAAATAATATATCATGTGATCTGCACTTAGTTTAACTAGTCTCTTTGTTATCCAACAAATTTAATGCGATTCAAGATCATCGAGACACAGACTCATTCTATGAAGATATGTACTACGACCAGAAAACTGTAAGTTCTGAGGTGATCATAACATATGTACACATTTGAATAGCCTGGTTTTGTGTTTTCAGGGTTTAGCATGAAGTTATTGATAGTTTTGGCTGCCGTGATGGCAGTGTCCTCTGCTGCCTTTCCATTCCACCATCCTCTCTCCAAGGAGATGATCCATTATATCAACTATAAAGCTAACACCACATGGAAGGTCAGTCTCTGTCAAACATTGGTATTGATTTTATATATATTTACCACTATATATATGGGGGGGGGGGGTGAAAAACAAATTAAAAACAATTCAAACAAAATATATGGTTTTCTCATTTTTTCTTAATTGATTCCCATGGGGTGGTAAGAAATTTTTTAATTTTGGAATATTTGCATATTTATCTAGATTATTGGCAATTTTACGATATTGATATATAAAAAAAAATGTGTATTATTTTTCAGGCAGGAGTAAACTTGGAAGGACGATCCGTGCGCAGTGTCATTTACATGTTGGGTGCATTAAAGCATCCCTCAGGGCCAATTCTCAAGCCAAAGCCAACCTTGCTCACACTGCCCACCCTGCCTGATAATTTTGATGCCAGAAAACAGTGGCCAAACTGCCCCACACTAAAGGAGGTCCGAGACCAGGGCGACTGTGGGTCATGCTGGGTAAAAATTATTTGTTTTTATTCATAATGTTATCCATACTAATTCTGTACAATGGTCAGATTATGGATCATGTTGATGTGACTTTAAAAGCTGTCCCAAACAAAATAAATCTATGGGAACAATTTTTTCATTTGGTCAGAAGGATAGATCAGTCTTTTTCATTTAAGCTGGGTAAAATGAAAATTTCTTTTCACATTGATTTTGTTACATAGCAGTAAAATAGACTTTTTAATCCTGAAATAAACAGTTTGAGATGGAAATTGAATGTTAGATAACTTTTTTGTGAGTTTTGTAAATTTTCTTTAATAAATGATATAATTAAACTTTAAATAATTAAAAACAAGGGGATAGCTTTTTACCCTCAGCCCCTGATGTAATCAGGCTGAGGGTATTGCAGTACTCCTGGCGTGGGTATGTATGTATGTATGTATGTATGTATGTATGTATGTATGTATGTATGTATGTATGTATGTATGTATGTATGTATGTATGTATGTATGTATGTATGTATGTATGTATGTATGTATGTATGTATGTATGTATGTATGTATGTACGTATGTACGTATGTATGTATGTATGTCTGTACTACTCTGTAGCGAACATCCTTGTCATCGCGATAACTCAAGAACAAATGATGGCAGCTTCATGAAACTTGACACACATATGCATCTGGTGAAAACCTCGGACGAGTTCGATGGACAGCGACCTTGACCTATTTTTCAAGGTCACAGGGACAATTATGTGAAATCCCAAGAATCACAATAACTCAAGAACGAATGATGGCAGCTTTATGAGATTTGACACACATAAGCATCTGGTGAAGACCTCAGAATTTTTTCTATGAAACATGACCTTCACCTACTTTTCAAGGTCACAGGGACAATTATGTGAAATCATCTTGTCATCGCGATAACTCGAGAACAATTGATGGCAGCTTCATGAAACTTGACACATATAAGCATCTGGTGAAAACCTCGGACGAGTTCGATGGAAGGTGACCTTGACCTATTTTTTAAGGTCACAGGGACAATTATGTGAAATCCCAAGAATCACAATAACTCAAGAACAAATAATGGCAGTATCATGAAAATTGACACACATAAGCATCTGGGAAGACTCCAGATGAGTTGATGGACGGTGACCTTAACCTGCTTTTCAAGGTCACTGGCCCATCTCAATAATTCTAGAGTAAATGATGACAGTTTCATGATACTTGACACACCTAAGCTATCAAAGGAAGTAGATTTTATGGGTTTTTTTACCCCTGCATCAATTTGCCTTGGTTCAGTGACGTTTTGTTCACAAATATTGTGTGGAGCGAATGTTGTGCAATGAGTTACCAGGGCTGAGGGTTGATGCATCTCTGATGTCTATGTTTTCAAACTGTTTTTACATGTTATAGATGGAATTAAAATACTGCACACCAAAATATTTTCATCAGAATTATAAAGAACTATTTATTTTCCCATGCATTTTTATGTAAATTATCATGATATAACAGTTGTTATGACAACCAGATATATATATATGACATACCCTCATTATGGATACTTATGATGACTTTAAAAAAAATCATTTCCAAGCCATTTTCTGACTTTTTAGATGATTATTAAAAAAAATGTTTCTATTCCTTTTGCATATAGACCCCTATTAGTGAAATTCACTTGTAAAGCAAGTTTATTTTTTGCTATTGTAGGCATTTGGTGCAGTTGAAGCAATGTCTGATCGTATCTGCATCGCGTCAGGGGGCAAAGTGAACTCACACATCTCCGCTGAGAACCTGCTGACCTGCTGTTCCTCCTGTGGCATGGGGTACACGATTCATGTTTATATTACTGTCTATTTTGTGATGATAATAGTGTCTGAATTGCACATCCTGTATTTCTGAAATCATGTAAAAAGTGAAAACAAACCAAGGACTTGATCTATAAATGTATTTTTCTTAGATCAAGAGTTTTGGGTAGCAATTTTGTGCCTTGAGGACACAGTATATTGTCTGTAACTTCTGCTTGAATAAACATCTTATCTGCCTTGTCTGATGGGTTTCTGATATTTATTTTATTAAATAAACTCAAACAAATATTTTGATTCTAAGAAGTATATTGATACCTCATATTATGAAGCTCCAAGTTCTTAATTTTTGGTTGTATAATTGCAGGTGCAATGGAGGCTTTCCAGAGTCTGCGTGGGACTATTTCCAAAATACTGGGCTTGTGACCGGAGGACAATATGGCACCCATCAGGTATAGAGCAAAAATCCAACTCTACCTTAAGGGGTATTGAAAGTAGCAAAATTTAGAAGTATATGTGAGAATTCATTGATGCATCTTTGAAATGTGCTGTTCTTGATATCTTATATCTGATGATCATCTATAACAATATGGTAGGAATATCACATTTCAAGGGAGAAAAGAGCAAAGGTGATAATATAGGAATATGTTTAATGCTGTTTTTTTTTTGGTTTCTTTTTGCAGGGATGTCAGCCATACTTATTGAAGCCCTGTGAGCACCATGTGAATGGCACCAGGATCCCCTGTGAAGGCATCCAGCCCACACCAGAATGCACTCACCAGTGTGAGGATGGCTACAAAATGGGCTACGCTGCAGACAAACATTATGGCACATCATCATACACAGTACCCTCGGACGTGGACCAGATCCGGGCAGAGATCTACAAGAATGGACCCGTAGAAGCAGCGTTCACCGTTTACGCAGACTTCCCCAATTACAAGAGTGGAGTATACCAACACAAGAGTGGATCTGCCTTGGGAGGTCACGCTGTTAAGATTCTGGGCTGGGGCGTGGAGAGTGGCACCCCCTACTGGCTGGTGGCCAACTCCTGGAACTATGATTGGGGCGATAAAGGTAATTTTCAAATATATGAATCTTTTTATCTATTGGATTTTTTTTCATTCTTTTTGTATTCACATATTGTTTCCGGAAAAAAATAAATTTCTTGGAATTATGAAATTGAAGATGACATTTTGTTTTGTTCTTAGGATTCTTCAAGATTCTGCGTGGATCTGACGAGTGTGGTATTGAGAGCCAGATTGTAGCTGGAATCCCAAAAGTCTAAATACAGCTTCTACAGATAAATTCAAGTGCTGCCATCTGGTTGCCACTTATTTTCTCCCATAAGTTGAGCACCCACAAGAGTGGTGCACTGAAAAATCTAATTATCATAACCAACTACATATCAGTTTTCACTTATGCTTTTTTTTTTCATTTATTTTACTTCAAAATTTTGGTCCCAGCACATCCTTTCCAGAAATATCTTGTGTAATTTTCATATTATATGTATGTTAACATATTTTGAGTGTTGCTTAAAAGAATTAGTGGTAAACCTTACTTGACTGTAAAATTTTAAGAAAAAGATCTGCATTGTAACCATGACAACAGTTGGAAATCTCTTGTCACTGTTCTCAATGCTGACTTAAAAATATAGCATGACAATCCCTCTAAAGAAAAAATCAATATACCAATATCATTTGTGTGTTTTCTGAAAATGGAATAAACCAAATAATAACCCAGACAATTTAATAAAAAAAAGTGATAAATTTGACAGGATTAATGAATATTTTATATATTTTAAGAAATATGTTGTGTTATTAGAAAAGACTGAATATGTTTTAAAAAGGATATTCCTACATTCTATACTTTGTCATACCCAGGATGACACAAATACTCTTGGAAAATTGTACTATTGGTTTATTGTAAATATGCAAATATTCCAAAAAGTGATACCAAGTGTATAATGTGATAAATATCATTGTGAAAAAACAGATCTTGTGATATCTCTCTCTGTAAATTGATGTTTATTGTGATGCATACATCAGTTTGATCTGAGTCAAAGAAAAGTGGGTGCAATTTCTAGTTGCAATTTTGTTGATGAGATATAAAAGAACCAATACGACAGTATAATGTGCCAGGTTTCCACTTTCTGTTAAATGGATCTATTTGTTTATAATGTAGGTCTTCGTGACACCATTTAAAAAGTAGGATATTCAAGTTGAATGTGCAAGTATTTTTGTATATTGTGTCCCACAGACATGTATAATGAGAAAATGATTGAATACAAAAAATTTATAAAACATGGATTTGTAATAAAATTTAAAAAAACATGGTCACTTTATCGATTTTCTTGTGTTCATTTTTAGTAAATTTTCAAATATCTGATATGGGTGCCAAACTGTTAAAATTATTATGATGACCCTACTAAATTATTAAAGGTCACAAATTACGCCAAGGTCATGCAGCTTTCTTTTTATGAAAAAGTACTATAGATTTAACATAGATAAAGCACCATTGATCAACATGTCACTAGAAGAATGAATTAGAAAATAAAGTAAATATAAAATATCTTCGCAAAAGAAAATCTTAGGAAACGAAAATGTTACAAAAAATGAATGACAAATGTTCAACATTATTTAAATATAAAAGAGATTTTTAAAATTGCACCACCTCCAAAGATATATAAATCTTCAACTTGTTTTGTGATTTATCTGGAGAGATCTGTTGTGACCTTTATCAACAACCGATTTTTTGTTCCCTAAATTACCCTTTTTTCTCTCCACATATTTATTACAGCTTGAATGAGGAAGGGGGGATTAGCAATGAACCCTCGCACCTGTATGGTTCATGTTCCATAAGTTAGATGTATAGCCAGTGTTTTGTAAACATGGAAATTCAGTACAGAGAACATTGGATATGAATGTTTTGTTGTATGTATCTTTTTTATTGATACCTCATCATAATCTCAGATTATATCAGTACTTGTGTAAATCAGCTGCTTCAGTAATGCAAAATATGGCCAGTGTTCTTGTTCTTAAAAATGAAAAGGTTGGGGTTACTGAACCTTTCGGGTTGAATGCTGATCAATACTATAGGATGAGTAAGGTGCTATTTGGAAAATATGAACAATTTTGGCAAAACTACAAGTTGTCCATTTTCTTATTATTCTTTTCAAAAATCTAATAGCTATTATTAATTTTTCAAGGAGGCTGTCACTTTATGTAACATAATAAACTTTACCCAATGAGAAGCGAGATAACAAGGTGGGGCCAAATTCAATATGTAACATGCATTTTGATTGGTCAAAATTATCATCTGGGAAAGGATTTAAATGTTTATTTATGAAACAATTTCCAGAAAATGTTCAAAAACATAACAAAAAGCAATAATCAGCATAGCTCTAAGGCCTATGTTTTTATTACTTTAAATCAATTTATTGATTGTTCAGAAATCAAGTGAAGTCACAAGACCCAAGATAAGTCAGATACTTATCAGGCATGTGATGCTACTATATTATGTCTATAAATCAATCTAATCAATCAGATGCCCCAAGAAGAAGAATACACAATAAAGCTAGAAACACAGGTAAGTTAAATTGTTACGTTTGTTATTCCAATAAATATCCTATATATACATGCTCAAGGTTGGTCTCATGGCAAATTTACTCGAAGTTTAAAATCCATGATTAAATCTTGTAATCACCCCCATGTTATAGTTTCTTTGCAAACATGTCTGAGCTCAAATAAAATCCAAATATGGAGATTTCATATTTGTTTTCTGTATAAAGTTATTATTTTTATATTTTCTACATTGGCAAAAAATTGTTCAATTCTTTATGTCCTGACATGCATGTCACTCAAACAAAAACCCAAATATGAAGATTTCCAACTCAAAATTAGAACTCTGAGAGAAACATGGTGGAAAACTGCATATGGAGATGTGAACAGCTTGGCTACACACAGATGGTGTATTTTGATGCCAGGCTTGTTATGATGTTTCAGATTCGACCATGCAATTCCTAGTAGTCGCCCTAATATTGGTGGCCACTGCCTCGGCCAAAACCTTCCCCTATCATGAACCACTATCAGATGGCCTCATAGATTATATCAACCATCATTCCGATGCTAAATGGACTGTGAGTTTTCAAACTTCTCAACCAATCAGATCTGATAATAGACATTTACTCTTTAAAAAAATGAATATTAAAATTTGTTTAACCAGTGCAATTGAAACGTTCAGAATTAAAAAAAAGATCCCACTGTTTCATTTTACAGAATATAATTTATTAATATAATAAATAATAATTGATTGCAGGCTGGTCATAACTTTGAGGGCAGGTCATTATGGGATGTGCGTGTGATGCTTGGAGTGCTGGAGGATCCGAGAGGGCCTCGTCTGCCCGTCAAGACTCTCCCACAGATGGACCTGCCAGACACGTTTGATGCCAGGAAACAGTGGCCTCGCTGCTCGACCATCAAGGACATCAGAGACCAGGGTGCCTGCGGGTCCTGCTGGGTGGGTGATCTAGGTTTGAGAGGTCCTGCCATGTAGGTGATCTAGGTTTGAGAGGTCCTATTGTTAGCTACTACAAGGTCATTGGCCATTGTTATGTTGATGATTCAAGTACGAGAGGTCCTGCTGGTGTGGTGATCTGGGTATGAAGTCCTACTCTGTGGGTGATCAGAGTTTAGAGGTCCTGCTGGTGTGGTGATATGAGTATGAAATCCTACTGTGTGGGTGATCAGAGTTTAGAGGTCCTGCTGGTGTGGTGATCTGAGTATGAAGTCCTACTGTGTGGGTGATCAGAGTTTAGAGGTCCTGCTGATCTTCCTCACCAAGTAGATGCAGGTCCTGCTGGGTGGGTCATCAAACATTTGAAGAGTGCATATGAATAATAGTACAATGTATGAGATAAGATTGGGTATAATTTAATTATTGATCCAAAAAGGTTATGACCATACAGCTTGAGATACCAGTTGTGTGGTATTTGCCACAAGTTGTGTGGTATTTGTGACAAGGTAGGACAGTAAATTGGAGTTTGGCTTGCCCTTGAATTTGACCGAGCTTCTTCCATCTCCCTTATGGGCCCCTCACAGCATAAACAATGTTCATAAGGGATGGTAACAATCAAGCCATGAGTATCCTGGAGAGAGTGGGCCCCTCACAGCATAAACAATGTTCATAAGGGATGGTAACAATCAAGCCATGAGTATCCTGGAGAGAGTGGGCCCCTCACAGCATAAACAATGTTCATAAGGGATGGTAACAATCAAGCCCTGAGTATCCTGGAGAGAGTGGGCCCCTCACAGCATAAACAATGTTCATAAGGGATGGTAACAATCAAGCCCTGAGTATCCTGGAGAGAGTGGGCCCCTCACAGCATAAACAATGTTCATAAGGGATGGTAACAATCAAGCCACGAGTATCCTGGAGAGAGTGGGCCCCTCACAGCATAAACAATGTTCATAAGGGATGGTAACAATCAAGCCATGAGTATCCTGCAGAGAATGGGCCCCTCCCAGCATAAACAATGTTCACAAAGGATGGTAACAATCGAGCCATGAGTATCCTGCAGAGAATGGGCCCCTCCCAGCATAAACAATGTTCACAAAGGATGGTAACAATCAAGCCATGAGTATCCTGCAGAGAATGGGCCCCTCCCAGCATAAACAATGTTCACAAAGGATGGTAACAGTCAAGTCCTTAGTATCCTGCAGAGAATGGGCCCCTCACAGCATAAACAAGGTTTACAAGGGATGGTAACAATCGAGCCATGAGTATCCTGCAGAGAATGGGCCCCTCCCAGCATAAACAATGTTCACAAGGGATGGTAACAGTCAAGTCCTTAGTATCCTGCAGAGAATGGGCCCCTCCCAGCATAAACAATGTTCACAAGGGATGGTAACAGTCAAGTCCTTAGTATCCTGCAGAGAATGGGCCCCTCCCAGCATAAACAATGTTCACAAAGGATGGTAACAATCAAGCCATGAGTATCCTGCAGAGAATGGGCCCCTCCCAGCATAAACAATGTTCACAAAGGATGGTAACAGTCAAGTCCTTAGTATCCTGCAGAGAATGGGCCCCTCACAGCATAAACAAGGTTTACAAGGGATGGTAACAATCGAGCCATGAGTATCCTGCAGAGAATGGGCCCCTCCCAGCATAAACAATGTTCACAAGGGATGGTAACAGTCAAGTCCTTAGTATCCTGCAGAGAATGGGCCCCTCCCAGCATAAACAATGTTCACAAGGGATGGTAACAGTCAAGTCCTTAGTATCCTGCAGAGAATGGGCCCCTCCCAGCATAAACAATGTTCACAAGGGATGGTAACAATCAAGCCATGAGTATCCTGCAGAGAATGGGCCCCTCCCAACATAAACAAGGTTCACAAAGGATGGTAACAGTCAAGTCCTTAGTATCCTGCAGAGAATGGGCCCCTCCCAGCATAAACAAGGTTCACAAGGGATGGTAACAATCGAGCCATGAGTATCCTGCAGAGAATGGGCCCCTCCCAGCATAAACAATGTTCACAAAGGATGGTAACAATCAAGCCATGAGTATCCTGCAGAGAATGGGCCCCTCCCAGCATAAACAATGTTCACAAAGGATGGTAACAATCAAGCCATGAGTATCCTGCAGAGAATGGGCCCCTCCCAGCATAAACAATGTTCACAAAGGATGGTAACAATCAAGCCATGAGTATCCTGCAGAGAATGGGCCCCTCCCAGCATAAACAATGTTCACAAAGGATGGTAACAATCAAGCCATGAGTATCCTGCAGAGAATGGGCCCCTCCCAGCATAAACAATGTTCACAAAGGATGGTAACAATCAAGCCATGAGTATCCTGCAGAGAATGGGCCCCTCCCAGCATAAACAATGTTCACAAAGGATGGTAACAATCAAGCCATGAGTATCCTGCAGAGAATGGGCCCATCCCAGCATAAACAAGGTTCACAAGGGATGGTAACAGTCAAGCCCTGAGTATCCTGCAGAGAATATGCATCTACATCAGAAAAAAAAGTCTTGAAGTCTCGTTAAATTTAATGTGGAAAATAGTGCACATTGTCATGTTTAATAATGTGGAGTTATTGTAGGCATTTGGTGCAGTGGAAGCGATGTCTGATAGGATTTGTATTCATTCCAATGGCAAGATCAATGTGAATATTTCAGCAGAGGATCTCAATGATTGCTGTCAGGAGTGTGGTGGAGGGTATGCACTATTTAATTCAACTTTTAATTGCCATTGTTATTAAATTATAAAAATGCAAATATCTGTAATAATTTTTTTGGAAAAAAAAAATTATTAAAACAGATTCATATTAAAATAAGAAGGTCAGCAATGAAATAAAACTGCATGTATTTGCCCAAAATGTATTTTAAATGAAACCTTTTAATAGTTACAAATTTAGAACCATTTCTTTGGTTAAGACCTGCAATTATAATTTTGGATCAATAAATGATTTTAATTCTATATATAAATAGTATTACCGGTAACTTTCAAAATACTCTTCAACCAGATTTAACTGTGACAATATCAAGATTAAATTGTATTAAAATGAGGGTCAGCAATGAAATAAACTGCTTGTATTTGACTAAAATATATATTAAATGAGACATTTTGATAATAACAAATATGGAATCCTTTCTTTGACTAATGCCTTAAATTACAATTTTCCATTTAAATAATTTTAAATTTCTGTATAATTAGTATTAACTTTCATAAAATATTCTTCAACTAGATGTAATGGTGGCTTCCCTGAGGCAGCCTGGCAGTATTTTATCAAAACTGGACTGGTCACAGGGGGCCTGTACAACAGTCACCAGGTAAAGTAGTCCCTCCTATCTCTCAGGTTGGGTGTAATATGGGCATTAAGAGGCCACATCCTACTCAGTTTCTTCAATATCTTTTCACATTTAATTTACCGAAATTTTAATGGTGTTTAATAGCAAACTGTTTTTTGGTTTCTTCCTTTCATGAAAAGCAATAGCAAATTCATATAAATTTTATATTCCTTTAGTGGAAATGTTTAAAAAGATAAAAAAAAAAGACCAACAGATTGAGTTCCTCTCTATCGGCTGTCAATTAAAACCATCTCTATTGATCAGCTGTCAATTTAAACCATCTCTATCAACTGTCAATTTAAACCATCTCTATCAACTGTCAATTTAAACCATCTCTATCAGCTGCCAATTTAAACCATCTCTATCAGCTGTCAATTTAAACCATCTCTATCAGCTGTCAATTTAAACCATCTCTATCAGCTGTCAATTTAAACCATCTCTATCAGCTGTCAATTTAAACCATCTCTGTCAGCTGTCAATTTAAACCATCTCTATCAGCTGTCAATTTAAACCATCTCTATCAGCTGTCAATTTAAACCATCTCTGTCAGCTGTCAATTTAAACCATCTCTGTCAGCTGTCAATTTAAACCATCTCTATCAGCTGTCAATTTAAACCATCTCTGTCAGCTGTCAATTTAAACCATCTCTGTCAGCTGTCAATTTAAACCATCTCTATCAGCTGTCAATTTAAACCATCTCTATCAGCTGTCAATTTAAACCATCTCTATCAGCTGTCAATTTAAACCATCTCTATCAGCTGTCAATTTAAACTATATTGAATCAAAATCCATATCAGTGGGAAAGTAACAAGAACATAACATGAAGCATTAAATTGTTTTCAAGTTTTCTCATGTTCAAAATAAAAAATGGTAATTTCTACTGACAGATTTATCTTACTGATATCACTGCAAATGTATTGACGTGTGTGCTGTATTTAGTTATTATGAGTCATTATTTTAATTTCCTTGTATTAATGTTGATGTTGGGATGTTTTATATATCAGGGGTGTCAGCCTTACAGCATAAAGTCTTGCGAGCATCATATTAATGGAACAAAGCCGCCGTGTTCAACTGTGCCTGCCGAGACACCCACCTGTACCAAGACTTGTGAACCAAACTACAAAACACCTTATTCACAGGACAAGCATTTTGGTTAGTAATTGCACTATTTTCTACCATAAGCCAGGTTAAATACAGTTTATATCTGTCGTGTATTATCTGCACAAATAGTCTCCATTTAATATTTGAGTTTTGCTTTGTGCAATTTCATTCATTCTTAAAAATTGTCTGTAAAAAATTCATTAAAAATGCATTTTCTGTTTCCCTGTAAATACACAATTAATCAAGAATCCTCCTTCTAAACTTTGTAGCCAATGTCATTAATCATTATACATTGTACAAACAATGGAATTGGTTTCATATTACCCAATCAGGTTTCTATTTTGATAAATGTGAAGTTTGTTACTTATTCACTATTCACAGTACATTAAGATTTTTTCCATATTAAAAGATAAGGGTGTCAACATCTCAATTCAAGTAGTAAACTTCACACATTAGTGATAAATCAGTGGTATACTTTTTGCTTATTGCCCAATCATTGGTAAAGCTTATCAAAAATGTACTCTTTTTCCTTGTTCTTTGCTTATGTGAAGTTGTATTGAAGGTAAGAGTGCGTACAATGTGAGACCAGAGGAGAGTCAGATCAGAGCTGAGATATACAAGAATGGTCCTGTAGAAGCTGCATTCACGGTCTATGCAGACTTTCTCAGCTATAAGTCAGGTAGAGTTTCTATACCATTATTTTTTTTTTCCTAAATCTTATAACAAATAGCACTTAATGCCAAATTTGGGTCCATATTGAGGTCTTAAATGATAAATATTTTAAATATTGCTTGTTAGCTATTCTTGTTTGTGCTTACTATCTCAATATTATAATTGTTATCAAATCCTCTTATGATTCAGTAACATTTGATATGAAGATATAAGGTTGAACTAATAATTGTCTAGACATCTTGTGTAAAATGAACTTCTATTAGAACACCTTGCAATATGTTCCCTGATGACATCATTTTTCTATCGATGAAAAATATCAACATTTTTTTATTTGTTTTTCTTCTGAATCAAATGCATGTAGGCGTGTATGAACATAAGACAGGTTCTGCTCTTGGAGGTCATGCTGTAAAGTTTCTGGGCTGGGGCACAGAAAACAACACCCCCTATTGGCTGGTGGCGAACTCATGGAATGCTGAATGGGGGGACAAGGGTATGTTCTCAACTTTCCGTTATTTATCAGTAAAAAATAATATTTTAACATAATATGTTTATCTCTATCATTTTATTATTACAATTTTTTTATTCGTGAGAAAACCAAACCTTTTTCAAATTTGTAAATAAAATCCTTAACATTATTTATTATAAAATATAAATGCTGATTTTAGGTTTTTTTATTTATATTTTTATTGATTTCTGTTCTAGGTTACTTCAAAATCCGCAGAGGAAACAATGAGTGTGGTATTGAAGGTCAAGTAGTAGCAGGCCTACCCAAAGTATGAACACTGCCAATACCCTGACCTATTAATGTTAATGATATATAGTGTATCCCCTTCACAGAATGGTTGGCATCATATTAGCTGTCAAGTCTACAATTTAACAAAACTATCCCAGCTTGCATTGTACTTTCTAATACTTTATTAAAATTGGATTCCAAAATCATTATCATTCTGATTTCACTAGATTAATATATAAAAAAAAATATGTGAAAATTCATGCAGCCATGATACCTGTTCTGCTGAGTCACAATTAATGGTAAATTTTGTCAATGTCATTGTAGTACTGACATGAATAAATAAAGTTTTCCCTATTTTGTGAGTAATCCATTTGGTGAAATAAACCAGTGATTTTATTAAAGAAAACCATGCCAAATATTTCTATACCATCTTTTCTTCTAAAATATCAAGCTACACAAGACATTCTATGTAATTTGCAACAAATTTTTCAAATTTTTATATGTTAGATATAACAGTACAATATATAAAAGAGATCATTTCACACAAGAACAGATAGGTCTAGCGATCTAGCAAAATTTGTGTTTACGCTCTTAAGCTATGGATCAAGAGATTTTTTATCATTCCTGACATAAAAATAGAGATTTATTTAGTATTATTTGTGAGATCAATACACTATAACTTAGAAGTGCATGTAAAATTCAGAGCATAAATTACAATGAAGATATTGCTTAACCGATTCAATGAACAAGGGTGTGGCTAGGATTATTTTTTTTGTTTTTCCTATCTTAAAATGTCACTATCTCAGCAAGCTCTGGTCTGATTTTAAAAATATACAAATATCACCATATATATATATATATATATATATATATATATATTATACAAATATGGACCTGGGTGTCGTGCAATATGACTTTTTATGGACCTTCGGAAAGTTATATTGCACGAGGCGCAGCCTCGTGCAATATAACTTTCCGAAGGTCCATAAAAAGTCATATTGCACGACACCCAGGTACATATTTGTTTTATTCTATGATCACTGTGTTAATTACTGCCATTGTTGGTTTAATTCTAAAAGTGAGAACTGAAAAGGACGAGTTTGTCTGTATGGTGACGTCATTATAGGGCTTCCCCAACATTTCCCGCCATGAAAGGGACGAGTTTGTCTGTATGGTGACGTCATGGAATTCCCCATCAGTGCAGTGGAAAGTATATTGACGTGCAATATAATGCATCTGGTCAATACAACAATTTAGAGAAGCTCACGTGACCAGGAATTGACCAATCACAGCACAGAATACACAGTGATCATAGAATAAATATATATATTGACCAGCATCTTGGTGTCCAATAGATGCAATAGTGGTAAACAATCATTCAATTGACAAAAAGCCACAAAATGAACTCTTTGTAATATTGAGCTGGGTATGATATTGAGACAAGGGGAATATGCCAATCATTTGTACTTCCTATGTGTCATTGTTATGTTATTCGCTCGCGTTTTGACTTGACTGTAGGTCTGAATGTTCGAGATTTTGACATGATTAAGCTGTAAGTCTATGGAGCATACACCTATTATCGGTCCATGGCGGCCATGTTTTTGGCACGTAGTTTCTGCTTACACCGTCAGATGGCGCTTTTGTTTCAGAAGTGATTGTGATTGTGTGGTAGAGTAGGAATATTTTCTTGAATTTTGCCTTGGGATTTTGCAAACTTATGCGAGCTTGATTTTTTTTTAAATCAGCACTTGTTATATATATTTGTCCTTAGATGTAAAGTGATTTAAAGATGTTATCAGTCCAGTGCCCCCAAGACAATGTTCTCTTTTTTTCTTAATTAAGAACAAATTACTTTTGTTCTACATGATCGACTGTTTTTTCAAATCTTCTTTTGAAAACTCTCATGCACACAAAATCTTGTTCCTTGATGGTATCAATGGGCATTTCTGAAAATAAAAATAAATAGGGAGATCAAAAACATGAATCGCAACAATCTAAAGATAACTGACATTTATCCGCTCACAAATGAAATGTGATATGATTAAGGCAGCAAGTCTTAATTCACAAATTCTAGAGCTGTGGTTTTGTAGCTATTTTCAGTCCTTCCTTGAATAATAGAAAAATATATCGGTTCTATTTTCAGACAAACTACAATAATTTTGAAAAACACAAAGTTCTATTACTTCATTATTATCAGTCAAGAATGTTTTCCACTCTTGTTCCAATGTAATCTTTCAATAAAAGATAACAGAGAGAAGCTTATTTAATTTTCTCTGCTCAAATAGGACCTGCTGCCACCTGGTGTGATAAAATCTTTGAAGACGTGCAAGCTTGGCTCATAATACTGAGAAATGTTAATTCACATGTTATTTTATTTTAATCAGTTTATAACATTCATAACTGTCTCAAGATTCCAAAATTGAATTTTTTTGCATTTTTTTTTGTTTGCATTTCTGGTCAAAATATTAAAGAATTCCCTTCACAGAATACAAAATGGTCGTCATCGCGTCAGCTGTCATGTCAACAAACATATCCCAGCATGCATTGTACATGACACAAATGAAAAAACAAGCAGTGAGAACTGCGAAGGCTTACTGAGAAATCTGCGAAGGGTCCTGTACTTTGGGAGTATCGGCGCAGTGCCTCGCGGATGTCATTGGGTTGTATGGCCTGGCTGCTCAGCAAGTCTCGCGATGACTGTGACCCACTCTATGTATCAATCACATATGAAACTAAATTACTTCACAATATCAAACAATAACGAACCTTTATAATTTACCCCTTTCCATGACAAAATCATCATTTTTTGTGTGTATTTTTTGTGCTAAACACAATTAGTTTTTCCCATATGTTTGTGTATCTATGGCACTACCTTAATTGACCAACAATTAGATTTCATCTATAACATTAAGATTTATCCTTAATAAGGTTTCAGATATACAAAATTTATATATATTAAAAAACAAACAAACAAACATACTGGCTCTTTTGGGAAGGCCTTACCTTTTTCCGTTTCTTGGATTTGGATTTGCCGGAAGAATTTGATCCGGAAGAGGGCAGGTTTGGGGTGTGCCCACTACTACTGCCAGGGGTGGTAGGCATGGGTGAGGGGGTAGTAGGGGTCGAGGGTGGACTCTGTCAAATACACACCACACCACACGCTATGATATCATGTGAAAAAAAAAACCAACTACTCCTTCATGGAAGTGTGTGAAGTAGCAGAGTAAATATATATGTATTTTATATGCCAACAAAATATATTTTATACATTCCTTTTCATCTGTAAAGTATTAGTACTTTGCATTGATATGCAAACGATATCACAATAACTGAAAATTTAATTCCCCGGAGCTTTGAGTGACAGAAATTTTGAAAGAAATTTAAGATTTTAAAAGGTATGCTTTCAATATTGAGCAAGTGGCAACCAAAGAATATATAAATTTATGTAAATTGAGAGCAGACCTTTCAAGCATTTACCTGCAGTGATTTTATATGTTGCATCAAACAAACTGCAAATTTGTATTTGTGCATTTGGAGGCAATATGAATGGTCAAACATATATATATATATATATTTCATATGCCAACAAAATAGCTGACAATTTAGAAAATAAACTTCCCAATCTTCAAAATTTTTATAAAAGTCTACTATAAGAGTGTGTAAAAACATTGTTTTAAACAGGACAGTTTTGTAAAAAAAAAGACAAAAAAAAAAAGACTAAGAGCTTGTTTTTACCCCTTTCCATATTCATTCAATTCTGTAAACTTCAATCCACAGCAAAAAAAAACACCCAATGAACTACATACAGCTACATAAGTACATACGGCTCCTGGCGATCCAGTGGTGGATGGTCCCTTGACTGCGGTGAGGGCCTGAAGTCCCAACACATTGTCATGGTTAACACATACGGATGGCAAGGTCTGTCTGAATGGGTCATCTACCGTTGCTCTCATATCCCGACGCACCAACAGGGCCAAGTCAACTATCTGAAATGAACAGTATTTATCTATTACATTACATGCATATTTATACAAATCTTTGATATTTAATCATTTTTTAAGTTGATTTCCTTAAGGACAGTCACGCCATCTAGTGACAAATGAAAATTTAAAAATCTACCGGTATTTAAAAAATCACATCACTCGCTCATGGTGTGAACCTTCAATATATAAATTAAAATTATGGGTCACAATCAACCACTTTTCAGAAATTGACCTCAAAGGTTAGGATTTAAATTAAATTAAATTTGAGAGAAAATAACATTTTTCATACATATCACATAATTTAACAAAGCAATGTACGTTTCCATTCGAATAATTCCTGCACTAATAATAATAATAATAATAATAATAATAATGACTTGTATAGCGCTGCATCAGACCAGGTCTGCTCTAAGCGCTTCGTTTAGCTCATTAAGATAGTGCTTTCTAAATAAAAAAGTCTTAAGCTTTTTCTTGAAGGTTTCCACTGTTTTACAATTTTTCACTTCAAGGGGCAGGGCATTCCATATTCTCGGCGCATATACCATGAAAGCCCTATCGCCATAGGATTTCATATTAGTCTTAGGTACTATGTATTCATTACTATCATTAGACCGCAGACCCTTGCCTAATTGCTTATACTCCAATAAATTGGATAAATATTTTGGGGCATAGCCATTTTGCACCTTCCATGTTAGTAGAGCTATTTTGAAATCAATTCTAGCCTTCACAGGCAACCAGTGAAGTTCTATAAGTTTTTGCGTGATATGATCTCTCTTTTTAAGTTTCCCAACTACCCTGGCTGCAGCGTTCTGTAGTTTTTGTAGTTTAGATAATTCACACTCAGGTAAACCAGCAAGAAGAGCATTCCCATAATCAAGGGTAGAGGTAACAAAGGCATGAGCAAGGGTGTTGGTAGTCTTTTCATCCAGACAGTTTCTTATTCTTGATAAATTTTTTACATGGAAGAAACCATTTTTACACATTTTTTTGATTTGTGATTTCATTGATATTTCTTGGTCTAGCATAACCCCTAGATCCTTAACAGCATATGATCTAGGGATTTTGGTTTCCCCTACTAGAATTTCTTCAGGTACATTTTTATTTTTGAAATCAGAGCTTTTACCACATAACAGCATTTCTGTCTTTCCATCATTTAATTTCATCTTATTCTCCAATAAGAATTTTTTAACCTCTTTAATACAACTTTCCATCTCTATACAGGACCTATTTCTAGTTTCATCAGATTTAGGATCAATGGTGATGTACAACTGTGTGTCATCAGCATAGATATGATGCTTGAGACCATAGTTACCAATGATATCCGATAAAGGCTCCATGTATGCAGTGAAAAGTAAAGGTCCCAAAACTGAGCCTTGTGGGACACCATATTTAATATTCATGTTTTCTGATCTTTTACTATCAATTATCACACATTGTTTTCTATTAGATAAGTATGATCTGAACCATTTAAGGGCAATTCCAGTGATACCACATCTTTTCTCCAGTCTGTTCAATAATATCTCATGATCAATGGTGTCGAACGCAGCCGATAGATCTAGTAGTACAAGCATTACCGTTTTACCATTATCAATATCCATTAATATGTCATTTTGAACTTTAAGCAATGCAGTTTCAGTACTATGGAATTCCTTATATGCTGATTGAAATAGCCCTTGAATTTTATTTCTAACCAAATGACCTACAAACTGTGTAGCGACAGCTCTTTCTATTAGTTTCGATAAATAGGCCAGATTTGAGACTGGTCTATAATTTTTCTTTATAAGTTCAAGACCTAGTTTCTTAATTAAGGGTCTAATAATAGCCATCTTCAGTTCATCAGGTACATTTCCTAATGATATTGACTTATTTATGATAGCCTTAATTAATGGTAATAAGCTTCCCAGACATTCATTTAGTAGCCATGTCGGAATCGGATCTAATTCACATGACTTCTTTGCGGATTCTTTAATTATTTTTCTGACTTCAGCGTCGCTTAACAATGCAAACTTTTCTAACTGTGTATTGAATCTGACTACTTCAGTTTGTTGTTCAACATTTCTATCGTTTTTATCCATAGTTTCTCTGAGGTTTGTTATTTTTTCAAGGAAAAAATTATTAAATTCAGAGGCTAACTCCTTTCTGTCATTATGCCTCGGGAAGGGAGTATCCTCCTTAGTATGCAGTAATTTGTTTAATATCTTAAATAATTTTTTTGGATCCGATTTATTTGAATTTATTATTCCAGAATAATATTTATTTCTCGAATCCTTGATGATGTTGTTATATTTGTTCCTCTGTATTTTAAACTGTATCTTATCTGAGGAAAGACCAGTTTTGTTATGTTTTCTTTCCAATCTCCTTTTATTTCTTTTTTCCATTCGTATATTCTCAGATAACCATGGGGCTGGTTTCCTATTATTTATGGTTTTCTCGACAACAGGAGCATGTTTATCAAGTATCATTGTCAGTTTGTTATATTTATCCAATAATTTATTTAGATCTGTGTCCTGATAGTCTCTATTTTCATTGAACATCTCCTCAATATCTTTTTTAAAATCAGTTATATTCATTTTCTTATAATTTCTATATGATACTCTTTTTTTGTTATTAATTTTAGTGTGCAGATTTAAGGTCAT
Organism: Amphiduros pacificus; assembly: GCA_949316495.1. Classification (NCBI taxonomy): domain Eukaryota; kingdom Metazoa; phylum Annelida; class Polychaeta; order Phyllodocida; family Hesionidae; genus Amphiduros; species Amphiduros pacificus. The sequence continues at coordinate 16,703,843 of OX439007.1, read as the reverse complement.
TTTTATTATGTTGTGATCTGATATTTTTTCATCTACTATATGTTCTTTTAATATATTACTATGTATGCTAGTTATTATTAAGTCAAGGGTATTTCCCATGATATGAGTAGGTTCTGTCACGTGATTATGCATATTATATAGATCTAGGACTTCATTGAATTTTATTACATTAGGCCTTTCCGGTTTGTTCATATGAAAATTATAGTCACCTACTAACATCACTTCATGAGTGTATGTGCTATAATAAGACATTAGTTCACTAAATTCTTCAAAAAATTCTGTATAAGAATATCTGTTTTTATCAGAAGGTTCAGGTCTGTATATTGTAATAACAGTGCATATTTTATTTTTAGATTTAATATTTATTTCCATCATTTCCATTGTTGATAATTTATGTTTGTGATTAATTTTCTTTATATTTATTTCAGGTTTGTAAATAATCGCCAGGCCTCCGCCAGACCTTAAGGACCGAGGTATATGTTCAATGTCATAGTTGTTATTTTTAATTTCACCCCTAATAATTCGTTCATTCATTTCATTGATCCAAGTTTCAGTTATAAAGAATAGGTCAATATTATTTTCATTTATATATAAGTTTATCAGTTCCGTCTTGTTTCCAAGACTTTGAAGATTGGCCGATGCAATAATTAGATCCTTGTTCATTGCAATATGCGTATTATTTTTAAGATTACGTTTTATATGTTTATTCGTTTTGTTTTTCATTAATTTCCTATTAGAATTAATTTTATTTGTGTTCTCTTTAGCATTAAGGCAACTATCTGATGGAAATCCGGTCATTGACCCTATGACGTCATTAGAGAGGAAGCCCCTTTCACCTCCAGCAAGTTGCCCCCCACGACGACCAATCAGATTGCAGAAGGGCGGAGTCAATGTCCGATCGCTTCGTGACTTGATGAGACGATTATTAATATAAGGATTATGTTCCCTTTGACCAGAATCATGTGTTACGATTATGCTACTGTCAGTTAGACATTCGAATCTGTTTGAGAAAGATATTTCATTTAGTAACGCAGTAGATTCCATTTTACTCGCACGGTCCCGCCTGTGGTGGGAGTGGCTATTTTGACCACGTGATCGAGATACGGTTTCTGATTGGTCTGCGTTTTTTCTTATGTTTCGTATGTAGGGGATACCGTTAAGATGCTTTCCATTAAGAGTGTCCATCGGGGGAATCCCCTTTAGATGTTTAAGTTGTTTAATGCTTTTATTGTTAATGTTTTTTAATATTTGTGCATATGTTTTAGGAGTGTTATCATTAAATTCTTTACATTCTTTTTGATTATGTTTTGTAATTGAGTTCTTGGCTTTAGAGTTAGAATTATAATATTTGTTCATTTTGATGTTCATGTTTTCTGTATAGTAAGAATTAAATTGAAAAACGTTTTTAAATTTGTGCGATATACTATTTGATTTAGCAGTTATTTCTATAAGGGTGGGGTCATCAAGACTACGGGAATATGGGGTTTTTACACTTATTCCACTAGTAGAAAACTCATTTATGTAATTCTGTATGAAGTTAAAATTCATGCAACGTTTATTAAAATCATCATGCATCATAAGATCATTTTTCTTACATAAATTGATACATCTTTCTTTTCTTTCCATATCTTTATACATCACAGTGTTATCATAATATAATTGGCTATCACAGATATTCATATCACTTTTGCCTTTCAGGTCTTTACCCAAGTAATATATTATATCATTTCTCTTCTTGTTTTTTGAACAATTTAATGTAAAACCTTTTTTAATATTTATGATACCATGACTAGTTTCTTTACAAAAATTAATACACCTGGCTTTTCTTTCCATATCCTTATATACAACCATGTTATCATAATATACTCTGTTATCACAGATATTCATATTACTCTTGACATTCATGTCTTGATCACAGCAATATAATATATCATTTCTTGATTCATCTTTTAGATATTTTTTGATATAGCCAATATCCATGCTAGTAACACTGTTTCCATCATATAAATAATTATGTACATGATCATTATTTATATTTATATAATCGCTACCCATGTTCCCCAAATCCTAACTTTATTTCTATGCTTTTAATGAAAACTACTACTTGAACATCAGATTATATGTAAATGGAAAGATTTAAAGAGCTAAATTTTGAGTTGCCAATGATGTAAATTGGTCAATAACTGACACAGCAGTTTTTTATCAATTCATTTACACTATGGATATTAACTTATCCATGCCAAAGTACATCATATAGATTATATGTATTTGAGATAATTTTTCTAATTTTCAGCCATTTTTTAGGGCAAACTCTATGAGCCTTAAAAAATTGAAAATATTCCTAATGGTATTCATAAATCCATTCCCTTCAGAACATGTTTATATCATCTATGTTTTCCCAAAATTTCTGGCTATGACGTATAACAATGAATATATGGGGATACCACACTTTTTTTTCATATATGGATAAGGAATGCTTTGACAGCTTTTGCTTCCCATTAAATGGTGAAATATCCTATGTATAATCATTTTAGAGACAATCCTGTTTAAAATATTTCTTGTTGTAATTGAAAGATATTTAAATTGTTGTCAGCATATACATTAAATCAGTATTCTTTTTGTTTGCCAATCAAGAATCAAATCATAATTCGAACATATTACAATTATTTCTGGAATATTCCAAAGGTGAATTCCGTACATTAATATGACTAGACTAACCTAAAATGTGGGAGGCAGTCATGGGGAGAAAGTTTTTTTTTACACTTAATACATTTATAAATTAAAAAATAAAAACCTGCTGTGGCAATACCATAAACACCATAAGAAATCATATACTGAATATCTAAATTCAGCTTTTATTGAAATATGAATAAAGAGCTTGAGTTTAGTAGACATCCGTCACCTGGGTCCACCCCCTCCTACCCCACCCACTGTGTATAAATGTGCACATCCTCATTACAACTTGCGATTCTAAGAACTACACAGTATGGAGCGATCTGATGGAAGCCACAAAAAGGCAATTTATTGATCACCTCTCTCATGCCTATCCCTGCCATGTTTTTACCACTCTCACAATACAGAAATGCACATGCCGTATTAATCCCCGCAGGAACAAAGATAAACTGGAAATGAGATGTCTTCATCGCTAGATATGGATGGAATTGTGGCCATATCATAAAGGTTATTCTCATTTCATTCCTCTTTAAGTTCTCATTACTTATGCTGAAGACAGTCTAGGTTTAGTAAATTTGTGACTATTGATGACTATTAAGTTCAATTTGGGTTGCTCTTTCTTGTTGATGGTCAATTTACAGGCCACTTTGTAGGGGCTGCGTCAGTGCATATTCACATAGATGACCAAGTTAATAGACCATCTTCTTCCGTAATCCACAACAGTATAAAGTGCAAATATTCTGACAATGTTTTATGTCCAGCACATATATGCAGCCATCTCCATACTCCCATGAGTTACTGGTACCACTTTCTTCAAACCCTTTCTGATGGTGGAAGTGGGGAATTACTTGAGGTAAATATAATTAAACCTGGCTTAATCACATATAAATTGTATACTTAGAAATTGCACACTCTTTACATTGCATTACTGTCCGTGATCTTAAATGTAAACTTGAACAAAATGTTGCCTCTAGGGACACCTTTCTTGCCAATGTTTTGAGCTTATCTGAGCAAATTTATTAATGTACAAAATTGGCAAGCATCTCTATTGCCAATGTTTTGAATTTGCATTGGCAACTATTAACAATGTAGTGAGCTCACATAGGCAACTCTCTCATATGCAAAGTTTTGAGCATGCATGGGCAACTATTTCAAATGAAAAGTTGGCAAGCATTTATAATGCCAATGTTTTGAACTCATATGGGCAATTATCTCATGGGAAAAATTGGTAAGCATCTGTATTGCCAATGTAGTGAGCTTACCCGGGCAAGTATCTCATGTGAAAAATTGGCAAATACCTCTTTTGCCAATGTTCTGAGCTTACCAGGGCAATTATTTTCTATGCTAAGTAGGTGAGCATCTATATTGCCAATGTTCTGAGCTTACCTGGGCAACTATTTCACAGGTAAAATCGGCAAGCATCTGTTTTGCCAATGTTCTGAGCTTACTGGGCAACTATTTTCTATACTAAGTAGGTGAGCATCTATATTGCCAATGTTCTGAGCTTACCTGGGCAACTATCTCACAGGTAAAATCGGCAAGCATCTCTATCGCCAATGTTTTTTGCTTACCTGGGCAACTATCTCATAGGCAAAGTAGGCGAGCACCTCTATTGCCAATGGGTTTGGTTTCGGGTCTATATTCACCCCTGCCATGAGCCAGTCCTTGAATCTTTGACTCTTAAAACGTGCCGCTAAGAAATCAAAAAGAAATTAATTTGTTAATGTAAGGTGATCAGAATTACAGTGTTTGCAGAGTGATATGATTCAGATTAAATTGATAGTGTTAATTAGCATCAAAATATGACTGCCAATAAACATCAGATCAGATCACAATACAACAGAGGAGATAAAAATCAGCAGATGAGATCATAACAGAACAGACAAGATAATAAACATGACAAAAGACAAGAAACTATATCTAATATAGAGGTGTGAAGGTGTAAACTGCATGTGACGGAAAGGTTTCAAACCATAATATTAGGTACAGCTCATGTGAGATGGGTTTAAATATATTATTAGGAAGGATGGTTAAGGTTTATGTGAGGTGGAGTTAAACACAAGATGAGATTAACTTTAGACAGAGTAAATGTGCAGTGGATTTTATGTTACTGGACTTACTCCCAGGTCAGGATAATGTCAGCAACAATACTCGGAGGGGGTGAATGTCAGGCAGGGCAAATGCTAGGCAGGGTGAATGATAGGCAGGGTGAATACTAGGCAGGGTGAATACTAGGCAGGGTGAATACTAGGCAGGGTGAATACTAGGCAGGGTGAATACTAGGCAGGGTTAATACTAGGCAGGATTAATACTAGGCAGGGTGAATGCTAGGCAGGGTTAATACTAGGCAGGGTTAATACTAGGAAGGGTGCATGTCAGGCAGAGTTAATGCTAGGCAGGGTTAATACTAGGCAGGGTGAATACTTGGCAGGGTTAATACTAGGCAGGGTGAATACTAGGCAGGGTGAATACTAGGCAGGGTGAATACTAGGCAGGGTGAATACTAGGCAGGGTGAATACTAGGCAGGGTTAATACTAGGCAGGGTTAATACTAGGCAGGGTTAATACTAGGCAGGGTGCATGTCAGGCAGAGTTAATGCTAGGCAGGGTGAATACCAGGCAGGGTGAATACTAGACAGGGTGAATACTAGGCAGGGTGAATACTAGGCAGGGTTAATACTAGGCAGAGTTATTGCTAGGCAGGGTTAATGCCAGGCAGGGTGAATGCTAGGCAGGGTTATTGCTAGGCAGGGTTAATGATAAGCAGGGTGAATGCTATGCAGGGTTAATGCTAAGCAGGGTTAATGCTAGGCAGGGTTAATGCTAGGCAGAGTTAATGCTTGGCAGGGTTAATGCCAGGCAGGACAAATGTGAGGCAGGGTTAATGCTAGATGTTTTTCGATTATAGCAGTTTATGCTTATAGTAAAGGTTAACAATAACTGTGGAATCTTACCAAGGAGGCAGTTTATGTTTACAGTAAAGGCTAACAATAACTGTGGAATCTTACCAAAGGAGGCAGTTTATGTTTATAGTAAAGGTTAACAATAACTGTGGAATCTTACCAAAGGAGGCAGTTTATGTTTACAGTAAAGGTTAACAATAACTGTGGAATCTTACCAAAGGAGGCAGTTTATGTTTATAGTAAAGGTTAACAATAACTGTGGAATCTTACCAAAGGAGGCAGTTTATGTTTACAGTAAAGGTTAACAATAACTGTGGAATCTTACCAAAGGAGGCAGTTTATGTTTACAGTAAAGGTTAACAATAACTGTGGAATCTTACCAAAGGAGGCAGTTTATGTTTATAGTAAAGGTTAACAATAACTGTGGAATCTTACCAAAGGAGGCAGTTTATGTTTACAGTAAAGGTTAACAATAACTGTGGAATCTTACCAAAGGAGGCAGTTTATGTTTATAGTAAAGGTTAACAATAACTGTGGAATCTTACCAAAGGAGGCAGTTTATGTTTATAGTAAAGGTTAACAATAACTGTGGAATCTTACCAAAGGAGGCAGTTTATGTTTACAGTAAAGGTTAACAATAACTGTGGAATCTTACCAAAGGAGGCAGTTTATGTTTACAGTAAAGGTTAACAATAACTGTGGAATCTTACCAAAGGAGGCAGTTTATGTTTACAGTAAAGGTTAACAATAACTGTGGAATCTTACCAAAGGAGGCAGTTTATGTTTACAGTAAAGGTTAACAATAACTGTGGAATCTTACCAAAGGAGGCAGTTTATGTTTACAGTAAAGGTTAACAATAACTGTGGAATCTTACCAAAGGAGGCAGTTTATGTTTACAGTAAAGGTTAACAATAACTGTGGAATCTTACCAAAGGAGGCAGTTTATGTTTACAGTAAAGGTTAACAATAACTGTGGAATCTTACCAAAGGAGGCAGTTTATGTTTATAGTAAAGGTTAACAATAACTGTGGAATCTTACCAAAGGAGGCAGTTTATGTTTACAGTAAAGGTTAACAATAACTGTGGAATCTTACCAAAGGAGGCTTGCCTGGCCTCACAGAACTCCTTATATTGCTGGACATCCATCTGGCGAGTCATTAACTCTGCTCTCTGTGGTATAAAATTAGATCAGTCAATCCTCAAGAACTCTTATGAGGTTTTAAGATGTAAATCTAATTACACCTTGTGATATCACAGCTATATACTATAACACAAAGGTGGTGTATGTTTGTATCTAGTGTTGTGACGTGAGTACATTTACAAAAAAAAAATAATGATAATTTCCATATTTACTGTACCATGCCTCAAAGGATCTTAGCTCTTGTAACATTATTTGGCAACCATGCACCAGACAATAGGAGTATTTGATAGGGTTACAATATATGATTTGGAGTATACATATTTTATTATACAACAGTGTGCATTTTTTCTGATCTCGTGCACCAGGCTTTTATCCAGAAAATGGACAGTTTCTCTTCATTCTCGAGTCATTAGATGCAAACACAATCAATTTCCAATCAAACCCACTTACCAACTACTGAAATTATTTGCTCGATTTATTTGCACAATTTTAATATTAGAATAAACCTCGCGAATATCAAACCTTGGCATTAGGGTTTGCAAGCTTATCAGACTCTTTTTTTCCATTTTATCAAGTTTATTGTATTGCAATGTATTGCACCTGAGTCAATAACACAAAAAATATATGTATCTCTAAGATAAACCCTTAAATGAATATTGCAGACCTACCATATCTAATTGACAAAGACAAACCTGAAGTTTGCCTACAGATAACTAGAATTCCATCTATGTTAAATGAAGTTATACTCACCAGAGCCCGCTCATGTTTCACATCATCCAAGCTATCATCATCAAACAAAGAAACAAGCTCTCCTGCAAACCACACATGAATAGTAAATTAAGTTTCAGATTTCATTTGCATATGTGGACTTTAAGAAGAATAAAGTGAGTGATGAATCTGTGAGGAAACCACAGATTCATCACAAAGATATCACATTACAATTTACTACATATCACAGAATTACAACTCACTATATGTGTCAGCATTACAATTTACTAAGTATTACAGCATTACAATTAACTATATATTACAGCATTACTACTCACTATATATGTCAGCATTACAAGTCACTATATATTTCACCATTACAATTCACTATAAATGTCAGCATTACAATTCTCTATATATCAAAGCAGTACAATTCACTTTATTTTACAAGATTTCACTTTCTATCACAGATGTTTTTTGTTGCCTGAAGGCCCTATTAAGGTCTCAATTCTTTTATCATTAAAGAGAGCTCTCCTCAATGACAGGAAACATTTTGAAGGCATGTTTTAAAGCCATCCCTATCAGTTGAATACCTCTCAAAAACATTTTGTCATGCTGTATGACAAAAGAATAAACATATTCTAAATATATAATGTATGACATAAGAATAAAAATATCCCGAATATATTACATATGACATGAGGAAAAACATATTCTAAATATGACAGAAGGATAAACACATTCTAACTATATAATGAATCTTTTGTCAGTAAAAGCCACAACAAGTTTTCTGGTTAACATACTGGTGCATTGCTACTTGTGAAGTAACATATGCGAGATGAGAATTTAAAGTTTTATTGGAAACACTTAATGAAATTGACAACACTCTATCCAGGGAAACCTACCTGTTTGATCAATGGAGCTCAAGAAGTCATAACAGATTTTTCTCTTTTTCTTTGGCGGCTGCTTTCCTTCCGCTAAAAAAACAACATGTTCAACGTACACAGGTGTACTATGTAAAGAATATATGTGAAAAGTATATGTGTACTAGTTAATCAAAATGACTGAACAGTTATTGTATTGAACTATCACATATCACTTTATATAAATATCATGACACTGGCTTTAAAGATCAACAAAACCTCCATTCTAAATTTCAGTCATCTAATCTTTGTAACCAGCCCTTTTCAACTCATTCAGCTGTGCACCTAAGGCCCTTTTATATTTCTCAGAGTTTTGCCCCCAAAATGACATTCTCATATTATTGCTTGCACGCCCAGTCTACAATTTAGAATCTGGCCTTCTCAATTTCCGATGGTATATTATTACATCATAATTGAAACACATCCACAAATGACTCAGATGGTCTGCACTTTGAAGGGAAAAAAATGGTGGAATTTTCTCACGACTTCCTGTGATCAGCATAAACGAGGAAGATGTAATGGCTGCCATAAAAGCATTTGTAATTATTTGTAATTGTCAAAAGTTTGTGAATTATGATATTAGAAACAATATTGTATGTTATATTTTTCCGTAAAACAGTCGACAAATCTAACATTTTGTAAGCCTCACACCTGTACCATATAATAGGCCAAAAGTGATAATTTTTCTACCTGTTAAAATGACCACCTTTCTTATCTTGATCATTTTAATCATATTCAAATTATTTATCCATATTTTGTGAGGGTTTCCTTCTCCTTTAATATCCAATCAGGCTCTCGCCTAAAGATTTTGGCTATTCTGGGTGCCAACAATACAGACAAACTATGAACTGTAACTTCTCTACAATAATTTCTTAAAACATTTTAACCAGTTCTTTTTTATACTGAGATATCCCCATCTTTTTGAATAACTCATTTATAAATGATAAATGCATCCATCGATAACACAGCCATAAAGGAATAAACAAGCTGTTGGCAGCCGCAGTGTGCACACACTAAAATTCATATTTTCAGTCTACCGTCTACCTTCAGTCTAATTAATTAGCAATATATGACTGGATGCTTGAATCTTCCCACTCCAATTTTGTCCTAGGTTCTAATTTCCTTCAAGCTACTTGTAACTGAGAGAAATATACCAACAATAATAATGAAAACATCTATAAAATATGAAAACAATGCCAAAAAAAAAAGAGAGAAAAGAAACTTATTTGAAACAAAAATCTACAAATGATTAATAACAGCACAGTATATAGTTTCTTTTTTTCGCTCGCGTTTGTTTTGCCTTTAGGGCTAGATGTTTGAGGTTTTGACTGATTAAGCTGTAAGTCTATGGAGCATACCCCGATTATCGGTCCATGGCAGCCATGTTTTGGCTAAATAATTCTGCTTACACCGTCAGATGTCGCTTTTGTTTGAGAACTGATTTGTGAGTGCGTGGTAGAGTAAGAAGATTTTTGTTGGATTTTGTCTTGGGATTTTGCAAACTTACGCGAGCTTGATTTTTTTAAATCAACACTTGTTATAGATATCTTTCTTGTTACAAGAGTCTTGTTAACCAGACTCGGCACATCTGAAACTGTATCATAAGTAAGTCTAGTGCAATAATTATAAATCTGCTATCAAGTGATTATCCAACTTTCTATCTGTTCCTCCTCCTTAAATAAAGCTGCTATCAAGTGATTACCCTACTTTCTATCTATTCCTCCTCCTTAAATAAAGCTGCTATCAAGTGATTACCCTACTTTCTATCTATTCCTCCTCCTTAAATAAAGCTGCTATCAAGTGATTATCCTACTTTCTATCTATTCCTCCTCCTTAAATAAAGCTGCTATCAAGTGATTATCCTACTTTCTATCTGTTCCTCCTCCTTAAATAAAGCTGCTATCAAGTGATTATCCTACTTTCTATCTGTTCCTCCTCCTTAAATAAAGCTGCTATCCAGTGATTATCCTACTTTCTATCTGTTCCTCCTCCTTCAATAAAGCTGCTATCAAGTGATTATCCTACTTTCTATCTGTTCCTCCTCCTTAAATAAAGCTGCTATCAAGTGATTATCCTACTTTCTATCTGTTCCTCCTCCTTAAATAAAGCTGCTATCAAGTGATTATCCTACTTTCTATCTGTTCCTCCTCCTTAAATAAAGCTGCTATCAAGTGATTATCCTACTTTCTATCTGTTCCTCCTCCTTAAATAAAGCTGCTATCCAGTGATTATCCTACTTTCTATCTGTTCCTCCTCCTTAAATAAAGCTGCTATCCAGTGATTATCCTACTTTCTATCTCTTCCTCCTCTTTAAATAAAGCTGCTATCAAGTGATTATCCTACTTTCTATCTGTTCCTCTTCCTTAAATAAAGCTGCTATCAAGTGATTATCCAACTTTCTATCTGTTCCTCCTCCTTAAATAAAGCTGCTATCCAGTGATTATCCAACTTTCTATCTGTTCCTCCTCCTTAAATAAAGCTGCTATCAAGTGAATATCCTACTTTCTATCTGTTCCTCTTCCTTAAATAAAGCTGCTATCAAGTGATTATCCTACTTTCTATCTGTTCCTCCTCCTTAAATAAAGCTGCTATCAAGTGATTATCCTACTTTCTATCCTACTTTCTATCTATTCCTCCTCCTTCAATAAAGCTGCTATCAAGTGATTATCCTACTTTCTATCTGTTCCTCCTCCTTAAATAAAGCTGCTATCAAGTGAATATCCTACTTTCTATCTGTTCCTCTTCCTTAAATAAAGCTGCTATCAAGTGATTATCCTACTTTCTATCTGTTCCTCCTCCTTAAATAAAGCTGCTATCAAGTGATTATCCTACTTTCTATCCTACTTTCTATCTATTCCTCCTCCTTCAATAAAGCTGCTATCAAGTGATTATCCTACTTTCTATCTGTTCCTCCTCCTTAAATAAAGCTGCTATCAAGTGAATATCCTACTTTCTATCTGTTCCTCTTCCTTAAATAAAGCTGCTATCAAGTGATTATCCTACTTTCTATCTGTTCCTCCTCCTTAAATAAAGCTGCTATCAAGTGAATATCCTACTTTCTATCTGTTCCTCTTCCTTAAATAAAGCTGCTATCAAGTGATTATCCTACTTTCTATCTGTTCCTCCTCCTTCAATAAAGCTGCTATCAAGTGATTATCCTACTTTCTATCTGTTCCTCCTCCTTAAATAAAGCTGCTATCAAGTGATTATCCTACTTTCTATCTGTTCCTCCTGCTTAAATAAAGCTGCTATCAAGTGATTATCCTACTTTCTATCTGTTCCTCCTGCTTAAATAAAACTGCTATCAAGTGATTATCCTACTTTCTATCTGTTCCTCCTCCTCCACTTTGAGGGCGCCCATTTTCATGTCCTTCATGGTGAAGTATCTGATGAGGCGACGCAGCTTTATCTGTAAAAGAGATCCACAGATAGGATGTCAAAGTTTGTGTACATGAAATATCTGAAAACTGTATCTTCGCTGCATAAAATATCATAAATGTACACAAAATACAGGAAACTATGCCCACAGAGAACAGATTTCTTTTTTAGCTTTAAAATACTGAATATCTAACCAAAAACTTGATGTCTTTCTCTGGAATTCTAGTTTCTTTGATGTTATTTTTAAGATTCTATTGAAGAAAATCACCTAATTCTTTCACAAACATGATTTTAGAAAAACATTTTTTTTAAAAATATCATTAACTCATTTCTCTTTTCTCGTATTCAAATATATAATTTTGCTTTAACTGATGACCTATCTGTTCAAAATATGTAACAGCAATACATTAACTTCTTTTTGAGATTTTTTAACGAAATTACATTTTTGATAAATTATGTTTGGTTACCTTATCCTTTCTGAGAAGGAACAGGAAGTCCTCAATACTGAGAAAGCGTGCATTTCTCGTACTTCCCACCTCTGCAGCTTGATACAACTAGAAAAGTTTGAAACTGATGAGACTCAAAATGACACGTAAATATCATCATACCAAGTAAATTTCCATAAAATGTTCTTTAAGATTAAATGATATATGTTAGAGTGAGTAATACTGACCATGGTGACAAGCTGGTGATGCACTGTTTCCTCAATAATGGCCGCCGACTCTGCCAGTGGTTTACGACTGTCACCAAACCCATGCCTGAACAGAAAAAAAGAGAGAAAAAATATCATTCAATGATTATAAGCCTAGTTATTATCATTAATGAAAGTCGTGAGTATTGTACATGATAGCATGTGTCCTTGGTAGTAAAATATAGAAGTGTAAACTCCTACACAGTGAATTGTCCTACACATTGAGATGTCACACAAAAATCTATAGATTGAATTATGAGTATTATTCTAAAACATTTCATGTAATATCTGTTTAAAAAATCTGCAGTCAAATTGCCACATATTATTTAGTGATTAAGACCAATTCATGCTTCATACAGTCTTTGAACTCCAGTCTTTGAAATGATAAGAAAATGGTACATATCATACACCTGTTCCATTAATAACAGGCATGAATAAAATCAGCAGTTCAACTTTGGAAATCAAATCCCTGTACGTAATAACAGAACAGGGCCACAAAAAAAGGGAAAGCATGACAGATGAAAGGAATGTTTTTGGATTGTGCATTACAGAAATCTGTACCTTCTTCCACATTATATATATTATATTCGTCTTATCTGAATACTTTAAAACTACTTTGATTCAGTTTCTTTATCAAAGGAAATGCATTTTTCTGCACGGATTCACTGCAGTGAAAATCAGCTCTCTCTCTCTGAAGGCTAGGATGGCCAATAGTAATTGTGTTTTTGATAATAGGAGCATGATAAAAGAATAATCCTGATTTACACACAAATGAGACGGCATATCAAGTAATTACCACAGCACTACTCTTGCATTTGAGTGAATACAAGGATTGAAATCTAAGCAATGATGATATTACTGAAAGCATGAAACATAAATGGAAACTTTTCTCACATAGCACATTTGGAATCATATATAGAATGCACCAATTCTCAGAAATGATTTCTCCACACATTTTATACTGTAGTACTGTTTATCATGGAGTTAACATAATACCTCTGTGATACCTTTGTAAAAAAGCTTACGTAGCCAACTTTGAAATTTTACATCCGTTATTGATTAATAACTGTTTACCAAGTGGACCAACTATGAATTTGGTATTCCATAAAAAAATTCTCATAAATAAAAGAAGCTTAGATATATAACAGTATTTTTTAATATCTCCATTTCCAAAGAGCTGTAAAATAACTTTTGAATATCAGAGCATTTATTACACTACTGAACTTTCATTATGAACTAGGTATTCATCTTTTTTAGGGCTTTGACACACTGTCTGATAATAAATATAAGGTAACTGAAACCGATCGACAGCAGTATGGTTTCAAACATTTCCACAAGTTTTAAACTCCTACACAAGGCCAGGGACCATCAATAATTTGTTTCTGACTTTTAGGTGGGTGCTCTTTCACTCATTAGAGGAAAAAACACTAATCATCAGGCCAGACTAAATATAAAATATGTTCAAAATATGATTTAACATTTATTTACTTAAAAGAAGAAAAGAATATAGAGAGAAAAAAAGAAAACATTTCTATATGGCCTAACACTGCACAGGAAATTCTGGCCAAAACTACAATGCTTACAAATTGTGGATCAGATTCTGACTCAGATATTTCTGATTCTATTGTCTCCTATATTAATAAATCATGCATATTACATCTAACATTCAAGGCCATTTTGGTCAGAATCTACAGTCTCACATAACTTTTAAAATAATAGTTTCTCTTTAAATGTACATTATGTTTAAGATTAAATCGGAACGTCAGCAAGGTAGCATTGTCCAGATTGTGGTTTTGACATTTTAGCTGGCATAGATTTTGATGAGAAGAAAATATAGGTAAAGTTTGGAGCCAATGCAGGCATTTTTGGCCAAGGTTTAAAGACCAAAAAAAATCCCTCATTCAAACCGCCATTTTTTAATCCTTGTTACTTGCCCTTTTCCATCCACCATCTTGTAGACCTAAGACCCCCTGAATTTCTGAGTGTTTTGCTAAACAAAAAATGGATATTTTCCCATTACTACTCACTTGCCCAGTCTCAGAATCCAGCTTATCAAATTTCTTAGTAATTCATTACATCATGGTTGAAATAAGTCACTGCAAATGATTGTAATTAAATCGTGGTCTGTACTAAGAAGAACTCAGAACTGCCTGTGATCAAGCACAAGGGATGAAGGTATTATGACTGCCAGAAAAGTATGTTTGAATTTTTTAACTGTCAAAAGCATGTGATAGTATGCTATATCATATTTTTCCAGAAAAGAAATCCAACAAATTAATCATTTTAGCCTCCTACCTGTACCATATACAAGGCCAAGTGCAATAAATTATCTGAAACATAGGTCAATGGCCTTAGAGCTAAGCTGATCACTGCATTTTTGAAATGTTTACGAATATTTACTGGAAATTGCTTCATAATTAATCATTTAAATCCTTTTCCATAGCAGACAAGAACATATGATAATTTTGAAAGATCAAAATGCATGTTACATTTTTGATTTGGCTCCACCTTGTTATCTCTATTTTCATTGGCTAATATTTGTCATGCTATTCAAAATGGCAACCTCCCTGACAACTCAGTGACAGGTTTTAGAGTTTTGAAGAAATCATAATTTTCAAAAATCATAACAAGATGGAAAAGATTCCAAGCTCAATGTAAAATAGATAGAATTGATCCCCTGATCTTCCCTGCATACAGCTCAAAATTCTGACCATTAGTTTAATAGGAGAAGACAAAAGTTGACAGACAGAATGACAGAAAAATTTCACCCTCATCACTGCAGAAGTGTGCACAGCTAAAAACTAAGATGGTGTTGAAACTGTTTGATCACTGCAATGTCAATTCTCTCTTCTGGCATATATAATTAGAGCAATATACTATACAGACATATATGGGTGAGATCAAACCTATTCCTATCATTTGGTTTACAGGCAGCTCAGAGTTAAATGAGCTCATGTGAATAGTCTCACAGACAAGATGACAACCTTTTTTTAATATCACACAAATAAAAAAGAAATCAATGCTTTTGCTACAGTTAATAACTGGATATGTATGAGGTCACACATCTATGCCCATGCTTTGAAAGTCTAAAGATGGTTATCAGGTTATCATATTGAGAGGTGTAAAGGTTGTCATATTGAGAGCACAATAAGCATTTTCTATTAGCTCACAGACCAGGGAGGAAAAAAAATTATGGATAAAAGTGGTTTATCACAAAACACTTGAATATGCTCAGGCATCAGAAATGTTAAAGATATATTATAAAAAATATAAAACCCACAGCCAGAGGCCAAAAGGTCAAATAAACATAATGTTGCACATTTACCCTTTATGATTCTGTACACAAAATATAGACCGAATTTCTGGCCCAGAAATAGCTGTGACAAACTACGCAGCCACCATGACAGACTGCCTGAGCCACCCAATGCTTGTTTCAGTCAGGGACAAGCGACCATTGTGGCTTGGGGCTGAGGGGTAATACAACTTTATGCAGAGTGCTGAATGCCTTTAAATATGATGTCATAGAGCCTCAAAATGGGGGCAAGAATCCCAGGAATTTACAGATATCGTTATTATCTGGCTTTTCAAACAAGGCCGCAATGGATTTTCAAAAAAGACAAATTTGGGACAGCAATACAGGTATGTAGTAAAATTGATAGTCCAGAAAATGCATATATGAATAAGTTTATGATGCAGTAACTATCAAATCTTGTGCGATGGATTAAATACAAACATGGCCGGTGATGGCAGGGATCAGGCTATTTCTTCCTTGTGAAATACTACCCTAATGCTGACCATTTTCACCCCCTGGACTGACCCTCTATATAATATCACTGATGCAATAACATTGAATGCAATAACATTGAATGCAAGGCTTCTTGACAGGTAGATCTTTCATAAATCAGATAAAATATGTAGAGTTTCACAACAAAAGACTATGACAAAATGTTTAGTGAGATCAGACTAAATATAAAATAAAAATGTCTTTGTATTAATTACTAGATACTATTTATTTAAGCCCATCCCTCGCAAGTTACCATGACATGATGATAGCACACCTTAAAAAGTAAATGCTGTATACAGCCTCCCACATATCATGTCCCACTTGAAAAGATGATGTGAAGCAAATATTTCTCACACATAGGTGACCTTGACCTTGACTGCCCCTGATCGAGCTGCCGTACCCGCACAGTTTGACGTGTCATGAATGACCCTAAACATGTCTAAACCTAACTTGCTTTGTACTATGTGACTGAACACACTACTGGATCTGACTGGCAAAAATTCACAGTGCCACTGTGTGGGCTAAACCATCTTGCTAAATAAACTGGTGCAGTTTGTTATCTTTCTGCTTTTATTTTTTTAATAATAAATATTTTATCAAGGGATAATAAAAAGTAACAAAAAATGCAGCTTGTCACCAAAAAGAGACAGTGACTTGAAAGCATCACAAATAATTTATTTTACTTTATTCATATCTTTTATCACCATATGTGTTCCAATCCTCATATTTGAGTCTTTCTCTATGTGATTTTTTGTCAGGAGGAAGCAGACATTTTGAAGTGATTTTTTTAACATTCTCATGACTTTGAAAATATGTGATCAATTATCACAATAAAAATATGAGGCAAATAGCAGAATCAAAAGTTGATCAAATCATTTGTATCATTGAAGCTCTCTCAGGTTTCATGACATAATTATTTCTTTGTGATAAACAAACTCAAAATCTAGTTTTGACAACCAATAGATATATGCCGTACCCTTGTAGATAGCACAATGAGAGTGAGAAACACCAGCTTGTGCATGGTGGTAGTGAGGAGCACCAGTTTGTTCACAGTGATATCAAGGAGCACCAGTTTATGCACAGTGGCAGTGAGGAGCACCAGTTTGTGACCGATGGCATTGAGGAGCACCAGTTTGTGAACAGTGATAGTGAGGAGCGCCAGTTTTTGCACAATGGCAGTGAGGAGCGCCAGTTTTTGCAGAATGGCAGTGAGGAGCACCAGTTTATGAACAGTGATATTAAGGAGCACCAGTTTGTGCACAGTGGCAGTGAGGAGCACCAGTTTGTGAGGAGCACCAGTTTGTGAATAGTGGCAGTGAGGAGCACCAGTTTGTGAACAGTGACAGTGAGGAGCACCAGTTTGTGTGCAGTGAGGAGCACCAGTTTGTGAACAGTGACAGTGAGGAGCACAAGTTTGTGAACAGTGACAGTGAGGAGCACCAGTTTGTGTGCAGTGAGGAGCAAGCACCACTTTGTGAACAGTGGCAATGAGGAGCACCAGTTTGTGTGCAGTGAGAGGAGCACCACTTTGTGTGCAGTGAGGAGCAAGCACCAGCTTTTGCCCAGCGGCAGTGAGGAGCACCAGTTTGTGCACGGATCACAGAGACCTTGTGGCAGTCTGTATGTGGGAGTCTGCGGTCCAGGGCAGGCTACCTGCCTGCTGAGCTGTGATAGTGACACACCTCCAGCCCACACCTCCATGACAGCCTACATCCCTGCCTGACCTGCATCACAGCCTAGCCTCTACCCCATCCTCCGTCCACGTCTCATGCCAAGCATGTCCTTTGATTCCATGCAAAGGAACTGCATTGTGCCTTGGTGGGTGGAAGTCAATTTCCAGACTGGGTAAGTCATATTACTCAAGTTACAGCAAACTGCTGTGAAATTCACTATTTTTTGTGATTACAGCTGACATATTAAATGTGTATGATTAATATTGCAACCTGTCATTACAGCTTCATCTAAAAAATACAGCTAAATGGCAGCTGCAGGTAATCTCTGAGGGACAAGTTCATGTCATTTTAAAGCATGTCTTGTATACACTGGAGTTGACCTGCTAAAAACAGCTATACTGCAACTCAACTAACAGCTACATTATGCCAAAATGGACAGCTACATGGAAAGTAATTGAACATTTCTGCTACAAAATGATACTAGATATATAAAGTGTTAAGTGAGAAGATGATAATCTGGACCTAGAAATGTTTTTTAAAAAAACAATTCAGATGTAGTATTCATATGGATAGCACCTTAGTATGATAAGCAGCTGTTCATCACAATAAGCAGCTGTTCATCTCAACATGCAGCTGGGTAGCACATATAGCACAAAAGGCTTATCAACAGTAAGATTATGTTTTATTTTGAGAAGCAGAAAGACAATACTATTTATAGGACCAGACTCCTGCAGCTCCACCTACACACCACACTTCGTATCATCCACTTCATAAACGCAATGCTGGCAGCCCACTGCTTCGTAAGACTCCCCCCAATAAAACACAATCATCAGTGAAACTATACACTTCCCGCATCATCAGCATTCATTATATAGTCAGCAAGGTTTAATAAGAAGTAAAACTGTACCAACGTGATATACGATCTCCAGGAGATTTCCGTCAGATGTAGCCACACACACAAAAAATGCATTGTTAATAGAACAATGCAGATGAAATTAACGCCTTGTGTTAATACTGAGCTTGTACAGACATCTGATATCACTGCATAGCTGATATATATCTTGAAAATAGTGGATTTATGAAAGAAAAAAAAACATGAAAGCAGCTACATAACTGTTATGATTTCAAAAATATATATGAAAGCAGCTGCATATACAAAGAGCAGCTGCATATCTGACATAGGAACTGCAAAGAAATGTAGGATCATGTCATCTACAGTAATTACAATTGAATATACAATAGCTGTACAATTTGTCATCTGATCCACAAAAACATGAGATTATGGTTGCACAATTATGTGATCTACAAAAAAATAAGACTATATTGTAACTGTGAAATCATCAGGTGATCAAGAGAAACAGAATTGTAGCTGTTCTCAAATGATTGGTTAAAGCATGATTGCAGCTGAACATTAGATAAATGATCTGAACCATTGCAGGATTGTAGCTGTCCAAATGCTAAATGATCTACTAAAACGTATGATTATAGCTTTACCATTGCTAAATTATCTAGAATACAATAGGATTGCAGCTGCCGAATTATCATATGACCTACATTTATATGAGATTGTAAATTTGTCATCAAAAACTTTGAAAAGTATCATATGATCTACACACCAGTAATATAACAATATATTTTCACATGGATTACATCATACAGAATTGTAGCTGCATAAATATCATATAACAGCAACCTTGGATTGCAGCTGCACAACTAACTACACTTGCATTTTGAGCCGTTACTATTACCTAAATATTACATATGGCACCATTGCAGAGTCTGTGGATAAGGATACAGCTGTAATCTGGCTTCTAGAATTACAGCTACATTTTTAAGACAAATCTGCAGCTGTGTTTTGCCTGATCAACCTGCACAGGATAAGACTTCTCAGGGTCAGAGGTAAGCAATTATTATTATATTATAAGTTCAGATTAAATGTATCCATGGTGAAACAAACATGTGAACCAAACAGGTCACAGAGAGTCCTCATATTATGATATGCTTGAGGTACAAATGTGAACCACACAGGTCACAGAGAGTCCTCATATTATGATATGCTTGAGGTACAAATGTGAACCAAACAGGTCACAGAGAGTCCTCATATTATGATATGCTTGAGGTACAAATGTGAACCACACAGGTCACAGAGTCCTCATATTATGATATGCTTGAGGTACAAATGTGAACCAAACTGGTCAAAGAGAGTCCTCATATTATGACATGCTTGAGGTACAAATGTGAACCACACAGGTCACAATGGGTCTTCATATTATGATATGCTTGAGGTACAAATGTGAACCACACAGGTCACAACGGGTCTTCATATTATTATTTGCTTGAGGTACAAATGTGAACCACACTGGTCACAACGGGTCTTCATATTATTATTTGCTTAAGGTACATATGCTAACATAAAATACCACAGACAGCTTGGCTGACCAAAACATGTTGGCCACCAACTGATCTCATGGCTTGGAATAAAGACATTTTCAATTTATCTGGAAAATATCTTTTTTTGATAAAGAACATAATATCTTGATCACACGGATATATAACATCTTCATAAATGCATGCTCAAGGTTGGCTTATTTGCCAACTTACTCGAAGTTTGCAATCGTCAGCAAAATAGTTTGATAGTAAGCATGTTGTGTAGTGGATGTAAAGTTACGATTTTTGGAGCTTTAACACAACCTTGATGGCTTCCAGTATGTTAATGATTATTGAAATATATCAAATAGCACAGATACTTTTCCCACTTCTGAATCTGTAATCATTTTATTCTGTCATGTACACAGTATACATTTTCTTCATTTAACCCCATGATGTTATGTGATAAAAAATGCAGGTTGTTTCTTACTCTGAGACATATCAATGACAAAATTGCTTGACGGGATTATGTTTAGCACAGAACAATAAATCTTATGATTTATTTGTTTGTTTGTTTGGGGTTTTACATCACTTTTTTAACATTATTTCAGTCATTTCGTGATGAGACCTACTTGTTGCAGATATAGTGCTGTCTCACTGAATTGTTATGTCGAAGGTCCTTGACATGACAACCCACCCGGTCACAGTTTTACAAGGACAACGGTTTAACCCTTTAGGCACGGCCCTCAGCTCATATGGGAAACCCATTAAAAAAAATGTAAAATGGTGTTTTTAAGACCCTTTCAGCAACAATGGCCAACAGGTCAACTTTCAAGCCTTTCAACCAGTGTGAAAGTAACACTGTCAACAGTGAGAGTCGAACCCACCATCTCCAATCCTCCAATGTCCAAGTATGGCACAAATCCATCTATCTGCCAACTGTGATAGTTGGGCCAGTCTCAACTCCTTAAAGGGGAAGGAAACCTTCACAAACAATTTAAATATCATCAATATGAAAAGAAAAAGACATATGAAAAGAAGAATTTTAGATATATTACTTTTTCGGTGCTCATACATTCTGAATTTTTGGCCTGGCCTGAACACGACCGGGCTTACTGTCACCTGACGGGGCGTACTGTCACATGACCGGGACAGGTTAGTCACGTGATCGGGATCCCGATCCGCCCGTCAAACTTCGCATGGGACGATAGGGCGGCCGGGGCGGCAGAATTTTGGATGCGCACGTAATGGCCTTATAACAAAACGAATGCTAAAGTTCTCCCTATTCCAGAACCCGAATTATCGGGCGTATGGTATGCGCAAAACGTGCCAGGCCTATGGTATTTTTGGTGATAGCAGCCATTTTTTCAAAGGGATTATAGTAACTAGTACCAGCCAATCAGAAATATGATATGAACTTAGTGCAAATTATAGTAAAAAGAATTGTTGATTTATATCATGCTACAAAAATCCAAATCCACAGTTTGTGTGCCTCTTCAGTTGTATGAGCTAATAAATTGAAAAAAAAAATAGAATTTATTTATGATCTTTACCGGTACTTCCTTTGAAATTTTTTCAGTATGCTAAAATAATGTGTTTACTAGGAACATCATTATGTGGATAATTTTAGCAATCTTTCTTTCAAAAGTAGGTCAGTAGGCCAGTGCCTTTGCAGTACACAGCCCATCTTTCATGACCAGCAGCAGTTGATCACATAATCTAACTTAGTCAATGGCTATTTTCAGCATTCAAGAATCATAAGTAGGTCAGCGAGTCAGTCATCTATTATTTGGCAGCTTACAGTATTTATCTGTAACTAAAACAAGTTCATGTTTTAGAAGATCAATGTCAAAGTTTTTGGTAGGTTTTTTAAGATTGTGACCTTGAAAAAGAGGTTTAGGCATATTTGAGGTCTCCTATTGTGGGCCTTCATGGGATGCATGTGTGATAAAAAAAATTGTAGCCTGTATCTGGAATAGTTGATAAGAAATGGGTCAAGGTTTTTGTTGAGATGCACACACGGACACACGGACACACATACACAAACACCACAGGAAGGAGCCCGATACCACAGCTTCCACCTCTCATGCGTGGGAGCTAATAACAGCTAATAACAGATTTCAGTGATGAGAAATGGTGGAGAACTTTTAAAACATAGGCATCAGAGATGCATCAACCCTCAGCCCTGGTAACTCATTGCACAACATTCGCTCCACACAATATTTTGAACAAAACGTCACTGCACCAAGGCAAATTGATGCAGGGGTAAAAAACCCATAAAATCTACTTCCTTTGATAGCTTAGGTGTGTCAAGTATCATGAAACTGTCATCATTTACTCTAGAATTATTGATATGGGCCTGTGACCTTGAAAAGCAGGTTAAGGTCACCATACATCAAACTCATGTGGAGTCTTCCCAGATTCTTATGTGTGTCAATTTTCATGAAGCTGCCATCATTTGTTCTTAAGTTATCACGATGACAAGGATGATTTCACATAATTGTCCCTGTGACCTTGAAATCAGGTGAAGGTCATGTTCCATCAAGAGAAGTCTGAGGTCTTCACCAGATGCTTGTGTGTGTCAAATATCATAAAGCTGCCATCATTCGTTCTTGAGTTATTGCGATTCTTGGGATTTCACATAATTGTCCGTGACCTTGAAAAATAGGTCAAGGTCGCCATCCATCGAACTCATTGGAGGTTTTCACCAGATGCATATGTGTGTCAAGTTTCATGAAGCTGCCATCATTTGTTCTCGAGTTATCGCAATGACAAGATGATTTCACATAATTGTCCCTGTGACCTTGAAAAGTAGGTGAAGGTCATGTTTCATAGAAAAAATTCTGAGGTCTTCACCAGATACTTATGTGTGTCAAATCTAATAAAGCTACCATTATTCGTTCTTGAGTTATTGTGATTCTTGGGATTTCACATAATTGTCCCTGTGACCTTGAAAAATAGGTCAAGGTCGCCGTCCATCAAACTAGTCCGAGGGTTTCACCAGATGCATATGTGTGTCAAGTTTCATGAAGCTGCCATCATTTGTTCTCGAGTTATCGCGATGACAAGATGATTTCACATAATTGTCCCTGTGACCTTGAAAAGTAGGTGAAGGTCATGTTTCATAGAAAAAATTCTGAGGTCTTCACCAGATACTTATGTGTGTCAAATCTAATAAAGCTACCATTATTCGTTCTTGAGTTATTGTGATTCTTGGGATTTCACATAATTGTCCCTGTGACCTTGAAAAATAGGTCAAGGTCGCCGTCCATCGAACTCGTCCGAGGTTTTTACCAGATGCATATGTGTGTCAAGTTTCATGAAGCTGCCATCATTTGTTCTCGAGTTATCGCGATGACAAGATGATTTCACATAATTGTCCCTGTGACCTTGAAAAGTAGGTGAAGGTCATGTTTCATAGAAAAAATTCTGAGGTCTTCACCAGATACTTATGTGTGTCAAATCTCATAAAGCTACCATTATTCGTTCTTGAGTTATTGTGATTCTTGGGATTTCACATAATTGTTCCTGTGACCTTGAAAAATAGGTCAAGGTCGCCGTCCATCGAACTCGTCCGAGGTTTTCACCAGATGCATATATGTGTCAAGTTTCATGAAGCTGCCATCATTTGTTCTTGAGTTATCGCGATGACAAGAATGTTCGCTACAGACATACATACATACATACAGACATACATACATACCCACGCCAGGAGTACTGCAATACCCTCAGCCTGATTACATCAGGGGCTGAGGGTAAAAATAAGTAAAACATGATAATTAGATTAGATTTGAATCTCAGAATAACACTAAATAGGATTTTTGAAAAGATTTAACATTACTGGAGATTTGGGAGACCCAACAAACAAATACCTGTATGTTGCTGCAAATCTGAATTTACCATTATCTTCCATTCAATATTTTAATCACTTCCAGGAACCAAAATGCAAGAGAGATACCGGTAAATAATAGTAAATTTGTTTATTTCCTTTTCTTCAGATGTGCAGTCATCCAATTTGATTTTTGTTCTGTTATAATAATATCCTGGAAACTGTCTTATTTTGTGATAATGAATTCTCTGTTTCATGAAAGACTTTGGTAAAGTTGAGGGCAAATCATCTATTACATATTTCTCTAAGGAGCAATAGTTAAAAGTATACAGATATGATATGGCCCTGTGATGGCAAGCCAGGGTATTAAACAAAAGCTTTAAAATCCTTTTGTAATGATTATCTACACATTAAAGTGTGCAACAAGAAAGATTTCTTTAAAAAAAATAATAATATGGTTTAATAATGTTTCAGTGCATTTGTAGATTTTTATAATTCAAAATTATTTAATATTTCTTACTTTCACAAAATTAACTTGGAGGAAATTTTAATTTGGCACTAAAACATGCCATGAGCACAATCTGATGACAATATATTGGATATGCCATTATGATAACGTCCATTATTATATACTGTGTTATCTTTATCTTGATTTTTCATACATTAGATATTCTGAAAATGTGGATAGCAGCACATTTTAGAAAATATATCATTCAAATCCTATTGGTTTTGCTGGAATTCATTTATGCAGCAAAAACTAGCCTTTGTTGTGAAGGAAATAACCCATACTGTGTTTTTTTTAATGTCAATGCATAAAGTTAAAACCAACCGAGACAAGGAAATCAGGATTTTCAACTTCAAAGAAAACATTTGTGTCATTGTTATAAAGATACTCAAATGAATCATTTTTTGTTGTTCACATGGTCCAACACTGAACATACACTTGTATTCAATTGGTTTTCATGATATACATACCTTGAATTTCCTGATTGGAAGAAATTTGCTACATTATTATACAGAAAACAAGTGCAGATTTTTTTTAAAATCTATTTGCGTAAATTTGCAAAATCCCAAGGCAAAATCCAAGAAAATCTTCTTACTCTACCACACAATCACAAATCACTTCTCATACAAAAGTGCTATCTGACGGTGTAAGCAGAAACTATATGTCAAAAACATGGCCGCCATGGACCGATAATAGGTGTATGCTTCATAGACTTACTGCTTAATCACGTTAAAACCTCAAACATTCAGCCCTAAAGTCAAAACAAACGCGAGTGAAAAAGATTTTTATTTTTCACTGGAGTCAGAGTTATACCAATTTCTATACACCAGGTGTCACCCTTGTACTAAATTCTCAGACCACCATATTTTCACCACTTGATGGCACCACTGCATCACATCCATTATTTATCATGGTTGAGCTTGTGGTTGCCTTCAAATGAGTAGAGAAATGAATAAATATGTGTGCTGCCATACAGCACAACTTATTCAAAGTTTAAAATTTATGATTCAATCATCAGCTTTTCACTGTGAAGATTTAATCTTTCTTTTCTGTATAAAATCATTATTTTAGTGATGACATACTGCTCAACATATCCACTTTGGTCTTGTATTTTGTCTACGATACCATTCAATTTCTCTATCTAAGATGGTTCACACTTAAACTGGCAATAATGGCCACTTTGTATCTATTGAACTGACTAATGAAATGAGTTCCCAAGTTATTTTCACATTGAGGAATCTAGAGACTTCTCCTCTCTTAATAAAAACTTCTTTTCAGAGACTTCTTTGTGAATAGACTTGTTTCCAGAGACTTCTTTCAAAGTATAGACATTTTCCCAGAGACTTCTTTCTCCAGAGACTTCTTTGTGAATAGACTTATTTCCAGAGACTTCTTTGTGAATAGACTTGTTTCCAGAGACTTCTTTGTGAATAGACTTGTTTCCAGAGACTTCTTTGTGAATAGACTTGTTTCCAGAGACTTCTTTGTGAATAGACTTGTTTCCAGATATTTCTTTGTGAATAGATTTGTTTCCAGAGACTTCTTTGTGAATAGATTTGTTTCTAGAGACTTCTTTGTGAATAGACTTGTTTCTAGAGACTTCTTTGTGAATAGATTTGTTTCCAGAGTCTTCTTTGTGAATAGACTTGTTTCTAGAGACTTCTTTGTGAATAGACTTGTTTCTAGAGACTTCTCTCTTAATAAAATCTTTTTCCAGAGATTTGTGGTTATTATTGATATTTTCCAGAGACTTCTTCTATCTATAAAGACTTTTTTCTCTCTTAGTATAGACTTTCTCCAGAAACTTCTTCTCACTTTGTATAGACTTTTTTCTCATCATAGACTTCATCTCCCGAGGTATAGACTTTTTTCCAGACACTTCTCTCTAAGTATAGACTTTTCTTCAGAGACTTCTCTCTGAGTATAGACTTTTTTCTTCATAATGAGCACCATATCATATATTATTAAAAAAAACTTATGACATATTCATTTTGATAATAAACATATCAATTATTTATCATCCTTCAACTCAATTAACGCATCCAAAAGTCCTTTGAAATAGAGATCTGGTTGCAGAAAAGTTTCATATTTCCCTTTGTTATGCATATTAAAATATTCATCATACAAATGACGGGTTACAAAACATTCCCTGGCCAAAACAAAAACCAAGCATTCATCAATTGGTAAACCATAAATTACCTTCTCTGAAACCATTTCTAACACACAAGTTAACCATACACGCCCGACTCAAAGCCATGGCAACCTCCAAATGGGCCCGCAAACATACAGCATAAATTGTCTATATTAACGTCACCCGTCAATATTGCGTTTTATGATGGATGAGAGACCAGACAAATATCACTTAACCGGTGAAAACCTTGGTATATGATTAGCAAAGGAAGCGATAGGGCAAAATGGCCCAGGGCTACAAAACATGATGACAGACAGAACATACTGATAACTTGATGCCTTGACAAACTACTACACAGTGTATTGTTCATGTTTTGGTCACATCAATAAGCGTCGGAACTTGCCTGTATAAATATAGACACTGGAAATATCCACAAAATCCCCTGGAAAATTGAAATTGGATTTCCTTTTTCTTTTAATCCATTACCATTGATGGAATAAAATTCTTTTCAAGCTGAATCTTTCGTAAAATTTATCTTTATATCGAATGCTACCTGATTTAAGAAATAGATGTGGTTCTTTATCACTCACATTTATAGTCTGTAATTATGGGATCTAATGGGAATTTTCACAACCTGGTAAACTCTAATAATGTAAACTAATTGTGCAACATTATGCAAACTTGAATCTGCTTTCAGAAAAAAACTATTTGAGGTTTGGCCATTTCTTTGATGAAATGCAGATTCGTTGGGCCACAACAGGTAATTACTTCGACCAATAGGAGTGTCCGAAAGGCATTGCCTAAACACACGTTTTGATGTGACTTTATCAGGAGTGAAGGGACGAATAATGAATGTGTTGATAGGTGGTCCAAGCACTGACCTCCTGTCCAGTTAAAATGGGAACCTTTCAGATGCTAGTAGAGTACTTTTCGCAGAATACATTTACAAAGAAATATATAAATAAAGAAAATAAGGGAAAATGATCAATTGACCTAAATGCCACCGGCTGCATGATGCTTGCCGGTAATTATCAGGTAATCTTCTTCCGAAAACGTCATAATTATCAGACGTCGATTTATCGCTGAATCGTTTTATAATAGAAATGAGCGACAGGAAGTTGCTGGGCCAAATCCAAAAACTCAGGAAGAAATGAAGTGCCAAAATATGTATTAATCCTGGGCCGAGTAATTACACAATGTCGGCTGGCAGTGCTCCATATGAGGCATTATCCAGACAATCTGCTTTCAAATCTCGATTCTGATTGTGTTCTTCTAGGCTGACGATTTAATGCTGTTGATTGATGACCTGAGCAATCAGGAGAGGGCAGAAAAGCATTGCTGCTGGTATAAAACATAAGGTCACTCTGAAAAAGTGCCATGTATTTTTTTTTTTAATCCCAAAGTGAACGACACAAAACAGCTTTGATGCAAACATCATGCAGTTCAAGTAATCACAAATGCAGAGTATGTACAGATATATATATATATATATATATATCTGAAGAGTAAGTGATCTAAACTGCACTGCAACAGATCTTATATTTCTGATGCCAAAATAAAAATCAAACTCTTGAAAAAAACAATATTGTTCCTCATTTTGATCTCAAATACAACATAAAACCTTTAAAATTTATCACTTTACTCCCTCCCCCTATCTCCTGTCTTTTCTCTAGATAATGACCTTTTCTAGGCTAGCCTAGGGTGTAAGGAATTATTCTGCGAGGTCATGGTGAGAGAAATAAGCTTGGTTCTCACCTGGGGTTAGTATCTTTGCAATCTGTGAAGGACCCTCATGAAAATTGGAGTGGGCGTTGCGCGCATACAAAACATTTTCCTTTGGATAGAACAAAAGGTATGAACAAAAAGACGGCGGGCAGCCAAGTGAAAATAATACCATCGATTGCCCAATTATTTTGAAACCTTAGACCTTGCCTAATATTTCATCAGATAAGTAATGTGTAGAAGGATGCAAAAAATAGATATAAATTAGATTATCCCTTTGATTAAAAATGGATCATAAAAATTTACATCAATTGTCAACTTGGTCCACCTGCCCTTCAATCAATATAGGC
Source organism: Amphiduros pacificus (assembly GCA_949316495.1). Taxonomy (NCBI): domain Eukaryota; kingdom Metazoa; phylum Annelida; class Polychaeta; order Phyllodocida; family Hesionidae; genus Amphiduros; species Amphiduros pacificus. The sequence continues at coordinate 16,675,064 of OX439007.1, read as the reverse complement.
ATATTTTTAGAGTTAGTACAGCCTCTGACGTGACTGGAAAAAAGGTTGGTACCAGAGAGTGAAAGCTGGTCACTAGACATTACAGAGGATTGCAAGGTACATAATAGCTGAGCCCAAATCTATTTACTTAATAAGCTTAATTTGGCCCCAAAAATCCAAATGTCACAGATTTTCTCAAGTAAATTTACAGTAAAACAGTAAAATTCGGGTGAATTTTTTTTTCAAATTGGGCCAGAAAAAAAATCAGCACAGTATCTAGTAGCCCAAACAAGAATCTTGTGGTCCGGGCCACTGAACCAGTGTTCATGTAATATCCTGTTAAACATAAGTACAAAACAATACAGGAGGGCTCTTACAAGATTAAACTTCATTATTTCCCTCTCATTTTAAAGATATACTGGTAAAGTACATGGAGAAGGAGGCTTTTTGTTGATTTTCCTCATCTTTTGTCCAAAAGTACCGTACATATTATAATCCCAAGAGACATCAAATCCATCAAGCTTGTATGGAGAATTCTATAGAGAATTCTATGCAGTCAATAATAATTACACAGATTGTGAATTACCCTTCAAATGTCCGCTCTCCGCCAATGTTTAGTCAAGCAAGACTGGCTCTATGCCAGAACCTTTTCTGGAACCAAATTTGATTGCGGTATATTAATGGTGGCATTGTGCGACGGGGAAAACACAAGGCACAAGACAGTTAATATGCATTATGGTAATGTGATATGGAGCCAAAAGTTGCGCCGACAAAGATGTACCGATTTGTCAGCGCACGCAACCATGAAATAATCTGAGGCCAAAACAATGAGAACTGAAAATGCACTTATCATTCTATGTGGCAGGCAAGGTGCTTGCACACTTTGCTGAATAGATATTTACATGTTTGGTCAAAAGGTTTTTCAGTGTATAATTGATATCTATTTTGCCCTTCATGCTTGCCATCATTTGCTGGACGATAATGAACAGGTAGTCAGATTATGAGCTCAATCTAAAAACTGTCATCTCCGAGTTCTCAGGATTGACTCTGCTGGACTCCGAGGGCTGACATCTCTGATTGATGGAGGTTATGTGTCAGCTGTCAGCTTGTGATGCTTTACATGGGAGATTATTATATGGGAAATTACATGGGAAATCACATGGGTGAAGCTGTCAGTTAATGCAACTCTCGGTTATGAAAACTTAAAGGGCCAATGGGAAATTACATGGGAAATCACATGGGTGAAGCTGTCAGTTAATGAAACTCTCGGTTATGAAAACTTAAAGGGCCAATGGGAAATTACATGGGAAATCACATGGGAAATCACATGGGTGAAGCTGTCAGTTAATGAAACTCTCGGTTATGAAAACTTAAAGGGCCAATGGGAGATTGCATGGGAAATCACATGGGAAATCACATGGGTGAAGCTGTCAGTTAATATGACTCTCAGTTATGAAAACTCAGAAGCTCAAGGGAAGATTGTATCGTTAACCAAATGGGTGTAGCTGTCTCAGTATATGAAAACAGAAAGCTTGAGAGATAAACTATAAATGACCAATTTCAGCGCTATGAACAGACCTTGTCTGGTATCAGCGCTATACAAATTTTATTATTATTATTATTATTAATGGGAAATCACATGGGAAATCACATGGAAAATCACATGGGTGAAGCTGTCAGTTAACTCTCAGTTTTGAAAACTTAAAAGGGTTTATGGGATATTACATGGGAAATCAGATGGGAAATCACATCAGAAATCACATCGGAAATCACATGGTGAAGCTGTCAGTTATGAAAACTTGAAAGCTCAAAGGGAGATTGTATGGTAAATCAAATGGGAGTCACTGTCTCAGTTATGAAAACCGAAAACATGGGAAACTGTCAACACCATGAAAAAAGGTGCATGTGATATGTTTTACAGCATATTACATGTTAATTTTTCAGAGAATTTTTTTATTGAAAAAGAAGAAAGCAATCTTGATTCATAGGTGTTGCATTTCCAGATTGTGCATCTTAATAATGTTACAAAGCAACTTTGTTGTAATGGGTCTATTGTTGATGAAAATATGCTAATCAATGAGATTCCTTATTAACAAAAATGCATTATTAATTGTCTCTAAATTCCATCATAGCAGTCTCGATAATTAATACTATGTTCATGAAGCGCTGGAATCTCATTGATTGGGATAAACAACAATCTTAACGCCAGCATTTTCTCTTTAATGCAATCCAATCATCAGTAAATCTTGAGAGATAAAATATAAATGACCAAAAATAGATATGTTTAAAATATTGATGCATGAATATGGTAAATGTTAACATCAAAGTGCAATATTTATGTATAATTTTTGCTCTTTTCGGTGTTTGTGTGACACAATGGTTCACTTATTGCTACAAATATGGCGCAACAACACATTCTTAATGTAATAAAATAATAACTTGCTGTGCAAACAGTGTGGTCACAAACATGTTTTTTCCCCCTCTAATCATTCAGGCGCACGTACACCTCATTCCAAAAAACATTTTATATGTCGGATAATTGAGAAAAAAAATCCAAAATATGCCAGGGTGCTTCTTTGGGTTCCATCACATAGTAAATGGCATTGTTCATTATTCTAGTCAATAGTAAATGCTCCTTATCTTTTTCAATAGTTGCTATTTTTGATCACGTTAGGAAGGAAATATGTTTTGTTTTAAAAACAAGATTCTCATGTTCCCAACAACTATATTTTAAGGAATATCTTATACAAGCTTTTCTGGAAAGATTTTTAAAATGAGACAGCATTTGGGGAAAAATGAAAATGAATGATGCCTTTTAAACACCTTAATTACCTATAGAAATGTAATGATTAAATTTCTTAATTTTCTCTTGTGATCTGAATTTAACTATGAGAGAATTGGCATGATTTGTGATCAAAAAGTTTTTTGAAAAAATTAGATATTTTTTTAGGCTAGGTATGAAACTCACGATGGTATGAATAAATGTGTTAAAAAAAAGAAAAAAGAAAAATGAATGTGTTAACCTCACTTGATGGTTGTGTTTGCATGGAAAAATGGACAGATGTGAGTTATATATAATGGCCTTGATCATTCAATTATTCTGACAGGTCCAACACAAACACTTGTGATCAAACAAAGTCTTGCTTCTGATTTCACTGTAATCATCTGGATTAAATGAATCTCACCATGAAATCAGCATCATACCGTCCATGTCGTTGACAGGTCAATTTATCCCCATCATTAAATGATTTCAATGTCAAAGTCATGATCACTCTCGAGAATGCAATTCTGCAGAAAATTCTAATTAAAGATTGCATAATCCCTGAAAATGTAAATCTCCTGTCTGTGACTGTATATGTCTCAAATATTGAAGACACAATGATGTTAAACCATATTCTGTCAATGCATTGATCACCCACACAAAAAATATCAACCACTAGTTTTTCACAATTATTCAATTAACAAAGCTTTGCTATGTTACTTGCAATGAGGTGTGAGACACCTCTTAGAAGGATTAAAATGCATACTTAATCATGCCTCCAACAGGTAGGTGTCAACTACCCAGATATTGACCTATATTCTGGAGTCGTTTATTGCATTATTGATTCTGGCATATTTCAATGATGTTATTTTATAGCATCGCTGAAAGCATGCAATTTGTCTGTTTCTATACCCCTGAAAGTTGCAGACTTTCTATTCTTCATTTTGTTATATCAGGAGAAGGTTGGGGTTGAACATATAATGAAATGGTACTGAAAACGAGAATACTAAATATACACACAAACAAAAAATGTCAAGTTTTAACCATCTGTTTCAAGTTTCTTCTGGGGGTTTTGATCTTTGAGCTCTGATGAACTCTCATCATAGATGTTATTTTGGTTAATTTTAACTCAAAACAACATTGATGAGAGTAACTAGGTGACAATTCTGACACTGCCAAATTTTTAGTGCCAAAAATTTGTTTTTCCAGTAAATAAAAACCATCACCCCCTTCATTAAAATGTTCATCATTCCCATATAGAATAGGAACCCCCTTAAACATCTAATAATAAAATGATCATCCCAATCTTTGGGACAAAAAAAAACAAAACAATATCGTTAACAACATTATTACATCCAATAAAACAGTTATTCGATATACTCCAATTATAACAAATCATTTTCTGATCCAAGTTTGAGTCTCTACCTCGAATCCTTCATTTTCAACATGCAAGACTCTATCCAATCCTAAAGCAATACTCCAAGATCAAATTAACAAGTGCTTATCCCATACAACGTCTGCTACTCCCTCTCAGAGCACAAAAGAGGGTGCACTATCACGGGGAACACAAAAGTAAATTGAACATAACTATAGAATATACAACACAGGCCATTTGACAATAGCAATTTGAAGTGTGTGCTTCTCCAAGCTGTAAAGAAGTGTGTACAAAGAATAACACAAGGAAGTTTGAGATTCACTCTGCTATGTGGACTATGTGAGGGAACACAATGCCACGGGACACCTATTGTAGTCACTTCCTATTTCACCCTCTCACTGCCATTCAATCTCCATATATTTAACTCTCTGCTTGGGTGAGATCTGTCAGTGACATTCATATTTATTTTGAGAATCTATCCATTGAAATTTATTTTGAAAAATTTCAAATTTTCTCAAAATAACAGCAAGGATAATCACATTCAAAAAAAAATTAAATATTTATTTTCAATAGAACAATTGCTTTGATTATGCATAATGATGGTTAGGCACAACAATATAATAATATAATATAATATACTCTAGTTTTTAAAAAAGGTTTCATTAATAAAAGAAATCAAATGCTGAAATTAACTACTTCAAAGATCTCTCACTGATTTTGACTTGTCCAGTTTCTGTGTAAATGGCATAAAATTGTCATGTGCACTTATATATATATATATGAGTTGATTTTGTCAGAGATCTGCATGCAGGTTAAACCACCCAAGTAGGCCTGGACGGGTCACCTGCTGGTCAGAATAAGCCTCCTATCTCTGACCCCTAATTATCCCTTCCATCTCATAACTGTCCCTTTACATAGCATAAGCACATCAATATCAACCCTAAAACACCTCTCATTTGAGGGTGGTCTCACATTTTTGGCCCATTCTATCACATTTACCTTGCTAATTTAGTTAAATTTACCACCAACTAACTTCATCAGAAAAACGTCTTGGCTCTGTAATTTGCACTTGGATAATCACAGGTTTGCAGTGTAATTTGTTATCCAACTTCACCGTGCCATATCTCGCCAGCTTTGCTCAATTTAAAATAATTAACTGTGGGTGGCGGATGGGGGAAACTTTTGTGCTGCTTGTCAATTTTATGTCTGATTTTGATAAAGATTGCGTTCTGTGCACTATGTTTCACCATTTCGGTTTCCTTATCTTGATGAACTTTGTATACCTGGTACAAAAACATCTTTCACCGAATTGTTAGGCATTTCCCAAGAAAGCCTTGTAGCTTTTAAACGGGGCAATATAAAGGCAATTTGTGGTAACTTGAAAACACACCTGACAAAGTTGGTGATGAAATATTGGGGCTGCTTTATTTTGTGACTGTGATAATGAACATGATGAGATGCTAAGTAGGTGTTACAGATCTATCTTCCAACATGGGGGTATACCAGACATGTCAACCCCCCTCAACACTACCCCTACCTTAATCATGTAAACTTTGTTAATTTAGCATCTTTAATCTGTATACTGCTGCCTAAAAAGGCAGGGTTTAAAATATCTTTGCTGAGATTTCTAATTTGTTAAAGTTTACATTTTCATACATTTGATTCAATTTTCTTTCAGCATCATTTCATATAATAACACTTTTTTATATCTACACTTCTCCAAATATATAGTTTTAGCTTTACGACTCAGAATCTAGGGTGGTCTAAAATGCCATAATCATGAGTAAAAAAAAATGCCTAGATTTTCTATGAATTGAGGCGACCAGTCACGACATGGCTGAGGTGCCAGGTAGTAAGGAGAAGTCAGCCTTAGCTACCTGTGGTCGAGGATCTGGGACCATCTGACCACCTCAGATTGATCCCTGTCAACTCTCCACACCACAATCACTACCACAAAGTTGAAGGCTCCAGAAAAGAATCAGACAAAATCTGTGCACACAGTGGTTTTTTATGCATCTATCACTGAAGTGTGTATGGGTTTTGAAAGGGCTTAATGGTTTGGTAGTCTGTCTATATGGTCTGACCAACAAGATTGATTTAATCTTGTTTATGATTTGAATACTAAACTAAATTCATTTAATCTTGTTAAAGTTTTTGTAAAAAAAAAAATACAAGACACTTTTGCCATCAGCTGATGTGCAAATGTCTGCTGTATAATTCTACCTTTTGGTGTATAACTTAATTTAACGCCTATAATTTGGCCTGTGTTCATAAATACCTTTCGTGAATTATGTTGCTAATCTGACATTCTTAATTGTTTTTCAAAAGGAATATATCTTCCAATTCTGCTCTTCCTATCTTTTTACATTATAAGTGTGCTTAAAAACAATTTAAAAACATTGCAGTTTATTTCATAATCAACTTGTAAATATATTTAACCATCAGCAAATTCTTCACATACCATGTTCTCTAACATAATCTTACAAAACATATGACATTTTTCTTCTCATACCAAGTTATGCTAAACACTGATCTTCAATTTAATCTGACAACTTCGAATCAAGACCACAAAGTTGCCATAAAGAATCTTGTGATAAGTTTTCCGTAACAATGTCTTTCACACTTACGTCCCCTTAAGGCCATCTAAATATTGTAACTACTAAAATCAATGATACTTGCCGCAGAGATTGACCTTTTCTTCCCTACACAAATATTTGCAGGAAAGCCCTCAAGCAGAAAAGGTCTATGGACATTTGAGTTATTTCAGTTTTATCTTGAATAAGGTGTGAGGGTGTAATACAATAATATACAGTGTCAGGTTATGCATGCCATTCTATTGTGAAGCTATTTGTTCACAATATGGGGGGCTGTAAAAACGTACCACACAAACAGGAAGGTGCTATATGGACTTATATCATAATCCAGTGATTGAATGAGCACCACAACATTTTACCTTTAATGGCTTAATGTGTGTTCAGTGGCCGTCAGAATGGCGAGGGGGATTGTGACTGAGGTGCCCGTGGGGCTGGCGGGGTTGATCCTTGCCCCGGGGCCACATACCACCAATTGTGCCGGTGTCTGTTAGTGTCTACAGTTGGCAGTCTGACACCATAGATGCCTGCCTATCATCCCGGCCCTGGTGCCGCAGACCACCGTGGTCAGTAGTACCCTGTCGTGTATGTATGAGACTAGCCCCCCTCTCTCTCTCTCTCTCCTGGGAGGTCTTGGACCAGGCTGCCCCAAACCACATCCTGTGCTTACTGAATCGCTACAAGTAAACTGCCATGGAATCCTAATTAAGACCAAATTACCCCATCCCAACCCTTAATTTACCAGGCAGTGTCATGCAGGTGGACATGAAAGGGTCTTAGAAACAGAAGCCGACAAGGGGCAACAAGACATCCACACTTATAGGGGGTCCGACAGAGTGCTCAATCCAATAGACAATACAATCAAGTTGGACTCAATTACAGTTAATCGACTTTAACTGTGATTATTGAAAACCATAATAATATTGTATTATAAATGATAACAGGTCAAAAATACATTTGTTTAGCTACATAACCAAGTTTATGCATTCAAGGGGTTAACTTCATTAACATTTCAATTCAAAGAGTTATTTATATTCATTTCGCCTTCTGACCTTCATAAGTATGACAAGTTCAGTTTCATCAGTTTGATCTTTATCGCAATGCAAATAATAGCACAGCCAAAATTTAAAACATGCCTGATATGTATTTCCCTTTTAACCATCTGATGTATTTTCATTGAAGGTCAATATATCCAGTTTTAAAGGAACTCGCCTCTATCACAAATACAAACTAAGGAAGAACTATATATAAATACTTCTTTATCTTTATTACATTCAATACCTCAGATAGCAATTGTTGACATTTTATAATATTGACATGGAAATAGCTACCGGTAGTTTCCTAATATGACAATGAACATTTTTCCCTTTTCTGTATTCAGCAAATTGATTGTTATGTTCTGTCTAATACCAAGGGAAGGGGGTGGGACATGCTCTGGTGAGATGAGATGTCAGCCATGTAAGAGGTTGAGTTGTTTCCCATTCCAGCCAGTGCTCCATGACTGATTATCATGTCTATCTGGTAGTGCAAAAGAAAGATCCCCAGTCCCCAGTCACTCTCCAAAAAGAGTAGGACATTGAGTTCCAGTAACAGGCTTCTCTCTGACCTTATATTTTCTAAACAGTGCTGAAAAGGCCATAAATACAAACAAGCAAACCAAAACCAAGGATCTTGCCATGCCTTCTGTTTTCAATCATTTGGTCTTCATGCCCTCAAAATTCAATCACTTTGTCTTCGTAACCTCTATATTCAATAATTTTGTCTTCCTACTCTTTATATTCAATGGCTTTGTCTTTGTACCCTCTATATTCAATCACTTTGTCTTCATGCCCTTTATATTCAATCACTACGTCTTCATACCCTCTATATTCCTTATATGTCTTCCTACCCTCAGTATTCCTTTGTGTTATCTTCTTATTGTTTTAAACCTTTCAGATAGATATTTGTGCCAGACAGGGTTCAAAATAAAACTAATTGTCTCATTTGGATATTGAAAATGGGAGAGAGGGAGAAGAAATAATCACATGCTACTACCAAACCATCTCATGTCAAAATCAAGTTAAATTAGATGATAGAAAACCTTATTTCTCACTTCTTATATGATAGGCTATGGCATGATTTCTTCCTGACCAAGCTGTTTTATATACTTGACTAGACTAATCATCATGAACCACTTGAACAAGTGCATTTAATCATATGCATTTAATCACATAATTATAATAGTTCAGCCATCAGTGACCTTGCTCAAGTTCATGACGTCACCACAAGCAAGTGTTAATTGTCTGACATCAGGTGACCGTGATCATGTTTGCAATTAAGAATTTACATAAGTTGTTTACAATGGTAAAGGGTAATATCAAATGGGAGACCAATTTTGATTTTAGCTATTTTGATCCAAATTTAGAACTTTGTATTAATGAGGACTGAGTTATTTTTAGCAACACATGATAAATACACTTGTATAAGAAACAATCATACAAAATTTTCCAATCTAATCATCAATAGAGGATAGTGACTTACTTCCTATTCATGAAACCAGGAAACAAAATTAAATTGCTGAGTTGCATAAACTGATTATAATACATTTGATTATCTTGACAAATTGTATAAATCAACATAGTAGATTAAATCTTGACAAAAAAGAGATTTATCAAAAATGAAAACAGAAACCACTGTGTGCTATGAAACCACTGTATAAATGACACTCTAAATTTAGTGAGATATATCTATACTGGTTTCAAATGTATTTATGGCATATTTTGATGCAAATGTATTTTTTGCACAAATGCAACATTATTATGTTATCGATTCAAGATTCAAGATTGATTTATTAGACCATAAATAAGGTACATAAATACAGATAATACTTATTGCAAATATACAGTTTGAGGTCAGGAGATACCCATTAAGGCAATTACTTGCCGCTATCGATGCGAATGCGTTTTTGTAGTTGTGTAAAAAAAATGACTATAATTGTGATTAAACAATATAAGATATATGGAAGTTTTATTTGTGTGTTAAAAAAAATTACGAGAAAGCATGTTTGCAGCATATACTAACCGACGATATTTTTCTCACTAGATTTTGCATTATTCATGAGACCAGGTCCAATACATAACGTGCTGCATTACCTCAGTAGCTCAAAAAGAATTACTTCAAACAGAGCTTAGAGTAATACTCTGAGGATAGGTCAAGTTACTACACATTATATTTATCATCTAACAGTAGGGGGACATCACAGGAAATAAGGAAATTCACAAAAACATTTTTGATACTGAATCACATTTGAGGATGCCAGTCAGGGAACCTATTGCACTGTTTGCACTTCCTCTCAATGGTTGAACTAAAATTTGCTTGTACTACACATATCCTTTTAAATTTCATGGTTTTTTAAACAAAATTTTCACTATGTCTGTGTCACTTTGGTTTTGACTCTGGACTGTGTATATATTATCATGCTTTGACCCTGCATGCTAACGATGTGTGCAAGTGATGCATGATTGAGCACTTTGCATATTTCCTGTTGTAGATTTCTGGTCGATGTCACTTACCAGCCCCCTTCCTTGTCACACCCCATTACAATAATCCAACCCCACACGGATGGCACCGGTGGCCACGGAAGCTGTCTGCTACTGCCTCTACATGATATATATATATATACATTACATTTCCTGCTCGGTGAAAATTTAATTATCCATATCTAACTTACCAAACAAGTCAACATCACTTTGAAGTTTCTGTTCAATACACATGTAGATTAATTCTAAACAGGCAACAAAATAAATTTTATTATTTTATCATTCTTTTTATGTTGTCTGCACACATTTTCATTGAATCAGTACATATGCCATGACAAATGAAATGATATTACTATCATCGATGTATCATTTCCCATTTATGTATCATCAATCAATAATCTATGTGATATGGTCTTGGAACAAGCCAAGATTTTGCTCTTCCCAAATAATTATTAATTTTGAGCATTATAATGTGTATATCTAATTACCACACCGGTGAAATGTGCGCTAATACCTTGACAATATTATTGTGATAATACCTTGATAATATTATTAAATATCCCCACCCACTACTTCCTGTGTTTGCAAGATCTAAGACTCTCTGTGCTGATCTGTTCCTAATTACCCTGGGGAGTGAGCCTCCGAGAGGAAGGGGTGTTTATGCAAGGGTCAGTGTCCATTTGCCCTGGAGCCTGGTACCCTTATCTACCCTGGGGTGGTCATCCTACCCTGTCCCCTCTCCTCCCACCCCTGGGACCCTCCCAAGGCCACTGGGTCACATTCCTGGCAAATCTCTATGTTTCGACAAATATTCTAATTGATATAGATGGAAGAGTTGATCTGAAAACCAGGCTGTAAATTAGCATATCATGAGTGAGGATAAATCGTTGGCATATTTAATTGCTGTCTTGCACCTTTCTCTTTATGATTTCTCATCATCAGCATCTTTTCTTTGAGGGGGCATATATTTTCCGGAACTCCTCTTTTCACCATTACAAGGAACTAATTCTGTCTAAAGACTTTGACCTCATCTGGCCTCAAAGTAATCAAAACCTAATACAGCCTGGGAAATTTAGGCACATGACAACCCCAAATTCAATCTCACAGTAAAAAGACTTCTAAGTGCAAATACATTATATTCAAATAAGAAAGACAGAATACACTAGTGTGGTTTGGCACAGTGGTTTAAGAACAGTTATCATATTATGATAGTATCGCCCTCTGGTGGTATTACTTGATGGGACACAGGAAGTGATTGACCACCCTGTCTTACCCCTCCACCAGGGTTACATAATACCTGTTGATTTTAACATTCTCACAGGAGTTTGCGGTCTAGCACTTCCGCCCTCAATCTAAACATCACCCCCTCCTATCTCCTGCAATAAATCTTTAACCCCTTGATCATGTTGACATATACTGTTTCTCTTGGATCATTTACTAAATATCCAATCAAAGATAACAGTTTCACACATGTAACATAACCGGACTATCTTCAAGTCAAATCTACCCTGGTAAATGACCATCACCTGCCACTAACCTCAAACAGTTAATTATTCCTTAAAAAAAAAAAATCAACACAATTACAATCTGACCATATCTCCACCTAAGATCTCCTTCAGGTTTTACTGGCTAAACCACCTCCCCAGACTCAAAATGTACAGACTTTCTCAAGTGTACATATTTTGAAAGAACAAAGAGATCAGTTTTATAAACATAATAAAACGGATGGCCAAAACCAGTATGAAAACCACTCTTAGGTACATTCTGGTCAATTTTGAGTGTGATCTTAATCTCAAGTGACATGCATGTCTACGGTCAATTCATCATCATAATCAAAGCCAGCTTTATAATTTACAACACCATGGCCTAAAATGTTAACTTTATCAGTGAATTCTACACACTTGCATTGCGTAAAATGTGCACTTATTGTCCTTCCTTCACTTGCATAAAATGTGTACTTATTCTATTTCCTTTCCCTTCAAATTCATATTGAAAATAAGAAAAATACATAACTAATAATAAATGCTAACAGATTGGTTAATATCATTAAAAGTGCACTGACCTTAGAAAATGTACCAATCTTTCTTGTAAATTGTTTTTTTTTTAATTAATAATTTTCAAATGCATGTCTCTATTCTGAAGAAATGGTCAAATATGGCCAAAAACTAATAATAATCTCTCAATTTCTAACAAATTAAAAAAAATTAAAAATAAAAAACAAATTTCCATATATGGTTGCAATATTTGATTGATTTCCATTAATTATCAACGGAAAATCTAGCGAGAAACACCCCTACAGAGAGCTCAATTCCATTGAAATCGTGATAAAAGCAGCCTCCGATCCCAAATCAGCAGCTCCATATAAGGCAATGACCATATATGGGAGGCTTGCGACACCTGTACACGAGAGTCATTGGGGCGTATCATGTTTCTCATTATCCGACAGGTGTAGCTTGTGTGCCGGCTACGAGAGGGAAGGCGGCTAGGTATTGATGATGGAGAGAGCTTTTTTTTGTTTGGTTTTGTTTGTCGCTCCTTTTACTGATTAGCATATCAATTGAGGTTAGATGCCAAATTTCAGGGAGATCCACAGAAAAATGGGTTGCCAGGCAACTATTGTTAAACTGGAATGAGTCTGAACTATGGTTTACTGTTGCTGAGATGAAGTGGTTTGACTCGATGGTGTTGTGGCAGGTACATGTAGGTTTACCATAGTAACCAAGTACCACTGTGCGGGTTACCAATGCTAGCTGATCCGCGGCCTTCAATAACACCTTTGCTGAATCAACTGCAACTCAGCAGCATTTCCGGTGCATATTGCTTTAATATCAAACATCATTTTCAAAATTGCTGTGGTTTAATTTCACATTGTTTTAATTTGTGGGTGAAATTGGAAACTTTAGTCTTCGGAAGATTTTCACAAATAGAATATGGCGTATCTATATGCTTGTATTGTTTATTTTTATTGTTTGAATTGTATAGTTCTAGTGATAAAAATAGACAATGCAAGAATATAAAGTGTTATGTGTCATCACAATATTATACAAGAGATCATTCTCTAAATAATAGTGGCTGGTTCTAAAATCTGCCGATGTACTGTATTGCACATAAGGACAGGAAATAAATGCAAGATAACACACAAAAGATTTTTTATATCAATCAAAATAAGGACATATCTGCATCCCCAAAAAGAGGTTTTGGGGTCAGTGGTATAGTTTATCGAATATCAACAATTTTGAGATATATATTGACAAAATTGCCACATCTGCTCAACCCAAGAAAAATTTGTTTTGTGCAATATTTTCATTTGGAGACGGCTGCACCTGGCAACAAAAATTACGACCCTCTTTATTGAAGGATACAAAAACTGAGTTATCATGACATTGTTTTGGGTTGTTTTTGTGATCGGAGAATCACAGCAGGTAGTAACACGAAGCATGTAGCTCTCGTTGTGAGGGATCTTTATACAGGGTCACATTCACTGTGCGGGGCACGTGTCCTAAACAATGTGAGGGAACATTATGTTTCCCTACACCTGCCGATTCCACCAGTGCCAGGTCATGATACAGACGGCACCAGAGGGCAGCACCAGCGGCAGCAGGGATCAAATCACTGAGCTGACCACTCGCCCACTTGGCAACCTCTGCCCTCGGCTTGACATGTTTGCTTTGACGGGTCTGCTCAGTTATTGACTGGGCACCATGCTCGGCATCGTAATGAATAAGTGGCCCTAATAATGAATGATCCCTATCACTCATGTTCCTGTCTGCGAATGATGGCCAATGAATGATCCTCTTAATGGGTGCAATCAACTGTGACAAATCGGCAACAGCCCCGCCCCTTTCTCCGACACAAATCACTCATCCGGAACATGTCATGCCACTTCGTCCCCTGCCTCCCGTGTCATTCTCTGTTCATGCACGTCCTCCCTTGCCTCCCATAAGAGGTCCTAGAGGATCCATTGTCTCAGATTTACGATCTTGCATTTTGGCCGACTGTGCCATTGTTCTGACTGGTATGTTAGATGGTATCGGCGTGGACCTCAGCTGGTTAGTTACTGGTCTGTCTATGGTAACAATGTGGCCAACATTTGGTCAGGCAGACCCCATCTTGGCACCCAAGATCCTATCACAACCTTCGTCCCTCTGTTAGCAAAAACCAAAAATTACATGTGGCCTCCCACTCTAATTTGCTTGAATACCACAGACTCGGGCAGAATACTTTGTCTAAAGTATGCTGCCAATTTCAAATATTTCCTCACAAATGAATATACATGAGCAGAAATCTGTCCGTCAATTTGGAAAATATATGATTTGAAGAGAATATCAATTCTCCATTATTTTCTGATAATATTCTCATCTGCTATAGATATCTTGCGAGAAAATCTGATAAAAATGGTTATCCAATCCTGTGTAACCATTTGACTCATTTGACCAAACTCTTTTTGGTCAATCTCAGCCAAACATGGCCAAAATTCCAGCAATGATGCCTCCATCAATTGGAGATCAAGCTCTAAAATCACGGAAATGAGTGCATACAGATTGGAGTGGTGTAATTTTCACCTCCAGCCAATTTCCATTCATCGATCTTATCACTAAAGGACAATTTGGGTCCCATTATGCACTTAATCGCAAATCAAGCTTGTATCGTTTATCAGTGATAATAGTCCGGACAGCTACAAAAACTGCCGCTTTCTAATCGGACATTGATTGCTGGGGTCAATCCCCAAGCCATCCTGATCTCGTCGGGAGCGTATTGACTGGCCCCCTATCATTGGCTTCATCAATTTTGCTCTTTGTCAACATGCATGTCCATTTCAGCTTTGCAAAACCAACACGACTAAGCAATCCCCTTGAGCCAGCTATTTCCCCCCTCCCGAGTACCCGTCCGTTTCGCAATTTATTCATCCATTCAATTTCAATATTCTCGGCAAGTAATGGCGGGTGATTTACGAGATTCAGATGAGACTGAATGTCCGAGTCGCTTCCAATATGAGAGGTCATAGCAGAGTGAGAGCAAGCAAACTATGGGAGCCATGTCCATGCCCCACACATTGCCGTAATCCTACTTCATCCTGATACGGGGCGTGATGATAGTTGCTGAGATCCTGGCAATCTGAGGGCGTGAGGCAAGGCACAGGCCAGGGATTAACCTGCCATCATGCTACACTGCCCGAATACATGTAAAGCTGGCCTGTCTCTCTCTGTCATGATGCATTACTTACATACACACCACACTGCCCGCATACATGTAAAGCTGGCCTGTCTCTCTCTGTCATGATGCATTACTTACATATATACCACACTGCCCGCATACATGTAAAGCTGGCCTGTCTCTCTCTGTCATGATGCATTACTTACATACACACCACACTGCCCGCATACATGTAAAGCTGGCCTGTCTCTCTCTGTCATGATGCATTACTTACATATACACCACACTGCCCGCATACATGTAAAGCAGGCCTGTCTCTCTCTGTCATGATGCATTAACTACATACACACCACACTGCCCGCATACATGTAAAGCTGGCCTGTCTCTCTCTGTCATGATGCATTACTTACATATACACCACACTGCTCGCATACATGTAAAGCTGGCCTGTCTCTCTCTGTCATGACATTATTCAAATATACACCACACCATCTCTCTGTCATGACACATTTTTTTTACAAAATTTTGCAAAATAATTAATAGGCCAACAGATTCATATTACATATGAGTATTTTACTATTGTCAGCCCTATCTGTAAGTTCTAATTAATTTTTATTCCATATGAGGTTAATTTTTTTTCCAATAAAAATAACTGCTTGCCAGTGATGGAACTGATGGCATCAAACCTTGAACAATGTCAAACTAACATGTTTATTTATTTATCTTTTTTTTCTTTAAATTAGCTTAATAATACCCCTTTAAATCAGTGGCAGAGTGAACACTCCCCCTTCTGCATTACCCCTCAGTGAGCGGTTGCTGTTTTTGGCCAGTGATCGGCATTAGGCCTCTCGTGGCTGCTTCTCCGGCCGAGGTTTTCTCCAGGGTGTCCCTGCAGTAAATCACACTTGGCACTGATGAGCGGCCATGAATATTTAATCACATGTATCATGTCACCCTCCAGATTAACACAATATGTGCCCTTGCTCCTCCTTAATCCAACTTCCATTTCAAAATTGATTTTCCATTAAAATTTCCGAATAGGTGAACATCTGCTAGTCTTTTTGGGGGTGTTGTTTTTAAGGCCCGAATCAACACGGCAGATTGTCGCACATCATTTTACACTGCGCGGACAAATAAAGGCTTTGCACTACTTAACTTTCAGCGACAGGGAAAACTAATATTTAGTGACAAATACACAGGGTGTGGGGGGAAAGTGTAATTGTCAAGGTGTGCAAAGTGTCATTTTGAGCCTTGCAAACCATTTGTCACTACTCCTTCCTGAATGTAAATATTGCCCAATTTCTAAGCTGGGAAGGGCATACAGCTAAACTGCATTCTTGATCTGGACTAATTTTAAGACATATTTCAAAAACGTATCAATATTCCTAATATTTATTTGTTATTTAAACTAATATTATCAATTCAAGACATCTTTCTCTGACCAAACAAACTGAGAAATTCAATTTTAACACCAAAAATGTTTGTTATTTTTGGCTAAAAGTTGATTTTTTCAACATGCTTTTTGACTGGTCTTCTCAATGCGATGAACATTACAGTTCACTCCCAAACAGTTTAGATGTGTAAAAACTATCCGAAAATGAGTTAAAGAATATTTATGTCACCAATATTGCTAAATTTACTTGAAAATTACCAAAAAAAAACCTGACCAGTCTTCTCAATGGGATTACCATTTCAATTCACTCCCAAATAATTTTGAAGCTTTATTGATAACTTAAAATTATACTAATGTAAAGTCTGATAAACCATGCCTTCTCCATAATCTGAAACTTTGGCAAGCAAAAACACACAAAAAAAAAGAAATTTTAGATTTTTGGAATCATTATCATTGAACCTTGTGCCTTGATATCACAGACAAAGACAATGGATAATTCATCTGGCGGGGCTGCTGGCCACCGACAATGCCTCGTCTCACACAACATATGCCAGCTTTTGAGCTTCTTTCACACCCACTACCCTCTTCAATATGGTCAAAACACAGACAACCACTCTCTCTATTCTGAAAATTGGCTGATGTTTCACAGTTTTTGGGGGCAGATCTGTCACCAACACTGGCACCCATATGGCCTCATGTTTTTATACATCACAAATTTATACACAGTATTATTATGCATTTTAATTTCAATCTGATTTACTTGATTTTGAAGTAATATGAAAACAATATTGGAGAAATGAATCCTGATTGTTTTTTTTTTCTGTGAAAAGTGACTGTTTGAATATGAAATTGACAAAAATAATTAGTTTTGAAAATTGGCAAACCTAAGAGTACCTAAAAATAATCTAAAAATATAAAGATTTTCATGGATTAGCATGGTGTACTTTTAATAGGTAATAAAAAGTAACTTAATGGATTGAAATGATATGACTTCATTTGCTAGATTTTAGAAAATATTAATGTCTTGAAAATATCAATTAAGACAAAAAAGTTGGAGTCGTTGTTTACATACCCTCTCTGTATTAAAAAAATATTTGTTTAGTTTACTACATCTTCTGCATCAATCAAAAAACTTAATGCAATTCAAACAGTTATTTCCTGTAGGTCTCATTACATTTATGTGCAAATTCAAACAATGCAATTAAGTAATAGATCGCATGTTTTATTTTAAAATCATAATGAGCAAAAGATTACAACAACGGTATAAGATTTTTCCCCGTTTCAATTTCCTTGATTTTGTTTCAGTGTTTCAATTTCCTGCTTAGTGCCGATGTAGGTGGGATTTTCCACAGGATTGACAACTTTCTTCCCTCCTTCCTTATAAGACTAGTAAGAGCGGCAGCAGCTGCCGCAGCAAAAAAACTGGCCTCCCAAGCAGAACCCACCCGATGGCATTTCTTCCCCTTTCATTTTGAACCATCTGCCAGAAAATAGGTCAAAAGATCCAGGAGGGCATCTGGATTGACAGAAACGTGTATAAGTATAGTAAGGTTGTGATATTTTAGCACCACTTGCGGTTGAACAAAATGTGTTCCTGCTATCTTCTTTAGACTCCACCCCTTCTTATAGATACTCTATAAAATTTGGGAACAGAACAGGATGGGACGGGATCGACAACAAACTTCATTATCTTAATGTTAATTCTGGGATCTGTACGGGAGGTAATCATAAAACTTCATCTTTTTTAGATAAGCAAGAATCAGAGCTTATAGGGATTGACTAAAATATTATTATCTCCTGATCAAATCCCTAAAAATATCCAAAACTCTTCTCCTTGCCATAAATTTCTTTTAATCCTTAAACAATAGGAAATCTATCCTTTGTGATATTATTGAACCCAAAGAAACAGCAATTATGATCAAATAAAGTTCAAAAAGACCAAACCATTTCCTATAGTGTCTCAATAATTGAGAGATTCTTTCATTTTGGATCAAATCACCCTTCCCTGATCTCTAGTCCAGGGGTTTAGACTCTACCAGCCTGCTCTCCCCTATGAACTCCTGTTCTAACATAACCCACCTTGCTGACTTGCAGATTCATTCATCAGGGCTGCTATCTGTGCCATTCATACCTGTGGTCACGGTGGGGAGGGATCACTATCTGGCTCGGGAGGGGGAAGCTTGGTATTATTACACTGCACGGAGTCAACATCCTCTCCTCCACCATCAGTATTTTCAAACTTGCCTATTTTGAAAAGGCTACTCTCATGTAAAACAATGTTTCACGGGCTATTGCAGAAAAGTATTAATCTTATCTAAACAATGTTTCACAGGCTATTGCAGAAAAGTATTAATCTTTTCTGAACAAATGAACATGAAGCTACTGTGCCATTAAAAATGTTTGAGAACGATTGATTCATAACAGGTTTAAGTTGTAAACATGTCAGTAGCATGTAAAAACAAAGAAAAATCTGGTAACCATGGAAGTCCCTAGCAACGACTATCTGCATTATGATGATCTTGACAAGATCTAACATACTATGTTAAACTGCAAAGATCCAAAAGAGTCAATTCCATTCTCTTGCTTGAAAATGAACTGGGCAATGGCCACAATATGCTGAGATGGCCTAAATGTGTTATGATATTATGAACCTGGTAATTCTGTGAGGTGTGGTGGATTTCTTCATCCTACCTCATACTTTTTGCTACAGGTGGTAACTTCACTTTTTTGGATTTTTCCCTCCCATCTTTCTTCACATCTGCGAGTCATGCGTTGATGCTTGTACAGTAAGAATTTTCCTCCACATATGAAATTATGATTACTTTTGAGAAGTGTCAAAGGAATCTTATCAAATTAACATAAATGTAACATGAGTTGAGACAGGGCACGTGCAGAATATTTAATTACAATGATATCAAAACAAATTATAGAGTTCTGATACCAGACAGTGTCTATTTGTTTCCTTGATCTCTTATATCTCAAATAAATGCAAATTTAATTTCATAAAAATGTGTGTATATACTCTTTAGATTTTATGAATGAATATATATATACTATAAATCTAATGTATAATATCAGAATGATAACAAGTTGAAGTTGTGCAAAACATTGAGAAATGCTCCTATTTCTGTCCCATGAAAATATAAATGAATAACCTACTCCCTGTGAGATAATAGACTGGTCCATGTATTTGACACAACAAGATCCATATAAGAGACAGTGGTAGGGTGCATGTCCCTGCAGGGGGTCCCAGCATTCCTGACCTACATACCAGCAGGGTGGGGACCTAATGCCTCCCTGCAGCACCCTTTGGTCTGTACATTCAGCTTTCCTTATACGAACACACGCCAAACTATTAAGTTCATCTTAATAACTAAAATGATCAAACTTCGCTTGATAAACATATTGTGCACTGATGATGCTTGTTCTATGTTTTTTTTAATTTTTTACCTTGTTAAATTTTATGACAAAATAAATGTTGGACAAAAAGTCCTGCAGAGACCGACCAAATATTTACAAGCATATAATTAATATAAATTGAGCAGAGTCTGATTGAATGAGAATCAGATTGAATAAGAATTAGACTGAATAAGAGTCAAATTGATCAGAGTCAGATTGAGTTCGAGTCAGATTGAATGAGAATCAAATTGAATAAGAGTTAGAGTGAATAAAAGTCAGATTGAGTTGAGTCAGATTGAATAGGAGTCAGATTGAATAAGTCTGATTGAATATAAGTCAATTGGAATAAGAGTTAGACAGAATAATACAACTGAATTAAAGTTAGATTAAAATAATGCAGTGCCAATACCAAATAATATAACATGAATGCTGATTCTGCACATCATTGTGACTGACTCATATAAAATTTACCATTTCTTTTCATCACTGGGAAATTTCAGAAATCCAAAACTCTGCATTGCCATGAAACCTAAAATTCTTCAACAGGTGAGAGGTGATAAGGTTAGGCCAAGGAGGCACAGAGATGTAGGTGAAACACAGGTAGGTCTGTTTGCAGGGGGGAGGGTTTGTTGCAGGGGGGAGGGTGTGGCCCAGAGTGGGGCAAACCCGAGGAGGGAGGGGAATATTCCATTCACCTTTCTGCCAGCTGTGCCATTCAAGGTGTCAGGGTGTGAGTTTCCGCATTGCTCCTGCAGCAACAATGCACTACTGCAGGTAACCCTGCCCATCAAACATGTCTCAATATAGGAGTCAGTGACTTGCAGGGTTTTTCACATGCACAACTATAATAACTGATAACTTTCCTGTGATAACTTTCCTCTGAAAACATTCCTGTGATGACTTTCCTGCGATAACTTTCCTGTAATAACTTCCCTGCAATAACTTTCCTGCAATAACTTTCCTGCAATAACTTTCCTGTGATAACTTTCCCATGATAACTTTCCTGCAATAACTTTCCTGCAATAACTTTCCTGTGATAACTTTCCTGCGATAACTTTCCTGTAATAACTTCCCTGCAATAACTTTCCCATGATAACTTTCCTGCAATAACTTTCCTGTGATAACTTTCCTGCGATAACTTTCCTGTAATAACTTCCCTGCAATAACTTTCCCATGATAACTTTCCTGCAATAACTTTCCTGCGATAACTTTCCTGTAATAATTTCCCTGCAATAACTATCCCATGATATCTTTCCTGCAATAACTTTCCTGTGATAACTTTCCTGCAATAACTTTCCTGCAATAACTTTCCTGTGATATCTTTCCTGCAATAACTTTTCTGCAATAACTTTCCTGTGATAACTTTCCTGCAATAACTTTCCTGTAATAACTTCCCTGCAATAACTTTCCCATGATAACTTTCCTGCAATAACTTTCCTGTGATAACTTTCCTGCGATAACTTTCCTGTAATAACTTCCCTGCAATAACTTTCCCATGATAACTTTCCTGCAATAACTTTCCTGCGATAACTTTCCTGTAATAATTTCCCTGCAATAACTATCCCATGATATCTTTCCTGCAATAACTTTCCTGTGATAACTTTCCTGCAATAACTTTCCTGCAATAACTTTCCTGTGATATCTTTCCTGCAATAACTTTTCTGCAATAACTTTCCTGTGATATCTTTCCTGCAATGACTTTCCTTAATAACTTTCTTGTGATATCTTTCCTGCAATGACTTTCTTTAATAATTTTCCTGTGATGATTTTCCTATGATAACTTACCTACAATAACTTATCAAACTCAATATCTATTTTTTTATAATTCTGATATCTATATTTCCCCTATTTTTCCTCTATGTCAAGATAATCTATAAAAGGTTGTAGATTTGAAAACAATAACTGAACACACAATTAATCTTCACATTGACATACTTTAGAATTAATGTTTACATCTCAAGTCCTATTATTAATACATGGGCTTTGCTTAAGCAAAGAAACATGTCTCATTCGTGTAAATCAGTGTAACAGAGTAAGATGAACCAATTATCATGAAAGCAATATGCATTGTATCAATCCCACTCAAATTCCTGATCACACCTGCGGAATAACATGTCTCTACCTTTATCATCGTGATTCTTTACGTGAGATATCCTGAACCTCCAAGAGATATCCTGATCATAATGCCTCGTGTCCTGAACTAAATTAAGCTCAATGCCTTGTCTATCACACCTCATGCCCCCGTTTCTCACCTCAGTTGAGCACACCTTTATAGCATATCCTGTACCTTATGTCCCATTTGTCTTTATAGTTAATTACATCGACATGACAGTCTCCCCAAACCTACATTAAAAAAAAAAACTATCAAAAAAACCTTCATATTCAGATCTGACTTCAGTCAGCAATATCTCTATCACACAAAAAAAAAATCAGCGTTTCAATAAAAATCCAGATTCCACGTGATGGCAACAATCCTGTTTCACAACACTCAGTGGGAGACATCAAGGTTAGATTCTTGGATACACATACAAGAGAATGACTGCTTTAAATGATCAAAATGTAAGTGGGTGGTTTGCAGGTTGAACATCTGTCAAGAAGCAATTTTCAATATAATAAGGTGACCTGAACAGTGTGGTAAGTGGAGATATGTCATCGTGTATTCCCCTCCGCTGAGCCTGTCACATCAAACTCCATATCTAAGGTTATGCCACTCTGACAATGGGGATATGAAAATTAAAACAAATCTCCTTCATAGTGCATACTTTGACAGAATAAAATGCAAGTGTCAGAGACAATGTTTTAAAAGGCTTTCTTTAAATAAATTGGGAAATCACTGCATTTTGAGACAAGAATATTCCCTGCTGAGATTTACCAGGACCTGGACAAAGTAGGAGAGAGAAGCAAACGTCCTACTGGGAGAACAATGATAGCAATGACCTCCTACCAGATGCCATAATGAGTGGGCAGCATAGAGGTCATATCAATATCTCATAAGGTATTGGTTACATAATACTTAACAATGACATTGACTCTGGCTGAACATTAATTATATTAAACAAAATATTTTCATATAACAAAGAATGATTTATTTGCTAGAGCAATGAGTGGAAAAATTCATTCTTTTTACAGAGCATTCTGTATTATATATTTCTAACAGAAAATTATGGAAAATCTTCATGGTTTAGATCATGTTACAAGGAATAAAATTTAATTGCCTATTCACATTTTAGGTATTTGTATGCCAATGATATTCAATGCTCACTAAAATTAAATTGGTTATTATTTTACTAATAACATATTTCTCATTTTGTATACTTAAAATGCTAATGTTGAAATTTCAATTCCCAAGGTTTCATCCTAAGTTGAGATTACAGAGGGGAGCAGATGAGATGTAGGTATTTCTCATGACTGTGACTCAGTCCCTGGGACTATATTCAAATGAACAGAACAGGTATCTAATAGAATCTTGAACTTGACAAGAGTGATATAAAGATTTATCATAGTGAAATACTGATTTTTTTTAAAAGCAACTGTCAAATTTAAAAGATCCCAATTTATTCTTCAAACAGAGCCTAACAATGATATATTGCAATATGTATTCCTTTTGTTGAGTAGGATAAACTTTATTGTTATCCGCTGAAAAACAAAATATGAACTGTTATCAGAAACCAAAATACTCCATATCAAAATAAAGGATGGCGGATTTTACAGAGAATAAGCCTCCTTTCTGCCTAACCTTACTTAGCTTAACCCACTATCATTCACACATCCGTAATGTTTGTTTTGACTGGTCCCGGTACTGATACTGAAGACACAATGAGTTTGTTCACCTGGGCTGAACACCTGAAATCTTAGCTTACATTAATCCAAGCCGTGGGAGGTATCCATATCCTTTTGTGGTTTTTCTCACAAAAACTGAAATCAGTCCGATGTGTGTGGCTGCTACCGTGTATGTATCCGGCAACGAGGACATTCGCATCTACCTCCGCAGCAAGCCCATCAAGAAATCGTGACAAGCTATAAACATGAAACAGTGCTCTTCAAATGAAATTGTGTTTTGAAATCCAAAACCTCTGCTTTATTTTGATATATTTTATGATCAATTCTAAACTGAACCAAATGGTGTAAACTTGACTCTTTAACATGTCAATTCTTATAAGTTTCCTGTGTGCTTCGTGAATAATTGAAAATGAAATCGCGCCTACCATAACCAATTGCGAACAACATCCTATTTAATTGCTGAGAAATAGCCTAAAGAGCATTGGGTAATATTATTTGAAAAAATGTTTATAACTCATAAGATATGTGGTAATTTGACCAAAATAAACACCATTTAAAAAGTGTTTGCTTAATCATAAGGCTATGTAAGTTATTTGTACGTATCTGCATTAGATGTGAGTAATTTATAGCACTTCTGAGCTTTCCATAAAATTATAAGCATATAGATGTAAATAACCAGAAAAATTTATATCATGTTCACATATTGTCCAATATAAATGTCCATTTGTTCATTTTTTTTCTTTGCTACTCTTTAAGCAAGTCGTTTTTTTCAATCAATAATCTTGTTTCATCAAAGCAAAATATGCAAATAAATTCATGTCATTTTTATCAATAAATGTAACACTTGGCCAGTATATATATATATAAATATAAAACTAAGCCAGTGAAGCTCTGCAATGAAAAGTCTAAAATAACATCATCTTCACCTCAGTTGCCAATAATGTTTTTATTTCTCATAAACATCTCTTTTTGCCAGCTCAGGTCATCTTGTTTGTATTGATAAAAATACAAAACACCAATGATCTAAACAGAGCCGTTCAGTACCGACCAAAGTGTCAAGATAAAGCAGTTTCTTTGTCAGTAAAAACTTCCTTACTTGATTTAGTTTATTTGCAAATTTACTCCCACTATTTGTTCAATGTTTCCTTCCTTTTCTTATATTTTGACCCAGGCTGATACATTTAGAAAAATGTCTAAAATATGGTTTAAAATGTCGCTGGTCCCCAGCCTGTTTTAATCAGTCAAATAAAGGAAAATAATAGAAAAATACCCCAAAAGTTGATGGCCTTTGCAAAAAAGTGGTTTTCTTAAAACGCTGCACTTGGTACTTTTTAATAATACATGACAATCTCTCAATTGTGCTATCTTTTTCTAAACTTGCATATTTTCACAGGTCCTACCTAACTTGGATAAATGGGACAAAATTGTAGATAAGGTGTGAGAGATTCTCACAAGAAGATGGCTGCTTTAACTAAAACATCCTTAATATTTAAAATGGTTCTGAGACCAAATTATTTGAGGAACCAAAACTGTGCATATTACATATTACACAAGGAAAAATGATTTTCATTTTCTGTTTTAACATTACACGAATGTTTTTCACCACACTAGAACAAAAGTAATCCAAATTCTGTAATTTGTCTCAAATACCTGCTTACTGAGTTTTGAAAAAAAAATTACCACAAGCAAGAACATTTCTTTTCATCTTATCAATGTTTGGATGATACTTGTAGATTTGAAAAATATTGTTGAGCTCAGATTGCCTGGTTTCCAGTTTTGGAAAAAAAGATTCATATTTCTCTATTTAATCTTTAACCCTATTAAAGTGTCCAGACTGATGTCTTTAATAAATAAAAGATTAAAAGAAAAAAAACGGCAAAAATGGCACACTGTGCCAATAACACTGGTTCTCAAAAGGTTTTTTTTTGTGTACTTTATCTGAATATGTTGTAAATTCTGTGTGTCACAAGATCAATTCAGATTGACACCAAACCAGATTCCACGTGTTCATTCTATCTCAGCATCTCAGAATAAATGCCTTACCTAATGAATGATGATCACATATCTGCTGATTCCATAACAATATGAGTTCCAGGCCTTCTTCATTTTAGTGATTAATAAATACACCACAGAACATTCCACTCATTTTTAATGACCTGGGAGATCATTTACATCACTGAGAATTCTTTATTGTGGTATTAATATGGAAGGGAATACCGAAACAAAATCATATGGTATTTATTTATATATAATCATTTGCAAAAAAAAAAAGAATAAATATAGGGAAAAAAATCATGAGTTGTGAGACCTATTCAAAAATTCTGTCTATTTATACTAAAAAAGATGCTTTATGAAAGAATCAGAAAAAAAAAAGAACTTTGGGAAACACTTTTCCATCAAAACTCTATCAAATTTCCACAATTAAAGTGATGAATTTTGCTTTTTTTATTCTTCAATTCAATTTCTGTGCAATAATTCTCTTTTGTGCATATCTCTTTTGATTATATGATCTATAAATCATCATTTTATTTCATATCAGCTTGTTATTTCTCAATAAAATAACCTTATATCATCTTGCAATACAAAAATACATAATCTCCAAATTCTGTTTGCAAGTAGCTAAAACCAAATCTATAGTATTAGGGTATGATACAATTGCTCTCCTCATGTTGGTAATAAATGCAGGAGAGACAAGGACCTCAACATTTTATTTTTCGTAGTATTTCAGTATGCATGCACTAAGCAGGATTGAGGGCTCGGGTGGCATCGGTTGCGGGTTTGTGGTTTGGACAGATGCCACCAGTATGAACATCTACAACTCATCCTAAACCATGCTTCCCTGCCTCTAATACCTCTCTGACCAAAATACCACTAACTTGTGATGATTCTTAATCATGGAATTGCAACATCCAAAGCATGGCTTCTTTATTTGCATGAAATGAGTCAAGCTAATCCTTGATTAAGCATTTGACAGTTGTTGACCTAGAAAAAACAAGATGGCCACCTTACCACAGGAAGTGGCTTCTGCTGAGGGATTCTGGGATAGAAATATGGCTGCAACTAGGTGACAAAGTGGGTATTTCCAAAGCCAAACTATCACTTGAAAAAAACAGCATAGGAACATGCTCCACTTGGTGCCTGTCACTCCAGTTAGAACTGGTTAGCGAACATCTAGCAAACTGCAGGAAGCAGAACAATTTATCTCCATGAAATTATATTCAGCCTCATGAAAGTGACTTTTTTAAAAGTATCTTAATTCACTAAGATCAATAAATCCTGTCAAATATTAAAAATTTTGAGATTTATATTTGAATTGAGGAGAAATGGGTGACCTACAGCAAAAGAAATAATTTATAAACATCTCATTTATGATTTGTTGATTACTTGCTATATGTTCAAAAGGTCATGCACCAAGGATGCTAATTACCATTTAGCCTGCTTGTTAAAATGCTAATAGTCAGCACAAATTTGGTAGGCTTGCTTGATTCATAATTGTTCTTGTTTGATTCATGAATTACATACCGAAAATGATCTACCTTTTCTACTTTAATAAAAAAGAGAGACATGCCCAAGGTCTATATTCAGTGTATCATTTAAAGGGTCCAAATATTCCACTTATTCTGTACAATATTAATTATTAGGATGATATGACAGTGAGGAGGATGAACCGTAAAACTATTTCATACATAAAAATAGAATTTAACTATTTTTAAAATACATTCATTTAAAAAAATTATTATTTTTATAACGATGTGATTTTTCCCCTCTTTTAAATGATAACATTTTTTGGGGTGAATGCCAAATAAAAAAAAATACAGACCTCATAACGCATGCATCTTGTTAGCTAAAAATATGCTGGTGCTATTTACAGCTGCTTTACTGTGGGTGCAGATACTAGTTTAAAAAAAAGGATTTTTTTTTCTAGATAGGCAGTCACATGGAATATATTAACCTCATTCACATATAATTAAGAAACAAGTGATTATAAAAAATATATTTTCATAAAATGTAGTACAATTTACACATCACTTATATTTGCCCACTCATCTCATTGGAAATAGCATTTTGGTTCTAAGTGCACAAATGTTATCGGAAAGGCCAGGTCAAACAAGCACATTTCTGTCAGAGTGTGTTAAATTGGTACAAACTTTTGATGGTGCATTTATCATAATAAAGGTGTCCTTGGCAATCTGCAGGAATTTCCTAGCAATTAGTGAGCGACAGATTTCTAGGTGCTGTGTCCCCTGCAACATGTGTCCCACTGAAATTTGATGCCGAAAATAAGTGTCACTCTGGACTCTCCCAGTGCATCTTCCCAATAATGTGGAGTTGCATGCATGTTGTTGTGTACCTAAGGGTTATCACAGTCAAAACAGTTAGGTCGAACCATCTAACACACCGTCTGACTTCAAGGAGTATGCGATATACGCTCCAGACATAATAGAGAAGTTTGTTGAAGCTTTATAATTTGAAAACCCACACCATAATTTCCACACATTTCATCAATTATGTATCGGTCACAGGTCATTTTATGGTAACCTCATAGCGTTAGTGTGTATGGACATTCAGGAAAAAAAATTTCGTTTTTTTTCTCGCATGGTTCCACACTCCATATGCATTTGCATTGATATTAGTGGGTGAGGAGTGAGTGCATGTCTGTCTGCCAGCCTGTCTACATGTGTGAGCTCTGCCTGACCTCAACTGCATCGGGAAACCCCTTCCGCAAAAACTAACATTTGCTGTATTTAACAAGAGTGGAGGTAAGTTTGTCAAGAAAAAAACTTATCTGGGCAGCTACCTCAGTGGCCGGAGGTCAGTCAATGTGCCATATTGATTTTGTATATATATACAAACTTGGTCAGATGTGGGATGGTACACTAGAACCTACTATTCCAGGCTGTGGTCAGGGAGGCACAACAGCAACCCATACCTGGTTAACATAACACATACAAACATCTCCCTTCCATTCATCCTGCAGAAAACTGGGTCTTGGGCTTCCCATTGGCTGCCTTGGATTGTGGTCTCTCGAGGAAAATATGAATGGGTGATTCACATGTGTGCATGTTGTACATGGGAAGCAGTATATCGGGACAACCTAACCACAGGAATTTCATGCATTTTTAAAAAGACGGGATTACATTATAGTCAAAATTTTCCTTTTGCTGAATGTGGTTGGTAACTGTGATATCCATCACAAGATCCTGCCAAATTCCTAGCTTTGCACAAAGCCGGGGAGCGTCGTGCCTATAAACGAACTCATCGTCGCTGACTGATGGCTGTTTCTCCCTAATCCAGTGTCTTTTGTCTCTAAATGCAAATGAGCTGGCAGTAGGGTTGTACGATGACAGTTTGAGCTCGGCGGTTAATCCGCTTGCATGTAGTTGCCTAGGTATGTGAGTCACCTCTTTGCTCTTGCGTGTGCTTCAGGGTTGCCTGTGTCAATGCCTGCAGTCGCCAACTCCAAACCACAGGGTTGACCAAGTGCTATAGGAAACGATGACTGCCTCGGAATCCAATATGGACCAATAGGAACGCAGAAATAGACATTGGACAACAGGACAGAGGAGTCGGGGTGTGAAACATGGCGCCATTCTTCAGCACTGGAGGTGTGAATGGGTCTCTACATGAGCCTGGCTGTATCTGACCTCCAGAGGAAGTTACCCAGCATTCCACCCATCTAACCACCTGACCACAACTGACCAATCACGTGAGTAGACAACACTCACCCTTAGCAACTGTTTGACAAAAAAATGTTGACCCAATTTTCATTTGTATCAACTGAGTAAACAATGAAGAGTACATTATTATCATTCCACTTGCCTCCCTGAAATAGAATCCTGTTGCAGTTTTTTATGCAACACCAACCTTTGACAAACTAACTAGATATATGAGGGAAACGAAACTTCTAGTACCATAAGTATATAATGAATGAGATAAGACTCCAGGTATTACACTTTTTTGCATCTAAAAATAGACTGTTCATGTATAAATAAATCGAGTGCTGCCAAGTTTGTTTTGTTTGATGGTACATTTAGCATACACCTTTTGGAACAAAAAACATGAGCTGTACGTAACATAAATCATTAATAATGTTCAGAATTATTAAACAAATATACCAGCCAAGGAGTAATCATTGTTTTAGGTCTAACACTTGACAATTATGCCTAGATGTGTGCTGCAAGACTAGTAACTAGTGTTAACCACAACACGTTTGACCACAACATGGCTGCCATGGAGGTATCTCTCGCGATATTTCCTGGGTGTTTTCCAACACTAAAAACCCCATGTTTACAATCCTAATGAAAACCTTAGCAAAAACAAAAAAAACAAAAAATAGTGATCTGCATTTCTCAGAAAAAATATTTTCGATTGGAAACCCCCTTTCATACACCACTTGATTTGCCAGTTTTGTCATCTGGTGCTTGTCAACAGTCACATATTCTGTGGGTTTTCCTGGAAGATCACAGCAAATCCATACTATCACTGAGCAAAACATTTGACTGTTCACTTTTCAAACCATAGAGTCTTGTGTCTGGTTGTAATGGAATGTCCGCACTCAGGAAATTCTATATAAAGTATATGAAAGCGTTGAATTATGCGACATATTTTGTGGTCAAGGGTAAGTTGGTTTTTTTTCTCCCTTTTCCGACTATCTAGCCTGTTGTTCGAAAATAAAACTAGGTCGGGTCAGGAGGTACATTAATTTGCTACCAACATTGATAATGTGAGTTGTGGTCACAAAAATGGTCCATGAATTTGGAGAGCAGCCACTCCTAATGGCCATTTTAGCTGAGTGTTGTCCTCGACCGACTTTGTAAATTTAATTAAGCAAAACTGTAAAGGAGTGAGTGATAGGAAGTTTATGTGCTTCGACCAGATATGACCGGAGCACCTGAGACTGGCCAGCCAATGAGGCGAGCCACATGACATAGGATGATAGATGGCCTCCTGTGATTGGTCGGTTTGGACGCCTGTTGCATAACAACAAGTTCAGATAACTTTCTCACTGCAAACAAGTGAAAAACAACCGACAAAAAAACATGCTCTCATTTAAGTTTGTCAAACATTCTTACGCTATAGTGAAAATGCAGAATATGAAACTTGAATAGAATGATTTATCAAACATGTCATTTGCGTTTTACAATGGCAACTCAATGAATTGAATTTACTCAGGTTACAGTCATATTTATCTAGGGATGCAACTCATCATGAGATTGAGAAAAAATGGAAACTTTAATTTACTTACTATGCCAGACTTTTTCAAACTTTATGGAGAAAAAACAAAACTAAGCAATTTCTGTTTATATTGTTGTGTCTGTATAAAATTATGCTTATTCCTAACATTGATAAAAAAAGTTGCAATGAAATGCCAGTTATATGTAGTTATATATCATATATCCTATTGTATAGCGTATCATTTGGATTTATAATGATAAATCTTGTATTGTGCTTTTCAAATGATATCTAGCAATAACAGGGGATTAGACTTGTGGCCAAAGTGAGCATTAGAGCTACTGCTATAACTGTTAGTTGAATCAGCAAATTTCTAGCAAAAACTGCCACCTGATCTAAAATTGATATTCATCATGTTTTTATTATATTTATCAATTATAACTAAAGAGTGAACAAAAGTTTAAATATGATACGATCTCCTGACTGTACAATCTTCTCACAGACTTTCAAGGTGCAAACACACCATTAAAATTAAATGAACCAATTTATGGTGCTTCAAGGTCAATTAAATGTGAGTAATTGATTTCAAGGGACCACATTGAAATTCACACTGACCAGACCCATTGTGATGTGATCATGTCACCGAGGGAGAAGTCATAATTTGCAAGGGGCTAAGTTAATTGTTTCTTAGTGTTGTGTTGTTGGTGGTGCCTGGTGGGCACGGCTGGTAGACTTGGCGTGTGGACTCTGGTAACCCACAGAGACCCACTGACAGCCGCAAATTATACAAAGTTTGCATGCAGGCTCAAAGAGCGGCCAAACTCCTTCAGAACCCGTTGCTGATGAAATGGACAAGGCCACTGGGGCCACAAATGCCAACCAATCTTATCAAATATTGATTATCAGCAATTTGTATGGTCTGTTTTGTCCCGCAACAAGAGCCGTCTGACAGAACTACCTGCCAAGAAGCCGGCGGACTTCAGTGAACTCGTGGTGTACCGGAACTGGGATAGAGTCTGCCACTTGTCCTCGGTAACTGAGTTGTGGCCACTGTACTGGAACTGTTAGCCAGGTAATGTTATTAACTTGGGAATAAACCAGAACCAATTTGGCTGACAAAGAGTACAAAACCCCAAAGTGTCTATGGTTCACCCGCATCAAAGTGCCCTTGATAGGCAAAGGTCCCATCTGTGGACCAGCTCAACTTTAGTAATTGCCTCAGAGGTCCAAAGTAACTCAGTGCTGCAGACCTCAACATAATACTTAACATGCGAAATGCCCAAATGGTAACATCTAACTTGCCATTTAGGTCCTCAATATGATTATGGTTCATTTACGGAGCTGGCAAAACTGAGTGTCCCTTTATGTTTGCTAAAGATGACTGAGTCCATATCCCAAAATATATCTTCAAAGTGTTTTATTAGTGTCAGTAAAACTCGAGGGCTGATGGTGGCACATCCTCTTTGTATATATATATATAAATAACATTTATATATACAAGAAAGATAACACA
Source organism: Amphiduros pacificus (assembly GCA_949316495.1). Classification (NCBI taxonomy): domain Eukaryota; kingdom Metazoa; phylum Annelida; class Polychaeta; order Phyllodocida; family Hesionidae; genus Amphiduros; species Amphiduros pacificus. The sequence continues at coordinate 16,642,428 of OX439007.1, read as the reverse complement.
ATCTTGATCATAGGCAAGATACGCTACACACAGTTAAGAGGCTATACAAAACCCTTGGACTACGCGATATCTACATGTAAAAATACCAACACGCAAGAGACATACAGGCAAATAAGATGCTGGCACCATCTTCTTTGACATTGTTACCTGTGAGAGGACTGGCGTTTTTCTCCGCCCTCGATCCCCACGCGCTGGCTGCTGCCCGGAGCATTTATTATCCAGGTAAACCGCACCGTACCATACATGCACCCATTACACTGAACTAATTTTCTTGGAGCTCTTTTGTATAATTAATGAAGAATGAGCATCAATCAGTATAGTTAGTGCTCCACTCTGCAACATATTGATATTCTGTAAATGGTCAGGTATATTTATCATTTTGATGAATGAATTGTTGCTGTCAGATCGGCTGACAAATGGTGTACGTCGCGGATGCTATACTGGGGCTTGGCATGCCATGATTTACCTTTTTTTCAGTGACACATATTGATTAGCAATAACTTTTGTGATAAATATCTCAACCCTGTGGTTAAAGCTGACTACTGATACGCCATGAATTGTAAAAACTGGCATTCATTACCCACACATCCCAGAGGCATTGTTTTCTTTGAGATTTATATCGTTGAAATAATATTTGTGTTCAATTCAGCCTATCCTTTACCAGGGGCAGAAGATACACTGTTGAACCAAACAAATATTCTTTTTATAATTTGTAAATGACCAGTGTTATAACTCAATGAACACAAAATAATTCTAATTATCTTTATATTAAACAAGAGTTGCATATTCTTAGTGATGAGTATGATATATTTAATACTATATAGCATTGTGGTTTCAACTCCATTAAAACATGATACTTTCATGACATATCCAGAAAGTTACAGGTAATACTTATATTATCATTATCTAAGACATTGGGAGGGACATGTAATTTTGTCTTGTGGCTGATTTATTTTCACATTTATACACAGAAGCCACAAGGTGGGAGGACATGTAGACCCTTCACACGCAAGGCCCTGACATCGGGTCATAAGGGCATTTGAGTCAGGATATAAGACCGGCAAAAACGAGAAAAGGATACATCTCGTGAGGACACACACTCATTTTTTGGGTCTTATATCCTGACATGTATCCATAAGGGTGGCTACTACGATGTCTATGTTGTGGCGGGCTTGGTTCCCTCCTCTGCCTAATGCTAGTATCAAGGTGTTGAATGCATGACACAAGGTTACGGTGGATGAGTATCTTCAAAATCAGTAATAAAGAATTAGGAAAGTTGTCTAGCAAGTTCACTCATAGAGTAGCTTTAATAAGGTCAAGAAAAAAACCATTATATTTTACAAGAGTAGGTCAATCATGCTTGAGCTAAACATAGCTGATAAAACACACTTGATACGTTAAAATGGTTAATTAAAAAAATAAGACAAGTCATATTCTTTGTTGTGGCTTTACAACCACATACATTATCAGTTTATATGTGTTTGAGCCATAAATGCTTTTGTTCTCCCATTCATTCACTTCATAAAAAAAAGATGAAAGTTGGTCCACTCATCTCATTCAGTGACCTTCAATATCTTCCTTGTACTCGTTTCCTGTGAAGAGGTGCAATAAGTTAAGTCTTAGCAAACTAAGACACACTCTATACTAACTATCTGTCAAACTATACATAAGCTCCATAAATCAAAATACTTTCATGTGTATTCCAACACTTATAAACAGGTATCAATGAGTTTGGAGTTATTTACTCAAGTGCTTTAATCGGTGATCATTATCACAAGTGTACGCAACCATCAAACAGCTACGGATCCTGTTTTGGAGTAGTGGCGATAACACTTGATAACACTTATATATTCAACTCTCATTGTTATCAGAGCAACTTTCCCTTTTCTTTGCATAAATATTTAAAGGTGAGGTCTCTCAGTACAGGTCAGCAAACCGTTCTCCCCGACAATCAACTGCCATTGTAATCTGGCAAAATCTAACTTAATAACAAAATTCAAGTGCACCGATATTCTTGGGATAATTCCTACTTTCAAAGAAATTGTAATCATTTGTTTACTGACCCTCAGCCTGAGAAACAGCTGCCTATTGTTCTTTTTTTCTATTAAGTTAGGATCCATATCACACCAATGCTACCAGTATGATATTGATGGAGTGCTGAAAATAAATGTAGCGCATGACATCAATTTTAGGTATAGAGTTAAACAAGTTTGATTTCCTGGACAAAAGCTACTGGTAGTTCAAATATATCTTGTCCATTGACTAAGCAATGATGATTAATAGGTAGGGCAACTGCCCAGTCAGAAAAGTGTCACATAGCTAAGAAAAGGAGGAGAATATATCAATAATACGTAAGTAACATTTATTTCTTGTTTGAATATAAATTACTAATAGAGTAAGGCATGTCTATCGATAGAGCAATGGAAGACTAAGAGCAAGTCAGATGCACTGGTGTTTCTGAGTATTTCTTTATGACACTACGGTGAACCACAAGTGTTGAGAGAGCAAGACGAAGAAGCAGCCATCAAGACAGAAATGCTCGACAATAAAAATCTTGTCTGTGACATGGTTAAGAAATGCCACAGATGCTGTGGTGTCTTAAGTGTGGCTTGTGGGGGCTTTGTGACATGACAGCCTTAGTTGTCAGAGCCAAGTATGCCTGCTGATCTCTCGATGGCAAAATGCTTCGGCACCATGGCAAATGCTTTGGATGTCTTTGGCTTGCCTCACTTCTCGGTCCCAGGCACCTGGAGAGATGTTGTGAGTAAGCTCATTGTGGCATGCCATAATTTAGGTGTGTGTAGCCGTAAATCAGACCGGGGCTTGGCAGCAGTGTATCTGTGCCGGTCGATGGCTTTGTGACTCGCAGGCTGATGGCAGCTCTTTGGCTCACTATGGCCTACCTCAAACCAGCCACTCTCATCTGTGGCAAACCTAGGAGGCTCCCCATACACAGCCCTGATTACCACCACGGTCTAACCAAGCCATAAACCACCAAGCCTCACATCATGTCTGCCATCAGGCCATATAAATGCCCTGCATAAAGATGATACTTTTATGGAAAGCACATCCTTATCTTTATTTTGTTTTAGGAAACGATTCCTAAGCTGTGAACATTGCACAATAATAAATCATGGATGCCTTTCATATAAACAAAGGAAAAAAGAGAGAAAATCTGAAAAAGAAGAAGGCTTCGAATAATGTTAATAATTTATGGCACTCATAACAAGGTCGCCTGCCAATTCAAGTGTGTTTCACACCGGACCTTTTTCTTGTTTCTTTTTTCTTAACATGCCCTCAGCATCCTGGCTGCACAAGCCAAGACAGCACCTGTCCCAGCCAACTGATTCTCACATCGCAAGCCATGGATTAGTCAAGCAAAGAGCCACAGGGCAATAAACTAGGTGTACAAGATCTATAACACTTCTGTCACTGAATGTGAACCAGCGGTGGGCATTGTCACCACTTCACTGCGAGCTGCATGGAGGGAATGGTGGCTTTGTGCCATGTCCCAACCACATCATAGACCGAGATATGTTTATCATGCTGTACAATGATGATCTTCACATCAAGGCTGGCAAACATCTATGGTGCATTCACACATAATACATTGTATATCACATACTATGATATATGAGAAATCAATAGGTAATCTCTGTTTGATGTGTGACATGTTTGATTTTTGATAGCAAAATGTGCCGCCGATAATCGACCTTGTTGCGTTTGATTTGACAAATGGGTGCAAACAAAGATTTTGAGTGTGAATGATATCACTTAAAGTGAATTTCCTATTCTGCTTATTTCAGTGCAAATAAAGACAAAGAGATCTTAATTGTGTATAATTAATCACAGTTACTGTAACAATGATATCAATGTGGAGTAGCAAGCCCCATGAGCAAAATCTGAATGGGACTGGCGACAATTGCACAAATAGTCCATGTAAGCGTACAATTAGTTGACAGACAGCTTAACACATGCAAACAAATTAATGTACCAGGTGTCATTAGCTTAATAAGGTGTATCATGGGCTACTAGTGCCAGTAATACACATGGCACAGGCCTGAAGGTCAATTGTAAATGTGCATGTCTTGAACAGTAAGACAAAACACTAGCAGAGGAAGAGCAGAGACGAGATCACTTCATGTCATGGAAGCTAACTTCCGCCGTCACAGAACAAAACCTTGCAATGTTACCGTTTTATTGTCCGAGGCAGCACACTCGGGCCCATGAGTTGCCACTCTGATGTGTAATTAGCCACGGCACAAGTAGGCAATAAGGGGAGAGGTCTCGTGCCCGCCAACAATGAGTCCACATGCAAAACTACCAGTCAAACATCACAAAACTGCAGGATCTGGTGACAAAATACTACATGTGCAGACTAAATGGTCATCAGTGCCAGTTTCTGTGATTCTGAAAACTATTTGGCATGGTAATTCTCATCTGAATTGGTGAAACTATCATGTTTTGGTGCCATCATTTGAATCTTTTGGTTTGCCTTCAACTATGAAGCCGACCATCAAAGTTAACAATGCTGGAAAACAATTTTCCATTTTCACTACTTTTAATTTTCTATTGTCTCTAAAATGTATATCATCATTTACCAAACTTGTAGAGATTTCAAATTCAAATTTTGATTTGGGATTGTTAGTGGTGAGAAAGAGGGGAAGAGCATAACTATTTACATTTTACATAAAATAATACAAAGTTTCTATTCACAACTGACATTCTCAAGATTTGGGCATTATGAGTTTCACACTATATAATTTGGGGCACCAATGAAGACATTAATTACATGGTATGATAAAGGACCTTCATGTCAAATATATGACCTTATTCATTGGTGGGTTTCTCAAAGCATTCCAAAGGAACTCATGTATGCAGGTGGCTTCCTCATTCTGATAGGCACAGGTCATCTTTCATGCAGTCACCATATATTTTTCTAACATGTTTCACATGACTAACATACTTCAACTTTTGCCCTAACTTTATATTCAAGCTGATTTTGAATGGGCTATAACATTTTCTGCTTCCTTGCATGAATAAAGTGCACCACCATAACAACTTCCTTGAGTGCTATCACTTGTAGATTTCTATATATCATATAGGGTATTGAATAGTAAGTTCTTTTACGTACTACCATTTAATCGTTTTCAATTATGCCATCAAGACTTTTTCCATTCTACTCCTAAGCATCCTTAATGTACAATAATCACTAAAAGGTCATCTTGTATACAGTTTCTTTTTCATTGAAAGCATTTAGGGCTCTCAAAAGAAACACCTGTTTTGTATACCAAAACAGGAAGTGCAAACCTTTTTCGACCTTAAAGATAATCAATTTTGCCCTGTGCTTTTGTTGTTGTGTTTAAAGTGTTAAATGCTGTATTCTCTGGAACAAAAGTCACACATTCCCTCTCTTCATTGCCTAAACATCAATTCCAATATCGGAGGGGAGAAAACGGGCATTTGAAAGAAAGTTAACTATACCTTATCGCTCTCGGCAATACTCGGGGGGTTGTAAAGTTGAATTGTTGGTGGCAAAAGTGCTCGTAGCTCATGGAATGCTGCAATTGTTATCCTAAAGATCAAAGGATACTTTGCTACGGACATTGTACATAACACAAATGCAATGAGAATCAAATCAGCGCACTTAGTGGGTCTCGATGATCATATGGAATGCAAATATTGTACGAACGGCCGACAATGTTCTCGCTCAATGAAAGGACATTTAACGCTAAGAGGAACTTAGTGGAAATTGGTATGTTATCAAGCAAGGCTTAGCCATGGGAATGGAAGGCTCCCTGATTGATAGTTTTGACACAAATCCAAACATTGCCGAGGTATATATGGAAATTTTTTTGTATATACTTCTGATTCTTTATGTATATCTGGTAATTTATCTTGATCTCAAATCTGAGATTTTAATTAGTGTTTTGACACAGGGAGGTATATATATCTCAGTAGTGAATGAAGAAGCAGTGCAGGATCTGTGGTCAAATGAACAGGAATGCCAACAATGGGCCCTCCATATATACTCACAGTTTGAAATGGTCATCTCACTTTAAATAAAAACATTTCGGGAAGAAATTAAAATAAGAGAGGGTAAAATACACCAATACAATCTACAAAGAGAGTCAAATAATCCAATACTATTTAAATCAATAAAACAGTTTAGCAAAATCATAATCATATTGAAAATGATCTTTAACATGTATATTAATCCCCGTCAAGTAAAATAAATCCCCATGGTACCTTTGCTCTTTGTTCCAAAATGAACAAAAACTCATGACACAGCCCTGAAGAGAGGTGAAACAAGCTGTTAGAAGCTGCAGAGGGTATACAAGATGAAACATAACTCCTCATAATCATATAAAGGTATTTCACAAAAGAATTGTTGAAAATATTGATAACATGATGAAATTATAAATAACTCGGGTCAGAGTAAACGAAGGAAATGTTTGTGGTGTCTGGTGGTAGATATTGTCCAGATATCATTGTGAAAACATGTCATAACCAATACACAGTAGCTCTCCATATGTCATTTTGGCAAACTGTCAAACAGATCCAACTGTCCCCAAAATTGGCACTCAGGGTCAGGTGAATCCCGGGGTCTCCCAGGCTTTTCACCCAAACCTTTGCCACCAACCGTCTGCTACCCACCCCGGACCACATCAAACAGATGTTGAACTTTGATGTAACCCCACAATAACTGGGCATTGAACGCGGAGAGCAAAGGAGGTGGCCATGTTCGTTAGATAGCAAAGTAAGCACTGGTGAAGATGGCCACTTAATGGTGTCATCAAGAAAAGCTTCTTGTATTGTTAATGTCACAATATCAATTGTGTTGGCTCGGGGCTGTATCATCATCAGAGAACTCATGACCAATGATGAGGCCATGATCGCAACAAAAGTGTTAATTGCTGTCAAACTTCACAGAAACCCACCGCCACATTATAAACTCTCACTCGCCCAAATTCCAAATGCAGTTGTATAGGTGAATGGGAAATGCCATAAAGATTGCTCACTGATTAATTCATTCTTGCAGCACACTCTGATGGCCTTGTTTAAAGGATACAAAATGATTGATTATTCATTTAGTCATTCATTTTCAAAGCCATTAATTACTAGGTTGCTGAAAACATCTCCTGGTTAAGGATGTGAACTTCTCATGACTTTATAAGTTGAGATAGTAAACAACATATATATTTTTGTTTAAAAATAAGTGCACATCCGTCAACGATAGAATACATTTGATTCAGAAATACATCACATTTCTGCATTGGATACAAAATGAATTTTAATTATCAAAAATTTGAGAACTGGATAATTGATTATAACATATTTAATGTCTCATTGCAATTTTCATAAGTACTTAACTGGGACTTCTAAACTGATATCCATCTTGACCTTTTTGTGTGATAATTAGATGGGCCTTTTCCTGTGATACACACCAATGCAGAATTTACATCATTCAGTCATATTTTGGAATTAAAAAGAATAAAACACATTATTGTAGGCTCATTAAAGTATATCATATTTCTGAAAAAAAACAACACAGAAATAATGACCTAATAACTAGCTGTAAGAGTCTGGGATGGGATAGGTATATGGCATATGAAAGACCATCTTCCTCATTTTTTCAGGCTTTGATAGATATTAAATACTTCTACTCTTTTAAAATATATATTTATGCTTCTAATGGCAATTTTGTATGGGCATATAGCCCACAACTTCAATTCGATCCTAATCCCTGCAATAAAAGCTTTTACCATATATAGGAGCACCCAATACTGTGTGCTTTAACATTCAAATAAAATATCAAGTTTACTGCATGGGGAGCACAAAGATTTTATATAACTATTATGCTTTGATATTTTATTTGAGGATGAGTTGAGACGTTGAGCACATAAAGTGTCGGCTTAGATACACTACTGAGCTCTTTATGATTCTGAATTTATACAAGACGAGTACATAAATATTGCATTCTGAAGTACATATCTATTGTTTGCTTTGTGTGTGCCCCTTTTTGTGTTCAACCATGGAGATGGACCGGAGTCTTTCTCGAGATTCCCCAAGTACCGGAAGCAATCACTCAACTGTAATTACCGGACAAAGGTGGACAATTCTGACCAGGTCAATAGCAAGCCAGTCAGCACCAGGAGAAGTCCCTAATGCCAATGTATGGCTTGTCACCGAGAACTTGAGCTACGACTCTTGGTAGTGCAGTAAGAGACACTTACGTACGCTCAATTAGCCAGATTCAACACACTTCCTTCTCGTGTCCGAAGCCACCTCAGGCTCCCGGTACTCACGGCTTTTGTTTCCAGAGCATCGCAGCTACTTTTTCAAATCTTATGGCGCACACGTGTTGAATTCAATATGCGAGTTGGCAACATTTCAATTTCGGCAAAGAAAAGCGCACATGGTCCAGTATGGTTGTCTTTTGTGGCAGAGTGTCTGCCGATTCTGGTCAGGAGAAGAATGGTGTTGTCAGGGGTCGGGTGATTTACAGAGCTGCACATATGCCCCCCTACGCTTCACCACATTCTGATCTGTCACCCCATACACCAACCATTTCCACGAGTTAAATTGAATTTGGTCCACAGGCTCTGTCATAAAAGGACGATCTTTTGAAATGTAACCCGGCTTGAAGCCTTGATTTTGGTAAATGTTTAAAAACCATTATAAAAAAAATGGTCATCAGTCAGGATTGCTAATGACTCCTGGTTATCACCTGCAAATATTTCCCACAACATTCTGTCGATGGCATATTTCTATGGTGAATGGAGGAGTGATAAGTTAAGTGGGCTTAAAGTTGACAGTTTTCTGAGAAACATGCAATACTAACTGCAGGATGTGGCCTAAATGAGAGAATCATCGCGGTGCTATTTGTGCAAGAATCACAGCTTTACACCTGTGTATGGACTGTGGCATTGTTGTCACCTGTTTTCACGCCCGGCAGATCAAACCATGTCGGTGGACGTGTGTGTGGCACCATGTCACTGCCGGGGCACCATGTCAGAAGAGATGCCACGACCTAGCTTCCACCATGCGGTTGGTCCCTCCACCAAATTACAATTGATCAAGCCTGAATGTGACCCGTGGGGCCTGTAAGACACATTGTGTCAATATAGAGTAAGTCGCAGGTGTGCGCCGTGGGGTAGCACATGGCACTGGTCTTATAGAGGCCTCTCTAATATAACACCCACGACAATGTCCATCAATTCTATCTCCTTCGCAGTGTGCCAATCACCACCGTGTTTTACACTTTCAGCCAAAAGGCAATGTAAACCCATACCCTGATTTAGCGATGCGATAGAAAAACTACCTTGGGCGTAATTATAGGACAAGAAAATGTCCTGGGGATACATTTTGAAAAGAGGATCATTTCTTTTCAATAGTGAATTCATGTCTTATCAGAGAATATCTAGTAATCTGTCAAGAATTAGAGATGATTTCTCTGGAATCCTTAAGGTTGTCTGCCAGCAGTACATGGAATGCCTGCCAGTTTGATAAACTGGCAACAGTATGTAATGTGGTTTGACAAAGGCAAAACCCCATCTTGACTTTCTGTAACAAGCACTTAAACAACCAAGAGCCATATCTAACAATCTTGCATTCAAGTCGTCATCAAGGCAATTTAATGGTGGGGACAGGGTCGCATTTTAGCACAAAGGTTGATGATTGATATAGGGTAAAATAACTCAAAATCCCCCGAAAGCATTCCGATGATGACAGTAGATTGGAGGGCACGGATTGCAGGTGTTCTCGCAGGTGTGTGACCTGCAGGCTAATGCCATCAAGCCACCGAAGCAATTTGCCATCGAGAGATCAGCAAGGCCAAGATGAGGATGGTCACGGCATCATTGTCATCGCCACAGGTCATGCTCAAAATATATGTGATAGCTTCATAACAAACAATGTCTTTGTTTGTCTTTTTTTAATAGTCACATAATTCACTTTTATGCTTCCTTTAGAAATGCATGTATTTCTTAACTTAACACTAAATATTGTGTTAACTAAATAACAAAGGAACTTAACACTATTGTTTATATAAGAGCGTGTACTAGGTTTCTCCATCATATGCATATCAGATTTAAGGAATTTGATAAGTATAAATATTTCCTCTTTGGAGTGCCATTGAAAATGTGCATAATCATTTGAGAAGAGGTACATTAAGGTTTTGTAAAGATATCCATTGGCCCATAAGAGGAACCTAAAATACCACCCAGGTGCTTGGAGGTCAATTGTGCCGATGGAAAAATGATGAGGGTCTTTCAGACCTCTTGCTTATTGTAGGTGACAACGTATTTAAATTCTGTGAGCAAGCAAATGGTAGTATGTGCAGTGTCAGGCCCTCCCCTTGTGGTATTAGGGACCTGTCCATCGGGTATGGGGTATCATTCTCATATGGCTGACTGGTCACCGACAAAAGACAAACCACTCCAATCTCATCCCGACTTATCAACTCACAGTAATTCTCAAACATCAAAGCGGTGGTGGCAAAAACAAACTGACATACAGGTGGCTTTGCCTTGTTAAACCCTCTCAATTGGGCAAATCAGGTATACAAATAAAAGTGGGAGAAAATCTCATTTTGGGCATGCCTGATAATGTGGACTTTTTGCGGAGAATCGATGAGGAGCTGACGGAGTGAATTAATCTGATGCACGCCTTGTAAACAGCTGATGGCTTTGTAGGTCTGCCGCTAGTATCCTAAGAGCAATAGTATCAACAGGGAAACAGGAAGACACGTAGCACATGTGATTAGAGCCAAGTAGCTCAGTATGACTGCATGTTGTGTGAGGCATTGTCAAGTGTCGGCAACGAGTGGGCGATGGACGTGGGGACGGCAAAGGCTGGCAGTATGTGCCATATTACTGGACGTGTGTCGGCCGCGTGCTCCCGCCTCACGCGTACTCCATCTCGTCTGCCTACTTGCACATTGCTCAATCTCGGCGCTGCTCCATGTGATGCGCTGGCCGACCGTCACCTTGAGCATTGTCGGGCTGACATTTCTAGGCAGGTGTCGGCCTCGCAGTAATTATCCCGTGCCTATACACAACGCATAATTAGCTTGACCTGACAAGAAATCAATCTGTCCATAAAGAACAGGGAATGATGTAAATGAGGCCGTGTGCGGGGAACCCCGCGGGGAGGGGCCAGGGATCCAGATGCTGGGGCTTCACCATCGGGCTGCAGGCCACACCCCCTGCTTCCATTCCATATTGTCTCCCTCCTACACACAGAGCCTCATGAATACCGCTCCCACCAATCCGTATTGGACAAACCTTTGCCATGTGTACAAGGATCCAGAGTGGAAACAATACCAAGCACCGAACCTTTAGAAATTAATTTTGTGGAGATGAAAGCCACGGTGCGTAAGGCTGAGTGATATTAGAGAGGGCTTTGTCTTGGAGTGCTCATATAGATCAGGCCACAAAAAAGCCTGCGTCTTCACCACGTCACATGCGAACTGGACCACAGAGGTGTTTAATGTTCCTCTGCTGCCGTCTCACCTAGGCAACCCTCAAAACCACTCGCAGACCTTGGCCTGGCCACAACTTCCCCCTGTCGTGGTCCGTGGACTTTAACACCCATCAAGCTGGCTCTGGAGCGTCCTCTAGCCCTGTGGCCGCAGCGACATCGACTCAGCTGCAAAGAGCCTACCGCCTCAAAGATGCGACATACTCGACATCCTTTCTTTGGTGAGTGACATATGAGATTTATCTTCTACAATGAGTTCATTGATCGCTTGACATCGAGTACCTGGGACCATTCACACACATTGTGATGTTGTTCTTATATCTACTATGGCACTGCAAATATTGTCACACGTTACTTCAGCCACATGCAGTTAGTATCTAGAAGTTGTCAATGATTTTTTTTCTACTTTTTTTATCTCTAAGGAATATTGATGTGAGGAAAAAGCTACTTTCATTTTTTTCATTCATGATTGAAAGTATTGAAAACATAAATTGGTTGACAATTCTTCAGCAACAACATCATCCTGTTTTGTTTGAGAAACAAAATTCTGTTGTGGCATATAAAAGCACTATGAACTTACAACCCAATCGTGCATTAAGATAACTTTGACACACAATAAAAAAGACTGATCTCAGGAGAAAGTTCCACAAATAACAAACTAATGATTCAGTGACAATTATCTACATGGTTCAATATAAAACATCAATGGAACGAAAGCATGATTGCAATGATGTAACTCAGAAGATCTGAGCCCTTTTGTCGTCAATACCTATTTGCCTGGGTGAAGCATCAAATGTTCTAGTGTTAAATGTTAAATACAACAAACAAGATGTGCTCTTTGACACATGACAAAAATGCTCGATTGGCAGCGATGATTTCATGCTTGGCAAGAGGAGCGGTAAATATGGCACGCTATAATCGTGCATGATCTCTTGTCACCCTGCGAATCAAAGCACTTTGTGTATTAATTAGGGCCCTCATCAACACAAAGCATGAAAGCTGATCCTCTCTACAAATTTGCATTATCTAGATTAAATATGAAAAATACACATATTTGTCTGAATCTAATTGACAATCCTACTGAAAGCATCTTTTTTTTTACTCTCTGTTCAGGCTACTTTCAGAATAACTGAATTGTCTTGCGGCACATCAGAAATATAAAGTTTGTCATGCTTCCATTCCATGCCATTCTTTCAAGTCTCCTTCACATAAGAGTCACTCAACATTTTCAAACACCTGAGTGATTAATAACATTCTCAATATTTTGAAACGGAAATGGACATTTTACAGGTTCCATTCAGACTAGACTTTGCCGAGTGCCATATCATGTTTAGTATGTAAACAAGTTTTAGCACGAAAAGTTTCCAGAAAAAAAGAAGAGAGTTTTGAGACTTGGTGGCAACATGGTGGACATAATTTCAAGCAATATGTCTAACAGGCAATGATTAACCCCAGCAGCCAAGCTGGACAATGATAATGAAATATATTAACTAAAGGATGTGAGCGTATCAATGGTGCGCCGGTTGTCACGGTGGAGACTGCGAGCATGTGCATGTCTCATAGTCACGCAGGCTATCATTTGGCCAGGGTGTTCGTTCAAATCTGACGCCATCTCTGACATTTGGCTGCCAACCAGTCACACATGTGTGTACAAACTTACTTGCTTCGCGTTCTTTTGTTTTAATCGTCATATTTTTTTACCAGCCAGTGCTGGGCATTGCATACGGTTTTGGCACCGACGCAGCTACCTGACCATGGCCAAGACAAACAAAGGAACTCAAGCTTCCCTTCAGAGATCACCTCGGTTTCTCCTTCAATTTCTATAATATGTCTTGAATTGAATGTGTGTTGATGATTTTAAAAAACATTTCTTATAAAAGAGCTTGTCTTCTCAAAGTGCAATGGGGAATAAAAACAAACAAATTTCTTTTTTGAAAAATGCATTTTCTCATTCTTGTCATAGCTTAAAGTCCAATGGGGAATAAAAACAAACAAATTTCTTTTTGCAAAATGCATCTTCTCATTCTTGACATAGCCTAAAATCATTTTCTTGCTTGATTTACAACCTCAGATAGACAGGCATAATAATGTCTGGAAAATCCAAAAATAATGATTAAATCATGTTTGCATGTTTCATTGTGCTTTTTTCAAAATTATAAACAAGTCTTTTAAAATGTAGGGAAAGCGTCTTTGAGGTTTGTTTTTTTAAATGACAGTAATAAATTGTTTTAAATGAAATGCTGGAAAATCTATTGACATTCCCCAGCCAAAATAATGCACTCTTGCTTTAATAGATTCTGACTGTGATTAGATTCAAGTAATTGTTTGATTGAGAGCAGTTGAAGGGGGCAATATGTTGAATATAGACATTACTTGAAACAACAAGGTTCCCATCTGAGAGATGGACACAAAGCTTATGCTGCTCCGTGAAGGGGATCTGTCATGGAAGCATTGTGGGAAGCGAGCGCGGAGGTCAGGTCTCGTCTCCAGGCGGCCACCTCTTGCCCTGTCATATGGCACTTCCTCTCTCATCAAACAAACACAAGCCTACTCCCTGCGATCACCTGACTTTGAAGTTCGAATCAAAAGATCGTCTACATGAGGTATCTGATGGCGTAAAACAATCATGCAGTCTCGCATGCATGCGAACAATGCCGAAAGCATCTGGACGGGCCGGTGATGACAGATCCTCTCTGCCCAGATTAGCAAACCAAATATGGTGCCAATTGACACTGCTTATTAAACGGGCTCAGACTCCATATGTTTTATTGAATGGCCATCTAAAGGCATTGATATTATGAGAATGTACTATTAAGCCCTCCATAAATAGCAATCAACCTTTCCCACTCAAGAGAGTGTTTTAAATTACACGAATATCAAAAATGATCAAAAGCATTGCCCTTACTGTGCGAACTGAAAATGCACAAATCTATAAAATGAATACGTGTGTATTATTCGACTTGCAATTTTGCTGGTGCAAACAAATATCTAATAATTATAACTTTAACCAAACCTGTAATTTATCAAAATGGACTGCTTACATTTGATTCCTGATCTGAAAGCAGTCACCTGATCACCTCTTCACAACTGGAGCAAAACACCCAACATTTGCCTCAAATATTGACATTTCATTGAGACAATCGGAGGGCAAGTTTGCACAATTTTTGTCATTCACCTCAAGGTCTTTAAGGCCATCTGGTGCCGCTGCAAGATCGTCTGAGCGCTCCCCATTTGCCGTCTTCCCTGGTTCGCACACCCACCAGAAAACCTGCCAACTCTATTCACAAGTATTTACTCTAGCAGGTGTCGTGTTTTCACTTGGATAACAAGTGCTCTTTGCCCTGTGTATTTTGCTTTATTCATAATAATGCCTAGCGCCGAAAAAATCCAAAGTCCCGTTCTCTAAAAATGCAAGCAAACTGAAATTAAACAATCAGGACCGATGCACTTACATGCAGTACGACGGCATGGCAACTAGACTATCATAGTCTCTTCAGCTGACGCGTAAATTTTCTTGTTTACCATTGCCAGGAATTTATTTTATCAAATAAAACGACGGGAGTATGGAGTCAACAATTTGTAAATCAAGAATTTGAGCATCAGTACACCACACATCTATTATCAACCCTGCCGACTTCATTTACAACCAGGTCTCTTTTGAAGCATAGTGGTTTATCAGTAAAAAGCTCAGGCAATTAGAACAAAGAAACCTGAGCCCGCAATTGACATGAGCTCAGGTGTGTGAGCCATATTGTTTGGTGCTGCCATCTCGTAATATGATGACACACGCCAATATCTCCCCTCGGACAAAAAACACCCCCATCAAAGGCTCCTTTGACATATATGACTGACACAAAAAAAACGGCAAGACGTTCGTCCTCGTCATTAACTTAAAAGCCGGTGTTCACTTGCGAAATCCTTCAAGAAGCCAGCCAGCCTGCTAAGAAGGCCGCAGACTTGTGGATTGTGAGTCGGCAGTGGCGGTGATGCTCTGAGGTTTCTGGTTGGCCACACTGGTAAGGCGCTGGGAGAAGCGAGATGGTGAGGTGTGCCAGAGGTAAACCTCACCCCGCGCTTTGTCTCCACCGCTGATCCCACACTCCAACCAACAATACTAAACCAATATTATCTGTCAAAGCCACATCTTGCCATCAACCTCTCTGTCTTCATTCATCTATATTGCATTCTTAGCACGATGAACATAAACGACTTTGTGATTTTTTTTCTCCATTCATCACGTTATTCTTTTAAAGACTCCCATATTTTTTGCATTCATATTTTCTATCAGAAAATTTCTCACACACAAATGATCCTTCAAATAATACTTAAGCCAATATGATATGTTAAAATAATTTCTTTTATATCTTACAATCAATTTCTCTTTATTCATTTATCACTCTTTCCACATTAACTCTGTGGTTTTTGATATTATGTTTGAAAATTTACGCATTTTCAGCTCATATTTCTGGCAAGAATATTTTAACATTTGTGGTTTCCATCAGCATTGATTATTTATCAAATCCTGTTTTCATAATATTTTCCTTTTATACTTATCTTCAGAGATGCACAGTCACAGACATTTTAACCTGTAGAATTAACAGTTTTCAAGATTTTTTTAATCATAAACAATGGGAGCCAATCATCTATTTAGTTACACACAAATATGATAAAATATGGTCACACCTGGCTGTCATGTGACATCATCTTGTCACACATAGCTATTGTGTGGCCCTATTTGGTGATGTATACCCCATTCATGGCACAATATGGATATTTAACTCTTACTGATAAACTATTTAACTCTTATTGATAAACTAACAATTTAACATTATTTTTCCCTCATGCTTCATCCTAGAATTGAGCTATCATGTCTATTTTTTTACTTAATTTTTTTTATCATATAATATAATCCATGACATTACAAATATGACACCATTATCACTCTTGTCATAGTTGATCTGGACTTAAATGATTATCAAAAATATGTGATGCATTAGTCTTAGATTTGCCAAAAACGACCCATTGAAATATCCGAGTTTGTTTGCCTTTCATTTAAAAGCGATCAAGCACAGAGGGCATTCATTAAGAGATCAAGTACAGAAGCAGATGATTAACTTAGTCAGATTTAAGTAGTATTAGCAGTGTTAGAGTTGAGAAGTCAGCGAGGAGGACTGACCCCGACAATTACTGCCTTTCCTGTTCCATCAGCCGGAGTCAAGGGGGTCGAAGGTTCTTGTCACATCCATGGCCTTTGTTTCTTGGGTCTCAGTCATCCATCTCGCGAGACAGACAGGCCTGTCAATTGACGTGCTAATATTGCTCAGCAATTAACATTCACCCGGGGTAACGAGGGGGAAATATGCAGAAAGCGTTGAGACATGCACAGAAAACTAAAGCTGCCCCAGACCAGGGATCTGTGCAGAAATTCATATTTCTTAATTAATTCCAGGTGGCGGATTAAGTTTGAAAACAAAACAATTGTGAGGCGGTGATTTATATGGCAGATTACGCGTATGGGGAAGCATTCTATACAAATATGGCCTCCATCAAACCAGTGAAAAGGCGGCAGGCTAATTTGTCAACCTTTGAAACAAGGCAGATAATAAGAGGC
Organism: Amphiduros pacificus; assembly: GCA_949316495.1. Classification (NCBI taxonomy): domain Eukaryota; kingdom Metazoa; phylum Annelida; class Polychaeta; order Phyllodocida; family Hesionidae; genus Amphiduros; species Amphiduros pacificus. Next base: position 16,625,333 of record OX439007.1, on the reverse strand, counting down.
AAATTTGTCATTTCTCCTTCCTGACTCCCCTGACAAATTATCTTCCTCAACATTAGTGCTGTAATTTTTCATAACACAATTGACATGGCCTATTCATTGTCTCTATTGTTAACCCCTGAACTGCAAATTACAGACATTGACATGGAATCTTTACACCAAACCTGCTTGACAAAAGCCGAGCGTAAAGGTGCACAAAACAGGACTGTCATGGGGTCGTGCGTGCTTGCATGACGGATCATATTTCATCATGTTCACTGATTCTTCCTGCCATTAATACTTATTCACCAAATATGGGGCACTCTAGCATGCCTTACCTGGTGATCCCGGAGGGACACAACTCGCTCTTCCCTTTTCCTGAGGGATCTCCAGACTGATACTGAGGGGGGAGTGCCATTGTCTACCCAAGAGAACAATAGTATAGGCTTACAACCCCCCAGTTCATCCCCTCCCCCCACCCACGCATTTCCATCCTTTTGTTTAAAAAAACCTGACCCTGCCATGCACAAAAAAGCAATCCATAATTACTGTTGAGGGTTTAAGAGCCCTCCTGCTTCTCAAGACTATTAACCCTGCCTGCCCTGGCAACACAAAGCCCTCTCATTTCTGAAGCCTCTCAGTAGATCCGCGCATATTATCAGATTGTCGACTCGTCCAAATGTCAACTTCACAGTTAGATCAAACTGAGCCAATATGGTTATTGTTCATCACCGGCTAATTACGTCTCATGAATCCAAAATTAAGCTCCAACAGTGATCGTTATGTGACAACTAATTAAAAAAGATTTCCTTTTTGATCAGGAAATAAATAAATTTGTGCACCGTATATGCAGAAAATTCACCATGAAACAGAGCGGTGTTCAGTTTCATATTATTACAGGTTGTGAGCATGAGAGAGTTGGAAAAATTATTCAAACATAAAATTGCCATTATCAGGTACAGCCTCTGTAAACTCAGACCATGAAATTACACGGTCATTAATTGAAAAGCAACTCATTACGTGAAGACTAATCACTCTAAAGTACAGTCAATTCTACTGGTATAAATCATTATCCGTTGGGAATAAATCTACTAGCAGACCAACTTGATTGCCTAAATTATTCATTTTATTAGTTCCATTAAAACAATAAATTTCTGTGATTATTTTAAGGTTTTCTCCTTGCTGCTTCTCTTTGGGGCAGATTTCCCCTTTAATCAGTCAGTAACAGAAATATGAAACTGACAAATGGGTTCATTTATGTCTGTTTCCATGTTTCACTTGAATATGATTTCAACAGGAAATGTATGTATTTGTTATTTCTAATATTGATAATTGTATTCTGAATTGTGCCAATGACAATCACCATGATCATAATCATGTGTAATTGAGAATATAGAAAACAATCATGGAACAATTTAATCCAGTCTTGTGAGTGAGCAAAGTAAACATGACATTGTATAAAACAGATCAAGTTTGTTAAATTTGTTGCATGGCACCCATTTCCCCTGTTCTCTCAACTTTCCATCAACAAAAAATGTTTCTTTGGGAACATAACTAACATCACTTATAATGATTCTATCAGCATTTCAATGAACAAAAGGATAAATACATGTCACAGATAGGTCAAAGACAAGTCATAGAGTTCCAATAATGGATCAGGTCCATTAGTGGGAAATCACATATCAAATTATAATCTAAGTTTTGATGATCAGGCAATGGCTTCGATTTTATAATCTTCAAATCTGCTATATTTCTATGATTACCAAACTTGTAGAATGTCATCATCATTTTTACAATCAATCAATTCAGTTTCACCATTACAGATTTTTAATGAAGTAAATCTAAATCATAATAAAATATTTAAAAAAGCATTCTGTATGCTGTCATCTTGTAGTATACCTCACCAGAATATAATTCAGTTCAAAGCATCACCAATCATCAGAATATGGAACTAAATTATATTGCATTTTTTCAAATAAATTGTGTTTATGTGAATTGTTCTTGCTGTGGGAAACATTCAAGGTTAAAACATTTCCTCTTTAGGACACTCATTCTTTTGAAAGAAGGAAATTGATATTTCACGGCTGTTCCACCTTATGACAAAACGCAATGTACTCACATCATTTGCTGTATTTCTGTAGTGAACCATGCTGTGGGGGTTGGCCTGTTGACTTGTGGTGACGCCTGTGGGGTGGGGTTGGGAGTAGAGGCTGGGCTTGCCGGAACACTCCCCACCTGATATTAAAACAACTCTTTTGATTCATTGAAAGATAACAACATATCAAATTTTATATTACAAACACATTACAAATAAAGCTGTACTTAACATTTATATGTTTAAAGCTGTGCTTAACATTTAGATGTTTAAGTTTTACTCAAACAATAACTTGAGACAGACCTGAAGCAAAATATTCACCTCAGTTGATTTTTATTAAATATTTGAGGTTCAAGTGTGATTACATCTAAATGTTGACTTGACATAAGATCATGTACATATATTACATCCTGGTTCTTACATTTAGTATGACATACAATGCATAAAACAATGGTGGTAATGCCAAGGCCATAGTTCCTCGAAAGGATAAAATAATGCACAAAACTAGTTCCATGTTTATCACAAGTACATGCAATTTTTGCTGAGGGGAGGGGGTAGGGGGTGTAGGGGGCTGTGGTTGATCTCAATTTATGGTTAAATTATTATAATTCATCATAATGATCATAATAATTCCTGTTGGATCGAAAACTTTTTGTCCCACATAATACAACGTAAATAACATAGAAAGAGGGTAGGAGTAGCTTAAAGAGCAAAAAGCAAACTAACACGATGAGTTGGAAAAGATTATCAAATATAAACATGTGGCCTAAAGTCTTAACTACATATATTTATCTAATTAATGAATGATCATTTGTAGTGTTGTCTAATATGCCTCAAATAGCATGGTCATATCTACCTAACAGTGCCAAATGTCTGCAATACGCCTCACATAACATTCAGTCCTCCTAAATTTGTACTTGTGCCAACACCAGCTGATTCATGATCACAGGTTTGACCCAGTTAGGTTCAAATGTCAGAGTAAGAAAAACAAGAAAATGAGTGCACATGTCCTGAATAACGGAATAATATGTTCTTTATTCACCAGTGTTCCAAGTAGGTCTTTCAATATGTCGACAAATTCATAATTACAATTGTTTATTTTTTTATATTTTTTAAAATCAGAATAGAGAGAAATAATCTTCAAATTATATGGAATCTCTATTTCTTGATGAAATTGATTAAAATATTCTTGAAACAATTTCATTTTTTGGAAGAATTCCTTTGTAAGCAAAATTTCATAGAAAAGGATTCAAACATCAACAATGCAAACTTTTAGGCATTTATCACTCTTCATAACTTTACTTATAAATGATTTCAAAGGATTTTACTGAGTACACATTTTTGTATTGTGCATTAATACTAGAAAGATGTGGAAAGAATATATAAGATTTAACTGCACAAACTTTATTCAAGAAAGGGATTATCAAATTTTAAATAAACATTTTGATCAATCAATTGAAGTTTACCCTCAGTAAAGCTTTTCTTAATTCTTTTATGATACAGATTTAAGATTTCAGAAAACATTTGCAATTTGTAATTTAATTACAGAACTTTAATGAAAGTATTGCTGACAGACAAAATCAGCCATGTCATTAAGTAGACAAATGTGAGACATGAATGACCACCATTGAGTGAGAACACATATTTACTCCATGGTATGATGATAAAAAAAAATATTAAAAATGTGCCTCACAACAGATCAAAATGTTTGAACGAGAACGCATATTGTGTATTGGGCCACAAAAATTATTCTTGTGTCTTACATTACCACTGTATATAACAAGGCCATTATGTAAGAACATAACATATAAATATAGATCTTCTGGAATTCCCCCTCAGTTTTGATTGACAGTCCAGTTTTGACGTCTTCCCACGTTAAGATGCGTGGGCGATAATCAAGATCTTTAATTCAACCCTCGATTTCTCGGCACAAGCACCGCTTACCTTCGATTCATTCACATAACTGTCATCTTTAGATGTTGAATTCCTATCCGATCGCTTAGATTTCTGTTTACTCTTGTTCATGACTGCAAAAACCTTTAATAAACATGAGACTGATTTGAAAATCACAAACTCAGAACTCCATTGTTGTGACCCAACACGCATGCGCACTTCATTTCAAAATACTACGTTTCCGCACTAACTTCGCATGGCAGGTGTTTGTCAAATAAATCCATTTCGTGGAGTTATTTCTTCGCAAAGGAGACGCTCAAATTATCGAGATGCTATATTATTAAGAAACGACAGGTACGTCAATGTAAATAGCGCTTTTAAATATGTAGACATGGCATTTCAGCTGGCGTAAATAATGGCGGCAGAAGACCCATCCCGGTTGAAGTTCATTCATTTGAAACTTGGAAAGGCATCAACTGCGAAATACTAAAGTAGATCTTCCGTCATGCTTATAAGCATAGCGTGTATGTCATCAGTAAAGAAAGCTACCGGGTTAGACGCGTGTCATGAAGAGAGAGGAAACTTTTTCTGAATAAACTTGGAAAGTTTTCATCAAAAGTTTCAATTAAATTAAGCAATGACAACAGATTGGAAACCTGTTGTTTGTTGACTCCGGCAGAGATCAACTCCAGCTGAAAGCGTGGTGCCTATGTCGCCCCGCAGACGATAAGCCGAGGCCAAGAAAGGTGTGAGTGAGTTGATGCTTGTGTCAACATCTTACAGTTATTGATCCAACTGAGACAAAGATCCTGGAGACTTCTGTACACTGGATCTTAATACAAATATTATGAACAATAGGATCAAGTGATGTGTATCCCACAATCAAGGATTGTGATTCACATTTATCGGAAATGTTGTGAATGGCATTCCGGTATACACTTGATTGACAGCTGACTGCCAGATATCCTTGAGCCTAGCGAAAAAGTAGTTCCCTCATAATAATTTAACAACAATCACCAAATTAGGATTATTTATAATTATATTATCATTTATTCAAATGTATACATATCTTTTTCAAATGTAAATTGTGTAGTTGAAATGTTAATGCAGAAAATGTGGTATTAGCCAGAAGCACATGCGTAGGAATATTGGGAGTGATGAGGCTTGTTGTGAGTCATTGTGGGAGCGGTATATTAGAGTAGGCACAGCCTACTCTAGCTCATTCACAAACCACAGACCTTGTGTCAATGTGTGTGTGCTTTAGGTTGAAACCACAACTGCCATCTCATACTTGTCCATTGCCACTAACCACATATGCATTTAACTCCAGATCTGAACGGTTCCACACCGTTCCCCGACTCCCCTCGTAACATGTCAGATATTCTGACTGGAGAACGGACTCTGAGCGCAGTTCTCAGTGAACACCCGGGGGAATTGGTGAGGACAGGCAGCCCCAACTTCGTCTGCTCAGTGCTGCCTTCACACTGGAGATCCAACAAGACTCTGCCTGTTGCCTTCAAGGTGGTTGCCCTGGGAGAAGTTAAGGATGGTACCAGAGTGGCCATCTCAGCTGGCAATGATGAGAACTTCTGTGCTGAACTTAGAAACTGTACTGCCATGATGAAGAATCAAGTAGCCAAATTCAATGATCTGAGATTTGTTGGAAGGAGTGGAAGAGGTAAGTCATATATTTCTTTTATACATGTATGTTGATACTAGAAACTAAGATATGACAGTGGTATTAATTTTCAGTAGAGAATTGAGACAACACACTAAGACAGCCAACAAACTTGCGCAGATATCTATATCTTAATTCACATGACATCTTTGATTTGTGATTTTTATATGTCGACTAAATCTGGATAAAGATTATCACAGATCTGGCAAGATTAAGGAGATAATGATTTGAGATGAGGGGCACTCCCTATAAGGTAGTGGGTAGTTTAGACCTGTAATCAACTGGTGGAAAACTAAGGAGTGTCATTTGACTTCTCATATTTGTGGCATAATACTGCCATAAGTGGAAACATAGTCCGTAGGTGTTGAATTAAGCATGGAGTACCTGACAGCTTCCTGTGACAAATAAGCTTATCACATAAAATAAATGTTCTTAATTTTACAAGAGCAACCACAAGTTCTGGAATAATTCCAAAGTGTTCTATTTGGGAAGTATTTTTAAATGATTAGATTGTCATAACCTCTGTTTGATATGGATCATCTTTGATGATGTTTATGTGGATATTGAGGTGAAGACACTTCAAAGAGAAAAGTGTTTGGTATTGTTGATTTTTATCTTGATAAGCATACCAAAAACAAGTTTTTCTGTGAAGAATTTTTTCCATCTGAAAAAAAGGTTGTCAATTCATGTCTGAGTGGTGGTATTTGAAGTGTCATCAAGATAACTCTGGATGAATTTATAACTTACATGAACTATCAGATAAAAGAACTGTTTAAGCAGAAAAAAAGAAAGCAGACTGTTAATCTATCTTATCAGGTGCTCTGACTGGATTGTATACAGCTAAGCTGAAACCACCTTTTAAAGCCCCGGGAGGCTAAATAAACTCAGCCTATCATCTCCATTCAACTTAAACAAGACAAGAATATTGATACAGTATTCATGTTGTGGCTTGCCACGAGTCTTTTGTTTATGGAGAGAACAAGATCTTGCCTTCATGGTTAACTCCTTAGATGATAAACTTCAAAGGAAGAGATCTTATTTAGAAGTGACATGTTTTTCTGTTTTATTTTTTATTTGGTGTAGACTTATCCTTATCATCGTTTATCAAAATTTTATTATTTCCAAGAATTGATGAGATCAGACACCTTCCATAGATTTTAAATAGGATTTCATTGATCCTTGTTTGTCTAGAAACTTGTAGAATTATGTGGCCAATTTACTGAGAATCCATAACAATAAATCATTTTTTTGGATCAAAAAATCAATTAAAAGGGGGTTTAAACATGTTAATGAAATTAAAATGGATTTGCTTGCATTGAAAGTCCGCATGATAATTGGCAAATTTGTGGAGATAAAATCCCAGGTTAACAGGTATATAACCATAGATAATGTGCAAATGTGTGGTTGCCTTTGTTTAGGGAGAATAAACCTACAATCAGGTAGTGTATACTAGTAGCACATTAAAGGTTCTGATAGGCAATGTTACGTAGTTCATCAGGTGCATTGAAACAATCTATCAACCTAGCTCCGGAGCTTCTGTCACCACCAGAAACTATTGACCAACCACATTCTTACTACTATTTGTTTTTCACTCTCTTATCACTGTTTGGCAGAGGTTGAAAGCTCTTGATCGACAAAGGGAGGCTGATTTCATCGGAGCATACTTCGAGTTATCTTTCAAGGAGATTTCTTGTCACTTCAAAAGGTTGTGTTTAGGTTGAAACCGACCTAACCACAACATGGTCACAATGTCACATGTTTAATATGGGGCAGGCATGTCCTGCGGGATAATGCCAGCGAGACCCAGTTGTTGTTTTTCATAATTCATTAGGCATTTTGTACTTAGTGACAGTGGAGTGTATATAATAGGTGTTCAGTTGTTGTATGCCACCCATATCTCCACACAGGCTTTGTCCCGCACCAAACCACATGCTCTAAGTCCTCGTTTGACACCTGACTGAAAGTGGCAAATAAAAGTTGAATCACATTATCACACGCTTACAATGTGCCGCTTACAATGTGCCGCTTGCTAGGAAAAGGATGTACACAATAAAGAGTGGACAATGATTCACGTTTGTAGGTGTATAATATTACATTGCCACCTAGGAAATGCAATTTCCCGCATTGTAAATCTTATAATACAGTGCGAGAAATTTGCTGACATTTTGACATTGGTACAGTAAATCCTATTTAAAATGCATTATGTGCTTTAATTACTTATACATAAAAAAACCCGGATTAAATAAGTGCTAATATCAAACTTTGGAAAATGAAAATGGGATATGTTCATGCAGTGTGAATAGAATGCAATTATTTATTTATTTTATTTTAATTTTTCACGAACCAGAAGTGTTCTATAATTATCAGTATACTTCTTTCATGTTTGTACAGTTTAACATATTTATATTGTGTTTTTTTTTGGTTGGTATTTCAGGAAAAAGTTTCAATTTGACAATCGCCATCTCTACGTGCCCTCCCCAGGTCGCCACCTATCAGAAAGCCATCAAAGTGACCGTGGACGGACCCAGAGAACCCAGAAGTAAGACCAGTAAGTCACAGCTATACTTTCGTATAAAAAACTGGCATAAAAGCACATTACACATCTGAATTCTGCACAACAACAAAACAACAATCAAAAGTTAAATTTCCACATGAATGACAAATGCTTCATTATTCCAAACTGGACAGGCTTTTGACTGATCTTTTGACTTTTTCTATTTTCTGAAAGTATTGGCACTTTGACAGTAGTTGATATTGGCTCATTAGGAGGGAGTATATCTAGACATGAAATAGATATCATCAGCAGTGTCTGGTGGGTTATCATGAATATTTATAGCAGCCCAGATGTGGTGTTTGATGCCTGGTATTTTACTACTAATTAATGGTTGTGGTGATGTAGTTTAACAAAATAGTAGCTGATGGTTAACAATGGGTGGTGTGCTGACTTGTGGTCTGTCTATCTTTGTCATACTAACTCAGACATATTAAACGCTCTCGGATAATGTAACCAATGAGTTTGTACAAACACAAATACATATCATATAAATTTATATATCTTTCAGAGGTTTATTTATTTATTTATTTTTTGCTTTGTGATGTTTTGTGAGAATGTTTGAAGTATAATATATGGTGATGGGCAGAAGAAGAGATGTGAACATTAAGCTGATGTGATAGGGGGATAATTGGCAGATATTGGTTTCACACAGCGAGGGCTGGGGTGGATGACATCAGAGTTGGTATATGGCTCACACATGTTGCACCCTGTTCCTGGATACATTATTATACAGTCTAGATAAGATAATGGGCATCTCCCAGGTGATGAGTCCACGGGAGGGAGGGAGCATGCACGCACGCTTATATCTGGCATGAGATTTCAATTTGGGTTGGACATCATGGAACGCTTTTGTTTCGTTTAAGTTTTGTCATAAATATAAAATAGCGCAAATCTTGAGCTGATCTTACATTTCACAAGAGGAGATGATTAATTATTTAAATATATAATCAAAGAATGAAGTTGAGCAGATTATATCCTCTGCGGTCACACACCCCGTTATGGATATTAGAAGATGCCACACATGTATAAGGGTGGAGGGGGTAGTAGCAACCGAGGGAGCTGACTAAAGATGTGTACACAATGTAGGCATGCTGATGTCATGTGCTATCCTGCTATAATTGGGTCTCAGGTAGCCAGCGCTCAACCTTGCATGCACTAGATACCTATAAAACCTTTTCACAGGCGTTGACCCTTCACAGAATGCCTAATTTGGTTTCCCACAAATCTTTGTTTAGATCTTGCAGCATGTTCTTTGTTATAAAAAAAAATAGTTCCACAGGTAATTTTCGGACACTCGGCCAACTGCCTGTGGGAAAGTTACCATCGACCATTTATGGGCTTACCATTCATCGATGTAATTCGCGATTAACTCGAGAGTCTGTTTTTTAGATCGGTTTCCCTTCTTGTTTGCATTGTTTATCACCTTTTAAATGATATAAATTCTCAAGATAAATAGTGTGGCCAAGTGGCTTAGTTTAACATTATATCACCTCTCACACATCAAAGCTTAGGCACAAATGATCCATTCAGCTTGTTGGAGTTTTGCACATTCTTTTGGAATTCAAATTCTATTATGGTGGTATAAAAATTAGGTGGGAATTGGCAGGGGTCCATTGAGAAACCAATGTTGGGAACATTTTCGACATTCCTCCCGATTGTGGTCCCTTTCTCTGTGGGAAACTCAAACAGCTCAGCGGAACATGTTACTTGTGATATATCTGATCAGAGCCGCGACTTCACACGGAGATTGGTTGACCAATACAGGCACGAGCATGCTGAGCCAAGAAAAAAAGATAGCAGTTACCTTACCAAAACTCTTGTGGTTGCTTCTTGTAACCTTATATTTACCTATGTGGTTTCAGGACAATGTCTCGTTTGATGTTTCATGCATTTATATGGTCTTCTTTGAGATTCATGTGTGTACTATTACAGAAAATTTGACGTCATTAGAATCTTAATACATATATATATTTTTTTTTAGTGTTTAAGTGTTGAGCTTATAAAACACTCAATTCCAGCTTTCATTTCAGTATCGAATCACAGCTCTTTTTAATTAAGATTTGACAATTTTGACATATTTCATTGCTTTCAACTAAGGCAAATAGGCAGAGAATAATGTGAATGATTTGAATTTTTTTCCCTTCAAAAGTTAGTGTTTAACAGGCAGGCCACTTTGGAGCCAAGGTGATAAAGGGGTTGTGTTAGCGAGGCGACTTGCTGGAGTAGCATATTGTCAAGAATTGTTTAATGGACACAAGGGGTCTAAGTACACATCCCAATCTGACCTCGGCCATTGAATCCTTGTCTGTTGCCGCTTTCGCCCCTTTGTAGATGGCAATAGCAAATTGGTAAGGTGCTGTTTAGGCTGTCTTGCCACAAACAAAGATCAGCCATTGGGAGGGGAGACGGGAGCCATTACTGGCGACGCGCTCGCATGCCGGGCTTGTGCTGGCGACATAGCTCCACATTCCAGAAGCTGAGCCCTTGGTTACGTGCAAAGTTCTGCCGAGTGTGATGATGAGCTGACCCCAGTGAGTTTAGGCCGGGAGAGAGAAACGCATCCCTGTGATCACCATGCTATGGGCCAACACACCAGTATGGCACCCTGACAGCGGAAACTGGGAAAAACCCATGGCAGGCATGAATCATATGTCCCAGCTCGTACTATGACCAAGTGCTTGAGGGTGCATAGTAAAGTGTATATTTGATCTGCCATGACTATTTGGGTGTGGATGACAGAAAACAGGGACATATATCTGCACATCACCTCATGAAGAGATGCTGGGTGCAAGATGGGATAGGGAGCCAAGGGCCAGTTGTTCATTCTCGTTGGTCGTCACTCACCTGGGAGGAGGAGATGGTGAGGCATTGTACCACCACATTCCAGCCTCGCTGGACACCCGCTCTGACCACCGCCCACACTCGGCCATTACACAACAATCACAAGGCACAGGCCACAAATTCCTGCTCGACAAAGACAGCAACCAATGCCAGTATGGTTTCTCGGGATAAGGCCAAAACCACAGGAATGCATGTGGTATGCCAGAGATCTGTTGACATTGTTCGGAATTAGGTGACCCACCAAGTTGTCAAGTTGTCAAACATTTAAATACACATGATTGAGGTTCCCACAGTAGCAATTTAAAGTCCCCCAAACACACCCAAAGGGGTCTTTTGCTTGTGTTACGTTGGAAACAATAACAGTCATTGATGAGTAAAAGTCCCATTTGACCCCACCCATTGAGAGTTAATCATACTGCGAAGAGTCAATAATCATCCACCCCGATGCTCAGCATATATAGAGATATCAATCTCGACATATCAATATATCACAAATGGGAGAAGTTTTGTATCAGTTTAAATACCATGTCAAGAATGCGAAACATGATAAGAGGCCACAACAAGTGCCCTGTGTGGGTTATTGTTTACCTCACCAAGAGGCAATTAGTGTCAAAAGCTTTGATCCATCAACGTTTATCATCGTCCATATTTTGACTCTTTACTGGTTCTGGTGATGGTCATTTGCCACCAGAGCCATTCTCTTGCCGAGCCTTTGAAGTGCCGCCGCCTGCAGCACAGGAATGCGACGAGCACATTTAAATTCTCCGATTTCTCACACTTGTACCCTCAATATCTGGCAATTTGACTTTGTGTGATCACTTAAAGACATGGGTGGAATGTTGATTACCTAACAGATTTCCTGTCACAGTCAACGACCCTCCTTGATATATAGTGAAAACTGTTACAAGCACCTTCACACATACAAACACGGGGGATTTTATATACCTCACAACTCAAATTTCACACATAGTTGTCATAGTTCAAATCACTTTCGATCCTAATCACATTTCAAAAAGGTTCTAATGACTCTATTGTGTTGGACTACATTGTGTTTCAGTATAACTTAATCGTTGATGATTATTTACATACACAGAAGTTACTGCAGACCACCCATTCGTTTACATCCTCTAAAGTGCAAGAGCCTGTTCCCACTATGTATTGTTTTGTAAACATAGAGTTAGTGCTTGTGAAATCAAACATTGATTGAGGTATGATTTGTGGGCTGGTTGTGGTATGTGGTGGGGAATTCCCCATCTTTGAATGGTTTGGTGGTTTGATCCTTAGCCACATAGTCACTGTTTATTTTATAACTCTGCTGGCAATCTGGAAGATCAGGAAGATTAACTCCTATCACTACTAATTAGTAAATATTGAAACACCCATTATTGATAAGCGTAATCTGCAGGGACTTTCCGTTTGCATGCCATGGACGGGTCACCCATTCTTTCTCTCTCCAGCTCGCTCAGATATTTGGGCTGACTGTGATTCGGTTTGAACCTCTCTTTCAAACTGCAGACCACCCAGCAGCCAGCCTGAAAGGCCAGGAAGTTGTGATCAAGACCATGGAATGTACAAATGTACTCTAATCTTTAAAAAGCCATTTAAAGCATTCTTTCAAAAGCGGGTTAATGTTTCCTCACAAACTGGCCATTATGATAACCAGCATGATCGGGGTTCAGGAATATATATATATATATATCTCAATAGATTTTTTTTGTATACCTTTAGTTTTCTTTTCAATATTGACACATATTTTAATGTTGTCACACAGATATTCCGCCACATCATCTTCAGCATCCCATGCTACGACTCCGATCCTGGCAACCCCTACAAGGTATTTATACATTACACAAACAAAATATCGATGTTAGATCAGTTGATGTTGTCCATTTTCACCTGTGGGGGCTTTTATGCTGAAACCCCCAATTTCTGATATTTTATTTGGTATCCGAAGGGATATCGAAGTTGTTGTCAGTTTTATTTATTTTCATCTACTCTGGTCTTTTCACGACCAAAATGCATTTGCACTTATTTTCTCACCTAGATGTGGGTCATGCTTAAAGTCTTTTCAATAATTGTACTTTAGAGAATATTATTTAGATGTCATTTTTGTCACATGGCTTGTTTGAATATATTACTGTTTTGCCTTAAGGTGTGTTTTTTGTCAGCTGCAATCTTTTTGGCTTGTCATTTCACCAAGGACTGTCATTCACCTCCCTGACATCATGTCACTCACATGGGACTGTCTTGTGGTTTTCTGACCGCCGTCGCCCTTATTATCACTATACATAATAAGTTCGTACAGAAACCGTAAAACTAACATTTCGCACCATTTGAAAATTGTCCAGGAAAAAAGGTTGAAAAACGATTTGAAAAAAAAAAATCGCATGGCATACTTGTGTCAAACATACAGGATTAAGATCACAAATCTTTTTTTTTTAAATTACTTGTCGTTGTAAAAAGTAGTCCATAGACATTAGAAAGTCATTGTATTCATTTAATTATATGAATGGTGTCATTTTGGCTACCACAAACAGGACCACAATAACCACACTCTAGCTATTAGTAAGCACAGATCATCTGGTTTATGTGAGTGCATCCTCTGAATATTTATGAGTTCATCTATCCAGGCCTATGATGGATCAAGCCATCCCTCGCCCCTTCCTGCAAATTGGTTCCACAGAGTCGAGAAATTTGTTGGCACCCCTTGTCATAATATGGTCACAGATATTATATGCAAGGTTTGTCTATTGTCACATGGCCACAGCCACTATTAAATTGTTTGATAATTTTCCCACCCAGCCTGACACCATCTATCGGTGTGCACTTATTAAACTTTCACGCTAATGGCAGCAGTCGGAAAAGATAGCCACCAGTTTGCTAGGAGAGCCAGTCAGTCCAATGTTTCCCACTTTGAAATATTAATTAGCTTTTTCTGTGTTGGATTTTGTCTTGTTTTGCCTTTCTGGCCACAGTTTGCTGCTTCGCCGTCTCCAGGGAGCATGGTCATTTGACTCTTCGGACGGCCAATAACCTTTGCGGACACTAATCTTGAAAAACACCATGAAATATACATATAAATACATACAATCAATATTTCTCAAATAGTGTGTCACAGCTAAAGGGTTGTACTCAACTAATGAGGCTTATGAAGCGTGATTGTTAACAGAATGATTAATGTTCTAAATGTGTGTATATATATATATATCATTACAATAACCAAAATTAATATTTATATTATCGACTGGTTATGTTTTGTGGTGAATCAATTTGTTAAAGAGATAGCTGAGAATATATTTCTGTTACTCTTTATTTTATTTATAACATAAAATCCTCTGGATTTAATCAAAATCTAATTAAAAATTTAGGTTGACTTTACCTCACATTTTGTTCAAGTGCAGTGAATCTGAGTGCAATAGACCTGCACCGTGTTGTTGAGGAATTTCTTTCTCAGCTCTGATCATAAAGGAGCTTTTGAACCTGTTGCTTGTCTCATCAATGAATTTACTGTGTGATTTTCAAGTCTCATGGATTAAATTAACTTGTTCACAAGAAAATAACTCTTGATCGATTATTTTGAACAACAAATAATCCTTGCTCGGTGCAGGTCTTTAGATATGGATTTGGGAGAGCACCGGTTGACCTCCAGCATCCATACACAGACCGATCCTTACACAACATGGATCCATACATCAATGCTCTGTGGCACCATAACAAGCCGAACCCTGGCCTTTTCTGCAGGTCTAATTACAACCCTACCACAACACTTTATATCCCCTGATGAGTTTGCCCTTTCTGACTTTCCAAGCTACTTTGGTATAAATTTCAGGTATTTCAGAACAGTGTTGATTTTTGAGATCTTGGGATTTGAGTCCTGCTTGTAGTAAAATTGATTAATGTCAGTTATGGGTGAAAACTCCAAAAGGCGATTCTGCATGTAAGGTCATTTCGTTTAAAAAAATCTATTTCATTTATATTCTTTTTCATTAACATCTATCACATAATCATCATGATTTGAGAATATAATAATGTTGTCTTCGATCAGTTTCTATGTCAAATTAATACATATTTTTCTCATATATTTCAATTTAAATATGTGAACAAATGGAGACTGAATTCATTGTTGAATAGAAAGAATTATGCTGAGATAAACATATTGCTCCAGGCAAGAATATCAGAACAGATCTGCTGAATGGGAACACAGACCATTAGTGGTGGTAATTGTACTGCAATTAAGATGGGAAATTAATGCGATGATTGGCCATATAAGGCAAGTCTGGTTGTTATGTATATGTGCCTATAAGGTCAGCCACCTGACATGGTTTAATATAGATCTCACCAATATAGAGCTGAGATGAAAACAGAGAATCTGATGCTGCCAACTCCCACACCAGAATATACATATTATCGAGGCATATTTGTGTTATGATATGTGAATAAAATATGTGAATAGCATTTAAAAGCTTGGGATTAATACAGCACATTTAAGGTAATTATTATGAAAATGGTTCATATGTATTTGGTGTGTTATGTAGAAATATTTTCGAGTGGTTCTGCATATCATAGCATAGCAATATATGGAGCATAAGGCAAGTGTTAATGTAGGTTGTGTGTGCTGCGATACCTGAGCTGTTGTGTGTCAGGTGAGTCTGCAGGTGGGCGATACATCCTCCCGATGCTGCAGGAAGACCTGCAAGCCGCAGCCATATATAGACAAACCGTCTTACCGCAAACTACAAGGCCTCAACCCACAGCGTGTTATGCTACGTGAAACCAAACATTTCACAGAATACACATGATAAGCACTAAAACCACACACACACTTAAAGCAATTTCAGCACGGTGAGAATAGACATTTAAATGACATGTGAAAATCACATTGATTTCTTGCTTGATCTATTATTATATTCAACACATTTTTCCTTATATGGCATATGTTCTCAGTATAGTTTTCTTGTATATATATGGCTATATATATATAGAAATATATATTTTTGCTATCAGGGGATATATTTAGGTGTTTGTGTGTATATATCTTGTTACAGATAACACTTGATGGGTAATGAAGTTGGGGATTGGTCTGTGACAAGCTCTAATATAATGTGTGGGATCAAGCTGCCGATGAACATATTCGGCTTTCACTCAGAGGCAGGCTCTAAGCCTGATGAGTTTCATTGTACTGATAGCATGGAGCGCTTATGAAAAGGGTCGCACATCCTGGAACAGATCCACGCATGATACTTTGACATTTAGTCATCGTAGTGGGTCTACAGAATAGGCCGGACTACGCCAGGTCCTTGACGAGTCCTACTCACATTAGCAAACCACCTACGACTCGGCAGCAACCCTCCTTATTTTTTTTTTATCAACCAAAGTGACTTTTTCACAGGTCAGTGTCAAGTTGATTTTCACGTGGTCGGTGGATATTATCATGCTGAATCTTTGGCGCCTTAGTGGGTCTGTGGTTAGAGCGGTTTGCTTTTTTCTGTATTGGATCCAGTGGTCAATATCAGACGCTCTCGACTCGAGCGGTGGCAATGCGGTTTTGTCTTTCCTTATCACTTGGCAGGGAAACAACTTTTTCTTTTCGCACAACATGGCATGTTGTTCATTTCATTGAGAGACCTTCACTTCCTGTCCACCCATTCACCTTACACAATTTGTCCATTATTTTAATAATAAGAAGTAATTGCCATTACTTTTAACATGCCCAATCAGCAGTTATTTGCCAGTGGGAGCCCCAAGGGTCTGTTGCCCTTTGCAGTGTTTAATCTGACAACAACTGTGCCCTGCCCAACCTCGCGTACAGCTCGCCTCCTCAAAGCACCAATGATGGAGAGTAATCACAGGTATTGGGGCCGGATTTATGTTTATGGTCAGACCCCTAATCACAATGTGGGTAGCCAGCCAAGGAAGATGAAATTAGCGGGTGGGTTGAATGTGATCTTCCTGGCGCTGACCAGGTATTGATGGGGCTTTTGCATTACCTGGGGGTTGTGTTCAGGCCTGATTGGCTGGCTGTGTACATTTTCCGTGATTGGCATCCAACCTCAGACAGTACACCTGAAGGATTTGGAAGGAGGCAGGAGGTCACGAAGAAGGACAGGTGTGCAGGCACAGGTGGGGAAGAGAGTGTTGTCAGGTATGCAGGCAGGGTGGCTATGAAGGCTTATCGACAGGTTAGATCACAATTTGTAATAGGCAGGTTTGCAGACTTTATTTTAGGCAAGATAGTTTGTAAGAATTAATGTGAAAAGCTATGTGATTTATTTGACTACTGAATAGAAAGTGAAAGTCGTCACAAGCACGCAAGCAAAGTAGCAATGAAGGCTAGTGTGCAGTTAGTCGGGCAGAAAAATGGCATCAGGCAACCACCTAATGTTGATATTGAAATAGGCAAACAGACACATTAAAGCTAAATAATAAATGAAACAGATAGATTATATATAAAATAAGATAAATGCCTTCCAGTGATATGTCCAATTATAGCCTTCTAGTATAATATATATATATATATATATATATATATATATATATATATATATATATATATATATATATATATATATATATATACATGTATGGATAATAAGAGAGGCCAGGTAGCTTCTGATGGTGAGGAGGATGATGCGGGTATGAAGGCAAGTTTACTAGCCTGCGTGACTGGGCTCATATTGTGGAAGAGGGGGTGTTTCCAGCCACCACCCGTGCCCAGGAACCAAGGGCTCCCACTGCCCATTAATCCATACTGGTTTGCCGTTGGCTGGTCGCCCATTTTGGCATTTCCATCGATGAGATGGGCACACACCTTACACACTATTTACTTTGATAATACACCACTTACGAGCCTGACCAGGAGATCACACGGGGCCCAGACCACGTGTCCGGTAATAAAGGGAAGCCCATGCAGGATATCCAAGGCAATGCTCTAATTATTGACGCACTTTCTTGGCACAACATTAAAGGGCATAAAATCTGCAGCACACAAGTGATCGTCTTCTGCCGTGTTGTCAAAGTATTATGCCCCAGCGCCACATCGGTGGATCACCTGACTCGGGCCTGTTAGGGGTCAGGCCAAAATATCCTCTCTAATTCCTCTGTCATGACCCTATAAACTGAATTCTGCTTACTTCCCTTCATCAACCCTGTACTCGGTCAGATTGAGGTGACATCATTGCACTTCTTTTTGTGAGAGAAAGTAACA
Source organism: Amphiduros pacificus (assembly GCA_949316495.1). Taxonomy (NCBI): domain Eukaryota; kingdom Metazoa; phylum Annelida; class Polychaeta; order Phyllodocida; family Hesionidae; genus Amphiduros; species Amphiduros pacificus. Next base: position 16,607,092 of record OX439007.1, on the reverse strand, counting down.
AAAAAATAACTCCCTTTGTAGATTTTATAACACTATGTGTCAAATCATTACTCATTCAGTCAAGTGTAGTACATCTTTATCAATGATTTTTCAGAAGATTAAGAGAAAATGAACAAAGAGAAAGAATAGATTATGATACAAACAGTAAATCTCATCCTGATTTCTGAGCAGAAATTGTGGTATATACGGAATGAGGAAAAGAGTTGGCTTGACACGGCATGACAGCGGTGAAATGGTCGCGGTGATATGGTCGCGACAACTCTCACCACACAATGCCGCTGATTACGCACATAGAATTAACATGAAATCACCAAGATCTCGTGTTAATTTATTCACATTGTGTACCAGTGACGACATATCACATATTCAAAGAAACCGGGAAGTGTGTGCCACTGACCTAAATATAGTTAATGATGGATTTTATATGATAAAATGTATTCACACCCCTATGCATAATGTTTATTTTAGGTAGGTGGGATAGGTTCTCTTTTGTATGTGTGTGTCCCCTATATATGTGTCACATCTCGGTGCAATGTATATATCATAACCAAAATTATAACAGGAACTTGCAAGCATCATTGACTCAGGCTTGCGGCTGTGGCACTGGACTGGAAACTGTTGGTGGGGTAACACCCGGAACACAGGTCAAGTGCCGCCAAGCTGTTCAAACTTGATCTTTTGGATTTTGGAGTTATCTTTAAGCAGGGGGGTTCTGAAGAGGTAAAAATCCCCCAAAAGTGACAGTTTGCATAAAATATGGCTTAAGGTGGTAACGACTTGTACAAGTCACAAGGAATGTGGACTGTCAGCGAAGTGATAGTGCCGTGTTAATCACCCGTGAGCTGGTAATTGACTTCCAAGTGTCAATAACAGCAAGAAACACGGAAATCCTGGCTTCCTGAGTGATCATATTTCAAGGGGGTTGCTGAGAGGAATGTGACCTGTCCACCCTCTCAATAAGGAAGGGTCCTCTCCTGTCAAGACCCTTAAGGGAAACACCTTGTTTGACAAGACAATAGCACACCTATTGTACTCTGCTAACTGTATTGTCTTTTGTGTGCTCTACTGACATATCTGTACTGTAAAACCGGTGCAGTTTACCTTTAACTGACTGATCTTGAGCAAATCTTATTTTAATGCCTGTCAGAGCCTTTGTCAGCACACAGTAGTGTGTAACTTGTCGAGTTTAAGTGGTCAGGCTCGCAGATTTGGTCACAGAATAAATATAGTTTTGGGCAGGTGAGGAGTGTTAATCAGGAAATAGACAGGAAAAGGGTTAAATGAAAGATGTTGCGCCAGATTTCTGAAAAGGTTAATAAGGAAGCAGGTGGGTCATGCCAAATAAAGGAGGGTCGACTGTTTACCTGTGAGTGTTAACATTACATGCCAGCACAGGTTCAATGCCGAGACAAAACTGGGCAAGAGACCCTTTTTTTTCCAGCCAGGGTAAACTTTGGCGCATGCCGGTGTGGTCTGGGGCTATGAATAGGGATCCGAGACGCACCTGGAGGGCTTATTATGTGATTCTCGTGTGGACATATAGCCACATGTTTTGTCCTCTATGGCATTATTATATGATGAGAGCCCATACATATAATAATACAGCTGTTCCATTGTTAACCCTTTGGCTGCCATTGATCAGGTCTGTGTAGCAGTCACATGGTAAAAAAAAAACAACTCATAGATTCTAACAAAAAAGAATATGATCATTAAACTGAAACACATAAATCATATATCTCAATGCAACTAAGAATTGTATTTTTTTTTTTTTTTGCAAATACTAAAAATCAGTGGATAGTTGGAAAATTATCAATAAGATATAAAGAAATGGTCATTCACGTAGCATTGGACACTACTAGTTTAACCAGGCCTTGAGAGTACATTGTCATAAATCACCGGCAAACATATGCCATCCACTTCAGTCGGGGAAATCCTATGTCCTCGTGCATACATAATACACACTGCTATAATTGTGTGTTGTGCTTTTGTTGATGTTTACCTCTCAGTACAGCTCTGGATCCCTCGCATCACGTTTCTGACCTTTTTTTTATTTTTTATAGTCATAGTAAACAGAACATTGATTTTTCTTTGTGTGTCTTTTTGGGGGAAGGCATCAACAGACAAAGATGGGTGAAAGAACACCTGATATTTTCAGAGGAGTTCTTTAGGTAGATAATCACATTCTGTTCATTTGATGAGAAAATTTGATATTTGTCGGGATACGGTGGTTTCCCATGGGCCTCAGATCTTTTTTACATTGAGTGTCTGAAATATTGATCAGTTAAGTATGGATGTACTCTGTACACAAAACAAAGAATTATTTGCTGCAAAAGAGCACAGATATGGTGTAGGAAGGACATAAGGCCAGGGGCAGATGAACTTATCAGTCAGGATGGTGCAAGCTAGAACACTTTCTTTTGTCTCCATAGTGGCTGGCCATAACTATAAACTAGCAAACAATTTCAACCTTGCCAAGATTTTGCACCAAATGTCAATTTGTAGCTTTTTGTAAAATTGCAACTTATTTGCAGTACGTGTTATCAGGTTGTATTTTACTTAAATTTTATTGCTTTGTGTCAAACTCTGATTGTGAAGTTTTTTTCACATTTCTGTGAAAAAATAAGTTTGCAATGGCATAGGTTGTGTTTAAAATCACAGTATCTGGTTTTTTGGTCGAGGGGAGAAGCAGCGGTGGTCGGCTTCTTTGTGTTCTCTCCACGGGTTGACCACGTGTCCGCACCCCGACACACACGACCTGTAACCAGGGACACTTACCTGTACAGGTGTGCCTGCTCGGATCTCCACTAAATCTTGGCAAATTGTGGACAAAGACAGTCTACCTTCTGTGAATTATCACCTCTGAAAACCTATTTACATTCCATACAGGTGCTGCTACCTGCTGGGCTATATAGACACACAATTAACTTATATGTTCCAAAATAAAATATTGAACTTTACACAAATGGCATGTGTGCAAATTCCATCTTGACAAAACTAACAATAAAACTTAGCAGACAAAGAGACAGGATCTTTGGCCGCTGATCAAAGACATATGGCAAAATACAGAGACACTTTTAAACTGAGAAACAAGTGAAAATGTTTTTGTAAGAAATTGAGTTAATTTGAATACTCAAGTGTGGCACACTCGTTGGACAAAGCGTCGATTAAGGTGAAGTGGCTTTCACGTTAAATGAGAAGGAAGAACATATGTCTTTCACCAATTGACTCGACATTCAAAACAGTTTACTTCGTGATGTAATATACTCAATCAGAGCATGTGGTCAAAGCACTTTTCAAGAAAATCGCCGCCAATTTGACCACACAGGCACGAGTTATTTGTAGTGGTCATCGTGGGAGGCACGTGGAGATCAACCCTCCAAACAAAGACAGGTGTTTAGCCGGCTATAAGGATCCATCAAGTGGAAGAATCATAATTGGCCAACACATGGCATCTCACCATATCAACTCATTATCTAATATGGAGGTGAAAATCACCATAGAATTTGTGGAGAGAGCGTTTGTGTAATGTTATGCAAGGATTGGTACTTCCTGTTGCTCAAGTGCGGCCATGATTAATGGTCCTTTGTGCCCAGATCCTTGATCAATTATGACTATTCTCTCCCAAAAGTCTCCTCAAGCCTCTATAATTAAAGGGCAGGCAAATTAAGAAAATCTGCTCTTAAGATAGTATTTATCCTGTTATCTGATTTTGCAATCTTAAGGTCTTGATTTAAAGAATCAAACCTTTCCATTTCTGGCGTTTCATTATTTGGTTGCTAAGCCTTTATAGATTACTTAGCACTTGCTTATCTAGAAAGTTACATAGCAAATGCTTTCTTTGGTAGATAAATCTATTTTCATTATTGTAACCTGGGTGTCCTTTCATAGCAGTGTATGTTGATTAACCACTGGAATTTTCCACGTCTTTTCACTTTAATAGGTATTCAGAACTTTTTTTTGTTTGTTGCAGAGTTGAGGACAGATGACCGTAGAATCCCACCCCGCCCAAGTCCACTTGACGTGCGACTGACCAACCCCCTGGTGGACAATCAACTGACCTCTCACTTGGCCGAACTCGAGGCCCTGCGACGGGCAACCAGAGCATCTGATGTAGCCGCCTGTGTTCCCGGTATTCCTTCACTCAAACACGACTCTCACCTCTATAGACAACCACAAGGTAAGGACACAATATTTTTTTTTTACTTTCCGCATGCTCATGATTTTAATAACAATCTTTAGGTTCAAAAATTATCTTTGAGGTGGTCAGCATCTGCTAGATTAAATTTGACAAAATTGATGTTTTTTTTTTGTTCTTTTTTTTGTTTTTGTTTAAATGGTTTTGAACTCGACTGAAACAGAACACCCCCTCAAAGCCCTATGAGGAATGTAACAAAAAGTGGAATAAGTTGCGAGCACATGTCCTTTAGAATTTGATGTGGAACATGAGGTCCCTATCTGAAGCCGTGGGCATCTTGTCAAGATGAGAGCATCCACATCAGTGAATCACACAAGGTCTACTGTGTCTTCCAGCGCACTTCACATCTGTGGAAGTCATATAAGTGACACAGTGGGCAAATCCTACACATCCCGATCCCAAACCGCAATGTTGTTCTCAGCCCTGACCATGTCCGTCTTCATTACCATCCAAAGCCCCCACCTACCTCCCAGACAGCCTGCAACCGTATCTTTGTTTAAAGCAGAGGGAAATGTCAAAACTGTGTTGAGAGAAAACATAAAGAATCACAAATTGATGCAGTTTAGTGATAATATTTTTTCAGTGAGGTCTAATTGGATCGGCCACCCCCAAGTTTAGTAGAGAGGTATTAGATTATGGCGCTCAAGACAGAGCAAGAGTGAGAGGCCATTCAGATGTTGTTGCTACAATAAATAATTGAACAAAATATCCACACACAGAGATGGTCCAGGATGCTTGTTGCCACTGTGTGCATGGCATCTGTCACTGTGCAGGCTAACAGCTGGACTCCCATGCAAAATTGAACAGGACAACACACACATATAACATGGTGGAAACAAAAAACATGATGATGAGTCAAGACAGTGTATGACAGTGAGGTGGGAGGAAGATTACATAGAACATACGCACAGATATATGATAAATCTATGCGTATATGCATGAGGAACTGGCAACACTAACTAAGATATAAACCATGGGCATTTTGCCAAATTATGCTCTCTTTTTTCACATTCATTTTCATATGTGAATTATGATGTCAGGGACCTTTTTGTGTCCGTACAATGATTTAGAGCGATCATGGGAAGGACGGTTTGGAAGTGATGAAATAATTGACATTCATTATAAAGATCAGGAAATAGCAACAATTTTATACCAAAAGGATTTCATAGGAATCCTGTAGTTGTGATTTGTGGTATGAATTAGTACAATTGAGGTTTGTTTAATATTTGTGGATGCTGGCGGAGGGTGGTCGTGTGCTGTGGTTTCGTCCCGCTTCCTACTTTCTCAGTGGTTGTATTGAGATTTATGCAGTATCTCTGTTTATCTCTGTTTCTGTCTCGCCTTCAACCATTTTGCTGGATAGTAAAACTAAATGTGGTTTAACTCATTCCAGGTAAACTGACTTTGGGTTTTGTGGGTGGCCCGAAGTGATCTGACTGGTTGGATGACCCAGATAATTTGGTTTCTTGGTACCGTGATGTTAGAATTTTAGTGGTCAACCAGACTCAAGATCAAGCATTTTTCTCGATAAATTTGAGGTCATGGTTATTCCACTTAAAGCATCACACCGGTTTGACCAGTATCAAAATGTTGGTGAAGCTCGTTGTGGCTTCTCATCCAACCTTTTACTGCGTTAGATGTGGCCTCTTTAGCCACACTCCACAGTGTTAGATGTGGCTTCCCACCCTTTACTAGCTGTGGCTTCTTGAGAGTGGACTGGAGGAGTGTGGTTGGTTTGTGTTGTGGTACCTGGCGTACCTACCTACCTACCTACCGCTTCTGTTGATGTTGACTCTCTGGTCAGGTATGCCACACCTTCCTGGGCTGATCTTCCCCATGTACTCATGATCCAAGCGATCAACCACATATTGACCACAGCCACCGACTTGTTATGCCTTAGCAGACATTGGATACATCATCATCAGGGGTCAGGCAGTTTAGATATTACTCGGTGGAAAGTCCCCCTACAAACCCCTTCCATTGCCAACTCACTACTCATGAATGAAGGACTTGATCTCTTGACCTATATACGCGATGACAAATCAGAGATCAGTTTATTATGATGGTTTAGCTGGACCCTTGAAGTTTGATGGGCACAGTGAATGTAGCATATCCTGGTAAGATGATTAAGTATCTACCACGCTACCTATACCCGCTATCTTTGACCACCCCCTCATCATTTCTCCCAGTTATTCAACCCAGTCTTGTCCCCTCACCCCCAGTGGTAGCCTGTGCCCATCATCATGTCATATCATGAATAATCACCTTGCTTCCTGGTGCCTGGAAATGCTGAACTCTTCTCTGACTCACACAACACACACTTCACAACTTGTTGACGCTGTGTTTTCATCACAAAGCATCTCTGGAACATGCAGATATTATGTTTGTTTGTGAGATTTATAGTCGCCATCATTAAACTGAATGTCATGGCGTTTGATATCGGTTTATATTTAATATTGTTGAATTTAATATAAAATAAAAACCACACCAAAGTGGTTGAGACACTTGAAGATGATGACACCTGGTTAAACAGTGATGATTGTATGTCCATGGACTGCCACAAAACCGCAGGCCGCACCAGGATCCAAGCGGAAAATTGGATCTCTGGTAATCAGCCACAGTCACAAGATGCCTGCTTGTTAAGTTGGATCCTGTGTCAAATTGCCTAGAAGTCATATATACTTTATTAGCCTGGTGGCTGCAGGGCTGGCTGGGTGGTTAGGTTGTGATTTCACCAGTTAGCTTGTGACATCTCATCAGAACAGTAATTAGATCAATCATAATGCCATATTTTCCCTAATTAGCCCCTACCAAAAGTACAAATAACCAAATGCTCCTCGTTATGACTTGAAATTTTCAGGATTTTAATTTTCATTAAAAAAAAATAAATAAATAAATGAATAAAAAAATAATTTGTTTCAATAGCATAGCATGTAGAGATTGTGATTATTTCTTGTTTATCACCAGAGATAGGGGATTTCCAAATCTCTGGTACAGAGTTGGATCCTTGCTTAAGGTGCAAATGCAAGATCCCACTTAGCCATTCTGAGTGTCTTGTCTTCCTGGAGCAGATCCATATGGCTATAAGATATTATGCACGCTAAGTCAGATGTTCATGACTCATATGCATAATTCAGGCCAACAAATCACTCCTATTTTATGACATCTCTGATTTTTATTTCTCTTCTTTTGTATTTTTGTTTCTATATATATATGTTTTTTATATAAAGAAATTGTAGTGACTCTATTAAATTCTCATGTTTCTCCTAAAAGGAGGGTTGTATTATCCTCTTTGAGTTTTCACCCTTGATGCAGTCTGTTCACCGAGGTTAGGAGTGAATGCAACCTGACAGAGAAGGTGAATTGTTTGTGATAGACCTTGACAGAGGGGGATACAATATGAATCAACTTTGGCAAGATATTATGTGCCGAGGTCAGCGGGGAGTGTCCTCTAAACGAGGGACTTAACTGAGTAGCAAGTGCGGTATGAATACGCCCTGCCCTTGTCTTTATTTCTAACCACTTGGTCGTAATATCGTGCAATCTGTTCGTTTCTCGGCTGTCAGCATGCATCTCAGACAGTATATACCACCGGAGCCAACCGAGAGTTGCTTCACAATGGATAACCTGCAGTAGCCTGTCACTACATGTGACAAGTGGTTACCATGGCGCCCATCAGTTACCATTGACGACCTGTCTGGATCACTCAGGTGTCCATATGTTTGCACCCTATCCCATCAGAGCCATCTGTTGCATTTTTACGATCTTCTCCGAGGGCCCAAGATGGCCGTCGCGCTTGGCTGATTCCTTTCTAAGAGCCAAGCGTTGTGTCCCGATGATCAGACACTCTTTCAACATGATGACAAAGTCAGACCAGGCCCCAAGTCGGCCCCCAAGTGGAGGCCAATGAAATTATTGCCCATCTTGGAGACTTGGGGTCAAAGGTCGTCTGTCGAAGCACACAGGTGCCATATTGCAAGTAGTGAAATTGAAGTTTTCTTGTTGCGTGACATGACCTGAACAGGACCCTGGGCCACCTTTCAGATGTTCATTTATTCTCGATTTCATGACTATACATAGTATACCTGTACACTAACAGTATGGTTCAGATAATCGCTACAGGAAAAACCCGCAGCTCCTCACCACATCAAAACAGCTAACGACCTCGCTGCCACCTCGCATGACTAATGTACACCAATCTGGACAATTGGGAGAACAAAAGACTCCCAAATTGGCGCTAGATTACAATACAAGGATGATCGAGCACTGCAGAAAATAACATATTGACATGATATCATAATTGACAAACTCTCATTGTCATGATATTTTTGTCATTTTTCTAGTGAGAAATGTACAATGAAAATGTTTCATAAATATTCACACATCTTAAATGAATTTTACTTTTGAATATTCTTCGTTTTTAACCATTTTTATTGTTTTGAACAAATATTTTAATAATAATAGAGTAAAATAAATTCTTTTCTTTTATGGCCTGTATTTGTTGGATAATGTCAAAATCTTGAACTGTATGAACGGTTTGTTTATGAACGGTTTGTTTGATTCAGATGCAGCAGGTCTGCAGTCACAGTCAGGGCAGTGGGGTAGCAGTGTCCCTAGTTACCACCAGGCAGCGCCAGCGTACCCTGGCATGGGTTCACAATCCTCCATTCCTGCACTACCTTCACAGTCAGAAACAGCCATGATGTCAGGTGAGAACACAACATCATTCTTTCAGTGGGTCAAAATCCATAAAGGATTTTCTCGTATGACATCTCAGATGAACAAACTATGCTGGAACTGTACCATTATTAAATCAGATGAACCAACTATTTTTCATTACCTGTTCATGTGTGGCCTCAGCAAATTCACAAAATGAATCCTTTTCAACTCTTGTTTAGAAAATATATGAAATGCATAGCTAAAATATAAACTATTATATTGTCGTTTTGTGGCCCATAAAGTCATGATGTCATTCAAAAAATAAAGTTTTACTTAAAGGGCCAGATAAATAAAATGATCAATAAGGAAAAATCTAACCTCCCAAAAAGTATCATTTTGCTTCTATTGAATATTTGAATGATATTATTTGCCTGATCAGTGATCTAATTCAGGTCAGTGTTAAAGAAGGACAATAAAATAAAAGTTATAAATAAAAAGAGCTAAGTCTGCTAAAAATTTGGGGTGACCAGAATGATATATCACATTGACACAGTGTCAGTGACAGTGATGAACACGATGGTAATTTCCATCAAAACAGTTTTGCAGAAACCAAAAAAACAACTTTTAGAACGTTGACACTTTTAAATGTCAAAGTGTAAACATATCCTTCATTCTGAGGTTAAAGTATAAATCAAGCATTGATAAAATATATGATTCATATTTTGCACCAAAGAACCATGTGTGCACAGACTGGACTTAGACCTTGATGTCTGTGCCTATATCCTGTGCTGAAGTAAACATAAGCGTGTGAGACTGGCATTGTTTTATGACCAAAACTGACACCATAGTTATTGGAAATATAATTGTTTTGTGGTTAATTATATGAGACAACAACCACATTAGACCTGAGCTTAACCGTGTGTCTTGAACAGTGAATGAGGTGGCAAAAATATCTCCCGAGATGAAGAAATGGGAACATCCAACAGGATGTGGTCAGGAAAATTCTCACTTCAATGCCACTATTGTAAATAGTTATTATAATATTTACAATGCAAAGCATCAATTTATAGATGAAAATTTTATAGAAATTTGGATCTCCTAGTGATACGAGCTCTTAGTGTTGAAAAATTGTATAGAAAATTGAACAGATTGGTTGAAATTGCATAAATTTGGAAAGAGAATACAGGTGTATGTGATGATTAAGCTGGGGACTATGTTTGAATCCCACAGAAAGTAAATCCTCCGACCAAAGATTTAACCACACGTCGTGTGGCGCCATTAAATTGCAATATGCCACTGCAAATATGTCGCGACTCGTAGCGCCTAACTTTTGTCACCTACTTCCTGTTGTGACAGAATATGAAACCGTTGAACATTTGGCGCCTAAGAAATTATTTCTAAGATTTTCCAGGATGAAAACCCCAAAGCCATATGTCAACCTTGCAGATTTTTATTTTCTATTAAAAAAGTGGAAAAAAAATTAAAATAGATTATTTTTTTGCTCTCCACCTTTTCATCATAGTCATCTGCTCGGCATTTTAATGTTCACATAACAGGAATTCCCAGTTACTCATGCATGTACAAAGCTATAATTTCACATCATAGTTACATGTTAGATAATGTGAGATAAACAATGGTGTGATGGAAGCGAGGTTTGACCTTAAATGTTTGGGACTTCCTTCAATGAATAGGGGTGCATAGCTGCAAGATTATTCATCAGCGTTCACCAGTATACAAGCACAAGCAATGATAAATATATATGCTGGGTGCAGATGTACTTTTGTATTTTGTGGTTTGTGAAATCGTGTTGTTTGTTAGTTTGGTAGAAGGTTACAAAATATCAGGACAAGGACTTTGCCAGGCAACGCCAGCACGAGTTCAGTTAATAAAAACAACATTTAATAATAATTTAATCATAATATGCATAAATGTTAGATTTATTGTGATTTTAATGGAAATTATTTTTCTTGTGTGTTTTTAGTTGTTTCATCACGGCATCAAAGTCCTCCGGTGGTCACTGACGTTCACATGGCCGAATCTCACCTAGATCTCCTGGGCGGCAGCCTACCGGTGACAGTGACACAGTCCGATCTCAAAGCAACCACAGACCAGCTCAAACACGCCGTGGCCGACAGCAGCATGCATCCGGCACTGTCCGACCCTCACAGAACCGATCTGCTGCCTCTGCCGCCACCTCCTCCACCACCGCCATCAGAACCACGCCTCGACTCCCTCCTACCACGCTACCCTGGACTCTCAGACTTCAGGCTGTCCGATTCCAGATTCCCAGAGCCGAGGATAAACGACCCACGATCTGCTGTGTTCCCCACGTCGCCAACCTTGTCCTACACAGGAACAAACTCTAATCTTGCCATTTTAGAGCAGAGCAGAGCAGCTCTGACGACATTGCCGCTGCCAGTGACTCACAGTATGAGTAGTTATGCCAGTCATGGCTTCTTTGCTTCTTCAGTGAACCCGCCTAATACCATCGGGTCTGCTTCTTACCTGGCGTCATCTCCCACAGCCGTTCTGCCAACCACCTTCTTGTACCCACACCTGTACTCTAACCCCTCAGCCACGTCTCAGTACTCAAACCCCAACATATACATCCACACCACCGAGGGCAGGACCTTAGAACTTTTGGACAATAACAATCGCCAACCAGGCGATAGCCATCGGCAAGGGCATGGGAGGTCTTTGAGCCCACCTCCGCCACCCCCGATGTCTGTAGAGAAACACGCAAGCAGTCAACAGCAGCAGCCAAAAGGCCTGGTGCCCAGCCACGGCCTGCCTCAGTTACCCGGCCCCCACGACAGTGACCCGTCGTCGGTGTGGCGGCCCTACTGAACAGTTCCTCATGCTCAATGGTGACTTGAATGCATATTTTATGACCACAGAGTCTCAGAGATGATGACTTTGTGCACGGACCCGCCAGGTCATAGACTGAGCACCACTGATGCACATTACAGCATCATGGTGCTATTCCATTGTCCAGTCCAGTGTGGATGTGACCGAGGTGAAAATATAGCAGTGTCAGGTGCTGCCCTCTGGAGCAGAAATTTCTCCCAAAAATCAATGTCTTAAAAAGTGATGGTACACAATTGGTAGATCTTTTAATATGGGTAAAAATAACGGGGGTAAAAAGGAAGTTTCCTCTAGAATAAGAATTACCAGAAGGTGTTTGGCAGAGCAAATATCAATGCAAAGATATTGAACTGATCTCACTGGTTGAATTAGGCCAGAGATATTTTGGTGTTTATATGAAGTTTTTTCAGTTAATGATAAAAGAGTGACTCATGAAGTACTGACTCAGTTCACAGCAATATGCGTGTGAATGCTAACCTTGGATGAAACATGCATGATGCAGCATGTAGTCGATTTCAGTAACAATGCATGAAACAGTTTACGGAGTGAAATTCTACTAAAATGACAATTCTGATTTTTCTTGTTTGGTCAACCAATCTGGCTGCACCACAAGACATATATCGGGGCATGAAGTTTTTATTTTGTATAAAGCCGATCATCACAGATGGCATGTTGGATTAGTGAAATATTGGGTGTGGCTTCCTATGCCGGTTTAGGTGTGGCTTCCTGACCCATTTAGGTGTGGCTTCTTGTACTACGATATGACAGCTGGTCTGTTGTTGATTGACAACAAAAAGTAAACCAATATTTGCATGGCAATATCATAAAAGTACCAGAATGTTAATTTGAATGGGAATCGGGAGAATATAGCAACAAAATGCTGAAAAATTTAACACTGGAAATAAAAGCAAAGATCCTAAACATTAAGTCTCATTAAAACAGAGTTAGATGTTATATTTAATTATTACATACACAGTATGATTGAGTTTGATGCTAAAAATAGAGTTTGCATGGTTATACCAGTACTGTCAGTTAAAATAAAAAAATGTAATAATAATATGAATTTATTAAAAATGATTTGTGGATTTTTTTTCACATCTTTTATCTTCATAAACTTAAAAGGATGAATTATTGACTTTGTGCAATATGTTACATGATTAAAGGTTTTAGCAGTGTTTAAATGGTATTCTCTTGTTTACTTACTTACAACTTTACGAACATAGCAGTTTGCATGTTTATATTATACAGATCTGTATAATATGTATGTATTTATATATTATACAAAGTTAATGAAGTAAAATATTGTGAAGACAATGATGTGAATTTGTTCACTGATGCTTGTTAAGAAATGGTTGGATTCTAGTGCCTTCTTTGTATGATGTCATAATATCAGATTTGTTTGTATGATGTCATAATAATAATATCAGATTCCTTTGTATGATGTCATAATAATATCAGATTTGGTGTCAATGTGACAGTGTTGACGTCCAACTGAGGATGCTGATCGTGCAAAAACTTGTCCAGTTTTCACATTGTAATTTTTGCCATGGTGTGAAATTGCATGGATCCTAGTGAAGTTTTTGTCTGTGCCAAATTACTCCCATGTCATATATATCCATACACTGTACAGTATAGTTCCAAACAGTTCATACACATACCATGTGACACTTTGTATATAATTTGTACATTTTTGATCTGCTGGTGACAACCGGTTTTTGGTTGTGGCTGGTTTTTTCCCCTGTAAGTTGACCGTGATGTGTCTCGTGATGAATTTGATAAATATTTTATCGGCTGTCTTATTACTGGTTCATTTCCAAAGGTGTGAATAATCCAAAATCAAGTTTTTAAGAAAACTCACCTTAAAGGACAAGTGTACTTAAAACTGGAAGAATCTGGTCAGCTGAGGTGTCTGGAATAAGGAATTTATTTCACTTTAAGAGCTATGTCAGTTTCTAGATGTTTTTGTGCACATTGCGGGAAAAAAAATGACATTGTGAAATAGACATGGCCTTAAAAGTACAGATGTAAAGTAGAAAGATGTACAGAAAAGTAGAAGTGTGAATGATGGAATGAGAATGGAATTCTAGAATGAAGGATTACGAAAAAGTAATAAGCTTTAATAATTAATTTTTTAATTTGATAATATTTTTTTTTACAATAATGCTTGATTATCAGAATGGATTTTTTTTATTATTTTGATATTTCCAATTCAAAGTTTTAGAATATTTTTATCATTAAGCTTCATGATATCCAGCTATGTGTCACTTCAACTATTGCTCAAATGTCCCCTAGAATGTTTTTAAAAGCCATAAGAGTCACTAATTTTGATAATAAAAGGTAGCTCTGAACAGGATATATTCAGAAGAATAAGTTGTGTTCAATCAACCTTGTATCATATACAATATAGTCTTGTGGAGAAATGATTATTTTCCTAATGAGGCATTGATTTGTGTTTGGGGTATTAAGTCTGAAATGTTGACTCTAAAAACATTTGTAAAGTGTATACATTTTAATGTATTTCCAGTACCAAGATTTTGGTATGTATGTTAATATGAATGAGTGAATGATGTAGATTATCTGTAAAATAATATGTCACTTGCTCACCACTAGGAAATGTGTATAAAATATACAGAGATGGTCTCGAATCTTTACGAATGTGTGCTGTCACAAAATACTGTGTATTTTAGCTGATGCCAATGAATTTGTAATAAAATGTGGTTGTGTATAGAAAGAAAATACTGACTTCTTGTATTTTTATGCCAATATCAAGATAAAAGGATAATATTTGAATTAAGTGGCCAATTTTCATTCACCAGAATGGTATAATTCCTGAATTATTGAAACCCCATACAAACTGTCCATAAAGTATCTCAATGAAATCGGTCTTATTTTATCCTCAAATTTGCAATGAACCTCTTATATAGAAAAGGGCATATGCTTCTTCCCTTTTTTTCAAGGTGACTTTTCTGATATAGTTCATGGTCAGATCTTATGGAAGCCCTTTCTTTCAAATAAGACTATGGGGCTCTCTAGTTGCAATGATTCAAGCCGCAGTTAAGGGTATTGATATATCAATGAAGTATGAAACCCAAACCAGAAATCCAACTTTCTTATTCATTTCTGAATGGGATTTAAAGCCTGGTCCATGGCATAAAATGAATCTTCCTCACCATCAAGGACACATGGGTCTTCCTTAATGTACCATCCCCTACATAAATAATAGATCAAATCTGAATTGTGCATTCCTTATTGTTTCCATGATTATTTTCTCTGTAATGAACAAACTGACAATGCCAAGTTTGACTTTCTCTTTGCTGAGACCCTGGTCAGGAAATTGACATCAGCAAAGTGTTTTGAGTTGCTACCGATGTCACGTGAGTGTGTATTAATGATTTGACCAGTGTTTGGTTATTTTTGTTCCAGATTTTATTTGAATAAACAATTGGGTGCTCTGAAAAGCCTAAATTCCAAAAGTAATATCATGATTGATTAACCATTCTTAAATATAATTCGTGATAATTCCAGAAGTTTTCAAAATATATAGCTTATCCAATAAGTCTTCTTCCTTTTTTGCATGACAATTATATTGACCTTTTCCCACAACAAATATTTTTTGTCTTGCATACTAATCTGATCATATGAAAATAAGAATTACTTCTATAATAATATAGACTAAAATTTATTATGTATAGAAATAAATTAAATGAATAAATAGATATGTGTTTTGTTTGTGTCGTATGTGTACTTATGGATAAAACCAAGTATAGCACAGTTAGGTTTTGAGACTCCTGAGGTACTCAATAATCTCATTTTCCATGACAGATTGTTGACAGTTGTTCACATTTCCTCATGTTGGCAAGTATTTCCAGCTTGGCAGGTGTACTTGAACAGGCTTCCTATAGTTCCTTTTAAATGATGGTCATATCCAATAAACAGCAACCATGTGTAAATATCTCCTGTCATGAAGCCCTTCCATATATCCCTGTATCCCTACCACTTTGTCAATGGTACCTTCTAGACACTGGGATGGAACCACATTTCTTGAAGGATTGTCAACTGTTTTGTAATTTTAAATTCCCAGGTTTCAATTTGATGAACGTCTCTTGTCAAAAGTACCCTATGTAATTATTCTTTTCAAACATTTTTTGTTGCATTATCAGATATAAAGGTCACTGATTGATGATATGCATTCTAAGCTTTTACATTTTACCATTTTGATCATCCCACTCCAAAAAGTAGAAAATATCCATCAGTGTCATTTCGTACCGCTTGTTCCAACCACAGACATCTGGTGTTCCTGTAGGGGCTGTTTTTGGCGGGAAATTCACTGTCATTATCCTAGGAAGGTCGTCTGGTCCATATTTTAAATTCAAATCACGAACGGCACCATGAAAATGGATATATATATTGTGAATAAAGGGTTTCTAATATATGGGTTTGTGGTGTAGGATAGCTATGTGGTATATTCCCCATGAACAAGAATGCAGGAATGTATTAGAACTTGTATTTCAACAAAAAATGACCATTCGTAAGATCAATGGACAAGGACCTTTTGCGACTGCATACGAAATTTTATACTTGATAATTCACAAAGAATTGTGATATACGAATATTAAATAAACGTTTTTTTATTTTTCGATTTAGGCCCAATTATTTTGCCAAAACAGGATTCAGTTTGGTAATTTCTTGTATTTTATCATGCCCTTATCTATATAAGGACTATTATTTTTCATTACATTTATTTCACAGAAAAGATTTTTTTGCAAATTTCCAGATTGTTAAATGTGCGTGGAAAATTTAGCTTGTTTTCACTTCAGTAATGTATGAATTATCTCATCTTGTAATGTGCTTAATTATTTCAATGTGACAATGATCCCAGGATTCAAAATAAAACACTAAATTTAGGGCAGCGATTATATGAATTTTTTTCTAACAGTTTCGGTTTTAAATGGTAGGAAATATATTGAATCGGATCAGAATGGATTTAAGCTACAAAACTGCTTTTAAATTCAGTAATTATAATGTTAGGAAAGTCCAAGATATGGACCCCCGTAGTCTAAAACTGGACGCGCCAATGCCAACGGAAGTAGAAGATCCGGTGAGGCATGCTGGGATCACCGACACATCATTCACCTTTGTCCAGCTCGTATTATTTTATCAACTGGGAATGTGTAATTCATACATACCATCTAAAATGAAATACAAGGATATGATATATGTGTTGTAATATTACTCTGTAAATATGCTCCATGAATATCTAATTCTGAAACGTAAATCCAGAGTATTAAATGTTATTGCCTCGCCCAGGGTGGCACTAAAAAGGAATTAAAACATGTTTTGCATTTCGATGTATTTAAAATCATATATTTTTTGGATACTGCATGAAAAGACAAACAACCTATCCACATATTTATCATAAAACGTAGAAAACCACATCAAAGGTCCTTTATAAACTACCATTAAGATTATCCCCAAGTATTTGTCTATTGTTTATTTGGTGTCTTATACGATTATATACATGTTTAGGGAATACATATATCGGGCAAATGATGTGTATGTAGTTTGACTGCACCAGGATCCCATTTTGGAAAGCCCCTTTTGGACAGAGTTCTGTCATTCTGATCATAAACAGTAAACTGTTGTCGCGGCCCCCGTCCAGGTCGCATGTCATAAATTACATGAGTAATATACCCTGGGCCCTGTGTTGTGGTTGACACTGTCAAATACCTCCCCCAGATCAAGGCAAGGGCCCTGACTTTATTGTGACAAATATCTGCAAACTTAAATGATGGATCTCTATCATTAGCAGGTCCTCAAAAAGTCTTTAGGCCTCCTCACCTGCATCCAATTAGGGTGCATAGATACATAGAGGGATCGGTTGACATTTATTAATGTCATAATAGTTTAGCTTATTCCTGCACTGCAGATTCTTATGATATCTTATGAGGCATTGCTGTACAAGGATACAACTATAGCTTTATCATTTAATCGTGTGTCGCGAATCTTTATACTGCTGTATTTTTATATTTAAGCACATCTATGAATGCTATCATTGTTTCAAAGACTATAAAATATATTTATCCAACCAAGATGCTTAATCTTCCGTGATAATAAATCAACTTTGAGGATAAATCAACTATAATGATAACATATCAACCATGATAATATATAAAACATGATGCTCAATCAACCATGATAATAGATTAATTATGATAATAAATCAGCCATGATAATAAATTAACCATGATAATAAATCAGCCATGAAAATAAATTAACCATGATAATAAATCAGCCATGATAATAAATTAACCATGATAATAAATCAACCATGATAATAGATTAATTATGATAATAAATCAGCCATGATAATAAATCAACCATGATAATAAATCAACCATGAAAATAAATCAACCAATGATACTTCAATCAGGCACCGATACCCAATCGGCTGACCCTTTGATAAGCAACAATCTTGAGAAAGCACATACATTTTTGTGTTGGATTAATCACACAAAAAGTCAACAAACCTATTTAGCCGAATTGGTTGAGGTGGTAATCATTTCATGTTAGTTATATGACTAATGTGATTAGATGGTGATTAAGTATATTTGTAGGGAGCCAGTGTTTTAGTCCATTGTGTCTTAGTCCAATGTGCCTTAGTCCAATGTGTCATAGTCCAATGTGTCATTGGCCAATGTGTCATAGTCCAATGTGTCATAGTCCAATGTGTCTTAGTCCAATGTGCCTTAGTCCAATGTGCCTTAGTCCAATGTGCCTTCGTCCAATGTGTCATAGTCCAATGTGTCTTAGTCCAATGTGTCCTAGAACAATGTGTCTTAGTCCAATGGGCCTTAGTCAAATGTGTCTTAGTCCATTGTGTCTTAGTCCATTGTGTCTTAGTCCATTGTGTCTTAGTCCAATGTGCCTTAGTCAAATGTGTCTTAGTCCATTGTGTCTTAGTCCATTGTGTCTTAGTCCAATGTGTCTTAGTCCAATGTGTCATAGTCCAATGTATCATAGTCCAATGTGTCTTAGTCCAATGTGTCATAGTCCATTGTGCCTTAGTCCAGTGTGTCTTAGTCCAGTGTGTCTTAGTCCAATTTGTCATAATCCAATGTGTCTTAGTCCAATGTATCTTAGTCCATTTTCTTAGTCCTCTGAGATGAGAAGGTCAGCGACCGGTTTTGATATTACTAATTTCAATATAGAAGATCAACAACCATATTTCTTATGATACAATTCAAATGAAATAGGTTGGCTGGCATCCTGCTATTGCATGTGATCAATACCTGAAAAGTAATTGATATGATTGATCCCATCATTATAGAAGGTCAGCAACCTGTTGCATTTGATCAATATCTCATGTTGTATTGATATGATTGATTCCATTACAGAAGGTTAGCAACCTATTGTATTTGATCAATATCTCATGATATATTGGTATGATTGATCCCATTACAGAAGGTTAGCAACCTATTGTATGTGATCAATATCTCATGATGTATTGATATGATTGATCCCATTACAGAAGGTTAGCAACCTATTGCATTTGATCCATATCTCATGTTGTATTGATATGATTGATTCCATTACAGAAGGTTAGCAACCTATTGTATGTGATCAATATCTCATGATGTTTTGATATGATTGATTCCATTACAGAAGGTTAGCAACCTATTGCATTTGATCAATATCTCATGTTGTATTGATATGATTGATTCCATTACAGAAGGTTAGCAACCTATTGCATTTGATCAATATCTCATGATATATTGGTATGATTGATCCCATTAGAGAAGATTAGCACCCTATTGTATGTGATCAATATCTCATGTTGTATTGATATGATTGATTCCATTACAGAAGGTCAGCAACCTGTTGTATGTGATCAATATCTCATGTTGTATTGATATGATTGATTCCATTACAGAAGGTTAGCAACCTATTGTATGTGATCAATATCTCATGATGTTTTGATATGATTGATTCCATTACAGAAGGTTAGCAACCTATTGTATGTGATCAATATCTCATGATGTTTTGATATGATTGATTCCATTACAGAAGGTTAGCAACCTATTGTATGTGATCAATATCTCATGATGTTTTGATATGATTGATCCCATTACAGAAGGTTAGCAACCTATTGCATTTGATCAATATCTCATGATATATTGGTATGATTGATCCCATTAGAGAAGATTAGCACCCTATTGTATGTGATCAATATCTCATGTTGTATTGATATGATTGATTCCATTACAGAAGGTTAGCAACCTATTGCATTTGATCAATATCTCATGTTGTATTGATATGATTGATTCCATTACAGAAGGTTAGCAACCTATTGCATTTGATCAATATCTCATGATGTATTGATATGATTGATCCCATTACAGAAGGTCAGCAACCTATTGTATGTGATCAATATCTCATGATGTATTGATATGATTGATTCCATTACAGAAGGTTAGCAACCTATTGTATGTGATCAATATCTCATGATGTATTGATATGATTGATCCCATTATCACAGAAGGTTAGCAACCTATTGTATGTGATCAATATCTCATGATGTATTGATATGATTGATCCCATTATCACAGAAGGTCAGCAACCTGTTGTATGTGATCAATATCTCATGATGTATTGATATGATTGATCCCATTACAGAAGGTTAGCAACCTATTGCATTTGATCAATATCTCATGATGTATTGATATGATTGATTCCATTACAGAAGGTTAGCAACCTATTGTATGTGATCAATATCTCATGATGTATTGATATGATTGATTCCATTACAGAAGGTCAGCAACCTATTGTATTTGATCAATATCTCATGATGTATTGGTATGATTGATCCCATTACAGAAGGTTAGCAACCTATTGTATGTGATCAATATCTCATGATGTATTGGTATGATTGATCCCATTACAGAAGGTTAGCACCCTATTGTATGTGATCAATATCTCATGATATATTGGTATGATTGATCCCATTAGAGAAGATTAGCACCCTATTGTATGTGATCAATATCTCATGATGTATTGATATGATTGATCCCATTACAGAAGGTTAGCAACCTATTGTATGTGATCAATATCTCATGATGTATTGATTTGATTGATCCCATTAGAGAAGGTTAGCAACCTATTGTATGTGATCAATATCTCATGATGTATTGATATGATTGATTCCATTACAGAAGGTCAGCAACCTATTGTATGTGATCAATATCTCATGATGTATTGATATGATTGATCCCAT
This sequence comes from Amphiduros pacificus, assembly GCA_949316495.1. Lineage (NCBI taxonomy): Eukaryota > Metazoa > Annelida > Polychaeta > Phyllodocida > Hesionidae > Amphiduros > Amphiduros pacificus. The sequence continues at coordinate 16,586,102 of OX439007.1, read as the reverse complement.
TAGAGAAGATTAGCACCCTATTGTATGTGATCAATATCTCATGATGTATTGGTATGATTGATTCCATTACAGAAGGTTAGCACCTTATTGTATGTGATCAATATCTCATGATGTATTGATATGATTGATTCCGTTACAGAAGGTTAGCAACCTATTGTATGTGATCAATATCTCATGATGTATTGATATGATTGATTCCGTTACAGAAGGTTAGCAACCTATTGTATGTGATCAATATCTCATGATGTATTGATATGATTGATCCCATTACAGAAGGTTAGCAACCTATTGTATGTGATCAATATCTCATGATGTATTGGTATGATTGATCCCATTAGAGAAGATTAGCACCCTATTGTATGTGATCAATATCTCATGATATATTGGTATGATTGATCCCATTAGAGAAGATTAGCACCCTATTGTATGTGATCAATATCTCATGATGTATTGATATGATTGATCCCATTACAGAAGGTTAGCAACCTATTGTATGTGATCAATATCTCATGATATATTGGTATGATTGATCCCATTACAGAAGGTTAGCACCTTATTGTATGTGATCAATATCTCATGATGTATTGATATGATTGATCCCATTATAGACGGTTAGCAACCTATTGTATGTGATCAATATCTCATGATGTATTGATATGATTGATTCCATTACAGAAGGTTAGCAACCTATTGCATGTGATCAATATCTCATGATGTATTGATATGATTGATTCCATTACAGAAGGTTAGCAGCCTATTGTATGTGATCAATATCTCATGATGTATTGATATGATTGATTCCATTACAGAAGGTTAGCACCCTATTGTATGTGATCAATATCTCATGATGTATTGATATGATTGATTCCATTACAGAAGGTTAGCACCTTATTGTATGTGATCAATATCTCATGATGTTTTGATATGATTGATTCCATTACAGAAGGTTAGCAACCTATTGCATTTGATCAATATCTCATGTTGTATTGATATGATTGATTCCATTACAGAAGGTTAGCAACCTATTGCATTTGATCAATATCTCATGATATATTGGTATGATTGATCCCATTAGAGAAGATTAGCACCCTATTGTATGTGATCAATATCTCATGTTGTATTGATATGATTGATTCCATTACAGAAGGTCAGCAACCTGTTGTATGTGATCAATATCTCATGTTGTATTGATATGATTGATTCCATTACAGAAGGTTAGCAACCTATTGTATGTGATCAATATCTCATGATGTTTTGATATGATTGATTCCATTACAGAAGGTTAGCAACCTATTGCATTTGATCAATATCTCATGTTGTATTGATATGATTGATTCCATTACAGAAGGTTAGCAACCTATTGCATTTGATCAATATCTCATGATGTTTTGATATGATTGATTCCATTACAGAAGGTTAGCAACCTATTGTATGTGATCAATATCTCATGATGTTTTGATATGATTGATCCCATTACAGAAGGTTAGCAACCTATTGCATTTGATCAATATCTCATGATATATTGGTATGATTGATCCCATTAGAGAAGATTAGCACCCTATTGTATGTGATCAATATCTCATGTTGTATTGATATGATTGATTCCATTACAGAAGGTTAGCAACCTATTGCATTTGATCAATATCTCATGTTGTATTGATATGATTGATTCCATTACAGAAGGTTAGCAACCTATTGCATTTGATCAATATCTCATGATGTATTGATATGATTGATCCCATTACAGAAGGTCAGCAACCTATTGTATGTGATCAATATCTCATGATGTATTGATATGATTGATTCCATTACAGAAGGTTAGCAACCTATTGTATGTGATCAATATCTCATGATGTATTGATATGATTGATCCCATTATCACAGAAGGTTAGCAACCTATTGTATGTGATCAATATCTCATGATGTATTGATATGATTGATCCCATTACAGAAGGTTAGCAACCTATTGCATTTGATCAATATCTCATGTTGTATTGATATGATTGATTCCATTACAGAAGGTTAGCAACCTATTGCATTTGATCAATATCTCATGATGTTTTGATATGATTGATTCCATTACAGAAGGTTAGCAACCTATTGTATGTGATCAATATCTCATGATGTTTTGATATGATTGATCCCATTACAGAAGGTTAGCAACCTATTGCATTTGATCAATATCTCATGATATATTGGTATGATTGATCCCATTAGAGAAGATTAGCACCCTATTGTATGTGATCAATATCTCATGTTGTATTGATATGATTGATTCCATTACAGAAGGTTAGCAACCTATTGCATTTGATCAATATCTCATGTTGTATTGATATGATTGATTCCATTACAGAAGGTTAGCAACCTATTGCATTTGATCAATATCTCATGATGTATTGATATGATTGATCCCATTACAGAAGGTCAGCAACCTATTGTATGTGATCAATATCTCATGATGTATTGATATGATTGATTCCATTACAGAAGGTTAGCAACCTATTGTATGTGATCAATATCTCATGATGTATTGATATGATTGATCCCATTATCACAGAAGGTTAGCAACCTATTGTATGTGATCAATATCTCATGATGTATTGATATGATTGATCCCATTACAGAAGGTTAGCAACCTATTGCATTTGATCAATATCTCATGATGTATTGATATGATTGATTCCATTACAGAAGGTTAGCAACCTATTGTATGTGATCAATATCTCATGATGTATTGATATGATTGATTCCATTACAGAAGGTCAGCAACCTATTGTATTTGATCAATATCTCATGATGTATTGGTATGATTGATCCCATTACAGAAGGTTAGCAACCTATTGTATGTGATCAATATCTCATGATGTATTGGTATGATTGATCCCATTACAGAAGGTTAGCACCCTATTGTATGTGATCAATATCTCATGATATATTGGTATGATTGATCCCATTAGAGAAGATTAGCACCCTATTGTATGTGATCAATATCTCATGATGTATTGATATGATTGATCCCATTACAGAAGGTTAGCAACCTATTGTATGTGATCAATATCTCATGATGTATTGATATGATTGATCCCATTAGAGAAGGTTAGCAACCTATTGTATGTGATCAATATCTCATGATGTATTGATATGATTGATTCCATTACAGAAGGTCAGCAACCTATTGTATGTGATCAATATCTCATGATGTATTGATATGATTGATCCCATTAGAGAAGATTAGCACCCTATTGTATGTGATCAATATCTCATGATGTATTGGTATGATTGATTCCATTACAGAAGGTTAGCACCTTATTGTATGTGATCAATATCTCATGATGTATTGATATGATTGATTCCATTACAGAAGGTTAGCACCTTATTGTATGTGATCAATATCTCATGATGTATTGATATGATTGATTCCGTTACAGAAGGTTAGCAACCTATTGTATGTGATCAATATCTCATGATGTATTGATATGATTGATCCCATTACAGAAGGTTAGCAACCTATTGTATGTGATCAATATCTCATGATGTATTGGTATGATTGATCCCATTAGAGAAGATTAGCACCCTATTGTATGTGATCAATATCTCATGATATATTGGTATGATTGATCCCATTAGAGAAGATTAGCACCCTATTGTATGTGATCAATATCTCATGATGTATTGATATGATTGATCCCATTACAGAAGGTTAGCAACCTATTGTATGTGATCAATATCTCATGATATATTGGTATGATTGATCCCATTACAGAAGGTTAGCACCTTATTGTATGTGATCAATATCTCATGATGTATTGATATGATTGATTCCATTACAGAAGGTTAGCACCCTATTGTATGTGATCAATATCTCATGATGTATTGGTATGATTGATTCCATTACAGAAGGTCAGCAACCTATTGTATGTGATCAATATCTCATGATGTATTGATATGATTGATCCCATTAGAGAAGGTTAGCAACCTATTGTATGTGATCAATATCTCATGATGTATTGATATGATTGATTCCATTACAGAAGGTCAGCAGCCTATTGCATTTGATCAATATCTCATGATGTATTGATATGATTGATTCCATTACAGAAGGTTAGCACCTTATTGTATGTGATCAATATCTCATGATGTATTGATATGATTGATTCCATTACAGAAGGTTAGCACCTTATTGTATTTGATCAATATCTCATGATGTATTGATATGATTGATCCCATTACAGAAGGTCAGCAACCTATTGCATTTGATCAATATCTCATGATGTATTGATATGATTGATTCCATTACAGAAGGTCAGCAACCTATTGCATGTGATCAATTATCCCAGTGCAGCAGGTCTGCAACATATTTAATATAATTGCTTCCATTGAAGGTCAATAACCAAATTTCGTGATACTAGTATTCATCCCACGAAAAAGCCCAACAGACTATTAATCAGAAGCGGATATGTTTCTATCCATTGTTATGGATAGTAAGAAATATAATGACTTCACTAAATCATATGGCTGAAGTGAGGATTGTATCTATGGGTGGGGGGAGGTAGGTAGGGAGGGGGGCAGTTGGAGGATCCTTGTCTGTGGGAGACTGGCGCGTGGGACACAAACCCCACACCTGTTGTTGACAACATCCCGGCAAACCACAACCCCGTCCTCCCATCTGCCTCGCTAAGAGAGAAAATTCCATCTTTATTTGTCTCTACTATGATTCAGATATCTCTGGAGGGTGACAGGTTTTATGGAGACTTTTCAGTCAACAACTGGCCTGACCACAAAGCGATCTTTCCTGCCGCCAGAGTGCGCCGCTTCACGTTTTCCTCTGTTGTACAATATCGTGTCACCTTTACAGATTGCTTTCCCTCAAGTGCTATTCCATTTGTGAACAGGTTTTCCAGACAGGACAAAGGAGGCTAGCATTACAAAAAAATGAGATACTATATCGGTATGGTTTGCATCGTTTCGGTGTCATTTCTTGTAAGTTCCACTCTTTGTGTACGCATTGTAGGTGTTTGTCCTTTTCCAGTGACACTTGGATCGACCTTTCTGAATGACACTTATGGATTTTCTCCTTTTTTGATGCATTAAAATCTCTTTTTTCAACGTTTCTTTAATATTTGTGGCTTGTATCTGAGAGTAACATATTCTTTATTGCTTTCAGCTTTAGTGCATTATGTTTCACTCTGAAAAACTCAATTTCAATATTTTTCATAGCATGAGTTAGGTCAATGGCCTTTTGCGCAGAAAAATATAATACTAGAAAATACAATATCCTTGCATTTATCATATCGATACATTTAAAGGAGTGGTACAAACAGGACTTTCAAAAACAGTAAGTATGATGACACTGAAAAACTTTAAACACAACTCTATCCGCTCCACGCGTCAGCCACGCGAGCAGGATCCCGCTAGGGGGCGTTGTGTACACGGCTAGAGGCCGACCCACCGGGCGCACAAGATACGAGAGAAGGTCAACTATCTGGGTAAGGGCATCACCCCGGCAACCACATCCTCTGATTCACATACTGTGCATGTATTAATATATGCACCAGTATGGACCTTACCGACCCCACACGTGCTTGTTTGTCACCCTTGATTCTAACTGACATCCCAACAAAACACTGACCTCACTGCCCGATCCCAACAAACCACTGACCTCACTGCCCGATCCCAACAAACCACTGACCTCACTGCCCGATCCCAACAAAACACTGACCTCACTGCCCGATCCCAACAAAACACTGACCTCACTGCCCGATCCCAAAACAAAACACTGACCTCACTGCCTAATCCCAACAAAAAACTGACCTCACTGCCCAATCATAATAAACCACTGACCTCACTGCCCAATCCCAACAAAACACTGACCTCACTGCCCGATCCCAACAAAACACTGACCTCACTGCCCAATCACAACAAAACACTGACCTCACTGCCCGATCCCAAAACAAAACACTGACCTCACTGCCCGATCCCAACAAAACACTGACCTCACTGCCCGATCCCAACAAAACACTGACCTCACTGCCCGATCCCAAAACAAAACACTGACCTCACTGCCCGATCCCAACAAAACACTGACCTCACTGCCCGATCCCAAAACAAAACAAACACTGACCTCACTGCCCGATCCCAAAACAAAACACTGACCTCACTGCCTAATCCCAACAAAAAACTGACCTCACTGCCCAATCATAATAAACCACTGACCTCACTGCCCAATCCCAACAAAACTATGACCTCACTGCCCAATCACAACAAAACACTGACCTCATTGCCTGATTCAAACAAGCCATTGACCTCACTGCTTGATCCAAACCAAACACAGACCTCACTGCCCGATCCCAACAAACCACTGACCTCACTGCCCAATCACAACAAAACACTGACCTCACTGCCCAATCACAACAAAACACTGACCTCACTGCCCAATCCCAACAAAACACTGACCTCACTGCCCAATCAATATTAAACTATTTACCTCACTGCATTGCATTGTCTGATTCAAACAAGCTATTGACCTCACTGCATGATTCCAACAAACCACTGACCTTATTGCCTGATTCAACCAAGCCGTTGACCTCACTGCATGATCCAAACCAAACACTGAACTCACTGCCCAATCACAACAAAACACTGACCTCACTGCCTGATTCAAACAAGCCATTGACCTCACTGCTTGATCCAAACCAAACACTGACCTCACTGCCCAATCCCAACAAACCACTGACCTCACTGCCCAATCACAACAAAACACTGACCTCACTGCATGATTCCAACAAACCACTGACCTCATTGTCTGATTCAAACAAGCCATTGACCTCACTGCTTGATCCCAACTAACTGGCCCGCGGGTGAGCAGGTTCACCTGGGAGGAACTTTACTGGTCCTCGTTCTCTCAATCTTCACTTACATACCCGAAGTCTATATATATGGATACTACACTAATGTGTCCATCTCTCAACCAAAACCAATATCCAACCCTATCAACCCGCTAATCCAACCCTATCAACCCGCTAATCCAACCCTTTCAACCCACATACCCAACCCTATCAACCCACTAATCCAACCCTACCAACCCACTAATCCAACCCTACCAACCCACTAATCCAACCCTATCAACCCACTAATCCAACCCTATCAACCCACTAATCCAACCCTATCAATTCTCTAATCCAACCCTACCAACCCACTAATCCAACCCTATCAACCCACTAATCTAACCCTTCCAACCCACTAATCCAAACCTACTAACCCACTAATCCAACCCTATCAACCCAGTAATTCATCCAACCCTATCAACCCACACTAATCCACCCTTCACCCATTAATAGATTCATCCTATGGTAATATCTCCACCTATGGTAATATCTTACACCAATATCCCATCTTACCATTATCTCCCCTTGTTACAATAATATGTCAGGAGGGACAAATTGGTTTGTGATGGGGGAGGTTGTGAGATGGGGAAGAGGGGCTAATAACCGTGGGACGGCGAGGAGGTCAGAGCAAGGGCTAATTGGTGTGGGATGGGGAGGTTGTGAGATGGGGAGGTCAGTGTAGGAGGGACTAATTGGTGTGGGATGGGGAGGTTGTGAGATGGAGAGGACAAAGCAAGGGCTAATTGGTGTGGGATGGGGATGGCAAAGCAAGGGCTAATTGGTGTGGGATGGGGAGGTTGTGAGATGGGGAGGTCAGTGTAGGAGGGACTAATTGGTGTGGGATGGGGAGGTTGTGAGATGGGGAGGGCAAAGCAAGGGCTAATTGGTGTGGGATGGGGAGGTTGTGAGATGGGGAGGGCAAAGCAAGGGCTAATTGGTGTGGGATGGGGAGGTTGTGGGATGGGGAGGTCAGTGTAGGAGGGACTAATTGGTGTGGGATGGGGAGGTTGTGAGATGGGGAGGGCAAAGCAAGGGCTAATTGGTGTGGGATGGGGAGGTTGTGGGATGGGGAGGTCAGTGTAGGAGGGGCTAATTGGTGTGGGATGGGGAGGTTGTGAGATGGGGAGGGCAAAGCAAGGGCTAATTGGTGTGGGATGGGGAGGTTGTGGGATGGGGAGGTCAGTGTAGGAGGGACTAATTGGTGTGGGATGGGGAGGTTGTGAGATGGGGAGGGCAAAGCAAGGGCTAATTGGTGTGGGATGGGGAGGTTGTGGGATGGGGAGGTCAGTGTAGGAGGGACTAATTGGTGTGGGATGGGGAGGTTGTGAGATGGGGAGGGCAAAGCAAGGGCTAATTGGTGTGGGATGGGGAGGTTGTGAGATGGGGAGGGCAAAGCAAGGGCTAATTGGTGTGGGATGGGGAGGTTGTGAGATGGGGAGGTCAGTGTAGGAGGGGCTAATTGGGGTGGACCAAGGAGGTTGTGAGATGGGGAGGTCAGAGCAAGGATGGGCTAATATGGTGTAGTGAAGGAGGGGTTTTTGGTGATGGGGAGGTTGTGAGATGGGGAGGTTGTGAGATGGGGAGGTTGTGAGATGGGGAGGTTGTGAGATGGGGAGGTCAGTGTAGGAGGGGCTAATTGGTGTTGGATGGGGAGGTTGTGAGATGGGGAGGTCAGTAAGGGAGGGGCTAATTGGTGTGGGATGGGGAGGTTGTGAGATGGGGAGGTCAGTAAGGGAGGGGCTAATTGGTGTGGGATGGGGAGGTTGTGAGATGGGGAGGTCAGTAAGGGAGGGGCTAATTGGTGTGGGATGGTGAGGTTGTGAGATGGGGAGGTCAGTGAAGGAGGGGCTAATTGGTGTGGGATGGGGAGGTTGTGAGATGGGGAGGTCAGTGAGGGAGGGGCTAAGTTGTGTCAGACGGTGACGTTGTAAGACGTGGAGGTCAGTGCAGGATGAGGGTATTTTGCTGATGGGTAGGCTTTCAGAGAGGGGGTTGGTTATTACCCTATTCCTTTACATTCTCCCTTTCACTCCCAAAACTTCACACCTAGTTTGTTGGGGGCTGGCGGCGATGCAGAGGTTATAGGGTATGAAAGCTGAAAATGCACCTAATTTTTCTACATTGGGTCTCATTAATTACCATTCTCACTGATACAAATGTACTCCATCTCAGGACAAGTCTTGCCTTTATAAAACTGCACCCGGGTCTTGATTTCATACTCTTGATTTCATACTGTTGATTTTGATGACCGTATCCTCCACCAGTGGGCACCACGTGCACAAGGTCCGGGGCAAACACGTGGGACACCAGAAACTCAGCGCGTGTATATCGTATTCTGAAGATGCATGAATGGACACGTGGACGACTTGTTTTACAAAATACTTTTGTTGGGAATTCCAAGAATTATGACAGGAACTGTTATGATATCCCACATAAATATAACCTTTCCAAATATACTGAAATATTAATTCATTGAAAATGGATCTTTGCTTTTTATCAAAATCCTTAATGAAAACCAAAGATAACATTTGCATTAATAGGAATAGAGATCACATTTTAAGCAGATATATGTCTCAAACTGCTGATTACATTGTATATTATTATCTGATCTAAAAGACTTCATGCGATTGAAAACAAATATGATAATATTTTCCATATAAAGCCATATCATGATCATGTTTGCTTATTAAGATATCTGGTAAAAATAGCTCATCCCCAGAATTAAATCCATCTTTATCGCATGTCACGGATTGTCAATTATCTATATGGAAATAAATGTTCCATTGTTATCTTGGGACAAAAATACCATTTAAAGTATTTTTATATTATAATATCAATAAAACATGTCTTTTGTTTGTTTTAATTGATGTATGTTTACCCTGACATTCCAGCGGTATCAACATCCCACGTTAATTATTGACATATCAATCATAAAGTACCTAAACTGCAATATCAACTTATATGTTTATTGAGGAACCAAGACTGATCCAAGAGATTATATAACAGAGAAATAGTGGAATAGTTGTGGTCTGGTGATTTGCCTTTCATGTTTTCTATATCACCTGTGGAATGCAAGATATGGAGCTGAGTACTGCCACAGATCCAAATAAGGATCATCTGTTGTGGTGGATAAATTATGTTGATCTGTGTCAATGCCACAAAAAGCGCCGGCCATGGCCATGTGCTCCGTCGTAGTAAAAGCCGGGACTACTTTCCGTAAGCCCCGCCCCCTCTCAGCTGGCCCATTCATACATTCAGGATACTGGGTCAATATATCCAGCCTGCTTTTACTATACGTACATAAATACACTTTGGGTTTTTCCGACCCAGGGCAGTGTATCGCTTAAACTGATAAATCAGCTGATAAAATCTCACACAATTTAAAGAGGATTGGATTGTTTTACAAACAATACTTAAACCCTTTTTGAGGGGGTTCCATAGTGACCTATTTAATTAATATAATAAGCACGGTGGGAAATTTGTGACTGGAAGATCAAGACGTAGAAAGGGGCGTGGCATATCCCATTTCAACACATACAAATGACATTACTATTGTGGTGGGTTTCCATTGTCACACGTTTGAGAAGGCGTTCTAATTTCAATCTGCACAAAAGCGAAGTCATTAAAAGTCCATTTTGTGATTGTTATTTTTTGGGTTTACCAGGTATAACTGAGTGGAAACACCTTGATGTGTTTGTTGGCATTATTATGATTGTCTACCGCCTACATGCACCTATTTCCCCCATCATATGACTATGATGCACTCCTCCTGTATTATTTGATTTATCTCCAAACTTATGCTAAGTAAACAAAGTTCTCACCACAACAATATGATTCCCTTATTGTTTGTGGTCAAACTTCACTTTGAAGTTTATTTCACTTTATTTTTTACTTGAAATCCAGATACAATAATGAACTACTATCATTATCATTATATGCAAACCTGGCAGGTCACTTCGTGACTTCCAAACTTATGCTAAGTAATCAAAGTTCTCGCCACAACAATATGATTTCCTTATTGTTTGTGGTCAAACCTCACTTTAAAGTTTATTTCACTTTATTTTATACTTGAAATCCAGATACAATAATGAACTACTATCATTGTCATTGTATGCAAACCTGGCAGGTCACTTCGTGTACTTTTTATCAGTTATATTTTTTTATTTGTGCAGTACATGAGCACGTGCTGGGTCTTGTTAGTAGGGACTCCCCAATTTGACAGAAAATGTAAATAAACTCTCAACATTTGTTCCTGTCCTATTACAAATATTACTACACCCCTTGGAATGCATTTTTTAAGTACTTCTTTATCATATCCTTGCACTTTGATCATTGCATGGATTTTATATAGGCGTTTATTCAACATTCAGAGTTTCTGGGCCATTCCTTTGTCTTAGAATACTGTGCAGTTTGGGATGAAAGGTATTCAACACATGTATAAATATTTATCCTAAATATCCATACACCAGTTAGTTTGTCTGCAACAAAAAATCCCCCTAAACTTCCCATATTATCTCATTACATGACATAACTATTTGTACCGAATCTATATAATTTATCCTCAGTTTATGTATTTTCCAAAACATTTTATTACCTGAAATATTACTTCTCATCCAATAGTTAGGATTTGCCAAAATAATATATCATGAAACAAAACAAACTATTTTTGATAATATATATATATATGTGATTTATTTTATTCAGACACCAGACATAATATTCATCATATACAGAAATGTACATTTTAATTTATATTATCATTACAAATGTCATTCCTTGTGACAGCCAAAGAAATATACTGTGCTAGGCAAGTTTGGAATATACCAATATCTATTTATAGCCAAGGAGAACAAATCTAAGGCCACATAGATTTTAACTGTTTGAGGTGCGAGAACATTTCTATTTAACTTCAATTTAATATTTCATGTATTGAATACACTCTCTGTCATGACAGTCTCATACTGGGTAACTTATGGTGCATTTTTAGTTCACCATGCAAGCCTGTATGTAGTGTGGTCTATAGCCTATAGTTAACAATAGCCTTACATAACCACAACCTGATCCTGTGGTGGTGTTGCTGAATCTAATGTACATGTGGAAAATGACCGCAAATCCACAGCATATGTCTAAACTGCCACATTACGGTCTCTCCCCACTTCAACACTTGTGCAATAGATAAAAACATTTTGTTCTTGGTTAAAGGTCAGCTCGGTCAGCATGTTTTGTTATTCATACTTTAAAAATAATAATATTCATAACAAATCAGTGCTCATATTTTATTTATTAGTATCTTTTTAAATTATCAATAATTTAGAATGTCACTTTGTAGTTCAAAAGTCACTTATTTCACATAATAGATCCAGAAAATATGTAATGAAACAATTTATAAATTAAAGACAAATTGGTTATGAGTTTTTGCACATTTAACATATTGAAACATATAAAAAAAAATATTCAAAGAATGATATTAACAACCTCCCATACCTAGAACTGAAGTATTAAAATTGAATTTTGGGTTTTATCTGAAGAAAAAATCTGAAATATTCTCTCCCAACAAGAGTTAAGATTTGTGACCTTAGATTTCTCTCACTTTGGTTTAATACTTTAAAGCAACCAATTGTCCTCATGCCAGACACCGTATAATAAGTGGGTAAATATCAACATGTCGCTGTTTCCTGAAATATGCATCATTATGATAAGATTTATCATACAATTTTTTCGAGCTGATATCCCTCTCATAAAAAGTGATTTAATATTATATCAACATGTCAAATGACTATATTAAGAACTATCATCCCCAAATTTAGACTCATCGTGAAAGTAGTGGGATCTCACATTATTATTGTTGGCTGAGATACTCTATAATAAATACCCTCTAAGAAGTACACACATGGGTTTCCAAATAAAACTTTAAAAATAATAAAAAAAGAAAAGAATCAAATCTAATTATTTTCCTTATAAATAAAAAATAAATCTTGTGACTAGAAATATCTTGCACATAATAAGTAAAGAAACAGTTAATTTTATGTGGAATGTTAACATTATGTAATGTTATGCAAAATATTGATGGAATATAAACCATATGTTTTTGCTAACCCATCTAGCAACACATGGAAACAGAATTGTTGGTCCTCTCATGGTCATTTGTATGTTCAGGTTAAGTGAGATATACATTTTCCATTTGTTTTTATATAATCTGAGTAATGGCGATATATACAGCATTCTACCACAAAATTGTCATTTTTTAATCACAGATCATATATTCAATTACTATTCAAAACAGAAAACTAACAGACCAACAGTATAAGAACACTGTAAGTCACTGAAAAAAAAATAATCACACAAAATTATACTGGAATAACACATCTTTCAACAATACTGTGACATTTTGACTACATACCTTTATCATTATCCTTTTTAATAAAACTTTCTTAACAACAAAGTTTTAGTCATAAGACTGACTGAGCAAATACCCTCAGAAACTAAATATACATAATATAGATAATATATATATTTGATTATCTTAACATGTTATACCATCTCTCACCATAACAAGTATTTAACAATGCATGTAGTAAGCAAAGCTTTTATTGTTAAACTGATGCCATTTTTTTAGGGGTCGGAGATGGGAAAGGGAATGTTGGAAAAAGAAGGGACAGCCCAGAAAACTGGAAAGGATTTATTGATTATGAGAATGTAAAGCAAATAAAGCAAGAAACTTTGGCAGTGGTTATTGTGCTGGAATGTGAGAATTCAAGCAAAATTTTGATGTTCAACTGTAATTTAGAATTGACTCTTGGCACAGACATAAACTGCTACACAAAATCTTAAACGCAAACCAACAGATTAACAATAATATATAATATGGACAATATATATTAAACACATTTCTGAAAATTTAAGCCAGATTTTGGAACACGTTCTTAATTTCAACAGTTTAAAAAAAAAGAAAAAAAAGCTGGGGTCATGCTGTAAAGAAGGAAGTGGAATCAGGGACAACGTTATTTCTGAACTTATTTCCATTTCTGAAAAAACAATATCACTGAGGTAAACTTTGGTCCAATTTATAATACACTGATTAAATTACATGATATAATACATAGAGGCACAATACATATTTGGATATATGAGATAAACTTAAACATATATTCCATCTAAGGACAAAATGATGCACACTAAACAAATTTACCCTTCTATCTTCACATAATGCCCTGTATATTCATTTAAAATGGAATGACTGGGTTTTAACTGGCCCATACTTAAAACAGGCAACTGATCAGTATAGGCTTCTACTTAAACCCTCTTCAACTATTCATCGTGCTTCAAAACTATTTTTTTATATTAATCCTCATATGTACAATGTAATGTTTCCTCCTATCTGTCGGAAGAAGGCTGTGTAATGAATGGTTAAACTAAATATCTAAAATTTACAAGTTGTCAGGTTCAGCTGAAATGATCTCTTCACATATACTAAAGTGAGTTTTGATTTCTTTTAAAATTTCATTCAATGTGTAGATCACTTTGGAGATATCAGAAAACGGCAAGGCTATTTCTTATAATCATGAAAACATCTGATTAATGTCACTAACAGGGAAGTTGGCACAGGGCAATGTTTAACAGAAACCAGATTATATAAAGTAAGTAACTAGTACATTAATTCACGGCAAAACTATTCTCAACAATAGGAGCCATATCATATTAAAGTACGTATTAACTAATATATAAGTTTATGGCAATAATGTACTTAATTACAGGAATCATTTTATATTAAAGTAAGTAACTGGTACATTGGCAATGTTATTTATAACAACAAGTAGCACATTACATTTAAAGTACCGGTAAGTACCTGGTAGGCTCACAGCAAAGCAATGCCATATTAATATCTGTGAATGAACATGAATAAATCAATAAGCATCGGTAACATATTACACATTACATGATAGAGAAGGGTAACTGGTTTGTTGGTACACAGGAATGCTATTGTCGTCAACAAAAGGGAACATATCATATTACATTTAAGTAACTGGTACAAGACAATACTATTCTTAATAACCATGAACATATTATATTCTAACAAAGTGTATATATATATATATATATATATATATATATATATATATATATATATATATATATATATATATATATATATATATATATATATATATATATATATATATATATATATATGTACTACAAGGCAATACTTTTTGAAAATCTTTAACATAACATCAAGGTCATGATAAAAATCAAAACCGTGTATATCTGTCCATAAATATATACTGCAGTACAATTTATCCTTTAATCACATATATTCAAATTATTTTCCAGTATTTGACTAGAATTCTTATAAATATCTTGTAAATTATTTGAAAATTAGTGATATCCTTGTAATGATTTATAATATTGTTTACAATCTCTTTTTTATAGCTGGAAATTCAAAATTTGAATGTAATAAGATACTTGTGATCCCTTGTAATATATTTTGTAATCCAACATATTTCATACTATCTCCTTTAATAAGTTCACTTACTTCTTACTTAATTATACGTTTTTTAAAATAAGAATTGGATATGTATTGAATGCCAATCTTTCCCCCAAAAAAATATTTCTTTTTTTCTCACCAGAGGTCAGCAGCAAACAGTATTCTGATGCAGTACCTATATAAGAAAGTGATCAGCATTTGAAGATTACGCAGCAAATAACAAATGGCCAAGAAGCCTTCAACCTTTGAATGAAATATCTGAAATGTCTTATAAATTTATCAATCACAGTAATAACATTGCACTTTCTTGTTTTTATAGACATTACCTGACTAGCTGAATGAAAATTCATGACATTTGCTGCACAGATTTGGAGTCCAAACATATCCTTCAAAGCCTTCTGGATTTTTCAAAATTTATTTTTTGTACATATCATTAAGCTTCTTTAAATGCCTCTGGTGGCAGTTTCGGAACTTTGGTGTCAGCTGGGGCTATTCCACACAAGTGGCCAATGCGGTTTGTCCACAACCCGAGGGCTTCTCTCAGGTAGGGATTCTTACAGTAGCAGATGAGCTGGTTGACACAGCCAAATATTGCCGGAAGTAGGGCACGATACTGGAAGTCTGGAAGGTCCTGGAACAGCTGCAGGATGTTACAGATCATCTCAATCCATGATTTCAGATGTGCTTCACTGTCCTACAAAACAATAAGATGTTCCAAGTAATGTATATCCTCCAGTAAATTCTTATTCTTCTTATTATTATTCTTCTTATTTTATTTTTATTCATAACCTCAATACTTAATCATTGAGGAAATTTAGATGTTTGATCTTTTTCACTTTTTAATTGAAAATACTATTTGGATAGCTGAACACTATAAGTTAGACTAAACTCTATTTTATGATATGTTGGGCCAGGGCAACATGAAAACTTCCTACATCCCCTTTTTATATGTGATAATGACAAGATGCAGATCAGAGGAGGCATCAAACAAACTGCATTATTTAATAGCAAATAACTGTTTTATCAATCTTATGAGAAAAATAATGAGACTGATTGAAGTTTGGTCTCTGCAATCAGGGCCTCAATCCTCATTGCCATGCTCTATTTTTTCTTTTCATGGTAGGTGAAGCTTAAACTTTCACTGGTTGAAACAATCTTTGGTCATCACTTCATTAACTTTGATTTGAGAAAGATGAATACATGTGCCATTTTATAAAAATTATTTTGAAAGAACCCCAGTTCAATACAATTTTTTTTCTAAATTTTTATAGATGAGACATTTACAATGGTTTTTATCCTAATAATGGTACAAGGCCTCATTATTCGTGCAATATTTCCACCAGATGTCACTATCAGATACACCAGGTGTCACTGTAGGAAGGTGAGCATTTGTGAGGAAGTTTCAGATTTGCACGCAATAAAATTAAATGAATACATCTCAGCAAAGGCAAGCCAATTCAGGTATATAATCATTAAAATAAAAGGAGTGTCTTTTATTTTTACCTTCATTATAGATGCTTTATGCTGTTGGTCTATTTTCTGTTCCACCGGGTCATTTGTGATCGGCCTTTCCTTGCGAACTGGTGGAGGCTTTGACCTCTGCTGCTTCACAAATGTTGGCATGGTGTGTGCCTTCTTCTTCTTTTTGTATTTGGACATAAGATCCCTCACAGTTTCATCTGTGGCAACAGTGTAGACCTTATCGGATACTTCCTTCCTGGATTTTGGTTCGTGCCCTGGGCTACCAGGTGGCGACACCATTCTACTTGTATAAGCTGTGGAATGCTCATCCTCTATCTCTGTCACTGTATCTTCATCTTCACCTACAGAAAAGATATTTATTATCATTTTTTTTATATCCCCATCTCACAGCATGAGTTCACAGCTAAAATCTATATTTATTTCATAATATAAGCACAAAAATCACTTTAATCTGTTGGTATGCCGTTCCACCTCGAAATTAAAAAAATAAATACCCAAAATATCCTGGTTATTCCATGTTTTTTCTGCTATATATTTTAATACTTCATACTAACCTTGTATAGAAATTGGGTGTGTCTGTGTTGGGGACAAGACTCCTTCTTCTTCAGACTTCTGGCTGTTCATCATTCTCAGTTTCTCAGCAACCATTTCACTGATTGACTTATCTCTCTTGAGTTGTGGTATTTCATCTGGCTCGGCCAATAGGAAGACTAGATATTTCTGTGACATGTCATCTGCCTTGTTTGGTTCCTCGGCATCTAAGTACATATCCACGTAAACAGTGCACACCTCATCGAAAATATCTCTCAATTTCCGTACAAAAACTCCCATGTGTTTCTGCACTGGCAAAGTACTTCCCACTGCATCAAGAGTTTCTGGATCCATGACCTTTGACCCGATATCTGGGTCAGGATACAAGCCACCCGCTTGCAGCATCATGTGAGTGTTATTCACACATACATCTTCCTGCCTGGCACATATTTCCATGAGTGTATGTATATAAAATGTTATACTAATCCCAGCCTGTTTGTACAAATTAGCAGCTACATCCGCTCGAGACACTTTCTGGACCAAGAATTTGAGACCAGGCCTCTCGTCAAAGTTACTGGCTATCTTATAGGAGCCATACAGAGATTCCATCAGCAGTAGCACATTGCGGCAAGACAGGTACTGCAACATTCCTGTAAAAATATAACATGTTTGTAAATATACATCCTCACAAACAAAGAATTAAATTCTAATAAATGTTATATCATCAGGATTTTGATATCATGATGATGCAAAAATATAAACTCATTCTGAGATTTTGCATAGGAGGGAATAAATTTGCTATTTTACCTGGTAACTGAGTTTGATGCATGAGATCGGTAGACTGAGGGTGTCCTATGGGGAGGGGAGCATCTGTCGGGGAGGTGGG
The DNA here is from genome assembly GCA_949316495.1 of Amphiduros pacificus. Lineage (NCBI taxonomy): Eukaryota > Metazoa > Annelida > Polychaeta > Phyllodocida > Hesionidae > Amphiduros > Amphiduros pacificus. The sequence goes on along the minus strand of OX439007.1, from coordinate 16,567,834 downwards.
CATCATGTTCCTCTCCATGGCAACCATGTGTTGGCTGCCCTGCACCAGGAGGCAACCTACTAGCTGAATCATCATCTGGTGACATACCAGGCCCACAACCACACTGCGGAATGACACTCTGCACAAAAATAATAAACACAAATGTTACACAATCCTGATTGCACATCATTTTAGTATCTATTAATTGCTGATGATGCAAAAATACTAAATTATTCCAAGATTGTGCATATGAGGCAATCGTTTTGACAATTTAACAGACCACTTTTATTTTTATATAAAAAAATATCAACCTTTATCAAAATAATCAAAAATCTTTCCTTGATCATTTCTGCTTTTCCCAACCACATTATATCCGAAAAATATAAGTTGATCCCCTTCAAAATACTACAATTTACTTTCCCAAATTGAAGGTGGAAATTGAATCAGTACTCAAATTTTTAAAGCTAATAAGCATTTGTGAGGATTGATTGCAAGGAATTTCGAGGGGAGTTACTCACCTAGTTACAATGAGATCTGGATTGCTGGACATTTGGTAGTTTGGGGGATAAATAAGGAAAACAAAGGACCTTTCCTCTTCCTTCTCATAGTCTATGATGGTGCTGGTCCCCCTCTGACTATCCAACAGGAATACCTGAAGAATGAAATATAACCTCTTTAATGGACAATATCATAAGAATATATCAGACAACAAAATCTGGGATTTAACATGACACCTCTTTACTAATATCTAAAGATTGGCTTAAACATAAATAAATAAATTGATAAGTATCAAAGCTGATTCATTTCAGTGAATATGATTAAGTCATTTAAATTTTCTAAAAATAACATTTTCAGCTACAAATAAGAGATACAAAACAATATTATAAATCATAACTACTATATCACTAATTGTCAAATGACTTACAAGACATCAGTTAGAATTCTAGTCAAATACAGGAAAATAATTTGAATATTTGTGATTAAAGAATAAATTGTACCGCAATATATTCCATTTTGTTTCCTATAATTTTTTATTCATCGATATTCTATACCTGTTGAGCCAGCTGCCTCAGTCTTTCAGCTTCAATGCTCGATGTGTCCTTCCTGACCGCCACTTTTACATGGCCCACATCTCCATAGAAGTTGTCTGAGTGGGCCTCGAAGGGGGTCATCAGGATCCTCAAGCTGTACAGTGTGACATCCAGGGCATGGCGGATAGCAAGTACTGTTATATACCACATGTGTTCCGTGAGGATCGGACCAGTACTGAGAAGGCAGTGTCTGAAATATAGCAAACATTTGGATGCCAGTCAGTCCCCATCCAACTGATGAGATCTAATAAGATTGAAACCAGTGTTGGTATTGGTTGGGACTGCAATTGTTGTTTAAATCTTCTGATACAGCTTCGCCTTTTATCCATTTTGATGGCAGTCTATACAGATAGATATGAACAAAAGATAGATATTATAAATTCTTATATTCTCGAAGTGGATTAATTCTTCTATTGCCTTAGTTCATAGATGTGGTATCTAAAATTTTCTACCTTTGAGTCCCTAAAGTGATGTTGGACTCTTAGAATTTCCATAAATTGTGCTGCCCTCTGTTGGTGATTTATGTTCTTTTAACCCATCTTTGTGATGTAATGATTTGTGATATGATGTACATTTAGATAGATGTACTTACCTTGTGCAAGAGCATCCCAGCCTGGCTAGGGACTCATTGGGTTGAGACATGCACTCTATGAGAACGTCTAGGCATTGCTTCAACATGAACTCCAGACCAGCATGGCACTCAGGCATATCTGAAATACATGCAAAATGCTGGTTGCTTATTTTGTTTTTAAGGTTCATGGTCTCAACATACTAATCTTAATAATTATACTATGAGCACCGCACGAACATCAGGTTCACCGACTAATCACAGTGGTCAAAACAATGGTGGGAGACAATGAAAATTATTTCAACCAATCAGAAGGCAGCTGACAAATGTGTCCATAGCAGCAATGTCAGGAAGTGGTGGTCACCACATGTTTGCATCACATAAATAGCTGTCTCAGAATATAAAATTGAAACAAATCATTTAACAACTGAGAAAAATAATTTTCACAATAACTGTTAAGGGTCATTTGGGGGCAACTACAGATGGTCTAGTATATCATAAAATGTGAAGGTTTGGACCATTTTGCAAAATGTCATTAATTCACCCAATCTCTATGATTGTTTGATTTCACTTTGTGAAAGCTCTCACAGTCACATATTGATGGGTGGTAGCGTTAAATGTAGAGAAATGAAAATCATTAAAAAGTCATTAATTTTATTTTCAGCCCATTTTGGCATCTTTGACCTATCTTCCAACTTTATCATCTCGATGTGAGAAACAAGTCGATAGTGAAAGATATTTACATGTCAACTGTATAAGGAACTCGACCACCAGGTCAGTACAGAGGCCAGCACACTGCTTGAAGTTGGCTAACTCCCGGTCCCAGAAGGAGAGGACCGTCATGCCACGCCTCAGCCACGACTGCAGCATGGGCAGCAGCAGGTGATTAACACAGTAGAGACTGAAGCCTGCACCTACAAAACAAACCAGGACAGATGGAAACCAGTGTCAATACATTAAACAACTTTAAGCAGGATACATATCTGCATATGATCCTTGACCATCAGATGTTTAAATTTTGATCCAAATACCATATGCATTTTTGCTAATCTTTTAAATTTCATTACACAAACTTAAATTCTGTTAGTTTTATGTTCAAGAAAAGAAACATGATATGCTCCTTATAAAAGCTCTTAACATTTGCGTACACATAAGCCATTAAAATCTAACAGCATTTGATAGATTTATATTTTTATGAATAATATTCAAAATACATAAATTCAAGTTTCTATTGTTATTTTCTCTAAAATCCAAATCTCACCTGGAGTGGTTGAAGCTGATCTAAGTAATGAGAATAGAACCTCCAGAGTCTGTGGTTGGTAATTCTTAGGACAATCAGAGACTGTGTTTGCCAGTCCATCCAAGGCCAGGAACCACACATGCAAGACACCTGTATGGTTATCTAGCTGATCCAGACCTACTGGGATAAAGTCTGACACAGTACTGCCAAGTCTGTCGCGAGTTGATTGGTTAAATTTATCACTTTTAGCAGTGCAAGGTTTGCTATTATCATCACTACTGTTTGGAGAGTTACTGTTGGAGTGTTCATTTTGCATCACTCCGATGCCAGAGTCCACTGAGTTAAGGCTACGAGCATCTGGATTGTTTCTCTCATCAGTTCTGCTCTCTTCTCCCTCCGGAATAAATGATTTCTGGAAGCTTGGGAGGTCCATGTTAGGGATCACAGGATCCACACATTTGGGACTTGACGTCATTTGTATTCTGAAAGATAAATGAAATGGCATCCTTATATCCATATTTGAACAAAATAAATATGTATACATTTGCATAAATTTTGCCATCTCTGAAATAAACTGTAGTTGTGATATTTATAAAGTATCATAATGTTCTCAGTTTAGTCCCAATAAACTGTAACTCAATTCCAAACTAGATTTCTGGCAGTTAAGACATTCATATTCCACCTTTAGGAATGAATGAAATATACTAGGGCTACAAGAGAGTGATTGAAAATGGGCTCCAGAGAATATAAGGCAGGCCGGCATGTTCCACACAGTGCCTAGAATACTGACCTGTGAGATCCAGAGAATACAGGGCAGGCCGACATGTTCCACACGGTGCCTAGAATACTGACCTGTGGGCTCCAGAAAATATAGGGCAGGCCGGCATGTTCCACGTGGTGCTAGAGTACTGACCTGTGAGCTCCAGAGAATATAGGGCAGGCCGGCATGTTCCACACGGTGCCTAGAATACTGACCTGTGGGCTCCAGAGAATATAGGGCAGGCCGGCATGTTCCACACGGTGCCTAGAATACTGACCTGTGAGCTCCAGAGAATATAGGGCAGGCCGGCATGTTCCACACAGTGCCTAGAATACTGACCTGTGGGCTCCAGAGAATATAGGGCAGGCCGGCATGTTCCACACAGTGCCTAGAATACTGACCTGTGGGCTCCAGAGAATATAGGGCAGGCCGGCATGTTCCACACAGTGCCTAGAATACTGACCTGTGGGCTCCAGAGAATATAGGGCAGGCCGGCATGTTCCACACGGTGCTTAGAATACTGACCTGTGGGCTCCAGAGAATATAGGGCAGGCCGGCATGTTCCACAAGGTGCCTAGAATACTGACCTGTGAGCTCCAGAGAATATAGGGCAGGCCGGCATGTTCCACAAGGTGCCTAGAATACTGACCTGTGAGCTCCAGAGAATATAGGGCAGGCCGGCATGTTCCACAAGGTGCCTAGAATACTGACCTGTGAGCTCCGGAGAATATAGGGCAGGCTGGCATGTTCCACGTGGTGCTAGAGTACGGACCTGTGGGCTCCAGAGAATATAGGGCAGGCTGGCATGTTCCACACGGTGCCTAGAATACTGACCTGTGAGCTCCAGAGAATATAGGGCAGGCTGGCATGTTCCACATGGTGCCTAGAATATCGCAGCACTGCTGTATATACTGGAGGGCCGGTAGACAGAGATTATCAGATCCTCCAGCATTCTCACTCCCAGAATCCCAGTCATCATCTTCGCCATTGTCTTCAAACTCTCCTGCAATCAAAACCAACATTGAATCCATTGTGTTAATAATCTGGGCAAGATGAAATCATTTTAATAACAATATAGATGAGTAATAGTAATAAAAATTAATATAAAATTGACATATCAGAAGATGTCTGTTCATTGACCTATACAGGGTAGCGATTCCTTGTATTAAGTGTCAAAAGTCTTGAAATCAATAGAATTTTAAAATATATCCAAGTTTGGTTATGGTAAATTTGCGAAGCTTAACAAGGTTTGAAAAGTTAAGTTTGGACAAACCTGGTCCTCTGACATATTTGAGGAGACACAGGATACAGTCTACAGCAGCATTTGCAAAGACTAGCTCGTTATCTGTGTTAAGAAACACATTAAATACATCCAGAACTGCCGCTATGTGGCGCTGTCGTGCCTCGTTGATTTCCTCATTGGTTGTGTATTCGATCTTGACAGCTCGTAACGCCCCAAACAATGGTCGCCAGCCTGACTTGATTTCTGAGGCACAGGCCTCTACTAACTCACAGATGGAACACACAATCTATAAAACACACAAGTTTAGACATTTAAATTTGATAACATAATCATGCCTAGTATAAAAAAAGATACATTTGTGTTTTAGCCCATAGAGCTAAAAAATTGGTCACAACAGAGAGTACAAGTTTGTTTTTCCTCCTCACCTGGTCTTGAACATCGCCATCGCATAGTTCCAGACAGAGCAGATTCTCAAATGGTTTGCACAGGGATTCATTGAAGTGTGAGTGTGGCAGTTCCTCGTACTGACCGAGCAGCGTGGTCACAAACTCGTGGATGCAGGTCACAGCCTTCTTGGAGATGTTACGGTCCTTATGGCATGCAGCCTGCAATTAGTGGATGACAAAACCATGCTTTTAATACCAGTCAAATTTGTCATAATTTTATATTATGAAATCTACATATTAATTTGACGGGGGACAAGATATATATAACCATTTTGGAATAAAGGTTACTTTTATTCATCTTTCATATAAGAATTTCAAATTCTAAAATAAATTCCTAATCTAATTTGCAGTATTTTAAATTGGTTATTAATATAAATCCCATAGGGAGTATCTTTAGTATTCAGGGGACAAAAAATGATTGACATTTGATATTATCCAGCTGCTATCACATTTAAAATAAATCACAAATATAATATCCAGGAAGTAATTCTGTAATAATGTATTTCCCCTCTTTAAAAAGCTTATTCACAATATGCACTAAACATAATCTGACCTCCACTAGGTGGGGTGCCACGACACTCCAGGCCCTCATAAGGTGAAGCAGAGGCCTGCCGCTGTGTAGGACCTGCTGCAGGATATCCCCGAGCCTGTACAGGTGCAGAGCATTCGTGGACAGGTTGGCTGCTTCGTTTCCTGCCAGCTGCTGTCGGCTGCATTTACACATTTCATTCAGGAAGCTCACAACTGCGTTCATGTTTAACTTGCTTGCTACATCTTCTAATAACCTGGACAAATAAGCAAAAAATATAGGTAATCAGAATTAGAATTCTTATCAAAATTTGTATGATTGTTTCCTGTGCCATTGACATCACTAACGCATGAAAAATCCTTAATAAGGTATCAAACAGGCTTCATTTTGTGAAGAATCATCAAGTGTGTGTACCTGTGAAGTACATGGCACCCAAATAGTCCATTATCTTCATGTCATATAAATTAGGAAAAAAATCTTAATATCCAGACAATGGATTCATAAACTGACTTCAACACCAATGCTCATGTTTTGATAATTTTCCTTGAATGGTAACATACAATAAAGTGGCTAACTTAAGAATCTGACACCAGCCTATTTGGGTGGTGACTGTTTATCTCACCTGTCGACGTGTTGTGTGAGTCCAGTGAGTACTCTGGCTGCTTGGGAGTGGCTGAGAATGCCTCCCTCCGCCGACGTCTCCCACCCAGAGTCCATGCTGCTCTGCTGTATCAACTCCACTACATTGATCTTAGGCGTCACTGGCTCTGCTGCCATGATCATTGTCGTGTACATGTCGGGATCACTGAAAATCAATGTGGTTAACATCATTTTTTGCACGCATGGTTAAGTGTTTCTAGTGTTACACTTTTAGAGACCACCAACTCCCTATCTTAATTTATGTGAGATCTAATATTAAGGTAAAATTTGAGGGACTTAACATAAATCGTTTACTCTTTTTATAATTGTGATAAAATATGGAACAAAAAAATCACTTTGATTGCAACTTTCCAGCAATGAATCAAATTAGAAATAATCTTACTCTGGGTCCAAAGCGTCCATACAGAGATCAAACTGGCCACCAGATGGCTCTTGTGTTTGGATTTTGGCAAGTTGTGACCCCTGGTGGTGACCTCCACTATAATATGTGTGCTCCAAGTTTAACACATGGGCACAGCATCTGCAACAAATTAGCATGTCTACATTAATTTTTTAAGTCTTAGACTTAGACATATATTCATCATTAAAAATGTCTGACTGACTTGATAACATTACATTTCATTTGTGGATCACTGAAAAATAAATCTCTTCTTTTTTCCATGAGGTCTAAGATAAACCCATAACAATGAGATAACAAAAAAACATCAATATCACATATTGGATGTTCATTCATTTAATCATGAGGCATGAGATAAACCCATCTGAAATCATGTAAATATTATACACTGGTATGCAATATTCCAGCAAAAAAAGGCGCTCACCTGAGCACATGTTTCCAGCAGTCCCCGGAGTGACTGCCCATCTCCAGCCCTATGGTGAGCACCACGTCCATGCTGAGGGCGTGGGCAGCGTGCAGGCGGGGCACCTTGGGTTTATTTGCACTGGCCTTATTGGACGATGATTTGCTAATCTTTTTCTCTTCTTTCTTCATATCTTCGATCACACAAGAGGCATTGGCTAGCACTCCAAACACTGCTCCACACCTGTCTTGAAGACCTGAAATGCAAGAAAAATACCTTCAGAGGATGCAACATATAAAATTCATATATACCTTTAAAATGGCTTTAAAATACACAATGTATTTACTTTGAGTAAAAAGAATAATAATTTTGATAAAATCTTTTTCATGAAGGGTCTCAAATAAAAAAATTTAAGTAAAAAAAAAATGTCTGTATCATACCCAGTGTGCAGGAAAGCCGTGCTGCCCTCTGTAGTGCATCTAAAGAAGTACAGATGGCGTCACGAGCACGTCGTCCCTCTTCCTTGCCAGCCAGGAGTGTGGAAAGGCTACCTGTTATACCACATGTACTCTTGCCATTGAAGAGCACAGAGAGTACATCAAGCATACCATCCCAACACACCACCAGGAGGCGCCGGGCAAACTTCATACCTGCAAAGAATAATATATGGAAATTTCATTAAACCCTTAACGGATGGGAAGGATGGCAATGTTAACCACCGGTAATGGACGGGAGGGATGTTGACATCCCATTGTTCTGACTTGAGGATGTCATTTTGTAACATTCTCTTAGGCTGCAATTTGTTACAATTTAATCATGATAATGATATCAGACAGCTTGGAACTTTTGATCCCAGTGCTTTATTGAGCATACTGAATAACCATGGTTACAAATTTTATCAGCATAGTAAGCAGATACACTGAAAAAAATTGGTTAGTCCGTCCAATCAACAAAATTTAGATAGGCATGTCTGTAAGGAGTTAAAAAGCAGTGGTGGTGTTTCATCTTTGTGTGGTATTTTTGGTAAAGGAGTAGTAAATTATCTGTCTATTGTTTTCTCTTGTGGATTTAATGATTCTTTTACCTGCTTCCACAGCTGCTGGGTTAGTTTTGCCAGGGTCCGTGACAGCTAAGGGGTCTTCTTGCTGATCTCTATATTCACTTCTCAGCTGACCTCCAACTTTTCTACTTTCCAAACCATCTATATCTAAAATATATTAAATAAGATGTATATTTAATTTCAAAGTAATCAAAATTTTAATATGATTGCAAGTTCAGCTAATATATATTCACTTAAAATGATAATTTCATATCAGTTCCTATATGTCTCAGTTATCATTTTTTAGAACCAGATTTAAGTATTATATTAATCTGCAGCTACCAGATACTAAGTATTATTTTAACCTGCATATCTAAAATATATTAAACAGGAGGTTAAAGCATATTTAATTTCAAAGTGATCAAAATCTTAATATGAATGCAAGGTCAGCTAATATATATTCACTGAAAATGATAATTTCATAGCATTCCTATATGTCGCAGCTACCTTTTTTAGAACCAGATTGAAGTATTTTATCAACCTGCAGCCATTACATACCGGATAGAGCCTGGATGAGGGGTAATTCGCCGTCTGTACAAATGTCTCTGTATCCTGCCTCTTCCAGCAGGCTAGACTTGATGACCTGCTGGTATACCTCAGACAGCCACACCGGGGACAAGTACACCAACAGCCCCGTCGTTAAGATGTCATCTACAAACTGCTCCTGTATTATGAACACAAAGAAAACTTGCAGTCTTTATACAGTAATTAAGTACATAAAGCAAAGTAATTAGGTATATAAAGCAAATTTATGGACAGAACATTTTCTTAACATTTCATTGACTGTTATTGACTTTATTCACACATTGATATTTTACTTACGGTAAAGAATATTACATACTTCTCAACATATTACTCAGTAATAAAGATAATTTAAAGGTGCAGTTTTAATATATGTGGTATTTTTATTTCTAACATATTACTTCTACATATCATGTGACCAGATATCTGGAGCTGTATAAATTTATGACTTTGACTACCACTACCACTAACACTATGAAGAGTTTATTATCAGAAATTATCATTAGTATTATCATAATGACTTATAGCATTCTGAGATGTGAGGCTCAGATGTGTGATGCCCTCACCTTTATTATCATTAATTATCATTAGTATTATCATTAGGACTTAAAGCATTCTGAGGTGTGAGGCTCAGGTGTTTGATGCCCTCACCTTTATTATCATTAATTATCATTAGTATTATCATTATGACTTAAAGCATTCTGAGATGTGAGGCTCAGGTGTGTGATTCCCTCACCTTTATTATCATTAATTATCATTAGTATTATCATTATGACTTATAGCATTCTGAGGTGCGAGGCTCAGGTGTGTGATGCCCTCACCTTTATTATCATTAATTATCATTAGTATTATCATTATGACTTATAGCATTCTGAGGTGTGAAGCTCAGGTGTGTGATGCCCTCACCTTTATTATCATTAATTATCATTAGTATTATCATAATGACTTATAGCATTCTGAGATGTGAGGCTCAGGTGTGTGATGCCCTCACCTTAATTATCATTAATCATCATTAGTATTATCATTATGACTTATAGCATTCTGAGGTGTGAGGCTCAGGTGTGTGATGCCCTCACCTTTATTATCATTAATTATCATTAGTATTATCATTATGACTTATAGCATTCTGAGGTGTGAGGCTCAGGTGTGTCATGCCCTCACCTTTATTATCATTAATTATCATTAGTATTATCATTATGACTTATAGCATTCTGAGATGTGAGGCTCAGGTGTGTGATGCCCTCACCTTAATTATCATTAATCATCATTAGTATTATCATTATGACTTATAGCATTCTGAGGTGTGAGGCTCAGGTGTGTGATGCCCTCACCTTTATTATCATTAATTATCATTAGTATTATCATTATGACTTATAGCATTCTGAGGTGTGAAGCTCAGGTGTGTGATGCCCTCACCTTTATTATCATTAATTATCATTAGTATTATCATTATGACTTATAGCATTCTGAGGTGTGAGGCTCAGATGTGTGATGCCCTCACCTTAATTATCATTAATTATCATTAATTATCATTAGTATTATCATAATGACTTATAGCATTCTGAGGTGTGAAGCTCAGGTGTGTCATGCCCTCACCTTTATTATCATTAATTATCATTAGTATTATCATTATGACTTAAAGCCTTCTGAGATGTGAGGCTCAGGTGTGTCATGCCCTATCATTAATTATCATTAGTATTATCATTATGACTTATAGCATTCTGAGGTGCGAGGCTCAGATGTGTGATGCCCTCACCTTTATTATCATTAATTATCATTAGTATTATCATTATGACTTATAGCATTCTGAGATGTGAGGCTCAGGTGTGTGATGCCCTCACCTTTATTATCATTAATTATCATTAGTATTATCATTATGACTTGTAGCATTCTGAGGTGTGAGGCTCAGGTGTGTGATGCCCTCACCTGTGTGATCGGGAGGCTCTTCTCCTCTGAGTGGTAGTAACCACATCGGATGAGCTTCAGGTTGAAGAGGAGGGTGGCATAGGTTGCCAAGTACACACCGTCTGCATTCAGAATGGGACCCACTCCCTCATTCTCCTCCGTAGACTTGTTGATCACACCTGAAAAAAATTATACGCATATGTTGTAAATAATTAGATGCTTTAATATGAAATTATTAAGATCAAGAATTGTCAAGATTAAGAGTTGGAAATAAACAAATTGTGGTTCATTAATAACCTTGGAGATCTCCTTCATGATTTTCTACATAGCTTTATCTACTAAGTTAATATTTCACATTTTTATATCAAATAATAGCAATAACAAATCTTTTCCTTTTTATTCATGTCTATTTAGTTTAATAAAAATTATTTTAACTTACTTGAACAGAAGGCTGATGAAAATTCTATGAAGGATTGGTCCAGGTCAAAGGTCGACCGACACTCCAGCATAGAAGGGATGACTTCATGCAGGGCGTGACAAAAGTCCTGAGCACACTGCCTCTCAAGACCCTCGTAATCTGGCTTGCCTTTGACAGGGAACTTTTCCTCTATCTCGGAAGGCTTGTGCAGAAGTTGTGCATTCCCTAACTTATTCTTATCGCGCACAATTTTTCGTTTCCGAATGCCGCCTTGGATTTCTATGGCTGTTCCTGGAATGTGTTCTGAGTCTGTGTCACTGTCACTCTCGTCTGATTGGCCATTCATGTTGGAGTCGCTCCAAGGTGCAGAACTGCACTGGGACTGGGTGGGGCTTAGCAGGGGCTCCAGAGGTAAGTCATAATACGTACCTAACACAACATTAATATTTCATTTTTAATAATCAGTAATAATGGTCCTCAGAAAAAAATTGAAAATCTGAAATTCTAGCTTATTACCATGAAACTGTTATTTATATATTCATGGAGACTTACCTTCTAATTCTTTGTACTGGGTATGTATTTCCCTGATCATCTGCATTGATAAGCCCTCCCCTTTGACCAGTTTTTCTATGGTTGTCAAGAGGTCATTGACAAGGTTAACCGTAGTTATACACACTGAGGAATCATTACACTGGCAGCACTCCTGGATCGAGTCCACAATCCTAAAATTTGCATTAAAATGTTTATGAAAATGCATTTTTCATAGCAAAATCTTGTCATTAAAACCCAAAACACAGAAAATTTTCTTGACGCACTTTAATAAATCTTAGAATGAGACAAATGATTAAAGAACAAAATGAGGTAAGTAGAAAGCTGTATATGGTTCTGAATTTTTTTTAGACAAACTTGCATATTTTAGAAGGTGCTTCACAGATTTAATAAAATAATAACAAATGAACAATCCCATTTATTCCATTCTCATGAAATATGCGTTGATACTTACAATTTGAGCAGTGCGACGTCGTGATATATTTTCCTCTTGGAGCCTGGTGGGGCCTGGGAGTCCTTCTCCTCTGGCAGAGTGGGACCTGCCAGGTCCAGTAAGCACTCCGGGTGCTTTAATAACTGAAATAGGTCAAAAGCAAGAAAATGAGGTCACAGAAATCAAAGACACAGCCAGAAATTAAGGAAGGCAATTTTCAGACTTTCAAGATAATATGGTGGAGATAATAGTTATAATTTTGCTATATATTGGTGCTCACCTCTCTGATGGCCTTAAGGGCATCCAGTCTGTGAACTGTGGGAGGGTATAACAGCATCCTGTGAAACACAGACTCTAGGACGGGTCTCAATGACCGTATACACCCCACAAGGCGCACTAACTCCACTGATATGCTGAAATACAAATAAATAACATCATGAGATCACATAATCTCTTTTATTCTACCTCACAATCACACACTACATATCAAAAATGAAATACATATCATGACAATGTTTAAGGAGGCAGTTACTGACTGGTATATGGTTTTGGCAGCCATGTTGGTGACATTGGGGGCTGACCCCGAGCATCCCGACCCTCGCCCCATGTCCTCCTGGGTGCTGGACTTCATTGTGGACAGGTTCTTGTCAGTTAGGGGATTGCCCAATAAGAGCAACATGTGTGGACACAGGTCCTGCCTGAAAAACACAATGTTATGTTCATATGTTATCCTTTACAAACATAAACATGAACCATTTTTATCAGACTTCTAGAACATCACAAGGCAAGTTTCTCATAATAGTTATAGAATGTATTTAGACAGACGGCTGGACAGACAGACAGACAGACAGACAGAGAAGCTTACCATTCAATTAAGTTTAGTTCAGAGATAAAAATGGGAATATTCAGGTACATTTAGTTCAGAGATAAAAATTGTAGAAGTAATATGTTAGAAATAAAAATATCACATAAAAAAAAAACTGCAAAATAAAATGATCTTTATAACTAAGTGATACCTTGAGAAGTATGTAATATTCTACAAGTAAAATTTCTATGGGTGAATAAAGTCAATAAAGATTTGGAAATACTAAATTATATATTTAAAAAAAATACAAAATAATAAAATACACTGATTAATAATAGATTTTTTTATAAGATAATTCCATATAACTTTGATTACCAGACAATGTTGACAAATTCCTGATTGTCTCTGATGGAGATGGGGAGGTTGACGAGGATGGTGTAGATGGCCTCTAAGATGAGCGGCACCGTCTGCCGAATGTGGATCGCTGTGTTCACGTTGGCAAGCTTGTCACACAGGTAGTGCAGTATCTGCACTATGTCTTTGTTGAGAGATTCTGTTTCTCCGATGCCCTCGCACTTAGAGGAGAACTCTGCGATAGCGCTGTCTGCATCGTCCTCATCCTTTATTGATATTAAAATAAAGAAATAATTTAAAAATTCATAGCATTTTGTGATTTACCACTGTAATTAAATCTATTAGCCTTTACTTTTATGTTAATTACATTTATAAACCTTTAGGTATATTTTTGACATACTTACTGCTTGTCTGGGACAAATAAATCATAAATTAACATGGTATATCTTAATGAAACTTTTATTTGAAAAAAATATTTCAACCTCATCGAAAATGGTGAATTTTTAAAAAATTTAAATATCAATATAGAGATGAACTTTTTATATTTTTGTTCACTTTTTAACATATTACTAATACACCTTACCCTCAGTGCATCCTTTTCCCTGAGTTTTTCCACCAGGGCAGACAACAATTGTGTAAGGGTAGCCTTCACCGCAGTCCTAACACTACCTTGACTAGATGCACCATAGGTTGCCATAGAAATCTGTCCACCAAACAAATCACACCAAACTGGGTCAACAAATTAATTATGGGACACACCGAACCAGAACACACCTTATACAAACCAATTATATAGATATCTTTACAACTAATTCATATATTCAATTTCTGGAATTTGATGGAAGATTAAGTCATCTTCTGAATGTAAAAATGATTTTCAACCTATCAAACAGCAAGATTTGTTTGTATAATTTGCACGAATCTATACTGCAAGTTATGACTATATAAACTTTGATATAATAAAATTTTAATTGAGAGATTTAAAATTTTGATCAAATTTCACAAGTACTTGCAGAATATAATTGCAAGACACTTCAAGTGTTATTATTTGTGTACGTTTTGTTTTTTTCAAGATAAAATTTACTTATTCTATGAATATATTGCTTGGGTTAGAAATACTGAAATAGTTTTCACACACTTAACACACTAACACACATGTTACAATAAAATATTAAATCAAAGGACATGACGATAGCAGAACTTTGCTGCATCCAGGATATTTCTTTTTCCTCACCAGATGGTAGTTAAAGATTTTAAAAAATCATTTAAAATATATACATTAATGGCAAACGCTCAAGAAAGATATTCTTTACAAAAAACATCAAAGAGGAATGTACTACAAGCACTCATGATAGGTACTCAAGGCAGGTTCCAATCAGAGGTGCCAAGGTACTCACCACAAGCACTCATGGCAGGTACTTGAGGCAGGTTCCAATCAGAGGTGCCAAGGTACTCACCACAATGACTCATGATAAGTACTCAAGGCAGGTTCCAATCAGAGGTGCCAAGGTACTCACCACAAGCACTCATGATAGGTACTCAAGACAGGTTCCAATCAGAGGTGCCAAGGTACTCACCACAAGCACTCATGATAGGTACTCAAGGCAGGTGCAACTCACTGGTACCCAGGTACTCAAGGCAGGCACTCATGAGAGGCACATGCATTGGTAGTTAAATCAAGTACCTATTTTATATATCAATTAGAGAAGTTCCTAGTGAGAGTCATTCAAGGCAGGTGGCCACCAAGTTTGTTGTGGCAAATACTCAATAAGAACCTTATGAGGACTATTACAAATAATGCCTTTATAAATCAGTTTTTAACAAGAAAGTCTTTTTTCAAAAAAAAGAATTTGTGTACAGTTTCTTTTTTAAAAATGATATTTTTTCATCATTTTGAAGTTGTGGTAAATCATAGACGTCATTGACTAGCACATGCAGATCCGCTAAGAAACTAAGGTCACAAGAGTACGAATCGAATCCATCTACACAAATACCTGATGTATACACATTAGCCCTTGTCATCACTGTGCAATATAGTATACAGTATGTTATAATATAGTCTATATTATAATATATATTTATTACTGCTTTAAGAGCTGTATACAATAACCTATTGCTATAATATACTACTACAGATCTCATGAGTATCTTATGATATGTTGTACAGATATTATAACAATTTTCAGAAATGTTGAGTTTTAACTGTACTTAAATAATAGAAATTAATACAATATTATTTCGATTTTTAGAATATTTGTTCTAAATCGCATGTAAAAATATATGAGAAGCTAGAAAAAGGTCTGTCATATCATCATGAAACCAGCAGAATAATGGATTGTGATGCCTGAAAGATATCTGCTAAAAGGCCCAAAAATTGACAGCATTTCTTAATAAAGTAACCAGAGATATTTTAAATGTCTCTGAGTAACAATTGTGATATTCTGTTCATGTCAATCAAATAAAAAGCAATAAGAAACGCTCTTGTCTAGTTGTGGATTGATTTTCAGTAACTTAAACCAGTTGCACATTTCGACATTACAAAGATATTTTTTGGACCTGTTCATTATTATTTTCGCTGTTGGTGTGAACAGCATTTTCCTTCACACTTTATAGAGAATGTGTTAAACATGAAGCTTTAAAACATTTATAAAGCAGAAAGTAATTTCAAATGAAAAAAAAATTAATAAGATAGAGAACTTTCTCAACAGAGTTTTTTCTTCTGTATGACCAAGGAAACCTGGATTAGAATGACGAGTCCAGCAGTTATAATGTGTCAAAGATGACAAGCTATGAGTGTGTGTGTAATTCAGAGCTTCATACCCTCACCAGATCACCACCCTTCACCAGCGCTGTGCACGCAATTCAACATAAGCCCAATGCCGGATAGCATCTTAACCCATTGGCATCAATATAGTTGTGTACATAGTCCATTGGCATCATTATAGTTGTGCACAAAGCCCATTGGCATCAATATAGTTGTGCACTCTGTCCGTTGTCAATTCCAATAGAGATTTTAAATGGGACAAGATGGCCACCGGCATTCAGCCTGTGATGAACTTGTGTGCCTCGGCAAGAATGCAGCAATATTCCCACCCAAAGGAAACCATTAGCATTACATAGGGCCCAACAGGCAAAGGAATGGCAGTAATGAGCAAAGTTCAGGCTTCAAACCCAAGAAATAGTCAACAAAATGTGGGCTAAAATTGCGACATTAATGTTTTAGGAATAAATAAAACTCCTCCAAATAGAATAAATTATGGTTTCTAATGCTGTAGTATGAGAGATAATACAAAATAAATCTGCTTTTCATAACCATAATTTCATAAAAATATATAAACATTTTTAAAAATCGCCAAATAATTTCCTTTGCAATAAACACATCTGAAACAAACTTTTCCAGAAAAAAAAACAAAAAACAAAAAAACAAAAAAAAACAGAACCTTCTCTTCCTGTGGCCTTATGTTAATCGCGATGCATGAATAATAATTAATGCCATTATGGGTTATAGAGCTTATTTTGGCAGCAGTGTTACCTTGGCGGGGTCTGACTCGGCCTGCTTACCAAGCTCCCGCTGGTAGAACACACCCAGGATACACGTCATTGTGCTCACTATCTGGTTATGAAGGCTTGCCTTCGAGCTTGACAAATAAGTACTGAAGCAGATCTGTAACAACAGGGACCCTTACACGAAAATCAAACATGGCACACTGAACGAGTCTCATGTGTTGGAGTTTTAACACAAAGTCTAAATGTTCTTTTCGACTTCAAAATAACTCATACTTATTTGCATTGAGGCCAGAGTTTTAACGTATAATGTGTACAATAACCTTGCTTAGCAAGTGAATCTTATAATCATGTGAAAACCATGTCTATCTTGCTATGCATGATTATTGTTCATGTAAATATAGTGGAGGGTAATTGACTAAATATCCAATTAACTCAAGGATTTCTGTTAATCAGATTTTTAAATGAAACAAAAATTAAGATGCGCCAAACAAATTCTGCACACAATGTACAAATATTGGAAAATATTAACCATAATCAAATATAAATAAAAATAACAAAGCAAAACAAAAATGTCATGCAAACATATTATCAACACTTCAACAACAAATTTATGTGATAAATTCACTGATATTGACAACAATTAAACGAGATTCATATTAACTGGTTTGACACAATTTTCTTACCTCTGTGATTTTTGTGATGACTTTTGCATTCATGCACAATGCAGTTGAAAAAGTCATATGCAGCAATAACTGAAAAAAAAATATAACATCTGTCTGTACAACAAATGAATATTTCTAGTTTCAAGGTAAAAGAGAATTGGATATGATTAGTGATTTAGCTGAAGCTTATATTATTCGGAACGCAGATTACATATGCAGATGTGTCACTGTTTTGCTATTTCTAGTCACAACCTGTCTCTAAACTTTGATCTTTTTCACAATTCACATTCCAATTGGTGATCTTCAAGCTATGTTTGAAATTTGTGCTTCCATTATTTCCCTAAGCAAAGCAACTTTTGAGGTCTTTTCCTATTCCCCATTATTTGATTTATTAAAGCAGCTGAGGGGAAGCAGCATTTTAGAGGATATTTCAGACACTGTTAAGTATGTGGCACCTTCATGATTTCCACTTGGGTGTCATCTGGGAGGGATGGAGCACACCACACTGCCTGGATGACCTGCATCGGCAGCCAGTTGTCCTCCTCCTCTGCCTCCAGGGGGCTCTGCAGTCGCTCATCTGTTAGCATACGCTAAAACACAAAGAGAAAGGTACAAGATTGTTTTTTAAAAAGATTTGTGAGCATTTCCTTAGATGTGAGCACTTCCTTGGAGGTGAACATTTCCTTGTTTGTGAACAATTTCTTTTATTTACCAATCTTTGCCGATCAAAACAACTACCGGTATATACCTTGTGACAAATGTAACAAAAAGTACTGAAATAATCTGTGAAATGTTGGGGAAGAAATTAAAAAATAACTCCAATATCTGTTCTTACCTGTATTCCATTCAGTGCCAATGCACATAACCTGATGTTTTTTGTTTCCAATGCTAGTCTCAATGGTCGTAAGCATCTTTCCCTGCAAAACAACAATTGAATACTCACTCTTCGGTATGTGATAATCATTGACATGTGATAACTTTCTGAATTTGAACAAATGCATCCAACTGCACTGTCATTGTTCAATATTAGACGAATGCCATTTCAGCCCTAACCACGGCAATTAATCAAAAGTAGTTTCTATCCAGAACAAAATACCTTATATGCGATGTCTCTGAAGCAGCACAAAATGCCTTGTCTTCCAGTACATCTGAAAATATATTTTTTTATTTAGACTTTAAATATACAAGTCATCAGCATAAATGGAGATGAACATTCGTCATTGGAATAAAACAAAGTGGCCTTGAAGCTTCACGTTGAGCATAGCAAGTGAACAGATTGTATGACATCACCAGTAGATAACTTGATGAGGGCATGGCTTAAATTAAACTGGTCATATGATGTAATAATTTCCAGAAGAAACTGTTGTTATGACAAATTACATGGCAAACACAAGGGAAGATTTCTGTGGGTGAACGGTTAGCGTGGCACTGTCACTGACGATTGTGGAAACATGCTGTACATGTAACATATTGTACAACTCAACATCATGGATTCAACAGGCAATATCAGTCAGAAAAGGAAATAGGGTCAAATACATGTGTTTCAAATATTGAGACTGGCTTCATATTGGAAGAAATACTGCAATGCTTCCTTCATCCTTGCCTCCCCATGAATGATAAATGGTCTGTCCCCAAGTAGAACACTCACCCAATGTTTCTTTGCAGGATTTTCTGAGGGGGGCAAATCTCGGAGATATTGCCTCCTTTGATATGGTGATGAGTATATCCTCCATTGATGTCTCCTGGTTCATCCTTCACACTGGTGTCATATTATATTTTTAACATGAATACATGTCCAAACTGGTCAGTATGTTTTCAATCATTCTCAGATCAGTTGACAGCTGGTTCCTGCCACAAGCTAATTTGACACTTGCAGCGAGGATTCTGGCATATTTTCACCGCACCTGCTCTCAAAATTTGGTTTGCAAATGCTATCCATTAAGATCTCGCTGGCCGTCTTAAGTAATCATATTTTGGAATAATACTTTAGCCTTACACGGGATAAATTTGGAATGAAACAAGTAAATCCTCATCTGCCAGATGATGTGTTGAGGTAATCCCTCCGTAGCGACACCTACTTCCGGTTCTTAGGTAAAGCTATAAGTGCCCTCTAGTGGATTGAATAATCAAGTTAGGAAATTTTCCCAAAAAAATTGAAAGTTCAGGCAGCTGTGGCATTTTACTTTTTTTTTAAACCATTTTAAATAAAAATTTAACTTCAAATTTCCAATCCTTAAATTTTGTACATAACATATTGGAAAAGATGTTTCCTCAAATCTTCTTAGAATGAAAAAAAGTTTGTCCCTTCATGCATGAGGATGTTCCTTGTTCTATGGTAAGGGAAACTATTTGCTGAGATTTCACATTTTATGCAGGGTATATGCACATTTGGGAATGTAGATTCTTAAACATGCAGAAACTTACGTAAGAAATACTCATTTACATCAATTAATTTTACTTTGCCAAAAGATTACTGCAAAAGATGCTCATTTAAAAAAACATATATACCAGGCACATTAATATGAAATGTATTGTGTTTATGGCAGTACTTCGTAGCAATATTGAGGACAAGTATAGGAGTACTGAAGCATTAGTTTTTAATTTTAATTAAACATGCTTGTATTGAAAAAAAATCTTTTAAAGAGAGATTTGTTTGTCACATGAAACACAACTATGTAATGGGAGTACAGGTTAATGAAATTTGACAACTCTAAGGCCAAGTATAGGAGTATTGAAGCATTAGGTTTTAATTTTAATTAAACATGCGTGTATCAAAAAATATTCTTTTAAAGAGAAATTTATTTTGGTTGCCCATTTCACAAATTGACCAAATAAATTATAAGGACAAAATACAATTGCTTGAAAAAAACAAAAAGTTTTTCTCATTAATTCTTGAATGTTCCAGGCAGCTGTCTACTGGAAGTCTCTTTTTGGAAATATGTTAAATCTGTAAAATGGGGAAATCGTATTGAAACATCCCCTCTTCTGTAAACTAGCGGTAATCACATTCAGTCAGATCTATAAATTTGTACTTTTTGTGCCAAAAAGTGAAAAATGTTTCTCCAATGAGAATAAACTATTGCTATTGGCATATTCTCAAGTCATACCATCTTTCGACTCATGATGTTGATAGATATGAAACTCCTTTGTGACAGGAAGGGCTTTACTGGAGCCTGATTTCACTTTAATACATAAACAGAAAAATAAAATATGCCAAAGTTACTCTGTTATCCACATCTAAATTAGGTGCCAAGTCAGGTTATTTTCACCTTGATGGTAACCATCATCATCAAAATATTACTGGCCTTTTCATTGATGTGCTTTGAGGAAAAAGTTTATTTAATAAAAAAAACAGATGACATTACATAAAATTGTGCATTTCTGAGTTATAGCCACATTTGATATACATACTAATGAGTAACTCTGTAATCAAGTCAAGAACAACTACATTTAATTGATCTAATATATTGTGCACACCTCTTTCACTGATTATCCTGAAAATAACAGTGAACAACAAAGTTCATTTGTTTCTATTTTCACATTTATTGTGGGGAAATATTGGCCTTTTAACAGCTACCAAACTATTAAGCACCTTTGGAATTTGCTTCCATAACAAAAGATATTTATATGTTATGTTTGTCCATCTCATTTTTCTGATTTCATGTTATCTTTATACCACTCTGTGCCCAGGTCTCTGAGAGGACATTATTATTTAATTGTAAAATAAGGTATAAATATTGATCTCCCGAAAATCACAATCAGTGGAAACTAAAAATCACCCCAGCATAAAAAGAAAAGATTGTAACATATATTGTATGCTCAATTGTCTATGGTTAAAGAACTCCAGGATTTTTTTGAGAACCCTTGTGTCTATTGTGTCCGGGCAGCCTCAAATCTCTCTGAGATGTCCTTCCAGTTGGCAACATTCCAGATAGCCTTCACGTAATCGGGTCGTACATTTTTGTATTGCAAGTAGTATGCATGCTCCCATACATCAATACCAAAGAGAGGAATCAATCCTGAAATATAAATATCAATATCGATATAATTCTTATATATAGCACTCACCTTCAATTCAATTTTGAAATGACTTGGTTTAACTATCATTTTAAATATCTCACAATTGTTCCAAATGAAATAGGTCTGATATTGATAATGTGTGGTTTTTGTTACCTGTGGTTGCCTGAAGTGGATCCTGGTTAGCACAGGTTGTAATTTGTAACTTTCTGAGAGCAGTATTATATCCAAGCCACCCCCAGCCTGAACCCTGAACTGCTGTAGTTGCTGCAGACAACTGGGACTTCATGTTCTCAAATGATCCAAAATCACGTTTTAATGCCTCCATGAGATCACCTGCAATATGAAATATTAAAAAAATTATGGAATTTTATTTTTGAAGTTATAATAATTTATGGTTATTCATAAAGAAAGTTGTAGTTTTGTATACAACAAGCAAAGGCTTTGAATGTATGGTTTAACTCAAATTTGTACTGCAAAGAAATTAATAATGGTGGCCACAAAAGTGTGGTCGACTGATGGACAGAAAGACAAGATTTTAAGAAAAAATGTCTTTTTTTACCATCTGGTTCACCACCACCATTTGGTGACATGTTCTGCCAGAAAATGCTGTGGTTGATATGTCCCCCACCATTGAACTTGAGAGCAGGAGCCAATGATATAATACTTGATGTATCATCTGAAATATTATCAAACAAATACGTCAGATATGGCAGAAAAGCAAAGGATTATATAAAGTACATGATAAAGATAATAGGTTTATATATGTATATTATACACACAAAACATTACTGTAAAATATTCCCTTTTTTTCTCAATAAAACATTCTACATACTTTTAGCTTGGGCTTCGGCAAGCTTTTCTTCTACCATATTGAGGTTGTTTACATATGTTGCATGATGTTTTGTGTGGTGAATCTGCATAATTTCAGCAGAGATGTATGGCTCAAGGGCACCAAAGTCATACGGCAAGTCCGGCAAGGTGTGCTTGAGACGGGCAGCCACACATCCCAGCACTGAAGGTGTGCTGGTCACAGTGCTGCAAATAAGAATTAAATCTTAGTTTTACAGGCAAATAACTGTTCAAAAAATCGAACAATGTGGATTTTGCTGTGGAATTTGCTTATTTGATGAAATAATCATATCTCTTTATCTGAGACAAATTATTTTCACTGAAACAAAGAATTTAGGTTTATCTAGCTATTCTTTTCACACACATGATGATAATTCTTGAAGATCATTTCACTAGATTAGTCATTTAGTTATTTGTTTACCCTTATAATATAATCTCAGAGAACTCAGACTTTGATTCAGATGACAAAAAAATCAAGGTTCCAAGAAAATATGAGTGGCTGATGAATATCTGAATGGTTAATAACAACATTTGAGGTCAAGTAACCATCTTGGGGGACATTTTACAAGTTTTAGCAGTGGCAAGGGAGGGTGAAAAGAGCCTATTTCTGAATTCACTCAATTGATATTCTATATATTTAGGCATAAAACCACATTATATATAACACAACAACCCCTTCAACAGGGTGTGTATGTGGCATCACACTAAATTTGGAACTTGAATATATCTTGTGTCACAGTAATTTCAATGGGCTCAATCTCACAAAACCCAAGCTTGGTGGTTCTGAAGAGAAAGTTCTGATTAACTCATTCAATGAATTATATAAAGTTACTTTTGGAGATATTTCAAGTTTTGATAAGCTCCTTGCTCCGAGTTTGTCTGCCATATATAATTACCACCAGGGGGTGATGTGGTGAACCTGTTATTGATCTGTATTGATAAAGCTGTGATATCTGGCAGCTGAATTGTGGCATAAACAATCCTCAGTCACCACCCAATCCTTGTCACCACACTCCACAGGCAGAGTCTTTGATGTTGGCTTTTTTTAGTTATTCCATATGCACGTTCATCATTTTTTGCACTTTTCGTAAAAAATTATAAGACACAAAGTTGAAAATATACTTGCCATAGCCCAGGCAAAGTGGGATTTATCAAGGAGGGACATATATATTTCTAAAATGACTACGGGCTGCCGAGCACTTTGCACTCAAAATAATAACATAATGGACAATATATTAACAACAAGGCTAAATAAAAGATTCAAATTTTTAACCATTTCATCTTGGGTTCGAGCTGCAGAAGTCGGCCTTATCGAGTGTCTGCCATGCCCCGCCGATGAAGAGGGAGCATCACTCATTTTTTAGGCTTTTGTGAGGTCACAAACTTAAGCAGGTGGAGCACTTTGCACTCGTCTTTTTGCGTCTGAATCCTGCCGAATTAAAAGTTTGTAGACAATTTAAATTTGTTATCAAATTACAATGATATATTTGGGAAGTTACATTGCAAGTTTCAGGAAAATAAATCTGCCTGTAATACTTGAAATATACGTACATTCTTCGTATTATCTGCACAGATTTAATCAATGAAAGAGTCAATAACTTTTGAAGAAAAAAAAAAATGATCCCTTGTTCTTGGATGCACAAATCAAAGACTTTTAATCGTGGATACAAAACTTCACCGACAGGATGTGCTAGGCCCTGAGCGCAAAGTACTAGCGAGCGCAAAGTGCTCGGCAACCCGTAAATGTGGATGATACTGATACTAGTGATAGGACTTTTACTAGGGTACATGATGAAATCAAAGTGTTCAAGATTGATAGGTCAGATTCAAGTCATAACAAATTTAGGCTGCAAATTTGGTTCGCAATGCCTTCTTGAAATACTATGCAAACCATTCAACACTTTGATTAAGCTACATGTACAAGATACAACCTCTGCCCTTTGGCCTTGTCCCACTTGAAGTTGAAGTTGAACTCTTCAACTTTGTCATTCATGCATTTGTATCAAATTCACATTTAAAAACAAGCATGACACATGTCACTTTTTGTCTTTTCTTGATCACTATTTATCTTACATCTTTTCCTATATATATTTCCTTTATATTGTTATTTTACTCTGGAGTGACAAACCTTCTCAAAGTTGCTACAGTTGTTGACAACATCTTGACAGCTCCAATTTCAAGACTGATGTCCTTGCCGGCCGAAGTCTCGAAATCATAGAAATCTCAGGGCAACGTGATATCAACTAGAAATTAATTATGCAAAATATTACAGTAATATTAAGAAATACAACGTTGATCAAACTTTTAAATATTTTAGATACTTCAATGAATAAATTACAAGAATAGAGGATATAATTGAATATAAATTTTGGCAAAGTTCCCATGAGTCAGTGCGAAAATTGCACATGGCGGCCTCCTTGTTGGTAGCGTTCCCGCGCCAAGGTGACGATTTAACAACTAATTTTCAATAAATATTGACGGTTTTTCGCATTTAGAATAACTGTAACACATAAAAGAAGATTTCTAGCACAAGGTCAGTACCAGTTGTTTATTAATGCACAGATGACAAGGGAAAATTTGTTGGTCTTGTTGGCGTGGCTTCTTGCCGATGGTTTACATTCGCGACCGCCATTTTGATTACATTTTGCCAGCAAGTTTGACAGCTGACAGAATTTTGGCTTTTTAAAAACAGATGTTTAGTTTTGTAGCATTCTTTGGGTACCTGGGAGTGTATTTGAGGTCGAGACATGGTGGGGATGGCCCTAGGTGCCCTGTAGCAAGTGTAATCATTTTGAAAACGGCCTTGACCTTGTTTTATTCAAACTCTTGAGTCTTGTTGGAGTCAGACCCAGTCATATCTGTCATCTGGATAATGGTCACTTCTCTTCTGTAACAAAATCTGCAGTGTGTTGAGAAAACAAATATCAGTTGCTTGTATTGGTATTTTCAACGAAGGTATTTAGATAATTGAATTTGGCCATTTTGCTTTTGAAGTTACCTAGAATCCAAGTTATTATACCATCCCAAATAATAAGACTTAAAAACACTGAATTTGGTTCCAAGAGTTTTGACATGTAGATCCCAGGATAAAAACCTCTCCTGAATATAATCAGGAACTTGCCTTTTTCCAGGCAGTTGTCAACTGATGTAGACTGATGTACTGATATTTTACTGCTCGTTTTGAATGTTTACTGAAATAATTGTATCACAACAATGTACAGCCTAATGTCATGATGCTGAAGTGGCAGGTCTCTCACTGATCTTTTATGGTCCCTTGACACAATTTTCCTCAGATGAGAGAATATTTATTTGATGGCTTTAATTCTCTCTTGGGACAAGTATAAATCTGCAGGGTTCCCACACGGTAGGGGAATAGGGAAAAGGTTCACAGGAATTTGATAATGGGCCCTACCAGTTGGGAAAAAGTAAGGATATTGTTTGTCTGGTTGGGAAAAGTAGGGAAAATTGTAGATTTCCATTGATACTATCATGCTATTGTAAAAACGTAATTTCGTCACAAGGAGGCAGTAGCCTCAATGGCAATTTGTGCAGTAATTTTGAGAAGAGTTCCATTTCTACATTAGTGTATTGATACAACAAGAAAAAGTGGTGCTCCACATGTAACACGGATGGGAAAAAAATTAACAAACAAAACAAAAATTGCAATAAACAAAACAAAAATTACAACAAACAAAACAAAAATTACAACAAACAACAACAAAATCATCTTAATAAACAACAACAAAATCATTTAAACATAAACGATCATTGCAAATTGATGGAGTAGTTGAAATTATTTTTATTCATCTTTTGAAAACATTTAATTTGGTATATGAACGATTTTTTTAGCACAACTGTTTGCAAAGATGTGTCTTTTCATGCTCGATTACGTAAGTTTCTCTATTATCGCTCAGGCGGTATCGCAAATCATCGATCCGACTTTTGCATGTCATTTCTGTTCTAATTGTCCGATTTACACCAAATTTGAACTAACCTTACTTAAAATTCTTTGTTCTATCAATTGGGAAGCATTTCCAAGCAATTTAAAGGGACAATTTTATGCAATGATAGACGAGCATGACGACATTGTTTTTGAACGTTCTGCTTTGTTTACATGACGCACTTCTTTTCTTTGTTCACTTCTTTTAGACATGTATTCATTCGCCGGACGCATGCGCGAATTGGAATCTTTCGCAAGCAGACGACGAACACTCCACAGTGGCGTCAGTTGCTTTAACAATTATGACCACAGAAAAAACCGAATTACAACCCACAGGAAACAACTACCCATTTCCCATGATCGTACCGATCACAGAATAACACAGATAGTCCCTTTTTACCCTCAGCCCCTGATGTAATCAGGCTGAGGGTATTGCAGTACTCCTGGCGTGGGTATGTATGTATGTCTGTATGTATGTATGTATGTCTGTAGCGAACATCCTTGTCATCGCGATAACTCAAGAACAAATGATGGCAGCTTCATGAAACTTGACACACATATGCATCTGGTGAAAACCTCGGACGAGTTCGATGGACGGCGACCTTGACCTATTTTTCAAGGTCACAGGAACAATTATGTGAAATCCCAAGAATCACAATAACTCAAGAACGAATAATGGTAGCTTTATGAGATTTGACACACATAAGTATCTGGTGAAGACCTCAGAATTTTTTCTATGAAACATGACCTTCACCTACTTTTCAAGGTCACAGGGACAATTATGTGAAATCATCTTGTCATCGCGATAACTCGAGAACAAATGATGGCAGCTTCATGAAACTTGACACACAAAAGCATCTGGTGAAAACCTCGAATGAGTTCGATGGATGGCGACCTTGACCTATTTTTCAAGGTCACGGACAATTATGTGAAATCCCAAGAATCGCAATAACTCAAGAACGAATGATGGCAGCTTTATGAGATTTGACACACACAAGCATCTGGTGAAGACCTCAGAATTTTTTCTTTGAAACATGACCTTTACCTACTTTTCAAGGTCACAGGGATAATTATGTGAAATCATCCTTGTCATCGTGATAACTCAAGAACAAATGATGGCAGCTTCATGAAACTTTACACGCATAAGCATCTAGTGAAAACCTCGGACTAGTTCGGTGGACGGCGACCTTGACCTATTTTTCAAGGTCACAGGGACGATTATGTGAAATCCCAAGAATCGCAATAACTCAAGAACGAATGATGGCAGCTTTATGAGATTTGACACACACAAGCATCTGGTGAAGACCTCAGACTTCTCTTGATGGAACATGACCTTCACCTGATTTCAAGGTCACAGGGACAATTATGTGAAATCATCCTTGTCATCGTGATAACTTAAGAACAAATGATGGCAGCTTCATGAAAATTGACACACATAAGAATCTGGGAAGACTCCAGATGAGTTTGATGGACGGTGACCTTAACCTGCTTTTCAAGGTCACAGGCCCATATCAATAATTCTAGAGTAAATGATGACAGTTTCATGATACTTGACACACCTAAGCTATCAAAGGAAGTAGATTTTATGGGTTTTTTACCCCTGCATTAATTTGCCTTGGTGCAGTGACGTTTTGTTCACAAATATTGTGTGGAGCGAATGTTGTGCAATGAGTTACCAGGGCTGAGGGTTGATGCATCTCTGATGCCTATGTTTGATATCCACTGCCTGTCGGCAGTGGATATCAAAAAAGGACCATCCGTGTTACAAAAAAATAAATAAAATAACTGGTCTGAGACCTAAATTTGTGTTTCAATTATGGGTCATGAGATAATTGGGAAAATCCAATTTTGGGTAGGGAAATGGTTGGGAATTTTATTAGGGAAAAGGTGTGGGAACCTTGTCTGTTGGCAGTGTCTATCAAAAACGGACCCTCAATCTTACCCCAAAAAAAAGAAAAATACAATAAAAATGGTTTAGACTAGTATGCTTTGATTTTGGGCTAGTGCAAATCTCCACATACTAGCCTGATCATCTAATAGCCAGACAAGTATTTGGCCCAGATTTAGAAATCTCTGATTTATAGTTCTTACTCTTTTAAAACTCATTAACATGTGAAAGGTAGATTCTCCCTTTTAATTTTTTAGATTAGATTGAAAATAGCAAAATCCCTGTTCAAAACGATATTGAATATTCTGCTTGTGTGTCAAGTAATTTGTAAATTTCATGAGGAGAGGTGTTGGAATGAAACATTTTATCATTATTTATTATTTATTACAGTAATTACCATAAATCATTTTTATTTAATTTTAGAGTAGCCAAAAATGTCAGAAGAAGGACCTCCGCCCCCCAAAAGGGTAAGCTCAGAACATTCTTTTTACACTGTTTTTTCTTCTTCTAAAACTGGTTTTTGAACAATGACTCTTTGTCCAATGATATTAAAGGTACTGGATATTATTGCAGTACCCTATTAATTGATTTATATATATTTGTATTTCAAACAAGAGATCTAGTTATGCAACAACCATGTAGGACCAATTTAGTTAATTATGCAACCATAGAAGACTGCTCTGATTTAAGGGGCAATACCTTCTTGGTGGTCGAGCACTGATCAGCAAAGTTATGATGACATCTTGTGATTAATAAACAGACATCAAGGACACCCATCAAAATTAAACCTTATTTTGCTTTGTGTTAAATTCATTATTGTCACATTCTTATTTCCGACCTTTAATAATATTACAAAAGTAAACATTTTTTCATAGTTTTGTTATTATATTTCTGACCTAAATTTCCAACAATCAAACCTTATTTCAGGTGAAGATGAACAGAGAAGATATGGAACAAATGTCAAAAGATGATCTTTTAAGCAGGTAGGTTATTTTTTGATGAATTTGAATAATTCATTCAAAAATTCTAAAATCAAATAACTCTAGATAAATGTACTTGGCAGATTAAATGATGTCTGGAATTGCATTTGCAGTTTACATCAAGCAGATGATCTCTGTCTTAGAGTGTTTGAATTCTGAGGAATCAAAATGTTAATGATATATCCTGCATTTTGTTTTTAAAGACTAGCAGAGCAGGATGCCTTAATCGATGCTCTACTTTCCAAGCAGGGAACTGGTGTGGAAACTAACACAAGTAAGCATATGTTCTATTTGATTTTAATGCTTGGTTTAATCTATTTTTTGGAAGAACTGAAAGAAGAAAAAATATAGCAGTGATCTCTTTATAAATAATGCAAATTATAGTAAATTTATATGGGACATCAGATCATAAAATGGCACCACGGTAATTCTGGAAGATTTCTCAATTTTAGATGAAGAATTGCTTGGATTGAGAGAGTCTGAAGAAAAGCTTAAACAACAACAGATAGAAGCAACAAGAAGGGAGAATGTTTTGGTTCTGCGTCTCACATCAAAGGAACAAGAAATGGCTGAATTCATGGTAAATACTGAGATGATAAGGTAGAATTAAAATCAGGTACTCCAAAATGAGAATGTTTCTCTTATGGTTGAGGCTTAGACATATTATATGACCTCTAAAACAAGTTCCTGAGTAATCATAAAATGGCTTTGATACTGAAAATTTTAAGACATGGATAACCGGTTTAAAACAAACAGACCCAGAAATTGTTTGGTTTGTGTTATTTTTGTAATGGTTACATAACATCTATCAAACAAGACTTGACATTGTTATTGGCCATGAACAGAAGTAGCTGATCTCCATCAACAAGACCTTTTATTGAGTATAATAAAAGTAAAACACAGTCAACCCATGTAAATGAAATCAAAATGTATTGGTAAATCAGTTTCATTGTTGATCAATTTCATGGTTATCACTTCCACAGAACCAGATTCAGGAACTGAAGCAAGCACAGAATCCCAGCACTGCCCAGTTGCGCTCAATGCTGCTAG
The DNA here is from genome assembly GCA_949316495.1 of Amphiduros pacificus. NCBI lineage: Eukaryota > Metazoa > Annelida > Polychaeta > Phyllodocida > Hesionidae > Amphiduros > Amphiduros pacificus. The sequence goes on along the minus strand of OX439007.1, from coordinate 16,537,537 downwards.
ACCCTGCCATCAACCTCATGTTTCAGCGCATGAAGAAAGAAATGGAGGAGTCTAAGGAGAAGTTAGAACAAGCACAGAATGACCTGGCAGCATGGAAATTTACTCCTGACAGGTGACTGCCAGCATCACATCATCCAGAAATTTCCTTGATATTTTATTGTTTTTAAACACCACTACACTTTGACCTCAAGCAGTTCTAATTTGCAAGTTTTGTTTTCAGAGAAGATGTTGCATAAATGGTTAAAATAAGACATTTGATAAAAAAATTGTTTTTTTTTTGCCAAATCAAGAGAAGAAATATGATAAAAATAGAATAAGAGAAAGAACAGAGAAATGGAAGATATTTGTATTTTTCAGTCAAACTGGTAAGAGATTGATGGCAAAGTGTCGCATGCTTCTCCAGGAGAATGAGGAGCTCGGCAAGGTCATCTCATCTGGGCGCACTGCCAAGCTTGAGGGTGAAATTGCCCTGGAGAAAACCCTTGTTCAGGAGATGAAGAAAAGTCAAGCAGGTAGGTCATGAACATTTAAATATATATGAAAAGGAATCAACTTGAGTCCTTTAAATCTGATTTATAGGATTAAAATTTATCAGAAAAGTCCCATTTAAGATAGTTTTTAGTATTAAATTATGCATGTTAGCATTTTATTTGATACTGTATTTGTGAGTCATAAACTTTACACCTCCAGTAAATTGCAAAATAAATTCATTTTTGTATAGTCTGAAGTTTGTTTTATATACAAGAAAAGTCCTTTTGAATTTTGGTGTTCATGAAATATGGCCCATAGGGAAAAGCCTTGTACACATGTTTTCTCCAGTTACATCATTTCTAAGTTTTAGAGTATCTTCTATATTTTAGAGTAGCTTCTATCTTTCCTTTGCTCCAGAGTACATCATATAAAGGGCACATTGAAATTGTTTTTGGTTCAGTTTGATTTTTTGCAGCACACACAGAGACTGAAGTATTTGTAATATTTTTTAGAGATGGATGAGTTTCTCGTGGAACTGGATGAGGATGTTGAGGGAATGCAGAGCACTATCTACTTCCTACAAAAACAACTCAAAGACAGCAAAGACCAAATAGCTCATCTTCAAAAAGAAAATGAGCTATTACGGACGCAAAGTGGTAGTAGCGCCCCCGCACAAGAAGGTGGTGGGTCGACTGCCACGAGAGACAACTCTGTAGTACACAATCAGGCAGAGGTTGGTTCAGAAGCCATCCCACAACAAAGGACAAACCAAGCACACAATGTAGTAAGTAACCACAATTCTCAACATCGCCACCCACAGACTTCTAACGGCAGCCATCACGTTGCCATGGAAACGGACACATCTGATGGTCAGCAGGAAAGCTGTGACTCTGAGGAGCAGGCCCCCACCACACACACTTTATTCAGGTCCCATCAGACTAGTAGCACAAAAGTTAATAGCCATGCCCCCTCCTCATCACGGACATACCCACCCTCGGTAGAAAACACAGACGCTACATCAAGCGAGGGCTGGAGCCCACAACCCTCCAAACCACAGACTGAGAGTAACATGGCCGTGGATGAGGTCAGTGAACCAGAACGGACAGCCAGCAAAGGGGTGGGGCACGGGGGTGAGACTGGGCTTGTAAATGGTATGGTGTCCACCCCTCAGTATGACTCACAGGGTGATGAGGAGGCATAGATATGCTGGGCCATGGTCACAGTAACTTCTCACACAAATACAAATATATAATATACAGATCAGAGCTCGGAAATCTTTTTGAGAATCTAAACAAAAACAAAAAAAAACTACCATGGACACTCCAAACAATAAAAGTTATATTTACATTTTTTGAAGAAATTTATTGTTTAGAAAAAGGACTTCAGTTTTGCATAAATGGTTTATTGCTTTCTGAATCTGTAGTAGAAGGTCTTCAGTTTGTGATGGTGTTCATGTTTTTTATTTTTAAAAAAATCAGCTAATAAATAACATAGAAAAGACTATGTCAGTGAAACCAAAATCAGTCCAAGATGTGGAATAAACAGTCCTCAGATATTCTTATTTTCTCAAAAGCTTTGTGGTATTGATACTATATTCGAGAACTTCCATTCTTGAAGGGTGGTAATGAAAAATTGCTGGAAGAAAGGAATGATGGTGTTTGAAAGTAATTGGTGTTATAATTACATTGTTATCTAATTTCTCTTGTTTATTTTTATATAAACATAGCATGAACGAGTTATTTGATAATCATGAAATCATTTTCTATTGGCGCAAGTATATGACCAGAAAAGGAAGAGAAAAGGTATTTGATGTCCGTTGACAGTTAATCATTATTTAGTGTAACTAATTTTCAGCAGGTTTCATATTTAAAATAAAGGTTTAAAAAACTCTTTTATTAATCGTAATATTGAAGATGATTCCACAAAACTTGTGTCATGTATCAGATAGCTGCCACCGTTGTTACTGTGTGTATATGAACATGTAATATAAGCTTGAAGACGAGCCTCTAGTGTTACCATGGTCACCGAGGATGATGTCTGTGATGGAATGGGTCAGTGTCCTGAGTGTGCCACACAATACCACACACTCCTATATTCTCTTTTGTCAAACTGTACATGATTTATTGTTTGTGTATGAAAATTACGGAGTGAAAGCAAGGTTCATTAAAGATGGATTTTACAGGTTAAATGAGACTATGGGTTCAGTTGCTGAGTATTATGAAAATAATTCACATTTGAGAAATATATATATATATATCACAAGTTCATAATTTATTACAAATGAAAATCACATCGCCATATTCATGAGTATTATTATTTTAAAGAAGGATTATTAGTAATTTCTAAGCTACACCAGGAAGCATCATCTTTTGGCCGAGAATCACTATATGCATATTACCATTGAATGCTTCTGTTGCTTGATACTATTTTTGCTTGTGGGTATGGTTATCGGTTTATTAAGTTATAAAAACATGCATTTGTGTACAAAGGCAGTTTTTAACTTAAAAGGAAAGGGTACTGGAATAATTTATATTTAGGTAATTACTTTCAGGTAAAATATAAAAAGAGTTTGTCTTTTTTTTCCCCCAAGAGGGATCAATTTGTACTGTGTAGAAAGCTTGCCTTTTGTTTTTGTGGGACAAAACAGTTCAATTTTAATCAGCAGAAAATTGCTATTGATCGGAAATTATATTACAAAGTGACTATAATTAGTACATGATTTTAAAGAACACAATTTTTTCCCAAACTAAATATCCTGAGAAACTTTTTAATTGTCATTGGTCACACTATTAAATGATTTGGTCACAGTTTATGGAGAAATCGTCCTGTTATGATACAAATTAAAGCTATTGTATTATGGTGGTTAATGCTGTCATTGCAAAAATCAGTATTCAATAATATGGAAGCTTTTATTTTATTACACTTGGATTTCAAGTGTTTATTACAAACTGCAAAACGTGTCAGTATATTTTTCTAAGCATTTAATGTTACTTTTTAAAACACCGAATATGAGGAGAAAAAAGAAATTAAACTTCAATATTTTATCTTCAAAACATGAAGTGCAGGGAAAATGAATTGCAATTTCTTGACATTTTATTTTATTCTGTATGCACACAAGTTAAGGCCAGAAAAAATGTTTTGTTCAGGGTTACAGCATTAAGAAAGTATTGTCAGGTGAATTGTTTATTTTTCATCTTTGCATCAAGGATCACCCACCTTGTAAACAGAACCAATGCATTATTTTCCTGGTCTAATCTTGTACTGTCCAAATGCTGCTCATTTTTTAAGAGTTTGTTTTAAGGTTGAGGATAACATCATTATTTCAAGGGAAGCGGGGGTGCAAATTGTCTGACATTTCATTTGTAGATTTTTAAGCGATTTTCATATTTTCAGAAAAAAGTATAACCAGATGGTAAGACATTCTTGCACATATATTTTAAACAATATAAAGAAATTAAACAGTTTCATATATATATTTTATTAAGTAAAGGAATCGTGCACTAACTTTGAAAAAAAATCTATATATATAAACCATAAATAGGTGATGCATAAATTTCCCTCTCACGCCTTGATACATTTTTAGTTATTCATCCCAATATAAGATCCTAATTAATGGATCTCTTTTGAAGGTGCTCTCCATATTATCTCCAATTCTCCCTTTACCACTTGACTATCCTCTGGTGGAGTGTCATAATAGAGGTAATGAAAGGTAAAATGGCATCATTGCAAGATTATGATGTCATTGAAGGCATTGTCGTGTTAGAATAACATCAAACACCCTGAATTGTGATCAGAAAGAGCATGAAAAATGTGACACTGGGTCATGATAAATTTAAAAGCCCTTTACCACTTCAAAAAATTATAGGATATTTTTTAGGTGTCAAAAACAATATTTATTATTGGGTTTTTTTGTAGAGAAAAAAAAACCTTTGCTATATCTCTCTAATATTGTCAACAAGAAAAAGAAAACCAAATAGAAACCACAGAAAAGTGTAGTGAAAAATATTCATTTGTGAAATTTCAATATTTACAATCTTCCTTTCTAAGATGAGCGTGAAAGATATATTTGATATCTTAATATCAATAGGAATTCAATGTTGAAACAAAAATGTTGCAATTACCGGTATATCTGTTATGCAAGAGTTGAGTTCTGTTATTCAAATGGGTATCTAGTGCGACTGATTAAATTACATCAAATCTTCATCAGATCTATTAAAAAACTATTTGAAAAAAAAGTTTTATCAAAGTGTTTTGCAGCATTGCAATACAATACCAACTTTTTATTGTGAGCTTTATGTCCCCTCCTATCGGTGAATGAAAATTAAATCACTTTGATTTCTAGCCCACTTTCCCTCAAGATGACTTAATTTTGGTAATATATTTATTTAATATATAGTTTTAGATAGTCATGTGACCATCGTGTTGACGCCCTGTTCCCACCCTAAGAAATATCCATGTGAAAATTCAATAGGAAACTACGGCAAGGGTTACCCTCTACAATTTGTTGAAAATTTTGATTTAGATTGCTTCACGCCGAAAATGTGATCTTGGTAAAATATAGTGCTGCCATCTGGAGAGAAAATTTTACAGTTTAGCTAAGCTAACATATCGGGTAATATTTTGATTTTGTGGCTTGAGAGTATGTATTATAATGCGGACACTGCCCTTCCAAGGTGATGATGATATGTCCATGATGAAAATAAAACATCATAGTCAATAAATGCAAGAAATATCTGTCTTTGTCTTAATGTTTCCACAAAATGTCCATAAGCAAAAAATAAAACTTGTACTTGTGGGTGTGCAGAAAGAATATATTCACCATATTCATTGAAAAAATGCCCTTTCATGAACTATATTTTTTTTATGTATATATATTTTTTGTTTGATGTATTTGCTTGCCAGCTTAAAATTTATTTACCCATTAACAGAATTAAGTATTTTGGAGCAAAGTTTCCAAATTTAGCAAAATGCAAAGCACATAGGTAAGTATTAATCAAATTGCTGAATTCTGACAAAATTTGGTCTAAACTACTTGTGGAATTTTACAAAACTGATATTTGGAGTTTTAAACTTTAATATTTTAAATATTACTGTGAATTTGGCAGAGTTTTAGGACTAATAAATCCTCAGATATTGGATTTTGTTAATGTACAGAACATTTTTATTTTTTTACTTTATTATAACACCAGTAAGAAATTTGTAGATCATTTCTTTTTTACCAACCACTGATTGTTCAAAATCCTGCGAAAATGGCCCCATTACTATTCCATTTAAGAAAAGCCCTTTAGCATGATTGACTTTCAAATTTCTTCAGTGAGCTGTGGTTTTCACTATAATTTGTACTTTGGTTTTCACTACAATTGATGCAATTAATAATTTTAAACAGCTCATTCTTCACTCTTGCAAATCTAGATTTTTTTTTGTGGAGTTTACCTTCAAGTTAAAATAAAATTATGCAGGCAGAAAAATCACTAAATTCAATCCTTCCATGTGAAAAGGGATGGGCTTTTCAATAATGGACTCTAAATATGTCACAACACCAACCTCAAAAGCCAACAACTTGACCACTTTTGACTAAATAAGCAATTCCTGCCCTGGGTCACTATCCTTCATGAGAAGAGTAGTCCTATGCCAGATACAAGCCCTACAAGCGGGGCCCCCATAGGGGGGGGTATGAAAAACCCAATAATCCCCCTTTTTTTACCTAAAAATCCAAAAATCCTTATCTTTTGTAGCCAAAAATCCTTAAATATTTTTCCCCTCAAATCTAAAAATCCAAAAGTATAAAACAAAAAATCCTAAAATATGTTTACATTTAGTACAAATTTATTTGGCAATGAATTACATAACATGCATGATATAACATGATATTTAGTGTTTCACACAGGTCATGCCACATTACAAAATGTACTTGCAGAGTCCACTTGAGCCCACAGAGTTTGAAATTAACAGTAATCTCACTGTTATAGTGATACGGAGACACCCAATCATTTTGAACATATTCAAAATTAGTAAAAAAAGTAATCTGTGTCTTTCCTTTTTTTTGAAACTCTTTTAGGCCTAGTGGCCCTTGTGTCACTAGTAAATGACAACTGAGATAATTCCTCACTAATTAACTCTTGCTGCTCATTGGGTGTCTCCGTATCACCCTGATCCTTTATCAGGTCCAAAAGATTGATCAAAACCTCCTCATTCAGAACAATTATATCATCCTTTGGAACATATTCATAGTTAGTACAAGTGCCTTCGGCTGGGAAGTGATGCTGTCCCTCACTGTTGTAGCTATCCTTCACCTGTGCAGCAGTCTCTCAATTGTGCACCTATCTCTCAGCTATGCAGCCATCCCTCACCTATACAGCTATCTCTCACATGTGCAGCTGTCTCTCACTTGCGCAACTACCACGTGTGCAGCTGTCATTCAGTTGTGCAGTTGTCTCTCACTGTTGTAACTATCTCTCACCATTTACAGCTATCTCTCACCATGTGCAGCTATCTCTCCCCATGTGCAGCTATCCCTCACCATGTGCAGCTATCTCTCACATGTGCAGCTGTCTCTCACTTGTGCAACTACCACGTGTGCAGCTGTCATTCAGTTGTGCAGTTGTCTCTCACTGTTGTAACTATCTCTCCCCATGTGCAACTATCTCTTCCCATGTGCAGCTATCTCTCAAACTGTGCAGCTATCTCTCCCCATGTGCAGCTATCTCTCCCCATGTACAGCTATCTCTCCCCATGTGCAGCTATCTCTCCCCATGTACAGCTATCTCTCACCATGTGCAGCTGTCTCTCCCCATGTGCAGCTATCTCTCCCCATGTGCAGCTATCTCTCCCCATGTGCAGCTATCTCTCACCATGTGCAGCTATCTCTCCCCATGTGCAGCTATCCCTCCCCATGTGCAGCTATCTCTCACATGTGCAGCTGTCTCTCACTTGTGCAACTACCACGTGTGCAGCTGTCATTCAGTTGTGCAGTTGTCTCTCACTGTTGTAACTATCTCTCCCCATGTGCAGCTATCTCTCCCCATGTGCAGCTATATCTCCCCATGTGCAGCTATCTCTTATTTATGCAGCTATCTCTCCCCATGTGCAGCTATCTCTCACCATGTGCAGCTATCTCTCACCATGTGCAGCTATCTCTCACCATATGCAGCTGTCTTACCATGTGCAGCTGTCTCTCCCACAGCTATCTCTTATTTATACAGCTATCTCTTATTTATGCAGCTATCTCTTATTTATGCAGCTATCTCTTATTTATGCAGCTATCTCTTATTTATGCAGCTATTTCTTATTTATGCAGCTATGTCTTATTTATGCAGCTATCTCTCAGTTATGCAGCTATCTCTTATGAAAATATCTGCATTTCACCCATATAGACCCCTTTGTACAAAACCTTGCAGGGCCTCAATAAGTAGGTCAATAAATAGGTCAATTTACCGATGGTTGAAAACAAAGCTCTAATACAGAAATATAGGCATATTGGAGGTAATTTTCATTTCTAATGTAATTCTGACAAAAAATAAATGATAACTATGCCATCCATAATATGTTAAAAGTGCAACCCTTCACATAAACTTGCAAAACAAAAGTGAAGTGGAGATTAGTTTAGTGTCATTTCCACCAGAGGGCAGGCAACGTGGTGACGGAACAGCGAGATGACACACTCTTATCAGTGGCGACTTTAGTCGCGGCCAATACCTCAGAGAGCAACTTTTTTTTTTTTTTTTCAAATCTCGTCACCCTTCCTCTCTGATCACGTTCATGCTTTTTTTATATATGTATGTAATCATCTAAAACAGTGATGACATTTTCTCTATCTATGACACATTGTTTTTGATTTGAGAACTCTGTGGGCTCAAGTGGGCTCTGCAAGTAGATTTCCCCTTTACATTTTCCCTTCTCAAGCATATCTTGCCTCAGTTTACATATATGCACATGTTTGATTGTGTTAATAACTACAACAGAACCTTTTTTGACATAGACACTTCTCCCTTGTGAGGGCTCCATCACCCTCTGGCCCCTCTGCATTCTTTGTATTTGGTGTGTCAGTGTCTAAAGCTGCCATTTTGCTCACATTTAGTGACAAGAAGCAATCCAAAAGTTAAAATTTCCTCACTTTCATCACAAAACACATGGAGACTATGCAACCACCCTAAAGCTTTCCTAGTCTATTGTCTAAGTGGCACATGCAGCACCACCTGGTGTGAGACCTCTGAATGTCTCAGATCTGACAAATACAAAGGGACCAGCCAGTTATTTCTGATGGTGGGGACCATAGAGTGTCACACAAATATTTATCACAAATATCATGAAACTCATATCTAAATCATTAATTGTTTGAATTAATAATCCTTTATTACTGAAAAATCCTAAAATCCAATTATCTTATTAAAAATCCATTAATCCTAAACACTTTCCTCAAAATCCAAAAATCCCAGATATTTCACCCCAAAAATCCAATAATCCCTCTTTTTTAGGCCAAAAATCCAATAATCCTAAAACCCTATGGGGGCCCCACAAGCCATTTATCATCAATATGTTTGCCTCCAGTGAGGCAGTAACCATTGTTCTCAAACAAACCCTTAGAGCCAAAATGCACCTGGTGTCCAACAATAGCATTTTTTTCACAAGATTGGTCATATATACCTTTGTCAATATCTCATGTTAATTTGATGTACTATGAAGCCAATAACAACCCAGGAAGCAATGACATTATGTGTGGTCTTACGCAAGAAACACGGTAGACAATGTTGTTATCTGTATTCAAATTGGGATAGGGGCCTTGATATTTAACATTGTCTAGGAATTACATTAAGTCCCCTTGACAGACTAACAAAGAGTAAAAGAGCTAGGTCATTAGGTCAGATATCATCCAGTGGAATGTATACAGTATTAAGGAATCTGGCTGTTGCCATGTATACTATTATTATACTATATTACTGTAATTTTTGTGACATTTGTTACAAGGTATCTAGTTTCATAAGTTTTAAACTGAGGCTGCAATTCAGGCAATTAAAATGTACCTTACATTTTGGATTTGGCCTTTTTCACTGTTCTCGATTCTCATTGCCTGATATTTGTTCATAAAGAAAATCTGAGACGAATGGAAAAAAGACAGAATTGTTCCCTGAAAATTCATCTCAATAGCTAATAACTGTGACCAGTAGTTTCTGAGAAGATTTATTTTGACGGACAAACAGAATGACAGAAAATTTCTTCCCCCTCACTGCAGAAACTATGCATTGATCAAAACTGACCAATATTAAGCCCTGCATCTTTATAAAATGATAATTAAACATTCAAGTGGGGTAAAGATGTACATTTTATTTTTTTCCATTATACAGCAATTTCTCTCATATCCTGATCACATGACCTTGTCACACAAGACATAACACTCCTTATCTAATGGTAATCCCATGACTGACATGTGACCAAACAACCTGTCACATGATCAGCGACATGAACCTTTTTTCTTTCGATTACAAAATTGACAAATAGGAATGGATGGTATGATACGTATACATGAAGCAATGTTATAAACAATGCAACTGGACATTTCCAGAGTGATGCTCAATAAAATATGCAAGCTTTGTTGAAGAATGTGTATTAATGTCATTTTTACACAAAATATATATTTACATGATCGAAAGATGCCAGACGCATCTCAAAAATTGTATCTTACATTACGAAAGGAAGAGAATCACAAATAATGTACATTTTGTACTCCTTGTTACAAATCTGTCATATTTTATTAGAAAAATTAGAGTCAATGTACATGTATGAGATGAAAGGCTTTGGTTTCACAAGGCATTGAACACCTTATTATTTATTTTGAAGATCCTGAATCTTCCTATTTTATTCCCAAATCGAAAGACATAAAGTGGCAAAGTTTTCATATAAAATTCATCTACCACTTTTTTGCATTACAATGATCTGTTATTTTCTACTTTATCAAGATAATCTAAATTCTAGTGCCATTTTGAGTCAAAGGATTTGCATATCTTTCATCTCCAATATAAATCTATTGTATCCTTCATACTGTATAAAAGCACAATTATCTTGATCTAAATAACCAGATTCCCATTCCATAAAAACTAGTAATGCAATATTGGTGCATATATTTTTTAAAGAGAACAATTATCATCTTGTTTCGTTTCATTTACTGCAGTTAACCACTAAATGGTTCAACTTATTAAAATTACAATTCATGAATTGTCCTATGATAAACTAGCTTAAACTCAACTTCAAAGAGTTTAGCAAATACTGTCACTCTTTGTCAGAAAGGACGAAGACCCATGGCTTAAAAAATGAATAATTCATTTTAAACTATAAGAATACTACTCAATAACTTTTACACAGCAACAGTTTAAACCTTGGAATTAAAATCTGTGCAAGATCAGAGTGTAATATGAAATGAGTTGTTATTCACCTCAACTAATCTGCTAGTATTTTATTTACATATTTAGAATTGCATAAAAAAAATACTTTGAATAAATTACCTGTGCATATTCACAATGACTTGACGAAAAAATTTGACAACTTAGACTATGGACTTTTTTGTTGTTGAAATTTTCTCCATTGTTATTACCCTTGTTATTGCCTTCAATTAATTATTTTGTATTAATTTTACACAATGAAAACAGTATCAACATGAAGATTAGTTTTGATCTCTTGTCGGAATTTAATTCCCTTTTTCGGTGGTTGATTTGTTACATCCACTGCAACCCCATGTACGACATTACCCACAAGAGCTGTGTTATATTAATTAAGATGTTAAGCCCCGGACAGCCCATTATACAATTGGCTTTATTGATGATGATGCCAATAAGAAAATTTCTCATTCTTTTTTTCTAACTGATCCGCACTACTTTATTTTGCGTCCTTGTAATGTGCTACTGTTCCATGCTTTAAGTAACTGGAAAGAGAAGTAGGTTCCAAACAAATGAAGCTGTAGGCATACTGTAAGAAACATGTACCAGACTACAATCATTGGCACACCACTCCACATGATCCCTGCCTTCTTGGTGGTCCAGTACTGCTTTAAGTCATCCGATAAGTCATACATTGCATATAACGTGGGTGCCAGAGCAAATATAATTCCTCCGATAAGATACTGCTGCATAAAGAACATACGGTTCCTCCTGAGTGAGAGCGTACCCATGATGGCTGGGAGCATGCTGAACAGCCACACATACTCCCACGTCATGGCTTTGGGTAGCCGTAGCCGCTGGAGGACACTGGGTGGACGCACGCCGAACATAACACAAAGACTGGTGGATAGACGGAACAGCATCATGAAAGCCATCATCAAGTGCACTATCAAGATGAACTTGATTCGTGACTTGTTTGTTGCACTGAAATAAAATAAAAATAACTATTATTTATCTTTTCCAATTATTTGAAGCAAATGAATATAATACTCTGAGTGATCATTTAAAACAAATGGGAGCATTTTGAACTGAACACGAATAATAATCTGCTCCTCTTTAATTTTTTCAAGTATTGTTGTATTTTTTTATTTGGTGCAGTGAGAATTTTGCCTTTTGAGAGACCTGGAAGTCCACATTTAAAATTCTTGTCAGTATTTATTTTCCATGGACCTCGAAAAATCCATCTCATGGATGGCATCACAGTTTGCAACAACAGAGGGTCTTTAGAAATGAAATGTCAATTTGTTCTGGAAAAATCCACACTGATGCAATTACTTGCATTGATAATAATACAAAACTAAGAGGGTATTCAAACAAGACATTATGATGCCAATTATTTATCTTTTTAAATTATTGCCAAGCAAATGAATATAATATCATGAGCAATAATTGGCAACAAGTGACTGCACATTTTGCAATGGCTCACTGTAGACCTTCAGCCATTTGGGACAAAATAGAACCCAGCTACCTCAGGTGTTCAAGGCTGTACTTGTGAACCTTGCCCTTCACTAAGGGTGAAATAGCTACCTGCTTGATGTGCTTTTAGTCTTGTTTACCTTGGAGAAGTGGTGCCAATTGTTCAGCAATGTTCTACCCAAAAAGTGAAATGAAATCCATGCTGTCATTAGAAGAGTTCACAGAGCCAGTTTTGCTGTGTAATTCTACTTACCGAAGTCCATTACCATTCTCCATGATGAAATGTGCAGCTATTCACTCAGCACCGAGCCAGATATTTCTGAAGGTTTTAGAGGGATGTCGTGGCTATCCTAACAATTTACAATGCCATGTGACTTGAGTGAATACTGCACAGAACATGATAACTTTCAGCTGTTCCTCCTTGGGGCATGGGTACGATGGGGTGCAGGGGACATCAAGAAAAATTCAAGAGCTGATCTGAACTTTTCTGAGCAGCATAAAACTGAGAAAGCCGAGTAGTTGTAGCCTTTATTTATGGAGGGCAAACTCAGGCAGTTGATACTGGGATGTTGGGTTTGTGCAAGGATTATTTTGATCGCATAGCTGGCAAGAGTTTCTTGCAAGCTGCTGGCCGCATCAGACCAGGGTACGTGGCATCAGATTACACCTTGCCAGTTTTGGATCAGCTCGGCAGCTGAGGGAGCTGGCATCCCAAAAAAACTCACCTAGCTTTGTAGTGGCCTGCTACTTTCTCTCGGTGGTAAAAATCGCTGCCATCGGTTCCCATGGCTCTGGGGCCTACTTTGGATGACATTCTGTTTGTCTATAATCACATACAATTAAAGGGTTAACTACAAAATCGACGAAATTTGTGATGTCTCTTCCTTTCAAAGCTCAATTTGGCTTCAATCCAACATGGCGAAGCCGGTGCTTCCGGTGACCCCCTACAACATGCACAAACAATAATAAACCAACAAATATTCAATTTAATGTCAAACGACGAATTTGGGAATTGTATATCATACCTGTTATTAAAAACCTTTGATTTCTTATGAAATATTTTCATTCTGACTTTTGCAAATCTTACCATCCTAATTTTGTTTATGTTCTATGTGGTCCAAGTTAAAGAATGGTTCGTCAATACAGGTCCCAAATGAAACTTTTACACATACCTGTTTTCTCAGAAAATTATAAAATCATTTAGTCATTTTAAACAACGTTAATGATAGATATAGTACTAGATAGATACATTTAGAAATAACACCAATAAAATTTTGACCAAACAATTAAACATTAAAGGTGAAAAAAAAAGTTTGCATAAGATCAGATTGCCAAATATAAACTATTTCACTGATTACAAACTAAGCATGTGTGTTCTAAGATGATAATGAGATGATTTTAATTTTATTTTGGAGCGCACTGGTGATCGCGATGACAAGGATGTTCGCTACATACATACATACATACATACATACATACATACATACATACATACATACATACATACATACATACATACATACATACATACATACATACATACATACATACATACATACATACATACATACATACATACATACATACATACATACATACATACATACATACATACATACATACATACATACATACATACATACATACATACATACATACATACATACATACATACATACATACATACATACATACATACATACATACATACATACATACATACATACATACATACATACATACATACATACATACATACATACATACATACATACATACATACATACATACATACATACATACATACATACATACATACATACATACATACATACATACATACATACATACATACATACATACATACATACATACATACATACATACATACATACATACATACATACATACATACATACATACATACATACATACATACATACATACATACATACATACATACATACATACATACATACATACATACATACATACATACATACATACATACATACATACATACATACATACATACATACATACATACATACATACATACATACATACATACATACATACATACATACATACATACATACATACATACATACATACATACATACATACATACATACATACATACATACATACATACATACATACATACATACATACATACATACATACATACATACATACATACATACATACATACATACATACATACATACATACATACATACATACATACATACATACATACATACATACATACATACATACATACATACATACATACATACATACATACATACATACATACATACATACATACATACATACATACATACATACATACATACATACATACATACATACATACATACATACATACATACATACATACATACATACATACATACATACATACATACATACATACATACATACATACATACATACATACATACATACATACATACATACATACATACATACATACATACATACATACATACATACATACATACATACATACATACATACATACATACATACATACATACATACATACATACATACATACATACATACATACATACATACATACATACATACATACATACATACATACATACATACATACATACATACATACATACATACATACATACATACATACATACATACATACATACATACATACATACATACATACATACATACATACATACATACATACATACATACATACATACATACATACATACATACATACATACATACATACATACATACATACATACATACATACATACATACATACATACATACATACATACATACATACATACATACATACATACATACATACATACATACATACATACATACATACATACATACATACATACATACATACATACATACATACATACATACATACATACATACATACATACATACATACATACATACATACATACATACATACATACATACATACATACATACATACATACATACATACATACATACATACATACATACATACATACATACATACATACATACATACATACATACATACATACATACATACATACATACATACATACATACATACATACATACCCACGCCAGGAGTACTGCAAAGCCTGATTACATCAGGGGCTGAGGGTGAATATGGATCAAAGGTATAACATTTAACAAAGTTTACATTTTGTGATGATTAAATTATGATTAATTTTTAAAAAGTAAACAAAAACTATACAAATTGATGTGCCATGTTTGAAAATATTCAAATCCATAAATTAAACTTTTTTTTTTTTCTACATTCAACTACATGAGAATCCAATAAAAACTTATGAAACATGATATTATAGTCCCAAATTTGTACCTTTATTTCAATGTAGAAAGTATGATTATATAGAACAATTCAAGGGTATTTTTGTTTTTCAAATATGCTTTGAACTTATAGTATAATTAATTGCACAATTTTATAACTTGAACTATTATATTGAATGTTGTGTCCCTTTATCCAGGAATGAAACGCTGGGCAAGAACTGCATTGTGCTCCCTTCTGATATTATCTTAATGTTCAAATAATAATTTCCAAATAACATCAATAACAATGAAAAACATGAGAAAATTATTGTATTTTAGGTAAAAAGATAAACTTATTATGACTAAAGCATCCTCGAAACATCCTGAGAACATTCTGATTTTGTGTAAATTAATTGCCAGATATGAACCATAATTTTCAAAGTTCAATATTTTGACAACCAAATGTAGTATCGTGATAAATTTAACATGTATTAAATATTACTCCTTAAGACCTTTCTAATAACACCAACATTGTTAAGATTGGAGCATTATTCCAAAATCCATTGTCCTTCGTTGTTGCCCTGCAGAAAGATTGAGGGCTGATTTTGTAATGTAAGCATGGTAAGTATTGTCAAACTAACCAAACTTCCTAAAACATGCCCAGGCGCGCCATATTTGTTTTGAGCCGAACGTAAGGCCTGGCTCGTTTTGCACCAAAACGGGAACACTACCGGGCGTACTGTCACCTGACAGGGCGTACTGTCACATGGTCGGGAAAGCTAAGTCACGTGATCGGGATCCCGATCCGCCCGCCCAGACTGGCATAGGGACGATAGGGCGGCCCGGCGGGAGAATTTTGGATGCGCACGCAATGTCCCTAAAACAAAACGAATGCCAATAGTTTCCCCTATTCCGGAACCAGAATTATCGGGCGTACGGTATGCGCAAAACCTACGGCCTGGCTCGTTTTGCACCAAAACGGGAACACTACCGGGCGTACTGTCACCTGACAGGGCGTACTGTCACATGGTCGGGAAAGCTAAGTCACATGATCGGGATCCCGATCCGCCCGCCCAGACTGGCATAGGGACGATAGGGCGGCCCGGCGGGAGAATTTTGGATGCGCACGCAATGTCCCTAAAACAAAACGAATGCTAATAGTTTCCCCTATTCCGGAACCAGAATTATCGGGCGTACGGTATGCGCAAAACGTGCCAGGCCGTAAACACAGAAAGACTTTCAAATATTATAAAACTTTTTACGGGAAAATGTCCACATACAGACCTGCTCAAATCTTCGCCTCCATAAGTACAACTCCAAAGGTATCAAAGAGTCAACCAGTTATCGCAGAAGAAGAGGTCATCAATGAGAAAACGGTGAAAAACAATGACATTTTGGTTTCTGCAACTGGCGAACTGTCCCTCCCACCAGACAGGTGCCGAGTAACGATAACAGTAAGCAGTAAGAAAGATCAGGTTCAAGATGCCAAGAATAGCGTGTCCAGAAGGCTGGATTATGTCATGCAAACTATCCACAATCACCAAGTCAAGGTACATAGTTTGTTTTTGTGCTCGTACTCTTAGTTTAAACTTATTTTAGATAATTTCTTGTCACTGTCATTACGACATTACTAGTGTCAACATATTTTAGTCCATGGTGTCAATGATAAGTTTCCACTGATTCACCCTGAATGGACGGGAAGGACGTTGACGTCCACCACCGGCAATGGTTCGAGAAGGACGTTGACGTCCCCATTGTTCTGGCTTGATGACGTCATTTTGTAACATTCCCTTGGGCGGCAATAAGTTACAATGTACAGCCGACGACAACAGAGCTGCATTTCAGTTTATTGAATGATTATCAATGTTTATCACACAATCGCAGGTCAGTTGTTGTCAGCTGTAATCATGATAATGAAGTCAGACAGCTTGGATCATGAACTTTTGACCTCAGTGCTTTGTTGAGCTATTGAATAACCATGGTTACAAATTTAATTAATAAAGTATGCAGATACACTAGTCCAGAGAAAAAGATAGCTAGTCCTGCCAAGTAACAAAATAGGCTAGTCCATTAGGGGTTAAATAGACCATGTCTGTCATTGATCAGCAACAAAGTATCTCTCCAGCATAGCTGCTGTAATCGGCAGTTATTGGTAGTGACCAAAAGTGGTCGGGCATGAGTCGCTCCTGCTGCCTGTGCGGTGTGGGGGCTTTGGTATCAGCATCTGTCAGCAAAAGCTTCGAAATTTTGCTTTATCCTAGTGTCAGCTATTTCAGAACAGGCCCCACAAATGCATCCCAGGCATGCCTAAATAGAATGACCTCATTTATGATCTTGACATGTTTTTCAAGGTCACAGACTTCAAATTGTGACAAAAAAAACTTGCTTTAACATATTGATCAGCTATTTTAGTTATAGACTCGATATTAATACCACACATTGACTTCCTGAAGGCCCACAATTGATGTTCTGAAACATTGACCTTTGTTTCCAAGGTCACAGACTTCAAAATGTTATCATGTATATTTTCTTTATCTTCACATCTATTTTAGTAACAGATGTACCATAAGCTGCCAGATAGCAGATGACTGACCTACTGACTGACTTATGAATCTTGAGTGCAAAAATAACTACTGACTAAACAGATCATGTGATCAAATGCTGCTGGTTATGGAAGTTAGGCTTTGGCCCACTGACCTACATTTGATGTGTACATGTGTTTTCTTTGAAAATGTGGCCAATAACTTTTTTGGCTCGCGTTTGTTTTGACTTTAGGTCTGAATGTTCGAGGTTTTGATATGATTAAGCTGTAAGTCTATGGAGCTTACCCCGATTATCGGTCCATGGCGGCCATGTTTTGGCTCATTAATTCTGCTTACACCGTCAGATGTCGCTTTTGTTTGAGAAGTGATTTGTGAGTGCGTGGTAGAGTAAGAAGATTTTGCCTTGTTGGTTTTTTTTGCATTGGGATTTTGCAAACTTACGTGAGCTTGATTTTTTCAAATCAACACTTTACGTGCAGTTCTGTGGGTAAGACAGTGATCGGCCTAAAGAGTTACTTCTTTACAAAGGACCATTGTGTCCAGAACATTATCAATGTGGGATGTTATAAGCTAATGTCATACAGCTATGACATCATTTTACCCTTCTATGATGACACTTCACGAGATGATAGACTCTATTATAGAGCCAAACATAGAGAGCACTTCCAACAGGAAGCTATTGATTAGGACCTTGTTAAAATAGGTTTATCAGACACTTATGGGCATGATGAATCAATCAAAAAAATTAATAGGCATGAAAGAGAAATATATTTATCACCAAATTATGATTTTTATGTTATTTTCAAAATTAGTGTAGAATACCTTTGAATAATGTGGGATATTTTGTTGACATAATGTTAGTATTTGTTACTTTGAATGTTTCAGGATTCTGAGACCAGTACTTCTAAGCTGCTCCGGAGAGTGGACGGTTTGTACTTCTATGATGCAGAGGTGACAGTCACATTCCTGGACTTTGACAAATGTCAAGCCGTTTGTAATATACTGGTGGAAAAATTAGATGACAATGTCAAAATTACACCTCCAGAGTTCTTCCAAAGTTCACAACGTCTAGAGAACCTGAGGTAATTATAGGCTTTGGTCATGCACCACAAATTTAATAAACTTGTGTTATGCTCATTTGGGTACAATTCATAAATCATGAGAGTAATATATGATAACAGAGCTCCTGTCAATAAAGTGAAATTGAAAGTCTTTTATCTGTATGTAACAAACAAATCAAAATTGTTTCCAGTGATATATTAAAATCAATATATTGAGGGCCAAGAATTGCTAAAATTTAACAGAGTAGTGTACTTATTTGATAAAATTGTATAAATATGTTTTTATTTTTGCTGTAAAAAGTTTGTTAATGCTTTGATTTTCTTGTTGTTAACATTTCTCGAATAGGAGACAGACCAGTTTATTAGCAGTAAGTAATGCTCGGCAGAAGGCTGGAGAAATGGCCAAGTTCCTTCATGCCTCAGTAGGCAAACCAATCTCAATACGGGAAGAGTCCTGCAGTGAATGGGAAGGGACCAATGATTCAGCCTACGACCCAGATGCTCCAATCACAATCCAACAAAGACGTGACCAAGCCACTGTTCATGTTAATGTCAAAGTGTCAGCTACCTTTGAGCTTAAGTCAAAATCAAAAACAAAAGTTCAACCAAAAACATGAACATTTTAATTGACTTTTAATCGTGTATTAGTAATAGAATATTTTACTATTAATAATTTACTATTGCAACAACAAAAAATTACTAGATTAAAGAAATAGAAAAAAAGGAATTATTTTTTATGATAAATAATTATTTTTCATGTTGAATCATTTCCAAGATTTTTAGTCATTTGTGTAAAATATAAAGAAAGATGAAATTATGGGTTATTTCAATTTTTTAAACTTAAACTGACTGTATTCCATTTGTTTTATTAGTTATATGAGACCAAATATGCAACTTATCATAAATAAATAACCGTACTAGACACCAAGCTGGCACCATGTTAACTCTCATAACACATTTGTGTAAAACACTTAAATGTTATAAATTTTGTGTTATAATCCATAAGAAATTACGGTAATGTTCTTCATGTTATTCACATGGAGAACAGGGCAAATAATCATACGCCAGCTTTTTTATGAAATGGGACCAAAAACAAAGCTTTAAAAAGATAATAATAAATCCTTTTATAGAATATAGCAACAATTTTTTGCATTAAACTCTCGAAAATCTCTAATGAAATTAAAAAGAAAGTGTTTAATAATTTGGAGCAAAATATTTTTAATTACACTCATACAGGGACATGTTTAGGAGGTCCAAAGCGGAAATGTAAATTTTCAAAGCCTTAAGATCTCACAGGAACCTCTAAAACTCCTGTGAGACCATATAACATTGATAATGTTTATTATTCCGTCCATGGAATTTGCCCAAAGTCTCATAAACCGCTTAATATTTGAATGGTGGATATTTGAGTTTTTTTATTTTTTATTTATTTGCTTTCAGTCTTAAGAAAGTTTATGTCTTCTGTACGTTTATATTTGAAATGTTGTAATAAATGTAATAAACAATGTTATAAAGACTTAAAAGTTCTTGTTTTAACACCAATTTCTTCTGTTTTAGAACATCTCTATGTAAATTATCAATACCTCTTATGAGGTATTGAAATTATGGTATATGATTAAAATTACCTGTACATTTGTGTAACCTTCAGTAGTCTGTCTATGTAGATATATATATACTTAAGTTGATTGGCCAATATATACTAATGGATGGTTTTATCTGGTAACAACATTTGAACATTTTGTTAGTTTAAAGGCCAAAGATTGAGAATAAAAAAAATGGCACATTTTATAATGGCAGATTGATATTTTGTAAATCAATGTCTGATTTTGTTCTGCCTTAATATATTAGAAAAATAAAATTTTGGTTGATATTACCATCCCTGAATGACAAATTAAATACTATAAAAATAAGATCACCTTTCATCATGATGCAACAGTTAAATTATGTAATTTTTTGTTCTTTTGGAGGAGAAACTGTAGTGTCGCCCTCTAGAGAATACAATAAATCTCAGTTATAGCGTCATCTGGTGGTTAGATGGACATGTTATAACTGGTTGAAGTTCAATGGGTCTGAACTTTCACCCTCGCTGCAGTGGCGGGAAGAAAGGCATCAAAACATTGATGTTTTCTTTTTGACTAAAGCAGGACATCAAACACTAAAGCACAAAATGACAACATCGGGATCTGTTTCCAAGGTAGGTATCAAGAAACATTTACTAATCAGGTATGTAACTGGCTCGTAGTTCCCTTTATACATAGTGAGCGATAACTTGGTCACATCCCATTCATTTTCCCTCTCCAGTAGCTCGAGAATCTCTAGCAGTGAATTTGCCTTTTGTTTATTTTGGGCCCGGCGGCCATTTCTAACCCTAAAAACTGCCCCTATGTGCTCTCAAATGTGTAAAATGAAAATAAAAAATGACAAGAAAAAATCTCTTTGGAAGGGCTTGTTATTTAGGGAGTGGATGCCATGACTACCTCTCCAGGAGAAGGATGGACTACCTGAAGCTTAGAGCCTTAGTCCTTACTCTCTTGAGAAACCTGGTTATGGCATCCCTTCCCTAATAGCTCAGTCTTTCCAAGGGGTTTTTCACGCTTTCATTTGGATTCATTTTAGAGCAGTTAGGGGGAGCTTTGTTGTTAACGTTAGTTTGTAGAGACTAAGTAAGAAAACTAGCTTCAGTAAAAAAAAAAATCTGCTTTCTAAACATTTCTGACTTTGTTAGTTTGTAGAAATTTAATGTTTTTATCCAAATTATAAAGGGACACTTGTGAAAACTGTAATATAAAGTTACTTGTCAGTGACCAGTTTCGGCCGCTGAAGTAGGCCATGACAAGCACTTGATTTTTAAAAATTAAGCGTACACAGGATTTGCTAATTAAAATGACAGGAAATCAAAACAAAATCCAAGTGCAAAGTATCACAGCTGACATCATTAGTTATTTTGTATTTAACAAAATCTTGTAAGTCCAGCCTGAGAATTTCTGATACTTGACACACTGCATTTTTGTTCACATACTTTTGTTTACATACAAAATTATTTTTGCCATGTTCTCATGAGTTCAAATTATTTAAATCATTTCTGAATGTTTATTAATTTGGGAGATGTTTTTGTGAAACCTTTACAAAGTTATTTTGCCATATTCTCATGAATTCAAACTGTTTATATCATTTCTGCATGTGTATTAGTTTAGGACATATTTTGGTGAAAGCTCTGGAATGACTATGAACATTTTTGTATATCATTCACAATTACGCCAGCTATTCCCAGGATGAAATTGTGGTAAAAGCTACTTATTATATGTATTGTATATATTTATTATACTGACAGGATATCAAAATACAATGGCAAGATGTACAGTGAACATTAGTATCCCAGCCCCTGAGGACTTATCTGTCAGTTTAAATCTTGTACAATTTTTCATACTATTAAGCTGCTGTGGTATAATACAACTGGTGAATGTATATAATATCAGTATTGTACATGATATCGTAATAAGAAATAGAATATTAGATAACATTGCTACATGTAAATTATGTGTACAAAATACTTGTTCTTCTAATCCAAGCTTTTTCCATATATATAGAAATTTGTTTCCATTCATATTTCCTCATATAAATAATTTTTTCATGTCCGTTTAGTTTATCAAAATTTTCACATCTAATGTTTACATTGTCATACAATTGTTTTCTATACTCATCATATGCTTTGCACTCACAAACAAAATGAAACTCATTCTCTATTTATATATATATATGTACAGAGACATTTAATATCTCTGATATAGCTCTCTGCCTTGTTCAAGTTTAAACATGAGTGCACCAATTGGTATTTTTTGGCGTGCTTTAATTGGTAAACTTTAACGGTGACAGCACTATGTACCATCTGAGTCTCAAAACTGAAAACAAAAATACTTGGCTGAGGAGAACCAGGTACTTTCAAGTTTACCGAGTTGATGCTCTTTGGCTCCACCAGTACTAAGTAAATTTACATGTATGCAATTGGTATTTGCTAAGCATGTATTTCATCTGGTCACACAATCTGTCACATTTGAGTTCGAGTAAAATTTATTTACGGCAATTATCTAAGAGATGTGTTTCCAAATGAGGTAAAAGAATCTATATAACTATTTTCAGCTCACTTTATTATTTGCAGGGGGTGTTTTTATTCAAAGGGAAAAACTCTGTGGCAAAGGCTGGTAATTATTTAATTTATTCAACATTTATCCAACAGTAAAATAAAAACTCCAACAGTAAAATAAAAACTAAGAAAATGTCATGGTCTTCAGGTTATATGGTTCTGTGAGAAAAAAATAAAAAAATAAAAAGTGACTGTTCTGCGAAGAGTACAAAGCAAATTGTGCTTTTGATATAGTCTAAATGTTTCTTTAGCGAGTGCTAGACTTCTTTACTCCCATAAAATGCACATGACAACTTGATTTAATGAATGGTTAATCTCGACATCATGAATGCCTTATAGAAAAGAAAGAATAATCTTGCCCCCTTCTCGAAAGTGTTGTCAAACAACATTTTTGTCATCAGCATTTGATTAATATTTTTTTACAAAAATGTTATAGTGCTAACATATCAGACCACTATTTCAGAGGATTATTTCTGTGATGGGTCAGCAGGAGACCAGGATCTCAGCAGACTTGGAGTCTCAGAGCAAATGTGGGAAACAATCAGCCAGAAAATACAGGTCAGTCTAATATATTAAATATACCGTATTTACTCGAATATAAGACAGGGTTTTCGTACCCAAACCTTCAGTTAATGTTTGGGGAGTCGTCTTATACACGAGTCATCTTATATTCAAGTAAATACGGTAATCATATTAATGGCACATGTTACTTTGTTGTGGATCAGTAATATGAATATATTTATAAACATTTTTTTTAGCTGCCTTGTTTCTGCAAGAGGTGAAAGTGTGATATTTGATGTCAGAAGCCACAATGATCAATGTTAGATGATACTTGCAGGTTCTGCAATCTGATTTGAACACCAAGATCTTTGAGGATTTACTGAGGTATGTGGGCAGTTCACATGCATCATTTGTGCCCTCTGGTGGGGGAAGTCACGCTCACATTGTGCGGGAGATTCCCACTGCAGCGCTTGTCACAGGTATGACACAACAATTTATGTATTCACGATTTCTCATCTGAAAAATGCATTTGTTTTCATATTTCATGTTATAATTAAGTAGTGGGCTTCTTAATCATGTTGACAGTTTCATTCTACCAATGAAGTCATTGTTGTTAAGAACATTGTATATCTTGTTGTGAAATATTGTTACTCACTGACCAACAAAGCCTGAGGGGGATATTAAAATGGTTTGGGTCAGTTTGAGTGTCCATCAGTGTGTCATCTGCATATTCAAAATTATGTTTGTCAGCACAATAAAGCCAAGCCAAATATTCCATTATCTTTGAAACTACATTTAAATGGTGTGTATTATGTGAAGGCAATAGTTAAGCATGACTGTATGTTTGAACACCTACAATCATGCCATAATGTGTATATATTATAGGTGTGAACATGCCTGATCATGCCGTGATGTTTGGGAACCTGACGACCTTGCTGCAGGAGCAAGTCACACCTCACATTGTGGAGTTACGAGCCAAGGACTGCCCCAATGTGAGAACAACAATGAGCAATATGGTGTCGCAGCTTCTTCAGAATGCCCAGCTGGTATGCCAATCAAACACACTTTCTCTATAATTATGTAAAAAATGTCCTAACTACCCTCAAATAGGCAATAAAATCAGACATCTATTTAAGCAAACAAATTTTCACACTTATCTTAGCACAGTAAGAAAGTAATATAATCGTCATGACAGATTGGTATCTAAAACAACAACATAGCTACTTAAAGTTTTACTGTTATGAAAGTTATTTATAAGCTTATTTACCCCTAAAGTATGTGATTGTTCATGAATTTAAGTAACTCTATTTGAGTTTCATTAAAAAAGATATGTTAATGACTATTCCAGGCAGATGATGATGATGACGAAGATCAGGTGAACACACGTCGTATAAGCAGCACCATGCCTATAGTCGTCTCCTGGTATCAGGAGGTCTGCAAGGTACATCAAGATGTTCCACATTTTTAGCATCTCTATTTTTAGCATCTCTATTTTTAGCATCTCTATTTTTAGCATCTCTATTTTTAGCATCTCTGTTTTTAGCATCTCTGTTTTTAGCATCTCTATTTTTAGTTATGCAAAGCATAGTTTCTACAGTGAAGGGGATACATTTTCTGTTATTCTGTCTGCCTGTCTCTCTGTCAACTCTGAAATTATTGGTTAGAGATCTTAGCTGTTAGAAGGCAAGATTTTGTATACTTAAGGAACCAATTCTATCCATTTTTCATTGGGCTTAGAATTTCCCATCAGCCTAAATTTGCACTAGATTTTGAGGGAATCAGGATTTGGCAAGATCTCTTTTTCAAGTATAGATGAGAATGTTTGCACAACAGGCTGATTTCAGATTTTTTGCTTGGCAGAAGATATTTATATATTTATGTTTCTCAAATCACTGTGACATGTGTCTTAAAGAGTTGCTGGTACAAATCAAGGAGGAAGTGGTCGTACAGACTCGGACTACCTGTGCTATCCCCCATTGATAACTAAGGAACTTAATAGCTTTATGGAAGAAAATATTTTATGTTATTTTGAATATTTAATGTTTAGAATATTCAATATTATTTAGAATATTCAATATTGTTTTAAATATTCAATATTGTTTTAAATATTCAATGTTGTTTTAAATATTCAATATTATTTTTAATTTGCAATATTTTGAATATTTAATGTTTTATATATTCATTGTTTTTAGATATGGAATGTTGTTTTTAATGTTGAAATAACCCGAATGTTCCTTAAGATATGTGGCTGATTTCAGAGGCCCCATGGTTCGCCTAAGAGGCGTCGTCACAGTGAGGAGGGTGAGCCGCAGGGCAAGTACCCACCAATAGTTGTGGTGCTGGAGGATTTAGAAGCTTTCCCTGCCAATGTTCTCCAAGACTTTGTTACCATTTGTAGGTCAGTATTCACTTAACGTTAAATCTCACCACAGTACCCCAATTAGTTCATTAAATTTGATTTGATTCACAAATCTTTAAATTAAATTGGTTTTATCAAGAGATTTAGGCAAATAATTCTATCAATTTGTTTCATATATCTTAACAATAAATTGTTCTTTTCATCAAGAGACCTGGGCAGTTAGTTCAATTAATTTATTTTACTTTCTTGAAGTAAACAATTCTTGAAATTAAATAAGATTTTATAAAAAAAAATAGCATTTTGACTTTGCTGAACTATTTATCATTTTCAAAATTGATGTTTGTTGATAGATAATATTGAAATTTAAGTTGTATTTGTGATGAATAATGATATGCTCTGATTATGATTTCAGTAACTATCTGAGAGAACTCCCCCTGGTGTTCATTTTTGGCATAGCTACGGCGGTGACTGCTGTTCATCGTCTTATGCCTCACGCTGTGTCATCTCTGTTGTCCATGGAGAAGTTCCAGGCCCCGCCTTCCACGGAGTATCTCACACAAGTCATAGACCAGGTTGCTAGATAATATCTCCTTAAATCGCTCTCACAAAATCTGCACTAAAGGGGATTAAAATTTACAACTGATTTCCAAATATTTTGCATGATATTGCTAACTATCTCCCCCTAAATTGTAAACCCCATCAATTGCAATTTCATTCTCAGAGTCAGGTGTTTCAAGGTCATTTTTGTGGAAATCATTGTTTGCTTATTTAACCTTGGGCCACATTATCTGGTCTAATGATAGAATAATCTTTATTGCAAAGATGATAACACTGTCTGGATAACTGAGATAAATTTGTTTCCTGCCCTTTTATGGAGGAATATGGTTTATTGCATTTTTATGGATAATATATATTGTCTGAAAATTTAAAAGTAATTTTTTTTAAGAAACTGGATGAATATCAAATTCATTTTATTGGAAACCTTTCACCATTCTTATAAAACATATAATAGCTTATTGAAAACGCAGATGGTTGTTGACAGTTAGACAGTGCATTTCAGTGCATTTCAGTGCATGTCAAACGAAACATTAATGTCTAGACCTACTTCTGTTACCTGTAAATTTTGTTCATGTTTTTTTTTTATTTGTCCAGGTGGTGTTAACAAATGATATTCAGTTTAAACTTGGACCCAAAGTATTCAGTTTGCTGCTAGATCTTTTCTTGTTCCACGATTTCTCGGTTCTGAACTTCATCAGAGCTCTCCAGGTAAGTGTCCTCTTCTAATGATAATCTGATATTTCTTGATTATTCCTTGATTTTTTTGTTTTTGTTTTATCACACTGTCATATATTGACCTCTGTTCGGATCCAACAATTTAGTCACTGGAGCTTGAAATTCAATTTATAGGATACAGATTTTATTTCCTTCTCGTAGGACGTGATAATAATTCAATTTGTGGTTAATTTTCAGTTTTGTCTGCTGGACCATTTCTATGTGCATCCATTTAGTTTACTCTGCCAACCACTAGATGACGCTGTCCAAGAACTACGCAACATGTCACATGACCAAGTAGAACATATACGTCGACTCATGTCATTTAGAAAGTAAGCCAAATTTTATAGAATTGTCATGTTAGAAATTCTCTTTAAAAGATTAAGTTGAGTATTAAAGGAATTAAGCATCAATTTTCCAAAAAAACATTTAAAATTTACATATAAGTGATTAATGTATTTGTCTTTCATGATGTTCATAAGTAGATATGCTCTTTATACATGAATATACAGGTTTTTTGCTTAATACCTTTAATAGATAGAGTGTCACATTATTTTTTTCTTGTACATTGATAAACAAATTAACATAACTAGAATACAAATCTATATTCGGTTGTTATCATTATTATCTGTAATTATTCTCTTTATTGATTATTAACTAAAGCCTCAGATGTAAGATCTTATTTTATTAAAGCATTAAATATAAAATCTTATCAGACATTTTATTAGACATATCAAGAAATTGTTGCAAGGTTCTGGTAAATCTTTGCAGGCATGTTGACAGCTGTAAACCAGAGGAGCAGATAGCACTCTTAATGAACGATAAACACACAAAGGTGAGTTACAACAGAACAGATAACACTCTTAATGAATGATAAACACACAAAGGTGAGTTACAACAGAACAGATAGCACTCTTAATGAATGATAAACACACAAAGGTGAGTTACAACAGAACAGATAGCACTCTTAATGAATGATAAACACACAAAGGTGAGTTACAACAGAATAGGTAGCACTCTTAATGAACGATAAACACACAAAGGTGAGTTACGACAGAACAGATAGCACTCTTAATGAATGATAAACACACAAAGGTGAGTTACAACAGAACAGATAGCACTCTTAATGAATGATAAACACAAAGGTAAGTTACAACTATGCAAATAGCACTCTTAATGAACGATAAACACACAAAGGTGAGTTACAACTATGCAGATAGCACTCTTAATGAATGATAAACACACAAAGGTGAGTTACAACAGAACATATAGCACTCTTAATGAACGATACACACACAAAGGTGAGTTACAACAGAACAGATAGCACTCTTAATGAACGATAAACACACAAAGGTGAGTTACAACTATGCAGATAGCACTCTTAGTGAACGATAAACACACAAAAGTGAGTTACAACAGAACAGATAGCACTCTTAATGAACGATAAACACACAAAGGTGAGTTACAACTATGCAGATAGCACTCTTAATGAATGATAAACACACAAAGGTGAGTTACAACAGAACATATAGCACTCTTAATGAATGATAAACACACAAAGGTGAGTTACAACAGAACAGATAGCACTCTTAATGAACGATAAACACACCAAGGTGAGTTAAAACAGAACAGATAGCACTCTTAGTGAACGATAAACACACAAAGGTAAGTTACAACTATGCAGATAGCACTCTTAATGAACGATAAACACACAAAGGTGAGTTACAACAGAACATATAGCACTCTTAATGAACGATACACACACAAAGGTGAGTTACAACAGAACAGATAGCACTCTTAATGAATGATAAACACACAAAGGTAAGTTACAACTATGCAAATAGCACTCTTAATGAACGATAAACACACAAAGGTGAGTTACAACTATGCAGATAGCACTCTTAATGAATGATAAACACACAAAGGTGAGTTACAACAGAACAGATAGCACTCTTAATGAATGATAAACACACAAAGGTAAGTTACAACTATGCAGATAGCACTCTTAATGAACGATAAACACACAAAGGTGAGTTACAACAGAACAGATAGCACTCTTAATGAATGATAAACACACAAAGGTGAGTTACAACAGAATAGGTAGCACTCTTAATGAACGATAAACACACAAAGGTGAGTTACAACAGAACAGATAGCACTCTTAATGAATGATAAACACACAAAGGTGAGTTACAACAGAACAGATAGCACTCTTAATGAATGATAAACACAAAGGTAAGTTACAACTATGCAAATAGCACTCTTAATGAACGATAAACACACAAAGGTGAGTTACAACTATGCAGATAGCACTCTTAATGAATGATAAACACACAAAGGTGAGTTACAACAGAACATATAGCACTCTTAATGAACGATACACACACAAAGGTGAGTTACAACAGAATAGGTAGCACTCTTAATGAACGATAAACACACAAAGGTGAGTTACAACAGAACAGATAGCACTCTTAATGAACGATAAACACACAAAGGTGAGTTACAACTATGCAGATAGCACTCTTAGTGAACGATAAACACACAAAAGTGAGTTACAACAGAACAGATAGCACTCTTAATGAACGATAAACACACAAAGGTGAGTTACAACTATGCAGATAGCACTCTTAATGAATGATAAACACACAAAGGTGAGTTACAACAGAACATATAGCACTCTTAATGAATGATAAACACACAAAGGTGAGTTACAACAGAACAGATAGCACTCTTAATGAACGATAAACACACAAAGGTGAGTTAAAACAGAACAGATAGCACTCTTAATGAACGATAAACACACAAAGGTAAGTTACAACTATGCAGATAGCACTCTTAATGAACGATAAACACACAAAGGTGAGTTACAACAGAACATATAGCACTCTTAATGAACGATACACACACAAAGGTGAGTTACAACAGAACAGATAGCACTCTTAATGAATGATAAACACACAAAGGTAAGTTACAACTATGCAAATAGCACTCTTAATGAACGATAAACACACAAAGGTGAGTTACAACTATGCAGATAGCACTCTTAATGAATGATAAACACACAAAGGTGAGTTACAACAGAACAGATAGCACTCTTAATGAATGATAAACACACAAAGGTAAGTTACAACTATGCAGATAGCACTCTTAATGAACGATAAACACACAAAGGTGAGTTACAACAGAACAGATAGCACTCTTAATGAACAATAAACACACAAAGGTGAGTTACAACAGAACAGATAGCACTCTTAATGAATGATAAACACACAAAGGTGAGTTACAACTATGCAGATAGCACTCTTATTGAATGATAAACACACAAAGGTGAGTTACAACAGAACTGATAGCACTCTTAATGAACGATACACACACAAAGGTGAGTTACAACAGAACAGATAGCACTCTTAATGAATGATAAACACACAAAGGTAAGTTACAACTATGCAAATAGCACTCTTAATGAACGATAAACACACAAAGGTGAGTTACAACTATGCAGATAGCACTCTTAATGAATGATAAACACACAAAGGTGAGTTACAACAGAACAGATAGCACTCTGAATGAATGATAAACACACAAAGGTGAGTTACAACAGAACAGATAGCACTCTTAATGAACGATAAACACACAAAGGTGAGTTACAACAGAACAGATAGCACTCTTATTGAATGATAAACACACAAAGGTGAGTTACAACAGAACTGATAGCACTCTTAATGAACGATAAACACACAAAGGTGAGTGACAACTAGATCTTATTGCCCACAATTCATTGTGAATGTAATAAACAGAGAGTAGTCATGAAGTGCTCAAATATAAAAAAAAATACATCACATAGTTTTGAAACAAAACTAAATCATTCAACAATTAATTCAAGGGAGTTTATCTGACAATATAATTTTTGGGAGAGTATTGTGATGAGAAAAGTTTGTATTTGATCACCATGAATAAGCCAGGGCTTGACATTAAGCCATGCTGATTGCCCAGAGGTGGTCTGGCCCTCCTGGCCATATTAGGGCAACCAGATTTTTATATCTACTTGAATTGCAAGCAAGTTTTTAAAAAAAATCTTTCTTGCTAAAAACGTCATTGACAATCATTTTTGTATTTTAAATTTGAGCCAGGGAAGCAAAATAGATGTGAGGGCGACTAGATTTCAACAAATAACTTGCCCAGTGGTTTAGTCTCTGGAAAGAAATAATGTTATTTTATGTTTTAACAGAAAGTGATAGGTAAGATGTTGGAGGAGCTTGACCAGTATCACGAGTGTTACTTCCCAACCATGCGGTGCCTACATATGATGATGGGACGCCTACCGGGCTACCCCCTCGGCAAGCACCTCAGAGAAATGTACGCCACCAACCTCTCCCTCAACATCTGCGAGACTGCCGAATATCAGGACGCCATTCAGCTGCTGAAGACGCTGTCTCGTGACGAGATGGTGGTGATGCTGACTCACTGCCAGATCCTGCTGCATGATGAGAGTCTGCCGGCAGAACTACAGGAAGTACGCCGAAGCATTGAAGAGTACTACGACCGCTTCCAAAACATAGAAGGTAGGAACGGACGGCTTACATCAAATAATTCGAGGTGTCACTTTTTTTTTCAATTCAATAAATTTGTACTACGACCGCTTCCAAAACATAGAAGGTAGGAACGGACGGCTTACATCAAATAATTTGAGGTGTCACTTTTTTTTTCAATTCAATAAATTTGTACTACGACCGCTTCCAAAACATAGAAGGTAGGAACGGACGGCTAACATCAAATAATTTTAAGTGTCACTTTTTTTTCAATTCAATAAATTTGTACTACGACCGCTTCCAAAACATAGAAGGTAGGAATGGACGGCTTACATCAAATAATTTGAGGTGTCACTTTTTTTTCAATTCAATAAATTTGTAAAATTTGTTATTGATGTACCAATTATATAAGTTAATCAGTATGATTTCGGAAGCTTGGAATGAAATTCAAATGACACGACTATTTTTATAATTTATGGATATCTTATCAATCAATTTTTTTTCTTCAATTTTTTTCATATACTTGTATTTTATCTTATCTATCAATTCAAAATTGATTTGAGAATCAATAATGCATGGGGCACACAAAATTAACACTAATTTCAAATCTTAAAACGAATGATTTTCTTACCTTGAATTATTGAATGGGTAACTTAAATGACACATATGTTGCAAAGATCGTGTATGAGACATTTTGAAAAAAAATGGATATTTCCAAATCTTTCTCCATTTATATTTAGACATTTTAAAATTTTTATTTCAGAACTTGCTAAGGTTCATAGTGATGGAACAGATGAAGAAGAGGAGGGAAAAGCTGAGAATTTGCCAAAGAAAATGGACATGTATGCACTACGTCAACAACTCCTGACAAAGAAAAAGAAAAAACTCACTGTTTATGAGGTGCTGAGAAATGAGACGATAGAACTGATGGATAAAGCTTTTAGGTGAGATTATGGAGGGGCGTTTGGACCAAGCCAAACATTGTAATAAAAACAAATTATTATCAACCAGAAAATAGATACCGGTATTAGCTTTACCTCATTGAATGTCCGTGACCTGCAAAGCTGGGTAAATACTTTAAATGATCATTTAAGAAGCTTTTTGCAGTTTGTATTGAACTATTAGTGATTATTGGGAATCTGAATGTTTTGTTGATGTTTACTCCACAGCCCTTAGGCTAAATGGAGTGTTTTCAATGGGTAATAAAGGAAGCTTATGATAGGGACTGCAATGTTTTTCTGGACTTTTTTTTAGAAATATTAGATCAGAGATAGATGATATGGGGTTTTGCATCTGTAAATGAGGAGGTAGTTTATACATTGACCTTTTGACCTCTAACCTAGCAACAACGATCTTGGCTCTAAAATAAAAATATCCAGGTTTTTTCTCACCAACTAAATTGAGGAGGTATCAAATATAGAATAACCTTGATATTTAGGCATGCAACATTGTTAAATGACCGTTGGCCTTGTAGCAGTACCTTGACTCTGACAAAAATATTCGAGATTTTCTCACCATCAGTGTATAGGTGGTACTTCACTATAACGCCCTCTCCAATTATGCAATTACTTTGGCTTGATTGCATGAAATCTACCACGTGTCCTTTGAAGACTGGCGCGCACTATAAAATGACGTCATGCTATATGAAGTGTTTCTTATTGGTTGATGCACTGAGGCAGGACATGGCTTTAAATGATGCTATGATACTTTAAGTAACATGACAAAGGGAAAATTTACTGAATAATTAATAAGCAATCAATTTGAATGCTCTTTGACCTCAAGTGCCAGGCCAGTAAAAAGCGAGGCCCAGTAATGCTGGGTAGTTGCTATGGGGCTTATCACCTTTGTGTGCCATTTGTTCAAGTTTTTCATGTAAAGATTTGAAATTTGTCAATTATATCAACTAACATTGGATAATACAGCACATATTTAGAGGAAATGTAATTGATTTGATGAAAAAAAAAACATTTTGCCAGGAGAATTCTAAATTAAAGGATTGAATCTTTTGATATACCAGAAATCTAATAGATATTTTAAATATAAATATTTTTATTTTAAACGTTGTAATAATCTTGATTTTGTTTCATAGGAGATTTTTGGTGAGCCCGTCAACTCTGCCTTTACATGAAGTGATGTATTACAATGATGTCGGAGTGGTT
This sequence comes from Amphiduros pacificus, assembly GCA_949316495.1. Taxonomy (NCBI): domain Eukaryota; kingdom Metazoa; phylum Annelida; class Polychaeta; order Phyllodocida; family Hesionidae; genus Amphiduros; species Amphiduros pacificus. Next base: position 16,503,331 of record OX439007.1, on the reverse strand, counting down.
CGACGCCACATAAACGGGTCACCACGTGCCACTATACAGAGCGCCCTCAGTAAACCTGCCAACTATATACCAGTAAGTAGACATATTACATGTGTAGGTCACCGCGTGCCACTATACAGAGCGCCCTCAGTAAACCTGCCAACTATATACCAGTAAGTAGACATATTACATGTGTAGGTCACCGCGTGCCACTATACAGAGCGCCCTCAGTAAACCTGCGAACTATATACCAGTAAGTAGACATATTACATGTGTAGGTCACCGCGTGCCACTATACAGAGCGCCCTCAGTAAACCTGCGAACTATATACCAGTAAGTAGACATATTACATGAGTAGGTCACCAAGTGGCACTATACAGAGCGCCCTCAGTAAACCTGCCAACTATATACCAGTAAGTAGACATATTACATGTGTAGGTCACCGCGTGCCACTATACAGAGCGCCCTCAGTAAACCTGCCAACTATATACCAGTAAGTAGACATATTACATGTGTAGGTCACCGCGTGCCACTATACAGAGCGCCCTCAGTAAACCTGCCAACTATATACCAGTAAGTAGACATATTACATGTGTAGGTCACCACGTGCCACTATACAGAGTGCCCTCAGTAAACCTGCGAACTATATACCAGTAAGTAGACATATTACATGAGTAGGTCACCAAGTGGCACTATACAGAGCGCCCTCAGTAAACCTGCCAACTATATACCAGTAAGTAGACATATTACATGTGTAGGTCACCGCGTGCCACTATACAGAGCGCCCTCAGTAAACCTGCCAACTATATACCAGTAAGTAGACATATTACATGTGTAGGTCACCGCGTGCCACTATACAGAGCGCCCTCAGTAAACCTGCCAACTATATACCAGTAAGTAGACATATTACATGTGTAGGTCACCACGTGCCACTATACAGAGTGCCCTCAGTAAACCTGCGAACTATATACCAGTAAGTAGACATATTACATGAGTAGGTCACCAAGTGGCACTATACAGAGCGCCCTCAGTAAACCTGCCAACTATATACCAGTAAGTAGACATATTACATGTGTAGGTCACCACGTGCCACTATACAGAGCGCCCTCAGTAAACCTGCCAACTATATACCAGTAAGTAGACATATTACTTGTGTAGGTCACCACGTGCCACTATACAGAGTGCCCTCAGTAAACCTGCCAACTATGTACCAGTAAGTAGACATATTACATGTGTAGGTCACCACGTGGCACTATACAGAGTGCCCTCAGTAAACCTGCCAACTATGTACCAGTAAGTAGACATATTACATGTGTAGGTCACCACGTGCCACTATACAGAGCGCCCTCAGTAAACCTGCCAACTATATAGCAGTAAGTAGACATATTACATGTGTAGGTCACCACGTGCCACTATACAGAGCGCCCTCAGTAAACCTGCCAACTATATACCAGTAAGTAGACATATTACATGTGTAGGTCACCAAGTGTCACTATACAAAGCGCCCTCAGTAAACCTGCCAACTATGTACCAGTAAGTAGACATATTACATGTGTAGGTCACCACGTGTCACTATACAGAGTGCCCTCAGTAAACCTGCCAACTATGTACCCGTAAGTAGACATATTACCTGTGTAGGTTACCGCGTGGCACTATACAGAGCGCCCTCAGTAAACCTGCCAACTATATTACATGTGTAGGTCACCACGTGCCACTATACAGAGTGCCCTCAGTAAACCTGCCAACTATGTACCAGTAAGTAGACATATTACATGAGTAGGTCACCACATGTCACTATACAGAGCGCCCTCAGTAAACCTGCCAACTATATACCCGTAAGTAGACATATTACATGTGTAGGTCACCACATGTCACTATACAGAGCGCCCTCAGTAAACCTGCCAACTATATACCAGTAAGTAGACATATTACATGTGTAGGTCACCACATGTCACTATACAGAGCGCCCTCAGTAAACCTGCCAACTATATACCAGTAAGTAGACATATTACATGTGTAGGTCACCACATGTCACTATACAGAGCGCCCTCAGTAAACCTGCCAACTATATACCAGTAAGTAGACATATTACATGTGTAGGTCACCACATGTCACTATACAGAGTGCCCTCAGTAAACCTGCCAACTATGTACCAGTAAGTAGACATATTACATGTGTAGGTCACCACGTGTCACTATACAGAGCGCCCTCAGTAAACCTGCCAACTATATACCAGTAAGTAGACATATTACATGTGTAGGTCACCGCGTGCCACTATACAGAGCGCCCTCAGTAAACCTGCCAACTATATACCAGTAAGTAGACATATTACATGTGTAGGTCACCACGTGCCACTATACAGAGTGCCCTCAGTAAACCTGCCAACTATATACCAGTAAGTAGACATATTACATGTGTAGGTCACCACGTGGCACTATACAGAGTGCCCTCAGTAAACCTGCCAACTATATACCAGTAAGTAGACATATTACATGAGTAGGTCACCACATGCCACTATACAGAGTGCCCTCAGTAAACTGCCAACTATATACCAGTAAGTAGACATATTACATGTGTAGGTCACCACGTGCCACTATACAGAGCGCCCTCAGTAAACCTGCCAACTATATACCAGTAAGTAGACATATTACATGTGTAGGTCACCACGTGCCACTATACAGAGCGCCCTCAGTAAACCTGCCAACTATATACCAGTAAGTAGACATATTACATGTGTAGGTCACCACATGTCACTATACAGAGTGCCCTCAGTAAACCTGCCAACTATATACCAGTAAGTAGACATATTACATGTGTAGGTCACCACGTGTCACTATACAGAGTGCCCTCAGTAAACCTGCCAACTATGTACCAGTAAGTAGACATATTACATGTGTAGGTCACCACGTGTCACTATACAGAGTGCCCTCAGTAAACCTGCCAACTATATACCAGTAAGTAGACATATTACATGAGTAGGTCACCACGTGGCACTATACAGAGCGCCCTCAGTAAACCTGCGAACTATATACCAGTAAGTAGACATATTACATGTGTAGGTCACCACATGCCACTATACAGAGCGCCCTCAGTAAACCTGCCAACTATATACCAGTAAGTAGACATATTACACGTGTAGGTCACCACGTGCCACTATACAGAGCGCCCTCAGTAAACCTGCCAACTATATACCAGTAAGTAGACATATTACATGTGTAGGTCACCACGTGGCACTATACAGAGTGCCCTCAGTAAACCTGCCAACTATATACCAGTAAGTAGACATATTACATGAGTAGGTCACCACGTGGCACTATACAGAGCGCCCTCAGTAAACCTGCCAACTATATACCAGTAAGTAGACATATTACATGTGTAGGTCACCACGTGGCACTATACAGAGCGCCCTCAGTAAACCTGCCAACTATATACCAGTAAGTAGACATATTACACGTGTAGGTCACCACGTGCCACTATACAGAGCGCCCTCAGTAAACCTGCCAACTATATACCAGTAAGTAGACATATTACATGTGTCGGTCACCACGTGCCACTATACAGAGCGCCCTCAGTAAACCTGCCAACTATATACCAGTAAGTAGACATATTACATGAGTAGGTCACCACGTGGCACTATACAGAGCGCCCTCAGTAAACCTGCGAACTATATACCAGTAAGTAGACATATTACATGTGTAGGTCACCACGTGCCACTATACAGAGCGCCCTCAGTAAACCTGCCAACTATATACCAGTAAGTAGACATATTACATGTGTAGGTCACCACGTGCCACTATACAGAGTGCCCTCAGTAAACCTGCCAACTATGTACCAGTAAGTAGACATATTACATGTGTAGGTCACCACATGTCACTATACAGAGCGCCCTCAGTAAACCTGCCAACTATATACCAGTAAGTAGACATATTACATGTGTAGGTCACCACATGTCACTATACAGAGCGCCCTCAGTAAACCTGCGAACTATATACCAGTAAGTAGACATATTACATGTGTAGGTCACCACGTGTCACTATACAGAGTGCCCTCAGTAAACCTGCCAACTATATACCAGTAAGTAGACATATTACATGTGTAGGTCACCACGTGTCACTATACAGAGCGCCCTCAGTAAACCTGCCAACTATATACCAGTAAGTAGACATATTACATGTGTAGGTCACCACATGTCACTATACAGAGCGCCCTCAGTAAACCTGCCAACTATATACCAGTAAGTAGACATATTACATGTGTAGGTCACCACATGTCACTATACAGAGCGCCCTCAGTAAACCTGCCAACTATATACCAGTAAGTAGACATATTACATGAGTAGGTCACCAAGTGGCACTATACAGAGCGCCCTCAGTAAACCTGCGAACTATATACCAGTAAGTAGACATATTACATGTGTAGGTCACCAAGTGGCACTATACAGAGCGCCCTCAGTAAACCTGCCAACTATATACCAGTAAGTAGACATATTACATGTGTAGGTCACCACGTGCCACTATACAGAGTGCCCTCAGTAAACCTGCCAACTATGTACCAGTAAGTAGACATATTACTTGTGTAGGTCACCACGTGCCACTATACAGAGCGCCCTCAGTAAACCTGCCAACTATATACCAGTAAGTAGACATATTACATGTGTAGGTCACCACGTGTCACTATACAGAGCGCCCTCAGTAAACCTGCCAACTATGTACCAGTAAGTAGACATATTACATGTGTAGGTCACCACGTGTCACTATACAGAGCGCCCTCAGTAAACCTGCCAACTATGTACCCGTAAGTAGACATATTACCTGTGTAGGTTACCGCGTGGCACTATACAGAGCGCCCTCAGTAAACCTGCCAACTATATTACATGTGTAGGTCACCACGTGCCACTATACAGAGTGCCCTCAGTAAACCTGCCAACTATATACCAGTAAGTAGACATATTACATGTGTAGGTCACCACGTGCCACTATACAGAGCGCCCTCAGTAAACCTGCCAACTATATACCAGTAAGTAGACATATTACATGTGTAGGTCACCACGTGCCACTATACAGAGCGCCCTCAGTAAACCTGCCAACTATATACCAGTAAGTAGACATATTACATGTGTAGGTCACCACGTGTCACTATACAGAGCGCCCTCAGTAAACCTGCCAACTATATACCAGTAAGTAGACATATTACATGTGTAGGTCACCACATGTCACTATACAGAGCGCCCTCAGTAAACCTGCCAACTATATACCAGTAAGTAGACATATTACATGTGTAGGTCACCACGTGCCACTATACAGAGCGCCCTCAGTAAACCTGCCAACTATATACCAGTAAGTAGACATATTACATGTGTAGGTCACCACGTGGCACTATACAGAGCGCCCTCAGTAAACCTGCCAACTATGTACCAGTAAGTAGACATATTACCTGTGTAGGTCACCGCGTGCCACTATACAGAGCGCCCTCAGTAAACCTGCCAACTATATACCAGTAAGTAGACATATTACATGTGTAGGTCACCACATGTCACTATACAGAGCGCCCTCAGTAAACCTGCCAACTATGTACCCGTAAGTAGACATATTACCTGTGTAGGTTACCGCGTGGCACTATACAGAGCGCCCTCAGTAAACCTGCCAACTATATTACATGTGTAGGTCACCACGTGCCACTATACAGAGTGCCCTCAGTAAACCTGCCAACTATGTACCAGTAAGTAGACATATTACATGAGTAGGTCACCACATGTCACTATACAGAGCGCCCTCAGTAAACCTGCCAACTATATACCCGTAAGTAGACATATTACATGTGTAGGTCACCACATGTCACTATACAGAGCGCCCTCAGTAAACCTGCCAACTATATACCAGTAAGTAGACATATTACATGTGTAGGTCACCACATGTCACTATACAGAGCGCCCTCAGTAAACCTGCCAACTATATACCTGTAAGTAGACATATTACATGTGTAGGTCACCACATGTCACTATACAGAGTGCCCTCAGTAAACCTGCCAACTATATACCAGTAAGTAGACATATTACACGTGTAGGTCACCACGTGCCACTATACAGAGTGCCCTCAGTAAACCTGCCAACTATATACCAGTAAGTAGACATATTACATGTGTAGGTCACCACGTGGCACTATACAGAGCGCCCTCAGTAAACCTGCCAACTATATACCAGTAAGTAGACATATTACATGTGTAGGTCACCACGTGTCACTATACAGAGCGCCCTCAGTAAACCTGCCAACTATAACAGAAACATTGTATGTGTAAGTCATTGCATGATACTTTGTAAAGAGCAGTTAACATAAGAACTTAAAAAGTTATACCAAAATTCCTATTTCTCTAAAATATTATCATGAATTGAGATGAATTTCACAAATTTGGATATTAAAACCACTACTATTTTAAAAATCTTTATCAACAGTCTTATATGTAATTTCAGAACAAAGGATGTGTATGTGAGGATGACAATATTCCACCGACTCTACCAGACATCTGTGTCATATTCAAGCTCCACCTGGAGTGTGGACGGCTCATCAACCTCTATGACTGGCTCCAGGTAACTAGCATTAATATATAGGGTTACTATGAGGTATGGAGGCTTATCAACCTCTATGACTGGCTCCAGGTAACTAGCATTAATATAGGGTTACTATGAGGTATGGAGGCTCATCAACCTCTATGACTGGCTGCGGGTAACTAGCATTAACATATAGGGTTACCATGACGTATCAAGGCTTAGCAACCTCTATGACTGGCTGCAGGTAACTAGCATTAATATATAGGGTTACCACAAGGTATGGAGGCTCATCAACCTCTATGACTGGCTCCAGGTAACTAGCATTAATATATAGGGTTACTATGAGGTATGGAGGCTCATCAACCTCTATGACTGGCTCCAGGTAACTAGCATTAATATATAGGGTTACTATGAGGTATGGAGGCTCATCAACCTCTATGACTGGCTGCAGGTAACTAGCATTAATATATAGGGTTACTATGAGGTATGGAGGCTCATCAACCTCTATGACTGGCTGCGGGTAACTAGCATTAATATAGGGTTACTATGAGGTATGGAGGCTCATCAACCTCTATGACTGGCTCCAGGTAACTACCATTAATATATAGGGTTACTATGAGGTATGGAGGCTCATCAACCTCTATGACTGGCTCCAGGTAAATATCATTAATATATAGGGTTACCATGAGGTGTGAAGGCTCATCAACCTCTATGACTGGCTGCAGGTAAATATCATTTATATATAGGGTTACCATGAGGTGTGTAGGCTCATCAACCTCTATGACTGGCTCCAGGTAAATATCATTAATATATAGGGTTACCATGAGGTATGGAGGCTCATCAACCTCTATGACTGGCTGCGGGTAACTAGCATTAATATAGGGTTACTATGAGGTATGGAGGCTCATCAACCTCTATGACTGGCTCCAGGTAACTACCATTAATATATAGGGTTACTATGAGGTATGGAGGCTCATCAACCTCTATGACTGGCTCCAGGTAACTAGCATTAATATATAGGGTTACCATGAGGTATGGAGGCTCATCAACCTCTATGAATGGCTCCAGGTATATATCATTAATATATAGGGTTACCATGAGGTGTGAAGGCTCATCAACCTCTATGACTGGCTCCAGGTAACTAGCATTAATATTGGGTTACCATGAGGTATGGAGGCTTAGCAACCAATATTACTGGCTGCAGGTAACTAGCATTAATATAGGGTTACCACGAGGTATGGAGGCTCATCAACCTCTATGACTGGCTCCAGGTAACTACCATTAATATAGGGTTACTATGATGTATGAAGGCTCATCAACCTCTATGACTGGCTCCAGGTAACTACCATTAATATAGGGTTACCATGAGGTATGAAGGCTCATCAACCTCTATGACTGGCTCCAGGTAACTACCATTAATATAGGGTTACTATGAGGTATGGAGGCTCATCAACCTCTATGACTGGCTGCAGGTAACTACCATTAATATAGGGTTACCATGAGGTATGGAGGCTCACCAACCTCTATGACTGGCTCCAGGTAACTACCATTAATATAGGGTTACTATGAGGTATGAAGGCTCATCAACCTCTATGACTGGCTCCAGGTAACTACCATTAATATAGGGTTACCATGAGGTATGGAGGCTCACCAACCTCTATGACTGGCTCCAGGTAACTACCATTAATATAGGGTTACTATGAGGTATGGAGGCTCATCAACCTCTATGACTGGCTGCAGGTAACTACCATTAATATATAGGGTTACTATGAGGTATGGAGGCTCACCAACCTCTATGACTGGCTCCAGGTAACTACCATTAATATAGGGTTACCATGAGGTATGGAGGCTCACCGACCTCTATGACTGGCTCCAGGTAACTACCATTAATATAGGGTTACTATGAGGTATGGAGGCTCATCAACCTCTATGACTGGCTCCAGGTAACTACCATTAAGATAGGGTTACTATGAGGTATGGAGGCTCATCAACCTCTATGACTGGCTGCAGGTAACTACCATTAATATAGGGTTACTATGAGGTATATAGGCTCATCAACCTCTATGACTGGCTGCAGGTAACTACCATTAATATAGGGTTACTATGAGGTATAGAGGCTCACCAACCTTATAACTGGCTGCAGGTAACTACCATTAATATAGGGTTACCATGAGGTATGGAGGCTCATCAACCTCTATGACTGGCTGCAGGTAACTACCATTAATATAGGGTTACCATGAGGTATGGAGGCTCATCAACCTCTATGACTGGCTGCAGGTAACTACCATTAATATATAGGGTTACTATGAGGTATGGAGGCTGATCAACCTCTATGACTGGCTGCAGGTAACTACCATTAATATATAGGGTTACCATGAGGTATGGAGGCTCACCAACATCTATGACTGGCTCCAGGTAACTACCATTAATATAGGGTTACCATGAGGTATGGAGGCTCATCAACCTCTATGACTGGCTCCAGGTAACTAGCATTAATATATACGGTTACTATGAGGTATGGAGGCTCACCAACCTCTATGACTGGCTCCAGGTAACTACCATTAATATAGGGTTACTATGAGGTATGGAGGCTCATCAACCTCTATGACTGGCTGCAGGTAACTAGCATTAATATAGGGTTACTATGAGGTATAGAGGCTCATCAACCTCTATGACTGGCTCCAGGTAACTACCATTAATATATAGGGTTACCATGAGGTATGGAGGCTCATCAACCTCTATGACTGGCTCCAGGTAACTACCATTAATATATAGGGTTACCATGAGGTATGGAGGCTCATCAACCTCTACGACTGGCTGCAGGTAACTACCATTAATATAGGGTTACTATGAGGTATAGAGGCTCATCAACCTTATGACTGGCTCCAGGTAACTACCATTAATATAAAGGGTTACTATGAGGTATAGAGGCTCATCAACCTCTATGACTGGCTCCAGGTAACTAGCATTAATATATAGGGTTACTATGAGATATGGAGGCTCATCAACCTCTATGACTGGCTCCAGGTAACTCCCATTAAGATAGGGTTACTATGAGGTATGGAGGCCATCAACCTCTATGACTGGCTCCAGGTAACTCCCATTAATATAGGGTTACTATGAGGTATGGAGGCTCATCAACCTCTATGACTGGCTGCAGGTAACTACCATTAATATTAGGTTACTCTGAGATATGGAGGCCATCAATTTCTATGACTTAGCTGCAGGTAACTACCATTAATATAGGGTTACCATGAGATATGGAGGCTCATCAACCTCTATGACTGGCTCCAGGTAACTAGCATTAATATATAGGGTTACCATGAGGTATGAAGGCTCTATAAATGCTTACAAGTTATTAGCTCCTTTGCCCGAGAGTCTGAATCTGGCATATACCTTTCTGATTTATTATTTATAACATCAAATATATGTAGTTAATCATTACAATTACAATTTTTAATAGCTCAACCATTTAATATATCCTGTTTGGTTTTTGCAGGCATATATGACAGTAGTTCATTCTGGAGATGAAAACGTGGATATGAAGAAACCAGACAAAGTTGTACAGTATCCTTGAAGCTTTAGAAACATGCATTGATTGATTTACTTTATCCATCTTTTTTTCATTTCTATCCATCCAGCATCCTTTTTCCTCTGTATGCATCAAACCTGATCTCTTCTAGATCAATCAAACCTGTTTTCCTTTCAGTCCTTCAAACCTTAATCTATTTATGACCTACAATATTTCCATACACTTTAATCCAAACCTAAATGTATACACAAGCTAATGATTTTACAGTGCTTCCCCGAGTTCAGCTCCAATAACTTTGACAAATATTCCTTGACATTGTGCCAGAGCGCGGTTTATTCGTGGGGTGTCAGAACTCCAGTTTCTCGGTTTCGTGAAACCCACCAAACGGAAAACAGACCACGTTGCTCGTCTGACGTGGGGAGGATGCTGAGAGGATTTTCTTTCAACTAAATATGATATAAACGGTGGAAATGACAATTATATGAGACATTTTGCTGTCTTTGGGTGAACTTCAAGAACATGGAAATTATGACATAATGGTATAGATTATGATGGCACAGAGTGGTGCACAAAAAGTTGTGCTTCCAAGTGATTTTGTATTTCAGAGCATACATTTTTAGATGTGAAGCATAATATATATTTGTAAACCAAAAATGGATATTGAATTTCATGTCATCATTCAAGAGAGACATACTCTTATGCCAGTGATGTATTTCCTTATGAATAATTATATTTGTCTCATTAGAAGTGACTGTTCCATGCATATGTTGGAGTTACACCCAAGTGGTTAGATGTGAAATTGTGATAATTATCTTCTAAAGTAAATCATTACCAAAATACAGTGACACTTTATGGAAAATATTTCTTGCAGTGTTGCAGTTATTAGCTTCTGCGGTCTTAGCAATGTGGTGATATGGTATTGCATATATGTCCGTGTGTATGTCAGTCTACAAAGCTTGAACATTTTGATATAAATTTTCAGCTATTTCAGTTTCATTAGGTAACTGACCTTCTGACCAACATATCATGTGCTAATAAAATATCCACTGACTAAGCAAGCTCATGTGATCAACTGCTACTGGTTCTGGGAGAAAGGCTGTGCACTTTGTAAAGGCACTGGCCTATTGACCTACTTTTGAATCATGGATTCTAAAAATAGGCACTGGCTACACATTATAAACTGCTGTTGGTTGAGGAAGGGCTGTTATGTTCATGTATAGGCATTATTTAAGTATGTTAAAACTAATAATCTTGTTTTAATGGAAATAAAGATTCTAAAGAAAGAAATACAATTTTAGGTACATATTATTTAGCTCCCAAGGTCCAAGGGGTGTATAAATTATGTATTTTGGCTCTGTGTGTGTGTGTGCATGTGTATGTCAACAAAACATTTTGTAATATATTGTAAACATATTTCAGTTTTATAGAAACAAATTTGACATGTGTCTGCCAAAGGAGTACATTTGATACATTACTTTTGACATATTCTTTCAAAATGTCGCCCAAAACTTTTCACTGTATCTTCCTGCCATCATTTTGAAAAGCAATGGCAGAAATATGGGGCCATCAGTTGCCTTGTTATTATACTATCAAGGTCAATAAAGAAAAAGGTCTTCTATTCCCTGCAAAGAATCTTGAGTTTGGAAATGGATTATGATCTTTTCCTCCCTATCAATACCAGGATTTGTTGTAAGTCTACAGATAAATAATATTGTGTCATAATTGTCTTCAGAAACTTCCAATGACATCAGTTAAAACCGACTTTTAATTGTCCCCTATCTCGATCAAGTAGAAGGTCTGTCTGTTCATAAGTTTGTGAGCTAGTTCATATCTTGGATGAGATCAATAATGGATGTGATTGGACGATGACTATTCCCATGGTAAAAGCTATACCGAAAATCTTTTCCTACCACTTTCAGTGGTGAGGGACTTGGGAGTCAATGCTCTTGTGACATATTAATTTACTATTTCAATGATTAGTGAAAATAATTTCAACATGTTCTAATGTGTACAGTTGAATGGGATGCCTATTGGCATTGCTGAACGTGTGTGCTTGAAGTCTCTCATCATTTTAGATAAGAAAACCTTAATGTTCAGGTAAACCGTATGCTTGCCACATTCAAAATCTGGTGCATTGACAAACATCTATTGGACTATTTATGGTATAATGCACCAATTCTTTCAAAACATGATCTTATTCAAAACAAAAAAAAATATGTTATTCATAGTTGGTAAAGCAATATGTATCTCTTCTTTTCTATAGTCTTTCCCAGATTAATACAGATTGTACAAAACAGGTCTTATTTCAAACAAAATAGTATTTAGTCTGAGCATCTGTTTTTGATATCCCATATATATATATATATATATATATATATATATATATATATTGTAAGGTAGAACAGCGTGCCCACATAGACAGTCTGGCTATACTATTGCACTGCCACGGAGAAACCCAATATAATTATCTCAATGTTCATCCTAAAAGTAGACCTGAAAATTTAAACATGAAGCTTTATCTACCAAAACTAATTTTAAAATGTCCTGCTTGAATCTTGGTGTCAATTATGTCCCAATACAGGAAATCCTGGCAATACTTGCATGAAGCAATGAGTCTGTGTCAATAACTAAATCAGTATTGCACAGTGGTCATCCTGGGAATATTTTAAATTTCACCTCTCAAATAAATGCTTCTTATTATCCTTGAAAACAAATTTGAAACAAGTAATCTTTTTGATACACAATGGGGTGTGACCGACATTAGTATAACTTGCACAATAAATAAAAATTAAAATATTCTGACAACAAATCAAATGGCATTTGTTCTCAATTTATCAGCTGATTTATTTCATTGATCTCTGTCATGAATGTTGTTTTTAGGCTGAAAAAGGTGGATGAAATTTAATCTGGTCAACATGTGTGAAAAGGCTGTAAAGTATTGACTGACTGAGGGGAATCAATGACATGAGCATCAAATGTCGGAAACCTTTCCACATCACAGAATAATTTCATCATAACACCTGCATTTAAATAAATCTTCGATTTTAATGTTTCAAAGGAAACATATTTTGGCTAATATCTATTTTTCACAGGTTCATTTTGAATGAAATATTTGTAGTCTCTTTGTGGACTGCAACAACATAAAAAGGTCATTGGGGATGGTAACAGTAAAAGTTACACCTGGACCACGACAATATAAAAAGGTCATAGGGGATGGTAACAGTAAAAGTCACACCTGGACCACTACAATATAAAAAGGTCATAGGGGATGGTAACAGTAAAAGTTACACCTGGACCACGACAATATAAAAAGGTCATAGGGGATGGTAACAGTAAAAGTCACACCTGGACCAGGACAATATAAAAAGGTCATAGGGGATGGTAACAGTGAAAGTCACACCTGGACCACGACAATATAAAAAGGTCATAGGGGATGGTAACAGTAAAAGTTACACCGGGACCATGGCAATATAAAAAGGTCATAGGGGATGGTAACAGTAAAAGTTACACCGGGACCATGGCAATATAAAAAGGTCATTGGGGATGGTAACAGTAAAAGTTACACCGGGACCATGGCAATATAAAAAGGTCATAGGGGATGGTAACAGTAAAAGTTACACCGGGACCATGGCAATATAAAAAGGTCATTGGGGATGGTAACAGTAAAAGTTACACCGGGACCACAATATAAAAATGTCATAAGGGATGGTAACAGTCTAAGTAATTTATGCCACACATCCAAATGTTTGAAATCAAAGCGAGATTTGTTTATGACCGATTCTGTGGTCATTTACTATCTTACTTATTTTTTCGGTTATAAAGGACTGATCCCACTCTCGTCAAGGACACAGTTTATTTATACTTTAAATTAAAAAACTTAAATTTCTGCATAAGCAATGCCCTGTGATTACATACATATATAAAAAAAGCATGAACGTGATCAGAGAGGAAGGGTGACGAGATTTGAAAAAAAAAAAAAAAGTTGCTGTGTGAGGTATGGGCTGCAATAAAATTCGCCACTGATAAGAGCGTGTCATCTCGCTGTTGCGTCACCACGTAGCCTGCCCTCTGGTGGAAGTGACGCTGAACTAATCCCCACTTCACTTTTGTTTTGCAAGTTTATGTGAAGGATTGCGCTTTTAGCATATTATGAATGGCACAATTATCAATTATTTTTTGTCAGAATCATGTTAGATGTGAAATTTTACCCACAAATTGCCTATATTTCTGTATTAGAGCTTTGTTGTCAACCATCGGAAAATTGACCTATTTATTGACCTACTTATTGAGGCCCTGCTAGGTTTTGTACAAATGGGTCTATATGGGTGAAATGCAGAGATAGCTGCACAAGTGAGAGATAGCAAGTGATAGACTGCTACAACAGCAAGAGATAGCTGCATAAATAAGAGATAGCTGCATAAATAAGAGATAGCTGCATAAATAAGAGATAGCTGCATAAATAAGATATAGCTGTATAAATAAGAGATAGCTGTGGGAGAGATAGCTGCACATGGTGAGAGATAGCTGCACATGGGGAGAGATAGCTGCACATGGGGAGAGATAGCTGCACATGGGGAGAGATAGCTGCACATGGGGAGAGATAGCTGCACATGGGGAGAGATAGTTACAACAGTGAGAGACAACTGCACAACGGAATGACAGCTGCACACATGGTAGTTGCACAAGTGAGAGACAGCTGCACATGATGAGAGATAGTTGCACATGGTGAGAGATAGCTGCACATGGTGAGAGATAGATGCACACGGTAAGAGATAGCTGCACATGGTGAGAGATAGCTGCACATGGGGAGAGACAGCTGCACATGATGAGAGATAGCTGCACAGTTTGAGAGATAGCTGCACATGGTGAGAGATAGCTGCACATGGGGAGAGATAGCTGCACATGGTGAGAAATAGCTGCACATGGGGAGAGATAGCTACACATGGGGAGGGATAGCTGCACATGGTAAGAGATAGCTGCACATGGGGAGAGATAGCTGCACATGGGGAGGGATAGCTGCACATGGGGAGGGATAGCTGCACATGGGGAGGGATAGCTGCACATGGGGAGAGATAGCTGCACATGGGGAGAGATAGCTGCACATGGTGAGAGATAGTTACAACAGTGAGAGACAACTGCACTACTGAATGACAGCTGCACATGTGGTAGTTGCACAAGTGAGAGACAGCTGCACATGTGAGAGATAGCTGTATAGGTGAGGGATGGCTGCATAGGTGAGAGATAGCTGCACAATTGAGAGACAGCTGCACAGGTGAGGGATAGCTACAACAGTGAGGGACAGCATCACTTCCCAGCCGAAGGCACTTGTATAAATTATAAATTGGTAATAATTTATATCAAAATGACCAAGAATCTTTTGGGCATTCACTACCAAACGTGGTACATTATTCTTATCACAAAGAATAATTTTGCATCACCTAACCTAGTTAATAATTTATATCACAAAGACCATGCCGAGATTAAATTCATGTTACAATTTATCATATAAGCTGGGGCCCCTACCTGAAGGGCTAACCTGAGGTCTTCAAGTTAAATATGTGACTGGGTGGGATGTCATATCAAGGACCTGCGACTTGAAAATACAGTGAGACAGCACTATATCTGCAACAAGTAGGTCTCATCACGAAATGCCTGAAATAATGTTGAAAGTGATGTAAAACCCAAAACAAACAAATCATCCAGTAAACAGATCAATAATTATATGATCCTTATATTTATTCCGTTTACTCCATACCGAGTAAACACAGGATGTTTACTTTTCCATGGGTCACCTTTTGACGTGCGGGAAAATATTTCACAGTTCACAGTTCACAGTTCATTTTTCAAATTTTTTTCAGAAAATATGACTTTGCGTTACATTTTAATTAAAAAACATATGACGCAATGCTTCAATTCTTTTCAAATTTTCAGGGATTACTACCAGGGGATATATATATTGCCACAAAAAATCCCAATGCAAAAAAAATAATTTAAAGGTGCAAAAAAAAATGTTGAAATTGGACTTTGAAAAAAAAAACAATATTATATATTCTACAGTTAAAAATAATTATGAGAGCTGTTTCAATGGTGGTGTCCTTTATAGGGATTCATCTATAGGGTCCCTAGTATCTTCCAGAATTTTTCACTAATTGAGCAATTTTTTTAAGGGGTTGAATTAGGAGGTCAAACATTACAAAAAATGAAAAAAATCAGTTTTTTTACACAACGATTTTTTTATATGAGGGTCATTTCAATGTTGTTTTTCTTTTTAGGGAACCATGTGTAGGGTACCAAGTACCTCCCTGAATTTTTCACTAATTGAGCAATTTTTTTAAGGGGTTGAATTAAGAGGTCAAACTTGGAAAAAAATGAAAAACTCTCATAATTTTAATGGTTTTTTGCACAACGATTTTTTGATATGAGGGTCATTTCAATGTGGTTTTCCTTTTTAGGGAACCATCTATAGGGTCCCAAGTACCTCCCTGAATTTTTCACTAATTGAGCAATTTTTTTAAGGTGTTGAATTAAGAGGTCAAACTTGGTAAAAATGAAAACTCTCATAATTTTAATGGTTTTTTATACCACGATTTATTTATATGAGGGTCATTTCAATGTTGTTTTCCATTTCAGGGAACCATCTATAGGGTACCAAATACCTCCCTGATTTTTTCACTAATTGAGCAATTTTTTTAAGGGGTTGAATTAGGAGGTCAAACGTGGAAAGAAATGAAAAACTCTCATAATTTTAGTGTTTTTTTGCACAACGATTTTTTTATATGAGGGTCATTTCAATGTTGTTTTCCTTTTTAGGGAACCATGTATAGGGTACCAAGTACCTCCCTGAATTTTTCACTAATTGAGCAATTTTTTTAAGAGGTTGAATTAGGAGGTCAAACCTGGAAAAAAATGAAAAGAATCTGTTTTTTTGGACAACGATTTTTTTATATGAGGGTCATTTCAATGTTGTTTTCCTTTTCAGGGAACCATCTATCGGGTACCAAGTACCTCCCTGAATTTTTCACTAATTGAGCAATTTTTTTAAGGGGTTGAATTAGGAGGTCAAACTTGGAAAAAAATGAAAAATTCTCATGATTTTAATGGTTTTTTGCACAACGATTTTTTTATATGAGGGTCATTTCAATGTTGTTTTCCTTTTCAGGGAACCATCTATAGGGTACCAAGTACCTCCCTGAATTTTTCACTAATTGAGCAATTTTTTTAAGGGGTTGAATTAGGAGGTCAAACCTGGGAAAAAATGAAAAAAATCTGTTTTTTTGGACAACGATTTTTTTATATGAGGGTCATTTCAATGTTGTTTTCCTTTTCAGGGAAAAATCTATAGGGTACCAAGTACCTCCCTGAATTTTTCACTAATTGAGCAATTTTTTTAAGGGGTTGAATTAGGAGGTCAAACTTGGAAAAAAAATAAAAATTCTCCTGATTTTAATGGTTTTTTGCACAACGATTTTTTTATATGAGGGTCATTTCAATGTTGTTTTCCTTTTCAGGGAACCATCTATCGGGTACCAAATACCTCCCTGAATTTTTCACTAATTGAGCAATTTTTTTAAGGGGTTTAATTAGGAGGTCAAACTTGGAAAAAAATGAAAAACTTTCATGATTTTAATGGATTTTTGCACAACGATTTTTTTATATGAGGGTCATTTCAATGTTGTTTTCCTTTTCAGGGAACCATTTATAGGGTACCAAGTACCTCCCTGAATTTTTCACTAATTGAGCAATTTTTTTAAGGGGTTGAATTAGGAGGTCAAACTTGGAAAAAAGTGAAAAACTTTCATGATTTTAATGGATTTTTGCACAACGATTTATTTATATGAGGGTCATTTCAATGTGGTTTACCTTTTCAGGGAACCATCTATAGGGTCCAAAATACCTCCCTGAATTTTTCACTAATTGAGCAATTTTTTTAAGGGGTTTAGTTAGGAGGTCAAACTTGGAAAAAAATGAAAAAGTCTCATGATTTTAATGGTTTTTGCACAACGATTTTTACCCTCAGCCCCTGATGTAATCAGGCTGAGGGTATTGCAGTACTCCTGGCGTGGGTATGTATGTATGTATGTATGTATGTATGTCTGTAGCGAACATCCTTGTCATCGCGATAACTCGAGAACAAATGATGGCAGCTTCATGAAACTTGACACACATAAGCATCTGGTGAAAACCTCGGACGAGTTCGATAGACAGCGACCTTGACCTATTTTTCAAGGTCACAGGGACAATTATGTGAAATTCCAAGAATCGCAATAACTCAAGAACAAATGATGGCAGCTTTATGAGATTTGACACACATAAGCATCTGGTGAAGACCTCAGAATTTTTTTCTATGAAACATGACCTTCACTTACTTTTCAAGGTCACAGACAATTATGTGAAATCATCCTTGTCATCGCGATAACTCGAGAACAAATGATGGCAGCTTCATGAATCTTGACACACATAAGCATTCGGTGAAAACCTCGGACGAGTTCAGTGGACAGCGACCTTGACCTATTTTTCAAGGTCACAGGGACAATTATGTGAAATCCCAAGAATCACAATAACTCAAGAACGTATGATGGCAGCTTTATGAGATTGGACACACATAAGCATCTAGTGAAGACCTCAGAATTTTTTCTATAAAACATGACCTTCACCTACTTTTCAAGGTCACATGGACAATTATGTGAAATCATCCTTGTCATCGTGATAACTCAAGAACAAATGATGGCAGCTTCATGAAACTTGACACACATAAGCATTTGGTGAAAACCTCGGACGAGTTCAGTGGACAGCGACCTTGACCTATTTTTCAAGGTCACAGGGACAATCATGTGAAATCATCCTTGTCATCGCGATAACTCGAGAACAAATGATGGCAGCTTCATGAAACTTGACACACATAAGCATCTGGTGAAAACCTCAGGATGATTTCGATGGATAGTGACCTTGACATATTTTTCAAGGTCACAGGGACAATTATGTGAAATCCCAAGAATCGCAATAACTCTAGAACAAATGAGGGCAGCTTTATGAGATTTGACACACATAAGCATCTGGTGAAGACCCCAGATGAGTTTGATGGACGATGACCTTAACCTGCTTTTCAAGGTCACCGGCCCATCATCTCAATAATTCTAGAGTAAACGATGATAGTTTCATGATACCTGACACACATAAGCTATCAAAGGAAGTAGATTTTATGGGTTTTTTTAACCCCTGCATCAATTTGCCTTGGTGCAGTGACGTTTTGTTCACAAATATTGTGTGTAGCAAATGTTGTGCAATAAGTTACCAGGGCTGAGGGTTGATGCATCTCTGATGCCTATGTTTTTATATGAGGGTCATTTCAATATGGTTTTCCTTTTCAGGGAACCATCTATAGGGTACCAAGTACCTCCCTGAATTTTTCACTAATTGAGCAATTTTTTTAAGGGGTTGAATTAGGAGGTCAAACTTGGAAAAAAATGAAAAACTTTCATGATTTTAATGGATTTTTGCACAACGATTTTTTCATATGAGGGTCATTTTAATGTGGTTTACCTTTTCAGGGAACCATCTATAGGGTCCCAAATACCTCCCTGAATTTTTCACTAATTAAGGAGTTTTTTTAAGGGGTTGAATTAGGAGGTCAAACTTTGAAAAAAATTAAATAGTCTCATGATTTTAATGGATTTTTGCACAACGATTTTTTCATATGAGGGTCATTTCAATGTTGTTGTCCTTTTCAGGGAACCATCTATAGGGTACCAAGTACCTCCCTGAATTTTTCACTAATTGAGCAAATTTTTTTAAGGGGTTAAATTAGGAGGTCAAACTTGGAAAAAAGTGAAAAACTTTCATGATTTTAATGGATTTTTGCACAACGATTTTTCTATATGAGGGTCATTTCAATATGGTTTTCCTTTTCAGGGAACCATCTATAGGGTCCAAAATACCTCCCTGAATTTTTCACTAATTGAGCAATTTTTTTAGGGGTTGAATTAGGAGGTCAAACCTGGAAATAAATGAAAAATTCTCCTGATTTTAATTGAAATTTGCACAACGGTTTTTTTATATGAGGGTCATTTCAAGGTTGTGCTCAATTAGTGAAAAAATCAGGGAGGTACTTGGTACCCTTTAGATGGTCCCCTGAAAACGATAACTACATTGAAATGACCCTCATATAAAAAAATCGTTGTGCAAAAATCCATTAAAATCATGAGACTTTTTCATTTTTTTCAAAGTTTGAACTCCTAATTAAACCCCTTAAAAAAATTGCTCAATTAGTGAAAAATTCAGGGAGGTACTTGGTACCCTATAGATAGTTCCCTGAAAAGGAAAACAACATTGAAATGACCCTCATATAAAAAAAATCGTTGTGCAAAAATCCATTAAAATCATGAAAGTTTTTCATTTTTTTCCAAGTTTGACCTCCTATTTCAACCCCTTAAAAAAATTGCTCAATTAGTGAAAAATTCAGGGAGGTATTTGGTACCCGATAGATGGTTCCCTGAAAAGGAAAACAACATTGAAATGACCCTCATATAAAAAAATCGTTGTACAAAATTCAATTAAAATCATGAGAATTTTTCATTTTTTTCCAGGTTTGACCTCCTAATTCACCCCCTTAAAAAAATTGCTCAATTAGTGAAAAATTCAGGGAGGTACTTGGTACCCGATAGATGGTTCCCTGAAAAGGAAAACCACATTGAAATGACCCTCATATAAAAAAATCGTTGTGCAAAAATCCATTAAAATCATGAAAGTTTTTCATTTTTTTCCAAGTTTGACCTCCTAATTCAACCCCTTAAAAAAATTGCTCAATTAGTGAAAAATTCAGGGAGGTACTTGGTACCCTTTAGATGGTTCCCTGAAAAGGAAAACAACATTGAAATGACGCTCATATAAAAAAAATCGTTGTGCACAAAACCATTAAAATCATGAGAATTTTTAATTTTTTTCCAAGTTTGACCTCCTAATTAAACCCCTTAAAAAAATTGCCAAATTAGTGAAAAATTCAGGGAGGTATTTGGTACCCGATAGATGGTTCCCTGAAAAGGAAAACCACATTGAAATGACCCTCATATGAAAAAATTGTTGTGCAAAAATCCATTAAAATCATGAAAGTTTTTCATTTTTTTCCAAGTTTGACCTCCTAATTCAACCCCTTAAAAAAATTGCTCAATTAGTGAAAAATTCAGGGAGGTACTTGGTACCCTATAGATGGTTCCCTGAAAAGGAAAACAACATTGAAATGACCCTCATATAAAAAAATCCTTGTCCAAAAAAACAGATTTTTTTCATTTTTTTCCAGGTTTGACCTCCTAATTCAACCCCTTAAAAAAATTGCTCAATTAGTGAAAAATTCAGGGAGGTACTTGGTACCCTATAGATAGTTCCCTGAAAAGGAAAACAACATTGAAATGACCCTCATATAAAAAAATCCTTGTCCAAAAAAACAGATTTTTTTCATTTTTTTCCAGGTTTGACCTCCTAATTCAACCCCTTAAAAAAATTGCTCAATTAGTGAAAAATTCAGGGAGGTACTTGGTACCCTATAGATAGTTCACTGAAAAGGAAAACAACATTGAAATGACCCTCATATAAAAAAATCGTTGTGCAAAAAACCATTAAAATCATGAGAATTTTTCATTTTTTTCCAAGTTTGACCTCCTAATTCAACCCCTTAAAAAAATTGCTCAATTAGTGAAAAATTCAGGAGGGTACTTGGTACCCGATAGATGGTTTCCTGAAAAGGAAAACAACATTGAAATGACCCTCATATAAAAAAATCGTTGTCCAAAAAAACAGATTTTTTTCATTTTTTTCCAGGTTTGACCTCCTAATTCAACCCCTTAAAAAAATTGCTCAATTAGTGAAAAAATCAGGGAGGTATTTGGTACCCTATACATGGTTCCCTGAAAAGGAAAACCACATTGAAATGACCCTCATATAAAAAAAACGTTGTGCAAAAAACCACTAAAATTATGAGAGTTTTTCATTTTTTTCCAAGTTTGACCTCCTAATTCAACCCCTTAAAAAAATTGCTCAATTAGTGAAAAAATCAGGGAGGTATTTGGTACCCTATAGATGGTTCCCTGAAATGGAAAACAACATTGAAATGACCCTCATATAAATAAATCGTGGTATAAAAAACCATTAAAATTATGAGAGTTTTCATTTTTACCAAGTTTGACCTCCTAATTCAACACCTTAAAAAATTGCTCAATTAGTGAAAAATTCAGGGAGGTACTTGGTACCCTATAGATGGTTCCCTAAAAAGGAAAACAACATTGAAATGACCCTCATATCAAAAATTCGTTGTGCAAAAATCCATTAAAATCATGAAAGTTTTTCATTTTTTTCCAAGTTTGACCTCCTATTTCAACCCCTTAAAAAAATTGCTCAATTAGTGAAAAATTCAGGGAGGTATTTGGTACCCGATAGATGGTTCCCTGAAAAGGAAAACAACATTGAAATGACCCTCATATAAAAAAATCGTTGTACAAAATTCAATTAAAATCATGAGAATTTTTCATTTTTTTCCAGGTTTGACCTCCTAATTCACCCCCTTAAAAAAATTGCTCAATTAGTGAAAAATTCAGGGAGGTACTTGGTACCCGATAGATGGTTCCCTGAAAAGGAAAACCACATTGAAATGACCCTCATATAAAAAAATCGTTGTGCAAAAATCCATTAAAATCATGAAAGTTTTTCATTTTTTTCCAAGTTTGACCTCCTAATTCAACCCCTTAAAAAAATTGCTCAATTAGTGAAAAATTCAGGGAGGTACTTGGTACCCTTTAGATGGTTCCCTGAAAAGGAAAACAACATTGAAATGACGCTCATATAAAAAAAATCGTTGTGCACAAAACCATTAAAATCATGAGAATTTTTAATTTTTTTCCAAGTTTGACCTCCTAATTAAACCCCTTAAAAAAATTGCCAAATTAGTGAAAAATTCAGGGAGGTATTTGGTACCCGATAGATGGTTCCCTGAAAAGGAAAACCACATTGAAATGACCCTCATATGAAAAAATTGTTGTGCAAAAATCCATTAAAATCATGAAAGTTTTTCATTTTTTTCCAAGTTTGACCTCCTAATTCAACCCCTTAAAAAAATTGCTCAATTAGTGAAAAATTCAGGGAGGTACTTGGTACCCTATAGATGGTTCCCTGAAAAGGAAAACAACATTGAAATGACCCTCATATAAAAAAATCCTTGTCCAAAAAAACAGATTTTTTTCATTTTTTTCCAGGTTTGACCTCCTAATTCAACCCCTTAAAAAAATTGCTCAATTAGTGAAAAATTCAGGGAGGTACTTGGTACCCTATAGATAGTTCCCTGAAAAGGAAAACAACATTGAAATGACCCTCATATAAAAAAATCCTTGTCCAAAAAAACAGATTTTTTTCATTTTTTTCCAGGTTTGACCTCCTAATTCAACCCCTTAAAAAAATTGCTCAATTAGTGAAAAATTCAGGGAGGTACTTGGTACCCTATAGATAGTTCACTGAAAAGGAAAACAACATTGAAATGACCCTCATATAAAAAAATCGTTGTGCAAAAAACCATTAAAATCATGAGAATTTTTCATTTTTTTCCAAGTTTGACCTCCTAATTCAACCCCTTAAAAAAATTGCTCAATTAGTGAAAAATTCAGGAGGGTACTTGGTACCCGATAGATGGTTTCCTGAAAAGGAAAACAACATTGAAATGACCCTCATATAAAAAAATCGTTGTCCAAAAAAACAGATTTTTTTCATTTTTTTCCAGGTTTGACCTCCTAATTCAACCCCTTAAAAAAATTGCTCAATTAGTGAAAAAATCAGGGAGGTATTTGGTACCCTATACATGGTTCCCTGAAAAGGAAAACCACATTGAAATGACCCTCATATAAAAAAAACGTTGTGCAAAAAACCACTAAAATTATGAGAGTTTTTCATTTTTTTCCAAGTTTGACCTCCTAATTCAACCCCTTAAAAAAATTGCTCAATTAGTGAAAAAATCAGGGAGGTATTTGGTACCCTATAGATGGTTCCCTGAAATGGAAAACAACATTGAAATGACCCTCATATAAATAAATCGTGGTATAAAAAACCATTAAAATTATGAGAGTTTTCATTTTTACCAAGTTTGACCTCCTAATTCAACACCTTAAAAAATTGCTCAATTAGTGAAAAATTCAGGGAGGTACTTGGTACCCTATAGATGGTTCCCTAAAAAGGAAAACAACATTGAAATGACCCTCATATCAAAAATTCGTTGTGCAAAAAACCATTAAAATTATGAGAGTTTTTCATTTTTTTCCAAGTTTGACCTCTTACTTCAACCCCTTAAAAAAATTGCTCAATTAGTGAAAAATTCAGGGAGGTACTTGGTACCCTATACATGGTTCCCTAAAAAGAAAAACAACATTGAAATGACCCTCATATAAAAAATTCGTTGTGTAAAAAAACTGATTTTTTTCATTTTTTGTAATGTTTGACCTCCTAATTCAACCCCTTAAAAAAATTGCTCAATTAGTGAAAAATTCTGGAAGATACTAGGGACCCTATAGATGAATCCCTATAAAGGACACCACCATTGAAACAGCTCTCATAATTATTTTTAACTGTAGAATATATAATATTGTTTTTTTTTTCAAAGTCCAATTTCAACATTTTTTTTTGCACCTTTAAATTATTTTTTTTGCATTGGGATTTTTTGTGGCAATATATATATCCCCTGGTAGTAATCCCTGAAAATTTGAAAAGAATTGAAGCATTGCGTCATATGTTTTTTAATTAAAATGTAACGCAAAGTCATATTTTCTGAAAAAAAATTTGAAAAATGAACTGTGAACTGTGAAATATTTTCCCGCACGTCACCTTTTGACCTTTCTATAATGACATGCAGATTTATTCTCAGGGTAACATGTACATCTCGTTATCTGCGTGAGGTCAGATCCAAACTCACCCTGCTATTTGCTTTGCATAAGAAACGTGTTAATCCAATATTGATTGTATGAAGGCAGGTTTATCAAATATGATCAGCCAAGATCAGATCGATGAGATCAATATATTCTTTATGGGAATAAATCAAGTGCGGTCCTTTATTTAATATTATTATCACTGATTACAACATACTATCAGTATTAGATGTTTACTCTTCAATAAGATATGGAGGAACAAAAATGTATTTGATTCTAAAGGCCCTATTTTAAAAATCATATGGTTTGGCTAATGATTGGGTGAACACTTAAACTGGACACAGTTTAAAAAGGAATATCGAGATTTTTTTTGTCGTGTCGTTAGGGAGAAAAGAATTGCTGCATTTGGTACAGAATAATTTTTAAAAATTGATATGCAGGTGATGCACGTTTGTATGGGCCATTATGCAAAAATGAAACGATCAAAATACACATTGAATTGATATCGTGTATAAGAGAGGCCACATTCAGATTAAGCTGAGAATTTGAAAGATCCTGCCATCATTATTTAAAAGGAAATGAAGGCTGAGGTACGCAAAATATGCAATCGCATATGATGAATTGCCGAGAAACATCCCCGAGACACATCCCCGAGACACATCCCCGAGACATATGCCTGAGACACATCCCCGAGACACATCCCCGAGACATATGCCCGAGACACATCCCAGAGACACATCCCCGAGACACACCCAGAGACATATGCCCGAGACACATACCCGAGACACATCCCAGAGACATATGCCCGAGACACATACCCGAGACACATCCCAGAGACATATGCCCGAGATACATACCCGAGACACATCCCAGAGACATATGCCCAAGACACACACCCGAGACACATACCTATCCTATCACTTCCTCAGAACTTTTTCAGTTACGAGTCAAACAATTAAAGTTTAATTGCAAATGAAGGAAAGAGGCACGTTCTAACGAAATCTGCAGTATATTTATTGATATCAACATTAAAACTATTAAAATCCACTTACTTCCTAATAACTGAATACTGTTAAGTCAACAAATGAAAAATGTTTACCGACTGTGATTTTTAACAGAAATATCATGCCGTTTACTTAACGGTTTAACATAAATAATAAACTCATTTCCCCAAACTATTTAGTCTTCTTCTAACAATCTTTTTTATACATATCACAAATAATGAACAGTAACATTCCGTTAATAATCAACCAGAAACCAAAATATGAAGATTCACTTTGAAAGTTTCTTATTAAAAAACCTGTCTGATTAAAAAAAAAAATAATTAAAATGTCTGATTAAAAAAATAAAATAATTATAACCTTGTAGAGAGGACAGTGCAATTATATATTTACTTACAATACTGCTCATGACTTGGTTTTTTTATATGTTTGTGCAGTTTAAGAGGGCGATACATCCAAATATATATTTTTTAAAATAGCCTTGCCGATAAAAAGATATAATTACATTTAATAATCTTATTATTGAATTCGTTCTCTTTATACAAAATCTCACAATGATAAGATAAACACTACCTTCAAATATAGTCTTTTGGAGGTACAATTACTGCTAAACATAATCTTAACATTTCTATCTTCATATGGTTCCTTTTCAGTAAATCATGAAAATGTGAATATCGTCAACATTAAATATCCCTGGTTTTTAATTACCTCATGGTAATCATTAAAACATATTTAATAGTTACCCAGCTTTAATCTACAATATTTAATACTAAAATATATAAATGTACATCTTAACAATTCATAACAAAAAATCACAATTAAGTAAAATTAGGCTGAATAATGCACACGTTTTGGTGAAAAATATTTGTGTTTTACTATCATTTTTTCTGACTCTTTCTCAAGAAATATTCACACCAGTACCACGATATTACCCATATAAGTGTGAAGAAGTTCAAACAAAAGAAAAAATAAGCACAATAAGTGGCAGCCTTAAATTCAATGATGCATATCTTTATATTTGAAAATGAATTATCTTAACACCATTGCTTGAAGCTATCAAGTGTTATTTGTTTTGATACTTCTCAGGGATGAACATACACAATGTTATCTGAAATATATCTTCTACGCATAGAAAGCCACTGTCATTTAGCTATACTCATCCATCACATGAATTAAGAGGCAGTGAAGAGAATTAATTCTATTATTAAGCAAACGTTATTTGCATGGGGGCAGAGAATGATAAAATTCATATATAGAACAAGATATTATGTAAGCTAAATATGCAATCAAGAAAAAGACAGCCACTTTTTTGTTGATCATCCACCGGTTTATAAACAAGGCCAGGAATGCCACGACTGCTGTGGAGATGAGGCATATGGCAACGACATCTAAGTCCTCATCAATCGGCACCGGACCTCTGCCATTCACAAACAGGAAGTTGATGAGCCAAGGAAACCCAAGACAAAACAGCATATCAAAGAGATTGCTGCCTAATGTGTTGGCCAGCGCCATATCGCCATATCCTGCCAAGAAAAGCTGGGTATAAGTTCTCAAGTAAAATAATCTGTTACATCTACACATAATATATATAGTCTACGTAGAAAATTTTTTTTAATTGAAATTGTAAATCCCATATATTATATGATAACTAAAAAATATATCACAGGACTTAATTTAAAGTGACTGGTTAAAATGCATAGGGAACACTCACCATCTCTGGCAGCAAAGACAGAGTTGAGCAGATCAGGAAGACTTCCCCCTGCTGCCAGAATGGTCATGCCCATCACAGTAGAAGGTGCCCCAAATGTATCACCTTAAATGATGCAACATCATTAATGAGTAAGCAACATTTCTATACATTAAACTGTCTCACGCAGTTGTCACCTTCGTTTCAATATTAATAAAAATCGTCTGTTTAATATATACTAAGAATATGTGTTTATTGGATCGTTGCTTTCATCACAATTGTCACCAAATGTAAGATACTGGCTAAGTAATGAGTTACACGAGAAAAGGGGCAAGATAACTTCTTGAATTTCCAAGTTAGTTTCTCAAATAGCATTACTGTGACCAGCAAGAAATAAATGACACTAAATTTCCAGAGGATATTCCAAGAATTACCGGAAGAAGGAAAAGTGGTAAAACCATCTGCTCCACTTGGACATTTAATATTAGAGCCCATAGACAGAGAGTGAGTCACTGTCAGCCATGTAACAATCTGGTATATTTGAAACATGGTTTAAGATTTGGTCATTCATATGTAGCTACAACCTTGGAGTAATAATTACTCCAAGCTACAGCTAACCACATCATTAGAAGACCTCAGGTCAAGGTGGTTCATGTCTCAAAGCTGGACGAGCAGACACAGAGTGGAAATTGATGGAGAATTCTTTGGCCAGTACAGGATACATTACATGTACCTCGAGGAACAGGGCCATTTACTCCTTCTTTTTATTTATCAATGGAAAGATGAGAGAACATGGAATACTCAAACCAAAGGCTTTCTGTAGACAGACGACCGTCTCCTTTAAAGAGTACAGGGGCCCACCACTATATGATATGCAAAAAGAGCCAATATGCACACTTTTCTGGCTGGCAGCTTCTAACTAATGCATTTCATTTACAGCTGGTATGTTTACCAGCTGGGAACTTTTTTTTGTATGAATCAGCTGGCTCAAAATACATTTGACATTTCAAAATGGCCTAGCTGACAGACTGATAAATTTAATTGGCTGGCTCGTAAAGTATTGAGATTTTAACACCTACTGGCAATTTCACCATTGAAAACCGCAAAATAAAAAATAAATTATATTATATGAACACTATTTGACAAAGATTGTTCAAACCTAATGATATTTCTACTGTAATTATAAGTTTTTAACATTTAATTATATCTTAAAGAAATGGGCTCATTACCAGCTGTTAAATGAAATTTGGCATTGACAAACATCCACGAACAAAGTTAACAGCTGTTAATTCCATACAAATTATGAGCTGGTAAGTTTAACAGCTGGTAAAAAATAACAGCTGACAGCCAAAATCCAAAAGTGTAGCTGGCTGGTATTTTTTTAAATATTTCCTTCTAGAAAATACTAAAAATGCATATTGGAAAAACTTTTTTTTTTGCTGAGTGATATGTTGTTCACAACATTCTATAACATACTCTGCCCAAGTTTCACATCTCTATTTCAATTTATAATGAAGTTGGTAGTGGTGGGCCCCTGAGAGTAGCTAAAATTGATGAAGGTTATATAACTATCAGATGATATATGTACTCTTATGGATGGTTGGTCAGGGAATGGTAAGTGGAATTCAATTTCCAGAAGTACCATGTTTTGAGTAGTATGAACAATTGTTCCACTTTCGGATGAATTACTAGTAATTCATCCAGTAAAAATAAACACAACAAAGAACAAAAAAAGAAACCGGGCAAATAAAACACTGGAATGGAAATTGCAAATAGGCTGTATGTGATACAATTGTTTGCTTTCACTGGGAGAAGGTCTCAGGAAGGATAATGATGGACTGAAAGCAGTCCAAGGGAAATAAGCAGGTATGTTGAAAAAGAGGACTTTAAATGGATGTCCTTGGCTGAATGATGGAAGACATAGAGTCTAGTATCACTTTGCATAGCCACAAACAAGGAAATTTCCAAAATTTTCAAAATATGTACAAACTTGAAATAATCATGGCGCAATTGAACTTAATAATTAAACTTACCAATGATTGAGATCATCCATATAAGGACATACGAGGAGAGACCGATGAAGACCACAGACATAAATAGCGTCAGCCACAACAGGTGGCGCCAGCAGCCAGGCCTCCGGAAATCCGGTATGAACATGGTGAGCAGAAGCAGAATCGGAAACATTATTATGTACCCTATCCAATGTAATGCACCTTCTGGACGAGCCAAAAGACTCTTTGTTTTGCCAAAAGACATAGAATCTGTGGAAGAAACGTAATATGAATATCAAATGAGCGTCATTTTAAATAACATAAACTTAAACATTGAATTTTAAGGCAATTACGCTCCAAAATATACTCTGGAAATATAACTAGTGTATACCTTTTGTATACACTAGTTATGAATGTTATGTGGAATTACTATGTTCAATGTAACTCAAAAGCAAAAAGTTGTACTCTTAATTATAAGTGTAATAATTACCCTTGGAGAAAAAACTGTTAGTAACAAGAAGACTATAACTGTTAGTAACCAGAAGACTATAACAAAACATTAATATGCTCAGTAATACAATTCGCAATGACAAGAGTAATGAGATTTTTTTCTCTATAATTTCGACCACTTTGAGTTTTCTGTCTTTTATCTCTTACACATATTCTCATCTGACATGTGATGCTCTCCTTATAATGATCTGAAAATGTGTACCTATTTTTATTATGATCTGAAAACAAATTTAGTACCCTCTACTGTGATCTGTAGCTCTTCTTATTGTGATCTGAATATATGTAGCTATTCACTCGCGTTTGTTTTGACTTTAGGGCAAGATGTTCGAGGTTTCAAGATGATTAAGCTGTAAGTCTATGGAGCTTACCCCGATTATCGGTCCATGGCGGCCATGTTTTGGCTTAATAATTCTGCTTACACCGTCAGATGTCGCTTTTGTTTGAGAAGTGATTTGTGAGTGCGTAGTAGAGTAAGAAGATTTACTTGGATTTTGCCAAGGATTTTGCCTCAAGGATTTGGGGATTTTGCAAACTTACGCGAGCTTGATTTTTTAAAATCAACACTTGTTTTTTATTGTGATCTGAAACCATGTAGCACCTCGTATTGTGGTCTGTATAGGGATGTTTGCACTACGTATTGTCAATACCTCATCTTATGAGGTATTGATATTGTTGATAGTCAAGATGTCAAAGCTTTAGTAGAATAAATACACAAAGCCTTAATTGTAATATAAAAATGTGCATCGTGTGTAGCTATAGGGCAAGTAGAATAAACAGTGCTAAACTTGTACATGATTAAATATACATCTTATACTTTTTGGCGGTTTATCACAAAGATTATTTACCAAATCAAACCTATATTATAGGATACCTTTATTGTCGATTGGGTCAGAAATTGGGTTAATTGGATTCCTGGATGCTATTAAATAAATATATATCTATATATATATATATGAGTCAGTTTATTCACCATAACAAAACTTACCCACGGGAAAAATAACTGAAATGATCAAATACAGATATTACTGAATAGATTACAGTGGTAATTGGTATTTCTGATAGAATAACTGTAAAAACGGTGATAATGGTTGAAAATGAAAAAAAGGAAAAATAAATTCAGAATTGTGTTTGTCAAAAACAAACTAAAACAGGTTTGATAAATTTGCCTATTGGTTGCCTACTAAGTCAAATATAAACTAAACAGGTTTGAAAATATATTGCCTACTAAGTCAAAGGCAAACTAAAACGTGTCTGAAAAATTTGCCTATTGATATCCTATTAAGTCAAAGACAAACTAAACTCTGCTACATTTTATGTATATGTTGCAAACATACACATCCAAAATTACCAAAGATTAAATGATAATTAAATCTTGATTTAGAATGTTCACCTTCTGCATCCTCTAAATCTTTGTTTTGTCCTTCATCCTCTTTAACTTCACTGATATCTTTAATTGCATTTTCCTCTGTGGTTGGGATTATGGCGTCGGTGTCCTTTTGCCCGCTTTGTTCTGCAGCGATAGTTACTGCCCAGTTTTCCTCATGTTCCACAGCGACTTCCGCCGAGGATGCCCGACTATCAGGAAGTGATTCGTAGTTTTTTGTGGAACTCTGGGTAATCTCTGCATTGGCAAAGAAAACATTTTCATTGCTCTCTTTTTCTTTACAACATGACCCTTGAGGACAAGTCACTGTGCAACTGCTAGCCACTTTCCTAGCCCATTCTTCTAACATAGGGTTCATGACTAGAACAAGGATGTAAAGGAAGTACGTCAGAATCATGGCCATAGACTCGTACCTGGAAGAAAAAGGATTAGTGATTCATCACATGCAAACCTCTATTTCATCAGAAATCCAAATTTGGAGTACGTGATCATGAAGTTTTAGTTGAAGTGGAATGAGAGATAGTGTTTAGATGTATAGCAGATTATAGAACATAGGTATATAATAGAATTACCAATATATCTGTTTATCCTCGATGACCAAAGTGAGAATGATCCCCGCTGTCAAAAATGCCACACAGTCTCTCACCACAGGCCAAAATTCCAACATTATGGTCTGGAATTGATATGGTGATCCAATTATGTATTTATTATATAAGTTTTATGTCATATAATTATAAAGAATAACTTTAAAAGCTATCTTTGAAAGCAAAATCGTAACTGGATCATTTTGATAATTGATTCAATACTTATGTAACATTCAGAATATTAGTTTAATCATTCAGATTATGAGTTCAATCATTCATAATATTGCTTCAAGCTGGGAGTAATAAAATCATTATTGCGTTATGTCAGAGATATTTAAACATCTCTATGTTAAATATCTCTGGTTATGTTATTTCAATCATTTATCAATTTATCATCGACGTTGAGTTAGAACATTGAATCATGCATACCCCAGACACGGCAAAGCCGCAAACTGCAGGGATGAAAAGAACGTTGAAAAATGACGCCCCAACGACAGACCCAACGCCGATATCATCCTGGGCGATAAACGAGCCGATGATGGTGATGCAGAGTTGTGGGATTGACGCTCCTGTCGCCATCAGGGAGGCTCCAGCCACATTGTGGGACACCTTGCACACTAGATCAAGTAGAGGATTAATATAATGTAAAATTGTTTAGATTTAAGGCGTTGTTGTGCACATCTTCACCTCAGATATGCATGGATACTTGCCTGCCACCGGGTTATAATGCCTTGCTCATTTTGTAGAATGGCTATGGATATAATTTTTTTGTGCATTACAACATTCATCAAGTTAAACGACAAAAAGTCGATTTTAGGTATCATGGTGGAATATACATATCCGCCAGACAAGCACGTCACCGAGACTCAGTGCCCTTCTATTTTCAAATATACCGAAAACCACATTCTAGTGTTTTGATTTGCAGATCTAGTTTCGGGGAGGGATTGCAATTTTAATTTTAGGACCAGTTACTGTTAATCGGTAACTTGAGCATTAAAGAAGAGGAACAATTCATTGACAAAATAAGTATGAAAGATATTTATCAATTATAATTCTTTTATCCTTATTGTTAGTTCACAGTATTTTAGACTATCTTTGTATTACTATATCAACATTCTTTACAGACAGTCATGATAATAAATTAACAATGATAGATGTATGTAATTTACCTTCAGCAAATCTTTCAATGGCAGGTACAAAGTAATGGTGGCAGATGATCGCCATGGTGACGAACATGTAGATGGTGACCAGAATATGTATGGTAATGGCGCCATCTTGCCGCTCTTCTAGAGAGAATAACCCGGATGGAAATTGTCCGTCTGCTGGGGGTGTACAGTTGCGACTGTTAGAGTGAAACCCTGATAAAGAAATTAATAAATGTTTAAAAGCACTTTTGTTCATCATAGTGTTCAGTAGTTATAAGGGTTTTCAGTGAATGAAGAGGTTGGTGTTTATAAAGGTTTTTTCAGCGAATGAAGAGGTTGGTGTGTCTTTAAATGTTTTTTTCAGTTTATGAAGAGGTTGGTGTTTATTGTCAAGACCGAAATTCAAACATTATTACAGTTAAGGGAAGTCATGAAATTTTCACCGAAATTTTCAAAGTGATTGAAGTTTTGATTGTAGTGGCCAATTGGGTGCAGCTTGAAAAGACCATTGAAAACAAGGAGCAACGGTGATCATTCTACAGAGCCATTTTTCATCCCTCAAAATAGGGCTTTTTCGGGACACCGGCTTATACTTGGAGCAAAAGTTGCCAAATAGCCAACTTTACGGGGTTGGAATGTTCATAATTAATAAGACTTCTATTTCATTTGATCAAAGCTTTTGATCTAGATAAAGACATTTCACCCAGAAAAGTAGAGTCCAGAATCAATTCCTGATTTAAATTGAATGTCAAACTTTAGAAAAAAAATGAGTTTGGACTCAATGTCAATTATAAGCCATTTCATGGTCACTGGTAATATTTTATAATAATAGCTTGACCCAATCAATATACCACTTAAAAATCTTGATAAGCTCATCACATAAGAAAGTCAACTGATTTAAATAACAATTGTCAATTTGCTATACATTCCATCTTACAAAAACTAGTTCTTATAATTGATGGATTACTGGGGCTACAAAAATGGGTTAATACAATAGTCATCTCTTGGTATCAGTACTGCATAAATTACAATTGAAGGGCACATCACATCTTTATTAAATCGTGATTTAATGCCTTATCAATGTGACAAACTTTTATTGGTATAATTCCTTATCTATGTAATAAACTTTTGCTGCAATAACCTGACACATTAATGTACTCTATATTCATTTAGTGCTAAAATATTGCATGATATTCATATCTTTTATCCAGACAACCATGGTGCATTATAGCTAGACCTCTTCCTGTTAATTATATTCACGTTGGAGCCATATATCACAATATCATATGGTATATACTGAAAATCCCGTGATGATAAAATATAACAATAAGTTGTATATCCTAAGGCGACACCCATCGACAAATTATATCTTTATAAATTATGGAGATCACACATTGTTTCAATAGCGAATATATTACTATATATAAATACAGGGTCACCAGATATCGTAAACGTGTGCCATAGTATGAATTTATATGACTATATTCTCTTCCAAAAAACAACAAAGTGTATATTAAGTACCATTTTTCATACAAGTTGAACAGGTCTTTGTAGATAAATAAATATTGGGGTTATGGAACACATACATTAAGGAAAATACGTTTCGTTCGTTTCATTACGTTAGCATGGTTAGCAGTTATGAATTCAAAAACATAAGGGAAATAAAACTTTCTTGACATGTTTTAGATCCACCATTTATCATTTTTATTTAACCAATGACAAGGAAGAATATAAAAAGCCCCCTTAATACCTAATTATGAGTAATCATTATAATCATAAAATATGACATCATATTTGTTATTAAATATGTTAATTAATCTATTATCTGCACGTGTGTAAAGTAACTATCACTGTTGAAGTGGGCTCATTTTAGTAATTCACTTTTTGGGTCATTTTTTACTGGTAATATTATAAAATGATGAAAACAAGATGCACATAAGATCATTATAGACTTTATGAACCCAAACTTTTCTTATTTTGACAGTCATTATTGACTTTATGATAGCTTTTTTTTATCAGGCTTGTTTTCCCAATCATACGGGGATCAATCAAATTTGACGAAAGGTCATGTGATGACATGAACCAATGAATAAATATATAAAACATCATATTGTTCCTGGTCGGAAAAATGTACCCACGATTGTTTCAAAACAATGTATTTACCATAAGAAATAAAAACCAGAGAAGCTGCCTGAGCTTGATTTCACTCACTCAGAGAAGGATAGACCCCAACAGTCTGGGGCAAAGTTAACATGATATATCACATGAAGTTAATTGTAAAAATAGAGGCATGCGGCGCTGAGGCAGGAGACACAAAACTGTCATAGAGTCTGGTATGGTGACCCGAGGTCAAACATGAGGTCAAACAGATAACAACATGGGGCACATGACTGAAATATTGTCTGAATTCTTTCCTGGTATATCAGAATTATCAGTAGCTGTCATCACATGATAAAAGTCAAATAGATTTAGATATTGTGTGATATTAAGGCCAAAACAAAAACATAACCGATATTATAGCCTTTGCCGGTGACCAAGAATCAACAAGTACAATGCTGTAACTGTCCTTTTTCTCTCTAGATAAGTTTTTTTGTGTTAGATAATGTGTGTACCAAGGGAAGCCATCAAAAGTTAATTTCCTGCTACAAAAAATGAATTTCCTGAAAAACCTGCCAACCCTGACCGCCGATCTTCAAAGACTAAACTGTGAAAATATTGATACCCGTTCCGTCCATGGGTGCGTGTTTTATTTTTTATTCTTTAAAAATTTTTTTATCGTGAGATGCTTTCACAGACCTACACGTTCTCCACACAAGACAAAAACACTATTCAATATACAGTATTGCAAAACATCTGAGACAAAGCGCAATGCTTGCAATAGCCGGAAAAATTGTAAACAAAACATTGGAATCAGGTCAATAAACTGAAAAATAATTCGCTTGAAAGAGTATATCAACTCATCATGAATAACAAAA
The DNA here is from genome assembly GCA_949316495.1 of Amphiduros pacificus. Classification (NCBI taxonomy): domain Eukaryota; kingdom Metazoa; phylum Annelida; class Polychaeta; order Phyllodocida; family Hesionidae; genus Amphiduros; species Amphiduros pacificus. The sequence continues at coordinate 16,467,108 of OX439007.1, read as the reverse complement.
TATCTTCTTCATTTGGCAAAAAAATGGTCATCACAATATCATTAATGTCAACTGAAATAACACATCTGCATCACTCGGGATAATGCTTATATCATTTGTAAGATATCAATGTGCCATAGCAAAACTATAATGGGCTTTAAACTCCTGAGGACATTGAAGTTTTGATGGTTTCCACGAGTCCTATATCATGCTCTTAGTAATCACTTGCACTGAACTGTCAATATATCTGCCTTGTTTGTTTGACTGGCCTAGATTAAGATCACATGACTTGTGAGTTAGAGTCATGGTTTATTTGAGCATGAGTGGTGATTTCTGAAGAATCTTTCAAACTCAAGGACATGAAAGATGTAATATATGTTTAACAAAATATAATAGAGAAAATTTTCGTTTATCTAAAACTATGTCAAAACAATACATTGTTTTTTTACAATACTTATACAAAAAATGCCCCTAGATTATAAATATAGAATAATCTTTTGTAGAGTTGAAACAAATGAGGAGAAAAATCCATTTCCACAGTATCTGATCATTTGCTGCTTATCTTCGGAATATTTTTTTTCAATTGAACCATTCGCTACACGTAAAGATCCCATATATAAATACGGTAAATAAGGTCATTCGCTTCATGCCACCGTTATGTATATTTGGATCATTTAATGCATTTAAACAAGACTTCAATTACGTGTGTACTCTCCATCGGCATCTCACTATTGGATACGTTTAGCAGAGGGCAAAATGGCATTCTCGTTGGCTTTATTCTTAGCTAAATTGAACAATTTTTTAAAGTTATATCTGATAACATCGCCAGGTATTTGGAAATCCTACATTCTGACCTCAAACTGAAAAAGCGTTTATCAGAGTACTGAAATACCTGACCAAAATGGTGACTCACTTATTCTTATATCTGTTTGCGGCCAACTTGATAAGGACACATCAATCAATGTTATCCACAAAGCTGTAAACACTATAAGAAAGAACAATAGTCTCATCCCAAGATTATCACATAAGAAATGTGAAAAGTCCATTGCGATGATCTACTGAAATCAATTAAAAGTATTCTTGAATTTTGCTCATGTACATTATAAAAAAAATGCATCAATTTTATTTTTCACGTTAAAATCATTAAAATCTTATCTATGTTTAGTAATCTTTCTCTCTTATGCCTTGCTACCAGATGCGCGTGTAAATTTGATATTCTTTCATTAATAACTTAAAGGAAATTCAAATTTGAGTGTGGCAAGATTAGGAAGTCCGATGCCATATACTATGCTGTTTTTGCCTCGACCTTTCTAGAATGAGTTATGCTGAAAACCCAGATAGCAAATTATACCAAAAAACATTTCCAAAGTTGCATAATAGGAGGCACGCTGTTGTGCTCTGCAATAAAAGATGTAATTTGTGGGTAGGTGGTGATATTTTTTATATATAATTGTAGGCCAAACTATCAGCATGATATGGTACACAAATGTCATGTAGATGATTGGTAAGGAAGATGGAGACAATTAATGCAATCATTCTAATTTATATTTAGGAATCATCATACTCCTCGGCACGCAGCCTCTGCTTCACCTACTATTTTGAGTCTATATATATATATATATATATATATATATATATATATATATATATATATATATATATGTATGTATATATATATATATGTATGTATATAAAACAAGGTAATATATATAGATATTACTATCGGCCTGGGACTTATGGCTTCAAATTGCACTGGCCCAGACAATATGTTGTTCAATAATTCATATAGGAGAATAGAACATATCTAATAATCAAGATCTAGATTATTTGCTGATATTGTTCAAGTCCTGAATTAGGTTTTGGTAGGCCAATATTTGATTTGCTATGTTTTCTAAATGTCATAACAAATTAAACAAGGAATGGTTCCACTCAATGACCATATTTTTTTTAAAGGAGAAAAAGAGAAAGAAAGTTTAAGTAGTCACACGTCAAAGACCTCATGTAATAAAAACCCCTCACCACAAAAAGTTTCCTATATATTATCAAGCTGGGCTTGATTCAGAATGTCCCCGGAGATGTTAAAAAGTACCGAGATATGGCCCCTGCTTCCTAAACGAAAGCCGCCGTACTGTCATGCATGAACATTAGAGTGTTAATTGCATTCTGACATGGATATTTTGACATGAGGTGACATTGATTTATCCTCTGATTGCCAATTAAGTCAGAGGATTTTAGTCAGGGGTGTCGTAAAACACCATCATCTTACATCATATATTCGGCTCAAAAAACTAATTGAAACTAAATATCTTGCACGTTTATATGTATCTTACTGCTGCCGACATGATGGTTGCACAGTACTCAAGGATGTCATTGTATCATTGGCCAGGGTGGAGGAAAGCTTCGAATTCCATCAGCAGCATGGAGTCTTAATTAGTCATTACATTAACATGTTTTAACATTCATTAAGATATTTTTATACTGGTATACTACTGATGGTGAGCAAATCGGAAGTCGGCATTACCCAGAATGATTGCAAATAAAATAGAAAATTAGGAATGTGAGATTTAAAATTATCTTCTTTAAATTGCAAAATGTGTATTTATGTTATTTAAGACACCTAAGGAGAGAAGTCTATCGCGAAATCTGATTATGATTCTCGTGCCCAAAATTTGGCTGAAGACCTCTTTCCGGATGCCATGCCTTCATAACTATTTATGCTTCATAAAATACATTTTTGTTCACAATATATCGCAATATGATTTCATATCACGTTTTTACAGACTCAATCATTCATTCTCAGCTAAATTCACGCGTGGCATTGAATGTTCATTCATTCATTCATTCATTCATTCATTCATTCATTCATTCATTCATTCATTCATTCATTCATTCATTCATTCATTCATTCATTCATTCATTAACCCACCATCAGGGGCGCTGTAGTCGGCTTCCCACATCGGGGATTTTGTGCAGTCCCAGTCTTCTTCTCATTCAGTAATATTCCTGTCCTCTGCATAAATGATGAGACGTTTTCCCATGAAATCAGCACAACAGTCTGATGTTATCTGCCAAATGAAAAAGTGAATCCTGTCATAAGATCAAAGCCATAAAAATATAGTTCATATATAGTACGCAAAGCTGCGAATGACACGATATAGCTGTGATTCGATTCACAAACCTAGCACATAAGTCAAATATTGTTGACTGAGTGACAGCCCCCTCCACCAAGAAAGGGGTGTGTGGACCCTCATAGCACAAAAAAGGGTTCACGACGGGTAGTAACAGTCAACAAGTATTGCGGTGAAAAGCGGAAATAAATTGATAAACGTAACCACAGCTTTCGTGTCGCTTGCTGCATGTAGTCGTTTTATTTTTTGACGTTCTATACACAGTTGTAATCAAGATCATAAGAGCGCTTTTCATTTTTTTTATTTAGACCGGGTGATGATATTTTAATCTTCTGGTTAATCTAAATTTAGCTCTATGAAGCCCTATATGAAGCTTTGACTATTAAACCCGCTTATGCAAAATAGTTCATTGACAACTAAACTTTTCTGAGTTACAGCCCCCTCCCTCAAGAAGGGGCCCCAATGGAAGGTAACAGAAAGCAATATATATATATGCAATGTCTGTAAAGTACTGAATATGTTACATTGGCAAACGTGTAAAGTGTTAGTTCTGAGCTTTGTGAATGTGATCACGCACGCCTACCACTAAATCAAAACGTTATCTTTAATATTAAGAACATACACATTTGCACATTTCGTTTGACAAAAAATACATGGAAAAACAAATAACTTTGGCCTATATTCGCTGAAACATTTCCAAACAAAAAAAAACAAAAAACAAAAAAACAAAAAAACAAAAAACAAACAAACAAATAGTTCCTAAAATGACAATGGCTCTTGACGTATAAACTATTTTGCTTCACACATATAAGGAAAATAAGTTGATAAAACTGAAAGCAATTTACCAATCTAGGATTTAGGATTTTTAGGATTTAAATTCTTTAATTTTCATTTTTTATAGTTCCTGTATTTTATCATTTTCTTGTTAACTTTATTACATTTTTTATTTTAATGTGAATTGTACAATATTATGGTCAGAGATTTTTTTATCTATATAATGACTCTGCACGATGTCAGAATGTATACTTGTTATTAATAGATCCAGTGTTTTGCCCAATATATGGGTCGGTTCTGTAGTATGATTTCTTAAGTTGTATGTATCTAGAATATCATTAAATCTAATTATAACTTTCTTGTTGAAATGAAAATGCTGAAAAATACTATAGTGCGATAAAATGTATGAGAATTCATCAAAAATTGTATATATGTATATCTATTCTTTTCTGAAATTTCCGGTCTGTATATTGTTATTATAGTGCATGTTTTACTGCCAGATCTTAGTATAATTGCCATGAGTTCCATACTTTATAATTTATGATTATGATCCATTTTATTAATATCCAGCTCACCTTTAAGTATTGCCGCCAAATCTCCGCCCGTTTATTTTATAATTATTCCTTTTTAATTCTGATATAACTATTCTGTCCTCAGTTTTATTCAACCAGGTTTCAGTAATAAAGAAAATATCAACTTTATTTTCATCCAAGTAAATGTATTGTGTCCTTACCTGGTGATTCAGCTTAAGTCACTGATTCCTTTTGTCAGCTGAGGTAACTGGTTAACTCCTGTATGATGCACGGCCAGATATGAGTTATTATTTTTGTTATCCGAGTGTCGAGTGAGAGAGAGGATTACTGGTGTAGAATAGTAGCGTAGCAAAGATTCGTTGTCCTAGTTGTGGACCAACTCAACACACACCTCATCTGACTATTTTTATGAGATATCTTTATTCTTAAGAGTTTTTTTTCCTTTGTTTTTGTTTTTTGTTCTTTGTTTTTTGTTTGTTTTTGTTTCGTTTTTGTTTTGTTTAAGAAACTGGATTAGATTTTATTTGTATACATACAATATTTAAAAAGCAGGAACGTAAATACTGACCCCCTGAACGACACCACCCAACGTTTGAGGGGGAACAACGTGGTAATTTGGTTGTGATATTATGTGGCAATAAATGCCCTGAAGGCAGTGATCAGCGCCACCGGTGGTGAATTACCGCAACCTATGTCACGGCTCCCATCATTTCAAGTCTGCGCGTCACACTTGACCTGTTTCTGTGAGATCGCCAGACATTCATAAATCGGGACCACTCTTCCATGTTGGCTCAGATTGTCCCCATAATGCACATTGTTTGCCAAACTTTCACGCAAAAAGAGCATGAGATTCACATAATAATATCGACATGAATGAGATCAAATACATGAATATGAGATTAAATACATGAATATGAGATTAAATACATGAATATGAGATTAAATGCATGAATATGAGATTAAATACATGAATATGAGATTAAATACATGTATATGAGATTGTGTACATGTATGACATTATATGCATGTATGAGATTATATCAGATTATATACATGTATGAGATTATATACATGTATGAGATTATATCAATATCAGATTATATACATGCATGATATGTATGAAATTATATACATGTATGAGATGTATGAGATCATATCAGATTATATACATGTATGAGATTTAATTGCATGAGATGTATGAGATTATATATATACATGCATGAGATGTATGAGATTATATACATGCATGAGATTATGATATCATATACATGTATGAGATATTCATGTGTATGAGATATACACGTATATGAGATATTATACACGTGGGAAATTATATAGTATACATGTATGAGATTACATGAGATTATATACGTGTAAACGAGACATCATTATTTATTTCTATGTCTCAGTTATCTTCTTCATCTGTCCAAGAGTCTAATCATATCAAAGATCATTATGACATTCAAGAACAGTATCATGGCTACATGCTCAAGGTGGGCCTCTTTGGCCAACGTACTCGAAGTTTAAAATCCGTGATTAAATTTTAAAATGGTCAACTTTGCCGGAGCTCCGAAAATCCACCAAAAGTACTCAGACTCGGTCTCAAACTAAGATTATTCTCTTGGCAAAACTTCAATACGCTATAAAAAGAGAAGTTTCCAGCTGAATATAGAAGGCAGCATGTAAATATGACATGGTTAGACATGAGTCTTGAGATGAGTTTCTCTTGTGTCTGATGGTCAAGAACGATTGAGAAAGCAGCATTATTTCAAAAATTGCTTCAAACAATTGTTCGATATTTTGCAACTGTGATGACTAAGTTGCAACACGTGCCTTGTCAAAGGTAAGTAATTAGTGTTCTACCTCCACAGCCCTCCCGTCTGAGCTGAATGCAAACCGGGCCACGCTACAGGTGATGTTCTGAATGCAAACTGGGCCACGCTACAGGTGATGTTCTGAATGCAAACTGGGCCACGCTACAGGTGATGTTCTGAATGCAAACCGGGCCACACTACAGGTGATGTTCTGAATGCAAACTGGGCCACACTACAGGTGATGTTCTGAATGCAAACTGGGCCACACTACAGGTGATGTTCTGAATGCAAACTGGGCCACACTACAGGTGATGTTCTGAATGCAAACTGGGCCACACTACAGGTGATGTTCTGAATGCAAACTGGGCCACCCTATAGGTGATGTTCCGAATGCAAACTGGGCCACACTATAGGTGATGTTCTGAATGCAAACTGGGTCACCCTATAGGTGATGTTCCGAATGCAAACTGGGCCACACTATAGGTGATGTTCTGAATGCAAACTGGGCCACAATATAGACAATGTTCTGAATTCAAACTTGGCCACATTATAGACAATGTTCTGAATGCAAACTGGGCCACACTACAGGTGATGTTCTGAATGCAAACTGGGCCACCCTATAGGTGATGTTCCGAATGCAAACTGGGCCACCCTATAGGTGATGTTCTGAATGCAAACTGGGCCACACTACAGGTGATGTTCTGAATGCAAACTGGGCCACAATATAGACAATGTTCTGAATTCAAACTTGGCCACATTATAGACAATGTTCTGAATGCAAACTGGGCCACACTATAGGTGATGTTCTGAATGCAAACTGGGCCACAATATAGACAATGTTCTGAATGCAAACTGGGCCGCATTATAGACAATGTTCTGAATGCAAACTGGGCCACACTATAGGTGATGTTCTGAATGCAAACTGGGCCACACTACAGGTGATGTTCTGAATGCAAACTGGGCCACACTATAGGTGATGTTCTGAATGCAAACTGGGCCACACATTAGACAATGTTCTGAATGCAAACTGGGCCGCACTATAGACAATGTTCTGAATGCAAACTGGGCTACATTATAGACAATGTTCTGAATGCAAACTGTTCGAATTCTGAACTATAGACAATGTTCTCAATGCAAACTGGTCTGAACTATAGACAATGTTCTATACGCTCCTCCCTCTTAACTGAGATTAACTTGTGCTGTGTGCAAACTGGGAAAACTATAATATCTAAAGATGTTCCTCCTCTTCACCAGAAATGTCCATCCCTTAAAATTACGATTTCTATATCTAAAAATAAATTGTTAGCTGAATATCTGTAAAGCTGATAAAACAAAGAACTAAATTTTCAAACTTAAATTTCGCAGATGTCGTATTTCACACACTGAGATAAACTATAAACGATATCGATTCTCAAAGAATGGCAAACTTGTTTTGATAAAACTGTGACGGGCATATCAATGCATATCATAATGGTTTGCACAGTTGCTGTAGTTTAAATGTCCACTTGATCAAAACATGGCAAAAGGAACAGTCCATTTAATAGTTTTCATCACAATTTCCCAAGAATATCAATTATTGTTTTAATACAATCATACTTTGTTAAAGTTACATAGCACGCATATTTTGCAATGCAAATTATGTCATTACCATCCATAGAAAGAATAAGACATATGGTATATCACTATCCTTTCACGTTGAGATAGTTAGCAGAATACATTTTAAAAATGTGAACATAATTAAATGAACTGTACTGAAAATAGGGGACATGATTCTTCAGAGCTATGAAATGCGAGCTTGGCAGAAGATCAGAGAGGATTCACATACAGGCAAGGACATACATATAAGAACAGACCACACATATGGGCAAAGTGGTTGGCCTGTAAATGAAGTATCCGTCTGATGTGTTCTGGCTCAGGCACCTTAATATGTGTACTACAAAGAATGGTATCATCCTGTGATATATCAATATCAACCTGACCTGATCAATATTATGAAATATCGGGAATAATCCTTTGACTTGTGATCCCGCGTAGTAGAAGTCAAAGCCAGGCTTATTAAATTAAATTAAATTAAATTAAATTAAATTAAGGCTTATAAATGTAGGTTCGGACGTGTTACATAATTGAGTTTCCTCTCTAAGAAATGGTAAAGTATATATGGTAATTTTTTTGATATCATAACATTTGTATCAATTAATAAATCACATATGTTAGTAGACATTTTTTTCTTCATGATCATATTTCACGTGTGCGAATTACATGAGAATCTTACTATCAATTAATTCCCACGCATTAAGTAATTCGCACGCACAAATTAATTCCCACGCACTAATTATTTCCCACGCATGAATTAATTCCCACGCACCAATTGAAACATGTGTGGGTCTTTATACAGGTAATAAGAGAGACTGACTCGCAAAACCTCCATTGTTTAACAAAACTTTTAAAATATTAAAAATATACTGTTGCTGAGATAGAAGAAATCCACTATGAATTGAAGACGCCTTGTAAGATACACTTTCATTGCGACTGTTTGGCAAAGTAGAAATTTGTAGAAACTAATTACATTAAAATTTTCGAATAAATTATCACATTTTGATAATCTGTCTTGAGAACAAGTCCTTTTCTGATGAATCATATGAACAAACTTACCCCACTCTTTCAATTTAAAGGGTAAGTACCTCAACTACATTTATTGAATGCATACATTCCATCCCAAGTTCAGTACAATAATAATAAAAGGCTGTTATTGTTTTGACAATGTATGTGTTATACTCTCACCTTGCATGGTGTGGTGGCTGGCGTTCTGCAGATCAATGCTGTAAATGTATGTCAGGCCTTGACAATGTACAGCTGAATATATTTATATGGATGTGTGTATGACAAATCACGTGGTCACAGGCCCTCTTGGATTTGGCTGAACCATTTGTTGTCACATGGGCAAACATATGTGTACATAGTAAACAATATGGTTCATCTAAACGGTGTTCACTGTCATGGAGAATTTTTATTATTTTATTATTTTTATTTATGTTTTGTCCGTTTTAAACAACATTGTTAACATGAAAACATCACGCTAAAATGTTGTTCCCACCCAGATTATTATTTAAGTCAATTACTTGATTGTGTACATTTATATGTCGGCTAAAAATGGACATCTAGTGTATGTGCTATGGATAAGCGCGACATAATTTTAGTTTTCTATTTTGGAACACAATCTTACTTGACTGTCACAACTCCATTTCTCGTTGATACCACAGCAATGTGATGCATTTTAGTTATGAAACCTCCATATCAGAATGTGTAATTCATAAATGTCAATGCAAGTCATATATTTATATATGTTAATGGTGTCTCTTCCTCATCTAATGTATACCTGTCAAAAAGCAAGCCTTTTCCTTTGGGTGAATGCAAATGGTACAGTCAAATAGTGAATGTCCTTTTTTCAAAATTGGTCAAACTCCCTTGTTTGAGTCATATATGTCCCATCAAAAACGTACTCTAGTTGTCCCTGTGTGTCTTTTATTGGGGGTTGGGTCATTACATTTTCCTATTTTCATATTAGACTACAATAGAGCTTACAGACCACAAAATTATAACGTGTGCTTATTGCATCTTAAAATATCGGCATTCTCCAAAACGGTAGCATTTAACTAGGGTGATCACAATTTAAAGGTGGAGTAAACTACCAGTTATTGGAACGGGGAAGAACGCCACAAGAGATGGGATATGGATCAAATGTCAGATACAGGCGGCCTGAGTTCGATCCCAGCTTCGGATTGACATCCCATCGGCAAATGAATGTTTCCTCTCTACCAACATGTGTCCAAATACTAATTATCAATGGCCGTGGTTTGTTATACAAATGAAAAAGTAAGACCCCAAAAGACACTCTTTCTAGAGGGCAGGGCATTGAGACCCTGTGGTAGGCTCCTATGAGATATTTCGCCATTAAGACATAGAAGATCTATTCTTCTTGATTGGTGATTATTCTTTTAGACAATGAACCCCCTTCTTTTATTAATATTCTATTTTATCTTAATCAAATCTATTCTAATCTCTGCCAATCAAGCATATTCTAATTAAATTTATTCTTTTATATTCTAGGATATTTTTATCTATTCTCAGTTATTCTAGCCTCATCTATTCTGGTCTCATCTCTTCAATTCTAATATATTCTTAATCTATCCTTATATTCTCTTCTATTCTAATCTATTAAAATCTTTTGTTATTAGCTAATCTATTCTCATCTTTTCAATTCCTGTCTCTTCTATTCTATTCTAATCTATTCTGATCTATTATAATATATCCTGATCAATTCGGATCTGTTCTCATCAAATCTATTTTAATCTCATTCATTTATGTCCGTTTTTTGTCTCTCGTTGTTTGAGTTCAGAACTGTTTAGGTTATTAATCTAAACAGAAGTGTTCAGGTTGTGTATTTATTGTTAACATATTGGCACAAACATATTAATAATGGACAATTACCCAGAGGAAATGCTCTCATTTGACACCAGGTGGTTTACTTCTTGGCTCTTAAGATTCTCTCGAAAATTGCAACATGTGCCAGCAAAGTTAATGTCTTTTATTAATGATAAATGACCAGGTCTTGTACTTATCACAGAACTATTCATCTCACACAAAGTGCCCCAAGGTAGGAATTGTTTGTTTATCTCTTGTCTTAAGTTGTCTTAATTATTTACTCAGAGTCGGTTTTGACATCGGGAAGAGCCCATCATGTGAAACGCCCCTTTTCAAATGTAAGAACTGATTGAATCAAATGATTTATTTGCCTGCATCATTGTACAGTTACTCAAAGATAAACATGTATAATATAAAAAATAATCCAAGTACATATTTGAACACACCTCAGTCGATCCATATATCAATTGGATATTTTGTCTTGTTCTGGCCCTTTGTGTTCTTTATGAATAAAATCAATTAAAGCTTTCACAAAATCAGATTTTCAAGCGCTTATACCTAATATAATATAAATGTTTATACCTTAAACTTTGTGGTCAAATGTTATTACCTATCATATTATCCCTAAATACATTTCTGTGCCATTTGGAAGTAGATGATTGTTTGTTTGGGGTTTTACGTAACTTTCAATCTTATTTCAGTTATCTCATGACGAGACCTCCTTGTAGCAGATATAATGCTGCCTCATCGAATTGCCATAGCAATATCTAAATCATCCGTTGAATACTTTGTCAACAAACTTTGCTCAGCTGACCAATGATCCAGTGCAAACACCTGTTTAGTAAATGTTTGCTAAAAATGGGGCACCTTCAAATTGAGGCACTAACGGCCACATGCGCATGCTTGTATATGTACGGTCACATGTGCATGCTTGTATATGTGCATGCTTGTACATTGTACTGACCACGTTTCAGCAAAACACAATAATCTTAAGTGCATATTGGTTGATTTCAGGGAGATACATTACTTTGTATCACAGCTACCATTCCCCAAATTTCTCTACAATTACTTGTGACCTTTTACTCTACATGGCGAGGTAGAGTCACATACTACCTCTGTCACAATTGGCATCAAATACGGAACACTTTTTCCTCACATTTGCATACAATTACCACACAGCTCTGCAATTTGTTGGCTCTAAGACACAGGTCAAGCACAATGACAGAACTGTGCACGTGTACATGTCAATTTCCAACGTTCAACAACAAATTAGAATGGATCATTTATAGTTCCTGGTCTTTACTGGCAGAGCCTGTGTCTGCTATGGAGAGTAGTGACCTTTGTGATTTCATGAAACCTTTAAATAAATATACCATTTTAGAAAACAAGTTTAGAGGATTTTTAAATGTATTTTTTTCCTTTGTAACTTTTTATTAACAGACATGTGTAGATCTACTCTGCATTGCAGAGGGAGCATTCAATTACAACCTCTGTAGTCATTGTCCTATATTTGATACCATTCTAAATTTTGAATTCCCCAAGTTATAAATACTTGCCTTGCTCCCAAAAATATCATCAAATCTGAATTGACCAATATAGGGTCATAAATTGTACCAAGGTGTCTGACACATAAACTGACCAGTCAGTGCTGCTGTCAGAACAAAACAGGCATCCCGAGGACCTATCCTGTATAAGAGGGCATCCCAGTTATCTAGACTGAGCAGGACACTCTAATGACAAATGTTTACACGAAAGGGCATGAAGGGACTGTACAAAGAAGTGTACCAAGGACTAAAATTGCATGAGAGGTTAAGTTAGACATAGTGCATCTCAGACGGCGTATATGTGGGTTATTTTTAACAATCTGGATCCAGTACGATATATCGTCAATGGACATTTTTCTTGTTGAATGTATAAAACGTTTTGAATAAACATGATATTACGATTAAACACATTATTATGTTTCATTTCTGGGACAGGGCATTAAACGCAACATTGTTTTTCATTATAAAACACAATATAGCATTTTACCAAATGTGTTTCACAAAAACGTTTATGCACTATATAGTGTTTCCAAATCGAGACAGATATTGTGTTTCATTTGACACACATTAATTGTGACAGTGCAGTTAGCATCAATCAGTTCACAGCCAGATTTTCTGAAAACTGATGACTTGCGCTCCATTCTGTGCGCATCTTTATACCTTTGGTGGCAGCTTGGAGTAATTACAATTACTCCAAGGTGGCAGGGACTGATATGATAAAGAAGTCCTGCTATGGAGGGCAGTGTAGATCCAGAATAATAAAAAGTAATTTGATTTATAATCTCGAGGTGTTATTTGAAACATATGAATGAATAATAGATGAAAGGCGCAGACGAATACAACGATTAGGGGACAAATATCAATGATAGTTATGTGTCTTGTCATGCACAAATAATTGACCAAAACTCTAAAATGAGAATGCCACATGTGTGAGGAAATATTCTACAAATTCTTCACCGTTGTTAATCAAATAATTCACACGGGCTGGCGGGCGTTTGTTTGGGTAATTCACATAGACGGGAGGTGCAGAAAGAGTACTACAAATAACTGATTAAATGAATTCATTCAATTAATATAGAACAAATAAGTTATATTGAAAAAAGTCAAATAAACTGTTTACTTTGTATTGTCAATTTTGAAGAACAAAATATGGTTAATAGTCAAAGACTTGTGCAACTGTTTGAATTTGTTAAAAGCGTATTTGACTTTTTTGGACCGACCCTCGTACTCAAGGGTGAATCTATGCAATTAAGATCAGACAAGTTTAATTAAGAACGAGTTAATAATAAGAGGCATGTCATCACATCATGTGAGTACATGTAAGTCAATAATTGATTGGTCAATAGCTAATTAAGAGAACGCTGTTTGGATGTTATGTGACATAAGGCCTTATTGCGAAATGATTTGAATAAATTTAATATAAATAACTTTAATTTAGCACAAATCTTGTAAATAATGAGTGAGAGTGATGGAGGCAATGCGGGAAGCAGTATGGATGCACATTATCTCTGGTGGACTGGTCTGATTTTAATAAATTGAGCATTTTTTTCTGCCCTTTCTCATCTTGTCAAAATTTCAAATAAGGACACATGAATTATATATTTGACGGAATGAAGTTTTACTTTGCCACATTTATCACTTGATTGTCTCGCATTAGTGGTAAAAAAAATGAAATGTTGGCCTACAAATCCCTCACTTGTACTTAAATTCAATTAAATTATTTCTGTCCTGGGCATTATACAATATCTGAGGGGTAGTACGTCCTAAAAATAGTCAAGTTACATTACATTGTCACTTTAAATATAAAAAAATGTGGAACTATGAATATGAGCTTTGTATTGCTTATATGGTCTTTAAAAAAACTGTCAGAAGTAGGCCAAATTTTGTTAACTTTATAGACCATTGAAAGCAGTCGTTTGAAATTACTTTTGTAAGCATTTGCCAAAATCTTAATCCTGAAAATCGCAAATCCAGACTAAACATTTTCATATTTCTGATTTGAAATGACATATTATTGACTTTTGACTATATTGTTTTGGGGGCAAAAACCAAACAAAAAAATCAAAGATGTGAAGATGTTTTGATAAAGATAAAGAGAAACTATTCCTAGAATTCCTGGTAGAATGACACATATGGAGGTAGGGGTGAATTGCCAGCTTGACATATTCCAAATTTGTGAAATCAGGTACAGCAGCTCGATCCAGGGTGCTGAGTAGGCCGAACTCATTGCAGACAATGAGGAGTTTTTTCTCATTGAAGATATATTGTGTAAACGTTTTTGTCCAGGCATCAGAGCGAAATGCGCAACACATCATAAAAAGCGTTTCATTATTACTTATCTCGTTGTTATGCTATTAGGAAAGTTAAACACACAAAACTGATGTACTTACAATTCATTAATGGTCTGTTTGATTCCATTCCTTGTGTGCTCGCATTTCCAGTCAATGTTAATCCTAGTAATGTTATTTGTGTAGCAGGTGTCATTCATACACAGGTATACATAACATGATGTACAAGACTTGGCAATCAATAACTTGTGAATCCTCTCATCTCCCTGTTGTCAATGCCAGGCAGAATGGTCAATAATCGCGACTTGGCCAACGTCAGTCAGCCTTGAGGGGAGATAACCACTCAAACAGCGGTCAGGGCCCGTCCCATTTCCCCAAAGTTATGTCATCCTATTTTTGTTGTCCTCTTCGGTCGAATTGTCCATACGGCTAGCAGTTGGGGCCAAACTATCTATTTGGTCACGTGACCTGAAAAGACCACTGGTAACCATTGCGAGACCATGTTGTGCAACTAACATGAGGTAGACTGGGTTCTGTCTCAGAAGTAGAGACTGGTACAGGCCACTGCACACGGCCCACAACGATCTCAATACAGTCACAGTTTTTTCTTAATCTTTTCATGCTCAGACTAATTGGTTCATAAGTGTGACCTAATACAAGTTTGGCTTCAACTGATCAGATGCAGTTGACGCTCCAGTTGGTGACCCCAAGAGCTGTCGGCAACACCAAAGACTTGGGCTCAGTTTTTTTATCTATCAATAGTAACACATTATGTGTATATAAATATACAGACAGTGAGACAGACAGACAGACAGACAGACTAATTTTACATATTGAATTCATCGTCCTTGAAGAAAGTAGGGTGTTCTACATTTATTTATTTTTTTCTTAGCTTTTCAGATTCCCTTTGTTCATACCCAGACCTGGTACGAGCTCTCATAATAATAGTCCCAGCCTGGGCGATACAAAATTAAACTTCAGTTCATTTTAAGTTAAATTTAGTTGGATAGTGTGGTAAATATCATAAGAGATTTGTAAAACATAACTATATTCTTATTGCACTACATAACTATGACCCTCCATTTGACGGCGAGCCTGTGATATCGTTGTTACATATGAAGCTGGCTTGTTATAATTTTATTGTTTTCTTTTAGAATTGGAGGAGTTTCCTTTTGTTTACGAGGCTATCATATTCTTTAAAAAAATAGTTAATATTAAATCTAATAATATATTTTGTGTTACATCTTCTGATATCATCTGATTTGCTTTGCTCAGAATTAGACTGCATTTTATTATGATTTTGTCTTTTTTCTATCAACAGATCGAGCAGCAGTCAGTTCGGTTAATGAGAGGTTAGATTAATTTAACCGAGGTTAGAGGTGAACAGAATCACTACTTTCTATTAAGGCCAGCATGGGGCAGCTCTGACTCAGGCCACCGACTCACCTGTCACATGCCACCTCAGGCCACCGGTCAGTGGCAGGTTAGGAATCATTCAAATTCTGTTCACCTCCAACCCGCCCTACTGCTCAGTATTAGTTATATGTAATAGGTTTTCTTGCCAAGTAATTTCACAATTAATCACTAGTGTTACAATGTAATTATGTATATGTTACCATGTATGTCCTGTTACATGCCACGGTTAATCGGCATGTAACTATTGCAGTCGGGCTCTTAGCCCTCGAGTAGCACAACGAAGTGGTTTAAGGGATGTATTTGAGATGATGATTATTATGTGCTTGGTGTGTTTTTTGTATTGTGTTTTATGCCGTGCTTTATATTAATAAAGCATAATTCCACAAATTAATATGTGTGTCGTTCTCTCTCTAATGTTATATTTTCCATACTTTTGACGGGTGCCCTTAACATGTATAGGGATTATCTGTCATACAATGTGTGTCATACAAACGTGTAGGATAATCTCTCGCTATTAGTAGGAGGCGGATCGCGTGGATACTAATTATTGTCATTCAGGTATGTTTCCTAAGCTAATCTGGCCGTGGCGCAGTTGGTTAGAGCGCAAGATTATTAGCACCAGTTCCTATGTGGCTACCCAAAGGTCATGGGTTTGATTCCCCCTCCACTTGTATGGACCCTCACAGCATAAAAAGGTTCATATGAAGGGATGGTAACTGTCAACCTCGAGATTTCCTTAACGATAACATTTCTCACATGAGCCTAGGCCGGTGTTTGAAGTGTTATGTTGTTGTCCTTGTTAATCATTGACTGGGTAGATTTTCATGTCAATGCCCTGCGAGATGAGAATTCGGTGAGGCAGCACTGTATCTGCCATAAGTAGATCACGTCACTGAACTGATGTATTAGGACATGATTTTTTGGTGGCAAAAAAGATCTTTGGAAGCCATGCACTTCCCCACTTATGCTAAAAGTGACGAATATCCCAAAACAAACCAAACCAAACGCATGCAAACTTAATCATAAACCAATATATATATTTTATTAGAGTTATTGAGTTATTTAGGCATTCCAATGATAACAAAGTCAGCAAGTTTCCCCGTTCACATTAATTGAGCTTTAAACCGAACTTATACCTACAAAACTTTTATTTAATCTTAAAGCATTAATGTTCTATGTTAATGCAGATTTTGCGTCGATTTGGATCTTTATTGGTCTTTTATAGCATTATCATTTTCTTTTTATCCTGTACGATTTGCCATATATTTTATCTATCTTTGGTCAAGAAGAAAATCTGAGATTCGTTTGATGGTCCAGTACTTTTTGTGTGTGGAAAAGATATATGTTTATGTGTATGCTGTACTTGAGTTTAGATTTGGCTAAATTCAACTTTTTCTTTAAAATTTGGAAGTGTTTTCCGTTTATTTGTAAAGCTATTTTATTTAACAAATATTTACTAAATAACAGAGCCTTTACTCGAATTTACCAAGGATTCTTGTGTTACATCCCCGTAAAATCTTCTAATTTCATATGTTTTGTTTTTCCTGGAATTAGGCAGTAATTAATTTATTATGTACTGCTCACATATATTCTTTTCAAATGAGAGTGAATGAGTTGCCTCTGTGAATGTTTCATTTTTCATATTTTTTATGATCAAGTCTGCTTTACTTCGATGATTTTAATGAATTCGCTGAACCTGCACATACGTTCTCAATGAATTTCAAGCACATTTATCTTTTCAACCTAATTGGTTTATTTAAATAAGAATTACGACATCTGAAAAAAGGGTCATCACGGTTGAAAAAATAAATGTGCTTTTAATTCCATTTGAGAGTTCAATACTGTAAAAAGTTACTAAAGTGTTGTTTTTATGTTTTTAAGGGTGGTATATCTGTGAACTTCGTGGCCTCAAATGTACATTTTTCTCTGAGTTCAACGTTTTGTTCCTCATTTTAGGATATAACACTTCGATCGTCTCTTGAGTTTTCAATATGATATCTTTTCTCTAATTGTTTCAAGTTATGATATGATATCTTTTCTCTAATTGTTTCTAGATATGATATGATCTTTTTTCTCTAATTGTTTCTGATCATCACATGATATCTTTTCTCTAATTGTTTCTAGATATGATATGATCTCTTTTCTCTAATTGTTTCTGATCATCACATGATATCTATTCTCTAATTGTTTCCAGATATGATATGATCTCTTTTCTCTAATTGTTTCTAGTTATGATATGATCTCTTTTCTCTAATTGTTTCTAGATATGATATGATCTCATTTTTCTAATTGTTTCTGATCATCACATGATATCTGTTCTCTAATTGTTTCTAGTTATGATATGATATCTTTTCTCTAATCGTTTCTAGTTATGATATGATATCTGTTCTATAATTGTTTCTAGTTATGATATGATCTCTTTTCTCTAATTGTTTCTAGTTATGATATGATCTCTTTTCTCAATTTTTTTCTAGTTGTGATATGATATCTTTTCTCTAATTGTTTCTAGTTATGATATGATATCTTTTCTCTAATCGTTTCTAGTTATGATATGATATCTGCTGTTCTATAATTGTTTCTAGTTATGATATGATCTCTTTTCTCTAATTGTTTCTAGTTATGATATGATCTCTTTTCTCTAATTGTTTCTAGTTATGATATGATCTCTTTTCTCTAATTGTTTCTGATCATCACATGATATCTTTTCTCTAATTGTTTCTAGATATGATATGATCTCTTTTCTCTAATTGTTTCTGATCATCACATGATATCTTTTCTCTAATTGTTTCCAGATATGATATGATCTCTTTTCTCTAGTTGTTTCTAGTTATGATATGATCTCTTTTCTCTAATTGTTTCTAGATATGATATTATCTCATTTTTCTAATTGTTTCTGATCATCACATGATATCTGTTCTCTAATTGTTTCTAGTTATGATATGATATCTTTTCTCTAATCGTTTCTAGTTATGATATGATATCTGTTCTATAATTGTTTCTAGTTATGATATGATATCTTTTCTCTAATTGTTTCTAGTTATGATATGATCTCTTTTCTCTAATTGTTTCTAGTTATGATATGATCTCTTTTCTCTAATTGTTTCTAGTCATAATGTGATCTCTTTTTTCTAATTGTTTCTAGTTATGATATGATCTCTTTTCTCTAATTGTTTCTAGTTATGATATGATCTCTTTTCTCTAATTGTTTCTAGTTATGATATGATATCTTTTCTCTAATCGTTTCTAGTTATGATATGATATCTGTTCTATAATTGTTTCTAGTTATGATATGATCTCTTTTCTCAATTTTTTTCTAGTTGTGATATGATGTCTTTTCTCTAATTGTTTCTAGTTATGATATGATATCTTTTCTCTAATCGTTTCTAGTTATGATATGATATCTGCTGTTCTATAATTGTTTCTAGTTATGATATGATCTCTTTTCTCTAATTGTTTCTAGTTATGATATGATCTCTTTTCTCTAATTTTTTCTAGTTATGATATGATCTCTTTTCTCTAATCGTTTCTAGTTAAGATATGATATCTGTTCTATAATTGTTTCTAGTTAAGATATGATATCTGTTCTATAATTGTTTCTAGTTATGATATGATCTCTTTTTTCTAATTGTTTCTAATTATAACACGATCTTCTTTTTCTAATTTTTCCAGTTTTGAATTGACCTCCTTTTTCTAAGTTTATTTCAAATTAGTCATTAATAATACAGGCAAAAAAACATGTATAGTTTTGAACAGAACGTTCCTCTTAATATAGGTTTGTACAATGTCTTCAGGGGGTAGGACGTGGCTCAGTTATAAAGACGTCTGTCTCCTGTGCTACAGGTCCAGAACATGTTGAATTGAATTTGTTTTTGCTAAAGTAGACAATATTTAAAAAGATGATGATTTCATACAGAAAAATAAATATGAAATCCCCATATTGGTTTTTTGTTTTTGTTTTTTCTTATCGATATTCATGTCAGAACATTTAGAATGTATTTATTTTTGCACATGTAGGCAATATAAAAGAAATAGTAATCTAAACCAAAAACAAAGATGAAATCTTCGTATTGGGAATTTATTTCGGCGATTTTCGGAGCTCAGACACGTTTACAAAGAAACTATAACACGAAAGCTACAAAGGTGACGATTTTAAGATTAAGATTTAAGAGTAAGTTGGTCTCGAGGTCAACTTAGAGCATGTTCAAATAACCATGTTGCTGTCAACATTGTTTTCCAATATAAAGAGGCATTATACTGAGGCATTATTTCACCTGGTTTCTGTCTGAGTGTGGTACTGATTGGAGATTCAGGCAAAACAATATTGCATGTTTTCTTCATGTCAACATGTGCAGTCTTGGATATTGGTGGATTTTGGCATATTCCTGATAATAAGAGAAAGGTAATATTCACTATACATAACAATAATGTTATTCACATAGAAGGTTCATGTCGATTTTGAGTTGGCCCATCCGGGGTTGGGATTGATTTTCATGATGGGGTTTTGGGCTTTTATGGTGAAGGAAAATTAAAAGATATTGTTATCCCCTTTCGTAGGATTTTTTAAATGGTATTACATAAGAATAAAATTGGACTTACCACTGCCTCCCTCCTGATTGATCATTGGTTCACCCATATTAATACATGTCCCATTTTGGCCTGAAAAACATTAACTCCAATCCAATATATTTTGATCTTTTAGGATCATTGCAAATTTGCTGCTTAAAATGTGGACAGAAGTGGGTTCGGAATACGAAACTCAACCAATAATGAAACAGGCAGAGTAAGACACGTGACCCAACCTCGCTGCGCAGAGTAGAAATATATCAGATTTTACCATGTTTGTCTCCATGTGCAGACATATTTGAAATGATCCTTATATGTTTTGCTTTGAATATATCGGATTTATACCCAATATGGAAGCAACTTAATTGTTCACCTTATCCTCATTGTTGGAATTATATATCCAGCGATGACATTCTTCTTGTATTCCTTGGTAATAAATATCAGATTCAGCAAATGGCTCAATGATATCAATATGGAATTAAAATTTTCATTATATACATTCAAGATATTAAACGTCAATGGAAGATGGTGTAATTTGTATTTGGAAAAAAAGTAATTTGAACTGGATTTTTCTTATATTCGTTTCCCCATGCTGTACCTACTCTACAAGAGCGCATTAATTATTCCCTCTCCAGATTAATATGTTGGCTATTGACATCATATGAAATGTGATCACTATCATGATAATATAAAATCCTGAGCAGTGATATTTATAAAGGTTATGAGACTGGGTATCTCTGTAATGATTATTAGAACAAGAAAAAAATGGTATTTTTTTTTATTAATGGAAAGGGATTATGTGTGTTTTTAAACATGTTTTTTAATATGTGTCGTTATCTTACACTTTTATGACTTGGGCTCAATGATTTTTTTTATATTTTTGTGCATTTAAATTGCATATTCATAGATTTGTCGATCTTGGCGCAGTTGACATGTTAAAAACCATCAGGGTCATGCAGACCAATTTTGGCTCACCATTAACAAGATCCACTTACATTACATCGGTATTGATGACAGTTGTCCAATCTTCTCACAATGATAACGAAATCCTGTTTCGGGAGGTACTTATATCTTGAATTTGAAGCATCTCAAATTTGATGCAGACACATGGAAAATACAGAATTAAAGAGAACATGGAAAAATGTAAAAAAATAATAATAAATAAATAAAAATAACAAATAGGAGAATATATTCATTTATTAAATTTCCTCGTAAAGAACAATTTTGATAATTTTATGAAAAATAGAATTTCTCCGTTTTACCAACATAGTAAAGGTTTTTTTTCCTGAAAGAAATCTCTTTTTTTGACTAAGGTTTCTTGAATCAGCCAATCTGAATGAACATCACAATCAACATCAAGTTTCAATCTTACAAAATTGGATCATTAATTGTTTAGGATTTTAAGGACCAACACTTCACAAATAAGATCACAAGACACATAAACACCCCTGGTGTTTCTCAGCTGAGTGTCCATGGTGCCATCTGGTGGCTGAAAAAGGGATATCACAGTCTATCATTGAAATGAAGATGTCATACTTTCTACACTAAATGAACATAAAAGCTTGTCAGTACTCGTGCCTTGTCATTTGCATGACCATTTATTATGTGCACTTACATCTGCCAAAATAAAAAAAAAGAATTTCAGTTGGCAATCTGTATATATATATTCAAGTTATATCCCAACTAATGATATAAACATTTGCAGAAAAAAAATGATTGAAAACAATTCGATGATAGGAGACAAACAATATATTGTCAAAATATAATAAAAGTAAAAGAAACATCAGTAAGATAATTTTCAAAAGTCACATGCATTATAGATGTATATGAACCTTGATTTGAACTTGGTTTTATTTTTGTCAAGTTATAACAAAAAGCATCTAACATCTAACATCTGACATCTAACAGGTAACTCATGACGTGTACTCCCCTTAAGAGAAATCAAGCACTTTCTCAACCAACATTCGGCCATCTTGATTTCTGTTATGAGTGAACTCATTGAGTACATATTAACACATTAACTCCCTATGAAACTAACATCCTACCGATCTACTTTCCATATGACTTCTCCAGAAAAATGTGCACCACTCCAGTAACTGATTTTCTTTGGCTAATTTCAATTCTCTGTTTTATGTTTTCGAGTTAAATATATAAAATGTGTATGGACATTATATGACACACCTCATATTCAATATAAATTATTACATGCTAACCTTATATACCTACCTACAGAGAATCAACTAGAAAATGGTTAGATTTAAATGAGAGATGAGTTATAGATATCTGTTTCTTTTTATCGATTTGCATTATTATTGATATCATCTTAGACAAACATATTTTTGGAAAATTTTATTCTATAAATTTAATTTAGGCTGTTGTGTGAAATAACGGAATATCCCTTTATAAAAATAACTTGATCAAGTGATAAAGATGTTGACTATTTGTGTGATTTACCAGTGAGAAGGTCAAATCATACTAATCAACATGGCTCAGTGGGTAAGACATCTGTCTCACATGCTTAAGGTCTGGGGTTCGATTCCCAACGGGAACAATATTTTTTTTTTTTTATTCATGCTGAAACTGAAATCTTCATTTTGAAGTTTTATTTTCGCAACATGCACATCAGAACATATGGAATTGAAACATTTTTTATTTTGATAGAAATTATAAAAAATAATGACGATACAATAAACAAAGGTGAAATCTTCAAAGGTGAAATCTTCATGTTGGGGTCTTCTTAGAGCAGAATGAAAGTCAGAACACATAAAATGTGTTTTTCTTTTGTTTTTTCTTTTGTTTTTTCTTTTGTTTTTTCTTTTGTTTTTTCTTTTGTTTTTTCTTTTGTTTTTTCTTTTGTTTTTTCTTTTGTTTTTTCTTTTGTTTTTTCTTTTGTTTTTTCTTTTGTTTTTTCTTTTGTTTTTTCTTTTGTTTTTTCTTTTGTTTTTTCTTTTGTTTTTTCTTTTGGCAAATGGAGAAAATACAAAAAAATAAAATAAAATGTCTTTATTAGCAAAGAAATGGAACAATTTCAATTTTCATACAATGCTCTGACTCCAAGTTTTCTACAGTACTGACAAAGGGTGATACATGGCTCAGTGGTTAAGATGTCTGTCTTCTATGCCAAAGGTCCAGGGTTCGAATCCTGGTTGGGAAAAGTATTATTTTCATGCTGAAGGTGAAATCTTAATATCTGTTTGAGTGATATGTACTTCAGGAAACATAAATTGATTTGTCTATTGCAAATGCAGAAGAATAAAATAATAGAAATGATTTGATACCCCCAAAAAATTAAATCTTTATATTGGAGTTCTTATTGAGCAATTTGCATATCAGAAGAATATAATTTTTATTATTTTATTTTGCAAACATAGACAATATTTGAGCAATATGCATGTCAGAACATATAGAATTGAATATGTTTTTGCCAACAAAGAAAATATAAAAATTAGTAGTTATATGCAGAAAACAAATATGAAATCTTCATATTCCAATTTTATTTCAGTTTAGAAAAAAATGAATTATAACATGGATCCAATTTCAAGAATTTATCATAGACTTTAAACTTCGAGTAAGTTGATCAAGAGGCCAACCTTGAGCATCTCTGAATGAATCCAGTGCGATGCAATAGTTCCCAATGTTTCAGCATTATTATGTGTCTCACAGGTCTGATGATATGCTTTGACCTTTTCTCATGACAGGATTGCTCACTCAACATTTCGCCTGGATCCACATTTAAAAATAAACATGGACTGTACCTATCTAAGTCGTTGTTACAATTCATCAACACTTAAAACATACCTGCAAACAATGCTCATTCTTAAATACATTCAATCAGATTGGTATATTATATATTCCAAAATAATTTTCAAGATCTTCAAAATGTGTAGTTGTCAATATTTGACCATATCAGTCACTGACAGGATGGAAATCAACAGGTCACATGTCACTTGTATGTGCATTTCTCTGTTGTCCAGTGAGATCAGTCAACAATGCATGTACTCATATGTGCAAAGATCACCTCTTGGAAATGGTGTTGATACCTCTAAAATAGTTCTCTATAGCTAGTTTCACAGTTGTTTAAACACTACTAACAATATAGAATTAGAATTTCTATATTTGAAATAAATTCAAATATTGCAATCATTATTTTAATTGTCAAATAAAACCACAATTTGAATAAGAAACATGTGTAGTAATAATGCTCAGATGTGTGTACAGTGATTTGCCCACTATTTTTGACATGTGAAAGTGACTACACACCCCACTAATCTGAGTACTAATCTCAGTAAGCAAGTGTTCCCAGCAGGATGCCAGCTCATATTTTTAATCTCTAGCTACGGTACCCTTACCTGAGACTTTCCTCTTTTTGTCAGGTATGTTGGCTTAAGGGAAAAACACGTAATGCGGAGAGAGGTAGATACATGTATATAAGTGACAGATATAAAAGGGAGTACTCTGCATTGCAGAGGTAGTATTCAATTACTACCTCTGCAGTCATTGCCCTGTTTTTGATGTCATTCAAAGTTTGGAATTCCCTGAGTCATAAATACTTTCCATGCTCACAAAAATATCATCAAATCTGAATTGACCAACATCAGGTCATTAACTGTAACCAGGTGTCTGGCACATAAACTGACCAATAAGTACATCTGCGAGTGTGAAATAAATCTATTTATATTCTTTCACCAATGAGTGGACCACCAGATTATTAT
Source organism: Amphiduros pacificus (assembly GCA_949316495.1). Classification (NCBI taxonomy): domain Eukaryota; kingdom Metazoa; phylum Annelida; class Polychaeta; order Phyllodocida; family Hesionidae; genus Amphiduros; species Amphiduros pacificus. Next base: position 16,441,935 of record OX439007.1, on the reverse strand, counting down.
GAATATTGATGACTTGCGCTGGATTCTGTGCGCATATTTATACCTTTGGTGGCATGGACTGATATGAAAGAGAAGTCCTGCTTTGGAGGGTAAAAAGGGAGAAGAAGCTATGCAAACTGTAATATATCGGAATTTGAATACATATTCAGCTTTAATCACGTATATTATTGACATTCGTAGCTCAATATGTTTTGACTGTTGGGCTTTGACTGTTGGTTTGATTTTTTGTTTGGAGTTTTACGTTGACCACTTTCAGCTTTGTTTCAGTCATTTCATGGCGAGACCCATTTGAAGCAGATATGGTGCTGCTAATGATTGATACACTGTTAGTGTCAGGGATTTCTTATTACTCTGCATTACAAATGTAGTCCTTTCCCTATATTTGATACCATACAAAATTTGTTATGAATACTTACCTTTCTCACAAAAATAATATCAAATCTGAATTGACCAACATCAGGTTATAAACTGTAATCGGGTGTCTCACACATAAATTGACCAATCAGTACAACTGCCAGTACAATGCAAATCTATTTTATTCTTTCACCAACCAGTGGACAGCCAGATTTTTACGAAAACTGATGACTTACGATCGATCTTGTGCACAGCGTTATACCCCCGGGGGGGTTACTCTCATAGTCAGCATACCGGGGAAGCTGGGCTAAATAGGGTCCTTTTCGCTGATATTTTCCCTAAAACAGGTTAAGATATTTCATCATTTCCCCTAAAACAGGGTACTATTTTTCAAATTTCTCCCTAAAACAGGGATCACAATCGCCCTTTCCAAATCTCTCCCTTCTGCATCATCCCTAAATGAGGGTATAAAAAATTCAGCTAGTCCTAAATCAGGGTACAAATAATGATAGAATATTTCCCTAAATCAGGCTCTGGGGTTTTCAGTTCCATCCGGGGTAAGATATTTTATCATTTTCCCTAAAACAGGGTACTGTTTTTCAAATTTCTCCCTAAAACAGGGATCACAATCCCCTTTTCCAAATCTCCTCCTTCTGCATCATCCCTAAATGAGTGTATCAAAAATTCAGCTAGTCCTAAATCAGGGTACCAAATTTCAGCTAGTCCTAAATCAGGGTACCAATAATGATAGAATATTTCCCTAATTCAGGCTCTGGGGTTTTCAGTTCCATCCCAGCCTCCGTGGGTTAAAATCATGAGAGTGTTTAAAGAATGAAACTAGTCATCAGAACTTTAGGTTTATAGCCAAAAAGTAGAATTTTTACTAATCGTTATGAAATTAGTATTTTTTTCAGATTTTATTATAAATGCTACGTACGTACGCATACCGTAAAACAGATAAAATGTGAGCAAAACAATTGTCTTTTGTCCTGAGAACGCAGAAAATATGTTAGGTACTGTATGTAGACACTGGTCATAAATTTCACACCATTTTAGATAAAATAGAAAAATAAAATAAATTTCTTCAACAATACGTTTTTCTTATTAGAATTAATTAATACAAAAATAGTTAAAATATAATGATAGCTATCATTATATTTAACAGTTTTGTGTTTTTGTAAATATTTGAAATATAATGATAGCTATCATTATATTTAACTGTTTTTGTATTAATTAATTCTAATAAGAAAAACGTATTGTTGAAGAAATTTATTTAATTTTTCTATTTTATTTTATTTTTTATTTATTTTATTTTTCTATTTTATTTTTCAACATAAATTTAATTTTTTGTTTTATTTGATATTTTTTTGTTTAATTTGATATCATTATTTATAATTTGCACTTAATGTTAATATATCATGGTGCTATTGAAATTTATGTTGCAAGTGAACCTCGATCAACAGGTCTCCCTATTATGTATCAGTTTTATGTGGACAAGTTTTCATGAAATCTTTTGAGTTGTTGAAGTTGTCATGTGATGTATTGAAATTGGATCAATCAGATCATGACGCGCCTGACTGCTCCATTATCATCTTGTGTTTCTCGGAGAGTGGTCGCTCCTGCGTGTCCATTGAAACCTGCCCATCTGTGACTGCAAACTTTACATCTAGGTCTCACAAATATTGACTGTTGCACCATGGCGGGAAATTCAGGAACCTGCTTTTAATGGTTTAATGATTTATCAACAATAAATCTACATCTACATCTACAAGTTTACTCAGCAAAACCAATTGGCATCCCGCCGAGAAATCTCAAGGGAAATTCAGGAACCTGCCTTTAATGGTTTAATATCATTAACAATAAATCTACCTACATCTACAAGTTTACTCGGCAAAACCAATTGGCATCCCGTCGAGAAATCTCAAGAAAATGATCACTATCAAAATTGAATTATTTGAAATTCATAAATGACCAGTTTCAGGTTATTCATTGACTTAGTATTCTTAAAATTCCCGAATTACGAAATATTTATCAGAATTATTTTATCAGATATTTTAAATAAGTAGCATTTTTGCATATTTTGCCACCAGGTTTGAGAGCAGAATTTTGCCGGCAGGACAGGTGAAAGTCTTCCTTTGAAGTGTTGCACCTGTCTCCGTCAAGTCACGGCTGTTACCTCTGCATCAGGATCCCACACAAATGTCTAGGTAGGTGTCCTTTCACTGAGTAATATGTCATGTTTAGCATAGCTGTAATACTGTTTGAGTGTGTTGACTCCTCCATTTGGTTCAGCATTTTAGCTCAACTTTTATTTGGGGAAACTGTTCTGTTTTAAGAATTTTCCCCCTTTATTTTCAAGGTCATGTTTATATGAATAACTTGCAAAATATCTAACATCACATCAGATTCACTCATTATGTCTTTTAAAACATCTAGAATAATTTGACTGGTGTGTCTCACAGGAATCTATGTATGCTTTCGGAAATTGTTCATTATTGATTGCTTTAATCTCAAGTTTTAATTTATATATCACATTTTTATATGAAACACTATAAAAGGAGGTGCGAATTGATTAGTTTGTGTGACCTTTATGCACTCACTACAGACTTGCAATATGGACTGTTTGAATCCAAAGTTATATTTTTCTTCTCATGTTTTTTTCTCTCGTGTTTTTAAGAATATCATGTAACATTTTGGTTAAGCGAAATAGAGTACTCCATCAATTCATTGTCAAAATAATATCGCTTTACACCAGTATTATACGATTTGGTACCATGAAACCAATCACTTGTGTTTGTTGGAGTGAACTGGGGTCAGGGACAAAATAGCATTTTTAGCATCTGGGTAATATATAATTTAAGTATACGTTAATCTAAAACAGTCCACAGTATCACTGACAGACTAATGAATGATATGGAAAAACTGACAGACAGGATTATCAGATTAATGGTTCAATATGCATGAAAGGCTTTTATTTTATGGAATGTAAATGACATTCTTATCATTCAGGAACTTGAGGAACTCTTTTATCATCTTAATTTGTCAATCATTGTGATCAGAGATTAGATTGGCAAGATAACAGAGTTATAATCCCCTGCTTATTAAAGCAATAGGCACCTTGTGTTTGTGCAGAACTTAAAAGTTTCCAGACTTGATAAGAACTTTATTGTGTGATGAGGTCTTTAAATAGGCAATTCTAAATAACTTTATGGTCATGTATAAATGTGAACCATTACTGATATCGTGTGAATCCTGTTGGTCACGCTTGCTATTGGACAACAAATGCACCAGTGGTCACATACAGATGTAGCAGTGGTCACATACAGGTGTAGCTGTGGTCACATACAGATGTAGCAGTGGTCACATACAGGTGTAGCAGTGGTCACATACAGATGTAGCAGTGGTCACATACAGGTGTAGCAGTGGTCACATACAGATGTAGCAGTGGTCACATACAGGTGTAGCAGTGGTCACATACAGATGTAGCAGTGGTCACATACAGGTGTAGCAGTGGTCACATACAGATGTAGCAGTGGTCACATACAGGTGTAGCAGTGGTCACATACAGGTGTAGCAGTGGTCACATACAGGTGTAGCAGTGGTCACATACAGGTGTAGCAGTGGTCACATACAGGTGTAGCAGTGGTCACATACAGATGTAGCAGTGGTCACATACAGGTGTAGCAGTGGTCACATAGAGGTGCACCAGTGTTCACATACAGGTGTAGCAGTGGCCATATATAGGTTAACTGGAGATATCATGAAAAATAATTCCTGTTTTCCTTATTGCCAAATTTGAACTTATAAGAAAAAAAGCCCATATGTATATGATAATGAGTTACTTTTAGAATGGACAAAGCAGGTGACTGTGCCTCTAATTGCTATGAGGGTAGATAACAAACGAGCTTCAACAAACCAGTATACATCTGTTTGTCTCATCAATCATGACTATCTTTGTCAGGGTCAGGGTTGCATATGTTCACCCTTTGCTATAAACAAACCAAGAAATATTAACCTAATAGACCTTTAATTTAGGAAATATAAGGCAACGTAGATCCACAACTTGAACATCAAGTTTTCCAACAAAATAGTGATACAAGCAATCTAGCATCTTTAAGTAAATTATGTATGATCTTACATATTTAAGCATTATTATTTTCTCAAGACAAAACAATGTAACAGCATATATAATGTGACCTAAACATGCAACAAAATATCATTAGACTGTAACTTATTAGTGATATTAAAAGTATGGCAAAACTATCAGCAAATGCACCCACTCACACACAAGCTGTAAAATCTGGCATGCTTCACACAAAGTAAGATTGGGGAACAAATGTGGCCAAATTTAGCCTTTCACAACCATCATCAACATCTGATCATGTGATGTACTTAGTAATTCAGAGGCTATTTTTAGCGCTCAAGATTAAAAAAATGGGTTGGTGGGTCAATCAGTTTATTTGCAGTTACCCACAAAATAAACAGTAGCAGTTGACCATGTGATATACACCCTTAGTCAGATCTTGTGTTCTCATGACTCACAATGGTTCAGGAAATAGGTCAGTTGGTGCATGGCAGCCTCGCCTTTCGCGAGCGGAAGCAGCTGTGAGGAGTCGTAGATGGTTTTTTTGGTCAATTATTATGGATTATCTTAGATTGAAGTAAACGCACAGAGAATCTATTTTATTAAAGCTCACATCACTGAGAAGTTGCCCTTTTCCCTCCCACTGACCTTTTCCATTGTGGAAAGATATGCCCCGCAGAGAGCATATAGATGTGAATCTAGCAAATAAACTGCGTCGTTACGGGTTTCTCAGGCACTCATCATGCTCATATCCTGGGGACTCACTAATCCACCCCATTCTTTAGCAAGAATGAAAAGGTATATGAATTATGTGTGTTAAGCCATTATAAACACAAACAAATGTTACCATTGTAAAAAAAGACTTAACATGTACATGGAGTCTCGACAAATTCACAGATAAACATCAAATTCCGATAAATCACAGTTGAATATAGTCCATTAGTTAATCTCGGATACAGGAAACCAGATTAATTATAGGCTTATTACAATGTGTGAACATCAACACGATCGAAAAATAACAACACCATTCATTGTGCATGGTAAAGCAGTGCTTTGGGTGTTTATTTTAAGTTTTAGTTTGATCAGTTATTGGAATGTTGGGTGCCATAATCTCTTCAGTCTATCATTACATATAAAAGCCCCCATACAGTTTGAAATTCCTAGAGCTATTTATATTGGGATCTCTGAAGAGAGGTTAAAATCATTTATTTTATGTAATGTGACCACACTAATTAGCTGTGAACACATTCGTGAACTATTTTACATGTATGTAAAGGAACTACCGGTATATACATACTGCTTTTTCGTACTTCTTTTTTGGTTTAAAAAATTCTTTAGTTTATAGAAATAATATATAGTTCTTTCATTTGGCACTTGTTACTGTGTTTGAATATCAGACATTATTCTCATATCTTTTAAATTTCATGTTTTCTTGATTATTATCACTGCATCCCCAAAAGTCCGAAGAAAGCAACGTATTAATATTTGATAGCGATTTCTTTGAGTTTTGAGTAAATATGCCCAAAATGTTCAAGTCAATTACCACTGTAGATTCACATTTTTAAAATATATATTTTAGCTAGGAAACCCCTGTTGAATTATAGTGTTTGAATAAAGATTATCAGCTTTAGGCCAGGACAGACTGGATTAGCAGGATTAACCTGGGGCAGGTCAGAAATGCATATTTGTTGACTTGATCAGTAACAACATTACCTGCAAGGTGGGCAGAGTGGTCAACACATACTCAAGTACTGAACACATCTATCAACTTTTATTTGATCTCATGATCCTGACCAATAATAAATGGCCACAATTTTGTGTCATGTTCAGTGATTGGGAAGGCCGCTGCAACAGTCACATTTAATTCTCACTGCTTGCGTTTCAACATTTCTTAGCCACCAGGTGTCTTTTGTGTTTGTACAAAGCATACTTTGAAAGGTGTAAAAGTCCAGTCACTCAGTACGGTATGTTTTTTTCTTATTTCTGAGTGGTATAATGAATTTAATCTTGAATCTCACACAAGCTATTGTTAACACCACATACTTGAGCTTCTGTGTAATTGTTTTTTTGTTTTTCTTCTTCAGGCTTTTACAAAATGCACACCAAATGCAATTTAAGTATGTTTCACTTTATTTTTAAATATTAAGATATGATTTGATAGGAAAGAACCATATTTTGTTTTATTTTTTGGAAAACATTTCTTGTATTACTTGCCAGAAGTCACAGTGTTGGAGTAGTAAATGGAAACATAGTTTTCAATTCTTAAGGATTAGATTTTTTCTCTTCAGAAAATATGAGGTCACATTCATAGGTGTTTTCAGTAATATTTTTTGATAACTAACATATGACGAGGCCTAGAAAAATATAAGTACTTGTAAGTTATATGCTAATAATTGATGGCCAAGTTAGTAGCCAATCAGGCGCCTTCTATCATGCAGGATAATTGGCGTCAGGAATACATGTTAAATGTCAGGACCTCACAGGATTCGGCCGAGTATAACGCTGATCCTGTGAAGACCAACAACATAATGAAGTGGGCTGAGACAGTTAATGGCACGTTCCTGTAAATGGAAGTCGAATATTGAACCAATTATTTGATCGCATTTGTACAGCAGTGGATTACGATAGACAAAACGTGGATCACGGCGAGTTGAACGCGAGCCAGATTATGAACTACACTTTAACTCAAGCTGTCTGATAGGAGACAAGCATTATATTGCCAACCCAAGTCATTTGTGATTATTAGCTGAGAATTTCCCTCACAGAAAGCTACCTCGGATCTCGTATAAGACAATATCAATGTTCGGTAAGCTGTCATGCCTTGTATTTAATACAGTTTTCTCCTACAATCATCTTGTAAAACAAAAATCTGTAAAGAAAACAAAAACGCACAGAAAATGCTACTTGTAAAAAAGTTGGACGTTAAAGTTCAGGTGCATATTTTTGATAATGTTTTTCCATGCAATATAAGCAAGATACGTGAACAAGGTAAACATGTTTTTAAGGCAGATTGAGGAATCGTAAAGCGTAACTATTGCCACATTGCCTGATGTTTGCACAGGGTACTTTAATGTTAGGAAAGGGGGAAGCTTATCAGTGCCAGTCATCAGCAATGTTAGGCATAAATGAATTATACCTCGAGAGCACTGCCATAAAACCACCTCCAGTTCTCATAGATGCCAAAACGTGATCCATAGTTCACTGCAAAGTTAAAATAAACCATCTTTTCATGTTGAGATAAGCATGTGTGAGTGCATTGCTTCATTCCTAGGGTGTGAATGTTTTGAGTCATGTAGTGTCTATTTTCGACCTTACTTTACACAGCTTAATAATAATAATAATGTTTTTATTTGACATTGCAATGACATGTTGTTATTCCAGTATGTATGACCAATTTGCAAGGCTCGTTAGGTTTTCAGTAATTGTCCATTATATCAACTTACCCAACCAAACAGATAGTCATCCTTGAATGATCAGTTGAGAGGGTACAGCTTTGGAATATGAGTGCAGACATACTTTTAAACAGGATATTTCATTGAGCCTTTAAATACAGTAATCTGATACATGACTTGAGACATGGACTGCAAATTTGTGTTATTTATTTATGAAAATGTTCAGCCATTCATTATTCATATGTCATATTCCTGGGCTTTGAATGATCTTATGGATGAACATCATTTTTACCTACATATGTCAATGTGGTTCAGAAATTGTAATGTTTCAGTTTTGCTTCTCACATAATATATGAATGAAAATATTTTTTGAAAAACATGACAGGCTTAAATTGCAATTTTTGAGGCATGTTTTTGGTATTTTCATGGACATGATTTGTCAAAAGAAATAACAATGGACCAAAAAATAATATTATGTTTACCCATTATTTTGTCAATTTTATTAGTTTTATTGGTCATTTTTTTCAAAAAAATGAATCTTGAGTTACACACATCTTTATTGATGCTATATTCAGATGTGGATAATGCTTTCACAAAGTTGCAAAATAGTTGCATGACTCCAGGTGTAAAATATATCATGATCGACCACAGACATTATTGAGTGACAAAAGCTAGTGAATCTAAACACACAGAGGTTTTCGTGATGATAAAAACATCTATCTGCAGTCTCACAAATAGAACAGCTCCCGTCCTTTATTGCGTCGGGACATTTTAGCGATAATTACCCTCTTTAGATGTAAAGTCGTGAATTGAAGAGAGAACTTGCTGTATACATAACATTGTGGTCGGAGTGTATGAGGGAGACATTCAGATGTACACTTGACATGTTACACAGGTGTTAAGTAGGCAGTTACATGATAAGATCTCTATCTTCAACGATGATCACAATAGTAAATACAGGTCTCAAAAAGTCCTATGTGGCAGGTACAGTTTTTCATATAATTTTCAAGATATGTTTTTTATTGCCCCTTTTGAGACTGGTATAATGACATAATTTACACCGTGTTTATTTGTGAAATTGGGTGGTGATGTTTAATTTGAAAATAACTTCAAAAGTGGTTCCCTGTGATATCAAACATGATATCGCCTTCCAAAACAGCAGAAGCAAAATTCAAACCAAAATGAATAATTTTCTAGTTTCTAGGTACAACATAAAGAGTTGAGATTTTTTTTGCCAAGTTTTGAAGTAAAGTCTTTTGTCTGTACATACATGTATGTGGCTATTTTTTAACCCATAAAGGTAGTTGATTTTTTTTATCCTGATGCCATCCAGATTGCTGATAGTAAAAGAAATAGATATCCACTTTAAAAAAAAAAAAGATATCCACAACAACAAAAATTGTGTGGAAACCCTTTGTATGGTATTGATATGAGCAACATATCTTGAATGCCATCCAGATTGCTGATAGCAAACATAGATTCTCAATACATGTCTGAGTATATTGCTATATAAATGTAATATTATAAATATATATGTTATTATATTATTATTATCATATGTGAGTCAGGATGTGGAGTGGTATGGAATCATGTGGACCAAGTATCCATATAACTTTGATATTTTATTGGGATTTTTTTTTCATTTCATGCACATGTAAAAAGTCCAGGGCTGTATTGTATCAACAGGTTCAAAATTATGAACCCAATATTTTGGGTTCAAAATCAGTGTTCAACACCAAATTTGAACCAAAAGTATAGTTGCAAGGTAAATCTCATCAGAACCCTGGGAGTGTAACAAGTTCAGAAGGGTCAAATATTGGAATAAATGTAAACAAACTTACAATTCATTGATTGGAGCAAATATTAGAACACAGTTGCCTAAATATTGTTGGTTTAATGAAAAAAAAAACACTGGAATTTAAAATTAAATGTTAAATCCTGTAAAAATCATATAAATCAACAACATAAAACTGAAGTGCAGGAGATTTTTGGTTAAAAATGAAGCTGATTTTAGGTTCAAATGAACCAGAACCTGAAATCGGGATCATGGACTAGGAACTCGGGATCATGGACTGGGAATACTAGTACTTTTGGCTCAAAAATATTATGAACCAATTATTTGGTTCATTTGAACCAGATTTTGAGCCCAATATTGGTGCAATTGTGAACCTGTTGATACCATACAGCCCTGGACTTTCTGTTTGATTATAAATTCCTTCCTCACGAAACAGTAAAGAAATTCTAAGCAGATTTTTACTCACAGCTACTGAAATGTTTTGAGAAATAACATTCCAAACTGAAGTGATAATTCAACAGAAATAATCTTATTCATTGCATGTCTTTTCATCCAACTTCCAGTGTAGGCCCAGTGATATTTTTATAACCCTGGCTGCTTTTCTTTGTCAACCAACCTCATTCTTGACAAGTGCTATTCTCTTCAATATGTAGTGCATACATATGCTTTGTCATTGTTATTAGAACAGTTTATGATCAAACTGCCCTTCAATAAGGATTTGACATTCTTTTGAAAACAATTATTCATGTAAGAAATTTTGGAGGATAACAGGATGTAATTCAAATTTATACTATTTTATATTATTTCTAGTTCAGCCAGAAGACTTTGATTATGGCATATTGCCAAAGTTAAATCATGAATTCGGGCTGGTAAGGAAACCTTTACGTTGGCTCAGGAACCTGCAAAACTTTTAATAGCATTTTTTAGCCTATGAAACCTTTAAGACTTTTTTATGCCTTGAAAACTGAAAAATTGCATTTAATTTAATGACTAGAACCTTAATATCACACCTGATTCATCAAGTTGTCTAAATTATAACTCTCTTAATATCTCCGAAAAGCAGCACTGTGGGAGTTTTAGAGTTTTTTTTGCTTTTCAAGAGTAACTTTTCTTTGATTTTAGCTCACAATAGTAAATATGACGTTTTCCATGTCAGCATCATTTTGTAATCTGTACATGTACATGTATATGAAATTTAGACAAGATACATGATGTATAATTGGCTGAAATAGCCTTTAATTGGTGGCCAAAGAGCCTTAAAAATCACTTTTTAAAGCCTTTAATTATATAACCTTTAGATAAAAATTTAGTGTAGGTTCTGTGATTTGATAAAATTATTGATTTTGTTCTAAAACAAAGATCTTATGGCTTTGTACCGATTCACAATTAGAGACATTTATGAGATAAATGGCAAGTCGTGCTTGACCTGACCAAACCTGGCCTGAACTAACCTGCTCTGGCATAACTGATTGCTGCATGTTAGAAGAGTAAATTGTATTTTATATTTGTCAGAGTAGGATGAAATCATGGGTGTGCCAAGTTTCATGTTTGTTATGTTTAGCATGTTACATGTGGAAAAAATGTGGCTAAACGATTTAAAGGGCACATTTTTCCATGTAAGCTAAACATGAAATAAGTTATTTATTCTGAGAAAGCCATCTGTGTGATGTTGGAATGTAGACACATGGTGATCCCCGCTTGCTGTCATTGTTACTGTGGACACTTCTTGCAATCGTCTGTTAACTGCTGTCTGATTGGTCAAAATGATTGCCATTGTCTCCCACCATTGTTTCAACTGCCATGATTGGTCCCTAAACCAGATATGTGTACTGACACCATAAGATTATTATAAAGATATATATCTTTCATCTTATAACAAGCATCAGCATTTAAATTTGTGTCAAGTGCAAGTCAGTATCCTCCACAGGATTTTATTTATTTATAGATTTTTACACAATGGCAGTTGTCAAGAGATATATAAAGAATGTATCATGAATAGGATAACGTACACTAGTATGGAATTTCGTCACAAGAAACATTCAAAAGTCTGTGGTATTGTCACAGAATCATGCAAAAGTCTGTGTTATTGTCACAGAAACATGCAAAAGTCTGTGGTATTGTCACAGAAACCTGCAAAACTCAGTGGTATTGTCACAATAACATGCAAAAGTCACTAGTGTTGTCACAGAAACATGCAAAACTCTATGGTATTGTCACAGAAACATGTAAAACTCTATGGTATTATCACAGGAAACAGACCCCAGGTCCCATTTAATATTTCATGTTTACAGCCTCATGCCAACATGCTTTGATATTTCTCAAGGCATTGCAGGGATCCCAGGATATACCACTGTAGAATAGAATTGTGTAAATATATATATACAAGATGTGAACTACGAATCTTGACTATAATACATTGGGGACATTCACATATGACGGAGTATAAAAACACAATGCAGACACCATTTGAATGTGTTTGGCAGTGAAAAGATAATTGTGACAATTTCTCCGAATTATTCATCTCCTTTTCTCAGTGCGTTTGGTTTGACCTTAATATACTACACTAACTTGAATCTTGAAATATGTTGAATATTCCTTTGAAGTCTAACAAGCATGTTTTTATAGAATCATGTACATGTATGTACAAGATGTGAACTACGAATCTTGACTATAATACATTTGGCTTTGATTATTTGGTCACATATACCTTGGGAATAGCACAGTATTGGTGACCTCACATGACCTCACATGACCTCACATGACCTCATGTTCCCAGCATTCAAATTGTATGCTTACCATCCTACCTACAAGTTGTTCCTCTGCTTACCTCTGCCTCCAAAGCCATGACTTGGCTGCAAATCATGAATATTCATACAAATAAAGAAAATGAATATTCATAGCATCATTAGATTATCTTGTTGGAACAATGGTCACTATTTGCAGTTGTTCTTCTTGTTTTATGCTTGCCTTTGATCAGACCAAGAGTAAACAATTATCAACGACTAATGATAATTACAATATCAACAACTAATAAGAATTGTTTTTCTCGCTAACCTGCATGGCTTTGTCTGGCTCAAATGGTGCCAACATGTTGATAGAACATAAAAGTATATAATGGTCCCTGTTTGTCTGATGATGTGCATTGAGGGAGAACCCTATCTGCATATTTGTTAATAAACTTGGGTTCTTCATATTCTTTGTGAAAGCAATCAGAGGGCTTTTCAGGCAGAGGGAGGTAAATAATTGACTTCCTTTGCTTAGCAGAGTGCAAGTTACCCTCAGCAGGCAACTTACAGCTAGATTTCAGACACAAAATATATGAATAAATAGATCTTGATGAAAAGTTTTATCGATTAAACCTCTCACCATACAAATCCTCTACATTGTTTTTTTTTATCTCAGAAATTCTCAGATCACAAAAATTTTCAAATGTTTTCATGTCAACAGAGATACCACCTCCACGCATTCCTATGTAACAGATATTTAAATGTTTTAAATGCCTCTGATGTCAAGGATAATCATATTTTTTTACTTTGATAACTGTCTTTTTGTAAAGGATTACTGCAGATTATCATCATCACAGCAATCCCAAGTTAATCCTCATGTTATTTTATGTTCCATTCATTAAATATAATAATAAAGTAATATTTTTATATCAGGTGAGAATCACTCTTCTTCTTGGCAGTACAAGCCCTGAGGATATGTGAATGGTCCCAAATGGGATGTTTAGGCCAGAAAGACCAAAAAGATAGTGTCTGAATACTTTAATCAGAGGTTTTAAAGTGAAAATCTATACCCAAATATTGTTCTGAATGCAATTAGTCCCACATTTGGTTATTTATATAAATATCAAATGCATCAAACTCCATATATAACAATTACAGAAAGACTTTATTCTTCTTTGCCTAACCATTAAGTTTTGCATTAATTGAATATTTTATTTTAAATTATATGATGGGAGAATTGTCAAGAATTCTTTAAATAAAAAAAGATGGTTTTAAAAATAAGTTAGGAAATTACATAATTATATAAGAAATCCTCTCCTGGTCTTCTCAGTCAGGTTTTGGCTTTTAAATTTGTTTGCATCACATTCACAGAAACTTTTGACCTGCGGATGAGAGGCGGAAATATGTCTTCTTGACCCCCGGATGGATCTTTGGTTAGCTGTTGTGAAGGGGGTTGGACCAATCAGTTTCAAGTTACTTCTTTTGATTTCTGACACAAACTGATTTGAAATCAAACAAAGATGAGATAAAGAAAAGGTTCTGGACATGGTCTGCTGTTCAATTTCAAATTTATAGTGCACTGCAGGGTTTAATTGTAAATATATTCCGCCATGCAGAACTTCTCTGGAAGTTGCAATCTCTTTATACAGCTGTGACAATTATTTTGGATTGCAATGTACTATTTAATGAATGTTTTAAACTTGGCTAATTTGTATTGTTTTATATATAAAGAGTAGTATTGTACCATAAGTAACATTGAAAAAGATTGGTACATTTTAATGATTTAAGTGTTGTATTTTTGGTATTGTAATTGTTAAAATTTGTTTAAAGCATACCTAATATTATATTGGAAATATTCACAGATTGGGTTTAACATCGCAATTGTAACATGAGAGAAATGGTTATGAAAATGCATTGAAGTTCCAAATGGCAGTCATCTTAAAGTGTTCAGTTAGGGTCACATTTAACTGTTAATTTGAACTTGAAATCATCAATGTTTTTACATTTTAATGATTTAAGTGTTGTATTTTTGGTATTGTAATTGTTAAAATTTGTTTAAAGCATACCTAATATTATATTGGAAATATTCACAGATTGGGTTTAACATCGCAATTGTAACATGAGAGAAATGGTTATGAAAATGCATTGAAGTTCCAAATGGCAGTCATCTTAAAGTGTTCAGTTAGGGTCACATTTAACTGTTAATTTGAACTTGAAATCATCAATGTTGCCTCTCCAGTTTCAATGCAAACTTGACCCCGGATTTACACATGTAATTGTCGGGAACAAAAACAGACCCATGGGAATTTGTGCGGAATTAGTAATAAGGTTTAGATAACAATGACTTTGCCACCACAAAGATAGCAGTGGAATACCAGAACAATACAAAGGTGCTTAACAGGCCTAATAAGGTTGTGTAGCACTCCAGTATAGGGGCAGGTACCCTGGTTTGGTCATTAAGGAGAACCATTTGAATGTAAGAATTTTTTTGTTTTTTTTTGAGGGGGAAATATTTTTTTCCCTCAAAAAATTTATTTTCTCTATTATGACATTTTTGTGATCCTAGAATGCTACCCAAAATTGATACAAATTTTAATGAATTTATGATGGGGAAAATGGTGTTTGATTCTTGTCCCTCACCAGGTGGTATAGACTGATGTGCCCTGTGTGAGGGGCTAGCAGAGGCACTCAACCGTAGCGGTGGTGTGCATGCATTGTGATGAAGAGGGTCTCACAAACTTGAGTGATTTGCTATCAAAGCCACAGGAAGGAGTTTTGACTCGAGTGGAAACATATTTATAATTTGCTGGCAACGTCAGAGGCCAGAGCCGTGAGCTGTTTGTCGAGAAAGTGTATTTCTATCAATTTGGAAGCTAGGAATAAGTTATAGATTTAAGGCGATGGAACATGTTTGATTGTCAGGTAAGGATGAATCTCCTGATACAGTTTAAGGCAGCACGGACCGATCAGCAGAGTCAGTTGGAAAGTTACTGCTTTCAGATTCCCCTGACCGTTGCATTTTATTAGTGAACATGTTGCCATTTGAAATTCTGACATTTGAAGTAGGTTTTGGCATGACCGAACTCATACATTGCTGTTCCAAGTCAGAATTGGGACCAAATATAGAGAAATAAGAAAAGGCATCAAATTTGAAATATGGATAATAATTATGATAATGCGAAATAATAAAGCAAAACATGGTAAAGTGATCTTTGTCTTATAAGCCTTATTGTCTTATATAATGCATTTAAAAGTAGGTTCAAAGTTCAAATGATTCGGCAAGATAACATCTGATAGAGAAACAGTCTTCTTTTAAATGTTTTGGACGTTACAATGGGTAGACAGGAGGTAGCTGTAACTGCTATATAGACCCTCATCGGCTGACCCTGGGGCATATTTCAGTTGAATAGACCCGCGGAGAGGACCCAGGTCTTATAGATATTATGCCATCTGACAACACTCAGTGCAGACGAGGTGCCTGGAAAATATAATGATTTAATGGTAGTGTAACATTCACCACTTCAGTCATAAATTTTGTTTTAGAAATAGATGCATTTAAGCAGTTCAAATTTTCTCTCCGATTTCAATTAGGATTTTGCAGTGCAATGTTTGAAATTGTGAGAAAATGTCACACTAAGGGTCAGGGTGAATATAATAAATATAATAAATATAATAAATATAATAAATATAATAAATATAATAAATATAATAAATATAATAAATATAATAAATATAATAAATATAATAAATATAATAAATATAATAAATATAATAAATATAATAAATATAATAAATATAATAAATATAATAAATATAATAAATATAATAAATATGATAAATATGATAAATATGATAAATATGATAAATATAATAAATATAATAATATAATAGATATAATAGATATAATAAATATTTAAACTTTCACATGAAATTGAACTGATGGGCGCACAAAATGAATGAATCATTCTTTTTACTGGTTACTACCATAATAAGTCTTTTGTCTTGTTGAAAAATGTTGTGGGGCTGAGCTCCCAATTTTACCAGTGAATAATCTTCATTGAATATGTTGAATCATTCATATAAGAAAAGTTGTCACAATATTGGCAAATACCAAGTAAATGGTTTACTGGTTTTAAAGAAATTCCAGAAGTAAAGAATTTGATTGTGTTTGCAACAGTCGTCAGTAAGTTATGCAAATAATGAATGTTTATCAAATACTTTCTTTGGTGTTGAAAGTATTTGTATAAAAAGAATGTAACGTGTTAAATCATTTGAAGATTTTTATCTGACATTCCTATCCAACCTGGCATCTGCATTCCTCCGGAAGATAGTAGACCTCTGACTAGTGGCGCCACCATGTGTGTGAAGATGTACGTGAGAACACCTGTACATATACATGGCTCTCTCTAACATGATCCCATTCACCATAGATCATAAAACACATACTTGTGTCCCTATCAACGCAAAATATCACTTACTCAGTGTCTTAAAATAACAAGAATTGAATGCGGTTTTATTTTGCATGACTCCATTTATCATTTGTTACTTGACAAGCATGATTTTATTACATTTCTAAAATCAGTGTGATTATGTTTAGTCAGTGGATGAATCATTATATTAATTTTGCATCATTAAATCCAACTTATTTTGAGAGATCTCTTTATAGATATTTGTACAAGTTTACACATCTTTTTACCAATCTGCTGTAAGTAATATTTGCAACAACAAAAAAATGTAAAAAAATAAGATAAAAATATCTTACTTATAAAGCAGTTGCAACACATCTTTTGCAACAGAAAATCACAAGTATGCTACTATATTTATTTCAAAAATGAATAAAAAAAATTCTATTTACAAAGCGGTTGAGCACAATGGTTTCCTGGTACCTGGTATCTTATGCACATATCAGTGGGCACACAAATTATGTCTCATTATGCCCCAGTGTGGTTGCTCCATGAACCCAAATGACACAGCAGGGCCAACCACCATAATTGGAAAATTGACCCCCAATTTAGGCAGGGATTAATTACAGAAAGCTTAAGAAAACCGTTTCTTTTACATTGACAAGACATGACATCAAATTTGCAGTGACCATATTGTTTTTTTGTAATGGTCATTGCCTGCATTGCTTGATAAACGTCGAACCTTGAATTGTTTTTCTTGAATTTTTTTTCTGATTTCAAAAAAAAAAAAAAAAAAAAAAAAAAAAAAAAAAAAGAAAAGAGATGGAAAAAAAAAGAAATTATTGAGAAAATATTGAGTATTATTAGCAACATATGAATGAGTTATCTGAGGGGTGTGTTGGAGGTTGTTAAGATATCAATTATCATTAGTTGTGGTCATTAGTTGTGGTCATTTGGGGTCACAGCAGGTGCGGGGGAGGAAGGACACATAAATCACAATAACAATGCACCAGTCAGTCTTATTATTGCCATACAGTCTACACCACTTACACACTATTGTTTAGAGAGAAAAGAATAGAGATAGAAATAGTGATGTTTTTAGCATACCTGTAAAATCACACAAGTGCGGATGGCAGATACGACTTCAGGTATGTCGGTACAAAGATATCTACTTAAATTTGTCATGTTTATTTTATTGCCTTTAACTTTGCGGTTTTGGGCCATTTATCCGAGGAATTTATTTCCTTTTATCGAGATTTACTACCTGTGTTTGACTGAGCTTCAATCCCTTCCCTTTATGGCCCCTCGCAGCATAAAAAAGGTTCAATACCTACGTAGGAAGTTATAGAACCTGGAGCAATTCATTTTTGATATGTATCCATTAAAAACTCAAATGAGGAAACTGATATCCAATGTTTTGTCTGTAAAACTTTATATTCTAAAGCTTTAATTATAATGAAAGAGAGGATATATTTCAATTAACACACAATCCCTTTGAACAAATCATTAATTATATATCTGGATTGAATCATCATATAGCTGTCTTGATTAAAAATTTCCCACTAATAATGTAGGGTAGATAATGTAGGTGTAGGTATTATAATGTAGGTGTGGATCCATTGTCAGGAGGCATACCTGTGGGAAAACTGTTTGATGTGTTGTTAATTATCTCTGTGTCTGCCCGGCTTTGTTGTGAGTCATGTGTGGATTTAGACAGATATTATGTACCCGAGTTCCTGCTCGTCTCACTGAACAAATACTCACAGGAAGAACACTAAAGTCATTAATCTGTTTGCATGGTCCTGATAGGGAAAAAGATGTGATAATAACGTGATGTATAAAAGATACATTCATAGTGACAAACTTTCATGATACATAGTAGTAGAGCATTCATTTTATATAATTATTACATTTGATTGATCATTTCAATTGTGATACTGTCCCAAGTTACTGGGCTCTGTACTTATCTGAAACTTTCATGTAAGTTTGTGTTTATTCTTACCTTGGCAGTTACATTTTGTCAACTAAATGTTGATAGGATATTATCATGTGATATCTGTCATTACTTTGGGACTCATTATATCATATATATTAAGTGGAGGGCAACCAGTGCTGGATATTTGATCAATGATCAGTTGATATTTTCAGATGGAGAAGTTTATTTAAAAAGGAAAAAAAATGACAAATAGTATTTTGATTTATATTAGCCTTCAAATATTTTCAGATGGAGAGAGAGGTATACTTAAATGAAAAATTATTAAATAGAATTTTTATTAAGATTAATATTCATATACGGTAAGTGTAATTCTTTTGAAGTGTGTGATTTGTTTATATTTTCAGAGTGCGATGTTGGTGGATGCTGAGACAAGATGACCCAGAGTGCTGCCTTGCATGAATGGCTCATAGAATCCGTCAGCGGGTTAGTATCCACACATATATTGCTCATCTAGTCTTAATGCATATTTACATTAAAAAGATACTGAGAAAATGATGAACAATATTTGGTTTGTGAATGACGAATGAATGAATTTGATACTTGAAATAACAACTTCAGACAAAAAAAATTTCATATATTTAACTTTTAAATGACATCCTCAATATGTTGTTTTCTAGCAAAAACCTGAAAAAAAATATGAAGTTTTTCAAAGGTTTCCATGATAATTTTTAAAAAAGATACCTTTAACTTGATTTCATATATTATTTCAATTTAGAGCTTTTTTGTGATAATAGGGAAAAAATGCCATTTTTCTTTGTGATTGAAATCAGGCTGGAGCATCACTTATTATTAAGTGACATTAATAACACATTGCCAACCTACAGGATAGGTGTGTGAATGCCACTGTACAGAGTGTGATAGCTTCGGGTGAGAAACCTTGACAACTGTCACACGAGTCAGTGTCAGTTCTCCTCTGAGGTGTCACAAACACTCCTCACACCAAGGCAGTAAATGCCAATTACCCAACATTCAAATGCTGTCAAAGCTTTGTGCTAAATATATATGGCATTTCAGCAGTTTATGTGAGTGATTGCCACGTCATTGCCAAGTTCAGTTTTGAAAAGTGCCACCAAGATTTTACTCATTTGTAGATTTGCTCACATCAGGAAGGATTTTATTCAAAGGTTATGAAGTGAGTTTTGTTTTAAAGAATTTCCAAATTTGTCATCACCAACTCAGAAGTTTTCTGGGGTATTTTTTCAATCCAAAGTACTGTACAGGTCTGGTCTTCATCAACAAAAATGGACAATGGTGAAAGAGGAGGGCTAATACAGCTGGATTCAAAGATATTTATTTTTTTTTAAATTTTTTTTTTACATTATTATTGAACAAACCATACATTTATTTTGATATAATATTTTTTAATTTTATTAGACTTGAGTGAAATGTTATTGGATTATCCAATAATTATCCATGCATATAGCAAATGAGGATACAGTTACTATGCAGTTTGGGAATCTTCTTTCCCTCCCCAGGGATCTGCATCTTTCAGCTTTCCTTCCACTAACATCTATTGTTTTGTTGGGAAACATTTGCTGATGTTAACCTACTTGCGCTGTCCTATTCTTTCACAGTTGGCTATAAAGGAATGCATGCATATATTCAATTTTATAAACTGATATAATAAAATCTTTTTATTAATAAAACCTTTTTTTTTCCGCAGGATGCATACGAGGGAGTCTGATTCGGTGACTCAGTGGCTGGAGGACCTGCGGCTGATGACGGAGACGGAATGCATGTGTGTGCTGCAGGGGAAGTCTCTAAGTAAGGACAGCACGGACGTCGTGTTCACGTCCACCAAGACCACCAAGGACTGCATCGATAGCATCCGCGCCCGGGCCCACGTCGTCAGCGCCGAGTTCTCCAAACTATTCAAGTAAGAAACATACCTAAATTGAAGAAAATAAGCATCGCTGCAAATTTGTGAAAAGTCATGTCTATGGCAAAGCTCTCAAAAGCTGTAGTGTTCTCCAGTCACCAATCGGCAAAGCCCAGAAAGGTGATCTGGAGGGGTTTGTGGAACATGCAGGGTCACTTCTTCTATTTCAACCAAGGAAAAGTTTGGTGGAGTTGATAGAGCTCTGGTGGAGTTGATAGTCAGCTGCAAAAACCTATGGCATTATAGATCATTGCAAAGCTATGAAAAGTTATATCCAATCAACTATACATAACTGCAAAATGTACATCACTCCAAATCTATGAAAAAAGTTTTGTCTGAGACACTACACATAACTGACTGCTAAGCTGTTAAAAGTTATATAATATTTATAATTTATTATAATTTTTTTAAAACATAGGAAGTTGGAGAAGGAGCGATGGAAGCATGTGAAGTCGGGGTCCATCAAGCTGACCTGTCAGATCCGATCTCTGCTACATGAGTGTACCTCAAGTAACCCCCAACCCATCAAGGAACATGCCGAGGTAAAGCATCTATTGCCTATGCTCTGTCACCCAACATTAAAAAAAGGTTAAAGTGGACAGGGTGGGGTATTGTGTTATTAGCTCTGATAATATTGAACCCAACTTGCAGGTTTGAGCCGAATAAATAAAAATGTACAGTTTCCAGCATAGATTTAGTTAAAAATTTTGATATTGATTCAATTTCAAGGTCACACTGAAATAATATCACAGAGATATCTCCAAGGACAAAACTTGCCATTGAAATTCAATGCCATATATGGCAGTGTTTTAAACTGGTCCCAGGACTGAGAAATCCTGCATTTTTAGTGCCTATTGTTGTAATGTTGCAGCCTAAGGGTACATCTTTGCAACCAAATATTGAAATTCTGCTTGCTACTTGTAGGTTCAAGAAAAGGTCATGGAGGAATGTGCAAAACTGGCTCAGCATGTAGAAACGTGAGTTTTACCTACCAGAAGAAAGTTTATGTTGCTTCACTTATAAATGGCAAAAAAAAAAAAAAAATTTGGTCTTTGACTTGGAGAAAAGATGATTTTTGCAATGTTTGATTTCAAGATTTCCAGCTCCAGTGTCAAGCTCTATCATAACTGCTCTGCATGGCATTGCGTATTCGACATGACTTAAAATTCCATGTTATTTGCAGTCAGCTGGAGGTGAATGGCCACAAGCCACAGAGGGCGCCTCTGCTGCAGCTGCTGACTCAGCTCGGACAATCCTTCAGCAGAATAGTGGATTTATCCCTCGGCTACTTAATCAAGGTTTGTATTTGATTTGAGAAAAACTGGTATTTGGAACTATTAATAAGTTATTGTGTACAATTATGAAAGCCGTAAAAGATTCATTTAAGAAATTATGTCTGTCTGGTAGAATTAAGGTAATAGGTTGCTGTGAAAGAAAATGTTTTATGTGAAAAAAGACAAAGGTTAATAAGTTCCCGCTTTTTATTATGTATTTTAGAAAATCCTGACAGCTTTATCAGAAAATACAAGTGTGTATAGCCAGACTGCAGCCATAAATAGTCTGGTAAACATGGGACTGGAGGGAGAACATATGTGCTACCTCATTGCCAGGGTAATGTCTTACTGTTGCTAATGTTAAAGTGTATGTGGCTATTTGAACTGAATTATTTTCCTGGATAAAATTGTTTCTCTTTGTGAACAATCTTTTTTTTTGTCTGAAAATTCTTGCTTACAATTACACAATTTTTGGGAAGTACCTGAAGATATTTAAAACTTCAATCAGATGATGATGAATTGTATGATAATGTATTATTTCAACCCAAATTTTCAAGATCAGAGGTTAGTTCAGGCCGTTTTGAACTGTAAGAACCTCATGACATTGATAACTTCCAATCATGTTTTAGTGAATGATAATGGAGGTTACAGGTCAGCTCCTCAATTTTTTTTCACATTAAATTTCAATAAATTTCAATATTATCCTTAAAAGCCAAGAGTGAAAAGCCTTTAAGAAAATATGGAATATCACTGCTATTGGCCTCCTTATTAAATGCAATGGCAAATAACGTTTAGAAGTTCCCTTCTATGAAAACCAACTTTTTACTTTTGCTACAAGCCCTTGTCCTCATTACTGGTTCTCTGGTAACCAACTAATTATGTGACTAAATAAGAGACAAATAAACACAAAAGTTGAAAAGAAAATGAGATGTCCCAGATTGAGGGTGCTTAAAGGTGTACAGATGGTCACTGAAATTTATTCTGAATTTCAGAGTTCTAATTTCATACCACACTATATTTATTAGCTCCCATTGAGGAGCAGGAGCTATTGTGTCAAGCTGCATCTGTCCATCTGTCCATTAACAAAATCTTCAACATATCACAAGATCCCTTTCTCTGTCTTAAATGAGTTTCACAACTGTTGTACAGAAATTGTATTCAATTTCTTTAAAAATATAGATAAATGAATTCAAATATTGTGAAGAGAAGAATAAAAACATTGTAAAGTGGGCAATAAGAATATTGTAAAGAGTACAATTAGGATATTACTTCAACAAACACATTTTCATGAGTGATTTTGTGTTTTGCAGGAGGGAGGCGTAAAGACGTTGTTTGACCTGTGCCAGCAGTCCAGCCAGCAGTCTGTGTATGGGACGGCCCTGAGAGCGGTGGCTACCATATGCTGTGTGCCAGAGAGCATCACCGAACTGGAAAAGGTAGGTCCTCACTGGTGTCAAGCATTCATTTATCAAACCGGCTCCACCAAAGATCTTATTTTAGGTGTTATGACTACATGTATGATAATATAGACTAAGGTTTACTCCCCGCCCTTGGCGACCAATGCAGCATTTGGAAAATTGCACCTAGCCAGTTTCAGTCGTCTTATCTTTGTGTTATATTTGGGTAAATGACCTGATTTTATTTGCAGGTAATGATGTGGATTGTTTTAGCTAAAATTTCAATGTGCCAGTCTTTTCCCCCTTGTATATATTATCATTGTTTGCAGGTGAATGGTGTGGGTTGTTTGAGTGATATTCTCAGTATCTCAGTCTTTCCACCACTGTATATTGTCATTATTTGCAGGTGAATGGTGTGGGTTGTTTGAGTGATATTCTCAGTATCACAGTCTTTCCACCACTATATATATTGTCATTATTTGCAGGTGAATGGTGTGGGTTGTTTGAGTGATATTCTCTGTGACACTGAGTTACCAGAGGCAGTGAGATCAGAGGCAGCGGGGGTGATAGCCCAGATCACGTCCCCGTGCATGGACCATTATCAGCATCTGGCCGGCTTCATCGAGAACATGGATGACCTCATCCGGGCACTCACAGGTCAGTCCTCATCTATCAGCATGATCAGTGAAAACATTAAAGACATACTCCCTCATGATTTTTGTGCTATAGATAATAAATTTATTTCATCACAGATTAGTAATTACACAAATTTTATAGAAAAAAATATATGTTAGCAACCATGGAAACAAATAGTCTTTTATGTTCATCTTGGAACCCCCATGGAATATGATCATTTGTTGTAGTCAACTCAGAATGACGTCTGTCATCATGGTCAATGACACACAGCCGATGTGTAAATTTACTAATACATGACCTACAATGATATTCTTAAGTTATAATGCAATTATATATTTAGAGCAGCTGTCATGAGCAATACCATTTTTGGGCAAGATTATACTGATCAGTAAAAAAAATTTGAAAAGTATGGTCAGAACCAAATTTGACTGGTGTAATATATTAATGTTTTTTGGGGGGTTGCAGGATTATGCACGGAGGCCAGCAACCATGAGGTGTTTTTATTGGGCGCTGCTGCTCTGGCTAACATCACGTTCATGGACAGCATGGCATGTGAATTCCTGGCTCAGTACGGAACCGCCTCGGTACTCATAGAAGCATGTCATCTCAATAACGGCTACACACTCTTTGCTAAAGACCAGGTGGGTTCGTTTGTATGATTAAGGTTCAAACATTTAAATATATTATTTATTGGCCAAATGAGTTTTTCAGACTGTTGAATAAGGCTTATTGGATTATTGTGATTTATGCTTGTCAAGTTCATAAATGGTGCACTTGTGTCAAGATAAATTTTAATTTCATTTTTATTTCGTGCTATGCCAGGATTATTTATAATCAGGTTCCATCATGATAATGTATGAGAGTATGGCCAAAAATAAGTAGACTGATAAGAATTTAATATAAAATTGCAAAGAAAAGAATATGGATCTACATATATGAGTGTTCACAATATGAATGACTTAAGAGTGACCAAATGTAACAAAATATAACTAAATAGATGTAACCTCACTGCAGGTGGCGACAGTGTTGGCGAATATAGCGGGAGTGGACGTGTGCACGCTGGACATTGTGGACCATCATGGGACGGAGCTGCTGGTTCAGTTCCTGTACGAGACTCTCCCGCAGGACGGGAGTGATGCCGAGAAGGCGGCCTGCGAACGAGTCCAGCAGAAAGCTGCGATAGCCCTGTCCAGACTCAGCAAACACCAGGACGCAGCTCAGCTGGTGGTGGAACTGCATGGTGAGTGGTCGACTATTGTGAACATTTGCTATCAGGCCAACAGGGTCTAGGAAGATTGAAAATTCATGCTCACCAGTAATTAAAAGGAAGATAGTTCTTAAAAACGCCACCAGATGGTAGTGGTGAAAGGGAAAAAGTGGAGACCCATTTGGGGTCATCCGGTCTATTATCGATTGTTGGGGTGGTATTTGGAACATTTCTGGCTATTACAGAGGGAAAAGTAGTCATAGTAAAAAAGATTGTCAATGCTCAGTTTACCGAGATACAGGGGAAAAAAAAACACGTAAATTGTATACTGACTGATGTGGGTACTGCAGCAAAGCACAAAGTCACACCTACTTCATGGACATAATAAGTGATTCAGGAAATATAGGTGGCGTTTCCTGAATATAGGTGGTTGAGCACAACTCAACAGTTTTAAAGCTAAAAAAAAGTATTTTTTCACTTTTTCTTTTCTTTTCTCTACATGTGTATATTACTCACAGCTGTTGTTTATTGAATTCAGGAATTGAGCGGTTGGTGCAGCTCTGCCGGGAACCTAACCATCGCAATCACAGTGACTCAGTATTAGTGGCATGCCTTGTAAGTAGTAAAATGTCTCCAATATATAATAAAGTAATATTACCATATCTATTATTATTATTATTATTATTATTATTATTATTATTATTATTATTATTATTATTATTATTATTATTATTATTATTATTATTATTATTATTATTATTATTATTATTATTATTATTATTATTATTATTATTATTATTATTATTATTATTATTATAATTATTATAATTATTATAATTATTATTATTATTATTATTATTATTATTATTATCATTATCATTATCATTATCATTATCATTATCATTATCATCATCATCATCATCATTATCATCATTATTATTATTATTAATTATTATTGAACCTTTGCAATTCTCTTTCTGTTGTAGGCTGCTTTGAGAAAAATTTCAAAGATGTGTAAAATGGAAGATTTCCAAGGCCATGAGATTCAACAACTTATTCAACCCAAGTTGATGGACTCCTATCTGATTTGTTCCAATGGAGATGAAAGCTTTGTGTGACAAATACACTGATCTGTCTTTTGCGTTTCAATGGAGGTGAAAGCTTTCTCAGCCAAATACACAGATGTGTTTCATGTTTCAGTGGAGATGAAAGCTATGACTCACAAATACATGGATATGTTTCCTTTTTCAATAGAGATGAAAGCTATGACTCACAAATACACATTTTATGTAGAGATCGAAGAGATGAAAACATATGGATTCTCAATTTTATAATCTTTAAAACAAAAAGAAATCAACAGAAACAAATATATCTGTTGAATACAATTTTGTCTGCTCATGCATGGAATCTAAATGAGCTCCTGCGAAACATATATGTGTAACTGGGATATTTATACAAGCGTGACATATTTGCTCATCCCTTATTTGTGTTGCCCTGGATGTATTTAAATTATTTGATATCTTTTATGGGAAGCATAAATACATGTACATGTAGTATCCACTCAACATGGTATCAACCACACTTAAATCTGATTTGTATCACAAGTCTGTCACAAAATTATATTCATTGGAAATTCGTGGAGAACACCCTCGTCTCAAATTTACAATCCAATAAAGGATATGAACAACATTCCTGTCTCAAGTGCAAGGATATGAGCAACACTCCTGTCTCAAGTGCAAGGATATGAGCAACTCTTCTGTCTCAAGTGCAAGGATATGAGCAACACTCCTGTCTCAAGTGCAAGGATATGAGCAACTCTTCTGTCTCAAGTGCAAGGATATGAACAACATTCCTGTCTCAAGTGCAAGAGTATGAACAACTCTTCTGTCTCAAGTGCAAGGATATGAACAACACTCCTGTCTCAAGTGCAAGGATATGAGCAACTCTTCTGTCTCAAGTGCAAGGATATGAGCAACACTCCTGTCTCAAGTGCAAGGATATGAGCAACTCTTCTGTCTCAAGTGCAAGGATATGAACAACATTCCTGTCTCAAGTGCAAGAGTATGAACAACATTCCTGTCTCAAGTGCAAGGATATGAGCAACACTCCTGTCTCAAGTGCAAGGATATGAGCAACTCTTCTGTCTCAAGTGCAAGGATATGAGCAACACTCCTGTCTCAAGTGCAAGGATATGAGCAACTCTTCTGTCTCAAGTGCAAGGATATGAACAACATTCCTGTCTCAAGTGCAAGAGTATGAACAACTCTTCTGTCTCTAGTGCAAGGAAATGAACAACATTCCTGGCTCAGGTGCAAGGGTATGAACAACATTCCTGTCTCAAGTGCAAGGATATTGGCAACACTCCTGTCTCAAGTGCAAGGATATGAGCAACTCTCCTGTCTCAGGTGCAAGGATATGAGCAAATCTTCTGTCTCAAGTGCAAGGATATGAACAACACTCCTGTCTCCATTTTAAAAGTATAATGGACACTTCAGTCTCAATTTTATAATCCAGTGCAAGGATTTGAATAACTCTTCTGTCTCAACTTTATAATCCAGTTCAAGGATATTGAATACAACATTACAGTCAAACGCTTCAGAAACAAGCCACATATGTGTCCATATCAACTAAATTTTTGTCTCATTTTTATTATCTATTACAAGGATATAAAAACACATACTTGTCTCAACATTTTGATCAAGATATGTACTTCATACCTGTCTCAGCATTATAATCCAGTCCAGGGATATTAACTGCACATGTTTCCAAATGATGAAATTATGCACATATCTACAGTCTACAATGTAAGAATATAATACGTAAATCGATTTTATTTATGTAAGAAATATAGTTTAACTGTATCCAATGTCAAACTGAATCTCTTTGAGTTGAAAGTATTTATCACAGTCAAGGGTGATAAATTGGTTATTACGGTAGATATTAAACATCATGTATAAAATGAGGTTTAAAACATGAAGTTGTCATCATCACACTAGCATTTAAAAACATATTATAGAACAAAATCCAATATAATGACATTTGTTTATTTGTTATAACCTTGGGTTGTAGGTGTACAAACAATATGTTTTTCAAACTCATTATCATTTAAAAAGACACCTGGAACATCCAGTGTCTCATTCAGGTGTTCTAAATATAGCCTTAGCACAGTTCTAATGTTTTCAGCCTATGTTTATAAGAGTGATATAAATAGGAAATCCAAGAAAGAGACCTATTCACCACTAATATATTCCCAAATGTATTTATCCATACATTTTACAGTGGTCTGCTATTGTAAATTCTCTTCTCTTACATTGACTCATGACTAGGTGAATGGAAAGCTGTACATGAAAAATACTGTAAATGGTTCATCACTTTAATGCTTTGAAAAAAAGGTAATGAATATAGTCACAATCACAGATGTTGAGATGTTGTGCACATTTTCACATTTTTTTAAACATTTAACTGTTTGCATTAAGATCATGCTCACATGTCTAGAATTGAACACACACACATTAAGGGATATCATAAATTCTTGAATTATATATGTCTGTGTGATATTATCTACGACTGACTGTGCCTTGCTTTAACAATATCAAATGATTAGAAATGTGCATTCTTGGCCGCTATTTTGTGGTATGAATTATTGAAAAGAGTACTTTGAAATTAATGAAGGCTTTCCATACACAGATGTTCACATCAAAGTTGATTGTCATGAGGTAAGTCATGCCCTCTGGTTACAAAAATATAATCTATACCAAAAATCTGAAAAAATGATAAAAAATCTTTTATGGTTAGTAATTCCAAAATATTTTGGAAAATGATTACAGTTTAACATCTTTTTTTAGAACCTTGATGTTTTGGATTGAATTTAAGACAAAAATCATTTATTTACAAAAAATATATGTATATTTATTAAGGATATAGAAATCCATACCTTCTATACATTTGACTACCATGATTATTTTTTAGTTATTAAACATTTGTGTTTGTGTGGTTGCAATGATACGGCATTTAACAAAAATAAGCACACTGCTATTAAAAATCATCTTGCATCATAGAGAAAAAAAAAGTTGTGCATCATGTAATGATCACCATTTTGGGATAAAAAAAAACAATATGTCTACCCATGATTTTACAGTAAATTTCTTTTTAAATCCTATGTCAATAATGTAAAAAGATGTTATGAATTTGAGCTGAAACAAGATCTGTCATTACACAAGATAATTATTATTATGTATTTATATTTTGTCAGTAATAAAACATTTATTACAGATCTATGGTTGTTGCTTCTCTATAAAGCATAATATTGTTAAATAGTTCTAAATTCAAAGACAAGAACTGTTTCATAATTATATTCTATATTGATAAGATTTACATTGAAAAATATATTGAATACCTGTTACCAATGTTCACCTATTGGATACCTAATATCAATGTTCACCGTATGAATTTTATTGGTTTGTTTCTTTTGGGTTTTTCATCACTTTCAACATTATTTCAGTCATTTCGTGATGAGACCTACTTGTAGCAGCTATAGTGCTGCGTCACTGGATTGTCATGTCGCAGGTCCTTGACCATGTTGACATGACAACCTACCCAGTCAATGACAATGGGTTAACCCTTTAGGAATGGGCCTCAGTTTTGTATCATTCAAACTTCCCATCTCTGAGAATCGAACCCACAACCTTTGGATCACCACAGCATTACTGGTGCGAATCAGCTTGTGCTCTACCCAACAGCGCCATGGCCTGTGGCTGCCTACAGATAGATTGAATGGTTTCTAAATGGTTCATAAGCATAGATTGTTCGAAACCATTTTCAGTTATAATTGTGACAAAGTCTGGATAAAATAATAATTAAATAATATAAGTAATTAAGTAGAAGACTAGTAAATAATATGCCTTATTAGAATAATTAAAGCCTTGTTCATTAAACCATTAAAACATGAAAAGCCCTGTGCATGTAATTAAGCTTTCAATATTAAGGGTATTTATGGGTGTTGGTAGTGAGTGTCCTCTGGTGGCAGATTTTCTGAGGGAACTACTTTCTTTTTATGCCAAAATGGAACGTTTTCAAAAAAGTACGGGAAAAATGCTCAACTGTCAAAAAGAGTTCCTTTTTCATTAAAACTTTCAAGTCATGAAATGACATTTTATGGTATTCATTTTTGTGATAAAATTATTGATTTATTATTTGAACATCACAATGGAATTTCTTTGATTATATTGGAAGCTTCATATCTTTTTAACTCATAAAAGATCATTTCAAAAATGAATTTTTTCACCTCCCTTCACATATCTGATTTCCAAACTTCCTTTTTATTTCCAAATTATACTGTGGATGCTTGTAGCATGGGACTGTGGATGCTTGTAGCATGGGACTGTGGATGCTTGTAGCATAGGACTTGTAATGTTTGGGCATAAATAAAGGACAAACTATATGTAGAGAGTTGGATCCATGCTGTTATTCCACCACCTGATACATCATAACCGAACTGCTCGTTCAGTCTAGTTGTTCACACTATAGCTACTGCTTGTTGTGTTTATATGAACATCACAGGACTGTGGATGCTTGGAGCATGGGACTGTGGATGCTTGGAACATGGGACTGTGGATGCTTGGAGCATGAGACTGTGGATGCTTGTAGCATGGGACTGTGGATGCTTGTAGCATGGGACTGTGGATGCTTGTAGCATGGGACTGTGGATGCTTGTAGCATGGGACTGTGGATGCTTGTAGCATGGGACTGTGGATGCTTGGAGCATGAGACTGTGGATGCTTGTAGCATGGGACTGTGGATGCTTGTAGCATGGGACTGTGGATGCTTGTAGCATGGGACTGTGGATGCTTGTAGCATGGGACTGTGGATGCTTGTAGCATGGGACTGTGGATGCTTGTAGCATGGGACTGTGGATGCTTGTAGCATGGGACTGTGGATGCTTGTAGCATGGGACTGTGGATGCTTGTAGCATGGGACTGTGGGTTCTTGTAGCATGGGACTGTGGATGCTTGTAGCACGGGACTGTGGATGCTTGTAGCACGGGACTGTGGATGCTTGTAGCATGGGACTGTGGATGCTTGTAGCACGGGATTGTGGATGCTTGTAGCATGGGACTATGGATGCTTGGAGCATGGGACTGTGGATGCTTATAGCATGGGACTGTGGATGCTTGAAGCATGGGACTGTGGATGATTGTAGCATGGGACTGTGGATGCTTGGGGCATGGGACTGTGGATGCTTGGAACATGGGACTGGTGATGCTTATAGCATGGGACTGTGGATGCTTGGAGCATGGGACTGTGGATGCTTGTAGCATGGGACTGTGGATGCTTGTAGCATGGGACTGTGGATGCTTGTAGAATGGGACTGTGGATGATTGCAGCATGGGACTGTGGATGCTTGTAGCATGGGACTGTGGATGCTTGTAGCATGGGACTGTGGATGCTTGTAGCATGAGATTGTGGATGCTTATAGCATGGGACTGTGGATGCTTGGAGCATGGGACTGTGGGTGCTTGGAGCATGGGACTGTGGATGCTTGTAGCATGGGACTGTGGATGCTTGGAGCATGGGACTGTGGATGCTTGCAGCATGGGACTGTGGATGCTTGTAGCATGGGACTGTGGATGCTTGTAGCATGGGACTGTGGATGCTTGTAGCATGGGACTGTGGATGCTTGTAGCATGGGACTGTGGGTTCTTGTAGCATGGGACTGTGGATGCTTGTAGCATGGGACTGTGGATGCTTGTAGCACGGGACTGTGGATGCTTGTAGCATGGGACTGTGGATGCTTGTAGCACGGGATTGTGGATGCTTGTAGCATGGGACTATGGATGCTTGGAGCATGGGACTGTGGATGCTTATAGCATGGGGCTGTGGATGCTTGTAGCATGGGACTGTGGATGCTTGTAGCATGGGACTGTGGGTTCTTGAAGCAAGTAACTGTGGATGCTTGTAGCATGGGACTGTGGGTTCTTGAAGCATGGGACTGTGGATGCTTATAGCAAGAGGGTGTGGGTTTAAAGAGCATGGGATTTTGGCATCAGTTCAGAGCATTTTCCCGCCACCAGCAGCAAGGTCCTCTCCACATGCGCGTGACCTCGGCGTTCATTCATAATTAATTATCTCAGAATTGCAAGATGTCTTCTCGGTAACCACGCCATAGATGCGGCAAATGACATGCTACCATACTGGCTAGGCTTTGTGTGAAAATAGGAATGATTTGCAGCTAAAACACGGGCCAAAATGGATCCTCTTGGATACTCTTTCCACACGCCGGGGTGGACCCTGAGAATTCGCAATTTTTTCTCTCAGTTCTCAGATTTGTTCAGTGAATTTGGACGGTATATAGCCCCAACTTACCATCATGACAGATGTGAAAGGTAAAAATGTTTCTCCTTTTTATTTATCTTAATTTGATATTTGAAGAGAATTCCGTTATATTGTATTGCATTTATTTGAGGTGAAATATTCATTATTGGTCAATTTTCTTTGTTCTGGATTGGTGAAATATTTTGTTGATTAGAATTTCATTTATTGTGCTCAATACTAGCTCAAACATTTTACCTTCTAAACAGCAGCCTCTTAAACATTGCAGCTGGATTAATATATCATGATGATATTTGATTGATTGTAAAATTGGAACATAATCGTTATTTTGATCAAGATGCTTGAAATGCTAAAATCTCAGTGTTGGCGTTCACAATTGATTTCATTGTCATTTTATTGACAGAATTTGACAGCTGATAAGTGACAGGTGTTGTCCATGAAATGTCGTGTTTGAAAAATTACGGAGCAAATTTGGAAATATCTATCGACCTTTGCCCAACATTTACATATTAATTTCAAACGTTGTGTCTCAAACAATTCATTAATTTTAATAACATATGCAAAAGAAAATGGCATTTTTTTGTTTGAGCAAGGCACCAGCATTAAACATTGAAAAGGGAAATCCTCGAAATCCTAGAAATGATGTCATATCCGTTTGCGCTTGCGCATTCGCTATCTGCCAAGTTGCAAACAGGAAACCCCGAGTTCAGTTCGAAACTTTATAAACTTTGCACAAAAATGGGTGTTTACGAGATAGAACCGTAAGTAACTGGTTAATTTTTGTTTGAGAGCTTACATGCAAATAGTTTAGATGAAAATGGGTGACATATTGACATCAGTAAAATAAGTTTGATCGCATTTGCAAGAAAACTCTCCGACAAGTCTACTGAGTACATATTTGCAGACACAGACAGAGTCACAGACCTGCACTGTCATATACTTATGTCTCAGTGTTGAACTTGGTCAATCATGTCAGCCGGGTTGCAAGATGATGATAAGTTACACATCTACATTAAAAGTATTAAAAGCTTACTTGGTAAAACCAATAAACATCTTGCCGAGACTGCAAAATCGCATTTCAGCAACAAGTGGACAATGACAGTTGTCAACACCACCAGGCACCACTAGTTGTGGAACCCCGACTTGCGCGAGCAGAGCTCTGGAGGCTACGTCGGGTTGTGAGGTGTCCCCTATCACTCGTGAAGAGACAGGTCGCGACACAGTGTCGCGACCTCAGTGTGAACACCACACACACTGTACACTTATTATTAAGATATCCCAAATATCTTACACAAGTAATCTTGCTTTCTGGCGAGTTTCATGTCTGAATAAAATCATTTGAAGAAGTTATGAGGGATTACACTTCAGAGGCAGTGAATACCTCCCACTGATGAGCCTTCGTAGGTGTTCGGAGTGTGCGTCCTAACACCTACGATTGGCTGTATCGTAAGTAGGTCAGGGAAAGACCCCAAGTTGGTTGCAATGTAAACCAGTATTCTGTCAGAAGTTTAGTTGTTTCGAGCTCCAGTAATCTTAAACAAAGATACAAATACACCAGGTGATTAGTTTTAAGTAGCAGAAAATCAACTTTTTTATTTGTGAGTCCATATCTGTTAAGAAAATGTCACACTAGATGGGCGGTTTGGAATCTCTTCATGCGTGAATGGGATGACACTGAAACGGTCATATTGCTCCGACCAGCCCAGCCAGAAGAAAACAAGGAGGACCAAATGCCGTTTCTCTTAAACTAAGGCACCACTGGCACCAGCAGTTCCAGTGGTACAGCCAATGACAACAGAGCTGCAGACGACAACAGAGCTACATTTCAGTTTATCAATTGATCACCGATGTTTATCACACCTTTTGACCTTGTTGCACATGCAGGTGTCAGAGAATGATCTGATGTGAATATTTTCCAAAGTACAGATGAAAATGGAACCGCAGCTCAGTTGTCGTCCATCAGTTGTCGTCCATCAGTTGTCGTCCATCAGTTGTCGTCCATCAGTTGTCGTCCATCAGTTGTCGTCCATCAGTTGTCGTCCATCAGTTGTCGTCCATCAGTTGTCGTCCATCAGTTGTCGTCCATCAGTTGTCGTCCATCAGTTGTCGTCCATCAGTTGTCGTCCATCAGTTGTCGTCCATCAGTTGTCGTCCATCAGTTGTCGTCCATCAGTTGTCGTCCATCAGTTGTCGTCCATCAGTTGTCGTCCATCAGTTGTCGTCCATCAGTTGTCGTCCATCAGTTGTCGTCCATCAGTTGTCGTCCATCAGTTGTCGTCCATCAGTTGTCGTCCATCAGTTGTCGTCCATCAGTTGTCGTCCATCAGTTGTCGTCCATCAGTTGTCGTCCATCAGTTGTCGTCCATCAGTTGTCGTCCATCAGTTGTCGTCCATCAGTTGTCGTCCATCAGTTGTCGTCAGCTATACTGGTTTGTGGTCACTTTGCCTCACAGCTTTCTACCTCGATCTGAATCATGGTTGCTGGCATGTTAACACTGGATCCTGTTCTACCAAGTACACAGGCCCTATTTTTATTAGTATCCTCGCAAAACTCACAAAATATCCTTTGAGAAGGCTAATGACTCAGAAGGCTTAAACAATGTTGAAAAGAAAAAGTATAAAGTAGGCAATTTAATTGAGATTATGTAGTCATACAGATACAATTAATAAGCTAAGGCCCGGTCTACTTCATGGGCAGAAACTGGTTGCTGACAAGTTGGGACAGTGATGGGCCTCACTGACAAAGAGTCAACCTCAGTGGAGATTTGATGAGTTGTGAGTGGGTTGGATTAGAAATTAGGCAGAGTAGCAATAAGGGGGAGTAGTATTGCGTGACACAGACTGGCAACACTTCCAGTAACTCACAGTTACAGACGAGACTGGGGCATTTCAGAATGGTAAATGCTCCATTTCACTTTGTTTATGTCTTCTCAAACTTTTAAAATTAAAATTCAAAATTGAATTTTGGGACTCAGATAACCTGCTCAAAAAACAATAAATAGATGGAAAGGTTCAAGATGAGCAATCAATAAGGAGGATCCATGAATCATATGAACATTCGCTATTATGAGCTGTGTATCTGAAAACATTTTTGTTGCAATTTTAAATTCATTTTATATACATAAAGCATTGATTAACAAATAGCAAAAAATGCTACCATATTATGCAATTTGATTTTTAGAAATTGTTCCCCTTGAATATGTTGAACATGATAATTTGATGATGTTGTAAAAGATGCTGATTGTTAAGCTGACCCAGACATCTATTAGGTTACTAAAAAACATGACCAAATAAGATCCCACATGGCTATTGCCTAACATCATCTGGTTATGTATGGTTGCTACATGGCATCATTTGATTATGCAGACCTCACACCATGGCCTATAGCTATGTTCATGCATGACCAAATAGATATTTTGCTCCAACTGTTGGTAAATCGCAAAAGCCGAATATTTATTCAGAACAGATATGTCAGAGCTGATTAATCCATGCTTAACTACATAAACCCTGTTTAACTACATAAACCCTGTTTCACTACATAAACCCTGTTTCACTACATAAACCCTGTTTAACTACATAAACCCTGTTTAACTACATAAACCCTGTTTAACTACATAAACCCTGTTTAACTACATAAACCCTGTTTAACTACATAAACCCCATTTAACTACATAAACCCCGTTTAACTACATAAACCCTGTTTAACTACATTTATTGTACATCTCACACACCAAGCATTGTACAGTCTGTTTCTGTTTATACCTCTTCTATACCATTATAAATTAACTTGACCGTACAGCTGTCTCAATTCAACTGCTTTGAGAGGTCTGTGAATATGATAAAGCAGTTTCCACTATAAATACATGTGTCAATTGCATGATTGCAGTTTAACAATCAATAAGCTAAACAGGACAATAAGCTAAAAAAAAAAGCTAAATGGGTTTCTGTGCAAAATAGACCAGATGAAAAAAATATGCATTTTTTTGGTTAGCTACGGGATAGAGCCATAGTACATGTTTTATGCTTAATGTATAACAGTTGATTATTGTAAAGTTTAATTCAGATATATTGTTGTATTTTTAATTAAATCCCAGTTTTCACACTGATTTAAAAATATTTAGTGAATTATATCTTTTTAAATTCATCTTGTGATCCATATAAAATTCTTCTAATAGCGAAGTGAGGTCAGAAATTATTTTTTGTGGAAATGAAGGATGTCATTGAGTAGACTTTTAGTGTTTACAGGACACATTGATGTTTTTGGATCAATACAATACTCGGTGTACACCAGTCAAAATGTCTGCCAGATGCTGCTTTAGCTACAAACCACAGCTGCTAACATTAACTCAAACAGAAATAATGTTCAATTTGTAGTCATATTTCACAGATCAACGTCAAAGCAAGGAAATTAATTCTTTGACTTCCTGGGATTTTTCTTTCCGCATCTGGACAAACCATCTCAACAGAGGCATTCACACTTTGTGGGCGAAAATGCATTTGCCTTGTACTTGTGTCGGGTTGGATTTCACCCGAAATAGAAAAATAGTGTTCGACACTGGAGATTGGTGGAAGCTGTCTTCTTCGTCCATGTATAATATATATCTTAGATATTGATGATTTTATGGAATTTTTGGTATTTCTTATCATAATTTGTGTGGAGATAAAGGCCAAATATTGACACTAAAGCAAATATTGTTATCTAAGCAAATATTGATATTCAAGCTAAATCTGCTTGACATGCTCAAGCTGCAGGTTTTTTTTTTATCTTATCTAGTCTAATGAAAGTTTTGTTGATGATGTTAAAATTCTTGTTATTGTGTTGCCAAACACCATACTAATTTAAAGATTGGATAATTTTTTTTTCAATAAAGTTGAATATTAAAATGACAAGCAGTATTTATTTTTAAGATCAGGAGACAGTTTTAATGGATTATATGCATCAAACTAGGACAATCAGTACATTGGCTATATTCATAATAACAGAAAGTTTGAATTATCATGAGTTATTAATGTCAACATGATAAGATACATTTGTAAACATTATTGTATTACACACATTTTTAAAGTAATTGATTATTAGGCATATAGTGTGTGTGCACATAATTGATATTAAGTTGTGTAAATGACAACTATATCCTGATATTCTGGCAAAATTATCAGATTGTCTCCATGTCATAATGCTTATTATCTTGGTGTATTGTTACAATTATATATCATTCGCTTGTTTTACTTAAACTGATTTTTTGTCTAAACTACATCAGAGTTCCATTACTTGCCCACATAGTTCACAAACCCTGTTTAAAAACACAGCCCCACATGGCTACACAAAATAATCTTTTTCCAGCAACCATCTTGAGGATTCTTCTTTATAACTTTGTTATTCAGAAAGAAATATTGATGTTTTTAATTATTTCTAATATTATATTCTGAATGAAAATTAACTGGACAGAAGCGTTGTAGAATTCCAAAAATCACATACTGATATTTCATGAGATGAATTTAAATACCAAAAACCAACTCGTCTTATATTCGGACATTGTTTTTTTTCAAGCAAAATAAGCTCAATTTTGGGGGGTCGTCTTATACACGAGTCGTCTTATACACGAGTAAATACGGTACTGATATTTCATGAGATGAATTTAAATACCATTTAGATGCATGTGTTAGCTTGTCACTTGAAATATAGTTGAGATATTTTATTTGCTTGCTTGCAGGTCGGTGCAGATGCGCCTCTATACCCTTAATAAGAGGCAGTTTGTGCTTGTCTTTGTCATGTTTTTTGTCTGTTTTGGAATTTCGGTCCTAGTAGGCTTGGCTGGTAAGTGAAAACTTTTTCTTTTACATGACCCACCAACATCATTTCAATTTTATTTGTATTGTAAGTCATAAACGATAGTTTTTATTTTCTTTGATTTTCTTTTATTGTGTTTACAATAAATTTTAAACAAATACATACTCAATAGTTTTGTGTAATGAGAATTCTGAAGATACTTTTGAAAAGATTATTTTTGCTATCAAAAATATCACCCCAATAAGATTGATAACAAACTTTGTGTGCTTTTATTTCGGAGATGTTAAGCTTTTATGACTTTTTTTTCCAATGGATGGGAGTCATTCCTGACAATGTAAATATGATGACAGCATTACAAATATTGGCTACTTTTTATGGTTCACAGGTCCACCTATCACTGAGAAAACAACCAAAAATGCAACTAGTTTAGTGCCTGTTCCACAAGACTTGAAGGTGAGTCATTTTTAGTATAGATAATGAAAAAAATATCATTTAGCTGATCAGTCAACTGATATAGTGATATTGATGAAGGCTACATGTTTTGATTTGCAATATTGTTTAGTATATCATTTTCAGCAGAGGTTTGCAACTGTAAGCTTATAAATATAAATTCAACATTTTTCAGAGTGGTCCCTTCATTTTGAAGTCCCCTCCAGTTTCCACTTTTCATCAACAGTTATGGCTGACAGCAAAACTGACCACAGACTTTGATCTAGGTAAGCAGGATGTTATGAAGAAAGAAATGAACTTCAATACTTATTGATTGAGTGCTGCCACCTAGTGTGTGAAAATCTGTCACACATGAACTTTGGAGACATGCAAACTTGGAGACATGCAAACACATTCTAGCAACAATATTGATTAACATGCCGTTTAATTGAAACATGTTTATTATACCTGTAACAGTCTTTCAATAATTTTCAAGATTCTCAGACTGATCAGGTTTTTTTTCTGTACAAAAAAATGTTAGAACTTGAGCAGTGAGAATTGGCTTGAATTTTCCCGAAATGTATATTAATATCATCAGATTTGCTTAACATGTCAACTTTTGTACAACATTTGTACAACAATGACTAATTGTGGCAGATTTCTCGGCAAAAAACACCACTTGATTATAAAATAGACAACATTAACACATTTAGATAAATGCAGAATATGATTTATATGTCAAGATTGTTACATTCCAGATGGAGTATTTACACAGCCATTTAAGGTGGGCATCCAGGTGAAGGGAGTGCTGGAGGACAAACAGTCTGACCTCGTGTATAGCAGCAGTGTACATAACAGAAGCAGAACACTGAGATGTAGCAGCAAGGTAGGTCAGAGTTACTCATGATATATAGCAGCAAGGTAGGTCAGAGCTACTCATGATATATAGCAGCAAGGTAGGTCAGAATTACTCATGATATATAGCAGCAAGGTAGGTCAGAGTTACTCATGATATATAACAGCAGGGTAGGTCAGAGTTACTCATGATATATAGCAGCAAGGTAGGTCAGAGCTACTCATGATATATAGCAGCAAGGTAGGTCAGAATTACTCATGATATATAGCAGCAAGGTAGGTCAGAGTTACTCATGATATATAACAGCAAGGTAGGTCAGAGCTACTCATGATATATAGCAGCAAGGTAGGTCAGAGTTACTCATGATATATAACAGCAAGGTAAGTCAGAGTTACTCATGATGTATAGCAGCAAGGTAGGTCAGAGCTACTCATGATATATAACAGCAAGGTAGGTCAGAATTACTCATGATATATAGCAGCAAGGTAGGTCAGAATTACTCATGATATATAACAGCAGGGTAGGTCAGAGTTACTCATGATATATAGCAGCAAGGTAGGTCAGAGCTACTCATGATATATAGCAGCAAGGTAGGTCAGAATTACTCATGATATATAACAGCAGGGTAGGTCAGAGTTACTCATGATATATAGCAGCAAGGTAGGTCAGAATTACTCATGATATATAGCAGCAAGGTAAGTCAGAGTTACTCATGATATATAGCAGCAAGGTAGGTCAGAGTTACTCATGATATATAGCAGCAAGATAAGTCAGAGTTACTCATGATATATAGCAGCAAGGTAGGTCAGAGTTACTCATGATATATAGCAGCAAGGTAGGTCAGAATTACTCATGATATATAGCAGCAAGGTAAGTCAGAGTTACTCATGATATATAGCAGCAAGGTAGGTCAGAGTTACTCATGATATATAGCAGCAAGGTAGGTCAGAGTTACTCATGATGTATAGCAGCAAGGTAGGTCAGAGTTACTCATGATATATAGCAGCAAGGTAGGTCAGAGTTACTCATGATGTATAGCAGCAAGGTAGGTCAGAATTACTCATGATATATAGCAGCAAGGTAGGTCAGAGTTACTCATGATATATATAGCAGCAAGGTAGGTCAGAGTTACTCATGATATATAGCAGCAAGGTAGGTCAGAGTTACTCATGATATATAGCAGCAAGGTAAGTCAGAGCTACTCATGATATATAGCAGCAAGGTAGGTCAGAATTACTCATGATATATAGCAGCAAGGTAGGTCAGAATTACTCATGATATATAGCAGCAGGGTAGGTCAGAGTTACTCATGATATATAGCAGCAAGGTAGGTCAGAATTACTCATGATATATAGCAGCAAGGTAGGTCAGAATTACTCATGATATATAACAGCAGGGTAGGTCAGAGTTACTCATGATATATAGCAGCAAGGTAGGTCAGAGCTACTCATGATATATAGCAGCAAGGTAGGTCAGAATTACTCATGATATATAGCAGCAAGGTAGGTCAGAGTTACTCATGATATATAACAGCAGGGTAGGTCAGAGCTACTCATGATATATAGCAGCAAGGTAGGTCAGAATTACTCATGATATATAGCAGCAAGGTAGGTCAGAATTACTCATGATATATAACAGCAGGGTAGGTCAGAATTACTCATGATATATAGCAGCAAGGTAGGTCAGAGTTACTCATGATATATAGCAGCAAGGTAGGTCAGAGCTACTCATGATATATAGCAGCAAGGTAGGTCAGAGTTACTCATGATATATAGCAGCAGGGTAGGTCAGAGTTACTCATGATATATAGCAGCAAGGTAGGTCAGAGCTACTCATGATATATAGCAGCAAGGTAGGTCAGAGTTACTCATGATATATAGCAGCAAGGTAGGTCAGAGTTACTCATGATATATAGCAGCAGGGTAGGTCAGAGTTACTCATGATATATAACAGCAAGGTAGGTCAGAATTACTCATGATATATAGCAGCAAGGTAGGTCAGAGTTACTCATGATATATAGCAGCAGGGTAGGTCAGAGTTACTCATGATATATAACAGCAAGGTAGGTCAGAATTACTCATGATATAAAGCAGCAAGGTAGGTCAGAATTACTCATGATATATAACAGCAGGGTAGGTCAGAGTTACTCATGATATATAGCAGCAAGGTAGGTCAGAGTTACTCATGATATATAGCAGCAGGGTAGGTCAGAGTTACTCATGATATATAACAGCAAGGTAGGTCAGAATTACTCATGATATATAGCAGCAAGGTAGGTCAGAGTTACTCATGATATATAGCAGCAAGGTAGGTCAGAATTACTCATGATATATAGCAGCAAGGTAAGTCAGAGTTACTCATGATATATAGCAGCAAGGTAGGTCAGAGTTACTCATGATATATAGCAGCAAGGTAGGTCAGAGTTACTCATGATGTATAGCAGCAAGGTAGGTCAGAGTTACTCATGATATATAGCAGCAAGGTAGGTC
The DNA here is from genome assembly GCA_949316495.1 of Amphiduros pacificus. Classification (NCBI taxonomy): domain Eukaryota; kingdom Metazoa; phylum Annelida; class Polychaeta; order Phyllodocida; family Hesionidae; genus Amphiduros; species Amphiduros pacificus. The sequence continues at coordinate 16,399,899 of OX439007.1, read as the reverse complement.
AGAGTTACTCATGATGTATAGCAGCAAGGTAGGTCAGAATTACTCATGATATATAGCAGCAATGTAGGTCAGAGTTACTCATGATATATATAGCAGCAAGGTAGGTCAGAGTTACTCATGATATATAGCAGCAAGGTAGGTCAGAGTTACTCATGATATATAGCAGCAAGGTAAGTCAGAGCTACTCATGATATATAGCAGCAAGGTAGGTCAGAATTACTCATGATATATAGCAGCAAGGTAGGTCAGAATTACTCATGATATATAGCAGCAGGGTAGGTCAGAGTTACTCATGATATATAGCAGCAAGGTAGGTCAGAATTTCTCATGATATATAGCAGCAAGGTAGGTCAGAATTACTCATGATATATAACAGCAGGGTAGGTCAGAGTTACTCATGATATATAGCAGCAAGGTAGGTCAGAGCTACTCATGATATATAGCAGCAAGGTAGGTCAGAATTACTCATGATATATAGCAGCAAGGTAGGTCAGAGTTACTCATGATATATAACAGCAGGGTAGGTCAGAGCTACTCATGATATATAGCAGCAAGGTAGGTCAGAATTACTCATGATATATAGCAGCAAGGTAGGTCAGAATTACTCATGATATATAACAGCAGGGTAGGTCAGAATTACTCATGATATATAGCAGCAAGGTAGGTCAGAGTTACTCATGATATATAACAGCAAGGTAGGTCAGAATTACTCATGATATATAGCAGCAAGGTAGGGCAGAGTTACTCATGATATATAGCAGCAAGGTAGGTCAGAGTTACTCATGATATATAGCAGCAAGGTAGGTCAGAGTTACTCATGATATATAGCAGCAAGGTAGGTCAGAGTTACTCATGATATATAGCAGCAAGGTAGGTCAGAGTTACTCATGATATATAGCAGCAAGGTAGGTCAGAGCTACTCATGATATATAGCAGCAAGGTAGGTCAGAGTTACTCATGATATATAGCAGCAGGGTAGGTCAGAGTTACTCATGATATATAGCAGCAAGGTAGGTCAGAGCTACTTATGATATATAGCAGCAAGGTAGGTCAGAGTTACTCATGATATATAGCAGCAAGGTAGGTCAGAGTTACTCATGATATATAGCAGCAGGGTAGGTCAGAGTTACTCATGATATATAACAGCAAGGTAGGTCAGAATTACTCATGATATATAGCAGCAAGGTAGGTCAGAGTTACTCATGATATATAGCAGCAGGGTAGGTCAGAGTTACTCATGATATATAACAGCAAGGTAGGTCAGAATTACTCATGATATATAGCAGCAAGGTAGGTCAGAATTACTCATGATATATAGCAGCAAGGTAGGTCAGAATTACTCATGATATATAACAGCAGGGTAGGTCAGAGTTACTCATGATATATAGCAGCAAGGTAGGTCAGAGTTACTCATCATATATAGCAGCAGGGTAGGTCAGAGTTACTCATGATATATAACAGCAAGGTAGGTCAGAATTACTCATGATATATAGCAGCAAGGTAGGTCAGAGTTACTCATGATATATAGCAGCAGGGTAGGTCAGAGTTACTCATGATATATAACAGCAAGGTAGGTCAGAATTACTCATGATATATAGCAGCAAGGTAGGTCAGAATTACTCATGATATATAGCAGCAAGGTAGGTCAGAATTACTCATGATATATAACAGCAGGGTAGGTCAGAGTTACTCATGATATATAGCAGCAAGGTAGGTCAGAATTACTCATGATATATAGCAGCAAGGTAGGTCAGAGTTACTCATGATATATAGCAGCAAGGTAGGTCAGAGTTACTCATGATATATAGCAGCAAGGTAGGTCGGAATTACTCATGATATATAGCAGCAAGGTAGGTCAGAGTTACTCATGATGTATAGCAGCAAGGTAGGTCAGAATTACTCATGATATATAGCAGCAATGTAGGTCAGAGTTACTCATGATGTATAGCAGCAAGGTAGGTCAGAATTACTCATGATATATATAGCAGCAAGGTAGGTCAGAGCTACTCATGATATATAGCAGCAGGGTAGGTCAGAATTACTCATGATATATATAGCAGCAGGGTAGGTCAGAATTACTCAAGATATATAGCAGCAAGGTAGGTCAGAGTTACTCATGATATATAGCAGCAAGGTAGGTCAGAGTTACTCATGATATATATAGCAGCAAGGTAGGTCAGAGTTACTCATGATATATATAGCAGCAAGGTAGGTCAGAATTACTCATGACATATAGCAGCAGGGTAGGTCAGAATTACTCATGATATATAGCAGCAAGGTAGGTCAGAGTTACTCATGACATATAGCAGCAAGGTAGGTCAGAGTTACTCATGATATATAGCAGCAAGGTAGGTCAGAGTTACTCATGATATATAGCAGCAAGGTAGGTCAGAGTTACTCATGATATATAGCAGCAAGGTAGGTCAGAATTACTCATGATATATAGCAGCAAGGTAGGTCAGAGTTACTCATGATATATAGCAGCAAGGTAAGTCAGAGCTACTCATGATATAGAGCAGCAAGGTAGGTCAGAATTACTCATGATATATAGCAGCAAGGTAGGTCAGAGTTACTCATGATATAGAGCAGCAAGGTAGGTCAGAATTATAACATGATGTGACATATAACAGCAGGGTAGGTCACAGCTATATAACTACAAGATAGGTCACATTCAAGATTTATAGCAGCAAGGAAGGTCAAATATTTACTGATTTCATCAATGCACTGGAAAGCTTTGTGAAAAATACTGTAATTGTGTTTCAAATTATGTCAAGAAATTTCTCTGTTTGTGTGTAAATGGGCTGTCATTTTTGTTTCAGGCCTGTGATGATGTGATATTACTACACCTGGGCTTCCTAGATTACCCCAACTATATTGTGACAGTCCACTTCTACGGACTAGAGAGACTCAAATACAACGTCAAACATGTAGATTTCTCTGTAAGTATACCCCTTTTATTTAATATTTATTGATCCATATGCCTTTCTCACCCCCAAAATTAGATGAAGATAAGTTCATCTTTGGATATTTATTTCAGTTCAGATGACAATATAATGCAAAATTAACATAGTATTACATGTTGGGCCACGACTGGATCAAGATTATGTGTACTAAATATTCTGTGTCAAAGAAATGGACAAATATATTTGAAGGCAATCTGTTCTTGATTTTTCAGTTCAAGAGCTACAATCCATCATTTACCCAGCTGGAGATCTGGTTCAGATTTGTTTTCTTAGTGTTGACATTTATGGCTACGGTAAGTTGATTTTTCAACATGTCAGAGTTGAGAAAAAATTGTATATATAAAAAGATTATCATATGCTGTCACACTGAATATACTCCAATATAATTTCCTTTCTCTGATATTTTCAGTATAATATGAAAATGAAAAAAGTTATCAAAATTTAAGAAAAAGTTAAACCTATGTTTAACTTTTTCTTAAATTTTGATAACTTTTTTCATTTGCCCATGAAATATAATTCATAATGTTCTGTTAGTTCCATCAGTTCTCAATTTTTACCTTTTGGCCTTATAAATCGAAAGGATATTTGCTTGTAACAATAAAAAATAGACAAAAAAAAAGAGATAGGTATTCATCAAACATGTCATTTTCAACTGTGTTTGATTAACATTTTTTATTGCAGTGTTTGTTTGCTCATTCGTTGCGGAAGTTCTCCATGCGGGACTGGTCCATAGAACAGAAGTGGATGTCTGCCCTCTTACCTCTGCTGCTACTCTATAATAGTGAGTCTCTAGAATTAGGTCACCAGTAGGGGGCACCACGTATCATGTTACTCCCGACAAAGCCTCATACCTACCAATTGCTTAATTTATACTGTTACAGTGCCATTGTGTTGGCATTTGTGGTGTCATGGCAGGAATATTATAAAGCATACTTTGGAGGTTGAGAAAACTTATAAACAAAAGTTCATTTTATGTTACAAAACCTTAATTTTAATTCTGTCTTAAGAGAGTTGATATAAATTTCATTTAAACCTTTTAAGTACTTACCTTTTACTAAAACTAATAGCTGTTTCACACGCTGACAGCCAGAAAAAAAATTGTCTTGCTTCTCAGAATTGTTTTGTTGTCATAATTGATCGGGAGGGTGGTGTTTGATTATATATGAATTAAAAATACATGTGTAATTAAAAGTAATCACCCCACATTTTTTGAATTCATATCATTAAAAAAAAAGGTGTTCTTATTTTTTCATGCATGTTTCTTGATTTCAGACCCGATCTTCCCCCTGACGTTCCTCGTGAATAGCTGGGTCCCTGGGATGTTTGATGGAGCATTCCAAGCGACCTTCCTGTGCTCCCTACTTCTATTCTGGCTGTGCCTCTACCACGGCGTCAGACAGGTAACGTCACGAGGAAGATTCTACTTTTCAAAAGAACCATTTAGTAGATGTGTTTGTTTGTCCAAATAACAGATTTAATTTTAAAAGCTTATTTATATTTTAAAATAGAAATGATATTTCAACCAAGCAACATTTCAGGATATTTTTTGTTATTTCATATCATGATTTTCTATAATTCTCACATGTTTCTCATAGGGATGGGCCCCGTTAATAATTTAGCGGGACGATACCGATACTTTATAAACAATACCAATACTTGCACGATACTGATACCGATACCTGACAATAGGGCTGCCATACTGTCCCATTGAAAACAACACACATGAACTTCACAAACAAAATTGAAAGTGCAAAAAAACGTTTTTGAACTCAATAAAGAACATATACCATATTATCCCTAATAGTCGTGTCTGAAGCCTATATGCAGACCAGGCCTTGGTGACTGGGGTAGTGGAGCTGCAGACTTACAATCCACAGGGGCTTGCTATCTCAGTAATTAATATACAAACAGTACTCACAACTTCACTTGCAAAATGCATTCAAACATATCAAAGAAAACACACACCCCTTGTAATGTTTGCCACAAACACTTGAATATTTCTCAATTTCACATGATGCTACACTGTGTAAGATCTGACATCTGAATGCTGGGTGAGGATCACATGTGGGTCACAGTATGGTGCCCAGTAGCACACCCCAGCCTCTTGTAACTTAATTGGTTAATTACCCTACAGTCATGTGGCCAAGTGGGGGAACTTCAGGGTTCAACACTGATTATAATAGATAATACTGTAGCTTAGTACAGTACCGGTTCCAAGAATCGGTTCAAGTAGAAAGAACTGGGACGGTTCCAAAACATTAGAAACCGATGGGTTCCCGGGACTCTTCAGTACCGGGGCCCATCCCTATTTTCTATGTTTTTTTTTGTTATCTAATATCATGATTTTCTTTAATTCTCACATGTCATTTTGCTCTTTTTATTGTAGACTAAGAGGAAATTGGCAACATTTTATCTGCCTAAACTATTGGTTGTGGGTCTGCTTTGGCTGACAGCAGTTGTGTTGGCATCATGGCAGGAATACAATGAACTCCAGGACCCTACTTACAATTACAGGATGGACACAGGCAACTTTCTGGTATGTAAAAGCTTTGAGGGTTTCTCGCATATTGGACATTACTTCTTGCGTTTAACTTTAATGATAAATGTGAACGTCAAAACAAGAGTTTCCAAGGTTGCAGTGCAAATCAATTTTTGATAATTGCTGAATATCATCAGTTAAATAAAGATCAGTATTTAGATAAATAATTTCCCAGGGTTAACTTAATTACATTTGAAAGAAACATAGTAAGAGATTTCTCAGTGTTAACATAATTTCAGAGAGACGCAGCAAAAGCATTGAGTTGTGTAATATTTTGTTTTCAGGGTTTCAAGATATTTTTCCTAATTATGGGAGGCATATACCTATTATACCTCGTATATCTTCTGGTGAGGGCATATGCTGAACTCAGGTCCATGCCATATTTTGGTAACTATATTTTAAAAATTACTATTATATCATATTTGGGTCTTGTGTGCAATAGAATGTGATTTTTTTTATCAAATTGAAGAATTATTGTGATGTATCATTTCAATAAGCTGAAAATGGTGTTTTTTTCACATGGTGATGTATTAGAAATATGTGTTTCATGCATCTTCCCAGAATAGCTAACATATAACTGCAATATTGAGAGTATATTTGATTTTTTTTCCCTCTGGAAATGGTTTGGTTTCAATTAGAAGATCTCTATGTGGAAAAACTGTTTCAAGAAATATGTTCATATCACAAGTATTTGATGCATTTGAGCCTTGAATTCAATTTCAGCTTTAGAAAATAAACTTTCAGATTTATATATGAGCATGTCAAATATGATTTTTTAATAAAAGCTGTTAAACTATGTTGTTATTATTGCAGATTTGCGTTTGAAGTTCATGACGGCCTTAATGTTGATAGTGCTGTCCACAAGTATTGCCATCACAGTGTTGAGGTTTGGGGTCGGCATTTTCAAAGACAACTTTGTGGCAGAACTTTCCACACACTATCAGAACTCTGCAGAATTTCTATCATTCTACGGACTCCTTAACTTCTATTTGTACACAATGGCATTTGTATATTCGCCGTCCAAAAATGCCATATATGGTAAGCATTAAATCCGCCATATGTCAGTGGTGAGGGCATTTTATTTTGAGTTGTTTATATGGTTGACCCCTTAGATGCTAATGTGTAGCATTATATCCCTATAGTTTTTTTTATTGATTAATTTGCAGAGAAAAAAATGTTGATTCAAATGCTCAGTACTCCATGTCAATCGTTATATATTGTTTTTTAGAATTTTTTAGAATCATTTTAAAGCCATATTCTGTGGAACAACACTAACTTTGATTTCATAGCTTTATGTTTCATTGGTGAAAATTGTGATTTTGATAAAATGATTTAGATATTTTTTGTTAACAAACAATATGAATATTGTCCAATGTTTGCCGTTTATACCCAGCATGTTAGTTATAAAAATAGCCAGTAGATGTGTGTATTATGAGTTACATGTTATGATCACTGTCCTCACTCACTTAACTTAAATAAGAGAAACCTCTAAGATTGCAAGCCTGGATACTTGGTTGTGATGTTGCCTCATAGCCTCTGTCTCTGTTATAGAATCTCACTTCAAAGACAATCCAGCTCTCTCCATGCTCAATGATTCAGACGATGAAGTAGTCTACGGGTAAGTAATATATGTTCCTGCTCAGTGATTCAGACGATGAAGTGGTCTATGGGTAAGTAATATATGTTCCTGCTCAGTGATTCAGACGATGAAGTAGTCTACGGGTAAGTAATATATGTTCCTGCTCAATGATTCAGACGATGAAGTAGTCTAAGGGTAAGTAGTATATGTTCCTGCTCAATGATTCAGACGATGAAGTGGTCTACGGGTAAGTAATATATGTTCCTGCTCAATGATTCAGACGATGAAGTAGTCTATGGGTAAGTAATATATGTTCCTGCTCAGTGATTCAGACGATGAAGTGGTCTATGGGTAAGTAATATATGTTCCTGCTCAGTGATTCAGACGATGAAGTGGTCTATGGGTAAGTAATATATGTTCCTGCTCAGTGATTCAGACGATGAAGTAGTCTACGGGTAAGTAATATATGTTCCTGCTCAATGATTCAGACGATGAAGTAGTCTAAGGGTAAGTAGTATATGTTCCTGCTCAATGATTCAGACGATGAAGTGGTCTACGGGTAAGTAATATATGTTCCTGCTCAATGATTCAGACGATGAAGTAGTCTATGGGTAAGTAATATATGTTCCTGCTCAATGATTCAGATGATGGAGTAGTCTATGAGTAAGTAATATATGTTCCTGCTCAATGATTCAGACGATGAAGTGGTCTATGGGTAAGTAATATATGTTCCTGCTCAATGATTCAGATGATGAAGTAGTCTATGGGTAAGTAATATATGTTCCTGCTCAATGATTCAGATGATGGAGTAGTCTATGAGTAAGTAATATATGTTCCTGCTCAATGATTCAGACGATGAAGTGGTCTATGGGTAAGTAATATATGTTCCTGCTCAATGATTCAGACGATGAAGTAGTCTATGGGTAAGTAATATATGTTCCTGCTCAATGATTCAGATGATGGAGTAGTCTATGAGTAAGTAATATATGTTCCTGCTCAATGATTCAGGCGATGAAGTAGTCTAAGGGTAAGTAATATATGTTCCTGCTCAGTGATTCAGACGATGAAGTGGTCTATGGGTAAGTAATATATGTTCCTGCTCAGTGATTCAGACGATGAAGTAGTCTATGGGTAAGTAATAAATGTTCCTGCTCAATGATTCAGGCGATGAAGTAGTCTAAGGGTAAGTAATATATGTTCCTGCTCAGTGATTCAGACGATGAAGTGGTCTATGGGTAAGTAATATATGTTCCTGCTCAATGATTCAGACGATGAAGTAGTCTACGGGTAAGTAATATATGTTCCTGCTCAGTGATTGATTTGCATGAAGTATTCTGGAGGAAAGTTAAATATTTTTATGCTCAGTGATTCAGACTGTCAGGGATATCTAAGGGTAATATAGTAATACAAATCCATACTCAGTGCAAAAGACAATCAGATTGTCCAAGGGTAAGTAATATGTGTTCATACTCAGTACATAAGTTCAGATGTCTAAGGGTACTGGTGAGTAATATATTGTTCATTGATTGAAATATAAAGGGTAAATTTGGTTAAAACAAATTTGAAATTGAATGAAAAATGTGAATAATAATAAAACATTTCAGAAGTAATGATTAAATTTGTTAATTGATAATTCAGACATTTGGCTAGTTTTGTATTTCTATATGCTCAGCTTGCCATGTAGACTAATCAGTAATTTGCCAGATTTGTTCTACCTGACTATGTCTGCCCTGATACAGATAACTGAGTGCTATAAGGATGATATTTTTGTGCACCATTCAGGTCAGATCAGGAGGAGACCACTGCACTAGCCAGAAAAGCCTCGAAACAGTACGACAGCGACGATGAAGCTTTCAACTGAGAACATCTGCACAACTGTCGACCTGCAAGGCTGCAAGATAATATCTTATGCATGAAAAGTGTTATCTGTATCAGCTTTCCAGAAAAGCCTTATTTTATGTTTTACTTCTTCTGCAGAAGTTTATTAGACTGATTTATATATAGAGCAACGCGTGGTGAAATGATACAAAATTATGCTAGGTTCATCTGTAGATATTTGGCCAGACAAGGTTTATCCACACAAATTCTTCCAGATAAGGCTTTTCTGCAGAAGCTTTCCACAATAAGGTTTATTTGCTGCATATTTGCAGAAGACAAAATGCAGTTTATCTTCATCCATGACAGGTAGAAAGAAGTGATCATTTATTGTGTTAATCTAAGTCATTTATATCATTTTGTTGATCGTAAAATGAAGGGTTGGAGATGCAGGCATGATTATTTAGAACTTATTCTGCATCATGGGGACCCAAGAAAAATACTTACATATGATAATATATTTAACCTTTTTTTTCTGTATTCTAAATATCCTCTCTAAAAGGATAGGTGCCCAGATGAGTAATTCAGGTTATCACTCTCAATACAAATCATCCTAACATGAAATTATATCAATATGGACTGAAATCTGTAAAAAGGAATGGGACAATATTCTCAAATTAATCTCAAATAAGACATATTCCTTGGTTATATATAAGGCTGTATCTCTGTTCATGTAAACTGTCTGCTTTTATAGAAGCTCAAGTAAAATAATTAACAGTACCAATTAATTTGAATTGACTGAAGTGATATTTATACAAGTGTTGTATAGTCCTAAGTATACATATGTCTTCAGATGACTGGTATTTGTAAACATAAAATTTGATATTCAGTCACAAATGGTAACCTTATTTGTTAGCTTTGAATCAGTATTAATTTTGTATATTTTGTCTTTAAGGTCAACACCACTCTTTTGCATTATGCAAAAATGGAGTTATATAAAAAAAAAACATCCACAGACTCAATTTATATTTGATAAGTACTGTACCAATCAAACAGTCCGATAGCTGCATTTATAATTAGAGCTGAATGTACTGTTTTAATTATTTCTATCCATTCTTTATGTGAGCATTTGTGGCAATGATTTCAGACATTAGACCTTTTGAACTTCCATATTTCAAAAATTGCTGATATCAAGACTGCAATGTTTTTGCACATGACTTACATTGATAGATATAATAATGGAGTCTCAAGACATCAAACACTTTGAACATAGAGAAATTTCCCTTCTTGTATACATTGGTTCACTTTTTTTTTTTTACTTGGGAACATTCTTGAAAAATTGCTTATCTGACATATTATGATCCTTTAACCAGAGTCTTTTTTTCTGGAATTGCTGCTATAGAAATTGTAACTAGTCTTAATCTGATACTGGGTAGAACAAATAAAAGGTATGTGGCATTGTTATTTGCTTGAAAATGACCTTTTTGTCATATTGTAGTGTATACATCTCTCTTGCCTACAGTGAAGTCCTTATTCCATGAGTAGAGATTATGTGATATTTATATTGACCAAATCTATGATATGTTATGCTTCTTTTCTTTTTTGCTGGATATCTACATTTCTTTAATTTTTACTATGAATTTTTTTGTTGACTTAGTGCAAAGTGAAATTCAGAAAACAGTTTTCATTTTCTTCAATTGTTTGTTATTGGCAGTTCTCTATGAGTGACTTATCACCAAAATTTCACGTCTGCAGGAACCCTCGGGACTCTTAATTCCTCAAATGGAGCCTCAGATAAGTTTAATATTAGCAAATAGATAGAGATTGGATAATGAGTTGACATCAGAAAGCAGATGAAGAGTGCCATATTTAAATATTAAGATTATCATGAACAGCATTTTGCCATAGATTTAAGTTGTAATCAAACTGCATTTTTCTTAATTGTTTTTCTTAATTGTTTATATCTACTCACTCAAAGTTATTTTATTATGTGTGACATAATTTATGTTTAAATAATGATAAGGATATCTGGCAGGTCCAATATTGGAGTTTTCTTTTATCCATTTAGTTTTGAGCTTATATGTCTTCATACCTCTATGTATATATTTTACCATCCTTTGTATATATTGCTTCAACTTGAGTAATCTCAGCAAAAATCAATGCTCAACCTGACATTATAAACTTCTAAAAAAATCCAAAATAGTTTCCTCTGAAAAAAGTTATACCTAGAAATTTGTCAGTAATATCCAGTTAATATATTAGTGACAGTTTTAATCGCCTGGTTATAAAAATACATTTTGCAATTCATATCTGAATGAAAAACAGCATACCAGTATACTTTAAGCAGTATACTTTAACCCCTAACGGACGGGAAGGACGGCAACGTCCACCACTGGTAACGGACGGGCAGGACGTTGACGTCCCCATTATTCTGGCTTGATGACGTCATTTGTAACATTCTGAAAGGCTGCAACTTGTTACAATGTAATCATGATAATGACGTCAGACTGACTGGATCATGAACTTTCAACCCCACTTCATTAAGGATATTGAATAACCATGGTTATAAATTTTATAAATTTAGTATGTAGATACACTAGTCCAGAAAAAAATTGGTTAGTCCTGCCAATCAACAAAATTTAGATAGGCTAGTCTGTTAGGGGTTAAGCAGCATACTTTAGCCAGTATACTATAATTAATTTTGATACTGTATTGTGATTTATCCAGGTCAGTCCAGGATTTAGGCTCACTATTATTCTGTTTGTCTGCTACTTACTCAAATAATTTAAGAAACGGTATTGTAGCCACTCGTACTGCATGTATTTGAATGTTTTTTTTTCTCAAATGTAAAATCCAGGAACATATATCTTATATGGAAATGTTGGCAGTATAAAGTGACCACGTCAAAGCCTTTTCTGTTCTGGGTATTTAATGTATTTTTGTGAAATGATATTTCTTCCCAGTATATATTTGCGACAATGGAATCAAATGTACTGAAATCATATTTCTATTTTGATATATTAAAACATTATCCTCATTGCAAACATTAATAAAAAAAACAAATATGTTTTGGTCTGTTGGTCTCAAATGGCAAAAAGGCAAATTTTTGTTAACAAATTGAAGCTGAGTAAGACTGTTTCCATGTGTACAGTCTGTAATGCAGTGCCTCATGCAGAGCGTCATGTTCACATGTATGTGTCCGTTTTGTGATGTTTTCACTGTCAAACTTGGCACCAAAATTAGACTTGCAACCTATGAGAAACCTATGCGTCACTCTATGCATCAGATTTGCTATCCTATGCGAAAACTAAGCGTCAATTTGCTTATGGATGTCATTACAGATAGCAATATTTGTTCAGTGTGGCGTGCGAAAAAAATTGACGTGCTGCATGATGGACTGCACATATGGAAACACAGCTTAAATTACTCATTCCGCAGTACATTCCAGATATTAGCCATTGTGACATCATTCTACCATTGTGACGTCATAATAACAGGCTACTCTTTGAGAATAATTCTTTGTTTTGTGTAGTTGTATGCAAGATCAAGGTTTGAGTGTCCTTATGATTTCAGAAAAAAAATATTTCCTTCACTCTTTTGTTTTAGAAGTTTATAAATGCTTCCCAGTTTCAGCATTAACTGATATGGCAGATTTAATTCCTCAATAAGAATTGTATATAGCAATGGCATATATAATGGCGTGTACAGCACTACTTTTGGACACATATTTATGAATACACTAATTATGTTCCCATACCTTCAATAAAAGGGGCAAACAGCTTTGTACATAAGGCAAAATAAATGGTTTGTTATTTAAAAAAAAAAGAAAAAAAAGAGTAAATACCGTTGCCATGGAATAATTAATGAATATACTTTGAGTGGTATGTGAACATTGTATTTTGAAAGATATTTGTCAGATGTATGTAACGAAAAAAAGGAGCAAATATTTGTAAAAAAAAAAAGAAATATATATATATTGCAAATGATTCATATCATGGCAGTACCAAAGTGTGGGTATTGCTTCAGATAATTATGTGCATGTTCCTATACTCAACACACTCCAGTGATTATTGTGGCAATGACAATGACATTTATTTCTACAAAAAGTGTTATAATAATTCAACAAGGATTGTTACTTGTAATAAGAATATTACAGTATATCCAAATGACAGATGTGTTCCAAATATATTTAATTTATTGGTAAATCGGTTTCTTTCTGTGAATGAGAAACCAACTATTGGTACAAGACTTGTGTACGGCATACCAAACATAAAATCCTAGATGTTGTCCAGAAAACAATTGACTCATTGTAAATAATTACTGATAGATATCACTGCTATGTATTTCATAAACAGTTTACAAACAATGGTGCCAAATCATCTATTTGGTTAAACAAAACATGGCCAAATGAGGTTGATTTTACAGCCATATTTTGTCATGCCTGGGTGAACAAAACTACATTGGAATCCAATAGAAAGTGAGTTTTGTTGTTTACCCTTGCATGATCTTATTCAGTCATGTATTGATCAAATAGATCTTTGGGCAAATGAATGAACATTAATTACACTGTGAAGGTTTTATATCTGGGAGATGTACAGTGTGATTTATCAGCATGTTTCATATAAAACAATTTATTCGTACCAGATGTAAAAACTTGAAAATGGAAATTGTATTTAAAAATGACACAAGCTTTGTTTTTAGCATATTATATAAAGGGTAAATACTCATATGTACATATATCATTATGTTGAGAAATATGTACAAAATGAGGCGTGGCATGGTTGAAAGTGATAGATATTTATAAATATGGCAGCGGCTTAGTAAAATAGAACATGAGCATGGAAGTGGCCAAGTAAAATAGAATATAAATATGACATTGGCCAAGTAAATTTTTAACTTAAAGTGGCACAAAAAAGGTACATGTGCCATTAATGATGGAATGAGGTGTTTTTCGAACCTCACAGGTGGCACTGCCAGTCACGTGCCTATATCCCCATGGGATGTGAGAGTGAGGGTTACAGGGATCACATTTGTGTACTTAATTAAGACAGAAATGTGTATATTATTGGAATATGACATCACAATTTGGACCAAGTGCAATAGTCTGCTGAAAGTAAAAATTTAAAAGCAGATGGGTTTCGTCAAGCCAGGATAACATCAATATTACATAAGTGCTTATGTAGTATTGATAAAATAAAATATGAAGTAAAATGACTACCTTTTTATTTTTGCATCATATCAGACAAATCTTAAATGAATGAATTGATAAGCAATATTCAAAAGTATTTCTTTTTCCCAAGCGTCAGCAGATACTTGCCAAACAAACCGAAACCAGAAATGAATTTGCTTTGGCCTAATACACCTATGTTGTACTTACATTTGCAATTCCTAAAAATACAATTAAATGGGTTGAAAAAATCTGTTGCTCATAATATATATTTTAGAAATAGTGATTATGTATAATTTATTATTATCATTATTATTATTATACTAGTTATGTTGACCATATACATTAAATGTTGGAAATGATTTATATTGTTATCAAGGTGATTGTGTGTGGAATGTATGATTGTACCTGGGGATGCAAAGGTAAAAAAATGATCAATAAAATGGTATTCAAGTAAAAATGTTCTTGTATATTCTATGTATAAGATATTATTACCCATATTTCTTATAATCCTGAACTGTCAGAAATACATTGTTACAGAAGACCGATGTTTCCACACATCTTTAAAAAGGGACTTTCTGATAAAAATTACATATTTACATGATCACAGATGGGTAAATACACTGGAATTCAAAGAAAATAAATATATCAGTTGCCATGGAAACACAAACCAACTTTTAAACTCATCTTACAACCCCCATAAAATATGATCAATTGTTGCAACTCAGAATAACATCATCGTACGGGATTTAACGCATGTGTAACTCAAGCTGCAATGATCTGCAATTTTTATCTAACATGTCATAATGTTGTAAATTCTGGTTTGATTGAAATGTTATTTAAATGTTGAAAATCTTAAAATTGAATTTGATATTAGACATCAATTTTGAGGCTAAATGTTTAAAATATTTAAATGACACAGTTGAATTGACATTGGTCTATTTTATTGTTTTTTAAGGTAGGAGTCGTGTTTGGCTGACTTAATTGCCAGCTTGGTATTTACTTAAGACACCACATTCACCATGAATCCAGGTCTTTTTTAAGTGTGACGTTTACTTGTGATTTTTTGTTTATCAGTATCTGCTATTATAATAGTTTATTGTATGTTTTATACTTATCATTCAATTCAAATCCTGGTGTGTGAAACGTCATGTTGAGTTAAAGTTTCAGAGAATATTGATGTCTAAGGTGGTATCTGTCATATAAATATTTTAAACATTTAGCCTCAAAATTGATGTCTAATATCAAATTGAACACAGTCAAGCATGAGGTGCTTGACTGTCACAGCACTTTGACAGGAAACACATTCAGGCTGATCTTCACCTTATAACATATACCGGTAACCATGTGTTTAGTAACTGTCCAATTCAAATATGTGTTAATACTACTTCTGCATAACATATTTTATGGCTTGAATGATAATTCTTACCTGGGCCTCTGATGGCTGATTTTGTTTGGGGTTTTACATCACTTTCAACATTATTTCAGTCATTTCGTGATGAGACCTACTTGTAACATAGTGCTGCCTCACTGAATTGTCATGTCGAAGGTCCTGGACATGACAACCCACCCAGTCACAGATTTACAAGGACAATGGGTTTGGCATGGGCCTCAGCTCATGTGTGAAATTATATCATGAATTCAATCTTGGCACGGCCGGGGTTCGAACCCATGACCTTTGGATCACCACAGAGGAACTGGTGCTAATAAGCTGGCGCTCTAACCAACTGCGCCATGGGCCATGGCCTCTGATGGTTGAATGGTAGACATTTAAGCATGGATCCAGGACCACTACTACCTCCAGGTTTAGGGGCATCAGGTGGTTGGCTTTTACCATTTAAGTCTGATTAATTTACATTAGATTTCATAGAAATAAAGGAGGACATGGCACAGGAGCTGTAAGTTCCGTTGACATTACTGGTGGTAGATGCGATTATTTACCACAAATTAATGGTTTTTATCACTGTTAGGCCATGTCATGTCTGTTTGGATTGCCACTGATTTTTAAAAAAAATAACGACACTAGCATACATGTAGATTGACTTTTGATACACTTTTGTGCCCAGCAATACCTTGAATTCCTTGGAACCCGTCTTCCACTGATATGGGTTGCATCCAAAGGCAAACAGGATGCCCACTTTTAGTTGCCTCAAACAACACTCAGGGGGGCTTCAGGTCTATTCTTTCCATCCCCAAACCTGCAGGTGGCTGCAGAAAGCAAGCAGATGTTTCATCAAATAGCAAGAAAATTTGAATATACAAAAGGAATTACCACAAGCTGACTGAATTTGACAGTTTATCTGATCCTCCTGTCTATATGAAATATGGGCCAAAGAGTTTGTTTGGGGTTTTACATCAGTTGAAACATTATTTCAGTCATTTCATGATGAGACCTACTTGTAGCAGACTGCCTCACTGAATTGTCATGTTGCAGGTCCTTGACATGACAACCCACCCGGTCACAGATTTACAAGGATAACGGGATAATCTTTTGGCATGGGCCTCAGCTCATGTGTGAAATTGTATCACAAGTTCAATCCTGGCACTGTCAGGGAGTGAACCCATGACCTTTGGATCACCACAGAAGAACTGGTGCTAATAATCTGGCCCTCTAACCAACTGCGTTACATCATGAATGGCCATGCAGCTCCTTCAAGGAGGTTCTAGCTCACTTTGAATGCTTCTAAGGTAGTGAAATAAATAAGATGGATAGTTTGAGTTTGGGGAGTAGCATGGAGATTTATTTCAAGTCACTGAACAGGAAGATTGATTATTGGGATCTCCTCGACTAGTAAAAAGAACAATTCATAGCCCAAATAAAAGGAGATAGGTAGTAGTTTTCTGGAAAATTTGCCAGATCAGGTTGACTTTTACGCATTTTAAGCAGTGTGAAAGTAACACAGGGCAGCAATGGGAGTTGACCCCACCACCTTCCATCCTGCACTTGTATAACCAAGAAAGGCACAGATCCAATGCTCTTTTGTGCAAGTGATCTAAATTTTAACCACTCTTACTACTTTGCCGACATGACCAAATTTCTGTGCATAAGTATTCAAGATGTTTCTTCATTTTATCAAACACCTGCATCAATTTTGTATTGGAAAATCTCAAGATTGCAAGAAATGGGTATCCATGCAAATGCAAATATTTCTATTTGATTTATCCATCACAGGTCCATAGGAGCAGAGATGCCCTGACCGTTTCATATAAATTCATTTATATATTGGACAGATGGACAATTATATTAAAATTTTCAAATTAAAAATTTACTAACATACAATTAATAAAGGGAACTCAAACAAACTCCATGATTTTCATATATATATTTTCATACTGAACCTAATTCATTTATTGATGTACTTCGTGTACATTATACATATACATATATATGTATATATCATAAATATAAATATATATGTATAGATATACAGTGGCGTATATCTATACATATATACATGTATTTATATAAATATACTATTTATCAAATAAATATACTTGTGTAAATTCAATGGCCATGCAGCTCAACTTCAGTGAGACAGTCATTGTGCTCATGTGTATCAGGTAATAAATATCTTGACTTTTTTTTGACATAATGGCAATATTATATCATATCATATACAAAAAGCAGCTACAGTTATGAAACCATGATTATTTACAGTTGCATTATAAAAAATTGTATTTCTTTCATCATGATCCTACATATGGGCTAACCCTGTACAATAAATCTAACAAGCTCTAAACCTACATGCTGTGAATCGGATACATATGTACATTTGGAGATATAGAATGAACTGATACCAAATGTAATCATAACATGAAAATATATAGCACTGACAATATTCTTGTAGACTCAGATTTTCAAAGTGAGACCTGTACAAAATTTCTCCAAATTGTTTTTCAAATTTTTTTATTGGCTGTTCAAATCAATAGGAGCGGTGCTCAAGATGCGAGGACCGTGGGCAGTATATCTTTGGTAGGCATGTTGAAGTTTGCGACAAGCTCTCTCACGGCTGGGTACAGAGTACACCGTGAAGGGTCCTGGCTTTGGTGGTGATCGCAAAACCGTTTAAAGAATGTGGACACGGCAGCGGTGCCCTCCGAGTGCGGCGTAGAACTTTTCTCAGCCAGCATTGTGCGCTTGTTCTGGGGATCATACAGCACTGGTACGATGAGCGACACAGGCTCAGCCCCGCTAGGTGGCGCTGGAAGCAGTCTGGTCAGCTTGAGCTGTAACAAAGTGTCCACAGTGATGACAATATTTGTAAGATAAGTAAGACGCTCTTGATCTACACACACTCACACACAAGCAGACTCATCATTTTTTGTTAGCAGGTTACGAATGTTAGGATATGGGAACAACTAGATTGGCCAGCAGTTCTCTCACTGCTGGGTAGATGGAGCAACGGTTGCTTTCCTGGCTGTAGTCGTAGAAGTGTTTAAGCATGTTACTTATAGCAGCATTGGCGGGTGGGGGAGTGGGACTTCCAGGCGTGCGCTGCTCGGCAAGCTGTGTCTTGTTAGAGTTCATATCATAGAGGATGGGAACGATGACAGTCTGAGGCTCATTGCCCGGGGGGACTGGAATACCTTGTCGGGTCAGCTGCAGCTGAAACATACACGAGCCCCCATAACCATCAAGGTTAAATCATGGTTACATCAAGGTTAATTGTTAAAAAAGCCAGGGATACATGCAAAGGCAGAGCAAAGAAAACCAATACTCTATTCTAATCATTCTTGATATATCTAATCATTATGCAAAAAGTATTCGTAGATCTCATTTATTTCATAACTTTGTTATTAGAAATTGTTATTAGAACAGACAACATAATGAATTTAATATTGATACAGTGAACACATTGAGCGACACGTTACAACATCAAAGTCTTCTTTAAAAATAGTTTGGAAGCAAACACCTGAATTATAACACGTTCACTATCAAACAAATTAAACTGCAAAAATAAAGAAATGCAATTCACAAACTAAAAATCATGATATTTAGAAGGGTCATGTTACACTATTGTTTCAAAATAGCAATAAACTTTCATTAAGTCAAGGTCAAATATGAAACCATCTTTTTTTATTTACATACCATGAAAAGAATTTTCCCCTTGATAACCACAGCAGCCGTCCCAGCAACTGCAATAGGTGGCGCTCCGAGTGGAATTGTGAAACACCACTGAACTGACCACTTGAGGTTACGATCTGGCATCTGAATAACAAAGGTCAAGCATATTTATAAAGACAGTAAAATTCCTGATAAAAAGGGTATAAAAAATACTGATTATATGCAATATTTTTTTGGAAAAAATATGACTAAAAATGTATGCATTAATTGCCACTGGTGAATTCAGCAGTTTCATTAAATAATATTTAAGCTGCATCATTATTTATGTTATATAGTTTCGCCATATGTACTCACAAGTTCTAGTTTCATGATCTGTACACAGTCCTTGAGGATCCTGACTGGAGCACCTAGAAGTCTGCCAAACGCTGTCAGAGCATTCGACTTATAAGGCGCACTCACCACCTTAAACAAACGTTTTACACTCATCACTCCTTTATCATAAGAAAATATGCCCACCATTTAACAGTAAATTTCACAAAGGGTGTCCAAATGGAGGAGATATAGTGCGGTTATTATTTGCATTCTAACCAACTTGCTTGCCAGCTGTTATAGAAACTTTAAAATGTGTTCAGCCCAATATACATGATAGTTACCTTGTGTTCGAACATTTTTTCTATAACCTGCAGTTCCTCTTGATCCCACTGGTTGCTGTTTTCTGTGTAAAACACATATATATATATATATTTTTAAATGTACAAAACAAAACAATTAAAAAACATTCTACCAGTGATCAGAAACTACGTTCTTCCTTTTAATACTGACCCACCACTTTGCCATTATTAACAGAAGGAAAAGTATCCTAAAAAATTACTGAACAGAATCAATCATATTTTATGTTCATTTCATAATATTGTACTGATCTATTCAAGCAAAATATTTTTTTTTCTTTAAAGTTAATGTTTCACTTGACTGACCAGGTAAAGGACTGCACTTGAGATGCAGGGATTGGAGATTGGGATTCAGACTCAAGCGGAACTGCAACGTCTCTGCCTTGAATAAGATAACCGACGGCTCTCCAGACTGAACTGACGTTAACTGAAAGTAAGACAAATTTCAATATTAATCTGCTTTCTTTAAGACCCTACATTTGTGTCTGTTTAAAAGGAACCTTAAGGAGTCATGATAACAAAATAATTTCATTTTGGTGAATTATTCATGCTTGTGAAATTAAAGAAAGAAAAAAAGATGATGAAATTAAAGTCAATTAACATCAATAATATATCTGACAATATATAATTTGCATACGCTTTCTTCTGACTGTATGAGTCTCTGTATGTGGCGCCTCAGGAAGACGCATCCCAGGAACCTTTCCAGAGGGCAGCACGGTATGGCAGATGGACTGCTTGCACCTGGCAATGGTCCTGGGGTCAGCAACTTATTCAATGCATCATGGGACAGTAATGTTGGAACTGAGGCTGCCCACGATCGCTGCGGAAGAATCCTGGATGGCGGACTCATCACTGAACCTGACAATAAATACTAAGTCTTGTAACAAAATATCTGGCAAATTTATGTCTTTTACTATATAAAACATGCCTCGACAACCTCATTAACAATCACACTGAAAATACTTGCAATATGGATGAAATTTAAAGTTTTATTCCATCTTTAAAGTGTAAATAGTGATTGGTTTTGTTAGTAGTGTAACCCATGCATGAAGGATTATGGACAGAAGACTACTTTATCACAGAATCATGGTCCACAACCAAATGTTATCTCAAATTCAAGAAAAAGAACCAATTTTCTCTATGAAACACCAAACCATTTATCTAGTATTAATTTAAGGCAAACATAAGACACTTACCCTATGTTTATTTGTGACAAATATTCTCTACTTACCATGAGTCTGTCAATATTTAGTGCCATATCTTGGTGATTGTAAGATACTATGTATTGGATAATATGATCTGCACACTGGTGGGAGTGAGATACTTACCACGCATTGGACGATACGTACTGCACACTGGTGGGAGTGAGATACTTACCATGCATTGGATGATACGAGCTGCACACTGGTGGAGTAAGATACTTACCTTGCATTGGACGATACGAGCTGCACACTGGTGGAGTGAGATACTTACCATGCATTGGACGATACGAGCTGCACACTGGTGGAGTAAGATACTTACCATGCATTGGATGATACGAGCTGCACACTGGTGGAGTAAGATACTTACCATGCATTGGACGATACGAGCTGCACACTGGTGGAGTAAGATACTTACCATGCATTGGATGATATGAGCTGCACACTGGTGGGAGTAAGAAACTTACCATGCATTGGACGATACGAGCTGCACACTGGTGGAGTGAGATACTTACCATGCATTGGACGATACGAGCTGCACACTGGTGATGGTAATATACTTACCATGCATTGGATGATGTAAGTTTCATCTTGGTGGATGTATGATACTTACCATGAGTCTGCTATGGGGACAGTGTGTTGTGGCAGCCTTGTGAGCGTGACACTTACCCTGTGTTTGTGGTGAGTGGAGGGCGGGGTGGCCTGGCGAGTGAGCTGCAGCGTGGCGGGAGGCTGGGGATGGTGACCCTGGCCACTGCCGTGCCCCAGGCGAAGGCATGGTGAGACTGGAGCTAGGGAACGGGGAACCACCACCCTCTACCATCCCTAAAAGACACAACCCATGCAAACCCTCATAGGTATGGCACAGAGTACATCTATATATACATATATAAATGTACATATATACATATATACAGAAACCCATGCAAACCCTCATAGGTATGGCACAGAGTACATCTATATATACATATATACATGTACATATATACATATATACAGAAACCCATGCAAACCCTCATAGGTATGGCACAGAGTACATCTATATATACATATATACATGTACATATATACATATATACAGAAACCCATGCAAACCCTCATAGGTATGGCACAGAGTATATCTATATATACATATATACATGTACATATATACATATATACAGAAACCCATGCAAACCCTCATAGGTATGGCACAGAGTACATCTATATATACATATATACATGTACATATATACATATATACAGAAACCCATGCAAACCCTCATAGGTATGGCACAGAGTACATCTATATATACATATATACATGTACATATATACATATATACAGAAACCCATGCAAACCCTCATAGGTATGGCACAGAGTACATCTATATATATATGTACATGTACATATATACATATATACAGAAACCCATGCAAACCCTCATAGGTATGGCACAGAGTACATCTATATATATATGTACATGTACATATATACATATATACAGAAACCCATGCAAACCCTCATAGGTATGGCACAGAGTACATCTATATATATATGTACATGTACATATATACATATATACAGAAACCCATGCAAACCCTCATAGGTATGGCACAGAGTACATCTATATATATATGTACATGTACATATATACATATATACAGAAACCCATGCAAACCCTCATAGGTATGGCACAGAGTACATCTATATATATATGTACATGTACATATATACATATATACAGAAACCCATGCAAACCCTCATAGGTATGGCACAGAGTACATCTATATATACATATATACATACACTGCACTCGCGAGAGGCTTCCCTTAAGACATTGTTGCATGGTTCAGGTTAATATGATTGCATTCCAGTGAGGAGTATGTTTGATGAATATGCTGCCACAAAAGCCAGGTATCTTGACATGTTTTTTCAAGTTGTGGATGGTCTCATTTGATCTGTGTCTATTTCCTAGTTACTCTTAATTGGCTTGTGAAAATGTTTGTGATTTCCATATCAGGGCTTGACATACACAACGGCCCGGTGGCCCGGGGCTACCAATTCCTCTGTTCGGGCCAGTGAATGCTCTGTTTTAGTGGCCCAGTTGGCCAACCATATTCTTGGTCTTTTAGTGGCCCAAACTATCTTGATTTTATTATTCTAATCCTGGATTGATATCATATCACTATAGACATTTGATTGGGACAAGTAACCTCCACTCAGACATTAGTCACAAAGCAGCCTTATGTACAATGCTCTTTATTGTACCACACATCCTAATATCTTTGAAAACTTTGGGCCACCACTTCTCATGCTCTGGTGGCCCAACTGGGCAACCAACATTTTTCTCTTCATGTCAAGGCCTGCATATACTGAATAACTCAAGAGTTGTCAATCTGAATTGAGTAAACATTGAAGATTTATCATCTGAAGACATTTGTGAATTTTTTTCTCAGTTTTTGGAGTGTCCAAATAATGGCAAAAGGTCAACACGATTTATTTCATTTGTACCAAACAGACCATGCAAACACCCTTTACAGTATACAAGTCTGATTTTTTTTATTTGGTCATGTGGAAGATTTCCATTCAAGTCATGCAGAGCTTTCAGATGACCAAAGACACAGGACAAAATTAAGTCAAATACTAGTACTTGCCATATCACAAAACAGTGTCATGTGACAGCAGGAAATGACCTAATTTAATCACTGATGAATATGCTTGACCAAATGTATGTTTCTCCTTAACAAGTACGTACAATATATTTATTGTGTGACTTTAAATGCATAACTGTACTTCTGTTTCTATAAATATAAACAAACTTAAAATTGAGACATTTTCAAACTTAAATGTCAAAATTTTAGAGCCCCTTTAGATTGCTTCCTGAAGTTCAAATATGTAAAAAATGCATAAGGATATAATTTTTTCAGCTATATTTCATATTTGCTACTAACTTTAATAATTTTAATGACTATTTGAGGTCACAACCTTCTGTGTATCATACGTGTATCAGAGCCTGTCCTTTTTGGAAATATCTTAACCTAAATATCATGAAGTACATTTTTTTCTGAACATCATAACATTTGAAATGGACAAAATCATGATGAGATGCACACACATATACATGTTAAAACATACTCCAAAACTATGATTTGAAAATTAAAATGGATTTTTTTGTGAAATATTTCGACCAAATATTTCTGGCACCATTAGATTAATTTACTGCTTGATTGATGAAAGGAGATGACAAAGAATTAATCTAACACTCAAGTTGGTGCGATGACTATCTCGGTTAAGATGAGTAATGTGCTATGGCAGATTTTGCTGTTGATGGGTTAGTTATTTTGACACTTTTTGTGTCAACATGCACTATCCATACTCTACACACATTCAACTTATTGTAATTGCTATAATGTTATTTCTATATAGACCAAAACATTCTTTACCCATGGGATAAACGTCTGGAAAAAAAATCAATCGGTTTTTTTGTTGTCATTCTTTGAAGATTGTATTGCAACTGAATCATTTACATCAACAAAATAAAAATTGAAAAACTTTTTAAAAATAATTGTAAAAAATAATGTTTTTACTGGATGACACGATAGAAGTGAGTTGCGGAGTGGGAGCTTACCTTGTGGGCTGATGAAGGAGGAAGGTGCTGGTGATGGCATATGGATGCCGAGGGATGAAGGGGACGGTGCCGGTACAAACGAACCAGGCGACGGCACATGTAAGGATGGATTGCCTGGTGACCCGTGGGCCAAGCCTGGGGATGGGGTCCCAATAAATGCTGCTGACGGCGACGGAGCAACCTGATGTCAAAATACAAGGAAAATTATGTCATATACATACACAAAATTAGGGATGTAGTTTTACAGACTATTGGTGTGATCAGAAAAACTATGGCAATTTAAATTTTGTAAAAAAATAGGTGCCTGAAGGGTGACTCTTCAGAGGCTAGACAAGAAAATTTCGATTGTATACCTGAAGAAGGTAGAATAAAAATAATTTTTTTTACATACACAAAATTACAAAATGTTTTTTTAGCGGGATGATTTTCTTTTCCTGTAACTACTTAATCTATCTAAAATTAAAAAAAAAAATAAATAAATAAATAAAAATTAAAAATAAATAAATAAAAATGAAAAATAACAAATAAATAAATAAAAAATAAATAATCAACTTATCGAGAAAAAAAATATA
This sequence comes from Amphiduros pacificus, assembly GCA_949316495.1. Classification (NCBI taxonomy): domain Eukaryota; kingdom Metazoa; phylum Annelida; class Polychaeta; order Phyllodocida; family Hesionidae; genus Amphiduros; species Amphiduros pacificus. The sequence goes on along the minus strand of OX439007.1, from coordinate 16,374,721 downwards.
TGTGAAAAAAAATAAAATAAAATAAAAATCACAACCATTCCACAAAGATTTTGTGAGGGATCATAAATTAATATCTGATTCCAATAAAAAGATTCACTGACACATGTATTAAAGAGCTCATACCTGTGACATTCTGGTAGAGGGTGAGGCAGGGGTGTGGGGGTTAGACGGAGGAGTCATGGGACTGGCAAACTTGAGCCCATCCTGCTGTCTCTGTCTCCCTGCTGGTGACCCCACCCCTGTTGTCCTCGACATGAAGGAGTCCATGGTATCCATGCCGACCGGGGAGGGAGGATTGTCGTCTTCATTGGCAGACCTGCGTCGGGCATGGTTAGCAGTCACACTCTCATCCACGTACAGGTTCAGGAATGCCTGAAATATATAAGCTCTTTTTTAAATAAATTATATAGCTGAGATATATTAAATAAGATATATGTTAACTTGTGGCATGTCTACAAACTGAAGGATTAAGTTTAATAACTGTATATATATATATATATATATATATATATATATATATATATATATATATATATATATATATATATATATATATATATATATATATATATATATATATATATATATGACAATACTCATATGCCATCAGCACTGCTGAGTAAAATGATGACCATTTGAAAAGTTATATATAACAATAAGTGTGATCAGCAACTGGGAACTTGTCTAATATGTTTTAAAATATGTGACATGAGAAATTTTCACAGATGATCTGATGGGTGTCATCATGAACTTGACTAACCTTGAGCAATGGTATAGGAGTGAGGCCCTCCACCACCTTGCTGGTATCAAACATGCTGTATGCTCCGTCCCGTACAGCCACGGTGCTGCTACCACGAAGGTGAACATCTATACAGTAACTAAGCACAAGTCAAGGTAAACAATAACAAACTTCAAACAAAGATATTCTGCTGATAAATGTATATACCGGTAGTTCTCTATTAAATATTTGCATTGCTGGGAATATAAAATTACTTGCAAGCATAAAAATTTCATTAATGATGACTGAGTTTCTAGCCCCCTCCTTGTGTCAGGGACCAAGGCAGCATAAAAAAGGTCCAAGTGGAATGGTAACAGTCAAAATGTACAGTATCTCCCGTTAATTTAAAGTGAGTGAGATCATGCTTATCAAAATAATCTGCACATCCAGGATAAATCAGGAAAGGATTCCCAATATCCTTTTTTTTGATTAAAGATAAACACTGATAAATAAGGATACATGTTCCTGAAGATGACCCGAACATGAGTAGGTGACTGAGGCAAAACACTAAAGGCAGCCACTGGCACCGGAAGATTGGATCTCTGAAAGAAATACAAACACTATACCTGTCTCTGTGATTTCATTCTAATGTCTGTCATATACACTAACTCAAAGTTAAATATTAATATGTCAAAATAATTCATAATTCTTTTTTTTAATTAAGTGAAATATTGATGTTAAGCACATATAAATCTAATTCTAATATCACGGTAAGTGGATATGTGGAGTGAGTGTTTTTACCTGAGCTATACCCAGAAGTGGGCCAGTGTTAAGCTTGCCGACAGCAGCCAAGGGTGCCCAGGTGTCGAGGAGGACCTGCGCTAACTGTGCGATGGAGTTGTCGTTGTTGAGTTGTCTCTGCAGTTGGGTAGCCATCAGAGTGTGACAGTTAGCCATGCATGCCTGGCCACATGTGCCAAATGAGAGGTGGAACTGGTTATCCACGGTCTTATACTGGACAGTCACCTGAGAGTAAATCATAGGGTTATAAATCTGATTAATGTCATTGGTCATTTACCTTGCATGATCCTCTCTATTTTGTTCACAACGTCTCTGGAAAGACCTCTTTCTTGTGAGTGTTTAGCAAGTAAATAGATGCAAATAATAATCTGCCTCTATTTTTAATTTTTCAACAAACTGTTACAATATCTCTCTATTCATTGCATGACAATCTAGGCAAATAATTCAAATGAAAGCAGCATGATACTAAAATAATGAGTTAGAGGATCAAAGAATTTTTTATTTGACTGGCAATAAAAACAGAAATCTCTTGACATACCTACTTTATAGATGTAAAAAAACCCACACAATTTACCTTTGAATAGTATTTATATTTAAATTTAATACAAAAACTTACTGTGTATGCTTTGTTCTGTCCATAAGCCAAGGTCAGTCTTTTATAAGTGAATGTTTTCACTTCTATGCCACTCTGGAATGCACTATTTTCTGATAATGGAACGAATAAAAAAAATCATATTAATAACAAGATTTAACAAAACATTTCTTTTATATGATATCATTAATAGACTGTTTTTTGATGGGTTTAATCCAGTTATAATCCAAACTGTTTGGGAGATTATCTTAAAAGCAATCAAATCTTTAGGAATACCTTTATATATGGCAGCAAAGTCCAGCACAGCAGTATAGAGGTGGGCTAGCCCATTCCAATCATCCAGAAGGTTCTGGACAGTCTTCTCCATGGGTTCCAGACCACTTAGATCATACTGGAAGTAAACACGGTGGACATCTCCTTGTTCCCTTGGGTTGCTACTCTGAATGGGGCAATTTGTGAATATCGACTGCAAATGAAAATATATACATAAATATCAAAGATTAAAGTATTATTTTTGATTTCCAGAGAAAAAAAGTTCATTAGTTCATTAAAGATAAATATCAATAAGATATATCTTAATACATATTTTTGTCATTTCAAGAAACAAATTCTTTCAGTCTGATGATAATTTATGGATGAAGAAATGGAAATATCTAATATTATATCAATCTTTATTTAAGTACATGCTTGACATTTACTGATATAAAAAAATATATATTTCAAATGATTAAAATAGACAGCTAAGAAATAGAATATATAGAAACAATATTAAACCTTCTCCTACCTCGACCAGCCAGATTCGATTTCCTTTTCTTTGTACTCTGAACTTACACGACAGCAAGTCTTTTGTGAGGGCATCAAGGCTTTTGGTGTCTAGGTCGGGGCATGTTGGCGTCCTTTAAAACAAATAACCAAAGTCTGATTTTATCTCCTCTATCATAGGATATCAAATAAAAGACATTGGAAGACACTTATGTCTGCACTTTGATGACAGTAACAAATGATCAATGCAATGAATGGCAAATAAATAGAGTTGTGTTTGTAATCTGTAACTTCAATGATCAGATATTTCACAGATTGACCAATATTTCCTTGCAAACAATTTCTTTAACTTATATATATAATGTTATTTCTTGTCAATATTAAAAACAGATCAATATTATAATCTCCACATTCTTGAATGAACAAGAGTATTTTTGGAATGTGAATGTGTATTTCCTGATCAATTTTTCCTTGAATAAACAAAATCATGATCTTTCCTTCTTCGGCACAGGAACTATTGTGATTTTCCATGGTTGATAGACAAATTAATGTCTGTTATTACTCCAGACAATAGACATAGATATTCTCCTAGTGACAGTACAAGGAAGGGAGATAATATGCTCACCCTACGAGTGTGAGTGCCATTCCTGCACTATCGCCATCTACCTGTATACCCTGGTGTGCAATGCCCCGCTTCTGCAGCTAAAATACACAATAAAAAGATATCATTCCACAGCTCATACCAGAGAATTATGTGAAATTATTCCCAAAACTAATGAAAGCTTTGATTTCTAAAATAATTATATATTGGTACTCGACCAAAAGAGTTCTGTGTGTACAATGACATTGGCTTCCAGTTATGATAAATACTAATCTGATAATATTATCATTATAAAAGGAGAATGTTCAAAGGAGAACCTGTCCCTGTGTCACACAAGGAGAATAAATCTGTACCTGGGCAACACAAGGAAAATAAACCTGTCCCTGTGTCACACAAGGAGAACAAACCTGTCCCTGTGTCACACAAGGAGAACAAACCTGTCCCTGTGTCACACAAGGAGAATAAATCTGTCCCTGTGTCACACAAGGACAACAAATCTGTTCCAGTGTCACACAAGGAGAACAAATCTGTCCCTGTGTCACACAAGGAGAACAAATCTGTCCCTGTGTCACACAAGGAGAATAAATCTGTCCCTGTGTCACACAAGGAGAACATATCTGTCCCTGTGTCACACAAGGAGAACAAATCTGTCCCTGTGTCACACAAGGAGAACAAATCTGTCCCTGTGTCACACAAGGAGAACAAATCTGTCCCTGTGTCACACAAAAAGAATAAATCTGTTCCTGAGAACCACATGGAGGATCTCTGTAGAATATGTTCATACCTCATTTGCCAGCATGTGGAATGGTATTCTGTCCTCACACATGGCTAGGATGTGGGTCAGTTCAGGCACAAAGTATGCAGACACCTTCTGTTTCTTGTTTGCAGGGCCATTCACATCACCTAATAACATTTTTCTCTTCCTGTTCATTGGGTTGGGGTCTTCTTTATCTGGATCTGAAAAAAATATGAAAAGGAATCATTTGATGATGGACAGGAAACCAATAGAGATATATGAAATAAGGATTAATATGCTTATATTTCTCTGTAGGATTAAGGAGGTTAGCTGCAGGTTTTTAGACTGCATACAGTTTACCTAGAAGAGCATCCAGAAGACCATGGTACTGACTATTGCAGTAGTCTATTCCAATGTGTGAACCATGGTCTTGGCAGCATCTTCTGACAATTATGTTTATAGAATCCTACTTTCATTTCCTCATTTATCTGATATTGTTTTTGTCATAAGAGGAAGTAAAATAGGAGTTTGCTTAAAATAATCTGACATATCATTGAAAAATAAATTGATGAAATAAAAATCAATTCTTGATGGCTCTAATTGAATGAATGAATGATTTCCATGTTAAACCATACCAATAACTATGTCCTGAGATTCTGAAGATTCTGACACTGAGATTCTGAAAGAAATGTAGGAGCATGATTCAATGGATATGGGTTGTAGTATGAGCAACTGACCATGTACTTTAGAACCAGGCCCATGTGTAGATATAAATGTATCTAGTTGAACCATGTGTCCAGGGCGCAGGTAGGCCTGGGGACAATCGTCAAGTTCATCCCCACCAGATCCTTCAAACGTTGCAGGCGCCACCTTCAGGAGATAGTGGTCATAACTCAGGCCTTTGTCTTCCCTTTCGTGCACCTCAACCACCTTCAAGTGCATAATTTGAATAATTACTTTACCACATTGACAATTTATTTCACCCACATAATGACAAATGGTGATAGAAGAGAAGCAAATAACATTTATGTGACAAGAATAAACATTTACTTACCAGGTAATAGGTATTTTGTTTTGGCAATCGCACAAAGACCTTCTCTGGTGAGAGTTTTTCTAGAGGATGTCCAGCCACCTCCACCAATGGGAGTTGATGCTGACACTGTACAGCAATATGCTGAACAGAATGTTCACATCTCCGCAGCCCCAGCCACAAGCTGCTCAAGCAAAGTAAAAGTATACTATTATATATCTTATTTTAAAATCATTTACATTAATCTATAAATAATGCCTATATCGCCACAACGCCTTTTCTTTTTCATAAACAAATCCTGTGATATTTTCTATGTCATTTGATAGGTTTCAATAGTATTTTTACCTATCATTTCTTTATCAAAATTTCAAAATTATAATCTTGCCTTACCGTAACTTAGTAAGTAGTTTAGTGAGATCTCTATGATCGTTATTAAGACATTCCTCGATATCATCAGTTAGGTCTGTATCTGCAATAAAATTCCATAATTTCTTTCAGGTGCTGGTTAAAATGAGGAAATCTATAAATATTTCTTTTCATAAATCTCTCAATACTACAAAGCAGTTCTTTTGTCTTGTATTTTTCATTTCCTTCTTTTGGTGATGATAAAATAAATTCCTTAGAATATGCATTTTAGTATCTGTTTTATCTTGCGGAATCAGTTGTTTCATTTAAATTTCTTTGGCTAAGAAATGTATCAAAATGAGATAATACATAATTAGAGAGTGAGTACATTATTGTGAAATACTGTATCTTGTTGTCAAAATCTAGATTCAGTGACAATGAATACCCTCATTGACAACAATATCAAAAAAAATAATTTCAATATTATCACTCTGCAATAGAATACAACACATTCCAAAATTATCATCTTTCTCTCAAGTTTTAGCATTTCTCCCAATTTTGGCATTTCATTTGACTTTTTGCAATTCTCTACAATATTCACTGTTTTTCAAACTAACCTTTTTCTCCCAGTGAAACCAGAAATGTGCCCCTCTGAATGTCCACTGCAATACACAGCTTCTCAAACTCCATGCATGGATACAGGACAGGGACATACAGCACCGATGGCAGCTCCCCAATATCACCTACAAATATCATCATCATCATCCTCACCATAGTTTGACATATATTAGTTTCACTATACTTAGATCACATTATTTTAGATATTATACTAGATCATCAATAACTATTAAAATGTAGACAAGTGGTGATCGTTGCTTCTTGCCATTGTTACTATGAACACTTCTTTAAAACCATTCGTCAGCTACTCTCTAATTGGTCAAATTAATCTCACTTGTCTCTCTATTGTCTCGACTGCCATAATTGGTCAGCAACCCGGATGTGTGTATGGTATTCAGAGTATTATGATTTCATATATCACACACTGAGATTTATCACTAATTTCCTTGCAATCAAGAGTATATTAAACAAATAATAATAAAACAAATAATCAAGAGTATATCAACAGAGAAGGAAAGATGAATGCACTTACATGGCCCAGGGATGATGCACCTTAACTCACGCTCCAGGTCCTGAAACAAACAATGTGTTAATATTATGAAGAAATATGCATATTCTATTTCTTAAGTAATTTCTGCATCAGTGTGTTATTTAAAATATGTTCAACATAATCATACAGAAACAAACTCACATTAAAAATGTATTCATTGTATGAGTCGAACTCTTAATGAAAAGCTAATTTTACTTATTATTTTTATGTATCCAAAAAAAATAATAAATAATAAATTTTCATTATAATGATATATGATATGCATTATATGTATTTTCACGAGAATGGAACATACCTTTAATTTTGCAGTGCTCCTTACTTGAACAGTGTGCATGAGAAGTTTCTCCACAGAAAGATGCTCACTCTAAATAATAATAAAACATGTTGAAGAAAATTTTCCATGCAATTTTAATCCAAGTATTTCCATTAAGCTTTTGAGACATTTAACCCAATTAAAATAAAAGCAAAATATTAATTTCTGAAAAGACCTTTCAAAATATCAGCAAGCTGATATATGCTGTTATAGAAATTTTCAAAATGACTTCAAATTGTGAAAAAAGGAGTCATGACAAAAAATATTTTACTCTTGCAAAGATTATATAAGCCATGTAGGCATATATGGTAAGAAACTACTGACCCTGATAGCTTGAGCCACCTTGATGCTCTCAGAGCCGTGGATCTGAGGAACGTGACTCACTTGTAACGGCCGCGATGGCTCGTTTGCATCTACATGAATGCTCAGCTTGAAATCTGCATTATATTAAACTCATTCAAATCATAATATTAAACACATTTACATTTTATAACTGTATCAAGCACATTTAAATTTCAGTGATGAAAGTCAGCATTCAGGAAAAAGCCCGAAACCCTTAAAAATTAACCTGAAATACCCCTACCCCCTTTCAGAAATGTCATTTTTGGATGTTTCAGACTGAGTTTAGACCATTTTGAAGGAAAAAAACCCTGAATTCAGGTTATTTCTTGAAGACTTTGTTCAGTGAAATTTATATTCCTATCAAGCTCTTTGTGATAAAGAAAGCAAGGACAAGCATGTTAAATGTGATTTGTTCTGAGCATGGTGTGGGGATTACATACTTGTCGAGGGGAATAATCTGCCCTCTCTGCGCCCAGTATCTCTCCAGTAGGACAGCACCAGGCTGTGTCCTGCTGTGTACTCCTCTATGCGGATACAATCCCCCAGTCTCTGGTGGATGAGACGCTGAGCTTGTGAATGCAACACCTCCAACTGCAGAGACTGACAGAAGGAATCTTACCCTCATTAAGGAAATATATATGTGGAGGTGTTGCACTAATATAATATAATAACATAATATATTGAAATAATATATATATCCCAATCCTTACTTATCAAAAAAATCTATTTGGAACTCATTCAAAACTCAATTATTCTATTTACATTCTCTATAAATTTTGGTCAGATATATAATTTACTGCACCAAAATTAACACTTTCTTTTACAACCGGAACACACTTCAGATTGCAATAGCACATAATGGTTTTCTCTTAATCCAAATTCATATGCAAAATAAATGTGTCTACATCAATTTTGTATTCAAGAGGTGCCATGAATAAAATAAGATAAATTATTTCAAGGATACGGAGGCAGTTGTAGATATCATGAAGTGGTTTATCACTGTCCGTCAACCGTGACTGAATCAACTGGTGAATGTAGTTGACCTGAAATAGCAAATAAAATGCTTGATGAAAGAAAAAAAAGATATATTTTTTATGTTTGCCACAGAAATCATTGTTGTTGCTTATTTTTCCTAGTCAGTAAAGCAAACATCTTAATCAAAGGAACATAGGTGTCACCTCCTGGGGCAGTTAGGCCAGTGCCTATTTTTCTTAACAAATGTGGAATAATTAAAGCTGTCCTGCTACTTGTCTACGATGCTAGGCACACTTTTGTGTGGTTCTTGTTATAATATGTATATCATAACTTCCAATATACCTGACAGTCACTTTACATGAATGACCAATTAAAGCAACTGTAACTTGTGAACACCTGACGAAAATTCATTATGAGCACCTAATGCACTAAGGTCTAAAAGCAATTTTAGCCCCTGACATGGTTTGAATTTCATAAAAAGTTTCATCAATCACAGAAGAAAACATATTTATCCTGTATGAGTGTATCCACCCCCCCCCCCACAAAAAACAAGAGTTGTTTTAAGCATATATTGATTTGACAGAACTGACCTGCAGGGAGTGAACTAGAGATTTACCATCTCCAGTTTCTGGGTCCTCTACTAGAATCTGGATGTCAAGTAATCTCCAAGGAATATTAGCGCCATCTCCCATCAAGGTCAAGGTCACAGCAAATTCATGTTCTACATTGAACTTGACTCTTCCGTGCTCTAATCATAAAGTACATGTATCCATATAAATCAACTGACATATATCAAAATATCACTTTTGAATTGATATTATCTTTGATTAAAAGCAGAGATGAAATTCGTTTTGTAACAAAAAAAATTTATGTTAATAAATATCATGATAGAATGAAGATATCCCATATTAAGGCTGCATTACCTATGACAAGTTTTCTCATGAGTGGAGGTAGGTCTGAGGTGACGAGGCGGTGCTCAATTATCTGGTTCAGTCTCATCAGAGTTTGCCTTTTTTCATGAGGCTGGATTGGATCTGGTGGAACAATGCGATCCTAAAAGTGATCAAAACATATGAAAAATGAAGCATAATTACAATTTTTCTTTCACAAAAGGCTGAAAATCAGCGTTTGAAAAATATAAGACATATCTGAGACAAAATTACCTTAATGATTGTGGGAAGTCTTGGATACGTTCCTGTGGTCAGCACATCTATAGCACAAGGCAATGAAAACGATGGCAATCTGAAAGGCAAACATTATATATTATAAATGTACATGTATCAAAAGATGGGAACATTAAAAAATTCCCATTTTGTATTTAATATTGTTGTTATCATTCTAAATAGGGAGAAATTTTCATTGAACTTAGTAGTTTTAGTCGTCAAATATTCACCCAATGCAATATGACTACAAAAAGTATATATATCATCATCATTACATCAAAGGAAAATAACTAGAAGCAAAGGAGGAATTATTCCTACCTGGCTTGTACTAATGTTTCCCGTGCCATGCTGTGCAGTTTATCGGCCGTGTCCACAAACAGCATGGCTTGCTGGTCAAGGAAGGAGGAGATTTGACCACAGCGGTCCACCTTACTAGCACTGTTAGCCCACTTCACCAATGCCAACAGCCGCACGAACATCTGCCGTGTTCGACTTGCAAATTGAACTATCTCAATTTTTCTGAAATAGGAAACCTTATAAATGTTCAATTCTACTCAATTCAAATGTATCTGTATTGATATTCAGACACAATTAAAATGTAATTATATCAAATCCTTTTCTTTATGATGATATGTGAATATTGGCAAACTAAAAATAACAAATCATTTTGAAACTAAGTTTTAGCAGGTTATGACAGTTTTTTTATGTTGAAATTCAGCAGCCAGTCCTGTTAATATCAACAGCATTATAAATATATTAGGATAATAGAACCATTATAAAGATACTGTATATTATGCTTCTCACCAATACCTATCCAATTATAAAAAGACAGCTGCAAAATTAACTAAACCGTGGTTGAATGAAGTGTATCATTATACAAACCTTTCCATGTCTGTCTTTCTTGGGAGCCTGAAGAAAACAAAAATATTCACGTTCACTTCCCCATGTATAGATTTTTAGTATCATTAGTGAATTTATCAATATTATGATGATATTTAACTATCATCTCTCAAAAAATGTTGAAACCTTAATAACACTGGCAAAACAAAAATGTTATTAAATGTAGTTGCTTAAATATCCTTACCAACAATCTAATAAGTGCTGGTCTAAGAAGAATTAAGCAACATGAGCAAACATTATCTTAACTGGGTGCTTGATGAAGTCTCGTTTATTATTTATAAATCATTACAAATGTGGTATAAAATATACTTACAATTCTGAGAGAACTGAGAGTTCATGGTAGGTTCTCTGGATGATGTATTCAATGAGGGTGGACAGAGGGATGGAGCCTCCTCCGGGCTGGGCTTGAGATGGTACCATGGCCTGGTTCTCCACCGGCGCCATCTATGTCTACTATTTCTATTCACCCTGCAATAAATGATAACATCCTTTTATCTGATTGATACATAAAAGTTTGTTCTTAAGTTTTAAGCTGCTCAATATACATGTGCAATTGTAGAAACTCTGATATGAATGTCAAGATGAGCTTTCTTGGGTTCCACAACTATTTGTTAAGTTTAACGCTGTCACCAAACACATGGTCCAGGTTATTGATGACCATGTTTAAATACCAATTAAAGATATAGCTTGCAGTTCAATGCCAAGCTAGTGAGAGGCTGTTCATTTCCTATAAAATCTGTTCATTTCTGGCCTTGTCTTTCCCAGACCTTTTAATAAACCTTTTTTTTCATTTCAAGTATGTCACTGACATTCAATTGTTGACCAATCTGGACAAATAACATTTCTTACTTGTCAAAAGATTTTACAGCACACAATGTTTTAATGCAATATTATTTTAGCATTAAAGAGCTGAAAATATAATTTTTTTGATAGTTAAGTTATTGATTGCCAAACTACCACTCTGCTACAGTGCATATCATTCAATGATGTTTAGCATTGGCACTCTGTCTGGCTGCAGCTTATCTTTATGCCATCGCCATCCAACATGTGGGCCCACGCGCCAAGAAAGGTTGCGGGTTGATGCTGTCCTCAATATGTACAGTGAAAGGAAAATGTTAGGAATCTGCAGTTGAAACTTGAGACACTTTAAATGGGGTCAAACCTCCCTGTACAAATTGAATTTGAGCTGAATGTTGTGTTAAACATGTCATCTTGCATTTTGATTGCCTTTTAATACTCTCATGGCATGCATGATTTATCACCATTAGAATAACTGAATATCATCATCCAAATTCTTAAAAATTTCCTACTTTGCCCTGGGCAATGAAATAATTGCTAAATTTCTCAAGATTTTTATGTTGCACATTTAACAGTGAGAAATGACAAATAGCTAGATTTTAATTTATGCTGGGCCAGTTACATTTGATGATGGGCACCATGGCTACTGCCGAATTATAATACTTACTTGTGCCCTGACCTGTTTACTGTCGCTACCAATTATCCCTGATTACAGCGACAGATACAAACAGATTCCCCAGTTTAAAATGAGCAAATAGGCACAAATATTACTCCTTGAAGTGGTAAAAAAAAGGACACTCTCTTTTGTTTGAGCGATAATAGGTTAAAGATCACTGAACTGTATACTCCTATCTAGTCCCCATGGCTTAGTTTACTAAGGCCTTAGTATACTACGGTTGGACGGTACCTGGTCAAAACAACCGTGATATCAAGTGGACCGCGGTATTGAACTGCCACATTTAACAGTGGTCAAAAGGCTGAATTTGGATACTTTATCAATGTAAATTATCTACAAGCGTCAGTTGCCAATCTTAATATTGATAAGCTACTTTCCGCCGTTATTAGACCTCATGTTCGGCATATAATTCTGTGAATATTCTCACTTTTCACCCAGGCCCAACATTAGAACTACGCATTCAAGTTTGGCGGCCATTTAATCTTCCAAAACGTAAATAAAATGCATTTCTACTCATGAGGGACCAGTTTTCCATCGCTACCAATAACCGCCGATTACAGCGGCTAAGCTGGAGAGGACCCTTGTAGCCGCTGCCAGTCACGGTCTACTTCATCGGCGGTAACTGGTCCAGCGCGAGTAAGCAAAGTTAACTTAAGACTCACATATTCTCTAATTTACAATTGTAGGTAATGCACATTGATAAATTGTCCAGATTGAGCAGCTTGACCGCGATTCAATGTGACAGTCAATAACGCGGCCCACTTGCTATCGCGGTGATTTTGACCATAATTCCGAGAGGGTCGAGGACTTCATGATAGCAATAGTACATCTTGCATCTGCGGTGCATCTCCAAATTGTCGAGGTTAGGCCCACTATTTTACTCTTTCTAACATTTGATATGCTGTCATTTATATTTATATGTCTGTATTTATATAAATATTAAAAACTTACCAACAAATTTCAAAGAACTATCACTTAAATATCGAGATTTGGGCAAAATTCAGGAGCCGGCCTTCTCGAGACGGCTCAGGGCATTTTCAATGTCCGCCATTTTGATCAACAGCCTTCTACAGCAGATGTTTCAGAATGACTGTTTTAGGTTCCTCTGCATTAAAAATTATCATTCTAAATTTTTAATTCAGCTATAAAGATTATGATTAATATTTATCTGAAAGTTGGAAGGCATATATTTTCATTTGATCACAGTTTGATTCACTATAATTATAGTTATGAGGCAACACGAGTAAGGGTACAGCGCACCCTAACGGATAAGGTGCGCAGAAATTGTAAAAGTTGTGAAGTGTGAACATTCTGCCCCTAGAAACAAACACTTTGTTTCTGTTGTAAGTATTTGGTATATTTTTCTTGCATAGAGTCAACAGTTGAACGTTTTTCAGTGCACATATGTTTCTTATCAATTGGGCCTGTCATTCTGAACTAAAGAGTTCGATAATTTAGCCTAAATGTATTTATTTATTTTATTTTCAGTGAAAAGAAACTCAAAACTCCAAAAGCTGATCAAACAAAATTGAAGAACTGCTGTGACACATGGAAGATAAGGATCTCAGTGAATGGCATACATCTTGAAGATTGCAATCCCTCAGTTTCTGTATGCACATCTGCAGTAACTGCAGAACATGTATTGTAATTTTTTGGCATGAACTAAGTAAAATTTTGACATATTCATGGTGGAAAAATGGGTGACAATGAGCAATTATTTGCAGCCATCAAGTCAGGGGATGTAGCACTTGTGACTCTACTCATTAACAGCGGTGCCAACATTAACCATCTGTTTGGCATGCAAGGTACCCCATTGTGTGCTGCCATCACAGCCAATCAACCAGACATTGTCCAGTATCTAGTAAGGGCAAAATGTGATGTGAACGCCAAAGACTTTGATGGGGAACCACCTCTTTCTCTTGCTATTCGCAAAGGTCACGATGACCTTGCTTCGCTCGTGATGAATGAGCGTGACTGTGACCTCAATAAGATAGACCCAGTTTCTCTCAACCCACCTCTGTGTGTGGCAGTGAGTCAAGGCAATCTCGAGATTACAGAAAAGTTGATAAATGCAGGATGTGATGTCAACAAAAGGGGGAAACATGACAACTGTGCTTTACATCTGGCCATTAAACTGAATTATTCAGATATTGCAAAAGCCATCCTTATGAGCAAGACATGTAGAGTGAACCTTGCTAATAATAATGGATTATGTCCAATTCACCTGGCAGCAGAGTGGCAGGATGAATCATTACTTGAAGTACTTATACATAGCTGCAGGATCAAATATGAGACCAGTGATAGTAAACATTCAGAAGAACCTGACATACTTGAAATCAACAAAGTGACAAGGTTTGAGGGAAATACAGCTCTACATATTGCAATTCTCAATAACCCAAATATGAAAGCTATTAAGTGTCTTCTGGAGAATGCATGTAATACCAATATTCAAAATAATCAAGACCAGACTGCATTATTCTTGGCGTGTGAGGCTAATAGAGCGGACATTGTAACACTGTTGCTTGGAAAAGGTGCCGATCCCAACATCATGGGTTCTCAGAAAAAATCTTTTCACACCGTTGTGCATAATCGTAAAATAGCACCACTGCACCTGTGTGTCAATTATGGAAATTTGTCTTTAGTTAAAAAGCTTGTGGAGCATGGGGTTAATCTGAATCCAATGAATGACCTGGGTTCGACACCGCTGATGTATGCACTTTATAGAAATAAACCAGATATTGTGAAATACTTTTTGAAGGAAGGTATACAGTGGGGATTGGATGTTAAAAAGACTGACCGCAATGGCAGCACAGCTCTGTATGCAGTAAGCAACTGTAACAACGCCAGCTACTTTGCTCACAAACTTATACGCTTGGGTTGCTCCGTCGCCGACGTGAATGATATGGGGAAGTACCCACTTCACTCAGCCACAGAGATGGACTGCACAGAGGTGGCTGTGGTGTTACTCGACCATGGAGCCAAAGTGAATGTTCGTAGTGATTGTGATGGATGCACGCCCCTGCATGTTAGCGTCAGCGAAGATCTTGTAGACATGACCAAAGTCTTGTTATTTTATGGTGCTGACATGCACATGGTGACTGAGGATCGCGAGACAGCCCTGTCTCTTGCCATTGACAACAACTGCTTGGAGATTGCAAGTTTATTGATAAAAAATGGCCTTAATGTCACAAGAGAGCCTTATTTTCAAAAGCTGAAAGAAAACAAAAATGATCTTCCTTTCCCATTTTGTGAAGAACCTGTTTTCCACGAATGGTTTATGAGGCAAGGCTCAGAACCTGTGGACCTATTTACACAATGCCGTACATATCTGCGTCAATATTTTGTTGAACATTCCTTGCCTATGAAGAGCATGCAAAACCTGCCTGTGCCAACAAGGATCAAGAATTACCTCATGTTGCATGACATGACAATACACCTGGACTTTGACTTGAATTTGAACTCTTGACGAGCTTGTTTAAAATTGTATTTACCGGTACTTCCCTAATCAAGATGGTACAAAGCATTAAATCCAGTCATTTAAGTCATATGATGTGTATGGATATTGTATATCTGAAGTCAGATATTTATATTAAGTGGCCACATATTGTCAACCATCTCCAAACTAATCCAAGGTTTTCAGGAAATGGGTGTATGTTGGCCCAGCCTCAGTATTTCATTATTTACCAACCTGTGATCATGTACACAAAACAGGTTTTTCTTTTGGACTATCTGGGCAAATAAGCTGAAGACCTGCAAACCAATCTATCATTTCCAATCAACCTCCTTCCTGGACACAGGAGCCAAAAATGTTAAATGTTTAAATAGGTGCAAATCTCGTGCTAAGAGGAATCACACTGTACATATGTATTTTGACCTGCAGTTACTCCCCTCCCAGTACTTTAATCGGCTAGGTGGAAAAATTTATAAAATAAAGATCTCAATTCTCAAAAATATACTTCAGTAAAGTGTAACTTCCAAATCATTTGTTATATCTTTAAAAAAACCTTTCAGAAATGGAAACTGTTTTAGAGATCCAAACATACCTTTGAATGAACAAGTAGAGTCCACATTTTAATTTCATTAACAATTATTTTTCCACCACCATTTTGTCAGATACAGAATACTTGTTCACTTAAATTCATTAGTATGTGTTACAATATATTTCTAATTTAAAAAAAATCAAGTAAGGGAGTAAAACAATGAATTTCATAATATCAATTTTATTTAAAATAAATAAATACACATTGCATCCGTGTTTTATTTTATATGACGACATCCTGACTGGTTCCAAAGTATACCTGTATTCATTGTCAATGCTTTTTTATATTAACATTCAAAAGTTTAGAAGTAGCCTTAAAAGGGGGTGCAAGGTTGCCTAGAATTTTTTAAGGTTAAGGAATTTTGGACTTTTTATTTTGGTCAGGGAAAACGGGCTTTGGTCGAGGAAAATTGGTTATATTGAGAATAATTTTAATTCATTGTTATCTATGACAGTAGAATATGTGTTGTCATGAAATATTAAACTTGTATTAATAATGAATAGTGCAATGTCTAAACATAAAATTAAGTGGCAACCCTGATTAGATATAAGATGTATGGTAGGCCCATGTACTTATTGATCACAAATTTGAAGAAAAAGATTTAAACATATCAGTGAACTCCAATAAACATGTTCTCAAGTTGCACTAACAAATTTCCCAAATCAATGTGAAAATACCTCAGGTAAATCGTCATGAATGAAAACCATAAATCCTGTTTGGGTATATACAGCCTCCTTTTTCTAATACAAAGTTAAATGAAAACATAGTATCACCTGGAGTCTGAAGTCAAGCTGACCAGCATTTTGGTCATGTCTATACACAAGTGAATTGGGTCAGATGCTTCAATTAAGTGACTTTGTCATGCTCAGATGAGTTTAAGATAATCACATTAAATCACTCATCATATAGTTAACCACGTGGACTTGTGCGTCAACTCTTTTTCTCCTTATTTGGAATAATTGGCTCCAACTATTATTGTCTCTGGCACCTAATCAATCTTGTATGGATCATTATCTAAGCATCATAACCTTTTCAAGATATTTTGAGATATAAATAGATATCTATATATAAATTAGAAAGAAGTATTATATGGAAGATTGTCAAATTTTAGGACAATTTTCTATCAAAGTCTTTATCGCTTTGAGTAAGTGACAATGGATAAATATGGGTCTCCACCAGAGTGTCTTAATTCAGGGTCTCAATCCTGCATTACACTAAATTCAGAGTCAATGCTGTTGAATGCAGATGTTGAGGGGCCTAAAATATGATCAAAAACTGATTGGAACACAAAGAGTGATGCGTTGGGAGACTCAAATATTAACAGGTCTGGAAAATATCCTTTTTTCTTGACCTTCTGTTATCAATGTGTAATTTTCCATGACAATATTCTTTACCCAATATTATCATATTACTTAAACCATATACCAAAAACCTCTGAGGCAAGAATTTAAAAAAATGGTTGAGATTTAAATAATGCCCTTAAAATGTAGATTAAAATTTAAACAAAATTTACAGGCAATGTTTGTTGATGATAACATTTAAATAGTTCCTCATACAAGGATAAACATGTTTCTTTCCCTAAATAGATTGAAATTTTTATTTTATAGGTGCTCCTTTTAGTGATTTACATTTGATCAGCCCTTGCTTTGTCATCATAGGTGATCCCTGCCACTCGGCAACCAACTCGGAATTTATCAGAAAATCAACCTGCAATAGAATCAAAGAATTCACAATTAAGTGGCAATTGGAGATATCAAATTTATCCTTTCTTACATCAGTAATGGACAATATTTCCCATTCACAGCTTTGTTAATTAATTGAGACTTTAATCAATTTGAATTAACAAAATGCATTCTTATATTTAAAAAATAGAAATTGATGGAAAATAAGTCAAATGCATAGTTTTACCAACACTGCCATAACATGTTGGAGGAAAAGAAAAGTCACATATTTTTCCTGTGAGAAGCCATGACTGATTTTTCCTATCCAATACATTCTTTTCTTGGCATCTTGAAATGTCTTATTTTTTTGCACATTATGGCATTGTATTTCTGTGTAAAAATGAACAAATCCTGAAAAAAGCTGAGTTTTCCAAGAGATTTTGCATATTGGTGACTCAGGCATACTACATTCTAAGAGAAACCTTTTATATCAGATTTGACACCACTAGTTGAACTTTTACCTGTAGTTTTTCCCAAACTTTCTTTTTTGGTTTGAGCTCTTGGTCTGGTGTAGCTTGATCATATCCTTCCACAAAGACTCTGTCACCAGGCACGCTACCTTCTGGTACATCCAGAGGCTCTACCCCATCCTCCCTGAAAACATTAATGGATCAATATTCCTTAATGATTGAACTTGGTCACTAAATGATTAATATACCATTACTTTTGATGATGATCCAGTTTGTCCTTATTCATATTAATAACAAAATAAACCCCAGAATAAATGGATCACTTACACAAATTTTTCTTGAAATTTTGTGATAAACCAACATATCAGAACAATAAAAGCCAGTATTTTTCAATCTGTTTAACTGAAAGGTTGTTGTCAAGATAATTTGGTATTGGTTAACTAGTCAAACAAGATTAAAAGGACAAATGCAGAAGCAGTATGCTAAGATCAGTGATGAAAGTCAGCATTCAGGAAAAAAACCTGAAACCCTTTAAAATTAACCTGAAGATACCCCTACCCCCTTTCAGAGATGTCATTTTTGGATGTTCAGACCATTTTGAATTTCACATCTGAAGAAAAAAATCTGTATTCAGGTTATTTCCTGAAGACTTTCATCACTGTAAGATGAATGTGAAAGGTTGAGTTATACGAATATCTGAAATGATGCATACATCTTTTGCCCACCCAAAGATAACATTTAGATGGAAATAATAAAGCTAAAAAAAGATTTGGCTTACTGTGAGGCACACATGAGCATAGCGGATGACATGATGCCTCTCATCTTGACTGGTTTAAGGTTACACAGGAAGACGCCCAGCCTGTCCTGCAGCTCCTCCATGGCCACGCGCCCATTCAAACCACTGATCACCGTCCGCGGCTCAGCTTCTCCTAAATCGACCGTCTCCATGTACAGAGCCTCTGCATCGGGATGCTGTAAAAATTAAAAAATTTAAAAAAAAAAATTTAAAAAAAAAACAACCTCCGACCAGGTTTTAAATATTTCTATATTTCCCATCAGAAATCTCGAAATTGATTTATAACATTTCTTGCTTTGTTACCTTGGAAACTGAGATTATTTTTCCAACTCTAAAGTCCAGTCTACCTGGTGAAATTTCATCCTCTGCACTGGCTGCTTTAGCTGCTCCTTTAGGAGCAACTTCTACAAAAACAAGATCAGAATTTTAATATACATAAGTAAAATTATAGCATATTTCCTTAGCTAGCAATGGTTGTTCAAATGTGCATGAAGCAAAATAATATCATATTAATCAAATGACACCTTTATAATAGAGTTAACAATATTTGATCTCCGTTAGCAAATAAGGCATAGAAGTACATACTTTTGGAGACTTGTGGGTAGGCAGAGTTAGTTAATTTCTTGAGTTCTGGGCTTTCAAACTCGGCTCTGACCGGCTGCATGAGGCGGTTTAGGTAGTTGATCACAGCTGTCTTCAGATCCCCTGGATGGACTTCCTAATGGGGTGAACAAAATTAACATCATAGCAAAAACTTGTTTTGATGCCCATCATCTGGGTTTATGTAAATTTACTGTTTGATAACTTTCTTTTTATATCTTACCTCATTAGCAAATGCTGTTTCTAAAGTTTCAAAATCTTTGTATGCTACATTTCCACCAAACTCCTCTTTTCTTTCGATAATAAAATCTGAAAAGAAAAAAAAATAGTCTTGTGTTTTGAGATCTTATAAATTGCTTTTATGCCTGACTTGGGAATATTTATTTCATTATATGAACAAGTTTAGTCTAATTTCAGATATTAAATCAGTCAAATTTTACATCAGGAAATATGAAAACAGACTGAGTAGACTCCTTTCAAAATTTCATATTTGACGGTGATTTGCATGCCTGAATTGGGATGTGAGGAACATGATCACCATGCACCATATGTATTACTAATAATAATAATAATAATAATAATAATAATAATAATAATAATAATAATATTATGAATACATTTATACATGTCACATAAATAAACAATTAACTTAATTATAAGAAATAATGATTATAAGTACCTTCTTTCTCAAATAGAGGCATGATCACATATTTGACAAATGACAGGACACCATTCTCAGTTATGTTTCCAGGTTCACAGAACGCTTTCTTCAACTTCTTTTTCACCTGGGCTTCACTGTCCAACATGTCTATTTTTGAATCTGGATCTGATGAACTCATTTTTCCTCCAGTTAAACCAGGCACTTAAAAAATCCAAACAGGTTAGGCAATACAAAATTTGGAGTCACTCATCACTTCAATAATTAAACTCTAATCTCATAATGTAAATTTATAAGCTCTATCCCCATAATGTATATTTATAAACTCTATCCCCATAATGTACATAAATTTATAAACTCTATCCCCATTATATGAGACCAGAAGAAAACGAGCCAAGGTAAGATAGGTTTTTTCAAAATAGTTTTGAAATAGGAGCGTGTCCTACGCGTTTCGACCTCTATCCCCATTATGTATATTTATGTATATATTTTCAAAGTTGTAAAATACTTTGTCACTGGGCCATGGTGGGCACAATGATATTGTCTGGTATAATTCTGGACCATGGTGGGATGACATGATCCATTTTAGCACATAATTGGATATAGAGGGATACTTAAAGCAGTGTACGCGAAAAGTTGTATGCCAATGCAGGACATTTTTCTTAACCCCAAACAAAAACATTATTTTCAGCGTCAGATATTTCATTGTCTAACGTCAAACATTTTCTTCTTACGTCAGACATGTCTGACAGACTGACACTTTTTGTGTACGCTGTTAAGGTATGAATAGGGAAGGATACTTAAAGTTATGGATAAAGAAGAACACTTAAGGTATGGAAATAGAGGGATATGTGGGATATGAAGGGATACAAAATTTTTTGTACATTAAAATAAGCAATATTGGGAAACTAGGTGTCATCTACAAAAAAAAAACAAATTGTGGAAAGGTTTCAAATTAATTAAAAAACTTAATAAGATATTTACCCATTGGATTCATCAAATGTATTCTTTTTTTGAATCCTAGTTGTGGCAT
Organism: Amphiduros pacificus; assembly: GCA_949316495.1. Classification (NCBI taxonomy): domain Eukaryota; kingdom Metazoa; phylum Annelida; class Polychaeta; order Phyllodocida; family Hesionidae; genus Amphiduros; species Amphiduros pacificus. Next base: position 16,353,543 of record OX439007.1, on the reverse strand, counting down.
GCACTGAAAATATAAATTGACACACATTGAAACAAAGTCTTAAAATTATTTCCAGCCCAGTAGTCGGACAGAAAGATAGGATAAATGTGTTAAATATCTCACATATCATCACACAGATAATTTTTTTCTTATGCTTAATTTCTCACCTTTTCTGCAAATGTAAATATTTTCCTTTGGTCTACACCCCCAAACTGTGCATCAACTTTCAGGTATTCCTCATCAAGTGCCTGGAAAGTTCAATGTATAGTTAAATTTCAACTGTCTTTAAAAAATGAATTTTAAAGCATTAAATCACATGATTAGGTATTGTATTTAATAATAAGAAAGATATCTTGAAAATATGAACTGTTCTGTTCTTTAATGAATATATTGTAATAATAGTTAGCATTAAACGTTTTCAGTGCTATTTTTTTTCTTAATTTGTAGATTATTATCTTAAAACTAGTTTTCCTTCTGAAACTTTTTCCCATATGTAATTTGGAAATTTAAGGCAGACTACCACACAAACTGACAACATTGAACCTGTACATGTGCCACAAATCATGCATTCAGATGCATAATACTCTGTTGTCTTTATCTCGATCTTTGTTAAACAAGTAATTTTAAAATCTGGAATTGGCACAGTATCTCTTGGATAGTAAAAAATCTATTGGATAGATGCCACAATACTATGAGATAATAATAAGGTCGCTAAATGCACTAGTCTTCACCTGTAGTCCAGGGTAGAGCATCCCACTGAGGAGGGGATGATCCACTTGCTTCACCACTTCAGCCCCAGCCTTCTTGGCATCATGCTCCGTCACCATGGAGGATAAGCGATACATATCCAATGTGTATTCCCTACAAAATAACAAAAGCACTTTGTCACCAAGGGGGGATTGAGTAATTAATTTTTTTTAAATATTGATAACTGTGTGGGATACAGAGTAATATGTCACCGATTATTCATTAATTATACTTTGATTTAAATGCAAATGAATCTAAATGAGAGCCTCATTTCTTGATGGTTGTTCAGGAGTGGGGGGAAAAATGGTTCCAATAACTTGAAGATATATTAAAAGAATAAACTGAAGAATTATAATATATATTCCATCTATAAATCATATATATTTAGAGCAGATAATCCTGCAGCTCATCTCAATCATTATAGCCTCAACAGACCACATACAATCGTCCTTTTATATAGCTTACTTGCTGAGCTGGTAGTCTGTTCCTCTGACAAAGTTTAATTTGTCCAGGGGTACGTTGATCGATTTAAGCATGGCCTTGATAAGATGCTCATAGTAGTCAGTTCTGAGCCGCAGTAACTCCCATGGGGCCTTCATATTGTCTAAGTATGCATGCAAATCTGCAAACAAAATCGTCACCTGAAAGGAGTCAAGAAAATTACTTTCATTATAACTAAGACAGGATGAAAATCCAATGGTTCCTCAATCTAGGATGTTTTGTCTTCACATACCTCACATCCTGCTTTGAGGAAGTCTGCAATTTTGGACATTGGCACAAAGTAACCCACATGAGGCTTGCCAGTGGTAGCTGTTCCCCAGTAAACTTTTACATCCCTCTCCTTCAATGTTTCTATCATACGCTCCTCACCAAGCACCTCCTGTAATGTTAAATACAAATTTTAAATAATTATTTTCTCCAAATGTTCCTATTCTTATTAACTCCTGTGATCTTTACAAAAATATATTTTAAATATCACCATTTTCATTCCATCTCTCTTTCACTTTTTAAAATCCCTAATCTTGAGTTAAAAAAGGAAGAACTTTTTCACATTTGCAATGTTATTGTGTAGACTAAACCAGTCTTGTTTCTACATTTTCTCACCTGAAGATTCCTCTTGATTAGTTGTAATTTCTCCTCTGGAGAGAGGGCAGTTGCCCCATTTGCTACAGCTTCTGCCATTGGTGCACAGATCCAATTGTACCTGCAATGTCCAATAAACATATTGATTACTTTTATTGTTAATGTCCCATCAAAATCAAAAGCATATTAATTAAAAGCCAAGCTCACCAAAATATTTTTTTTTAAACTTTAACAAAATCTCTGTATCCAACCATGAGATATGCAATACTTTTGCACCCACAGTCAAACACTGCAATTCACCTTTCATGTATTTAAGCTGGATTGCAAAAGTGCCATTTATGGTATAAAGGTTGCAAAACACTTTACAAGAAAGATTTATTTGAAAAAGAAATAATACTGTGCTGTTGAAAAGGATGTTATTTACACTAATTAAGAAAATCTTCATTTTGCAGTGTATCTCTATTTTAATAAACACATTATTCTGAAAGATCAAGATTGCACTTATGAATACAGACATTGTGGACATTGGGAGATATTCCACAGACTTCATATGGTGTATTCTTTTGAAACCTCATACATCCAGCCCCAAAGGCATAAAATATAAAGCAAGTTTTGCCCACAGACTTTTTCTACTTTGCTTATTTCTCTATGGGTGCCAGAAAAGTTTGTGCTCTCTGGTGTTTCTTCCCCTAATTCACATTAAAATTATAAAAATATTAATTCTATCATATGGGCCATACATCTGATATCCTTTGACCATATGCCATGCAAAAATGTTAACTGATTTTGTTTGATTTGAAAAACTAGGCAAGAAATGTGCACAAACCTCTTTGCCAGTGACACACGTGTACATGTTCTGACTTTGAAACTAACTGAGGAACAATAAACTGAAACTATCTACGGGCTGCCGAGTACTTTGCGCTCGCTAGTACTTTGCACTCAGGGCCTTGCACATCCTGTAGGTGAAGTTTTGTATCCACGATTAAAAGTCTTTGATTTGTTTACAAATCCGGGCATCCATTGTTGCAAAATAATCCCAAGATCCATAGCGCGTCCAAGAACAAGGGATCATTATTTTTTTCTCCAAAGGTTATTGACTCTTGCGTTGATTAAATCTGTGCAAATAATACGAAGAATGTACGTATATTTCAAGTATTACGGGGGATTTTTTTCTTCTGAAACTTGCCATGTGACTTCCCAAATATATCATTGTAATTTGATAACAATTTTTAATTGTCTACATACTTTTAATTCGGCAGGATTCAGACGCAAAAAGACGAGCGCAAAGTGCTCCACCTGCTTAAGTTTGTGACCTCAAAAAGACCAAACAAATGAGTGATGCTCCCTCTTCATCAGCGGAGCATGGCAGACACTCAATAAGGCCGACTTCTGCAGCTCGAACCCAAGATGAAATGGTTAAAAATTTGAATGTTTATTTAGCTTTGTTGTTGATATATTGTCCATTAGGTTATTATTTTGAGCGCAAAGTGCTTGGCAGCCCGTATGTGTAAATGTGAGGGGAATAAAAAAAAAAAAGCTGACATTTATATACCGCTGATACCAGACAATGTCTGCTCATAGCGGTTTCGATGTTTTAAATGTCTCTGAGGTGACCGACCATACTTTCGCGACTGGGTAAAGCACTGTACCAAAGCAGTGGTGTCCACTTATAGTACTTGTACTGAAAAAGATTTCTGTCACAAACTGATTAAAGAGGCTAAGCCACAGAGGACCCTTGTTCAACAATGTGTGAATGACAACATGTGATAGATATCGTAGTCATCTCTTGTATTCTGTTTGCTCAAGCGATCAAACCATACTGGAGTGACAGGGTAAAGCAATGGGTACCAAGCAATGGTGTCTAAACATGTGACTCAAACACTTACTGAAGACGAGTGAAGTACTGTTGTCACGCATCCAACTGCCCACTTGCTTGGTCATTTTCGAGTTGAAAATACAATATGTTGGTATTCATTATATTAACCATAAAATCATGATAGAATAATAAAATTAGACCCATACTTGCAAAGATACTGTCCAAATTGATGAAATGATGCAACAGTCTCGTAAAACTGAAAATTTCACCGACACCGGAAGTAACGTGTTGTCTTACCTCGTGAAAGATGCAAAATGGTATTTTATTTTATTTAAAAAAAAAATGTTTGTTCTGTCATGATCTTAATAACATGAATTTAAAATTGAATTCATTCATTCTAAACTAGAAATGCAGGATGTTAAGGACGGAAAATTTAAGGAAATAAAATTATTTAAAAGGTTACCTCGCAATTTACGTTCAACAATATTTTTGGCTAGACAGTAATAACATGTCCATATATATGGACAGTAAACCAGCTCGCAGGTGCCCGTATGCCTTTGCCCGGAATTCCGGTTACACGTCACTGGAACTTGTGGTTGTTGTTTAGGGTTTCCCTGTTCTATATTTATGTCAACCAATCAGAGCAAACCCTCCATAATAGTGACATTATTCGCCCGCTGCACAAACCCGCGACATGAAGCTGTAAAACCAGCTGTAAAACCAAGCTGTAAAACCAGCAAAAAGGCCAAGGGGACGCCCCAAATACACTTGGCTTGAACAAATGAAAAATGACATGAAATTGATGAAAGTAAATTGCACAAAAGGTGGTGGAAAAAGTAGTAATAGAAAAAGTGGTGGTGGACTAGATATTCAAGTAATAAAGAATCAAGCAGAAGATAGAGAAAGGTGGCGGGCTCTGATTAAGCGCGCTATGTCGCAGGCACCTGAGCATGCGCAGTGCTTGGAGTGCGACGTCGACGGAATGCGGAACTGATGATGATGATGCACAAACCCATTGGCCTCGGACCACTATTACTATGTCCCATTGAAAACCATAGTAAATGCCTCACCTTCAAAAATTCATAAAAAATATATGTATCGACCTAGGGTATTTTGAACAATATTTATCAGATGGCAAAAATATTCATCTTTCTAAAAGCAGAGTATGAAGTGAGGTTGACCATTGAAATTTTTTGCTAGCATCTGTTAAAGCGCCACCTACCTTGAAAACAAAGAACAGAACATGGCAATATAGAAATGAGCCCCTGATAGCAAAGATCAATATATAGTCCCTTCAATTATTCTCATTATTTTTCTAATAACTTTGACAAAACAAGCCATTATTGTGCTATTAAATATCACTATTCATTTTATGTCTAATGTGATCTGCATCTCGTTATTATCATGTATAATAAGGGGGAGTAGGAAATTATCAAGCACTACTTTCGTATGCCCTGGTCCCACATATCAAATAGTAGACTCAGGTCATTGCAACGAGAAGGGCTGTACACGATTGGGTCCGGCAAGTTAGCCCGGGTTATCTCGTTTCTCCACGATTGAGCCGGCAGGTGCCGGTGGCGGAAGGCGGCGGACGCCGACCTCCGCCTTCTGAATACCCTCGGCGAATTCGGCGGGACAAAATGGAGGATCCGGCGATCTGCCGCTCTCGCCGCCGGCTAGACGGCGGGTGCCAATCGTGTACAGCCTATAGTCTAATTTTTGGCGGATTTCGCCGCCTTCCGCCGGCGGGTTTCCGTCCAATTAGCAAGAAAGTCTTTTTTTAAAAAAAAGAATTTGTATAAAGTTTCATTTTTGAAAATGATATTTATATTTTCTCATTTTGATATTTTATCATTTTGAAGTTGCCGTAAATGAAGAGTACAATTGTCTTGCACCCAGTACGAATCGTGGGCCAGTAGGAATTCCTACATTGTGCAACTGCCCAAGTAGGAATTTTAAGAAATATCAATAACTGAGATGACTGGATGCAGCCAATATAATTACAATGTTTTTTTCAGTTCTCTTTTAAATTCTCTACTTAAAAAAATTACAGACACTTCCTCTGGCTTAATTGAACATTATTGGCATTAAAGAATATGGTCATAAATTTTGATTGACTCGTACATTTTATATGTTATAATGGAAATATGACATTTTTGGAAATAGAAATGTTGATTATCACTTTATTTTGACAAAAAATGTTCAAATATTTTTTGTTTGGAATATTTGTGTTGCAATTATATGTTACAAGCCCACACCCAGATATCTACCTATGTGCCAATTAGAAACATACATATGCACTGATAAAATCATATTTTTTATGCACACAACTAATATCAGTGCATGCTCATATCATCATTATTATTATAACAGTCCTATGTTCATATTGCCTAAACCTCCTCATTCTTGTTCCTGACATTTGGATTCTTCACTCTGATATTCTTAATTATTTGCACAATGTAGGAATTCCTACCTTGTCCTGCACAATGTAGGAATTATTCCTACATTGTGCGAGATTCCTACTTTGCGCATGACAACATGACTGGCAACTGTCTGAAACTGGCAGTTGAAACTCTGACATTTTTAACACAGTCAAACATATAGCATACCTTTCTTTTGTGCATAAAGTTATTAATTTTCATATATTCTACATTTGCAAAAAATATTCAAATTCTAAATTTATTTATGCAGTTGAGGTGTCCACCAGTCTGTGACACTGACAGACAGGTTTGTGATCTGCAGGCCCCTCAGAAGTACATATCGCTCCAAAATTCTGTTTTATATATACCCACCACTAATTGCAATTAGTGGTGGGTATATATGAACTGAATGTTGTGTCTCACATGTCATCTTGTAATTCCACTGTCCTTCAAAATGTTAAAATTGTTTATTTGTTTTCACGGCACAAGTGATGTGCCGTTAATATCACAGGTTGCCAGAGAGTGAAAGTCCCCAGTCCCTCTCTGTCTCAGTCTTATATATTAACTATTAACCTATATAAAAGTAGTGATGGAAGTAAAAATTGCCGTAAATGTAGACTACACCGACTGGAATATATTCTACGTTTGCAAAAAAACATTTCAATTCTATGTTTATTTATGCAGTTGAGATGTCGCCAGTCTGGTCTGTGACACTGACAGCCAGGTCCGTGATCTGCAGGCCCCTCAGAAGTACATATCCTCCAAAATTCTGTGTTATAATACCCACCACTAATTGCAATTGAGCTGAATGTTGTAAATGTTGTGTACATCGACTGGACTGGCTGACCATGGCGGTTACTATCATAGAACTAAAAAAAACAGTGTATCATTTTCTTATTGCATCACCCCATTGTCATGGTATAACTTTTTAACTTTGTATCATCCCTAAATCAGGATATCAAAATTTAAGTCAGTAATAAATCAGGTTCTGGGTTTTTCAATTCCATCCCAGCCTCCATGGGTTAAAATTATGAGAGCATCACCCCCCCCCCCCCCCCCCCCCCCTGGCTGATGTGCACATTGACTCTCATCGTCTCTGTTCGCTTATAGTATACCGGTCTGTTTTAACAGAGCCTTTCTTAAAACATAAATTTCTTCTCGGTCTAAGACCCTGTATACAAAAAAGTATACTGAAACTACCCACTAACTCACACGCAGCAGACGCTCCACGTAAATACCACGTGGATTTCTGGTGGAAATTTCATAAACTCGTAAATGAAGGACATAGGCTATTTATACAAAAAAATATATAATTTAGCCCCCAAAAATTATAGGGGTGTTTGACAATTGAAAATAAGATTTTAAATAAAATAAATCCTGTGACCATGGGATGACCTTGACATGACCTTGAAATATGAAAATGCTGTTGCACACAAAAAAGTCATATTATGAAAGATCTCTCCAAAACGAAACAAACAAGCTCAAGATCAAGTCTGTAGCTATGATAGAACAGATTCTATGTGCCGTTGAATTTTCAGCCCAAGGTCATGGGGATTTTTCATTGATTTCAATGGAGAAAAATTTAAATTTTCACTTTGTGAAAAATTGGCCATTAATTTGAAAGGTGTCCCATGTGGATATGTTAGGGGGATGTATACCCCACTTTTTAAGCCATTATTGGTACAAATGAAATGCCATTGTAAAATCTTCTGCCTTTTACAAAAATATGATTTTTATGGATTTCCATTGAAATCAATGTGAAAATCAGCAAAAATTATTATATATCTTTCAAATCCAAAAGGTAGAAAATCTACCAAACAAACTATTAAAATTCCTTTTGCATTGCATGCTATCAGAGTTATATTTCCAGCATAATATGGGACACTTTTCATCATTATAATGAATTTTAGCAAAAATACCCCTTGGAAATCCTATTCAAATGTATATATGGTACCATATTTATGGGAAATATAGTCAACTTGTACTATTATTTGATATGATTTTACTTCTTGTTGGTACTTGTCAATAAATAAATATTTCATTAACTAGTTATCAATTTTTTTTGGAGAAATTGAAAATTTAAGTGTGTAAAATGGTGCAAATCGTCACACTGACACCCACTACACGTGAATTTGGATCCCTACCCGTTCTAACACCTATGTCCTAGATTTATGACAATGCCACCCCGGTGTGCACGCAACCAGATATGAAAAATTATGTATGATATTGTTTAGAGATCGACTTCAGATATTGTAGGATATAGATTACCTACGGGGCCCCCATAGGGGGGGTATGAAAAACCCAATAATCCCCCTTTTTTTACCTAAAAATCCAAAAATCCTTATCTTTTGTAGCCAAAAATCCTTAAATATTTTTCCCCTCAAATCTAAAAATCCAAAAGTATAAAACAAAAAATCCTAAAATATGTTTACATTTAGTACAAATTTATTTGGCAATGAATTACATAACATGCATGATATAACATGATATTTAGTGTTTCACACAGGTCATGCCACATTACAAAATGTACTTGCAGAGTCCACTTGAGCCCACAGAGTTTGAAATTAACAGTAATCTCACTGTTATAGTGATACGGAGACACCCAATCATTTTGAACATATTCAAAATTAGTAAAAAAAGTAATCTGTGTCTTTCCTTTTTTTTGAAACTCTTTTAGGCCTAGTGGCCCTTGTGTCACTAGTAAATGACAACTGAGATAATTCCTCACTAATTAACTCTTGCTGCTCATTGGGTGTCTCCGTATCACCCTGATCCTTTATCAGGTCCAAAAGATTGATCAAAACCTCCTCATTCAGAACAATTATATCATCCTTTGGAACATATTCATAGTTAGTACAAGTGCCTTCGGCTGGGAAGTGATGCTGTCCCTCACTGTTGTAGCTATCCTTCACCTGTGCAGCAGTCTCTCAATTGTGCACCTATCTCTCAGCTATGCAGCCATCCCTCACCTATACAGCTATCTCTCACATGTGCAGCTGTCTCTCACTTGCGCAACTACCACGTGTGCAGCTGTCATTCAGTTGTGCAGTTGTCTCTCACTGTTGTAACTATCTCTCACCATTTACAGCTATCTCTCACCATGTGCAGCTATCTCTCCCCATGTGCAGCTATCCCTCACCATGTGCAGCTATCTCTCACATGTGCAGCTGTCTCTCACTTGTGCAACTACCACGTGTGCAGCTGTCATTCAGTTGTGCAGTTGTCTCTCACTGTTGTAACTATCTCTCCCCATGTGCAACTATCTCTTCCCATGTGCAGCTATCTCTCAAACTGTGCAGCTATCTCTCCCCATGTGCAGCTATCTCTCCCCATGTACAGCTATCTCTCCCCATGTGCAGCTATCTCTCCCCATGTACAGCTATCTCTCACCATGTGCAGCTGTCTCTCCCCATGTGCAGCTATCTCTCCCCATGTGCAGCTATCTCTCCCCATGTGCAGCTATCTCTCACCATGTGCAGCTATCTCTCCCCATGTGCAGCTATCCCTCCCCATGTGCAGCTATCTCTCACATGTGCAGCTGTCTCTCACTTGTGCAACTACCATGTGTGCAGCTGTCATTCAGTTGTGCAGTTGTCTCTCACTGTTGTAACTATCTCTCCCCATGTGCAGCTACCTCTCCCCATGTGCAGCTATATCTCCCCATGTGCAGCGATCTCTCCCCATGTGCAGCTATCTCTCCCCATGTGCAGCTATCTCTCCCCATGTGCAGCTATCTCTCACCATGTGCAGCTGTTTCTCCCCATGTGCAGCTATCTCTCCCCATGTGCAGCTATCTCTCACCGTGTGCAGCTATCTCTTACCATGTGCAGCTATCTCTCAAACTGAGCAGCTATCTCTCCCCATGTGCAGCTATCTCTCCCCATGTGCAGCTATCTCTCCCCATGTGCAGCTATCTCTTACCATGTGCAGCTATCTCTCCCCATGTGCAGCTATCTCTCCCCATATGCAGCTATCTCTCCCCATGTGCAGCTATATCTCCCCATGTGCAGCTATCTCTTATTTATGCAGCTATCTCTCCCCATGTGCAGCTATCTCTCACCATGTGCAGCTATCTCTCACCATGTGCAGCTATCTCTCACCATATGCAGCTGTCTTACCATGTGCAGCTGTCTCTCCCACAGCTATCTCTTATTTATACAGCTATCTCTTATTTATGCAGCTATCTCTTATTTATGCAGCTATCTCTTATTTATGCAGCTATCTCTTATTTATGCAGCTATCTCTTATTTATGCAGCTATGTCTTATTTATGCAGCTATCTCTCAGTTATGCAGCTATCTCTTATGAAAATATCTGCATTTCACCCATATAGACCCCTTTGTACAAAACCTTGCAGGGCCTCAATAAGTAGGTCAATAAATAGGTCAATTTACCGATGGTTGAAAACAAAGCTCTAATACAGAAATATAGGCATATTGGAGGTAATTTTCATTTCTAATGTAATTCTGACAAAAAATAAATGATAACTATGCCATTCATAATATGTTAAAAGTGCAACCCTTCACATAAACTTGCAAAACAAAAGTGAAGTGGAGATTAGTTTAGTGTCATTTCCACCAGAGGGCAGGCAACGTGGTGACGGAACAGCGAGATGACACACTCTTATCAGTGGCGACTTTAGTCGCGGCCAATACCTCAGAGAGCAACTTTTTTTTTTTTTTTTCAAATCTCGTCACCCTTCCTCTCTGATCACGTTCATGCTTTTTTTATATATGTATGTAATCATCTAAAACAGTGATGACATTTTCTCTATCTATGACACATTGTTTTTGATTTGAGAACTCTGTGGGCTCAAGTGGGCTCTGCAAGTAGATTTCCCCTTTACATTTTCCCTTCTCAAGCATATCTTGCCTCAGTTTACATATATGCACATGTTTGATTGTGTTAATAACTACAACAGAACCTTTTTTGACATAGACACTTCTCCCTTGTGAGGGCTCCATCACCCTCTGGCCCCTCTGCATTCTTTGTATTTGGTGTGTCAGTGTCTAAAGCTGCCATTTTGCTCACATTTAGTGACAAGAAGCAATCCAAAAGTTAAAATTTCCTCACTTTCATCACAAAACACATGGAGACTATGCAACCACCCTAAAGCTTTCCTAGTCTATTGTCTAAGTGGCACATGCAGCACCACCTGGTGTGAGACCTCTGAATGTCTCAGATCTGACAAATACAAAGGGACCAGCCAGTTATTTCTGATGGTGGGGACCATAGAGTGTCACACAAATATTTATCACAAATATCATGAAACTCATATCTAAATCATTAATTGTTTGAATTAATAATCCTTTATTACTGAAAAATCCTAAAATCCAATTATCTTATTAAAAATCCATTAATCCTAAACACTTTCCTCAAAATCCAAAAATCCCAGATATTTCACCCCAAAAATCCAATAATCCCTCTTTTTTAGGCCAAAAATCCAATAATCCTAAAACCCTATGGGGGCCCCACCTACCTATAGACTCTTATAAACAAATATAGACAAATATAGACAATCACGATCTTTGGCAAGAAACCATATAGGTTACTGAGTGCTATGTGAGGCCAACAAGTGCAGGCCGAGGAGACGCATTACTCGCCCCGAATAGAGATGACGTGATCCTCCAAGCCACGCAGGCAGGACATGCACAGTCCCGAAGCCGGAGAAGACGCTATGCAGGCAGCCCTCACACAGATGCTCAGGTTTCCTTAAAAAGGCCCCGAAATCGCTACTCAGGGAAGGCCCTAAATGGTAAGGCGCCGCCTTACTTGCGGGATCTACTCTTAGTCAAACAGGGTGAACGCTGTCTAAGATCTAACGACGGCACTCATCTACAAGTACCTAATACCAGGCTAAGGACAGTGGGAGACAGGGCCTTTTCATCTGTCGGCCCTAGACTCTGGAACTCCTTGCCTACTGAAATTAGGAACAGTACCTCAGTCTCCACATTTAAGAATAGACTGAAAACTCGTCTCTTCAGGATGCACATCCTGAACACAGCGCTATGAACAGACTCGTCTGGTATCATCGCTATACAAATTTTATTATTATTATTATTATTATTATTATTATTATTATTATTATTATTATTATTATTATTATTATTATTATTATTATAATTATAATTATTATTATTATTATTATTTATTATTATTATTATTATTATTATTATTATTATTATTATTATTATTATTATTATTATTATTATTATTATTATTATTATTATTATTATTATTATTATTATTATTATTATTATTATTATTATTATTATTATTATTATTATTATTATTATTATTTATTGTTACAGGTCGCTGTTTTTGCAGTACTGCCTATTGGCCAATTTAACCACACGTTTTCTTCCACGTGCTCAGCACATCATAAACACGTTGTTACAAAACGTTGTAAGACAATGTGCTGGCAATGTTGTGAGCAGGTAGAAGGACAACATTGTTATAAGGTTGGACCACAACATTTTATGCTATCAAGCCATTAGTATCGTACCCAACAAAAATCATGATTTGCCGCTTGCATCCTGCTTGTGGGAATGAGACAGGACCCAGTCGACCAAGTCACATGAACAATGCAACTCTGAGAGACATAACCTGGAGTCGTTTATAAAATGTTTATGTAAATGAATTTTTCAGCTTGCCGCACATAGCCAATTGGCAAACCGTAGTACTTACATTCATGTTGGAAACTTAACTTATCACGTCATATTTTATTTATTCATATATTATATTTGATATAATTCAATTGCTGGCATATAGCTTGAAGCTGATCTGATAGGATTTGGTAACAGTATCACACATATCAGATGATGCAAAATACTTAACCAAACAAACAAAAGATTCTATTTTCTTTTATATAGTTCACTTTTATATATAAAGGGCTTTGAAAGAGATGAAGCTTCGAGGTGAAAGCTCTTCGTAGGTCTGATAAGCTTTTTTCATGGGATGAAATCAACAATTTTATGTAACAAAACCAAACAACCTATCCATACCAATTCACCCACACGAGAATTTTTCACTTTAAGCAACATCAAAGTGATATGGATAACAATTGTAAATTAGCTGTGATTATGTTTTAAATTTTAAAATTTTGACAAACACTGGGGGTTCTTCCCTCAGATATAATTGAATTGCTGGGGCATAGCTTTGAAGCTGATCTAATGGGATTTGGTAATAGTATCAAACATATTAGTCCTCTTAGTAATCTATCTTTAATTCTGTTTCAACAGATGATGCAAAATACTTAACCGAACAAACACAAGATACAATTTTCTTTCATATAATTCACTTTTCAGTGACATTCCAGTGAAAAGAAGAAGCATTTTCCAGACCACTTTACCACATTATAAACTGGCCATTTTTTGAAAATCGTGTCAGGATGATGTGGCAATCATGAAGCCAAGGAGTCTGAGATTCCAACCAGAAAACATTGTGGTTTTTCTGATGGATAAGATAACTACTAACTCTGTTATCAGGATACTATTATAAACCGCTGAACTGGAATAACATAAAACCTAATAAATATTCCAAGATTTTCGATAATAATATATTTATTCGTAAATATATCAATTTTTTACATAAGCAAAGGTAAACAATATTGAGTCTTTAAACACATCCAGGACTCAAAAAGAAAGTCATGATGCAAAAAGAAAGTCATGATGACATCCCTGATATCACCAACAAAGAAAAGTTGTCATTTATTGTATCAAGGATATCTTTAATGGAAATATACCGAACACTGTCATATTGAACAGTCAAAACCACCATTACTTATATCAAAAGACTTATCTTGATTGGCATATAGTTTACATCAAAGCATCTCAATATCTGTATCAGTATAAATATTTCACAACATGGATATCACACATTTCCAAACGAATATGGTGTAATAACATTATTATTGCAAAATACACACAAAGATATAAAATAATAACTATTATAATCATATTGGTCTTATTTGTAACTTTCAAGTGAATGGGATAGTATTAATATGTATCATTGTAACATATCCCAGTATATTAATATCACATTTATATGAATGTCATTGAATATGCATTATTCAATCTTATTGTCATAAGCATAGGTCAAAGGCATTAGGGCCGTACAGTAAACATTTCATGTTATATGCCAGGATTTGCAAGTAGTGAACAATAAAACATAATTGTACAAAATCACCACCTCAATTCTGCTTTAAAGATTGAAGTATCACACCGGGTTTGTGTTAGGATTAACAGAGTGATGCCAAACCTTCTAAGGCTTCTGTGCATGTGGGAAGCAATTAAAATATGTCCGTACAGTTTTGGTATTTGCAGAACCAAACCAAAGTGCAAACCCTATATCAAAAGGTTTCCATGGTATTTTTTACTGTGTGACCCCTGTTGTTGCATACGATGGGGGATGTTCCTGGACAAACTGTGGATTATGCATCATCAATGCTGCAAAATAAGACAAATGTATCTGAAATACTCAAATTTACAAACTTAACACAAAACTGCACACTTAAAAAATAACTTGATGTATAGGTACCTAAAATATATAAAAAGTTATGCGCATGTTTCTAGCTATTTATTTATACTCCTCATGTACTCACGTTGTGTGTTGTTAACAGGAGTTATACCTTGTTGAGGTATTACTATCATCGGCTGTCCATACCCCATCTGTTGTGGTGCCATCTGTTGTCCATACACTACCTGTTGTGGTGCCATCTGTTGTCCATACACTATCTGTTGTGGTGCCATCTGTTGTCCAGACATTACCTGTTGTGGTGCCGACTGCTGAACAGCATAAGTTGGCATCATCATGGCACCATTGATTGGTTGATAACGAACATTTCCTTGCTAGATATAACAAGAGCAACACAAAAACATTTCTTTCACTTTACAACTATCATACTGTCACATGCTCAGCTGAATGTTATGTTTTTTTTTCAATGCTACAGGTGTAATGCAGAGTATAGGAGATGGTGAAAGGCATGGAAAGATACAATTTGGCGAGCTCCGGGAACAGGAAGTAACAGGAAGCTCCAGGAACAGGAAGTAATTAATGTGAATAGACGATTCATATTGCAGTTACTACATTATAATAATAATGAAGAGATGATGGACACCAAGCATTTTTGAAAGTTCATTGCCATGCGAGGGGCAGTGATAGAATTAAAAGACAGTCAACAGAGACAGAGAAACTATGGAAGGCAGAAACATGTAGGAATCAATACTTACATCGAATTGTTGGGGACCACAGCACACTACTCTTCCAAGAATGCAGGAGTTCACAATGGAAACAACAGCAATGGTCAGTCCACATATTGACATTAGGATGTCCATAGCCAAAGAGGCCCTCTGAATTAAACATCATTTAATTTCTTTATTTCTTTCAGATACATCAGATCCAATGCAGTTGGAAACTTATTTTTTTTAAATGCACTTTTTCTTATGTAATTTTAGTTGTGAAAAGTTCAGCTGGACAAAACAAGAAAAACATACCACTTCAGCATCATAGTAGTAGTGATATCCATCCAGATTTAAGACAATGCCTCCAGCACTTAATCCAATTACAACAAATGATGTTACAGAGGATAAAATGTTTAAAACCATACTGGACAAAACCTTCAAATAAAAAATCAAAACATATTTGTTATCGTTAAAAACCAGGATTGTATTAACAGGATATTGGCAAAAGGAGAATTGAATCAGCACCCACTGCCTTATAGGAATTGTGGAGTTTCATTCAATAGTTTTGCTTATATTTAATGGAATGAGAAGTTCTTGGACGAAGATTTGTGGTATATTGTGGAATGTGACAGATAGAAAAAACAATACACGGTGATGTCCATACAGAATGCAGATAGATATCATTTATACATTCAGGACTAGACTATAATATTTCAATCACAATTTGCATACCCTGTATTGTTGGGTCCTATTCAGTTTATTTGGTCATTTCAATAAATGACAATCGTTTTAATGGGAATGTTGGTAATGTACATTACCAATCTCAAATTATATATGAATATGCTCTTAAAATTGAGTATGATGAAATCTTACCAAACATTTCGACCTGACTTTTCCTGTTACTATTCCAATGGAACCAGTGACCATAAACTGTTACAACAAAATAATAACATAATTTATGAATTTGTAATAATTTTCTGTATTATCTTGCAATTAAGGCTAAAATATGCATTTATGGTTTGCAACACATGAATGCATATGAATAACTAATTTGTATAAGAATGGATGCACAATATTACTAGTAATTACCTTTGAAAAGTAAATTTTGCTAAATTGAAAATATAAATAATTCACCTTTAGCATTATTTAGCCAAGATTAATTGCTTCTATATGACTTACCAGAATGCCACCCCAGATAAAATGACCAACTACATTTGTACTTTCTTCCAGGCACACACCAGCAATGTTAAAGGTGAAACCTAGGAATGCCACTACAATCTGTGTGATGGACAAGCTGAGGAGCGCTCGTGAGCTGATGTTGAGTTGATTAGGATTGGGAGTATTCATCAAAATGGTTGGTTGTACATTGGATGCCATCACCTGCTGCCCATTACCCTAAGATATAGATATATTTTTTTATTAACAGCAATTACAAAAAAAATTGCAAATATTTGATTATACTATTTTTTTGCCGCATTTGTGCAAACGTTTCCACTGATATAAATCCAATGACAAGCACTGCATACCTTTAAGAAATAGTTCTTTGAATTACATTTTCAGTGTCTTATGGTGAAAATAATCTCAGCTATCCCTGTTATACGGAAAATATTTATACTATTATATTTAAGCATTTAATTTTGGCAATTGGCAATATCATTTTTGGCAATTGGCAATATCATATATAATTTCGTCATCAATACTTTACTTACTGTAACTACATGATCGAGATGAAATAACACAGCAATTTATTTTTTGACCTTGACACAATCGAATAATTGTATATCAAAATACAATATGTGCTAATATGTGTATGTCAAGAAATATGTTTTTATCAAAGGAATGCATGCAGGATGTAAAAAGATCCCAGCAGATATGCTTAATTTGTCTCTTAAAATAAATAAAAAGCATTGAATATGGCACCTTATGTTTGTCTAAAACTCATAATTTGCATTATTGGCGAACTACATAAAATTCATGACTAATCCTTTAAAAAATTCATTGTGCTTTGCATATTCCACCAGTTAAACACGTCATTACCACGTCTTCAATTCACGTCAAAACCATTTCAACCAGGTTTGTCTGTTGGGATAATATTTAACTATAACGTTTGAACTCAACACCTATGTGCCCAGTGTAGTTGATTAATCCAAGATTTAAGCCTAACTTGATCAACCAAATCATGATTTCGACCATGTTGTTTCCTAATGTTTTTATGTAAATATTTAAAACTTTAATATTTGTTCATCAAGAAAACTCGTGGCAGTAATTAGTTCCGATTATTTTCATATACAAGATGTGGCAAAAATACAAAATCACTAAATTGTTTTCAGTAGTATTGTTCTCTCTCAAAAACTGAATCGAAATAAAATGAAGCAATCTCGTGACACTTTCACGGCATATACAAAAATGAATTTAAAAAGAACTATTTGGTACCATCTAATCTTCCAAGCTCTAATACCTGAAAATCACAGGGTCAAGATATATCATGTTTCAAAGTTCCAACTTATAACTTTGGAATATGTCATTTTTTTAAAAGTAAAGTCCAAACTGAAAAATGCTATATTGTTTTGGTCATTCCCTTTAAGAATTTAAGAATTTATTATTATTATTATTATTATTGTTATTATTAGTAGTATTAGTATTATTAGTATTATTATTATTATTATTATTACTGTTATTACTATTATTATTATTATTATTATTATTATTATTATTATTATTATTATTATTATTATTATTATTAGTATTATTAGTATTATTATTATTATTATTATTATTATTATTATTATTACTGTTATTACTATTATTATTATTATTATTATTATTATTATTATTATTATTATTATTATTATTATTATTATTATTATTATTATTATTATTATTATTATTATTATTATTATTATTATTATTATTATTATTATTATTATTATTATTATTATTATTTCCAAAATAGTGGAAATTAATACTTACAAAGAACTGTTCAGAAGCAGAGCACAGTGCTTTTCCAAGGATGCAGGAGTTTGTAATGGAAATCACAAGGATGGTCAATCCACATATTGACATAAGGATGTCCATAGCTAAAGTGGCTTTCTGAAATAAAAGTCATTTATTTTCTTATTTCATTCATTTAAATATATCAACCGCAATGTGATCTGTGAAATTATTTCTTAAAATGAACTTTTGCATAAATAATGTAGTTAAAAACAAGGAAAACATACCTCTTCAGTAAAATAGTAGAAGTGATACGCATCCGTGTTTAAGGCAATGCATAAAGCACTTAATCCAATGACAGCCAGTGATATCACCGATGATATTATGTTCAAAACCATACTGGATATAACCTTCAAATCAATTAATATCTTCATATGAAATTAAGTTCTGGTTGAATATGTGATTATCATTCTTTAGACAACATGTCAACAAAGTAAGAGCTGTATCAACACTTTAAATAAATGGTTAGACCACTGCCTTGTAGGGTTTAATGGATTATGTTAATTATTTTGAATATACCACATAATTATTGTTTTGAATATACCACATAATTATTGTTTTGAATATGCCATATAATTATGTTTGCCTCATTCCACTCCCTCTGTGGGTAATGAAAAAATAACTAATACCTTCACATTAAGAGAAACATTAACCTGCACATATATGATACAACATCACATATTAATGCAATTTACACAAATATACATTGACAAACGAATAATATCATGAATATTCACTAAAACTTAATTAAGATGTGAAAACTTACCCAACATTTCGTCTTGATCTTTCCTGTTACTATTCCAATGGAACCAGTGACCATAAACTGTAACAATACGATAAAAAAGTTAATGAACTTGAGATTTTTTTGCACTTAAGTCTGTTATATAAATCTATAAATTTACAACAAATAAACGTTTAACTTGTAGATATACAATAGGTGTATAATACTACCAGTAATTATTTTTGGAAAGTAAACATTGCTAAATTGAGATATGAAACATTTCACCTATTACCCAAGATAAGTTGCTCCCTATCAGACACAATTACCACTATACATGCCACATAAAATATGTGGCACATATCTTATGTGCATTTGTAATGTACAATAACACAATATATTGAAACACAAGGATATAACTTACCAGAATTCCACCCCAGATGAAATAGGCAACATTATCAGGACTTTCTGTAAGACACATGCTAGCAATGTTAAAGGAGAAACCGAGGAAGGCTATTACAATCTGTGTGATGGACAAGCTAAGGAGCGCCCGTGAGCTGACGTTGAGTGCAGAAGGAGAGGGAACCTTCATCATAATGACTGGCTGTGGTACATTGGAGGCCGTTCCCTGCTGGTCATCACCCTAAAACATATTAAAATTTATTTCCTCAGAATAGTTGCATATATTATTTACAAATAACAGAATGGCAACATCACAATTCTTTAATCTAGTCATTTATACTTTACTTGATTTAACTTTGTGATTGAGATGAAATAATCATCATGTGAAATGGGAGACCTTGAATATGAAATGGGTAGAACAAGACTGCATATTACAGTGGGTATATTGTGTCACTTTTACCCAGCATAAGTAGCACCAAAAGGTAGACAATCCTAGGCCTTGTCCAGCCAAAGTAGAATAAATGAAAGAAACCCATGCAACAACCAATAAAACATACTCGGAAATTATGATGTATTTCCATTTGATGCCCGGATGTGGCTATATACACATTTCGAGATTTGGTTTTGTTATAAGATTGTGGGGTGTGAAACAATTATCATAGTATTTGAATGTATCATTTAACTCAACATCCAGTATAAGTAAAATGTGAAACTCACCCTCATCCCATTCTGCTGGGTCTGTGCCGGCTGTGGCATATTCTCCATGCCTTGCGGGGCCTGAGGAGGGGAAGGCAGGGAAGGCTGGGATTCGCCTGATGCCCCCGTTGATTGCTCCTCGTGATTCTTATCAGAGTCTTCTTCCAAAGTAGCATAAGGTTGCAGGCTCATCTTGATTGTTGTTTGTCACTATTGAAATATTAGATTAGATTTGATATTACAGTCAGAAAATTTTGTTCACTTTTCTTAATCATTGTGCACAACATATAAACTAGCTTTCATATGAACTTTTTTTGTTATGTCATGACGTACATTTTTGTTATGTGGCATCACTGGTATGATTCAAGTGATGAAAAACATTTGGTCAATATTATTCAAGATGACCCAAAACAAATATGATATTTTTGGACGGTCTTAGCCCATCATGACACTTGTGATTTGTGAATTCTCTGATTGTGAAATGGTCTCTATTGGGCAAAATATTTTTTCAAAGATATGACAAGTCAAAATTTAAAAAAATACATTTCTCATCATCACTCTCCATTTTTTAAAAGTAAAAAAGATTCTCAAACTTCCAGGTGCAGTTGTGACCTCCAACGTATAATCTTTAAACCATTTTCATAAAAACCTTTTAAAATGACAAAAACCACCACATTAAGCATAATCTAAATAATTCTAAACAAACATTTACTGAGGAAAAAAACACTTTAGATGCTCTCTCCCAACCGAATATTTGTGAAAGATTTGTGTCACATTTGTCAAGATGAAGATCCCTTTATACCTAGGAGCAGGGGGTTTGTGTACACATTGACATCCCATAAAATTTGAGTAATATTGTCTGCTCACAAGGATTACCGGTATATATTTTTTTACCTTGAAATACTAGATATAAAAGCAGAAATACTAGATTTAAAATTGGTCATAGAGATATAATTTCAATGATGAATTGTTCACAGAGATGTAACATGATTATTTTCACTCCAAGTTGTTTCTCCAAGGCCACAATTTATTAACTGGAACCTCCATTACACCGTTTTATTTCTAAATATGAAGCATACTTGAAAAACCCTTCTCTGACAAATCATGCCGTTTTCAAGATGAGATATATTATATAAACCAGTTATCAGTTTCAGCTGAGAGCAATATAACTTTATTATTGCTGTCAAGTGTCAGGAAAGCATACAAATCTGTCATTATTGCACCTGTATATTTTCAGGTAAATACATGACGTCAATATAAAGCAATACATAGCATGCAAAATATACCTCGCTCAGTCGAGCCTGGTCAATACATGGCTCCAAATATGCAGACTTGACAAAAACTATTCATACAGAACAAAGCCATTCTAATTCAGCTGCTAATTGTTTCAAATTCATTAAGTGATCCACACCTGTATAACTTGGAGACCTCTTATTATGTTAGTTGATTTGTGTTCAAAGAAATAACTGGCAGAGATTTCACATGATACGTGAAATATAGACATTTCAGGATTCAATGGTTCATATGATGACGATGATTCTGCCGTATGTAGACAACACTTCTGGATATAACGGTTCAAATGTGGGTCATCCTATATTATATACCTTAAGTCTTAAGTATAGATCGGTGCTTAATCCCTTCAAGAATAGATCGATTCTATAGAATTCACAAATACAGACTTGCACAAGAAAACAAACTCTGAAAACACGGATTTGGTGTCATCAATGAACATCTTATATAGGCACCTGTGTGTGCTAGTATGCTTGGTATTAAAATGCGCAGTTTGAACAGTCTATTTTGCTCACCTGCCGCTGAGGAGATGATGGATGATTCTTTAGGTATTTCAGGCTTATTTCATATAGGCAATGTGATAAAACAATATATTTATTATAAAATAAAATGTAAATTATATCTCACCTGTCTATATGTGTATATATCCGTTCCAGACTATTCTGTGATATGCTGTGAAATGTGTTTATATTAGAAAGGATGGTTGGTCATGCACTATTTACCTGCGTACCTGGCACCCTGTGTCCCTATACGGCCCCGGCGATGTCGCGTAACCAGCAGCATGCTTCAATGCACCGTATTCTTTAAATGCGATGCCTTAAAAGCATATCATCATGATTCCAGCCAGCTGAGTCATTGAAATAAAAATAGCTAGAAACAACAATCGTTAAAATGTCCGAAATCGGTTTAGATCTTGGAGTATAATTATATACAATATATAATTATATATCATTATACTCCAAGGTTTAGATATATCATATTTGATAAACAAAATATAATTACATTATTAAAGCGCTTATACTATAAGACAATGGCTCTAATGATTTCTCTGAAGAAGAGTCTTCATTATTTTTATAAAGACATCTACTGAACCAAATGGTCCTGATATCACTATATACGTGGTAAGAGTTTGAGGGAGCCGTATCTACATTGCAGAGAAAGTCATGTGACGCAGCATATGTTTTCCGCTGGTTATAGAATGAAAGTTGGTATTTCACTCTTTTCTGGTATCCAGAGCTTGAATCCATGCAGATATTATTCCCACAACGATTCCAGAGCACTACATGTTTCTAATTTGGACATAACATCTCATATTTGAAATTAAAACAGCTGTTTGATCATTTCGAAGATATTAGCAGCAGGGGCCACGGTTTAATTGTTACCAATTTGTTGGTAATGGGTCATCCTTAAAAATGTGATATATTCTATGGTAAAGCATATATGAATATAACATGTCATATCTCTACATCCATTTTCAAGAAGTAGCAACATGCTTCTTGACAGCTTATACATTGGAAGAAAAGAAAGTTCTGTCAAATTGGGACAGTGAGTGGTTTATTTCCGATGTGATTGCGTGCTTAAGAATATTACATAAAGAAAGCTTACGGTGCCATTAAGTATGCTCATGGTGCAATAACATTGTTAAATGATTGCCGGTGCACACAAAAATAAAATGAGAGAAAAAAAACCAAAACTATACTTTCAATTAAAATCGTAGTTAAAAATACTTTGTTTGAGACAATTTCCCATTTGTATCAATAAAAACATGCAAAAAAGTCTAAACATTATGTTATGATATTTTTTAAATAATCATCACATTCGTGTACCTTAGCCTTTTCAATCTCATTTTTACAGGCTTTAATCCACACCTTTTGTGAATTATCCCTGTGAGTTAAAGGAGTCATCTTGTTATTTTACATATCAAAACAGAACACGATTCTGCTATTTTACATTAAAACATAAGACAATATTAATTCTACTTGCAGGTGAAAAGAATAAAGCAAATGACCGAGTTCGTGAGCAGCCAGTGACCCTGACATCTGTCCTCTCCCTCCCTGTCTCTGTAGCAGGGACATGTACCAGTGACCCTGACATCTGTCCTCTCCCTCCCTGTCTCTGTAGCAGGGACATGTACCAGTGACCCTGACATCTGTCCTCTCCCTCCCTGTCTCTGTAGCAGGAACATACAGTAGTGGCCAGCCAGTAACCTTGACACCTGTCATCTCTCTTCCTGTCTCTGTAGCAGGTGTATGTGCAAGTGACCCTGACACCTGTCCTCTCCCTCCCTGTCTCTGTAGCAGGGACATGTACCAGTGACCAGCCAGTGACCCTGACACCTGCCCTCTCCCTCCCTGTCTCTGTAGCAGGGACATGTACCAGTGACCAGCCAGTGACCCTATTCTATTCTGAAAAACTAGAGCAGAGGAACTAGGTTTACAGTAGGACAATTATGATGTTTCAGTGGTTTTTTTAACATTTAACTTATTTAAACTCCAGTCAATGATGTGATCATGTAGACAAATAATAGGTTTGATTGACATCAGAGTTCTGTAGAAATGTTCATTTTCAGCTGTATAAATATATTCCACTCAAAAATGTAATTTTTCAAAGATCTCTGAAAATCTTATTGAAATGATAAGTTGCCAAAAATTAAGAAAGCATTACCAAGCCTAAACCACGGATACATAAAAGTTCAACATTTCTAACCCTGCTGCAATTGCTATAAGCCAAGGGTTTGTGGTCTCGGACTGGAATTCTTATGTAAATTATTTCTGTCAAGAGTACCTGCCTAATAATAGCCTCTTCCCTGTGACAAGCAATTAATTAGGGTAAATGGTGAAGTCTAGGTTAATTTCTGTAAGAGAAATAATCGTTGATATAATGTGCAATGTGACCTTGACATGGACACAAATCACATATAACCATGTGGATTTGCATACATTCAGGGCAGAGGATTTTATGAAACTGGACTTTTCGTAACATTTTTGGAAGGTCAAAATTAGAATAGGTTTGACACCAGTTTTTTCCACTTAAACATGGTCAAATAAGGTCAGTTTTGTTTGTTTGTTTGTTTGGGGTTTTACATCACTTTCAACATTATTTCAGTTATTTCGTGATGAGACCTACTTGTAGCAGATATAGTGCTGCCTCACTGAATTGTCATGTCGCAGGTCCTTGACATGACAACCCACCCGGTCACAGATTTACAAGGACAACAGGCTAACCCTTTAGGCACGGGCCTCAGCTCATGTGGGAAATTGTGTCATGAGTTCAAACTCGGCATGGCCGGGGTTCGAACCCACGACCTTTGGATCACCACAGAGGAACTGGTGCTAGTAAGCTGGCGCTCTAACCAACTGTGCCACGGCCCGTGGCCAAAAATAAGGTCAGACATTGAAATCATGTGACTCTCAGTAGTCACATATATGCATGACCATAAAATACCACCTATATGCATGACCCAAAGATGCCACCTATACGCATGACCCAAAGATGCCACCTATATGCATGACAATAAAATGCCACCAATATGCATGACAATAAGATGCCACCGATATGCATGACCCAAAGATAATAATAATAATAATAAAATTTGTATAGCGCTGATACCAGACAAGTCTGTTCATAGCGCTGAGTTCAGGACATGCATCCTGAAGAGATGAGTTTTCAGCCTATTCTTAAACGAGGAGACTGAAGTACTTGTCCTAATATTAGTAGGCAAGGAATTCCATAGTCGTGGACCTACAGATGAGAAGGCCCTGTCACCTACTGTTCTTAGCCTAGTATTAGGTACTTGTAGGTGGGTGCCATCATTGGATCTTAGACAGCGTTCACCTTCTTTAATCAGGAGTAGATCCCGTAAGTAAGGCGGAGCCTTACCATTAAGGGCTTTCCAGGTTAAGAGAAGAATTTTAAAATCAATTCTCGTGTGAACAGGAAGCCAGTGCAGTTCCTGTAATTTTCATGAAATGTGATCAAATTTCCTGATTTTTCCTACTACCCGTGCTGCAGAGTTTTGGAGGTATTGCAGTTTCCTGATGTCATTTTTAGGAAGGCCTGCCAGAAGACCATTACCATAGTCAAGGGTAGATGTAACAAAAGCATGGGTAAGTGTTACCGCAGTCTTCACGTCTAGACAATGTCTGATGGCCGCCAAGTTCCTAATGTGATAATAGCCTTTCTGACACATTTTCTTGATTTGGGCCTTCATGTCCATGTTGGAGTCAAATGTGATACCAAGGTCAACCACTGACTGACTAGGAGCAATATCAGAGTCACCCACTCTGATTGTGGTTGGGATACTGTACCTGTCAGTACATATGAGCATCTCAGTTTTTCCATCATTTATCTTCATCTTGTTTGTAATGAGGAAGTTTCTGACCTCAATGACACACTCCTCCATTTTGTTTCTGCTCATATCCACATGATGGGGAGAAGCGTGGTCAACAGGGATGTAGATCTGAGTATCATCTGCATAAATGTGATAGCTCAGACCATATTTGGCAAGTATATCAGATAGGGGTGGCATGTAAATGGTGAACAGTATAGGACCCAGGACTGAGCCTTGGGGTACCCCATATTTTAAGGATTTGAGACGGGATCTATGGATCCCCACCTTCACACATTGCTTCCTGTCCATTAGGTATGACCGAATCCAGGAGAGTGCATGACCTTTGACGTTGCATCTATCCCTCAGTCTGTCCGAAAGGATTTGATGGTCAATTGTGTCAAAGGCAGCGGAAAGGTCAAGCAACAGCAAGATAACTGACTTTCTATTATCAAGAGTACCCAAGATATCATTTTGCACTTTCGTTGCTGTGATATTCTTTGTAGGCTGATTGAAACTTGTCAGCAAGACCATTCCTTACAAGATGGGGGACTAGTTGGTCTGCAACCGACCTCTTAGTTAGTTTAGAGACAAATGTTAGGTTGGAAACAGGCCTATAATTTTTTTCAACCAGTTCTAGACCAAGTTTCTTCAGCAGGGGTGTTATGATGGCTATTTTCATATTTTCCGATACTGCTGATTCCATCAATGATTTATTTATGATGGAAGTAATTATTGGTAGGAGGTCATCTAAGAGGTCAAGTAAGAGCCAGGATGGAATTGGATCCAGCTCACATGACTTCTTTGCAGACCTTTTGACCAATTTCCATACGTCGTCAATGGTTAAGGGTGTGAACCTTTCCAGACATGTAGTGTACTATTGTTCGCAGTGTCACCTGGTGGCGAAGTTTGGCAGGATGGAGCATTATCAATGTCCAGGCGGATTCTCTCTATTTTTTTCAAGAAAGAATGTGTTAAACTTCTCAGCTTGAGTGATCTCACAGTCAGATTGGGGCATAGGTGTGTCCTTTTTCTTGTGCATGACTGTGTCAATGACTCTAAAGAGCTTTTTAGGGTCATGTTTGTTTTGCTCAACCAGATTGGAAAAATATGCTGATTGAGCAGATTTAAGCATTGAGTTGTATTTGTTCCTCTGAGAGTTATACAGCTCCTTGTCAATGTGAGAGCCAGTCTTGCTCATTTTTCTCTCAAGCCTCCTCTTGAGAGATCTTTCCAGCTTTAATTGGTCACTCATCCAGGGAACCGGTTTACGCTGAGTTACCTTGGCAAACTTGGTGGGAGCATGTTTATCCATGAGTGATGTTAGCCCCTTGTCATAGTAATCCACCATCTCACTCAATGGTAAATGTTCCCAGGTTTCAGTTGCAACTGTTAGGGATTTGATGTCATTCCTTAGGGATTGAAGATCCAGTCCCTTATAGTTCCTGTACCTTATCAATTTTTTGGGGGGTTTGGGGGGTGAAATACCCAGATATCGTTTAATATTCCTTATCGTATCAAGATTTGGGCTTGTGACTTCATTGCAGTGAGGGGTTTCAACATTTATTTCAAAACCGTGATTACAAAGTACATATTGATAACATTCAGAATTAACAGTATAATCTTGACCGTGAACACACAAACATGAAAAAACATATTTATGAAAATTAATGTTCATGTGCTGAATGTCAGTTAGAGGCGACTCCGGCCCGCTCCATCAGTTTCATGGTTTTATGCATCGATCGATGGCGAGTTTGGCTTTAGAGATGCCCTCCTTTGTTCCACGAATATATGCAAGTTTGACTTTCTTGCCGTCATGGTTAGCATCTTTGAGCGTGATTTTTGTCCTGGTCTCTTTCTCCATCTCCTTTATGGTTTGGCCTTCCTTACCAATAATTTTACCACCAGCATTGTGAGGAAGGACGAGGACCTCTTCGAGTCCCTGCTTCTTTTTAGCGGAAGCAGACGTAGAGGCGGAGCGATCCAAGACGTTTTTCCGCGATCCCTCAGCTGGAACAGTAGATTTCTCACCGGACGAAATGAGCTTGGCAGGCCTAGCGATTTTCTCCTCGCCATCGTACAGTAGTGAGATGTCCGCAGGCATTTCAGTTGGCTCGGATTTCTCCGGGAGTGTGAGGTTGTTAAGAATTTTAATCAGTGCGTTTGCCGTCCTAGCCTCTATAATGTCATCCATCGTAGTCCCGAAGAAACTGGGGATCTGAATATATGAATACCCCTCGAGATCATCAGTAGTGGCGAGGCAGTTTTCAAATCCGTACCAGTGGTGTTTGGTGACGGCGGCAGTAGTAGGAAGAGGTGTGAGGCAAACTACTGCAGGCCCCTTGGAGCGAATAAGACTGAAGGCTTGCAGGTACTTGCGGTACAGATCGTCACATTCAGATTCTGCGAGGGCAGATGCGTCGGGAATGATAACAACCACATCAGCGGTCGCTGCCTTGCCGCATTCCCTAGCTACGAATCCAATACGATCAGTTGACACCTCAGTAGAGCAGTCATTTCGGACAATACGTTTAACTATATTGTCAGGCTGGCTGTCAGAGGGCAGGCAAACTAACATCCTCTTGATAGACGTGTTCTCGGCTTCGGCAGAGGCTTTGGCGGATTCAACTACTTTTTTTGCAGTAGGGAGGCTAGGGTGTTCCATTTTTGGCAAAAGTTATCAGATCTTATGGGCCATCTGGATTGGGGTTACATATGCCTTAGATATGATGCTGATTTTTTTTGGGCTTGATCGGACCAATTTGAATTTGTCCCGTATGACGTTTTTTGCAAAAATAGGTAAAAATGGCTTTTTTCAGAGTTTTTTCAGGATTATCGTTCCTCAATATTAATTCGTTTGCAGATTTTCTGTTATTTATTCCATGAATATCATTTCAATGATAAGTATTGACCAGATGGTAAAACAGGTATCACATTTTATGGTTATATATAGGAAAATTGGGGTTTGCTTTGTAAAATATCACTCGCTTAATACATAGATACATGATACAATATATCATTGTCCAGTATTACAAGCTTTGGTTAATATGAATGGATTCCCAGCTTTTTTTGTTCTTTATATAGTAATATTGATGATAAAGAAGTGGGTATGTGTATTATTATGCAAATTAGAAAAGTACAAAAAGTAGGTCAAAGTTCATATCCTGTTGCTAGCAACACCGGGTCAAACATGGTGGGCAGAAGTGTCATCTGCACATCATACAAGAAAGTAATGTGATCAATTTTTCAACAGGAGGACATTTACAAAAAGGTATTTGTAGTATATTTTTCAGTTATTTTGTGAAATATTTAACAAAAGAAACAGTAATTTGTAGCATAGTGCTCAATTGGATAGTGCTTGGAATTGTGCTGATATGCAATGCACGGTGCATGTGTATAGTGACTATTATGTCATTTATGACCAAACCCATGTATAAACAAGGTAATTATTATATCATTCTTGCACTTGCAGGTGTTTCATAAATTCCAATGATTCAAAATGGAGTAGATGATGTAGTGCATGTGCATAGCCAGAATGATATAAACTTTCAGTGCTTTATATAGAAACTCTAGCTTTGTTGGTGGTGGAGTAGGAACAGTTTAACAATTATTCCTGGGAATAAGAATAGTGGACGTAAAAGGAAAGCAGTGCCTGACGTTGACCTACCAGAAATTAGAGCTCCTACTACACGGTCATCCAAGGAGTCCAAGGTGGTTGATCCTTTGCCTTTACCAGGGCAAACAAGCCAGGGCACAAAACTTACTTATGCACCTTGTGAGCCAAGAAACTGAAGGAAAGAAAAGCACTTCAAAAAGTCCCTGTGTCTCCTCCTTGGATTTTAAACATACCATTGGCTCCCCCCTTGATAGTTTCTCAAATAATCACCTTCCACAGAAGCGGCATATCTTGCAGAGATGGAGAGGGCTTCAGATTGTGAATGTGATCAAAGGTTACCACGCCTTTTCCAGAAATCCTGAACAGAGAATTCAAGAAGTTTATCAAGACCAGCTAAACAGTCTGTTTGACATCTCCCTAGGAGATGAAGCAGCTATAGAGGAAGCATTGCGGGAAGAGTGTAGTGATGACTGGATGGAGGACTTGATATTTTACAGAGGCCAGAAGCAGCATCCACAGCTCTACACCATGGGTGGTGTAGACCTCAAACTGGCTGCCAGAGAAAAATGTGCTGCATCAAGAAGAGATCAAGAGAAGAAGAGAGAAGTTATTAAATGTTGATCATTTGAGTTCTACATTATTGCTTTCTCTCTTGTAGGTTGTACATCCTCGTCACCATGGTGCTCCATTTCAGACTGGCTTTAGGATGAGAAGACCAGGTGCTGTAAGTACAATCAGATTCATGCAGCAAGGTCTGTACCTCCTGAAGATTGCCATGCTTCGTGGACGAGCAAGAGACAGATTTCACCTTACTCCGAGGGAAGAGCAGTGTGTCCTAGCTATGGCCGAATATATCTGCCTGTTTTTGTACAGCACTACCTACAGGCTCGTCTGCTCCAAGATTAGACCTAGAGTTGTGGACAAAGCTGAAGAGGTATGAAACAGTTCATGGAGCTGGAACAAAACAATGCACACTCACTGTAGCTGCTCTCCAAAGTGTGAAATGCCACCTCTGGTATCTTACACAGGAATGTGTCATTTTCTGCCTCTTTGATGAAGATCTGCCAGAGGTGGAACGGCAACAGGTAGCTGATCAACTGCTATAGAATCCACAGCCTGCCAACTTTCATACAGGAAAGCCATTTTTTCCAAACCAAAATCTGCTGAATGGTGGTAATCTGGCTGACTTTGTTGGACCACGCTCATGGTTGTTGTTTAATCTAACTAGACTAAACAGCCAATGGCTTCAGAGCCCAGTGGCAGACTGGCATCTTGACCAGGATTATGTCACTATGTATGACATGGTCAAGAAGCTAGAAGTTGTAAATGATGGAGCAGAGAGGGCCATCAAGGATGTGACAGAATATGCCGATATCACACATGATGGGAATCTGCAGGATGACTACATTGTTATTGCCATCCGTCATGGAGAAATATTCCATAGTCTCAAACGTGATGCACTGAGGAACTTGAGAATATGAATGATAACCCTGAGAATTCTTGAGAATATGAAGTCAAGAATAATTCTAGTACCATGGAAATAACTTGATGTTAATTACCTTGTATTATGCATTTAAGAGTCATGTAAAATTTGCTCCAGACTGTGTTTACCAGGTTGTTGTCTCATTTGTTGCATTGACATCATTTGATAATATCATTGATATGTATGATGAATATATGATTAAAGTTGTCTATATTTAGCAAATTCTGCCTCTATCTGTGTTTAAAGTCATTTGTTTTTTACATTATTATTCACTTTCAACCAGAGAATCTGATATATCACTTACAAACAGGTCAACACCTTAAACTGAGTTGATACTTGTAAGTGACATACAACATAATCTACAATTGAGATAATGTTCATGAAGAGAATTGTCAAAAAGTAACGAAAAAGGCCGAAAAATGCAATTTTTGCCTATTTTGCAAAAAACGTCATAC
Organism: Amphiduros pacificus; assembly: GCA_949316495.1. Taxonomy (NCBI): domain Eukaryota; kingdom Metazoa; phylum Annelida; class Polychaeta; order Phyllodocida; family Hesionidae; genus Amphiduros; species Amphiduros pacificus. Next base: position 16,322,339 of record OX439007.1, on the reverse strand, counting down.
GGGACAAATTCAAATCGGTCCGATCAAGCCCAAAAAAAATCAGCATCATATCTAAGGCATATGTAACCCCAATCCAGATGGCCCATAAGATCTGATAACTTTTGCCAAAAATGGAACACCCTAAGGGAGGCAGTCCCTCAGCACAGTTTCTTTTTCTACTAATAGAGTCGCAGTTCTAGCCAAGTCAGCGATAAGCATGTCATTGTCCCTTTTCAGGGTAGCGACTTCCTCAGTGTATTGCGTTATTTCACCGTTGAGGCAAATATTTTCGGCCATTGAGTCGTCTTTCTGCTTTGTAATGCCTGCCAATTCTTCCGTTAGATTTGAGATTTGTTCATCTTTCCGCTCAATTTCTCCCCGGAGTTCAGTTATTAACATGTTACTGTCATCGTCCAGTCTTGGTGTGGCCGGGTCCTCAAGACTGCGCCTTGTGATTTTTTTGCGTGTGTTGGACATGTTAAGATTTTAGTAAGCTGTAGCGTAAGGTACGTGTCTGTCTTGTGAAAGATTTGCACACAATGAATGAATTGAGAGTTCTGGTGTGTGTGCGGTTTAAAATTGCGTGGCCAATACGGGTTTCTCACTATTGGCGGGAATCCGTTTGAAAGGATTAACACCCTGAGTAGCAAGTGTTACCTGTTTTATGAACAGACCCGTGGCAATTAATCAATAAACAAATATTCCTTGTAGAAAAGAAATTCTTTGTTCTCTAAATAAAATTTCAATGGATTGAGTAAATTCGACAAAGGGAAGGTTTGACAGTCTTTGCCCAATATTAGCAACAGCGGGGGTTTTAGGGGCCGCCACTGAACGAATAATTGTATGTGGGATTTATTGTCCCGGTTATTTGGTTCTATCAATATAGATACGTTAACTGTGGGATTTAATGTCCCGGCAGGGTAAAACTATCCGTTAAGATAGCAAGTTGAGTATATCTACCAAGGTAGATAGATTAGATCCACCAAAAGGCAGAAGTTTTGTTTCTAACACGGGTTAGAGCGATTACACCTTTTCAATAAAACACTGTCAGTGGCGGTCTCCAAGCATTAGCCGGGAGCACCGAGCCTCGTGAGAGTCCCACTATGTATCCAGTCCTCGCGGCCAAGAAACGGTTGAAAACCGCCAACGAGTAGCTGTTTTAAAGTCAGTGTTAAGGTAATAATTGAGGAGAAAAGGTACCCGCTGCACACAGTTGAACAAATGAGTTAATGATGGCGAAATTCGGGCTCAAACGGTAGGTAATTCGAGTTCGCAAAAGTGCCCAATTATCGCCCACTGACGTCACGGCCCTGGGGGGACCGGTGAAGTCGTGTCGTAAAATTCTTACAAGATTTCAAGCCAGAGTCAGGTGTTTGCATACGATCTTAGCAGCAATTATCTCTGTACACTGACAGTCAAATTATTTTCGTTTTCTCACAAGATATTGAATTAAATTTAACAAATATTTTACTCCAGTTTCACCGGAATGGCGGCCGCTTGGTCACGTGACCCCTAGTCACGTGATCATTGACGTTGTAGATTTGCTGGGCAATAGCTAGATTATTCCGGAGCTCTTAAGAAAGACGTCCACCATTAACCGCGCGTGCGCAGTCCCTCCCTGCCACCTGTATGCATGACCATAAGATGCCACCTATATGCATGACAATAAGATACCACTTATTTGCATGACCACATGATTTTACAGTAATGCTCTTTCTTGGTATGATTGAAATGTGAAATTATTTCTTGGGACAAAAACCATACAAAACAATTGTCATCTAAATAATAATTGTGAACATTTTTAAAAAAATCAACAAAATAGATGTGTGGCAACAATGTAGATTTTTCAAGCCCTTAATTGGAGATATGTTTGTGCAACAACCATTAAACAGTTTTTGGTATATATTTTAAGGCCAATATATATATATATATATATATATATATATATATATATATATATATATATATATATATATATATATATATATACATTAATCGTTGTTTTTTTATCAAGAATTGGGACATATCTATAGAAATTGTCAACAAATCAAACACTCACAAACACTTTATGAGAAATAAATAAAGTGAATCTTAATAATATTTAAAAAAAACAGTAAAGTTTATCTCAATCTCTTTATTTTAATGTGTATCATAAATATAACAAACTAAATATAACAAAATAGATAAATGTTCCCATGCCAAGTCCATAGAAAGTTTCAATTCTAACAAGTGCGTCTCCACCATGGAAACTTTTTCAACTGATGAAAGACGAAGCCATCGACAATCCAATAAGAAAAGACAGTACCATGTGGACAGTACATGTACATGTTAACAATATAGCAATGTCAAATGTATGTATATTTATTCAGGTACATGCCTTATTAACACCTTCATACAGTATACAACCAACCTTTAATAACAAGCAGCAGCTGATCATGTGATCTACTTGCTAAATCAGAGTTTATTTTTGGCATGATTCAAAAGTAAGTCAATAGGTCACTCAGTTGCTGCATGACAGCTTACAATATAATGGCAGGCTGCCAAATAGCCAACTGCAGCTGATCATGTGATGTACTTCCCAAGACGCTCCAGATTCCAGAAAAGTAGATCAGTAGGTTTGTTTATGTTGCATGGCAGCCTCACCTGCCACGACAGTAGCAGATGTATAGTGTAAAGATAACAAGACAACTCCAACATGACTACACAGTGATAGAAACAAGCGCTTACCATCTAGCCAAGGCTAGTACTAAATCCATTTGGCTAGTACTAAATTAGCATTTTTCTTGTTAAATTTACTCATTCACTCACCAAAAATCACCGGTTGGCTAGTACTGCTGAAAATCTGTTTCTATCAATGCTACAGTACATAATATATTGCCTCTGCCTAAAGGGCTCAGGATAGAATCGATCCCATTGTGTTATCTTCTCAAAGTTGTCTATTAATTAAAAAGATGAAATAATCTACTCCCACATGTCTCCTGATATTACATAGTTTTATGGGAGAATTAGCAAGGTTTTATATTGCCACTAAACCAATATGATGTGAGATATTTCAAATATCTTATTGGTAAAAACACACTTTCCTAACAAAATCAAATATTCATCATCATCATCATCATTATCATCATAATCATCATCGCAGAAGGCCAAATGCTGATCTCCATGTTTTTTATATATCAGAACACTACACTTTCACAATATGAGATCTCTACAACTCCTATACATTCAATCACTGGTGATGGTAACTGGCAGGGGGCCATTTAGCTTACAACAAAATGTAAGCAAATGCACATATATTCAAAGGCAAATGGAAAACAGGAAAGCTAACGCATGCACTTGTACAGCAAGCTGGTCATAGTAATGTAATATTTGAAAGGTTACATTAATTTACCCACAAATAATGCACTAACCAGAATTATTTTAACAGTTCTTGAATTGTGATAATGAAGGGAAAAGATTGGTTTACAAACAAATTTTACAAACTGGTTAATAGCATTTTGGGCTACATGTATAACAAAGTTTGCAGAATTCCTATCACAACAATCAATCATTGGATGACATTGTGAACTTTAAAACAAGACGATAAAATTGTCCTATAGTTCATCTCATGAAATAATTCAATTACAGAAAAAAATAAACATTTTTGTTAATATAAGAATGAGAAGGATATTGTTTTTTAAATTTTTTAAACATTAAAAAAAAATTTTAAAGTACATTTTCCAAATATTTTGTCTAATTAATGGCTGAGGTAATTACTACTATAAAACAAGATGTCAAAAAGTAAAGGAATAAATATTTTTGAAATTGTGAGAATAATACAAAGACAGTCATGTACATTACAACACATTTTTATTTGCCTTAAATATGCATTTGCATGCACATTGTAGCTAAACGGCCACACCATTATAATTATGAGGCAACACTTATTGACAATTACCGGTAACACTGTGTTACTATTGAAACTAACCTATCAGATGGGCAGTTACAATCGTTACTCTTCTGCTGTACAAAAATTTTTACCTAACTTTTGTGAAACTTGTCCTTATTAACAATAAGTCACCATATCATTCCATGGTACTTTCCCCGGTAGATGATTCTTCAGAATCACGGTCCTTGACAGCTTGGCACTTGGCCATATGCAGTTTATATCTGGGCCCCTCTACGAGCTTCTTGCGATGCCGGGACCTCCACAGCTTCAGGGTGCAGTCGTCACTGGCGGTAGCCAGAGTCTCGGGATCTCGGGGGTTTAAGGCCGTGCAGCACACCGGGGCACTGTGGGTGAAAGTGGCCAGCTGCAACTCATAGTGACGGTCCCACAAATACCCTCGCTTATCTTCTGATCCACTAAACACCAAAGACACAACAACATTAACCTTCTATTAGCATTAACCATCTATTAGCATTAACCTTCTATTAGCATTAAACTTCTATTAGCATTAAACTTCTATTAGCATTAACCTTCTATTAAGAGAGTTGCAGTTATAATATTAAGCAAAGCTGAAGATCCACTGAACACCAAAGATACGACAGCATTGACCTCCCATTAAAAGAGTTGCAGTTATACTATTGAGATACAGCTGAACACATAATTGTAAGCATATATCAGAGCATTAAAATCATTTATATCTGCAGTAATCCTTATATATTTATCATGCTGCACCACAAAGATCTGGTGTAAATCTCTTGGGAGATAAAGACAACTAAATTTGAATTGATTTGATTTTAATGCAAGCATATCTGTATCTTTTGAAATATTTTATGCAGGTTTGTATGTTTTGAAAGTTTTTATGGAGATTTGTATGTTTTGGCATCTTTCATGCAGTTTAACATAAATGGCTCTTTATAAATAAAGAATAGTTACAAAATATAGTAAAAAGCAAAAGTCTGAGTACCTGAGAATATGCCTCGTATTAATATCAAGATAGAGGTAGAACACAGATTCCTGTGTGAATCCCTGATGTCCAGTGTTAAGCACTTTTATCTTTTCCATTGTCCGCATATCAATCACATGGATCAAAACATCATTGGATAGTTCGGGATATTCGTCTTCCACGAAACCATCTTCACATATAGGCCGACAATTGGCATAGAGATATCTAGAAAGTAAACAAGATCCTTCAAAAGTAGTAGAAACTCCATTGGACTTTTAAGGTTATTATATACAATATATGATATTTAGAGCACAATACCTGTGGTCTGGTGAGAGGTGCAGACCCACGATGTGTCCTTGCATATCTATGATGTGGTCCACACTTGTTTCTGGTCTATTCTGGGCATCCTCCATTGTATCTCCATCATCATCATCATCGCCATCTATCTCATCAAACAAGTCCTTGTGTATCCTTTTAAATGCAATTTCATGCGGTAAATCATTGTGTTTATGTCCCCACGTAAATATTAACATTTTGTCTTTTTCAATGGTAGATTCACACACAGCTGATGCTTCATAAGTGTCTGATTTCTCTATATATGAGCAGGTGGCGCCACCTGCCTCTCTGTCTATACCTACGATTATATTTGTCTCTCTGACGGGACTATCATCACAGGACTCTGTATCAGGCAGAGCCACGTGATTGTCGGCAAATTCATCCTCAATGACAGTCTCTTCTATTGAATCTGTATATCCAATTTCTTCCACAGATGGACATTCAACCCAGCCACTGGGCAGTTGTGGAGATTCCTTCTCAGACAAATGTGATCTCTCATGATAATCTGTTTGATTACTAGCGAATCCCATCTTTTCAGCATCATCTACACAATTTGCAATGAGAACACATCTGACGAAATTTCTGATGTTTCTAAATGTAAACCGTTTCTTTATTATTGCTTTTTCCCCTGCTTTTTCTGGCAGCTGAAAAATACCAATATGATCTATCAAGAACAGTTACGGTGATCGTCAAAATATATAGACATGCCACAAAAAGAAAAAAAATAAGCCACCAAACTATACATCAGTCTAAATAATATCAACTAAAGAATATCATACTTTTAAATTTTCATAAGAAAAACAAAGGTTAGCCTATTTCTCATTGGTTAACTTCATAGAGAATAGCTCCACAGATCAATGTGCAAGTGGTTGTTGTGGGTTAAAGTTATTTCTTCATCTTATCCTTGTATGAAAAGATTGCATTGCACCTTCTAAATTCAGACCCGACTATCCATTTGTTCACAGGGTCCTTGCATGGTGTTGCGCCATGCATAAGGTGTGCTATATTCTTACCTGCATAACTTTGAGTTCTGATATAGACCCTCTGGGATATCCTAAGATATGTAAAGTTCCAACAAGAACGTGTCTGGGACTGAACCAAGTCCCAAATACATCATACGGTGAATTGGGAAGAATATGTAATAACTTATACCCATCTGAAAAAACCGATTCTATTTAATAAAAGTGTATCAAATAATGAGACCAACTCAATTAATTTACTCAATTTATACCTTCAGAATTTGTTCAATTATGATAAACCCAAATATAACTTTTTCATCATCACAATGTTTGTGGCAATTTTTTGTTATTTGTGAAATGATGCATTTTTTGATGATGTTGATTATTTACTTGCTTTGGCCATTCCTCTTTCTCCTCTGTGTGCATTTTTAAGTGTCACAGTTACATTATTTATCGCTCAAAATGAATTAAATACCTGTAATGTCAAATATTGCGACGTCTCCTTTGTAATAGCTCCCTCTCTTGTCTCCGGTCACCATCACCAGTTTATCATCATAACTGAACTGAGACATGAAGGAATCATTCCAGTTGCTTGGATCTAATCCCATATGTGTTGAGAATAAGATGGTGGAGGGACATGTCTCACAACTCCATACCTATATTATATGAACAAGAAAGATTTATTTAAAAAAAGAAATGAACTGTGCTCTTTAAAATGATGTTATTTACAAACTCATATAGCAGACTTTTCATTAGAAGTTACATATTTGAATATACATGTATGTGTCCCAACATTTGTAGATCGAGATAATTAAAAAAGATTTTCCTTTATCAAGGTTTCCTATATGTATATGTCATGTTTTGGGTATTTATAGTCAAACTGTAGAATATTCAAATTTGGCAGCCAGTAGAATATCAAAATTTGAAAACCAGAGGTATATCCAAAAGAAAACAAAATATAGCCAGTCTGGTGATAATCAGGGTACACTACAGGATTAAAAAATTCCAATCTCAGATGTGATAATGTATCATTATTACAACATAAAAAACAGCATAAAGCTCATAGAATAAAAAAAAAAAAATCCTTTAAAATTAATGCCTGAATATATCTGTATCTGGAAGAAAAAAAATTATGACATACAAGATATTTTTTGCTCGCGTTTGTTTTGCCTTTAGGGCTAGATGTTCGAGGTTTTGAGTGATTAAGCTGTAAGTCTATGAAGCATACCCCGATTATCGGTCCATGGCGGCCATGTTTTGGCTCAATAATTCTGCTTACACCGTCAGATGTCGCTTTTGTTTGAGAGCTGATTTGTGAGTGCGTGGTAGAGTAAGAAGATTTTCGTTGGATTTTGCCTTGGGATTTTGCCTTGAGATTTTGCAAACTTACGCGAGCTTGATTTTTTAAAATCAACACTTGTTTCTAGTATTACCTTTATGTAACCACTCTTACAACAGGAAGCAAACTTGTCTCCTTTGTTGGAGAAGCTGACATGCCACACCTCATCCTCGTGTTCCAGGGTCTCGCTCTGCATGATTGGTGTGTGATAGTAGAGTCTTTTATATTCCTCCTTCCACGTCGACTGCCAGGGAGGCAATCCAACATCTCTCACACGTTCTCTGCGCTCTGTCCGGTCACGGGAGTTCTGAATTGAACTGACAGTCTCAGTGGATGAATTGAGCCTCAGGGGCTCACTGCACAGGGAGGCAACAAGATCTTTCCAAAGAAATTCATCCTGTGTGACTCTTTTCCACACCTTGCAGACTTCAGAGCATGTCAACACATCTCTGGCATCCAGGTAGGATAATATATGCAGAATGATATTGTCTGGAAGAAGTATCCAAATGCCCTCATCACCTTCTTGGGTGTTGTTTCTGGTGTCATCCATATCTGAAATGAATATTTTTTATGGCTTACATGTAAGTAAGTAAGTAAGTAAGTAAGTAAGTAAGTAAGAAAGTAAGTAAGTAAGTAAGTAAGTAAGTAAGTAAGTAAGTAAGTAAGTAAGTAAGTAAGTAAGTAAGTAAGTAAGTAAGTAAGTAAGTAAGTAAGTAAGTAAGTAAGTAAGTAAGTAAGTAAATTTTTTATTTCCGTGACTTGTATACAATATATCTTAAATTTAACATAGCTGTACAAAGCAAAATATAGTGTCAGTTTTTTAACTGACACTTCATTCACTTATTAATAGACCTTATATACCCAGCCAAATCCGGGCTTATAAGTCACGTCATAAGTTTAACTTAAAATGATAATAACAAAGAGCAATGAACAAGACTGCAAAAATAAATTAAAATTATCTGGTTATGAATTCCTTTCTTTTACAATAACAAATATAAATAAACTCTGCTGTAAGCTTGACTGTATCAGATTTCAAAAGATACTTCAATTTTTCAAGGTCATTCATTTCATCAAATATTTCACAATATTCTCTAAATCTTGTATAATAGGCAGTTCTTATCTCTACATAGAAGTTACAATGAAAGAAAAAATGTATTTCATCTTCAACAGCATTTTCTTGGCATAATATACATTGTCTTAACTCAATAGGGATTTGCATATATCTACCTGTCTCAATTAGGATTCCACTTCTAAACTGTGCTAGCACAGATCTGTGAGATCTATTAAATACTCTATAAACATATGGCTCAGTTTCATATGCAGATTTAAATCTACAATAAGTTCTAATTTTAGGTACAGAAATCATATCATTGGTCCACTTTTCCTTTTCCATATCATGAAATAATAATAATAATAATAATAATAATAAAATTTGTATAGCGCTGATACCAGACAAGTCAAATATGGTTTTAACATCATTTAAAACAACTTCAACTTGGTTATTATACAAATCAGTTAAATTCAGGGCAACAAAATTTTTATATATTTCACTGTTCCAGTTTCCTGAACCATGCTTTTTCTCAAAGTCCCATAGAAAAACTCTCTTTGTGATTCTTGTATCATTCATGTTGACTAATCTGTTCCAAAATCTGAACCTTTCAACATTACTACTAATCCAACCCATATCACCATTTATAGCTAAATTTGGTGCAAATTTGTGCACTCCAAGATAAAAACGTATAGCTCTCTTCTGAATTGTATCAATCTGTCCAGGTTTTTGGCCTCCCCAAACACTTGAACATGTGTAGAATAACAGAACACATGTTATATTGCAGACATGCTAGTTGAAGTCATATTCATGTATAAATGGTGTTACCATGATTATTGCCTAAGTTGCATATATAGCAAAGATGACTGACAGCCATAGATACAAAATTTAGACACACACACACACACACACACATTGACCTATATGCATATCCAAAGCTACAGGAAACAGGCACATAGGAATGACAGACATTTGTGCAATGAGCATGATGAGACAATTCTACCTGCTCGAGTTTCAATATTTGTGATTCACCAAGTGTATCTTGGGTCAAGAACAATGCATGGTGGGATAGGTTTGTAGACATGACAGATGTATTCTGTGAAGTAAATGCATAAATATTTGGCAACAAATACACAAAAAGAACCAAATTAATCACTGTTGGAAACAGTTATGGGAATAATAAACTGACTGCAACAACGATGAGTCAATCAGAATATTTTACTACTATGAGTCAAGCTTGTATGTCTACAAATTTCACCCATTCATGACAGATTTTATACACCAGGTAGCAGCAGGGCCCACTTGAGAAGTGAGAATTAAATAAGAACAGCCATTTTTGCAACTTTGCATAAATTTGCTTACTCAGTTATGGGCTATCAAATTACACATTATTCTATTTTCAAAAGTTATTTCTGTAAGAACTGAGTAACAATCGCATTTGTTTTGGAATCTGAAATCTGAATCTGAAATAATGTACTTGTGCCCGACCAGTTTTCCGTCGCTATCAATTACCGCCGATTACAGCGGCTAAGCCGGAGAGGACCCTTGTAGCCGCTGCCAGTCACGGTCTACTTCATCGGCGGAAACTGGTCGCTGACGAGTAAATTATTGTGAATGCGGTCCAGACTGCTGAAGACAGTGAAGTGGACATTGAAATGAAAATCTGGGCCAAAAATCGCTGATGGCATCATTGAAACTGAGCACAGAATCCATGTGGCTTGATGACTCCTTAAACTATGGAAATTTTGAAATACTGATTACGATACCTTTATATCATAGCCTCTGTATTATAACACCCTTTTTATCGAGTCGTAGACATCCACTCAGGAAGTTTTCTGTGTCGTCGTTTCTATTTTGGGGAAATCCCTCAATTTTTGGGAGACCTCCCTTGACAATAATGACGTCACAGGCCTAGATCTCCTTCGACTGGACTGTCACCTCGCCGCGAGTCGAGGGCTCAAACGTTTCGCTTGAAATCTTTGAGTGGAAACGTTGTCAGTTAGTGAAACACTACTATGGATGACTTATTTGATGACATATTCCTTGCAGAAGGGAGGTAAGTTGCATCGTGTGCAATTTGTGATCAATTTGTGAAGTGAGCGATATTGGAAAGTGGGACAAGCATGTCGCATTTGCATTGCAATATTGTTGAATGCAACTGTGACATCACTGACATACTCTGCATTTTCAGTTACTAGACCTACCAATGCAGTCATTGCCCTTTATTTGATACCATTCTAAATTCCCCAAGTTATAGATACTTACTTTGTTCACAAATATATGAAATCTAAATTGACCAACATCAAGTTTTAAACTATACAGAGTTGTTTCCAACCCAAAAATGTAACATTTTCTGTGCTATCTTTACATACATATATAAAAAAAGCATGAACGTGATCAGAGAGGAAGGGTGACGAGATTTGAAAAAAAAAAAAAAAGTTGCTGTGTGAGGTATAGGCTGCAATTAAATTCGCCACTGAAAAGAGTGTGGTGATCTCGCTGTTCCGTCACCACGTAGCCTGCCCTCTAGTGGAAGTGACGCTGAACTAATCCCCACTTCACTTTTGTTTTGCAAGTTTATGTGAAGGGTTGCTCTTTTAGCATATTATGAATGGCACAATTATCACTTATTTTTTGTCAGAATCATGTTAGATGTGACATTTTACCCACAAATTGCCTATATTTCTGTATTAGAGCTTTGTTTTCAACCATCGGTAAATTGACCTATTTATTGACCTACTTATTGAGGCCCTGCAAGGTTGACCTATTTATTGACCTACTTATTGAGGCCCAGCAAGGTTTTGTACAAATGGGTCTATATGGGTGAAATGCAGATATTTTTATAAGAGATAGCTGCATAACTGAGAGATAGCTGCATAACCGAGAGATAGCTGCACAAATAAGAGATAGCTGCATAAATAAGAGATAGCTGCATAAATAAGAGATAACTGCATAAATAAGAGATAACTGCATAAATAAGAGATAGCTGCATAAATAAGAGATAGCTGTATAAATAAGAGATAACTGCATAAATAAGATATAGCTGCATAGTTAAGAGGTAGCTGCATAAATAAGAGATAGCTGCATAAATAAGAGATAGCTGCATAAATAAGAGATAGCTGCATAAATAAGAGATAGCTGCATAAATAAGAGATAGCTGCATAAATAAGAGATAGCTGCATAAATAAGAGATAGCTGTATAAATAAGAGATAGCTGTGCATGAATAAGAGATAGCTGCATAATTGGGAGATAGCTGTATAAATAAGAGATAGCTGCATAACTGAGAGATAGCTGTATTGAGACATGAAAAGTAGCTGCATAGTTAAGAGGTAGCTGCATAAATAAGAGATAGCTGTATAAATAAGAGATAACTGCATAAATAAGATATAGCTGCATAGTTAAGAGGTAGCTGCATAAATAAGAGATAGCTGCATAAATAAGAGATAGCTGCATAAATAAGAGATAGCTGCATAAATAAGAGATAGCTGCATAAATAAGAGATAGCTGCATAAATTAGAGATAGCTGCATACATAAGAGATAACTGCATAAATAAGAGATAGCTGCATAAATAAGAGATAGCTGTATAAATAAGAGATAGCTGTGGGAGAGACAGCTGCACATGGTGAGACATGGTGAGAGATAGCTACACATGGTGAGAGATAGCTGCACATGGTGAGAGATAGCTGCACATGGTGAGAGATAACTGCACATGGGGAGAGATAGCTGCACATGGGGAGAGATAGTTACAACAGTGAGACAACTGCACAACTGAATGACAGCTGCACACATGGTAGTTGCGCAAGTGAGAGACAGCTGCACATGGTGAGAGATAGCTGCACATGGTGATAGCTGCACAGGCCTCGACATTAGCCAGTTGCCCGCTTGCCCGGAGGTATATTTCACACCTGTCGGGCAAGTCCGGGCAACTGGACACCTCTGTTCCAATTGCCCGGTGGTCAAGTGCTGTAATCTGTCCCCAATCAAAGTACCCCACAGAGAACAGAGAGAGCTGCTGACCAATTCACAAGGATGACACCTGACTACAGATAACTTTGTGTCCAAGCTCCGTTGCCCCTGGTATTACCCCTGCCTCCCAAACCCTAACCAAGATAAAGTTATGGCATGCTGCTAAATATATATTCCTCAAGATGGTAACACTAAACACTGTATCAGGAGGCAGAGCTTATCAATTTTACACATTTTGGTCTTTGTCAATCATTATATTATCCAGGAAACATGCACAATTGATTATAAGTATGCTTAGTAACAGTGGGGTATATCCACCAGTAACACTTGACATCACTTGATCTTATAAAGTGATAATTGTAGGTTATATTCTTACAAGATTGACAAGTCAGGGTGACATTTTTACTCGCAAGCTCAAAGTCTTCATATACTTCTCTGCTTTAAAAATGAACTCCTGAGTTAGAAAAGGCCCTATTCCTATTGTTTTTATATCCATGAGTAGACAAGGAACTAAAATAAGAGTTATCAATGATATAAATTGGTCAAGAATTTACTGAGCATTGCCATTTTTTATGTTTTCCTAAAAATTTGGTACTAATGCATATGCACAAAAAAATGTAACAAACTTGAGGTCACTGCATGCTATTTTTATAAAAACATGTACTATTCATTTCAACTTTTTCAAGCCAAATATTGTGTATTCTATGGGTTATATGGGCATTTTTTCTAATTATCAGCCAATGTTTGAATGCGAAAATCCTATATGCTTTAGTCCTGTACTGTATTCAAATATTGGGGAAAAATTTCAGGGCAAGTGAATTGTAATTCAGGGCAAGTAGATTTTAAAATTCACTTGCCCGGTGGGCAAGTGGATCACAAATGTTAATGTCAAGGCCTGCTGCACATGTTGAGAGATAGCTGCACATGGTGAGAGATAGCTGCACATGGGGAGAGATAGCTGCACATGGTGAGAGATAGCTGCACATGGTGAGAGATAGCTGCACATGGTGATAGCTGCACATGATGAGAGATAGCTGCACATTGTGAGAGATAGCTGCACATGGGGAGAGACAGCTGCACAGTTTGAGAGATAGCTGCACATGGTGAGAGATAGCTGCACATGGGGAGAGATAGCTGCACATGGGGAGAGATAGCTGCACAGTTTGAGAGATAGCTGCGCATGGGGAGAGATAGCTGCACATGGTGAGAGATAGCTGTATAGGTGAGGGATGGCTGCATAGGTGAGAGATAGCTGCACAATTGAGAGACAGCTGCACAGGTGAGGGATAGCTACAACACTGAGGGACAGCATCACTTCCCAGCCGAAGGCACTTGTGAGGAATAAAATAATTTTATGTTTTTCCCTTGAAAATATAACAAAGAATATTTCAGTAGTTTATTTAAGAAATTATAAGAACATGTAAATATTCATATAAAACTGACAGAAGCAGGAGGCTTTTCACCAGTGATGTTTTCAGGTGGTGTTAATTATGTGTGAGAAGTAGTTTGCGACAGTCTTATCATACCTTGGTGAAAAAAAAATTTAGAATTTTTGATAAATTACATTATTAGAATAACACTTTAGAGCTTTCTGTTTCGTAAAGATTTTAATCTTATTCGGCATCTCTACTTCAAACTACTAAGTGAAAGCAAACCTGAAAAATGTGCTAAATACGACTGTGATCATAATTTTTTTCAAATTGAAGAAAACAAATCAAGTCATTGGAGAATTTCATGAGTTAACTAATGCTATTGCTTATATCAACAAGCAGTTGGTCACAGAATATTATTTGAAACAATTTAAGACCTGTGGAGAAGCCCTTGTCGGAAACTACTGCCTGTCGGAAACTGCTCCGATGCTTGTACGGGTTGTAGAGCACTTTGCACTCAAAATAATAACCTTATGAACAATATATCAGTCACAAAGCCAAATAAAACATTCAAATCTGTACCATTTTATCTTGGGATCAAGCTGCAAAAGTCAGCCAAATCTTATGTATGCCATGACCCATTGATAAAGAGGGAGCACCAGTTAATTATCAGGTTTTTTTGCATCTAAATATTGCTGAATTAAAATTTTGTGGAGGATTTAAAATTGTTCTAAAATTACATGGCAAATTTCACAAGAAATCATTCTGCCTGTCAGAGATAAAATATACGTACATTCTTGGAACCTATTTGGCAAAGATTTAATCAATGACAGAGTTAATAACTTTTGGAAAAAAATGATGATTTGTAAAAAAAATCAAGCATGTTTAATCGGCAACCCGTAATCAGGTGTCGGGGTGGAAACATTGCCTCTGAGGGGGCCACTAATAATATGTGACTGGCAGACATGCCAAGACCAGGGTTCATAATTGACTGTTTTTCAAATTCACAATAGAAATTTAATTACCAAATGGCCACATCTTGTTGCACTTGAAGAATAGTTTGATGGTAAGAATAAATTTGAACCACAGCATTATTCAATATATTTTAGATGAACTAATAAAAATGAATATGTCAATCCAGACACAAAACAACTAAGCATGTGTATTGAAAATGACAATCTTTTATCATCAATGTTGAGCTCTGTAGTTCAAATTCCCCCACTTGACCACACACCTATGGGGTAATAAACCAATTAAGTTAGGGCGGCTGGGTTCGTACTGGGCACCATACTGTGACCCACATGTGACTTTCACTCAGCATTCAGGTGTCAGATCTTACACATTGATGTAACATCACACTACAAGGGGGGTGTGTTTTCTTTGATATGTTTGCATGAGTATTGCAAGTGAAGCTGTGAGAACTGTTTACATATTAATTACTGAGATAGCAAACCCCTGTTTAAAGTCTGCAGCTCCACAACCCCAGTCACCAAGGCCTGGTCTGCAGACAGGCTTCAGACAGGAGGTTGTGATAATTAGGTAGAGGGCGGCTATTGGGGATAATACAGTATTCACTATTAAAGACTATTGTGAAATTGATATGGGTCTTGGTATACTACCAACCTGCAATTTGCCCAAGATTTATGATGGGTCATACGATGATGTTTGGCCACGTGATCACTCATGACTTTATTTTGCAGTGACAATATCTTTTGTGCTGTAAAAACAAAAAACAAATTTGAAAATGTTGAAAGGAAATACCAATACAAGATGATTTATAAAACTCAACATTCAACACTTTAGCAATTGGGACAGCAAGGTTTGGTTATGTTTGAGCCAATGAGATTTTAGATAACAAAAGTTGGATCTGAATTAAATATGTAACATGAATTTTGATTGGCCAAAATATAGTCTCAGTTGCAAAGCTGGGTAATTACTTTTAATAATCATTTATGAAGCAATTTACAGACATTTCCAGAAAGTGTTTGCAAACATTACAAAAAAAAAAGATCAGAATAGTTCGCAGGATATTGGCCTATTTTTTTAAATATTATTAGATCAAATTTAAGATTGAATCCACAATTACTTGATACTTTAGGTTTCAAGCGGAAGGGTTTAAATCTGGTGTGGATCATGCCAAACAGTCTGGATATGAGGATGGGTATAACACTGGACAGGACCAAGGCAGGAAGATAGGAGCAGAGGTATGTATCACAAATCATACATATAATCTCCACAGTCATTTGGTATCAATAGACAAATACTGATATATGTACCTGTAGAGGGCTCTGTTGGTAGTTTCAGTATTGACCACCAGAGGTCAGGGGTGAGGGGGGAATAAATATGGCTGATGTTTGACACAAGGTCTGGAGTTTGTTCAATATTATCAAATACTACAGGTTCAAAATGAGATTAATCAAAATTAGAATCTTAACTTGATTGAAAAGTCATTTGTGACCACTGTCTTTTTCAGTATGCTTCGTTAAGAACAGTCTTCTGTTATATCAATACCTCATAAGAGGTATTGGTTTTATGCATATTGATAAGACCAGATCTTGAAATGGCAGGCACTTTATATTATATTGTAATATTTGTGTTCACAGCTTGGTTTCTATCTTGGGTTTGTTGCCACTTGGAGAAAACTCCTGGAAACTGAGGGATCATACAAAGGGAGGTCAGTGTTCTTATATTTTTGTTTGATATGAAATTTTAAAAAAAATCTGAGGACAGACCAATGTAAATGCCCTTAGTGCAGCCCATTTACCCTCACTAGAACCGAGCACTGTATCTCATCTGAAAAGACCAGCGGGAAATGCCTTGTTTCATACCATTGTCAATCCCTTTCTCGAAGACCATTTTGAATCATGTTGGCATATATTAATTCCATTTGATCTAGGAAGCAAAAAGTTATGGACTCACTGGTGGAGATGATTGAATCTTTTCCTTTTGATGATCCAGAAAACCAGAATCTACAGGATGAAGTGCAAAAAATTAGGGCCAAATTTAAGCAGGTGAAAAAAATTAACTTAATAATTAAATCTTACTCTGCACAACTGCTCAAATAGCACATATCTAGTATTTTTTAGTTCCAAGTGGATGTCCTTGACATGTTTTCATAGTCATAGGCTTTAAATAGTACCATAATAAAAAATATCCTTTAACATATTATTTCAAAATTTGGTCAATAACTTAGACATTTCAGGATATCTCACCATTTTGACAAGCAACTGGAGTTCAGAGCCTGTCAGTTGCCTTGTTACAAATTATTTATTTCTTATTTATATTTTGACTGCCAAAGTCTTAAATTAACCAAACAGGTTATTGACTGAAAGTCGCGAGTAATAAAGGACTTTTATTGATTTGCATTGTTCAATGTTACAGGTGACATCACTGTTGAACGTGAACGCTGGAGCTGGGCTAGAGCAGTCTGGAGTCTCATTCTGAGCCGAGCACTCGCGGATCTGTACTGCTCTGCAACATCCTCGATGGCACATCCAGGTACAAGCAAGGTGCGTGCCACGATAAAAGTGAGAGATATGTCATTACTTTATATTAAACACTAATTTGCTATTATCTATTTTATCATAGTTGAATACCGCATATGACCTCATCAACTCCAAAAATGTTCAGATTTTAACTTTGGAAGAAGATAGGAAGACGATTTCATCAATGTTTTCCGAAATTATTTTGACAGAATTCAGACCATAAAGTGATGAAAAAATAGCCCTCTCTACATGTAAATCTCTAAGTGATTTTGTTGTTTATCATAAAAGTAGGCTCTTACCATGTAGTATTATTAATACATTCCATGTGAGCCTAACATCTATATTTGATATATGATCTTTCGTAACACTATATTTTTCCACAGAATTTATCTTAGGTTATAAGTTATTTGGTATTAAAGAATACATCTACATAATATCTCTGCGTGCCCAAATACCAAAACTAGTAAATAAATAAATTAAAAGCCGTTAAGTCTGTCCCTCATTTAATGCTTAATGTCTTCCACTTTGCAGATAACTGGATCTATGTAGAGTTAATGTGGTTCCTCTGTAAATAGAGCATTGGCAGCCATCACCCCACCAGATGGCAGTCACTCCACCAGATGACAGTCACTCCACCAGATGACAATTACTCCTCCAGATGGCAGTCACTCCACCAGAGGGCAGTCACTCCACCAGAGGGCAGTCACTCCACCAGAGGGCAGTCACTCCACCAGATGGCAGTCACTCCACCAGATGACAGTCACTCCACCAGATGACAATTACTCCTCCAGATGGCAGTCACTCCACCAGAGGGCAGTCACTCCACCAGAGGGCAGTCACTCCACCAGATGACAGTCACTCCACCAGATGACAGTCATTCCACCAGATGACAACAGTCTTCCCGATAGTCACCAGACCTTCAACGGACATTCGGTCCGGCAAAGATGACTTTTTTGCCGGACCGAAAACATTTTTACCGGACCGAAAAAAAAAGAAAGAATATCAGCGTGAAAAGTAAACAAGCCAGATACAAGCTTCCCAAACGGCGATATAATTAAAATCTTTGTTTTATTTTACACACAGAAATATTCTGACACGTGTCAGCAATAGTCCGCCTTCATTTTATAAGTTTAAAGTATGCACAAGTCAGAGAAAATGCAAGTTTAACAATGCTTAAATACGCGTATAGGACACGAGGTCGTCATTACGAAAACCGGAAGTGACGGGGACAGGCTCTTATTTTTGGCGCGAAAATGATCGGTCGCTATTCATTCGCATTGAAAATATTAATGTATTGCGCAATGATGGATCCCTGACACTTCTTATTTACGTTTTACTTTAAAAATGACTGCCGATCTTATCGAGGGATAAGTTTTGAGAAAAGTTAGAATTTTCACAAAATACATGTCGGACATGAGGTCCGACTACGGCGGAAAATATGTCGGACCGTGGCAGAAACTATCAGTCAGGACCGGCGGTCCGGCAGTTATCGGGAAGACTGGACAATTACTCCACCAGATGACAATTACTCCACTAGATGGCAGTCACTCCACCAGAGGGCAGTCACTCCACCAGATGACAGTCACTCCACCAGATGACAGTCATTCCACCAGATGATAATTACTCCACCAGATGACAATAACTCCACTAGATGGCAGTCACTCCACCAGATGGCAGTCACTCCACCAGAGGGCAGTCACTCCACCAGATGACAGTCACTCCACCAGATGACAGTCATTCCACCAGATGACAATTACTCCACCAGATGACAATTACTCCACCAGATGGCAGTCACTCCACCAGAGGGCAGTCACTCCACCAGATGACAGTCACTCCACCAGATGATAGTCATTCCACCAGATGACAATTACTCCACCAGATGACAATTACTCCACTAGATGGCAGTCACTCCACCAGATGGCAGTCACTCCACCAGATGACAGTTACTCCACCAGATGGCAGTCACTCCACCAGATGACAGTTACTCCACCAGATGACAATTCCTCCACCAGATGACAGTCACTCCACCAGATGGCAGTTCATCTGACTAGAGCGGGGGTTGGTGTCTCCAACTGGAATTGATCACTCAACTCAATTTTCACCCATTAATAATCAGCATCTGCAGTCTCAGCTTCAATGAACAGATGTGGATTTTACCTGGAAGAGTCCCAGAAATTCTGGTGAAATATTTTTGGATTTTTGACATTGTATTTAGAGCAATTGAATTTTACATCTCAACGTATAAATAATGATTCTGCAAACAAAACAATTTAGAGAATATTGAAACTGGAGTTGATCACTCAACTCAATTTTCACCCATTAATAATCAGCATCTGCAGTCTCAGCTTCAATGAACAGATGTGGACTTTTCCCGGAAGAATGCCAGAAATTCTGGTGAAATATTTTTGGATTTTTGACATTGTATTTAGAGCAATTGAATTTTACATCTTAACGTATAAATAATGATTCTGCGAACAAAACAATTTTGAGAATATTGATATGGTTTTCGGACAACATTTGATGGACCTAAGAATCATGTCTTCCATGGATGCAGACTGAACAGCATAACCAACTGAATTGAAAGTATTTCTAAAGACATCTGGATGTAAACATTGTTTATATTTGTGAACCATTTATGCGCCTTCATCTTCAAGCATAACTGTGATATATTTCATTCAATTGTGATCATGTAATATCATGTAATATTTATGTAGATAATTGCAATAAAGATGTATATACATATATTTACACAATTTAAAGGTATTGATCATTAATCTTATCATTTTGTGTATTAAATGCATATTGACATTTGAACATTATAGCATAATGAAATTTTACTCAGGGCAATTAGATACGTGGATGGTGATTTTGGGCAAAAATAATTAACTTTGTCAGCGTGAAAAGTAAATAAACTTCGCTCATACAAACTCACCATGAAATTTTGTATTTTCGAAATAACGAATATCGGACATAGCAGATCAATTTTAATTGCGTTTTAAATGATAAATAAAAGAAAACAAAGCAATTTCATTATTTATCATTTAAAACGCAATTAAAATCGATCTGCGTGTGAAAGCATTTCTGTCAAAAAGAGAAGACACTACTCAAAGCAGTGGAAACAATGACGAAATGCAAAACTGTGAACGCTGATAATTGGAATCAGTGAAAACAAAGCCAAAACAAAGTGTTTCGAAATAATAGACATCGGACGTAGCAGATGGATTTTAATTGCGTTTTAAATTATCCAATATTATCACAAATTATGCTTCGCAGGTCGAGAATTTCTCCACGAAGTAAAACGTATTATGATTTATGTGATGTCCTCGAAATAACAGACAAGGATCCATCATTGCACAATATATTAATATTTCAATGCGATTTATTACGATCCAAAGGTTTTCGCGCCAAAAATAAGAGCTTGTCCCCGTCACTTGAGCCTCGTGTTATGACGATATATGACGACCTCGTGTTATGTATGCATGTCAAAATTTGTGATAATTTGTGTAATATGTAAAACGCATCCGATATTCGTTATTTCGAAATTACGAACATCGTATTTATGTTTTTCCGTAAATACTCAAGTATAAGACTGTTAAGATCTTGTTGCGTGAGTATATTTACATTTCACTTTAAAAATGGCCACCAAACGGTTGAATGGTAGCAGTGTCGATGTCTCGAGAGAAACTGACTTGTCTTGTATTCGGAAATTGGCTTTTTCAAGCAAAATAACATCAATTTTGGGGGGTCGTCTTATACACGAGTCGTCTTATATACAAGTAAATACGGTACATGTCTTTATGCCCATACCCCGCATATAGGATACAAGACTTGTAAAATTGGTTTCATCACTATGAAACACTTGACATTTGCCACCTGAAAGCACCACAAAAAAACATGAGTGTCAGGAGGTGGGCAGCTGCAATAAGTCCGGGACAATCTGAACTGTATACTGAGCACATTGGCAGAGTGTCAGGAGGTGGGCAGCTGCAATAAGTCTGGGATAATCTGAACTGTATACTGAGCACATTGGCAGAGTGTCAGGAGGTGGGCAGCTGCAATAAGTCCGGGACAATCTGAACTGTATACTGATCACATTGGCAGAGTGTCAGGAGGTGGGCAGCTGCAATAAGTCCAGGACAATCTGAACTGTATACTGATCACATTGGCAGAGTGTCAGGAGGTGGGCAGCTGCAATAAGTCCGGGACAATCTGAACTGTGTACTGATGACATTGGCAGAGTGTCAGGAGGTGGGCAGCTGCAATAAGTCCAGGACAATCTGAACTGTATACTGATCACATTGGCAGAGTGTCAGGAGGTGGGCAGCTGCAACAAGTCCGGGACAATCTGAACTGTATACTGATCACATTGGCAGAGTGTCAGGAGGTGGGCAGCTGCAATTAGTCTTGGACAATCTGAACTGTATACTGATCACATTGGCAGAGTGTCAGGAGGTGGGCAGCTGCAATAAGTCCAGGACAATCTGAACTGTATACTGATCACATTGGCAGAGTGTCAGGAGGTGGGCAGCTGCAATTAGTCTTGGACAATCTGAACTGTATACTGATCACATTGGCAGAGTGTCAGGAGGTGGGCAGCTGCAACAAGTCCGGGACAATCTGAACTGTATACTGATCACATTGGCAGAGTGTCAGGAGGTGGGCAGCTGCAACAAGTCCGGGACAATCTGAACTGTATACTGATCACATTGGCAGAGTGTCAGGAGGTGGGCAGCTGCAATAAGTCCGGGACAATCTGAACTGTATACTGATGACATTGGCAGAGTGTCAGGAGGTGGGCAGCTGCAATAAGTCTGGGACAATCTGAACTGTATACTGATCACATTGGCAGAGTGTCAGGAGGTGGGCAGCTGCAATTAGTCTTGGACAATCTGAACTGTATACTGATCACATTGGCAGAGTGTCAGGAGGTGGGCAGCTGCAATAAGTCCAGGACAATCTGAACTGTATACTGATCACATTGGCAGAGTGTCAGGAGGTGGGCAGCTGCAATTAGTCTTGGACAATCTGAACTGTATACTGATCACATTGGCAGAGTGTCAGGAGGTGGGCAGCTGCAATAAGTCCAGGACAATCTGAACTGTATACTGATCACATTGGCAGAGTGTCAGGAGGTGGGCAGCTGCAATTAGTCTTGGACAATCTGAACTGTATACTGATCACATTGGCAGAGTGTCAGGAGGTGGGCAGCTGCAATAAGTCCAGGACAATCTGAACTGTATACTGATCACATTGGCAGAGTGTCAGGAGGTGGGCAGCTGCAATTAGTCTTGGACAATCTGAACTGTATACTGATGACATTGGCAGAGTGTCAGGAGGTGGGCAGCTGCAACAAGTCCGGGACAATCTGAACTGTATACTGATCACATTGGCAGAGTGTCAGGAGGTGGGCAGCTGCAACAAGTCCGGGACAATCTGAACTGTATACTGATCACATTGGCAGAGTGTCAGGAGGTGGGCAGCTGCAATAAGTCCGGGACAATCTGAACTGTATACTGATGACATTGGCAGAGTGTCAGGAGGTGGGCAGCTGCAATAAGTCTGGGACAATCTGAACTGTATACTGATCACATTGGCAGAGTGTCAGGAGGTGGGCAGCTGCAATTAGTCTTGGACAATCTGAACTGTATACTGATCACATTGGCAGAGTGTCAGGAGGTGGGCAGCTGCAATAAGTCCAGGACAATCTGAACTGTATACTGATCACATTGGCAGAGTGTCAGGAGGTGGGCAGCTGCAATTAGTCTTGGACAATCTGAACTGTATACTGATCACATTGGCAGAGTGTCAGGAGGTGGGCAGCTGCAATAAGTCTGGGACAATCTGAACTGTATACTGATCACATTGGCAGAGTGTCAGGAGGTGGGCAGCTGCAATTAGTCTTGGACAATCTGAACTGTATACTGATCACATTGGCAGAGTGTCAGGAGGTGGGCAGCTGCAATAAGTCCAGGACAATCTGAACTGTATACTGATCACATTGGCAGAGTGTCAGGAGGTGGGCAGCTGCAATTAGTCTTGGACAATCTGAACTGTATACTGATCACATTGGCAGAGTGTCAGGAGGTGGGCAGCTGCAATTAGTCTTGGACAATCTGAACTGTATACTGATCACATTGGCAGAGTGTCAGGAGGTGGGCAGCTGCAATTAGTCTTGGACAATCTGAACTGTATACTGATCACATTGGCAGAGTGTCAGGAGGTGGGCAGCTGCAATTAGTCTTGGACAATCTGAACTGTATACTGATCACATTGGCAGAGTGTCAGGAGGTGGGCAGCTGCAATTAGTCTTGGACAATCTGAACTGTATACTGATCACATTGGCAGAGTGTCAGGAGGTGGGCAGCTGCAACAAGTCCGGGACAATCTGAACTGTATACTGATCACATTGGCAGAGTGTCAGGAGGTGGGCAGCTGCAACAAGTCCGGGACAATCTGAACTGTATACTGATGACATTGGCAGAGTGTCAGGAGGTGGGCAGCTGCAATAAGTCCAGGACAATCTGAACTGTATACTGATCACATTGGCAGAGTGTCAGGAGGTGGGCAGCTGCAATTAGTCTTGGACAATCTGAACTGTATACTGATCACATTGGCAGAGTGTCAGGAGGTGGGCAGCTGCAATTAGTCTTGGACAATCTGAACTGTATACTGATCACATTGGCAGAGTGTCAGGAGGTGGGCAGCTGCAACAAGTCCGGGACAATCTGAACTGTATACTGATCACATTGGCAGAGTGTCAGGAGGTGGGCAGCTGCAATTAGTCTTGGACAATCTGAACTGTATACTGATCACATTGGCAGAGTGTCAGGAGGTGGGCAGCTGCAATTAGTCTTGGACAATCTGAACTGTATACTGATCACATTGGCAGAGTGTCAGGAGGTGGGCAGCTGCAATAAGTCTGGGACAATCTGAACTGTGTACTGATCACATTGGCAGAGTGTCAGGAGGTGGGCAGCTGCAATAAGTCTGGGACAATCTGAACTGTATACTGATCACATTGGCAGAGTGTCAGGAGGTGGGCAGCTGCAATAAGTCTGGGATAATCTGAACTGTGTACTGATCACATTGGCAGAGTGTCAGGAGGTGGGCAGCTGCAATAAGTCCGGGACAATCCAAACTGTATACTGATCACATTGGCAGAGTGTCAGGAGGTGGGCAGCTGCAATAAGTCTGGGACAATATGAACTGTATACTGATCACATTGGCAGAGTGTCAGGAGGTGGGCAGCTGCAATAAGTCTGGGACAATCTGAACTGTATACTGAGCACATTGGCAGAGTGTCAGGAGGTGGGCAGCTGCAATAAGTCCGGACAATCTGAACTGTATACTGATGACATTGGCAGAGTGTCAGGAGGTGGGCAGCTGCAATAAGTCCGGACAATCTGAACTGTATACTGATCACATTGGCAGAGTGTCAGGAGGTGGGCAGCTGCAATAGGTCCGGACAATCTGAACTGTGTACTGATCACATTGGCAGAGTGTCAGGAGGTGGGCAGCTGCAATAAGTCCAGGACAATCTGAACTGTGTACTGATGACATTGGCAGAGTGTCAGGAGGTGGGCAGCTGCAACAAGTCCGGGACAATCTGAACTGTATACTGATCACATTGGCAGAGTGTCAGGAGGTGGGCAGCTGCAATAAGTCTGGGACAATCTGAACTGTATACTGATCACATTGGCAGAGTGTCAGGAGGTGGGCAGCTGCAATAAGTCTGGGACAATCTGAACTGTGTACTGATCACATTGGCAGAGTGTCAGGAGGTGGGCAGCTGCAATAAGTCTGGCACAATCTGAACTGTATACTGATCACATTGGCAGAGTGTCAGGAGGTGGGCAGCTGCAATAAGTCTGGGACAATCTGAACTGTATACTGATCACATTGGCAGAGTGTCAGGAGGTGGGCAGCTGCAATAAGTCCGGGACAATCTGAACTGTGTACTGATGACATTGGCAGAGTGTCAGGAGGTGGGCAGCTGCAATAAGTCCGGGACAATCTGAACTGTGTACTGATCACATTGGCAGAGTGTCAGGAGGTGGGCAGCTGCAATAAGTCTGGCACAATCTGAACTGTATACTGATGACATTGGCAGAGTGTCAGGAGGTGGGCAGCTGCAATAAGTCTGGGACAATCTGAACTGTATACTGATCACATTGGCAGAGTGTCAGGAGGTGGGCAGCTGCAATAGGTCCGGACAATCTGAACTGTATACTGATCACATTGGCAGAGTGTCAGGAGGTGGGCAGCTGCAATAAGTCCAGGACAATCTGAACTGTGTACTGATGACATTGGCAGAGTGTCAGGAGGTGGGCAGCTGCAATAAGTCCAGGACAATCTGAACTGTGTACTGATCACATTGGCAGAGTGTCAGGAGGTGGGCAGCTGCAACAAGTCCGGGACAATCTGAACTGTATACTGATGACATTGGCAGAGTGTCAGGAGGTGGGCAGCTGCAATAAGTCCGGGACAATCTGAACTGTGTACTGATCACATTGGCAGAGTGTCAGGAGGTGGGCAGCTGCAATAAGTCTGGCACAATCTGAACTGTATACTGATCACATTGGCAGAGTGTCAGGAGGTGGGCAGCTGCAATAAGTCTGGGACAATCTGAACTGTATACTGATCACATTGGCAGAGTGTCAGGAGGTGGGCAGCTGCAATAGGTCCGGACAATCTGAACTGTATACTGATCACATTGGCAGAGTGTCAGGAGGTGGGCAGCTGCAATAAGTCCAGGACAATCTGAACTGTGTACTGATGACATTGGCAGAGTGTCAGGAGGTGGGCAGCTGCAATAAGTCCAGGACAATCTGAACTGTGTACTGATCACATTGGCAGAGTGTCAGGAGGTGGGCAGCTGCAACAAGTCCGGGACAATCTGAACTGTATACTGATCACATTGGCAGAGTGTCAGGAGGTGGGCAGCTGCAACAAGTCCGGGACAATCTGAACTGTATACTGATGACATTGGCAGAGTGTCAGGAGGTGGGCAGCTGCAATAAGTCCGGGACAATCTGAACTGTATACTGATCACATTGGCAGAGTGTCAGGAGGTGGGCAGCTGCAACAAGTCCGGGACAATCTGAACTGTATACTGATCACATTGGCAGAGTGTCAGGAGGTGGGCAGCTGCAACAAGTCCGGGACAATCTGAACTGTATACTGATCACATTGGCAGAGTGTCAGGAGGTGGGCAGCTGCAATAAGTCCAGGACAATCTGAACTGTGTACTGATCACATTGGCAGAGTGTCAGGAGGTGGGCAGCTGCAACAAGTCCGGGACAATCTGAACTGTATACTGATCACATTGGCAGAGTGTCAGGAGGTGGGCAGCTGCAATAAGTCCAGGACAATCTGAACTGTGTACTGATGACATTGGCAGAGTGTCAGGAGGTGGGCAGCTGCAACAAGTCCGGGACAATCTGAACTGTATACTGATGACATTG
This sequence comes from Amphiduros pacificus, assembly GCA_949316495.1. Taxonomy (NCBI): domain Eukaryota; kingdom Metazoa; phylum Annelida; class Polychaeta; order Phyllodocida; family Hesionidae; genus Amphiduros; species Amphiduros pacificus. The sequence goes on along the minus strand of OX439007.1, from coordinate 16,295,520 downwards.
GCAGAGTGTCAGGAGGTGGGCAGCTGCAATAAGTCCGGGACAATCTGAACTGTATACTGATCACATTGGCAGAGTGTCAGGAGGTGGGCAGCTGCAACAAGTCCGGGACAATCTGAACTGTATACTGATCACATTGGCAGAGTGTCAGGAGGTGGGCAGCTGCAACAAGTCCGGGACAATCTGAACTGTATACTGATCACATTGGCAGAGTGTCAGGAGGTGGGCAGCTGCAATAAGTCCAGGACAATCTGAACTGTGTACTGATCACATTGGCAGAGTGTCAGGAGGTGGGCAGCTGCAACAAGTCCGGGACAATCTGAACTGTATACTGATCACATTGGCAGAGTGTCAGGAGGTGGGCAGCTGCAATAAGTCCAGGACAATCTGAACTGTGTACTGATGACATTGGCAGAGTGTCAGGAGGTGGGCAGCTGCAATAGGTCCGGACAATCTGAACTGTATACTGATGACATTGGCAGAGTGTCAGGAGGTGGGCAGCTGCAATAAGTCCGGGACAATCTGAACTGTATACTGATCACATTGGCAGAGTGTCAGGAGGTGGGCAGCTGCAACAAGTCCGGGACAATCTGAACTGTATACTGATGACATTGGCAGAGTGTCAGGAGGTGGGCAGCTGCAATAAGTCCGGGACAATCTGAACTGTATACTGATCACATTGGCAGAGTGTCAGGAGGTGGGCAGCTGCAATAAGTCCAGGACAATCTGAACTGTATACTGATCACATTGGCAGAGTGTCAGGAGGTGGGCAGCTGCAATAAGTCAGGGACAATCTGAACTGTATACTGATGACATTGGCAGAGTGTCAGGAGGTGGGCAGCTGCAACAAGTCAGGGACAATCTGAACTGTATACTGATGACATTGGCAGAGTGTCAGGAGGTGGGCAGCTGCAATAAGTCCGGGACAATCTGAACTGTATACTGATCACATTGGCAGAGTGTCAGGAGGTGGGCAGCTGCAACAAGTCCGGGACAATCTGAACTGTATACTGATGACATTGGCAGAGTGTCAGGAGGTGGGCAGCTGCAATAAGTCCGGGACAATCTGAACTGTATACTGATGACATTGGCAGAGTGTCAGGAGGTGGGCAGCTGCAATAAGTCCGGGACAATCTGAACTGTATACTGATCACATTGGCAGAGTGTCAGGAGGTGGGCAGCTGCAACAAGTCAGGGACAATCTGAACTGTGTACTGATCACATTGGCAGAGTGTCAGGAGGTGGGCAGCTGCAATAAGTCCGGGACAATCTGAACTGTATACTGATGACATTGGCAGAGTGTCAGGAGGTGGGCAGCTGCAATAAGTCCGGGACAATCTGAACTGTATACTGATGACATTGGCAGAGTGTCAGGAGGTGGGCAGCTGCAATAAGTCTGGGACAATCTGAACTGTATACTGATCACATTGGCAGAGTGTCAGGAGGTGGGCAGCTGCAATAAGTCCGGGACAATCTGAACTGTGTACTGATCACATTGGCAGAGTGTCAGGAGGTGGGCAGCTGCAATAAGTCTGGGACAATCTGAACTGTATACTGAGCACATTGGCAGAGTGTCAGGAGGTGGGCAGCTGCAACAAGTCTGGGACAATCTGAACTGTATACTGAGCACATTGGCAGAGTGTCAGGAGGTGGGCAGCTGCAATAAGTCTGGGACAATCTGAACTGTATACTGAGCACATTGGCAGAGTGTCAGGAGGTGGGCAGCTGCAATAAGTCCGGGACAATCTGAACTGTGTACTGATCACATTGGCAGAGTGTCAGGAGGTGGGCAGCTGCAATAAGTCCGGGACAATCTGAACTGTATACTGAGCACATTGGCAGAGTGTCAGGAGGTGGGCAGCTGCAACAAGTCTGGGACAATCTGAACTGTATACTGATCACATTGGCAGAGTGTCAGGAGGTGGGCAGCTGCAATAGGTCCGGACAATCTGAACTGTATACTGATGACATTGGCAGAGTGTCAGGAGGTGGGCAGCTGCAATAAGTCTGGGACAATCTGAACTGTATACTGATCACATTGGCAGAGTGTCAGGAGGTGGGCAGCTGCAATAGGTCCGGACAATCTGAACTGTATACTGATCACATTGGCAGAGTGTCAGGAGGTGGGCAGCTGCAATAAGTCCAGGACAATCTGAACTGTGTACTGATGACATTGGCAGAGTGTCAGGAGGTGGGCAGCTGCAATAAGTCCAGGACAATCTGAACTGTGTACTGATCACATTGGCAGAGTGTCAGGAGGTGGGCAGCTGCAACAAGTCCGGGACAATCTGAACTGTATACTGATCACATTGGCAGAGTGTCAGGAGGTGGGCAGCTGCAACAAGTCCGGGACAATCTGAACTGTATACTGATCACATTGGCAGAGTGTCAGGAGGTGGGCAGCTGCAATAAGTCCGGGACAATCTGAACTGTATACTGATCACATTGGCAGAGTGTCAGGAGGTGGGCAGCTGCAATAAGTCAGGGACAATCTGAACTGTATACTGATCACATTGGCAGAGTGTCAGGAGGTGGGCAGCTGCAATAAGTCCGGGACAATCTGAACTGTATACTGATCACATTGGCAGAGTGTCAGGAGGTGGGCAGCTGCAATAAGTCTGGGACAATCTGAACTGTGTACTGATCACATTGGCAGAGTGTCAGGAGGTGGGCAGCTGCAATAAGTCTGGCACAATCTGAACTGTATACTGATCACATTGGCAGAGTGTCAGGAGGTGGGCAGCTGCAATAAGTCTGGCACAATCTGAACTGTATACTGATCACATTGGCAGAGTGTCAGGAGGTGGGCAGCTGCAATAAGTCTGGGACAATCTGAACTGTGTACTGATCACATTGGCAGAGTGTCAGGAGGTGGGCAGCTGCAATAAGTCTGGGACAATCTGAACTGTGTACTGATCACATTGGCAGAGTGTCAGGAGGTGGGCAGCTGCAATTAGTCCTGGACAATCTGAACTGTATACTGATCACATTGGCAGAGTGTCAGGAGGTGGGCAGCTGCAACAAGTCAGGGACAATCTGAACTGTATACTGATCACATTGGCAGAGTGTCAGGAGGTGGGCAGCTGCAATAAGTCTGGGACAATCTGAACTGTATACTGATCACATTGGCAGAGTGTCAGGAGGTGGGCAGCTGCAATAAGTCCAGGACAATCTGAACTGTATACTGATCACATTGGCAGAGTGTCAGGAGGTGGGCAGCTGCAATAAGTCCAGGACAATCTGAACTGTGTACTGATCACATTGGCAGAGTGTCAGGAGGTGGGCAGCTGCAATAAGTCTGGGACAATCTGAACTGTATACTGATCACATTGGCAGAGTGTCAGGAGGTGGGCAGCTGCAACAAGTCCGGGACAATCTGAACTGACTTCTGCATCTATAACAACTTATGATATAGACAATATGATTTCTCTCCTTCTGCAGTGATAAACCACTTTACCTTTTACCATGATAATAACCTTGCCCCTTTTTTCATGATGATGAAATACCTTTATTCAATATAAAAAGTAATTTGCAGTTAAGTATCAGCATAGTACAGATGACTTGCACTATCGTGGGGACTTGTGTGATTCCTTCCTCCAGAATCATAATTACATGTATCATAATCATAATTACATATATATATATATATATATATATATATATATATATATATATATATATATATATATATATATACATAGATGGAATTTGGACCAGACCCAACATGTAATTTATATATATATATATATATATATATATATATATATATATATATATATATATATATATATATATATATATATATATATATATATATATATATATATATATATATATATATACACCACAAGAAATTATAAAATTTTCTGCAGAGTTGCCAAGAGAGTGATGATAAAGGCACTTTGATTCATTTCCACATCTCAAAACCAGATGGGAGGTACAATATATAAAGCCACAAATGAAACACGAAATTTTGACCGTTAGGGAAGTACTACTAAGTCATAGATGTATTACAGACTGTACTACAGTTTGCCAGGTTTGGACTGAAAGTTGACAGTATAGAGAATTTGACCTTATAAAGCATATACATGTACCAGAAAAACGAGGCTGAAGATGTGGAATTCTTTGCAGATGGCCTGGGGGTAGAATAAGTTTTTAAAGAAACAAAATATACTTTTAGTAACAGTAACAATGTATGTGATGATAATATTGCTAAATATAACACAAATGTCACAAGGGCGGGTTGGAAACAAGAAAGGCCAGATATGGATAAAGCAATTACATTGTGGGTTACAAAAAACCCACTGGAAACTAAGAATAGAATATTCCAAATCTACAAATTTCAAGAAATAAAATGTGACGTTTCAGATTTAATCATGAGATGAGCAAGGAAGAAAGGTTAAGGTAAGAAAGAAGCTTTAAGGAAGAAGAAAATCTGATATAGAGTTCCTAAAAGAAAGAAAACAATGAAGATATACAGCAATTATTCTGGGGACTGATTCATTTGATGGATCTTTTTCTGTACTCTCATTGTATTCCTTAACAAATTTTTATTTAATTTATAACCTCTTGAAACCAGAAAATTAATGACGCATTCAGATATTATGTTAATTGAGAAAACATATATCATGCAAGCTGTATTCAATACTGTATTATGTACATGTACATTTTCCCAAAATATGCTAATTCTATAGCAGCTCATATTATTGGCTGGAATCCGCCTACCTTTGTAATTTTATCCACAGTACACACATGCTTTCTATGGATGCTTCCTTGTACGGAATTGGTTTATTTGTTTGGAGTTTTACATCACTTTCAGCATTTTTACAGTCATTTCGTGATGAGACCCACTTGTAGCAGATATGGTGCTGCCTCACTGAATTGTCATGTCGCAGGTCCTTGACATGACAACCCACCCGGTCACAGATTGACAAGGACAACGGGTTAAGCCTCAGCCCATGTGTGAAATTGTACCAGCAAAGATTACAATAAGTATTTTTCACATGTTTTTTTTTTCTTTATATATTTCTACCAGTGATGGTTCCAGAGGATTTTATCTCATACCTTCTTTTCTTTTACTAGCACGCATGCGTGTTGTTTTATGCTTCTCCAATATCATCTCCACTTCATGGTTCCAGGAGGCTTCCAGGTGTACAGATTTGTTATTAAAAAGAAGAGAGCAGTTAACCATCAGGTGGCACTGCAGTCGATTGCAGTGACATTATCTAGTGGGTGTATTCCAGTGCAGACATATGTTTTTCTTCAGCTGTAGTGGTTTCTCAAGGAGCTAGTTAGATAAAAGATGCTCATCATTCCCGTCCCCTTTGTTAATATCAACTTTTCCCCTTAAAATGTGATTAAGCTTTATTCCATATTCATAAATTATTCATGTTTTTTTCTCGTCTGTTATAATTATGAGCAGAGATTTATTGCTTATTACGATCACAAACTGTTTAAAGCTGTATGGGAAAATACCCTCAAACTGCGCCAATAAATGTCAGGATAGAATATTTCAGGTATCTTCTCATCACGTGATAAGTAGGCATTGTGTCAACATGGTCAAAATGAATCACGTGGAAAATTCATGAGAAAATGGACTATGTTCTTGAAATGAAAAAAAGCAAGAAGTATACATTAACATTTTTTGTATCTTTGTCATTCAAACTGAACCAAAAATTAAAAAAAAAATACATTTCAAAGGGCCTTGTTATGTGTGCATCAATATCTGCTTAAAACATAAAGGAGAGATATTTCCTTGGAATTTATCAATAATTTCAGTAATTAGCAATGGCAATATTTATTTTTTAGGATCTCAAAATTCTGAGGACAATCTTTCAGTCGCTATCTCCAGTCCAGTTCATTGTAGAAATATGGCTTAAGGAATAAAACTAAAAAGGTTAACAATTGTGTCTAAAAAAAACAATTTAAAAGAATAATAATGATTTAAAGAAAAAAACAGCCCCCAAAAAACATCAGAGTAAAGTGTGAGTGGAAGTCGGCTTGGCATGGTTTTTTTCCCGTGATGCCTGGCAGTACTATGGCTTATCCGCGTGGGCAAACTTGCGGGGCTCTCCAGGCTAGGACATACAGTTTGCTCTGGTATCAAAGCTATATGGTTCAAGCAGCCATGGCGGCCAACGACAAGCAACCTCTTCAACCCTCTAAGAAGAAAACATGCACAGGTTTCTGCTGTTGTAAACTTCTTGTTGTCATCTATGGATTCTTCTTTTTGGTAAGAAATAACAGTTTTATATGAATTAGTTTTGTTTTACTTCACATTTACACACCGTTTATGCCTAAGGAACTTTTTACAGTGTGAACAGTAACTTGGGCATCTATATCTATAAAGGCCACCCTCCCACCACTGTAATTACACGTCTGATAAAACTGTAATGTGATATATATGTATGTATATGTATCAGTGGTATATTATGTTAGATTGCATTTAGCGTTGATATTATCCATATAAACAAATAGTGGAACTGTTTGGAAAGTTTGGCTGATGAATCAGAGGGGATGACTTATTAGGCCAGCCCCTCTGCAGCATCAGCAGCAGCAGCATCTGCAGCCTGCAGATGGGATAGGGAGGAGAAGGATGGGGATGATAAGAGATCATAGGTGAGGCTTAGAGCATGGGGAGCTATACATAGCAGTCCCGGCATGCCAGAACAGCCTCACACATCACCTGTGCTCCACGATAAGTTACCACAACCACAACTCCAACATATACACCTTTTAATTGATTCAACTTGGAACTAATGACCTACAGGTGTGTTCTGGTATATAGCCATCATGATACTACAGACATATCCCATATGATATAAATCTGATAAAATCTATATTGTGCTCAATTAATTGTGCACTAGAACGAAATGACTCCCTGTGTTTTCACTGTAATTGCCGTGTCTAGACTCTTGGCAGTGTATATACTCCAACAAAGTTTTTATATCCATATATATAGGTATATAAATGACAGATTCTCTCACAGATTAAACTGCATGCATAACAATCGGTTATAAAAAACAATGTTGCTTATGCATTCATTCACACAAGATTAATTCATAATTCATTTTAAAATAAGTAGGACAAATAAATGTGTTTATGTTTTGAATATAGCATTGGGGAATGTGAATATAAAAAGAGAAGTCGGTTAATGTTATGCACCAATGTCCTCGTTTGAAGTGTCAGAGGTATATACGAGTATACAGCACTATATCTGTTCTATTGAATTGCAACCCACCATTTGTATTTCAGTCACACTCTCCACACATAGGATCTGTGCACAAAATGTGCTACCAGCTGGTCCCAACATGACAACAGTATAAACTTTTGTCAGTTCTCTTGAACACAGTTAAAACTTTCCACACTATTTTATGTCCCTGAAACAACATTATATTTGTTATATCGAATCACACTATTTAATTTGATAAATCAGTCTTGGGACTGAATATGTTATTGTTCTTTTTATCATTGAGATTAAGGCAAATATGTTTACGTCATCTACAGTTTTTAAAAAAAATTACTTGATCCAAAATCCCGTGCAGTGAAATGATGGTTTATGTGCCGTTTGTTTGTGGCACAGTTGTTGTGGTGGGCGCATTATTGACACCTGAGCCAAGCCAGGTCATCCGAGGGTCCCACCTCAGGCCCGCTGTGTTTATTGGGCTTAGCTTTGTTTGCCGGAACTTGTGAGGGAGTCTGGGTGAAGATGAGACTCTCTACAAACACAACCCGTCCATTGTACACTACCCTCTATGCTTTGAACACCATTAGGTTTCATTTTCTCCATTCATTTCTCCTCAGAGTAATATACCTCTAAGATTTCTCTACTTTTCAAGTGTGTCCATGCAGACATTTTTGACAATTTTGTTCAAAAGATCATTTGAGTGAATTGTTATTTTCCCTCATGAACCTTGACCGTACAGGTATGATCATAGATGAGAGAGATGGATATATTTATTCCATGGTATGATGTACACTGAAAAATGTAACTGACAATTTTGTTCAAAAGATCACTTGAGTATATTGATTGTTACTTTTCCCCATGAACCTTGACCGTACAGACATGATTTGGAACGGCCACCTTTTGCAAAAGTATTGGAAGAGATCTCTCAAGAGATATCTTTTGAGATTTCTAAGAAGATCTGCTGTGAAAATACCAAACATATATCAAACGAACAGCCCCCTTGCATAGTTAATCTATGCTAATTAAAGCAAGCTATGATCTGTAATATTTACAGCAAAGTTTCCTGAAGATGCAAAACAGACAAAACAGAAGTTGCTCTTATCACAGCAAAAATTGGTAACTTTGCTGCTAGCAACTTTTGTGTAAATTAACAGTAAATTTACTTTTTAAACTATTTAAAGTTTGGGAATAAAATGAAGACCAATTAATCATGGATTAAGATAAAAAGTGTTGTTATTCCATAATTAATTCAAATCAAGGATACTGCTTTTTTATATCCTGCCTCAGAACTAATTGATTATGGTCAAAGTTGAATGGCAAGTTGTGTGCGATGAATACCAAGTTGTATATAGTTATTAATAATTTCTTATGGTCATTATAGGATTATGACTAATGTCGATATCAATCCACTTGCAGTCAGTTAAAAATTGATTAATCCCAGGTTATTTCATTAAATTGAATTTTTCCAAACATTATCTCAAAGCAATGAAATTAAATGAAGGTTTTACTTGTTTTTCTACATATTGTTCCAGATCCACTGTCTGTGTATGTGACATATTGAATGGCACCATACCATATCAGATGTACATCACAATATACTCTACTCTATGTTCACATTTACCAGTCATACACCAGTATATTATGAAATGTTATCGTGGTCCAATCCTTGGTTATATAAATATATGGGAGCTTCCTGAACATCCTGAAACTTTTAAGGAATCTATATTTACATTTGTATGGATGTTTAAACAGTAAAAAAAAAAATAGGTGTTAAGATATGTATTAGATTGAAGATATTCAATGAAAAAAATATTGAGTCAAGCTGATGCAGGGTAAAAAGAAATTTTATGTAGAAAATACCGACTTAGACCTGATGCAGGGCAAATCATCAGAGAAATATGCTTTTACTGACGATAACTCATGTGATATTGAGTGATAAAGGGTGAATCACAAGTGGCATAATGATGAGATGGTGGAGGGCCTCAGGGATGTGAATCACAGGTGACATAGTGATGAGGTGGTGGAAAGCCTCAGGGGGGTTGTCCACTTGGGCAGGAGCCATGAGTCAAAGGTGCGTCTCCGCCTTAACCTGATCCCAGATACACAGAACAGACATGAGAGCTCTCGGCGTCTGCATCATGTTAAGACAGTGCACTGTTTTATGAAGTACCTAGCACAACACTTGGCATCATCTGAGGAATATATCATGGATACGTGCAGTGTTGTGCTGATATAACTTAATGGTTTGTTATCCATATGCTATACATTGACAATGACCATAATGATATAGCGATCCATGTATTTTGTGATCGCAAGCAAACACGCCGTCAATTATATATGATTTAATACAAATCATTATGGCATATCAGCACAACCAATACTGTCTCTATGAGATAATACGTAATAGACATATGAATAAGAAAATTTTTCATGAATAAATCCATACAAAAAATTATTGATTATAATACCAACTTTTAATCTTTTAACTATTGCTTTTTTAGTGACTGACTTTTAATTTATCTTGCCACTAGGACAGTTTAGAATACTGCCTGGGCCTGAGTGCCATGGTGAGGAACATAGAACGCAGTTAAGATATTGTACAATAGACCTTTTCATTATTCAGAAAAGTATCATAAAAAGCAAAAACTATTTTCCATTAATTCACAATCTTGAAGTCTCCTTTGTCCAATCCCAATAAAATTTCTACTGAATGCGGGGAGTAACAAAATGAAGATGACAGGCGAGATCCCACTGTGTGTCTCGTTTTTTAAAAGAAATGATGAGAAACAAGACTCTTTGTCCTTGCCTAATATGTTTCTTGGGCCAAAGAAATTTATGTCTGCTCATCATGTAATGCAGTTTAGGACTGTGGCATGGGTTTTTTTTCTTTGCTTTTGCTGAAGTGCTGCTGATATGGGGGAAATATAAAACGTGACTATCTGCCAACCAACCTGTTTGTTTATTAAGTTCCAGAGTGTAGGACTCTTGCTGGTAGGAATATCAATCTGGGGAGCTCATCAAGCGTGATTATGAATCCACAATACATACTCTTTAGCGGTTTAATTTAATATCAGGTCAGAATATTTCCGTGATATAATCGATATCGCTACCCCCCCCCCCCCCCCCCCAAAAAAAAAGATACTTTACTTTTAAAAGAATAAAATAAAAAATCTGATGAATTTTCACTAAATTATTTGCTTCTACAATAAGTGTTTACTGGCATATTTAATGTAAAGTAATTCTACTTTTTTACAAAGTACTCCTGTTTTACAGTATAAAACCTATCTGTTTATTATGTTGCTGTATGTATCAATAAGTCTCTTGTTGATGGACAGAGGAATATGGGCGGAGTCCATCAAGCGTGACAATGATTTTATCACATATATGACTTGCCTGTTTGTTAGTCACCATGGCAAAATGTAGGACTCTTGATTCCACCCAAATGTGTCGGGGGTACTCTCATGATTTTAACCCGCGGAGGCTGGGATGGAACTGAAAACCCCAGAGCCTGATTTAGGGAAATATTCTATCATTATTGGTACCCTGATTTAGGACTAGCTGAAATTTGGTACCCTGATTTAGGAGTAGCTGAATTTTTTATACCCTCATTTAGGGATGATGCAGAAGGAGGAGATTTGGAAAAGGGGATTGTGATCCCTGTTTTAGGGAGAAATTTGAAAAACAGTACCCTGTTTTAGGGAAAATGATTAAATATCTTAGCCCGTCTTAGGGAAAATATCAGCGAAAAGGACCCTATTTAGCCCAGCTTCCCCGATAACGCTGACTATGAGAGTATGAATCCGGGTGGGGTCCATCAAACATGGCAATGAATCTACAACAAATATATGAGCTTTCTATTCATTCTGTTGCAGAGTGTATATAAGAACTCTTGCTGCTGGGTAAATTAATCTGGGTGGAGTCCATCAAACATGGTTATTAATCTGCAACAAATATATAACCTTTCTGTTGGTTCTGTTGCAGAGTGTCTATGGACTCTTGCTGCTAGGTAAATGAATCTGGGTAGAATCTGCTATGAATCTACAACAAATATAAAACATGTCTGTTAGTGATCATGGCAGAATGAGAGTTTATGCCTCTTGTTTTGATCAGGTTCTTGAAGCGTGACTATGATTCTGTCAGAAATATATAATATAACCTGTTTGTTTATACTGTTGCAGAGTGTAGGACTTTTGTTGCTGGGTATAGGAATCTGGGTGGAGTCCATCAAGCGTGACTATGATTCTGCCACAAATATATAATATAACCTGTTTGTTTATACTGTTGCAGAGTGTAGGACTTTTGCTGCTGGGTGTAGGAATCTGGGTGGAGTCCATCAAGCGTGACTATGATTCTGCCACAAATATATAATATAACCTGTTTGTTTATACTGTTGCAGAGTGTAAGACTTTTGCTGTTGGGTATAGGAATCTGGGTGGAGTCCATCAAGCGTGACTATGATTCTGCCACAAATATATAATATAACCTGTTTGTTTATACTGTTGCAGAGTGTAGGACTTTTGCTGTTGGGTATAGGAATCTGGGTGGAGTCCATCAAGCGTGACTATGATTCTGCCACAAATATATAATATAACCTGTTTGTTTATACTGTTGCAGAGTGTAGGACTTTTGCTGCTGGGTATAGGAATCTGGGTGGAGTCCATCAAGCGTGACTATGAGTCCATCAATGATATGCTTACCAGTCCTTCCATCCTGGTCATCCTCATCGGGGGCATCATGGCCATCTTCTCATTCTGTGGAATCCTAGGGGCCATCAAGGAACACGTTTGCCTCCTCAGAACTGCAAGTACAACCTGATATATTTGCATGTAATTGATACTTGGGATTGGGTAGTGATTCTTACTGCTTGAGTTTAAACATGTTTTGTTAGCCACCAGGTGTCTCTTGTGTCATGTGCGATATATTCTGAAATAGGTTCATCGACATGATTGCTGATATGAAGACTATTATTCCGAGGCTGTATTCTATGAAGGGAATACGTTAATATTTTGGCACCAAATGCATGTACAAAAATAAAATTATTCAGTTTAGGAGTCTTGAAAATAATAGAAACTGTCACAGAATTAATAAGTTGATTGCAATTAAATGACATGCCAATCAACATGTTATACTATGAACCCAGCAATAAGCATGCCCACGAAGTTCCCCATGCTTGACATAGGTGGCAGCATGGTCCACTCAGGCAGTGAGAATTAGCATGTATCATGTAACTTTACTACTTTCAAGGGAAGAAGGGGTGTGAAGGCATATATTAATTCTGATTGGATTGACTCTTACAGTTCCTGGTTATCATTATCATCGTCTTCCTTCTTCAAGTTGTGGTGGGAATCCTGGCCTTTGTCTACAGAGAGAGGGTAAGATACCAGATACCAGAAATCGTCTGGGGCTACAGTGGGTGACATCAATCTTGTGAATGACCACCGTCTTGCAGAATAGGTCTCAAAATGTATTTATACTCAAAGAAGATTGTTGTCGGCATGAAGCTTGGTCCTTTTACATACACAGATGGCCAAAACAGAGAAAAAACAAAAGTAATGAATGCATGTCGCCTACAGGACAGATGTCACTCACTGTAATATTTGTCCCATTTTGGAATCCCTTTTCATCATTCTATTAATCTTTTCCGTAGAAATAACTACAAGAGCACATAGTAATCATATTTCATTCAAATTCATGTTGTTAAATCCAAATAAACTGATTAAACATTTGTTTGTTTGGATTTGTACAGACTGCAAAATTGGCTGGTTCAGAGTTAGAATTCGCTATCAAGGAATATCATGAGGATCTTGACTTGCAGTGGGGTGTCAACATGATCCAGAGAAAGGTAAATGCAAATTAGTATTGCATCAAGAGTAAAATCATGCTACTCTATTCTAAATTAAATGTATATGGCAACACAAGCATTTCTCCATATCGTGATCTAAGGTAAAAATGCATATAAATATACCAGAAACAAATTCATGTTGTAAAATCCATATAAACTGATTAAACATTTATATGTTGGTATTTGTACAGACTGCAAAATTGGCTGGTTCAGAGTTAGAATTCGATATCAAGGAAAGAAAATGTTTTCATGCTGTGTAATGGTGCATAACTTGCCATGGATGCTGATTCAGTGGATTTCTGTTTGGTGCTTGCAGTTTTCCTGCTGCGGGCTTCTTGGCCCTCCAGACTGGGAGACGAATGAGCAGTACGCGTGTTCCTCGGACAGTCCCTATGCCTGCAGTCTCCCCGCCTCCTGCTGTAAAGAAGGACACGAGGTAAAGTTGTCAAGCTGGATTTAGAGTGATATAATCTACTTTCTCATTCCAGAGAAAGTAGGACCATAATGATAGATCTTATCTCAGAGTCATACTGGGACCATAATGATAGAATCTACCGGTATCTCCTCCCAGAGTCAGATTGGGACCATAATGATAGATCCTATCTCCTCCCAGAGTCAGATTGGGACCATAATGATAAATCCTATCTCCTCCCAGAGTCAGATTGGGACCATAATGATAGATCCTATCTCCTCTCAGAGTCAAATTAGGACCAAAATGATAGAATCTGTCTCCTCCCAGAGTCAGACTGGGACCATAATGAGAGATCCTATCTCCTCTCAGAATCAAATTAGGACCAAAATGATAGAATCTGTCTCCTCCCAGAGTCAGATTGGGACCATAATGATAGATCCTATCTCCTCTCAGAATCAAATTAGGACCAAAATGATAGAATCTGTCTCACCCCAGAATCAAATCGGGACCATAATGATAGATCCTATCTCATTCTAGCTTAAAACTTGTTGTTAATGCCTTGAGTCAAACTTAAACAAATTTTCTTTGCCCTCTTCAATTAGATGTATTTTTTTTCCAAAATATATTCAAATATAATTTATCTCCTTAATATATATTTGAAATAAATAATAGTTCGAGATATCTACCGGTAATGTCTGAGAATCAAGCGGGGAGAGTATCTCACTCAAAAGTGACCATGATTCATGAATTGGCAGGTTTAATGAACCCCATTCATATGTTTCAGCTTGGTGATGAATGTGGATTTAAAGCAAGGAGTAATTACACAACTGTAAGTTTTATATTCTTCAATCATATGTTTATGGTCAATATCAAGAAGGGCTGATTAATTAATGGAACAACCTAATTTGCTTAGCCACAACCTTATTTCATTTTCAATATACATACTACATACTTCATCGTTTTTTTAAAGATATCCAATACACTCTCCCAGGTTACTCTCTGTGGGATTCAAATTGGTTTTGCCGAGTAAACTTATAGATGTAAATGAATAGATCATGCATTTGTTTGTAGAATCATCGGCTGAGGCAGGGTGGTTTCAACACCAGGGGGTGCCAGTGGTACTTCCTGGAGTGGGTGGAGGAACACCTGGATGCTGTGGGAGCAACAGCTCTGGGATTTGCAATTCCTCAGGTCAATCTATATTATATCTAGCAACATATTTAATTTGACATATGAAAAAAATGTGCTTTTAATGTAAAGCTTCAATTTGCTTCAATGATCATAATGATCTGAAAGTTACATGTGATGAGATAACCTTTAATGTTTGTTTTTAATATCATTAATATTTCTTTCTTTCTCATGAAAAGTTTGAGTGTTTGATTTTTTATAGATATTGCCCAACGCTCGATAAAAAGAACTGATTAATGCAACAATATATATATATATATATATATATATATATATATATATATATATATATATATATATATATATATATATATATATATACATATACATATATATATATATATATACATATATATATATATATGTATATATATATATATATATATATATATATATATGTATGTATATATATATATATATATATATATATATATATATATATATATATACACATATATATATATGTATATATACATATATATATATATATATATATATATATATATATATATATATATATATATATATATATATATATATATATATATATATGATAAATGGTATTAACCCTTTTTGCTATATTTTTATTTTAACAAGAACTGATTAATGCAACAATATATATATATATATATATATATATATATATATATACATATACATATATATATATATATATATACATATATATATATATATGTATATATATATATATATATATATATATATATATATATGTATGTATATATATATATATATATATATATATATATATATATATATACACATATATATATATGTATATATACATATATATATCTATATATATATATATATATATATATATATATATATATATATATATATATATATATATATATATATATATATATATATATATATATATATATATATATATATATATATATATATATATATATATATATATATATATATATATGATAAATGGTATTAACCCTTTTTGCTATATTTTTATTTTAACACAAGGATTGTTGTACTTTTAGATTCTGGGAATGTACCTGGTCTATGTGTTTGCCCAGAAAGTGTATGACAGGAGGTATCTCTTCAAGTACAGGAAGAGGGCCTATGATCAAGGATATGAATAAGATAAACAGCCAAATTCTTCATCAATCAGTCATGTCCAACATATTTGTAATCATACTAGTCATTCAGCTTGAATTACGGTAGTATTAAAATGGCAATCACCTTTTAAGAAAGATTTGTATATAAATGGCCTCATTGTATCAAATAAGAACAGTCGTTTTGTGATAACGAGATATGCCAGGTCATTTTATGTCAGAAATACATTTGACGATAAAGATGTTTCATCTTTTGCAAGATATTTTTGCAAATTAGTGATAAGAATATTATGTCATATTGAAATATCTCAACTATGGAAAAAGAAGTGCAATTATGTAAGAAACAAATGTGCTCAATAGATCTCAAATGAAAATGCTAAAATGTCTAAAAAAAACAAGTGCTATAAAAAATTAAATATTATAATTAAGTAGAATTTGTTTTTCAAAAGTGCACCTTGAAATATTTGATTTTCTTCTTCTGATTTTGCTTTTCCCTTTTAAATATACTTTGCTCAGAAAATGTGATATGAAAGAATCACAATGCATATTTGCAGAGACAATAGAAATCATAAAATTTGCAAGGATATCTTATATATTACATGTGAAATTAAGTAAATGGTGCTTACAGATATCACAAAACCTTCTGCTGTGATATATGGAAATTGTACATTTGTAAGATAATGCCTCTTATCTTAAATGTTTTCCTTTAAGGATAAGAAATATTTTCCTTGTGTAAGTGTTAATTTCTCATTTTTAATTATATGGAATTTTTATTCTTAATTTGTGTAGTATCTTTAATTTTTTTTTCATTTCCTCTGTAAAACTCCTCCATTTGTCTGTATTTAGCAAAAGATTGTAGTTGTTAAGCAAAGTAATTTCTATAAATAGGAGGATTTCTTATTGATTAAATGTTTGGTATATTGACTTTACCACAATGAAAAAGAGATATCTTTACATATGATTTATTGTCTTGATTCTTATAAAGTTATTAATAAAACAGACAAACAACTTATATACTTTATAACATTGTGAGAATGGTTTAATTAAAAATCTTCATTTTAAGCTTAAGTATAAAAAATTGTAATTTTATATTGAATGAATAAATGTAGTGCTCGCATACTTGCTCGTTTTATAACAGAAAATTTGCTTTCCAAATAAATATTTAAAAATGATAAAACCTTCTGAATATTTAATTATTTCCATGGCAATGGTTAACAATGCAAAACAATCTTTCATAAGGATAGCTATGTCGAGTATATAATTTCACATATTCTCCTCTAAGATGTTGTCTTTTTTAAGCATGCTCAAATTCAAATTAAAGTGAAACTATGGGGTGATGTGGGACAGGAAACTGAAAATAAGAATATCGGACACAAATAAAAAAATAGATGAAGGAACTATGCTCACAAACTATGGCTATTCATTCATGACCACCTAAACCTTGCAATTGTCACCAGCAGGTTTAATGTGAAACCATGTCACACAGGCTACATTAACATGATTAAATTTTCCTATAATACAAGATAATCAGCATGCTCCAATTACTGCCCATAATTCAACATGAAAGGGATGGGTTTAAAAATAATGTTAAAATTAATGCAATAATTATTGACACTTATTGCATATGCATGCTCAAGGTCTCCCACCAACTTGCGAAAAATTTAAAATTATTTTATTTATTTTATTATTTCAAGTTTGAAATAATTGTTAAATATAAACATTTGTAGAATGTTTGAGCTATTTGGTTATATGTTTTTTAATGTCGGAGATTAGCAATAAGCATACAAATAGAAAGTTTGATTGTGAAAGTGGCTCACAAACTCTGAGAATCCTGCCACAGGTACAGGTTTAATAGATGAACAAAATAAATAAAAATCTAGGAACAATCAAGGAATAAAAATCCACAAAGAAAGATCAAAATGTCTAAAATATTCAGTTATGTGGCAAGTATGTTTTCTTTTTGTTATTTGTACCTTGTAGATCCTTTTGGAATATTGTGCATCTTTGCCCACTTGATGCTGCTGTCTTTGTTGAGCAGTTAGAGCTGCTGATGTGAGCAACCTCTAGTGGCTAACTTTTGAACTAAACTCTAGGACTATCATACCACACAGACAGGTCCCCGCCCACAGGGCCTATTGCCTCACACAGACGGGTCTAGACCCACAGGATCTATCATCCCACACAGATGGGTCCTCACCCATAGGACCTCTCATTCCATACAGACGGGTCCTCACCCATAGGACCTATCATCCCACACAGACAGGTCCTGGCCCATAAGACCTATCATACCAGACAGACGGGTCCTCACCCATAGGACCTATCATCCCACACAGACAGGTCCTGGCCCATAAGACCTATCATACCAGACAGACGGGTCCTGACCCATAGGACCTATCATCCCACACAGATGGGTCCTCACCCATAGGACCTATCATACCACACAGACAGGTCCTGACCCATAGGACCTATCATCCCACACAGACAGGTCCTGGCCCATAGGACCTATCTTCCCACACAGATGGGTCCTGACCCATAGGACCTATTATCCCACACAGACGGGTCCTGACCCATAGGACCTATCATCCCACACAGATGGGTCCTGACCCATAGGACCTATCATCCCACACAGACAAGTTCTTGCCCATAGGCTTGTTTGTATTATAGTTTCATGGCCACATATCTTTTAATCATACCCCAAATTCTGTCATTTTGCCTGTGACCTCCATGATTTCATGAAAACATTAATCTTATTTTAAAGGTGACAAGCACAATTGTGAAGTTTTTGATCTTGACCATATTTGAGAGGTCATTCTAAGGTCAGTGTAAGAGGCATTCAAAATATTGATGTGGGGAATCTCTGTTTGAAGTATCAAAGCTAGTATATTAGCATCGGATAGTTTATATTTTAGCCTTCTTGACAACTCAGTGATAGCTATTAGATTTTTTTTAAATCATAAGAAAATGCAAAACAGATAGAACTGGTCCCTTGAAAATGCCACATTTTACCAACTAATATCTGAGAATTCTGACCAGTAGTTTCAGATATCAAAGTTGACAAACAGACAGAAAAATTCTCCAGCCTCCCCACACAAAATATGCTGACATAGCTAAATAGCTATAATGAATAGCTATAAATTGCAATGGAACATCACATTTTGAAAAAATCAAAATAAAATGGAAAAAAATGAGCCTAATTGAAAATTGGTAGAATCTGTCCCCAGTAAATACAACATCTTGCCTGCTTATAGCTAATAAGTCTCACCAGTAGTTTCAGAAGAGAAGATCAAAGTTGATGGACAGAATGACAGAAAATTTCTCCATCACTACAGAAGCCATGCTATGCTACAATTGAATATGTGACTGTGATTCTGTTCTTTGAATTGGCACCGATATATGTACTCATATCCAAACTATCAAGTTCTATCATTATATGAATGTTGATTATATGTAATAACATGTTGGCCAGCATATGTTCTGACCTTATTATAAACAAACCACATAGTACAGGTTGTCAACATCAGAAAAATATTGCAAAAATTACATGTACAATGTGTTTCACATTAAAATTATATTTCATTTGTAATAAGTGTAGCCTTGGGTAAACCTCAAGAGAAAGAGATAAGACATGAATCTTCATTACTTTCAATAATCAATAATTTTTTGCCTGTACCTGTGTCGCTGCCAAGAAATTGTACATTAAAAATGTATGGAGGCCTCCATTTCTGACAAGGCCGTGACATTTATTTTGACATTTTACAGAAGAGAGGAGACAAGAGACATTTAACTTTGCAAGATCAATCAGGGGATTGACATTTTTAACCATGTCACAATGGTGCTCCTACCGGTATATTTAAATGAATGTGCTCCAGTAGCTCGATTGTGCAAGCGTAAAATTACATTTAAAATGGGACTGCACATCATGTCATGTCATAAACCCTGTAGTAAATTATTCTACATGCTATCAAATAACCTCAAGAATGTATTTTTGTTCATGCAGTTTAAAATAGCAAGTAACCCACCGGGCCACCAGGGGATAGGTTTAATGAAGGAAATAAAAATCCAGGAAGAAAGAGCAGCTTTTGTAAAGTATTCAGCTAGGTGACAAGTGTGTTTTCTTTTTGTTATTTATGCCATAGAGATGCTTTCGGAAAAATCGGAAACTTTGTTGTCCACTTCATGTCGCCACATAGATGAGCAAAGAAATAGAACAGCATGCAGACTGTGGGAGTCATAACCATTGTCATAATAATTTTGTGACTGACGTCCATACATCTGGTTCAAGACAATGGTAGGGTTGAAAATGGTAGGGTTGAAATTTAGGTTTTTTTGTTTTTTGTTTTATTTTTTACCAAAAAGAGACTGGGTAATAAACAATTATAACAAGACTCCAAAGAATAAATGGCTGGAATGGCAATCATCATTTGTGCGCATTTCAATATCGCAAAACTCTAGAAAATTGTCAGACTATGTTTGAATTACGATTTGATTCTTAATTGCAAAACATACTGAATATTGATCTTACTTATTATGACTCATAAGGCATTTCACTGTTCATCAACTCCAAGCTTCATATTGGGTATAAGAAATTAATATTGGATGAACTCCATCTGATATAAACATCTTTTTATGATTGTAAATAAGAAAGGTTAATCTCTGTTGAACTGTTCATATTAACATTTGATTCCAGCTAATTATGCTAATTCTCTGATCTTAATTAGCATGATAGAGTGGTGACACCTGGTTGAATCAAGAGATCTTTTTTGGTATCCAAAGTAATGTTATTCAACCATTGTTCAGAATCATTAAAACTAGATACCTCAATCTGTACTGTAATAATCTGTGAGGCTCTGGGCCTCAATTGAATAGTAAGTTGTTGCATCAAGTAAATTTGAATGCAAAAATACAAAATATTTACTGGTTTCAAACAAACATTTTTATCATTCTGAACTACCTCCGCAAAAGGAGATAAAAATAATTACTTTTCATATATATGTTTCCAATAAACATGCATTTATTGAATAACAACTATATTTGAAATATGTTCTAAAATAAGGTGTTTGTAAAGAATGCTTAATACACTTACAAAATCCTTTTCCAACCAAATATCAATTACTTCCTAAACTGACCAATTTCTCAACCATAGATTTAGGACTAATTGTGAAAATTGTCATTTAATTAATCAATAATCTCACTGTGGATTTTTATGTGATAATAAAGAGGTTGATATTGCAAAGCATGTTTTGTGATAATAACATGATTTATATAATTTATAAAAATTTCTTGTACAAAACCAAACATCAGTCTAGGGCATTCATGGCAGTAGGGTACAAATTTCAAGTTTATATAAAAGAATTTCAAATTTACACACACATCACAAAGACTTTTATTTATATTAAGATTTATATTTTGCACACAAGCTAGAATCCCAACTGAATAAGCATATATTTGGTAATTTCAGCATTAATGCATTATTTGTTCACAACGGTTGATTTTATGTTCTCTCCATATAAGCTGTCAGAGTGAGTATTTTATCCTCTTCTCATGAGTGTATTTTTACTGTGCTATTTTGATAAATAAGGTTTCACAGCACATTATTGATATGTATATGACTTCCATTGTGAGTTGATAAATGTTTTGAGTAATCCTGTAAACATATTGTAAATCTTAACAAATATCTGGATTCTTTCATCAGGATCATGATGATTCTAAAAGTGTAAATGCATGTATAAGCACATTCACTTGCACACATATATGCGTAAAGGCCGATACACATAAACTTATACATTCACATACCTGCTAGCAATTGCAAATACATGACAAAATAACAAAAATCCACAAACAATAAACATGGATACAGAATATGAAACTAAAAAAAAGTCTCTCTCAAAGACTACACAAAAATGAGAATAACTTTCTCATAACCATTCTGTTGATAGAAAATCACTTCAAAGCACTTCATATGACACAATCAATAATTACCATAATTTATGTCACAAACATAAAACAAAAGCCAAAATGCTTTTTGAGAACTATGCTTTTTATAATGATTGCGAAAATTTCCTTGAAATGCCTGCAAATTTCTTTGCGAAAGTTATGTTGATGCAGCAAAATTAATGTGTCCCGAGTGGTTACTGACTCAAACGCCCCACACATTGATTTTGCCACAGTTCTCAATCTGAGTCCATATCTAGAAAAGCAGTATGGGGCACTGGATGTCTCAGGTGTCTATGCATGTGAGTAACAATGCTGACAGAATCAGCAAGGCTAAAAATGTAAAAAGCAAAAATGTTTCTTTTCACTGATTCAGCGAATCACAAACACACAATATTACGATAATAAATTCTGAAGCCTAGTGGCCAAATAGTGTCACACATTTCATAACTCCAGTTGTTTTTACTCGTCCAGAGATTGATATAATTTTCTGATAATGTGCTATCTCAATCTATCAGAAAAAGGTATATATATACCAAACATCACAATTTAGCTGCATTTTTTTCTTTCTTTCTTTCTTTCAATATGAAAAAACATCAAAGAACGGGAACTCTGCCTTGTTTGGTTGTAGTAAATCTACTAAGAAGCAAACCGCTCCGGCTGAACCCTCATACAGACTGTATGGACTGTCTGGGGTCCTTGCTCCCTGCTTGAATTCGTCTGAAAACAGGAAGGAGGCGGTCATGTGTGCTCGATGTAGGTGGCGCTCATCCGAGGTGAGCCGGTACAGAAGCAGGTGAACGTATCCGCTACCGGTGACGCCATGACAGATGCCCGGTCCCTTCTTCAGCAAGCCTTTCTGCCAGGCGAGTTCTCCACACTTCAAGCAGGCCTGCAGGTACTTGTCATCCTTCCACAGAAGAAACGCTCTGGCAAACATGTACACAATGCCTGAAATATTCAAAGCATAAATTCAGAACTATATATAACACTATGAGTGCCGCATGAACATCTGGTATGCTGACCAATCATGGGTCAAGCTTACCGGGTCCTCCATGGCACCAGTGTACCAGTTCCTCAGACTGAGGTCGCCTTCTGTGACTTCCAACCTCATCCATGGCGGTCGGGGTGTTGCCATCGGGAGCCATCAGGCCCAGCATGAAGTCTACAGCCTGGTGCACATCTGCCTCGATGGAGGGGTCTGACTTGAGGAATTCGGGGCAACACATCAGCATTTGTAGTATTGAGGACAACCCATGGGCTGCACCTGACAAAGCATAGAATAATTGGCATGGTTAGACAAAACTGCATTATTGTAGCTGCATTTTGTAGCTGCTCAGCAATTGTATTATCTTATCTTCTTGCTCTATGTTAATAACAATTTGTCATGATGTTCATGATCTGCTCTTTATACACAAATATACAGGTTTAATGCTTAATACCTTTCATATCAGTCTGTATCTCATTGGCTCCCAAATCTTTATTTAAAAAAGGCTTATTACAATGTATAATTATTTAGTCAATGTGGTAAAAATGATGTACCCAATATTTGGCTCTATCACTCCCACATTGCTTTATTCCAGAGATTAGGAGTGTTTAAGATTAGTAGAATGAGACACTGGATGTTCCAGGTCTACATTCATGTGCAAAACAATTCACTGCAAGAATTCATCTCCTGACATCTACCTACTAATGATCTTACCACTTAATATAAAGCAAGTCACCCCATAGTTTCATAAGATTGATGATAAATTTGTTAAGCTGATCAAGTTCCTTAAAATCTTATGAGCTATTATCTTAAATCTGATATGGTAGCCACTCAGTCACCACCACCTTATCTTTTTCTGAATCTTTAAACTGAGGCCATACAGGAAGATAACAAGAATAACACATTGGATG
This sequence comes from Amphiduros pacificus, assembly GCA_949316495.1. NCBI lineage: Eukaryota > Metazoa > Annelida > Polychaeta > Phyllodocida > Hesionidae > Amphiduros > Amphiduros pacificus. Next base: position 16,271,968 of record OX439007.1, on the reverse strand, counting down.
AAGATTTATTGATTCATATATGGCATACACTTTTGTAATTTTGACCCACACCATATACTTACCCAGGTATTCTGTGTCATAGTAGGCATACATGAGTGGTGACCCAGAATTGTGTCTCTTTGCATATTGTCTCCCAGAATGGATTATTGAATGGCAAACCTTGTGCATCATCTCCTTGGGGACGACCTAAAATCAAAAAGATAGATATGGACACAGTCAGATCACCTTACCACAAAGGTAAATTCCTCAGCTGTAGATGCCACGCTTTAAGATATTTAAGCTTGTTGGTAAAGTATGGTGAAAATGGAGCAAGTGCTTCTAAGGATTTTTGGTGTAATATTTAGTTGATAAGTTCCAAAGGCCCTGCCATCAATGTACTCACCCCAATCAAAAGATCATCTACCTTATTATTTATACAGACTGAAACCCTTAACAAGAGACAGGTATTCTTACTCCGAATTTCTACTTTTCTATTTTCACGCTTCTACTTTGTTATCTTTGCTCTTAGCCATCTTCTCCCTTTATCATAAGCAGTTCAATAATAAACATTATTTAGTAACTGTGAAGCTGTGGAGAAGAGCGAAAATAGTGAAGTAGAATGGATAAAAAGCATTTTATATAAGGCTGTATAGTGACAAGTGTCACAGTGAGGGTTACTAGTCCCAATCAAATTCTAAAAGTCCTTTGATTGTGATATGAGACAAATATCTATCAAGGATTAGAATAGTTTGGACCACTAAAAGACCAAAAATATGGTTGCCCAACTGGGCCACTACAACCAGACCATTCACTGGCCCAAACAGAGGATCTGGTGGCCCTGGGCCAGTGCGTATGTCAAGGCCTGTTTGGAGCTTCATAAGGGAGTGTGCAAATAAAAAATTATTAATTTTTTTGGCCATACAAAATTTTGAGAAAATAATTTGTGTTAAAGGGCAACTTTCACTTCTCTAATACACTTTTGTAGTATGAAGGAGAAGTATAACGCGCATTGATCTGTGGGCTTTGTTAGTATGACTGCACAAGGGAAACATGTTTTTTTGGGAGAAATATGACATTTTGAATGCATGTGCAGGTTAAAAAAGTAAGATGTCATCGTTGGGGAATTACCTACTTACATAACTAATTAGTAAACAAAGAAGAATGCAGCCAAAATAGCGATGTCACGATTTCCTGTCTTAGAAAACACGGACAATCGAATGGTTATGTGCGTTGAAAAGAACATAAAAATGTGATCTTTTGGTGTAAAAAGCATGTCAAATGGACAAATATTAGTAAAGTTATAACTTGTTAGAGCAAACAACCATAGGATTCGCGCAATCATAGGATTGGCTGATAATTTTGGAAATGTCTTGTGAATGCAAAATTAATAGAACATTGAATTTTTTTGCACAGAAAAGTTTATTTGAATGATTTGAATAAATTGTTATGAAAATTGCACCCATTAACCCTGATTTTATGACAATGTGCACGTGTGTGAGTTCCAGCTTGTTACCAAAGTATACAATTTGGCGCTGTTCAGTCGGTTCTTGGCCGATTTACATTATTGACAACTCAAAATTGAGCTATTGAGCTCTTCTCTTCAAATATGTAAGTCAGATGATCGATACATTAATTTTCGTCTTTCAGCATTGAATAACATACGCACATCATTTTATAAGATAAATAAGTTTTACTGATGGATATACCCCACTACAGCACACATATAGATAACTGTTCATTTATTTATTGATTATTCATTCATTGACAAAGACCAAAATGCGCGAAATGGGCGGTTGTTTGCCCTATAAGTAAATTGAAGATAAAGTTGCACATGCAATAAATCCCCCACGATGACGTCATTGACACAAATTGCAATAAATGATCATATTTTATGGGGGTTGCAAGATGAGTATTAATTGTCTGTTTGTGTTTCCATGGTTACTGATATAATTATTTTGTCTATGAATTTTAATGTATTTACACATATATGATCATTTAATCATTTTAAAGAATTTATTTTACTATAAAGTATCTCTTTAATCATTACTGAACTGTACCTGACCAAACTTCCTGTTGAGCAGAAGGGCACCACATAGGTACCCTGCCCTTCCCACAAACAACTCATCTGACCCGTGGTCCAGGTAGCTGATTGGTTGACATACTGAAGCTAGAGCCTCATACTTTTTGTTCAATTCAGCAGATTTGGCTTTCTCACCAATGTCACTGTACACCATGCTGCCAACTGTGTACACCCCACCTCCCCCTAGTAAAAATGACGCCATATATCTGTGGTCGCTATTCCGTCTGCTAGATGCGTAACTAAGGGCCACGTCCATGTAATTCCTGGCTTTTGCCAAGTATTCTCCCCTTTTGTCAGCGAAGTAATCCGTGTTGGCAACATAGTAGAACATGTAAGCTAGCCCGGCGCATCCAACATAGAGACCTCCATCGCAATTATCAAATGTAGGTGGCATTTTTTGCACGATGGTGTTCATTGCTTCCGAAATGGCATGTTTGAAGAATTCGTGGTCCACTTGAACCCGTGCTCCAGGCACAAAATCTGCCATCCTGTTTGGAAAGAACCGCATGGTGACAGTATCACTGGTCTTTTTGTCCTTGCTTGAAACTGAATAAGATCCTGTCTCTTCACGTTTGGTTAATACCTTGAGGCACATAGATTCCAATGTGCCTCTGTTGAATCAGAAAGATGTTTCTCTGAAGCAAATCCTGTTTGTTTCGATTTGTGATGTTGTCTGCGCCACTTGTGTCTCGTGCGCTCTCAGAGGCTGCGCAGTATATTCGCTTCACAGCAGGAGGGAAGATAACAACATCCACCAGGTCCAATCTACTGTATGTGCAGCACTCGTTTCATTGACTAAATAACCGTGTACAGTGACTGGCAGCCAGATCCGGACATTTTCATGTTTTTCACCCCCGATTTTCACACTGAAAACCTTTCAAAACTGGGTAAACTTTGAAACTGTTCACATCGATAGAAGATCGTTCACTTTATAAGCCCGTGGAGTAAAAATGATACCTGTTCAATATGTACAGAAATATCGGGAAATTGACCCTTTCAGCAAACCTGCAGATTGTCCGTGTGGCAACTCTTAAAATGTTCGAATTTGAAAATTCAAAAATGTTGAAATATGTGAATTTTAGCAGAGTAAAAGGGCCATAATTCCTACTCATATATTTTTCCTCGCCTTCTAATATCACTAGCTATGTTCTAAACATGTCTAGCAAGTATGTCTGACCTCTCATTAGTCCCTCAAAATCTGCGAAGACAGTGTGGTAACTCTTACAATGTGCCTGGGAATCATTAACATGCTAAAAAATGTGTTTGTGATAGCTAAAAGTATATTTTAGTGTTTTACAGGATATATATCCTATTGCATACGTTTTTACCCAATTACCAAAAAGGGTATGAAGGTGTATATAGTTATTTTCCATAAATATATTGAAAACATACGATTAAGACAGTGCTACTACGTTGAGAAGGCCATTAATCGTACTGAAAAACTCATTTGTCACAGGAAAAGGGATATGCATAACTTTTTTTCACCATGTCCCAAAAGGGTACACTGATACATACTTGCTGACGCCTTTTGAAAAAAACGTCAAATATCAAATATCAAAAGAACTTCACGTTCGTCCCATGACCTCACTATTTTGGTGAGAACGCCAGCTTATATTAGCACCAGTTCCTCTGTGGTAATCCAAAGTTGGTCTGATCGATATATGACCTGATATCAGCGAAAAAAGTTGATATTTAGTTTCATTTTCATGGTACAAGCTTGGAGTAATTATGTATGGAGGCATGACGGCCGTTATATGAACTATGACGTCATGGTAACGCATTGTTTTACACAATGGATTCAAAATGCTTTGATCCTATCATAGTTGCCGACATCAGAACAGTGGAAAATTAAAGATTCATATTTTAAAAAAATGAAATGGCCAATGTTTTATTGAAGTATTATACCATATTTTGGTTTATTTTTTTCAAAGAAAAAAATCAGATTAGTTGCTCTTTTGAAGCTTACAATACCATCCTCTCAAAATTACTTCAAATAAATCTGTTCATTTCTGTTCTGATTGCTTCAATAATAACTATTATGAAAAAAAGAAAAATGCATATTCCAAACCTTTTATTTTTTCATATATGTTTATAAGGGGGGCGGTAGTATTCATATTACTTTTTTAAAACTTTTAAAACAAAATATTGTTTATGATATAGCATTTATAAAATTCTTGTTGCATTTTTTATTGTTATTTTTTGTTGATTTTTAATGATGACATAACATTTCATAAGGCAAAGTATCTATGTCAGCGCATATATTGGCAGGAATATAAATAGGATTTTCTGATAGTATTTTTTGTACTGAATAGCATGGTATATTTTTCCAATCTGCCAATATATGTGCCAATACTTAAAAATAAACTGGAAAGACAAAAATAACAAAAAAGTACATGATTTCCTGATAATCTGAGAGGAAAACGGAAATTTTAATCATTTTCATAAATATGATATGAATTTGAAAATCTCGTCATAAAATCGTCAAAACTTGGAGCAGAGAAATGAAATTTATATCCCCATAATCTGCATAAATAAACAAACATTTCATGCCCGATATGTCTAGCTCTAAATTGTGGTTTTGATAACTTAAAATAGTTCTGAAAAAAAATTACGTCAAAACTTTCATATCTTGCACCTATATGGCGTCATCATAACAATGGGTATGGCGGCAACTATGAAGCTCCCTTTGATCTTGCGCCGTTGCGCCTCCATTCATAGTTACTCCAAGGTACAAGTAAGCATCTAGTAAGTGTTTGGTAAAAAAATAAGAATAGTTTGTCACTTGAAAAGAAAAAAATAATTGTTTCTCAATAATGACCAATTCTCCAACATATATTTGAAGGTATACTTTTAAAATATTTACTGACAAAGTTTACTTTGAATATTTAGAGAAATCCATACACACAAAATGCAGTTCACACAAAAATGCAGTATCCGCTTTAAATGTCACAAAATAACAGCCTCTGCTTAATAAAATGTCACATAAATGACAGACTGTTTAAGTGTAGCCCATGGCACTGGCCTTCCGGTTCCAAATTGCATTTTTCTTCTCCCTGTTTCTGAATTCTTTCCGGTTCCACAGACATGGGTTATACTTGATTAATTCTAAAAATTCATCCTCACGGGCCTGCACCCTCAGATGATTGGACTCCCTGTGCTTGGACCTTTTCATGGCTGGAGAGAGATGATTTGGAACCAAGAAGGCCTCGTGGTAGAGTCTGTATTAACACCAGAGGAGACATCTTCAATACCAGTACATGGAACTTCACTGCCTCACTTTGTCTTGATCACATCCCAGATTTAATGTCTTGACCCCCAACTCAGTGTGACTTTACTTTTACCCAGACCCAACCTCACTTTACTTTGCCCCAGCATCACTTTCAGCAAAGACAAAAATATAAAGAAATTATTCAAATATAAAAAGGTCAAATTGTCTCTAGGAGAGGAGAATTTGTTCTGTAATGAGACAGTAACTGTATTAAGTATTTTTGTTGTTAGCTATTCAAACTAAATAATATGAGTAGGTTTGATAATATACTATCTAATCATAGAATTGCTGTATTTTAACTATGTGCTAGTCGTACCTTTCTATTTGAGAGCAAATGAAACAAAAAGAGCTGCCCCAGCCAAGCTTATAGGGATATCGATAAATGAACATCCCGTCACAAACAAACAATTCACTCAGTCAAGCCTATCAACACCAACCTGTCTCCATCTTGTAAAATTTGTTGGTTAATGTTATATTTCCTTCACTGCTACAAAATACAGTGAATATGCAAAAATCAACAACATAATTTTAAGGTCCTACAAGCATTTTTGATTCAGGAATATCCACGAGTCGGACCCATAATTGAAATACAAAATGTTCAATTCCCACCAGCTCAGCATTCATAATCTATCGAGGCGCACACCTTTATTAGTGGTCATCTTATGCACAAATAATATTTCTTTTGGTAATTGATATTATTATTCATAACGCAAAAGTAAAGATGATATTAACACAACTAATAATATTTGAGTATGTTTACCTTTGACATTGAGATAAACCTTGATGTAACAGTATGATAGTTGTAAATTGAAAGAAATGTTTGTTGTATTGCTTTAATTAAATCTAGCAAGGAAATGTTCATTATAAACTAATCAATAATCAGACTCTGATAATGATGCCAACTTTTGCTGTTCAGCAGGGGCCTCCACAGCAGATAGTGTCTGGACAACAGATGGCACCACAGCATAAAGTGTCTGGACAACAGATGGCACCACAACAGATAGTGTCTGGACAACAGATGGCACCACAGCAGATAGTGTATGGACAACAGATGGCACCACAACAGATAGTGTCTGGACAACAGATGGCACCACAGAAGATAGTGTCTGGACAACAGATGGCACCACAACAGATGAGTACACAACACACAACATGAGTACATGAGGAGTATACATAAAACATAACATTTATGTATCACGTTGTTTATTTTAAGTGTGCAGTAAAAATAAAGTTGTAAATCTGAGTATTTCAGATACATTTGTCTTGCAGCATTGGTGAGGCATAATCTACATGTTCTTCAGGAACATCTTCCATTTTAGGCAACAACAGTGATAACACAGTAAAGAAAACGTCGAAAATCTTTTGATAGAAGATTGCACTTTGGGCAGATTATGCAAAAACTACTGAAACTTGACAAATTTATTCAAAGGATGAGTGTAATTCATATATATATAAATATATATATATATATATATATATATATATATATATATATATATATATATATATATATATATATATATATATATATATATATATATATATATATATATATATATATATATATATATATATATATATATATATATATATATATATATATATATATATATATATATATATATATATATATATATATATATATAAATATATATGTATATATATATATATATATATATATATATATTATAAAGACTAATCTCGTCAACACCACGGATCCGATGGAAGCAGTACTTACTGACTCTAAACTATGATTATATAATAACATATTTTTCATTTTAACTTCCAGCTCCCAAATGGCGATTTGTTGAAGAAAATATCAGGGCTTGCTCAGTTATTGAGCCCCTAAATATGATGAGCCTTCGGACAGAGCTCTGTTGGCCACACACCCTCCTGCAATGCTCTACAGTTCATATACAAACCTCTGGATGCAGAAGCCCTAGGCAGAGTTCAGAACAGGTTGCACACATATTACCTCAATAATCTAAGAGCACTAACCATCGAATACCTACTTTATATGAATGATTTGTCGGTACTTAGAACTTCACAACCCTGCCCTGCTCCAACACTGACCAAGGGGTGATGGCTTCTTTAAATGCCTTTACCCTGCAAAAAGTCTCCTATTTCTCCTGTACACATATGTATTCTTAAAATAGAAAATGATTTTATTTATGAACACTTGAAACCCAGGATCATTGAATAAAGAAGATTGTGCTTCTGATTAGAATTGGCAATTGCCTTCACAATCAGTACTTAACTGATGACAGATGATAAGACCGCTAGTATAGAAATTTTGCTCTCAACAGACCATGATTTATGGACCATGTCAAGTGAATATTGTCACGGGATAAATTCCACACTACACGGTGCCGTTTGGTTTGAACTTTTATTTCCTCATCATACAAAGCCGTTCCAGGCTGGCCCGCCGGTCAACCAGGGAGGACCTCTTATATAGCCCAGGCCCCAGATGGTTGGCCGAGAGACTTACACAAAAAGTACTCAAAGACATAATAATATTGTACAAAAACATTTGTTGGGTTATAATATTGTGTACGCGCTTGTTTTAATAACAATCGTCAAAAAGTGACATATTGGAATTTGATCACTCTTAATAACTAAGTTGAAGTCAAATTTAGGTAAAGCCATACTTTGCGTTACCATTTTTTTCAGAGGAACAAATTCGGTGTCGTATTATATCAACTGTAAAATTTTGGAGGTGAAAAGGTGGAGTATGGAACAATCGTGGGGAATTAGAAAAGTTAAATTGGGGAGAGCGGCGAATGATTTCATTCCTATTTGTTTATTTCTTTAGAACTTTAAAGCGATTCAGTTCTCTTGAAGCCTGAGACCAAGGTAAACAAACATCAAAGATTTCAAAGATCTTAAATGTTATATTTTTATTTTCAGTGTTAATCATCAAAACAAAACTAGCTTATTTTTTATTTGCTATGGTCTCCAACAAAATACTGCAATGCAACCATCATGATGGAAATAATATCTCAGACTTAAAATCAGTGACAAAACAAATTACTTGTTGATGTGCACTTACATGTAAATACAAAAGCAGCAACATAATATATTACAAATGTATAAAATATCTATGGTGTTCTTGTTTACATGGATTTTTGCATCATGTTACATTCGGTGAAGAGTCATTTCTTGCCACAGCAACAATTCACAATTAAAGGCCAGGTAATCTTCATTTCCGGGTTAACATCATAATCACTTCCGGTTCGTCCTTTGTTGTATATCGCCAGTATTCTGAGACAAATGGAAAAAATATTTTTAGTCAATTCTAGAATTGTGCTTAAGGTTAACTGACATATCAAAGTTTTCACAATAGGTGTGTGCTTATTAGATATTATTTCATTAATTTAACGGGAAAACTTGACTATATGAAAGAAATACATATATTGTTAAGTCTGCTCCGCAAATAAACATAATTTGCATTCAATCTTATGCGCCTTAATGCATTAACCATTCAGGATTCTATACACTTTCAATCATTTATAAGTGAAGAACAAATGCATTTAGTTGTCATATGTTATTGTCGCTAAATCTTAGACTAAAAATGTCTGAAAGAAAAAAGTACAAAGAAAGTATATGTCTATATAAGTTTATACCAATATGCTGTATCTTCTGGGCCAGTTCGCAATGCGAGTGGACTCAGATTAGACAACATACCTGTCGTGTAGTTTTTCAAGTTCCTCTTTGCTTTCTGGGTTTTGATTCATATAACTTTCACATGCAGACACAGACCTCACAAATTCCATGAATGTTGATAAATTCATGTCTCTTTCAATTTGAAAATTGGTATATCTGAAATGACCAATACTAATTATAGCTATTATATAACCCTTGTCACAACAAAGTCAAAATGTCATTTTGAAGTTAAAAATTTAAAAAAGATTTTGGTCTGAAGTTATGATTTTAGGTACCAAAGTTTTTGGAAATTAGGACACACCAAAGTGATTCGCAAATTGTTTCTATGGGATAGAAAATGTGCAAAATTTTGGCTAAAGCACTTCTGAAATGAATATCATGATACATGGAAAAACGTATTCCATGCGAAAAACACATAGTCTTCTTTTCACATGGTAAACCTTGCGGTTTTTACCAGGAAATCATGTTCTTCTCAAACAGTGTTTTTCTTGTGGAAATTATGTCACATGGTTTCTGGATGAAAATCAGACATGTGAGTTCAATTATGTTTGGATTTATAATTTTCAAAACTGCTCTCACGATTAAATAAAAGCCCAAAGACAAAAAGAAAAAAAACTGAATCAGAAAAAATCGCCATCTGAAAATTTTCTCTTAGGACACTTACACCCTCCGGAAATTAATGCCATCAGAAAATAAAACCATCAGAAAATAAAACCATCAGAAAATAAAACCATCAGAAAATAACACCATCAGAAAATAATTCCACATTCAGAAAATAATTCCACATTCAGAAAATAATTCCACATTCAGAAAATAATTCCACATTCAGAAAAAATGCCCTCAGGAAATACTACCCACTGAAAATAATGCCCCCATAAAATTAATGCTTTCGGAAAATTGTAAAATAAGAAAATGCAACACAAAGAAAATACCGCACCAAAAATATAACACCCTTTTAAATAATGCCCGAAAAAAAATATATAAAGCCTTCAAATATATATATATAGTATAAAAGGCAAGGGTCACAAGAAACGAGCTGGACGACGATCACAGTCCCGACCAAGACCAACAACGGTTTCGATCTAGTTTGATCTCTTCAGTTGGATAGGGACTGACTGCGTTATCCTGATTCTTGTTTATATTGGATCTTGTGGAGGTGTTAGCACCTCTGGAGGTGCTGTTCCTTCACTCGTAGCGCCTCCAATCTGGAGGTGTTCTTGGTTTTTGTGAGCCCCAGGTGGAGGTGCTATTGAAAAACCTTTGTTTTGAGGGCTTTGCAAGGATTACAGATACGTTGTAAAGTGTTCTACATGTGTTGTAGAATCTTCTGCAATTTTTTCGGGAGGTTTTTTTGACTTTTTGTCGATTCGAAAGTGTTCGATCTCTAATCTCTAATTCTTTCTCTTCCGAGAAGCCCCGAGCTCTCTAATCTCTAATTCTTTCTCTTCCGAGAAGCCCCGACCCGTGAAGAAGTAATAGTCTATAATGTGGCTATGTGATTTTTTATCATGTTTGTTGATACATTGGAGTGGTTGCCTTACTTGCTACTGTTGTTTCCGATCTTTCCTCCTTCTTGAGGTGGTTTGTCGGAGGTCTCGTGAGGTCCATGATTTGGACCTCCGCCTCCATGCGCAATTGTATATTGCACTGGTTTAGGATGGAACATATACATATATATATATATTTATTCTATGATCACTGTGTATTCTGTGCTGTGATTGGTCAATTCCTGGTCACATGAGCTTCTCTAAATTGTTTTATTGACCAGATGCATTATATTGCACGTTAATATACTTTCCACTGCACTGATGGGGAATTCCATGACGTCACCATACAGACAAACTCGTCCCTTTCATGGCGGGAAATGTTGGGGAAGCCCTATAATGACGTCACCATACAGACAAACTCGTCCTTTTCAGTTCTCACTTTTAGAATTAAACCAACAATGGCAGTAATTAACACAGTGATCATAGAATAAAACAAATATGTACCTGGGTGTCGTGCAATATGACTTTTTATGGACCTTCGGAAAGTTATATTGCACTCGGCTGCGCCTCGTGCAATATAACTTTCCGAAGGTCCATAAAAAGTCATATTGCACTCCACCCAGGTCCATATTTGTATAATATATATATATATATATATATATATATATATATATATATATATATATCCTCAGAAAATGACAGCCAAAATTGATGTTCTCAAATTGTTATTGGCTTAAAGATATTAATGTCCTCAGAAAAATCAATGCCATCAGAATATATCGCCATCACCATCAGAAAATGCCATTCGCAGAAAATAACTTCTGTGGTTGTGCATTACTTGTTGTAGTTGCACATCCTTTGTGTGGTGGTACATCATGTGTGTGATACTGCATTTTACACTGTTTTATTCTGTTCTGTATCAGATGTGATTGCACACTGAGTTATATAGTTACAGTAATTAATGACCACATAAATAAGGGAATTCCTCTCAAACAGGGGGATATTTTTTACAAATGATTTTGACATTTGCGTTGTTTTATGAGAGCCCCAAATGTCAATATGTTATGGTTGTATTGTTTTATTATCTCTAAATGACGATGGAAATACTATAAATAACTGTCTTTTATCGCTTCAATTGACATATTAATGAAGTAATTTAAGCTTGTTACACGCCTTGACAAAATTCATTGGAAAAAATATCTGACAGGTACAGAATATCCCCTTGAGATATTTAAACATGTGTTAAATGGCTCTGCCTTGATGCACCAAGTAGGATACTGTATGTTACAGCTGAGGCAACCATGAGTGTTGGATTAGAAAGAACAACATTATTCAATAGAATACAAAGTATTGATAGCCAATTTATAGTACCGATTGGGATTCTCATATTTTGTTTTCACAATGTTTTACAATCATTCTAATGTAGCCGTAATAATCCATCACATATTTTTTTTAATCAAGTGAATAGTTTTATTTGATTAAATTATCTAAAATTAAGGTTTTATTATTTGGTTTCTGTTACAATGAAATTAGTTATACCTTTCATTCCTTTTAAACTGAAGGAAATTTTCCTCATATATCTTCCAAAATCCGTGACCTCTGTGGTCATCTACTTTGATTTCTTTCAAACTTTCCTTCAATGTTTCATGCCAATAAGGGCCCAGCGTTTGGAAGAAAAACTAAAGGAAAGAAAAACGGACATTTAACAGTATACGATACTATCTAAATGCAACATACTATTCCAGAAAACCACAGCATTTAATTTAGTTTTTAATATATCCAAGTACCTTCGTATAGATAATATTTGCTTCATCCTTGTCAAGCTGGCCTCTACTGTAGCACCAGAACACAAACATACCATCTTCTTTCAGTACACGCTTTGCTTCTGGAATAAATTTCTCAATATCCAACCAATGTAGGGCCGACGCACAAGTTATAAGATCCACACTGTCATCCCGCAGAAAGCTGAGGTCTTCTGCAGGACCACACCGGAAGTTGATGTCGGGATGTTTTTTCCTGCCTTCTTCTATTTGTGCAGCGCTGACATCCAACCCTATCACATTATCAAAGTAAGCTTTAAGCGGAACAGTACTTTGGCCTGATCCACATGCTATATCCAAAGCTAGACTTAATTTAGAAGGATATTTCTCGTATTTTGATAGTATAGTTTGGTACAGCGACACTGGATATGTTGGCCTAGCGTTGCCATATATTTTCGCATGATTTTTGGCTTCAAACAGTTTTGCAGACATTGTGACAAGGATATGGACGAAGACTGCCTCTATGTTTTGCCCAAATATCTAAATAGCTCAAGAAAAATCAGAGTCAAACTGTGAGAGATAGTAGGTACATTACTCTTTTTATGTTTGTTTCGGCCAGCCTTGCAGCCCACATATCATGCATATCATAGGTTATTATCAAACATGGCTGGGATCCGACAAACAAGATTTCATCTTGATTTGGTTGAGAAATCAACTGTGAGACTCGATACTTTTTCCACCACCTGATTATTCGTCATCAAATAACACTTTTCTAAGAACTGGTTTCGGAGCTTTCACGATATGACGTTTTTTATCATCAATGAAACGTTTCTTAGAAAGACATATGACGATAATGTTCTATTTTGATATAATGCCCGGCTCCTGAGTAAATGTCCGATAATGAGTCGCCAGCCATATATTATGTTGATATGGTATACCCTGTCACGCCCCCTGTTGCGGAATATGTTAGCAAAGTGTTTCCTATGAAGACTTATCTTCATCATTTTCTCTTTTGAAGTTTGGCCCAGGTCTCTTTCAATGCATGGGTTATGGAAACTTGTTTATTCACCGCATTTTGTGTTTAGCGAGGATGGGACGTGGCTAGGTCATGGCATCCACTCCCTAAATAACGGACCCTTTCCATGGAATGTTCTTTCTGCTCTCTTCTAATTGAAGTTTCCACTTTTTTGCAGCCAGTGGTATTTTTGAGGTTGTGGAATACTTGGAACAATTTTTGGACGTGGAACAATTTTTAAATTCGCCTGCCTTCTTCATGAAAGGTCACTGTTTCCATCATAAACTGTCAGGGACATCTATTATAACCTGACCACAAATATATTCCTTACCCATTTTTGAACATGACCGCCATTAACTCACTTCCCTCAATAAACAGTGGAGAATGAATGCGGCCATATTGTCCTAAACCAGTCTTAACATGGCGGCCATTATGAATCTGGGGAAACCGAAATTCTTGCCCATTTAAATTTGTGATAAAAAAACGATTATTTTACAATTGCATATTAAAAAAAAGAGATTAGCCTTTGTAAACGACCAGGCCCTGTTGTCCACTCCAGGGAACAAGCCGGGTCCCAGGCAAAAAATGTGATTTTGAATTCCTATCATAACAACCCCCTGTCTGTGGTTTTAGCATTATGGTAGTGATGACAGTCAGTTGCTTAAATTCCTCAGTACACATGCAATTAACTAGGTCATCTAAATTAAGAACAGCATATTTGCCAATTACCTGGCCAGCCAGTGACTTAATTGCCTGATCTAAACATGGTACTGGGAAGCTAATTTTGACACTTGTACCAGGGAGATGCATTTTGTGCTAACCAGTCAAAGCTGAATTTGACTGTAGTGTAATAATTGTTAGAGACAAGACAGAAGAATTTGCCACTTTGAAAAAAGTTAACCATATTTTGTATACCATAGTTACCATATTTTGTATAAGAATAAGTTACATACATTATATTTCATTCCTTATCATTTCTATATATAAATGATCATTTAATATTTTGATATCATAAGGATACGTTACATACATATCACTTCCATATTTTATATACAAATCATCATTTTATATACAAATCATCATTTTATACACAAATCATCATTTTATATACAAATCATCTTTTATCATCATTTATTATCATACACTAACATTGTCACATTTTTATGACAGGTTCAGCTTTCTCTTTGTTATTCTCCTTCGTTTGGTGTCACATTCATTGTGACTGGTTGTCGGTGCTGGCCTTTTCTGGCTTGCTTGGCGTATGATGGCTGCTTCTTCTACATGTGAATGAGGTCCCAAATAAAAACTGACATTTCCCTGTGCAGATTTCACAAGGCAACCTGGGGCCAGGAAGTCAGGTAGAACAGCCTCGGGATCTCCAGCAGTCATGAGATAGCTCAGCTGAAGATTTGTGAGCTTGGCCATCTCAACCAGTGCTGTGACAGGAGGCATCCACAACTGGGGATTCCTGTAAAGGTGCTGCAGCTTTCCTGCCTTCTGTGTTTGGATGGTAGCAATGCGTACATCATTGATGTGTGTTTCTGCAGCATTGAGTCTCTTTGGACAATACAAGAATTTGATGAGCTCCAGGTATATTTCGGTATTTAGGGTCACATGTCCATCTCTAACAGAGATGAGCCTCTGGCAGAAGTAAGCATTGTTCATAGCTAGTGAGGCTATGGCCAGATGTGAGATGCCAAAGTACCCCGGCAGGAAGTCATTGCCTCCCATACAGAGAACAGCTGCTGCTTTCACACCTCCCTGGGGACCATACTTGTGTTCCAGCTTGTGGATGATGCTGGTGACATTATAAATGTCATAACGTCTCCCAGGCTTCTGCAGGAATACATGTACTTCACATGGAAAGGATCCATCATTTCTTCGGGGACACTTCAAGGAGATGGTCATAAGTCTGATACTCCGCATTGAGATAGGTAAAAAAATCCTCAAGATCCACCCAGTTACCATCATCTGATTCAATGATGTTGAACAGTTTGGACAAAGCTGCCATGGTGCATAATGTAGCACATTCTTCTGGCTTTCCTTGTAGAATGATAATGATGTTGTTGGTGTGAGGTTTTATAGCCTCATAAATGTTGGGTGTCATATTTACTGACATTATTTTTTGTGTAAATTAATCATGCCAACATCATACTTGCTTATGGTAAGATGACATGATCTGCTTCTAATAGTTGATTTTACCTTGTTAACAGTATATAGTCAATCACAGCCAGTGTCAATCAGGAGATTTGCCCTGTTAGCATCTCACACCCCAATCTGCCTGACAGCTGGCATTTCACGCTTACAGTGTGATCAGAGACCCAACACTGACTAGCTATCTCTGACTGACACCTGGCATCTCACAGCTTTGATTTTCCCTCAGTAATCAGAACAAATTATTTTGACACCTAATTCACCACTTAATGTAATGCAACTATAGATAAGTTATTTCAATATAACACAGTAAAAATATTCATTAGCTAGTATGTGTATCAATTGTATGCAATATACACATTTTACACAAAGAATATGTCACAACACTGATATGTGTCAAAATGCTGGTCACTATCTTTCAGTCAATTGCACAGATTAGAGAAAGTTAAAGTTTGACAGAAGTTGGTCTGGCTCACACATGTGGCCAGCAAAATAATTGTTTTGTGTGCTTTATACCTGGTGCACGCTATATCTAGCTTCCCTTATAACTGGAGTTACATAAAATGAACCCTGGTTGTTAATTGGTGATGATATGAATTAAGACAAATTGCTTGATGCAACAGGGCAATTAACAGATAACTGTAAACCAAACTGAGCCCCCAGATGGAGGGGTGGATGGCCTGTCCACCCTGATCCGGCTTGTTCCCTGGAGTGTTGTCAGTGAGTACATAATCTATAATCAAGGCACCTGCAGTTTGTGTTCAGTGGGCTGCCATGGGGCTAATTAAATTTGATGATCTCTCTCCAGTCGTAAGCCGTCGGGCCCAAAATAAACAAAAGGTAAATTCACTGTAAATTCACTGCCATAGGAAAAGTGCTTTGGTCATGCTGCATAGTAGAGATAGATGCTGTTTCATCTGCTTTTAAGTTTTTTCCCAATTCCGGCCAGTCCCATTCCAACCATCCACACTCCTCACAGCAAGCTTGATTGCTTTAAAAAGCATTGCTTGTTTGCCTTCTACTTTGATTTGCACCAGATTTTAACTGAAACATCTTAGAACCCCTAATTCTATCGGTTTGGAAACATCTCCAATCAATGAAACAACTTATTTAACGCCATAAAGCACACTTAAAGATGACGATTACTGTGTTAGACAATATTTTGGGTAGTTTTAAGTCATGACGTCGACACATACTTCTTTTATTTTACCCTTTGGGTAGGAATATGCATGAAGAGTACAGCATACACAATTGGAAAATTTGTGACACCCAAAAGTGGCATCTTTTTGTACAGATTAAATAGTCCACAGCAAAACTTTGCAACCCGTACGAGAAACGACACAGAAAACCACCACCCATTCCAAAGTATACTTTGGAATGGGTGGTTTTCTGTGTCGTTTCATAACACTGATCACACCCAGTCTACCAGCCAACTCCCTCTAGCGATAAATCTGTGCATACAGGTGACAAGTAACTCATTGATTTCCATCATGGCTGAAATGGTCAAATCTGGACTGTTGCATTGCACTGAACATTTTAAAATTTCTTCTCGGATCGTTTCAGTGTCACCCTAAATTAGAGTAAATCACATTTTACCAATTGCAAAATCTACAAAGGGAAGTTGATTTTTTATTGTTTTCATTTTGTTTATCTATTTGTAAACTACATCTATCTTCATATGTATCTAAGCTGTGATGTATGCATAGCTCTATGTATAAGGTCAATTAGAATGCCTAGTACATATGAATGACTATATTTTGCAAAATAAAATATTTTACCCAGTTAGCAATTTTACGTTTTTTCTACATTTTGGGCACATTGTGGTTTGGTGCTTGGGACGTAGATCTGTGAACACCAGGATAACGTTGTGAGCATGTTGTGGTACAACGTTGTAAGAATATGATCAACACGTTCTGGCACGTTTTGCATATGCTCAACATATTGTGATCACGTTGTGAGCATGTTTTGGGCACATTATGAGCATGTTGTGAACACATTGTAACCTGACATTGTAAGGGTATAAATCTGTGAACACCAGATAATGTTGTGAGCATGTTGTGGTAGGATATGAGCACATTGTGGTACAATGTTGTGAGCACGTGCTCAGCATGCTTCTAACATGTTGTGAACATGTTATGAACATGTTGTGAGTGCGTTGTGAGCGCAATTTAACCCAATAGATCAGGGAACACCAGATAATGTTGTGAGCATGTTGTGATAAAACGTTGTGAGCATATGTTCAGCATGTTGACAACACATTTCGGTACATATACATTCAGCTGTGAACAAAATCGGCTATCTTCTGCCAAATCTATTTACTCAGTTGGGGTCTGACACTCCTGGAGTCTTTTCTAACATATCAACTGGCATGCTACGCTGATTTGTTGACATTATCTGAAAATGAATGAATATAAATATTGCAATTGATAATAACAATATACTTTTATCACAACAAAAGACAAAAGCATTTATTTTTAAGCATTTAATTGAGAACACTACTTGTTAGATATTAAATTCACTGTATGCTTTGAATTACCTGGCAAATACGTTGTTACATGTCACCATTTTCTGTGGTACTGCAGCCACCTATTGGCCAATTTAACCAGCACAAGTTTTCTTCTTAGTGCTCACCACGTTTACAAGTACGTTGTTACAAAATGTTGTAAGACATTGTGAGCATGTAGAAGGATAATGTTGTTATCAGGTTGGACCTCACCATTACCACACCATCTGCATGCTCAGCACTTAAAAAAAATAATTGGTCTTTTGCACATGTCTTAAAAAGATTTTTCAATATTCCATACAGTGTATCTTACGGTGATTTGAAGGAAATGTGCATCTCGTCGCCTCACGCAAGTGTGTTCATCTTGCTCGCCACACCAAGAAGTCTCCAGTGCAATTTGAATTATCTGCATACTCCACTTATTGACAAAACTGTGGTCTTTGGACATGTATTTAAAGATATTTCAATATTCCATGCGATACATTGTCATCCTACGACGATTAGAAAGAAATGTTCATAGCCTCAGGTAACTAGGTTTACCTTGCCCACAACATCAAGACAGTTGAATTATCTTTCTACATTTTCTGATAATGTTTAAATAAGAAAATAACAGTGCCCTGTTTTTCATATTTTGTCGGTTCACTTGTTATGATGATGATGATGATGATAATAATAATAATAATGATAATAATAATGATGATGATGATAATAATAATAATAATGATAATAATAATTATAATAATAATAATAATAATAATAATAATAATAATAATAATAATAATAATAATAATAATAATAATAATAGTAATAAACTTTAATTAGACAGAATAAATACATGTCAAGCATATCCACACGGTCCTAAATTCGATTAGTACTGTATGTCTATTAAAAAAATAATATATCATTCAAGGTGAACGATTGCCATTAAACAGATTAATGTCGAAGCTTTCCTTGGTGTTTATTATTATTATATAATGTTAACATTACTCTAATAAAGCTGTCTTTAGAATACGGCATAATTATCCTGCTGCAGCAGTAATATTGATGTAACAAGGCACAGTGAAGCTTCCAGGGCTGACCAATGATTCAACTGCAGAGTATGTGGATGCCACTCCCCCCAATATACCTATTAATATTATTTCCATGTTGGCCACTTTAATGTACAAAGGTACAGACCTGGAATGGATAAATAGCATCACTATTGACATTTATTTTAAAGAGAATCAAAAAGGAAAATGTGTATAAAGATGCTTCTTTATTTTAAATCAGCCACTCAAGTCATAATTTGTTAAAATGATTAAAGTGGTTGATATATATCCACGTAAATTATACTTGTATATCCCGATACATAAAGTGTGTAAAGTTTTAACTAACTGGAATGAAACAGATATGATTATGTTAATAAAGCACACCTTTTTGGCCAGTCTCCTTCCATGCTGGTAAGTCTGAGATAAAACACAGCGGGAGCTATAAACGTCAGGAAGGTCACTGTCGATCCACCAACCAGTGACAAGATGACTCCGAAGTGCGGAACAGTCTCGGCAACAAATAAAATACTCAACACTATCACGGTCCTTACTATGCAACGTTTCCAATGAAATTCTACAATTTCAATTCAAATATCATTAAAATGTGTGGGTGATAAGTTATATATTGCAATTTGTTCTCAAGTTTTATGCATATTACATGACCATATCTTATGCCATTACACTATCTTTTAAAAATATCAAATCATGTTCATATTTAGAATAAGTAAAATGTATTAAATAGCAATCTCATGATTACTATTTGGCACTTTGAAGATTTCCTCTACTTCTTGGGCAAAGGGGTTGAGGGCAATGACAAAGGCGAGGATGAGATGAGCGGTGATGAGAATCTCCACGGTGACCCTCATCCACCCTCCAGACAGTGACTGCAGAATGTTGTCCTCTACAGAATCTCCATACACAAAGTAACCAGCTGCAGATATTGGCACATACATCCATAACAGTGCTGAAACAAGAGATTTTAATGTTTCAGGTTATCTCCTTGAACTATTTACTCTTGAAAATTTCAAAGAGTAAACGCCCTCCACAACACAGATAATTTACTCTTTACACAAACTTATATTGTATTATCGACCTTCCAAGCATGGTTTAGGTTACATAAGGTCATCTATAAGGCTGCCATTGAACCGTTCTTCTCAATTAAAAAAAATCCGGGTTTTCTTTTGCACTACCACACAGACATGATAACAAAAACTCTGCTTTTGCGGTGGAAATTACATCCAGACTGACTGAAGGTTACACGAGAACAAGGAATATAATTGACTCTGATTCCAAGCTTTGACGACACACATCTATTGGACCAAGTCACATCCTTACTTTTAGGTTTTAAATTAATTCAGTTGCAATCACGTTATTCTCTTCAGAGACCCTTGTGGGTACAGGGCTGTGGCTGGATTATGATTTTTTCATTATAACAAGTGAAATATTGTTTCTGTTTTTCATTTAAATTGCTTTTGAAAAAAATACAGCATTTTTATTAAGTATATGTGCAGCAATGCTAAATTGTTAATTATCCTAACGCTTTTTTGTACATGTTGACATCTTATTATTTTTAATAACTTTAGATTGCCCGTCTACCACTTTTTCTTGTCTTTCAGGAGATGAAGATTGTAATGTTTTATTCCAATTATTAGCAGCCATTAATAGTTATTGTGATTTGTAGGTTTTAACAGCCTGATGATTGGAGGAAGAGTATTGCTGATGTATAGGATGTAGTGTAGTGAGTGAGTAGGTTGATAGGCAGAACTGATCTGACATAGAAAAGAAAGTGTGACAGGAGGTAGAGTAAGTATGAAGGGAGGACAGTTCATTTGGTCTTAACATTGTCCATGTATATTTCCCACATGAGTTTGGTGTGATAGGCCCATTGCTAGGTTTACAATTTCTCAATAGAAAAAGGTATAATATAAAATCATTTATTTTTCTTTGAAAAAGTTATAATATAAAATCATTTATTTTACAAGCAGCTTCAGTGTGAGTATCTAATACCTTGGAGTAATTACTCCTAGCTAATACAGTAACATGCATTGTCACTGTACATAAACCCATCTTCCCACCATGTTCAAATTGAACTGTCCCAAACAAGATAGCATAGTTTGTTTCAGCCTCGTCAATATCTCAAACAATATACTTTTTTAAAAGGTATATTACACTTTCTCACTAATCACATGGCAAGGAATATCCTTTTACACCCCTTTTTCACACAAACCATATTCCTCAAAATGTATTATGGAGTGAAGTGCTATTTCAACTGAGGTCATGGGTACTCACCAGCATATGAAAAAACTACAACTTTTGGAAATTTGGTTGGCTCCTTCATATCATGTTGAACTGTGGGAAAAGTTGATGCGCCTCCAAAGGCAAACAAAATAGTACCAAATGCTAAGAAGAATGACTTGAATCCAGGATTACTGTGTGTAGCTGGCGCTGTTTTGGATTTATCTGTGAGTGCATTGGTGAAGGCAATAAGACAGGCAGTTCCTGTAGCAATAGATGCCCCAACTGCAATGGGCCTGAAAGAAAAAGATACTGAAGTCAGATAAAAATCTATTGAGGTCAGAGGTGTGGTTCGAACCTAAGATCCCAATAAATAATTAATATGTGATAATAATAATAATGATGATGCCATAATAATAATAATAATAATAATAATAATAATAATAATGATAATGATGATGCCATAATAATAATAAAAATAATAAAAATAATAAAAATAATAAAAATAATAAAAATAATAAAAATAATAAAAATAATAAAAATAATAAAAATAATAAAAATAATAAAAATAATAAAAATAATAAAAATAATAAAAATAATAAAAATAATAATAATAATGATAACAGTAACAACAACAGTAACAACAACAGTAACAACAACAGTAACAACAACAACAACAACAACAACAACAGCAACAACAACAACATTATTATTGGCTCACCACATATCTTTGGGAGTGCCAAGCCATGATGCTGGAATGAGTATGGCCGTGACGACAGGCAACCAGTAGCAGAAAGAGACTTCAACACCAGCACTATGCAACAAGGATTGCACATTCTGACAGGCGATCAACAAAAATACAGTGGCCACCCCAAACAGGGTGAAATCCATACTAAATGAAATGATATACCTGAAATACACACACACACACACAAAATCATCCTCTAATCAGGATTAACAATAATGGTAATGCAAAGCAAAATATTGACAAGTGTTCTTGGTAAATTATTACAGCACACTTTGGAGCAGATACGTTATTCCTATAACAGCTAAAAAGATTTCACATGCCTGATGGCAAGTAAGCCTGATGCCCACTCTCATCACTGGTCACATGTATGTTTGATATTAGACATATTTTAGGGAAAGCTTTCAAATGACAACCACATAATATTATAATGACAGTGCACACCACACTGGGTATAAGGGGATACTGCACCCCTCATCAGTATCCTATGACAGCATCCAAGGAAAGGATATCATATCGGGGTAGCCACAAAGGCCTATTTTTGCCGTATTTTTACAATATCATTTCAAGACTTGTTGGGAAATTTCTATATCCTTAATGAAGATATATAACAAGCAACATTTGTTTTCAAGTATAACAATCCGAATCTTTGAGGTTGAGTTCTAAAAATATCAAATCATGACCTATTTTGGTATTTTTCTTTTTATCTAATTTCATATTACTCGAGAGATTTGGCATATCTTTTAATAATCTTATTTACTTTTTTTTGGTAATCAACCTGAACAGACCAGTATTGTTATTAGATGATTCATTCCTCATTAAATAATATAACTGGAAAAATTAGCCTTCTATATTGAAAAGGTATTTCAAATATACATGAAAATGTCAATGTGCACATTATCATCATTTGAAAAATATACCTGCATGTATTCAACATACTGACCAGATATAATCAGATATGTGAATTTGTAGAGTTCTTCTATTATGAATAGCAATGCTAAGAGCCCTGTGACTAACACTCATGCAATCTAAATTCTGATGAGCAGACTACATCTGCTAGATTCCCAGAATGTATTCAACAGTTTTTTTTTCAACTGTAAATTCCGTTTTTACCTTATTATAAGACTTAGTCTTGCTAATGTGTGTTGCCCAGGACTACTGCTACTGCTGTTCCTGCTGCTACTACTACTGCTACTTCTGATGCTGCTACTGCTACTACTACCAGTACTACTACTGCAACTACTGCTTATGCTGCTGCTACTGCTACTGCTGCTACTGCTACTGCTACTACTGCTAATGCTACTTCTGATGCTACTACTACTACTACTACTGCAACTGCTGCTACTGCAACTGCTGCTAATGCTGCTGCTACTCCTCCTGCTACTTCTACTACTACTACTACTACTACTACTACTACTACTACTACTACTACTACTACTACTACTACTACTACTACTACTACTTCTACTACTACTACTACTACTACTACTTCTACTACTGCAACTGCAACTGCAACTGCTACTGCTACTACTACTGCTACTCCTCCTCCTCCTCCTCCTCATACTACTACTACTACTACTGCTACTCCTCCTCCTCCTCCTCCTCCTACTACTACTACTACTACTACTACTACTACTACTACTACTACTACTACTACTACTACTACTACTACTACTACTACTACTACAAGCTGCTGCTATTGCTACTACTACTACTACTACTACTACTACTGAAATTGCTGCTTCTGATGCTAATTCTGCTGCTACTCAACCCTACTTTACTGGTGCTGCTACTGTTGCTGCTGCTGCTACTCAACCCTACTTTACTGCTACTGCTGCTGCAAACACTGCTACTAGTGAAACGTGATCCGTCTTAACCTTTGCACCATCCTTTTTGGATTTCTTCTCTAAGACGGATATGTCATGGATTTATTATCATAATTTTCACATTCTAAAACCTTTATTCTACATGCAAGGTGGAGATTTAGCTTACCTCATCCACCGTCCCACAGCCTTTTCTGCTATGGAGGGGTAAGGGTGTCTGACATGAGTCCTGTATTCAGGGTAGCGCTCTTGCAACATATTCCAGCATTTACCCAGGTTGACTCCACTATAACCAGATATCAAACCACACACGATGACCAGTGGTATGCCCGTCCAACCTGAAATGTTACTATATATATATGGATACTGGACATCTACCCCTGGCTATTCTTTTAACACAAATTTAAAACAGGTTAGGAAGACAAAATGTAATAGATCTAGACCATATTACTTATATTCAAAATAAAAGAACTGACACAGCCTTAGGGAGAGCTAATACACCTACCTGTATTGACCATAGCCTTAGGGAGAGCTAATACACCTACCTGTATTGACTACAGCCTAAGTGAGAGCTAATACACCTACCTGTATTGACCACAGCCTAAGTGAGAGCTAATACACCTACCTGTATTGACCACAGCCTTAGGGAGAGCTAGTACACCTACCTGTATTGATCATAGCCTTAGGGAGAGCTAATACACCTACCTGTATTGACTACAGCCTAAGTGAGAGCTAATACACCTACCTGTATTGACCACAGCCTTAGGGAGAGCTAGTACACCTACCTGTTTTGACCATAGCCTAAGTGAGAGAGCTAACACACCTACCTGTATTGACCACAGCCTTAGGGAGAGCTAGTACACCTACCTGTATTGACCATAGCCTATGTGAGAGCTAATACACCTACCTGTATTGATCATAGCCTTAGGGAGAGCTAGTACACCTACCTGTATTGATCATAGCCTAAGTGAGAGCTAATACACCTACCTGTATTGACCACAGACTTAGGGAGAGCTAGTACACCTACCTGTATTGATCATAGCCTTAGGAAGAGCTAATACACCTACCTGTATTATAGCCACTGCCTACCTGTATTGATCATAGCCTAAGTGAGAGCTAATACACCTACCTGTATTGATCACAGCCTAAGTGAGAGCTAATACACCTACCTGTTTTGACCACAGCCTAAGTGAGAGCTAATACACCAACCTGTATTGACCACAGCCTAAGTGAGAGCTAATACACCTACCTGTATTGACCACAGCCTTAGGGAGAGCTAATACACCTACCTGTATTGACCACAGCCTTAGGGAGAGCTAATACACCTACCTGTAGACCATATTATTTATATTCAAAATAAAAGAACTGACATGAAGGTTTTTGTCATAACATAATACCTTAGGGAGAGCTAACACACCTACCTGTATTATAGCCACAGCCTTCCTGTATTGACCACAGCCTAAGGGAGAGCTAACACACCTACCTGTATTGACCACAGCCTAAGTGAGAGCTTATACACCTACCTGTATTGACCACAGCCTTAGGGAGAGCTAATACAACTACCTGTATTGATCACAGCCTAAGTGAGAGCTAATACACCTACCTGTATTGACCACAACCTAAGTGAGAGCTAATACACCTACCTGTTTTGACCACAGCCTTAGGAAGAGCTAATACACCTACCTGTATTGATCATAGCCTTAGGGAGAGCTAACACACCTACCTGTATTGACCACAGCCTAAGTGAGAGCTAATACACCTACCTGTATTGACCACAGCCTTAGGGAGAGCTAATACACCTACCTGTATTGACCATAGCCTTAGGGAGAGCTAATACAACTACCTGTATTGATCACAGCCTAAGTGAGAGCTAATACACCTACCTGTATTGACCACAGCCTAAGTGAGAGCTAGTACAACTACCTGTATTGACCACAGCCTTAGGGAGAGCCAATACACCTACCTGTATTGACCATAGCCTTGGGGAGAGCTAGTACACCTACCTGTATTGACCATAGCCTATGTGAGAGCTAATACACCTACCTGTATTATAGCCACAGCTTACCTGTATTGATCACAGCCTAAGTGAGAGCTAATACACCTACCTGTATTGATCATAGCCTTAGGGAGAGCTAATACAACTACCTGTATTGATCACAGCCTAAGTGAGAGCTAATACAACTACCTGTATTGACCACAGCCTAAGTGAGAGCTAATACAACTACCTATATTGACCACAGCCTAAGTGAGAGCGAATACACCTACCTGCATTGACCATAGCCTAAGTGAGAGCTAATACACCTACCTGTGTTGATCATAGCATTAGGGAGAGCTAATACACCTACCTGTATTAACCATAGCTTTAGGAAGAACTAGTACACCTACCTGCATTAGCCACAGCCTTTGGCAGAGCTAGAACTCCACTTCCAGCCATCTCTCCCACCAAAAAAACCAGTGCAGTGAGCACTGTAAGCCCATTAGCCTTCCCATGCCCAATAGATGGCGTCTCCTCCCCCTGCAAACACGCCAAATCCTAGTCACTTGAAAAACTCCATTCTGCCCAATAGATAAGGCATTTGAATCATAACAGACCCTGAATAAATATTGTAATATGAACAGACATATTGAGGACTTGGAACAAACCAAATATGATTTATGAATAAAGGTACAGAAATACATTAAACATATATTTCTTATCCACAGATAAATATATTCGTCAAATCTGAATATGCTATTCGTTTTGTTTTAAAATATAGGTATCATCTCTCAGAAGAAATATGAGGAGATATAAACGATTTTCTTTGGGATTATTAATGAATATAGAATGATAATTGATCATTGTAAACCTATAAATATATGGTACAAAAGGCAAACATTTTCCCTCTCCAGATTCAGTGTCCATGCAGTCACTGACAAGTTCCATTATCAGTGTTTGAACAATGTCCTCAGTTAATAATCAATAATGGTTATTACTAAATGACCAGATTTGGTTCTCTTATTGATATTATGATATAGAATATAGTAACAAGTGTGAAAACCGCTATTTCATTCCGTGGAAAGTTAAGACTGGTCTAATCTAAGAACACTAGTTAATTCGATAATAATAATAGATTAAAGAGTGACCAGTGCACATGTTTCTGTACCTGAGAGGCTGTGGCTCCTGGTTTCTCATGCCCTTCTGGGTGGAACTCGTTATCCACAATTCCTTCAGTATCAGCCTCTGCAGTGGTTGCCATGACTACATATAATCTGCATAAAATATCCTAGAGTTGATATCAATTAAAACATACAAAAACTTGTTAAAGCCATGAAGTCCTCGCTTGTGATAGTCAATGTCCTAGTTGGATAAATCTACCAGT
Organism: Amphiduros pacificus; assembly: GCA_949316495.1. Classification (NCBI taxonomy): domain Eukaryota; kingdom Metazoa; phylum Annelida; class Polychaeta; order Phyllodocida; family Hesionidae; genus Amphiduros; species Amphiduros pacificus. Next base: position 16,244,869 of record OX439007.1, on the reverse strand, counting down.
TAAAATATAAACAAATCAATAAAATGCCATCACATGATGTTTATCCATACCACTATAGCAATAGAGATAGCAAAGCGCATCTACGGTAATAATATTCACTCTAGAATAAATGTGAAAATATTATGTCCCGTTCTTATACCATGGACACTCATACATAAAACTGTCACGTTAATAACAAGTAAGATTTAAAAAATACATTATTCTTGCGTTAAAAGTGATGATGTTTAATCATTTATTGAGGGTTTTATAATAATAAACTCGGTCAGAGGCGATGTGGTGAACCTATCTGGCCTGAGTATATATATGATGGATAGTGAACAAATTTTGACTGCAATGTGCACACACCGATGAAGTTTAACGCATTAAATGTGTTGAATTTTAGACAGGCGCTGAATATACATACAGTGCCTGTATATCTCGATCTTTCATAAAGGAGTTATACTAAAGATAAAGATAACAAAGTATGAAAACCCGGACCAAAGCACTGTGTAACGCCATATAATACAGCTGACAATACTTCAAACTACTTCAAGAAAGAGACCTTAAGATTTATATATTTACATACCTTATCTCAATATCACTTTTCCAAATGTCAAGTTAGAAATTACATATACATTAAAGGTCTTTGTAGCTGTGTAGGCGAGGCCTGGGACCGTGCGACGAGAAACGAGATGTGTTTTCCTGGCCTAATATTACTTAAAAACGAACCAACATTGTGTAGTATTGTTAAGACGTTTGGAGATTCTAGAATCACATGACCGTGACACATTCGGCATTCGGCATGTATTCTTGTTATCATAAACATCATGACAATGCCATGCATTCTTTACAAATATAATTTAAACTTTCATTTTGCACTAACGCTTCAATTAGTTATTTCATGTTATCAAGAATTTTTCATGCTATCTACATTTTTGTTATCATCTCAAAAGTCCAATGTAGGTCATCATGAAGTGTATTCATTTGAATCCAATAACCAGGACAATCCAGGTCTATAGTGCTTTAGCCATAGTATTTACCTTCTATTTCCTTATGCATATGGTTAAAATCAACATTATATCATTGAAACATTCTTACAATTGGATAATGTGAAAAACAATAATATCACTAACATCAGGCACCTTAAGCAGATAAGTTCATCTTCATAAGTTCATCTGTATATGTCTTGATGTTGTAAACTTTCCTGCTTCGCCACACACACACGCGCGCGCGCGCACACACACACACACACACACAAAGATGTATCATATTGGGATTACCAAAGGCAAAATTGTGTACTCCTGCTCCTGATGTTTACACATTAAAGTAATAGTATAAATAAATGATATGAGTACTTATGGGTAGATTTATCAATTGTATTTCTGAATATTTGGGGAAAGATCAATTTTATTACTAAATATGAGTGATATATCTATCTCAGAATTATCAAATGTGTCCATGTTTTGTGCTTGACCTCCATGAAATGCCATTATCGATAATATGAATATCTGATTAAATATATGGTCATCTTTGATTGATGTGATTTATCATATGACCATACACGATTGATGTAATATGACTATGTTTGGTTTGATCTACCACATGATAGACTCCACAAAGATTTATTTATATTTGTCAAAATATTAACTATCATAGTCGATAAAAGAACGTTGCTCTGATGGTTGTATAATGGTTGATTCTTCCAAACATGGTGAGAGACATCTTCATTAAACACATTATTAGTCACATGACAATTAATGTCTTAGATGGCATGCTTTAAGGTGCTTGGTGTGATATCAGGTTTTTTTTTTGGGGGGGGGATGGGGATGGGGATTAAATGAGCATTAATGATGAAGCTTCAATATGATATTGAAAAGAACACATGCACGCAATTTTGTATTCAATGTGAAAAATAACTTACAAATAGTAAGTTCATGTTCAAGTTCATGTTCATTTTGACAAGTCCATATATTTTTGCAGAAATATTTCTTAATTGAATTCATCTTCTCCACCATTGCATGATTTGGTGTTTTGATAATTGTATTAAATATGAGATGTTGAAGCAACTTGAAACGCAACTCTGGACAAGGTGTCAAGAATCTTGTATTAATATAATTATCGATGAAAATGATGATTAAACTTCTGGTATGCAAATCTCAACCTGGATATCTCGAATAAAAGCCAATGGTGCTTGCTCATCGGTCACTCCACTAGCCTTGGTTACAATGTTAAATCCATGCGCTCTAATCATATTAGCTTTATTTTTTAAATTAATGATTGCAATCGGCATTGCTTCCACCATTCCTCCTCACATATCAACACCCTTTGAATTGGTCCAAAATGAGCAGCCCGCCACCAAAAGCTATCTGGAAGAACATAGATTTGTTCCCAGTCAAAGTCATGAGGAAGGAAGTCAAAATTCTAATTTGCTGGAAAGCGGCATCACCGTTGCCGTGTGGGACGCCGGAACAGGAAACCTAACAAATCCTGACGTCACTGCTAATTCAGATGTGACTCAGCGTCAGGAAGTGGCGTCCCTCTGGGCAGCGTCCATAGGGGATCCCCTTTACAAGGCAGGACTTGGCATACATGATGTGTGGTTTCCTATTATCATTCCCATCGGCACCATCGGGAACATTCTCTCCTTCGTCATCATGATACAGAAGAACAACCGGCGGATTTCCTGTAGCATATACATGGCGTCTTTAGCAATGGCGGATACACTGACCCTGGGTTGGCTTGGATCAAGAGGATATTATATTATAATGTTTAACAACAGTTACATATCTGAACAAGAATGTATCCTTAGTACCTATATGTTATATGTTTTAAGTCTAATTGGCATGTTACATATATTAATCATGAATATGGATAGATTTATAGCGGTTCGTTTTCCTTTTAAAGCTGCTAGATATTGTACAACAGAACGTGCTCAAAAGGGTGTTTTTATCATTTGGATTCTGAGTTTTATCTTCAATATCCCTCATGTATTTCTAACCAAGAAGTTTGGTATATTTTGCCAAGGATATGCTTTAGATACCATGGCCACTAAGATTTACTCCTGGGCTAGTGTTGGTATCTATTCAGTAATTCCCTTTGTCTTTGTACTGGTCACAAACACCATCATTATCTACACTGTCAAAAACCGAAACGTTCAATTCCGGAGAGAAAAGCTACACAGAATCCCCATGAATATCAATAAGGCACAACGCAAAGACTCAATTATCTGTCAAGATGGGAATACAAACACAACAGGTGGAGGACAGGGCTCGGCATCCAGACACACAAATCGTGAAAGACAACTGACAGTGATGTATATGGTTGTCAGTGGTGTTTTCTTACTTCTCACTCTCCCCCAGTATATCCGTTTAGTAGTGTTTCATTTTCTTGATCACACAAGTCCCTCCATGTCTTCACTTTATGTGTTTCTGTACCACCTTACTCGCACTCTCTTCTATTCCAATTCTGGTGTTAATTTTTTGCTTTACTGTGTAGCAGGCTCCAAGTTCAGGAAGGACTTATATAACATGATTTGCAGATGTAATCTTTTTCTTATCAGTAAACAGGAGGCAAATGTTCTCTCCTCTCTTGGTACCAAGTCTTCAAATGCACCATCTACTGAGACAGGTTTTTGTAAATTTTAAAGAATTTTTTCAAATAAATATTATAACTAAATCTAAATCTGATAGATCGGGAAGCACATTTCATTTCCCCTTTATTTATTTATTTTTCTCAAAATTTTTACAATGATCAATTGAACAGATTCGTTTTATTTGCGCTAAATAACAACATTCAGAAGTTGCAATTCTACATAGATGTTTTGTTAAACAAAATTGTTAATATTCGTGTTTAATATAACCATTTTGTCAATCTTTGTGGAAATAAAATCATTCTGTAATACTTGAAATTGCCTAATGTTAGTTATTAAATTTCATTTGTACCAAAATAAGGCGAGATTGTGAGACATATTCACAATCTCCGTTGTTCCTCATTATAAAAACGCACCTTAAAAGGTTGTTATGTGAGATACACACACCATATCGCCAAATGTAAAGAGAGATATTTTGATATAATTATCCTACTGTGAATAGTGTCTGAGCCTTTATGATATGTAATTTAAGCGGTCTATATAAAATTATAGATGAGAGATTTTCCATGCTCTATATAACCACTCATGTGTACCACGGTGGTATCATTCTCTCTAGCCCTTTAACCATCATGATATCATTCCCTCTAGCCCCTTAAACATCGTGATATCATTCCCTCTAGCCCCTTACCCATCGTGATATCATTCCCTCTAGCCCCTTAACCATCGTGATATCATTCCCTCTAGCCCCTTAAACATCGTGATATCATTCCTTCTAGCCCTTTAACCATCATGATATCATTCCCTCTATCCCCTTAACCATCGTGATCTCATTCCCTCTAGCCCCTTAACCATCGTGATATCATTCCTTCTAGCCCTTTAACCATCATGATATCATTCCCTCTAGCCCCTTAACCATCATGATATCATTCCCTCTAGCACCTTAACCATCCTGATATCATTCCCTCTAGCCCCTTAAACATCATGATCTCATTCCCTCTAGCCCCTTAAACATCATGATCTCATTCCCTCCAGCCTCTTAAACATCGTGATATCATTCCCTCTAGCTCCTTAACCATCCTGATATCATTCCCTCTAGCCCCTTAACCATCGTGATATCATTCCCTCTAGCCTCTTAACAATCCTGATACTCATCACGAAATGACTGAAATAATGTTGAAAGTGATGTAAAGCCCCAAACAAACAAAACCATCCTGATATCATTTCCTCTAGCCCCTTAACTATCGTGATACCATTCCCTCTATCCCCTTAACCATCGTGATATCATTCCCTCTAGCTCCTTAACTATCGTAATATCATTCCCTCTAGCCCCTTAACTATCATGGTCTCATTCCCTCTAGCCTCTTAACTATCGTGATATCATTCCCTCTAGCTCCTTAACTATCGTAATATCATTCCCTCTAGCCTCTTAACCATCGTTATATCATTCCCTCTAGTTCCTTAACCATCGTGATATCATTCCCTCTAGCCCCTTAACCATCGTGATATCATTCTCTCTAGCCCCTTAACTATCATTATATCATTCCCTCTAGCCCCTTAACTATCGTGATATCATTCCCTCTAGCCCCTTAACCATCGTGATATCATTCCCTCTAGCCCCTTAACCATCGTGATATCATTCCCTCTAGCCCCTTAACCATCGTAATATCATTCCTTCTAGCCCCTTAACCATCCTGATATCATTCCCTCTAGCCCCTTAACCATCATGATATCATTCCCTCTAGCCCCTTAACCATCGTGATATCATTCCCTCTAGCCCCTTAATTATCATGATATCATTCCCTCTAGCCCCTTAACCAGCATGATATCATTCCCTCTAGTTCCTTAACTATCGTGATATCATTCCCTCTAGCCCCTTAACCATCGTGATATCATTCCCTCTAGCCCCTTAACCATCCTGATATCATTCCTTCTAGCCCCTTAACCATCCTGATATCATTCCCTCTAGCCCCTTAACCATCGTGATATCATTCCCTCTAGCCCATTAACCATCGTGATATCATTCCTTCTAGCCCCTTAACCATCGTGATATCATTCCCTCTAGCCCCTTAATTATCATGATATCATTCCCTCTAGCCCCTTAACCAGCATGATATCATTCCCTCTAGTTCCTTAACTATCGTGATATCATTCCCTCTAGCCCCTTAACCATCGTGATATCATTCCCTCTAGCCCCTTAACCATCCTGATATCATTCCTTCTAGCCCCTTAACCATCCTGATATCATTCCCTCTAGCCCCTTAACCATCGTGATATCATTCCCTCTAGCCCATTAACCATCGTGATATCATTCCTTCTAGCCCCTTAACCATCGTGATATTATTCCCTCTATCCCCTTAACTATCTCTGATATCATTCCCTCTAGCCTCTTAGCTATCGTGATATCACTCCCCCTTGCCCCTTAATCATTATGAGGTAAATCTCTTTTGTACTTAACCCTCCTGATATACCATGGTTTATTGTTTATCTGGACTCATGGTGATCAGATGGTTGCAGTGGATTACACAAACTTCACCAGTACTTCTTTGTAAATAAACTCCCTATATTACTGTGGCAGCTGTACATTCGTATTTTGATTTGATTCGGTTTGGTTTGGTTTGGCTTGGCTTCGATTGGTGCGATGCGATGCGATGTATTAACGACCTTTTCAGTACTGTTTGGACTATTTCAGGTCAGATAGTCACCTAGAGTCAATGCCCTACCCTTTCAAAGAGTGACTCGGGATCTTTTTTTTGCATTATCACATAGACATGGTAACATAACCCCCTGTACAGTTCTTATCTCAAATAATATATTATTTTTACAAGCTTTGCAATTCTTGAAAATAGGTCCTTGTTCTTCCAAACATTGTGAGCAGATATTTCGAAATTACAATTAAATTATAGAGGGAAAAGGAAGAATAGGGATGAAATAGATAATTGATTAGACATGAGGTGTTACTAAGGGTGTCATTGTTGGTGTTACAATGGCATAACAGTGTTCCAAATGGGTGTTGGTGTCGCTGTGACAAGGGTGATATATATTCAAATGTATTAAGTTATCTATATATTTACTGAAAAAAGGATAGGTGACACGACCATACAGACGCACACCAGGCTCTCTTTTCTAAAATTCAAATGCCAAAAATGTCATTCCAATCACCGAATTGAGGAATCTAAGATTTGGAGACCATATGTATCCAGCCTACGGAAACACAGCATTAATCGGCCTCAAGCTGTATATCCTGGTGGAGCCGACAAAAAAATATTTTAAAATAGATATGGTGTCACAAATTTAAATTATTTAAATTGTATTTCTCTAATGGAAACATGTGTCCTAGTATGACTGGTATCCTTACTCCAATGTAGAACATGATATTTAACGGAATTGCCTTATTGGGTCCAGCGTCTGTATCTATGGTTGTAAAGTTGGCCATTAAGGGGTTCACAGATTTGGTAAAAAGGGCTGGGAACCACATTATGCTTGCTCTAATTCTCTCTAAAATGATTCTTTGGACTTAATCAAATATTCGGCGACCTATTTCTTACCCTCTCACACCACTCACAGTACAATGATTTTACTTTGCAATCGAAGATGCTTCTGGTCCTCTCGTCAATGGGTGATTGTCAATTCCAAAAGCATGAAGCAGGCTCTATTACGTTTTTTCCTTTTCTACTGGTATATTCTTGCAGTGCCACCTGATCAAGCAGACACTCTTCTGCATAGGAGTGACAAGAAATGACCCACCCATCTGAACTGCCAAAGGAAAGGATAAGTATCACAAGAAGTGACCCATCCATCAGAACTGCCAAGGAATGAATAAGTAACACAAGAAGTGACCCATCTATTTGAACTGTCAAGGAAAGAATAAGTAACACAAGAAGTGACCCATCTATCTGAACTGTCAACGAAAGAATAAGTATCACAAGAAGTGACCCATCTATTTGAACTGTCAAGGAAAGAATAAGTATCACAAGAAGTGACCCATCTATTTGAACTGTCAACGAAAGGAATAAGTATCACAAGAAATGGCCCATCCATCTGAACTGTCAAGGAATGAATAAGTATCACAAGAAATGGCCCATCTATTTGAACTGTCAAGGAATGAATAAGTAACACAAGAAGTGACCCATCTATTTAAACTGTCAAGGAAAGAATAAGTAACACAAGAAGTGACCAATCTATTTGAACTGTCAACGAAAGAATAAATATCACAAGAAGTGACCCATCTATTTGAACTGTCAACGAAAGAATAAGTATCACAAGAAGTGACCCATCTATTTGAACTGTCAACGAAAGAATAAGTATCACAAGAAATGGCCCATCCATCTGAACTGTCAAGGAATGAATAAGTATCACAAGAAATGGCCCATTTATTTGAACTGCCAAGGAATGAATAAGTAACACAAGAAGTGACCCATCTATTTGAACTGCCAAGGAATGAATAAGTAACACAAGAAGTGACCCATCTATTTGAACTGTCAAGGAAAGAATAAGTAACACAAGAAGTGACCCATTTATTTAAACTGTCAAGGAAAGAATAAATATCACAAGAAGTGACCCATCTATTTGAACTGTCAACGAAAGAATAAGTATCACAAGAAGTGACCCATCTATTTGAACTGTCAACGAAAGGAATAAGTATCACAAGAAATGGCCCATCTATTTGAACTGTCAAGGAAAGAATAAGTATCACAAGAAGTGACCCATCTATTTGAACTGTCAAGGAAAGAATAAGTAACACAAGAAGTGACCCATCTATTTGAACTGTCAACGAAAGGAATAAGTATCACAAGAAATGGCCCATCTATTTGAATTGTCAAGGAAAGAATAAGTAATACAAAAAGTGACCCATCTATTTGAACTGTCAACGAAAGGAATAAGTATCACAAGAAATGGCCCATCTATTTGAACTGTCAAGGAAAGAATAAGTAACACAAGAAGTGACCCATCTATTTGAACTGTCAAGGAAAGAATAAGTAACACAAGAAGTGACCCATCTATTTGAACTGTCAACGAAAGGAATAAGTATCACAAGAAGTGGCCCATCCATTTGAACTGTCAACGAAAGGAATAAGTATCACAAGAAATGACCCATCTATTTGAACTTCCAATGAAAGGAATGAGTAACACAAGAAGTGACCCATCAATCCCAACTGCCAAGGAATGAATAAGTAACACAAGAAGTGACCCATCTATTTGAACTGTCAATGAAAAGAATAAGTATCACAAGAAATGGCCCATCTATTTGAACTGTCAAGGAAAGAATAAGTAACACAAGAAGTGACCCATCTATTTGAACTGTCAAGGAAAGAATAAGTAACACAAGAAGTGACCCATCTATTTGAACTGTCAACGAAAGGAATAAGTATCACAAGAAGTGGCCCATCCATTTGAACTGTCAACGAAAGGAATAAGTATCACAAGAAATGACCCATCTATTTGAACTTCCAATGAAAGGAATGAGTAACACAAGAAGTGACCCATCAATCCCAACTGCCAAGGAATGAATAAGTAACACAAGAAGTGACCCATCTATTTGAACTGTCAATGAAAAGAATAAGTATCACAAGAAATGGCCCATCTATTTGAACTGTCAAGGAAAGAATAAGTAACACAAGACTTTTTCTCTTTTAACAGCTTTTAAATAAAACAAAAAGATGCTCTTTTATAGCTTGTAGTGGGAATTCGTCTCACAAATATTTATCTTTTTTAAAGCAACAGAATGGAGAACACATTGATTGTCCATAGACATCGATTATATAAGAAAATACTGATAAACCCAGTATTTTAATAAATTCAGGAGAACAATTTGCTTTATCACATATCATTTATTTACTAATAGGTAAGCCCACATTTTGTTGATTATCCTATTTGGCCAGTAATATGTAATCAACGTTTGTGGCACAATATACTTGGACTGAGGTTAAGTCGAAACTATAAGAAATACTTTCACACAATGTAAAAATACTGTACAGTTATAGTTAAAATATTATACATTGTTATATATATATATATATACTGTTTGATTGGAACAAGTGATACTTTACCCCAAATGATGGAAAAAGCATTTCAATCTGAAAATGGCTTTGTAGATCTGAATTACTTAAAACCAGGTGGCACTGCCACAAACATGCAGCAGCTTCAACCCCGTGTACATCAACTTGGCAGCAACACTAGTAATACCAGTCTTTGGCAACAGAAACATTAAAGTAGCATTGAAATATGAAGGATATTGCATATATTAAACATTCCTTGTGACAACTATATGCTAATTCCATTACACTAATATTTTCTAGACATTTATTTTACAATATATTCTATAATGTATATATATATATAAATATATATTTAAATATATATTATATTATATATTGCATTTATTACCTATATATATGTTTATATCATTGGATATGAGATCATGGTCTGACTATTAGGAATTCTACACACATAGGACGGTTTGTAAAATATCATGTCACAGAGATTAGGTAAATCTCAGTTGTCACGAAGCTGGGGTTGCTATGGTAACATAACCTCTCCAATCCTCCCACCTGTTCCTACCCATAGCCATAAAGTGTAAGAAACGTTGTGGATAAATTTACATAATATATTTTAATATAATAATATAATAAGTTATTAAAGGCAAATCGATATATTTCCCTCTGTCACTCACTCTTCATGTAGACTTCAAATAGACATTATTACAAACGATCTGATGAAACAGAACAGAACACAATCACAGTGCACTACCTTAGAGTGGCCAGGAGCACTATATTCCTACATTAAACTATCTGAAAATACATACTCTTCCACAATTGTGTAAATCTTATAGTATTATTTACAATCAATAAAATAAAATGTCCAATCCCTTTATAACTCAATTATCATATGATAGTAGTAATAGTATAACACTGAAACATGGTTTTAAATGAACATGAGGTACCAAAAGGAAAAAACAGAATTTAAATATTCAAAACAGAATTTATATATGAAACTTTAAAAGGTTATGGTGATATATAATTATTCCCTTTTGTTTGCACGATTTCTATCATATCATTGACACACCGCGATATTATGAAAAAAGACTTCATTAGGTTGAGATGTATATGGTTATAATGATAGTAATAGATGAAATAAAAGACGTTGCTTTAAACCAGGCTATCTTGACTGGGGATTAAACCAGGCTATCTTGACTGGGGATTAAAGACCAACTCATAATTGAAGCCCAGCTACCCATTACTAAGCAACAATTTTTTTCAATTATCAAATGACAGCAATGGTGTGCTTCCAAATGACATGAACAAATCAAAGTGAATATTTGCACAGAAAATGTCACAGAAAGTAACAAATGTGTTGTTAGGCAACCAACATCTAATTATACTGTTGAGTAAATGGATGTGTATATTTTCTTTAACTTGGGTACGTATAGTGTTATTCAATGGAAGGACTAATAAAATTGTGTAATCGTATTACATTCTTGCAGAGTAATCTTTGGTCACTGGCATGACCGTCATTTATAACATAATTTATAATTTTTAAAAGTAATACAGAAAGGCTAGCATAGATTTGAGGCTTCAAAATAAATATGTCAAATTTACAAAATGTAATAGATCATTAAATTAATGCATAAGTATAAAAATCGTTGCCAATAGGCAAACTTCAAACCAAAATAGGTTACACATTGTATAATTTTCTTTTTACCCAGTATCTGTGAAGAAATGCGTTTTTTTTTCAAACTAGTAAATATTGTCAAAGCAAATTCACAATGCCCGGTGTTGGACAATAATGAAAGTATTCAATTAGACAAGTCAGATTAATTTGTCCAGTGACGTCATCGTTTTCCATAAGCAATTTTTCCACATTTTGTTTGCACGCATATTGTGTAGTCCATGGATTCTTGATTTTTTGCACTGCAGTGAAAATCAATGCACATTCTCATAACATCGCTCCAAGACCTCTTCTTGAAATTCTTCAATCTGAACCCGTTAATACACCGCGAGAAGACACAGCTTCCGTAAAATCGTCCTTTTCCCATGCAACGGGCCTCGATGCATGCTTGCAGCGGGTCAATCTGCCGTTTGGACGCCGGCGTCGTCACTTCCTGCGGCAGTGAAGTTACCATGCAGTGGTCAAGGCAGGGTTCAAACTCCGCCGTTCCATACTTGGGCAGACAGGTGTCAAATATGCAGTCTGACGATTGATAAGAGGCCGACTCGGTCCTAAAAAATCATTCAGAACGGAAAATGTTTTCAGTTGCCTTAAATTGAATTGAAGTTGATATCCCCAGAAGAAGTTATGAACAAAAATAGTTCATGATCTGACTTTATAAGAAATATGCATGGCCATATAATTCAAAATCACAATCTTTCTAGTTTATTGACTGAAAAATATTTTATAAAAGGTTTAAATGTTTGTACATCATGATAAAATGCCAACCAATAAAGCCGCAGCATATATGTGAATGTTGTGAGTTTTTTATGAGACATTTAAATAATAGGAACTGTTCTATTTTAAATCAATCAATGTGTTTCATTTATCTCATTAGAACGATGGATGCGGACTTTTGATAAAATGGTGCTCACATCTGCAAGACAATTTGAAATTACCATTTTGGTGTGTCAATATCCCTTAATTTATGAAAACGATGTATGGTTACAGACTATCAATCAAGTCTATGTGGAGTAATATATAAATCGCTTCTTACCTTTTATTATCTATTTTTTCAGTCTCTACTCTTTCTTGGCTGTCTGGAAACTGTATTCGGAAAGCACTACCTGTGAAAGAGATATTTATCATATCATAGATTGATTACAATTAAACGAGGTTAAGACGAGGAGATATGAATACAAATTATGAATCTTCTCATCGGAAAAATGCATTTTCAAGTCGCTAATAAAATCATGAGATAGATGGAAAACAGTTGATATTGAAATATCCAAATCCTCGCGTTTCCAAAGACATGTCTAAGATTTTATTGTAGAAATGGTTAACCTTTCTCATTCCAACACAATAGATTCCATTTGCATTCTCTTTTATAGAAAGATGTATGAAAAACATAATGGTGACACATAATCAAATTTAATTAAAAGTTATTTTCTATTAACAACTGAGAACAGGTGTTTCATATTTTACTGAAAACAATTTATCTTAACATCATTATTGTTTTAAGTATTGTCATATTTTGGACAACTGTGATGCAATCGTTCCAAATTTATCAATATGACATTAAATAATAGTTTTGAAAGTGATAGGAAACTGCGACCTAGGTAACTGTCATAAAGAAACAGCAAACCGATAATATTTATATTCATATCAATAAAATAAAGGAAATCACTCTCTAGGAAAACGTTGTGTGCATTTGTCCGTCAAAGCGCACAGGGACCAGTCAATCATAAGGCACAGGGGCCAGTCAATCATAAGGCACAGGGGCCAGTCAATCATAAGGCACAGGGGCCAGTCAATCATAAGGCACAGGGGCCAGCTAATCATAATGCACAGGGACCAGTCAATCATAATGTACAGGGACCAGTCAATCATAATGTACAGGGACCAGTCAATCATAGGCATAGGGACCAGTCCACGGAGAACGGGAGTTAGTCACTCATAGGGAACTGATAGGGCATACGACATAGAATCAATTCACTATTATAGGCACAGGAACCAGTCCACTATTACAGGCACAGGAACCAGTCCACCATGGGGCAAAGGAACCAGTCCACCATAGGGCAAAGGGAACAATCACTCACTAGTTAACTAATCCCCAAAGGGCACACTAACCATACGGTAAACAGCATAGGGACCAGTACACTATTTTTCATAGGAACCTGTCCACCATAGTGCACAGAGACCAGTCCACCATAGGGCACATGGACCAGTCCACCATAGGAACCAGTCCACCATAGGACACAGGGACCAGTCCACCATAGGAACCAGTCCACCATAGGACACAGGGACCAGTCCACCATAGTGCACAGGGACCAGTCCACCATAGGAACCAGTCCACCATAGGACACAGGGACCAGTCCACCATAGTGCACAGGGACCAGTCCACCATAGGAACCAGTCCACCATAGGACACAGGGACCAGTCCATCATAGTGCACAGTGACCAGCCCACCATAGGGCACAGGGACCAGTCCATCATAGGGACCAGTCCACCATAGTGCACAGGGACCAGTGCACCATAGGGCACAGGGACCAATCCATCATAGGGACCAGTCCACCATAGTGCACAGTGACCAGTGCACCATAGGGCACAGGGACCAATCCATCATAGGGACCAGTGCACCATAGTGCACAGGGACCAGTGCACCATAGGGCACAGGGACCAATCCATCATAGGGACCAGTCCACCATAGGGCACAGTGACCAGTCCACCATAGGGACCAGTCCACCATAGTGCACAGTGACCAGTCCACCATAGGGCACAGTGACCAGTCCACCATAGGGACCAGTCCACCATAATGCACAGTGACCAGTCCACCATAGTGCACAGTGACTAGTCCACCATAGGGCACAGTGACCAGTCCACCATAGGGACCAGTCCACTATAGGACACAGGGACCAGTTCACCATTTGGCAATTGGAACCAGGTAAAATCCAGGTAAAAATCTACCATAGAGCAAAGGGACTAGGGCACATAAGGGCACTAAAGCCAATCCATGAGTTTCAATCAGCTGCGTCATTTCACCGTGGGCACCCAACAAGCGCCGGCAAACCATGCGGCGAGGAGGACTTATATATTCTCAATGCCTTTATCTTTACTGTAACTATATGGAAGTGTAATGCCGTAGTAGAGATAGAAGTGCTGGTTGCTTTCTGAGCGATGGAAGAGAAAAATATATATTCTCCATTACTGCACTATGATTACATGCATGCTCTCGCCATCACACTCAGTTTACACACTCATTTGCAGTCCTACACATAGGCTCATCTCCTCTATCCTGTACTAGCCTTGGAAATCTACTCTTGATTATGAATCCTCTTTGCCTGATACAATCTCTCATTGTATGTTTTGTAGACAAGTACCTTTATATTGTTATATTTTAGTTTTTGACATATATGCTTGAAAAGCATAATGTTTTTATTGAAACTATTGCTGATATTTTCAGAAAATCCTCATCGTTAATTTTATAACATGGATAGAGTGATATAATATTATAACCGATAATTAGGTCTGTGGAATAGTAAGGCATGAAATATGTATACCATATGTGGTCTATACCATGTGGTGGGAGATTAATTAATAGCATAACTGCGCTGATAAGTCATTGTCTTGAATATCCACTGACATCACCAGTGTATGCCAGATCCTAGTGTGGGACATGCGACATTTGTCTTGTGAAGTGGCTTGTCCATTGACTGATTGCTTGTTTTAACATCAAATGCATTACTAATGGTGTCACAGGGCAGAGAGGCATTGACATAAAAACACGGAAAAGTCTAATTCTTATTTCAGCATTGCCAGATACTAATATTTTTTTCCTTTAAATAAATCACACACACACACACACATACATATATATATATATTTATATGTATATATGTATATATATATATATATATATATATATATATATATATATATATATATATATATATATATATATATATATATATATATATATATATATATATATATATATATATATATATATGTTCATATGTATATATATATGTGTGTCTATATATATATATATATATATATATATATATATATATATATATATATATATATATATATACATACATATATATATATTAATGAACTATGTTTACAGGTCCCTTTCTATGATGTTAGTAAAATTCAAATTTGTACAAGTGGTATAATGTTCTTTTTTTTTAGCTGCATAGTTTTGCTTCAATTATAACAAATCAAACTGTTTCTGAATATTGCGTAATTGGTTTCAATTTATTACTTAATTTACTCCAATAATTAATGATGAATGTCGTTGTCCGAAGCGCCTTCGAAACTATAATACATCAAAATACATGATTGTTGGTATCAAAATATATAACAGTTGATTTTATTTGTTCTTTCCCAAGAAATTGGAACCTTTTGCAAATAAGCTGTAAAATTATGAAATCATGATAACAGACTTTTTTTCTATTTCACAATTGAATTTGAGATTAGAAACAATTGAATTTGATATTAGAAACTTAAATCCTAGTGCCATCTTAATGTGCCTACGTGAAAACTGTTCATTTTTTCTATGTATGGTGCGAACTATACGAAGAAAATGTCGAACAATCTTAGAATAAAATAAGTCTTAATTCAAGATAATAACTTAATTTACAAACTAGCTATTTTTTTAATAGTTTCGTCCCAAGGTATGAATTATCGTGCAAATAATTAACAAGAAAAATATGATGAAGTCATTCTTTAAGTGTCAATTTCAAAGTAAATAGTCCACAGTTCCCCGCTCTTCTCAAATACAGATCTGAGCTGATCAGTATTGTACTTTGCCACTTTTTTTAGGGGTGTCAAATCCCAAAACAAACAAACTTTAAACCTTACCTGTTGGAGCAAACAGAAGAAGCAAAGCAAGCCCCGCTGTATGAAGATGTCTCATCATGTGCATGATAGATACCCGGATGAACCTCCCGCTGTGTACCCTCCACCAGTGTCCTTGCCCCATCGTTCTGGTGCCACTATATGTTGAATCTCCCAGCCTCATTGTATATCTGTATAACTTTTGGGTGCTCACTATTGTTGCTTCGCGTGTAAATGCGTGGTGAGCTCACCCGCCATCGGCCTATATGGGGACCGCCTGCGTGAATATTACATGAAAAAAGTGGAGGCGGCTGCAGTCGTGATGCGATGCATATCTTTAGTCTCCCAGCCATTTATAAATACCCAGTCTAGTTCTGAGACGCACCCGGAACCGAACACTGTCATAATTTGAATGTTGTCAACTTCCAATATGATAAAAGTCAAGAAAAGAACCCCCAATAAGAGATATAATTGATAAATGGCTTCAGGAACAACAGATGGACGAGTGGGCACAAAAACCACTTTTTTTGTAATACTTCCGTTGATCAAGGTCAAGATAATATTATGGATAAGGAATAAATATAATGTTTGTGACTTTGGGGCTATTTACCAAACATTGTCTGGACTTTTCCTCGTTCGGTGCTGATGATGATTGCAGAACGTTAGCTTGTGTCTTGATAATTACTGTGTTTTTCTCAGTAACTGCTACTCAGAACCAAAGGCCCAGATTAATGGAAGGCGTTCTTGCCTTTGTGCAATTCTACTTTAGCAAATCAATCACACTCAAATATATTGTAATAGTGTAAAGAATTTTGAAATAAATTGGGTAAATTAGTGATCTTTTAACAAGGATTAGTCATATAAAGTTATCAAGATATGTAAAGTTATCAAGATATGCTGTATCTAATACATATGTATTGCTGGAAAAAAAATGCTCATAACTTGTCATAAATGAAATGTATGATTGGGTATTATGTGGCACGGCCTGGGTTGCTGGGTGTTGCATCAGGCGGGTTGTGCATGATAGGGGATGTGGAAGTACCTTGAGGAACTGACACCTTATCACCTGAGCCCCAATCCCGCCGCTAGGATACGGCGGGCGGTGAGTCAGTCAGCGCCCCCTTTTGAGACCTATCTTACCACTTGATGTGCGATATCCCTACCAGCCTCCCACACAACGGGTCTAATGTGTGACACAGGATGTCGGGAAGGGCCTGGAATTGTGAACCACTCCAATCTAGTTCCTATTCAGCTTGTTCATGGGCGGTGCAACGCAGATGAGTTTTTCCGTTTCGTACCCTTCATTCGCCGGAATGCGAGGTGTTGTAACTTGACCGGTGTAACACACGAGGTTACACATTGTTCACACATTAGTAAGAGTGGAGTTTCACACCTGTGGTCTGTGGCAGGAAAAAAGGCCCTCATTTAAAGCCGCGGACCACAAGTAGCAGGAAGTCCTATTTTCATTGGCCTGAATGTTCCAGTTACTTTACCTATCACGGTTAAACAATGTTAAGTTTTTACGGTTTTGACCTAGTTAAGAACCACATAATATGAAACAATAGATTTATTTCTACAATCACTTTTAAATGGGTTTTAAAACAAACTTCTCAGAACAGTTGTTTTTGTGCTACAAATAGCAGATGACAGGTGAGAGTAATAATTAACGTTTTGCTATTTTTAGCAGAACAAAATACTTTAAAATATCAAATGCTTTCTAGTTTCCAAATGAAACGACCTAATTCAAAGAAGCCTTAAAGAACGTGTAAAGTTGCCATAGAATTCACAAGAAAACTTAAACTAAATAATTCATATTTGAAATATATGGTACACCATATAAAATTGTAATTATAATTGTAAAATTGTAATTGTAATGACATTATCACCATCAGATATAAGAGCCAAATATTCTGAAGATATTCAGGGAGAAATGCTTTGATTGTGGGAGACATTCTCTAAATCACCGAACAAAAGTATGAAGCTTTTTGAATTTCCGCAATAAATTAATATGACATTGATGTACATCGTACATGCGTTGGCGAGGGAATGATGGGATGTAAATTTATCATGATATCTCTTAAACATTGTTGGTAGTTACATAATAAACAATAAGAACTGAGTAATAAGTTTGGTCATGGACACTATTACTCTGGACAACAATATGAATATGAGGTATATGAACTGTAGAGGCTTTTCCATCCCGCCCACCTGTTGATCCCAACATGCTAGCCTTCAATCATCAACTGAGCAACTGGCAAACCCAGAGCGATTGGGCAACAATGCATTATGTCATAAATTACCATTAGAATATTACATTTGGTCAATGTTTAACGCGTTCGCCTTAAATTGGAAACATCATCTTCTATGGTAATGTCCCTCTCATTAATGAAATGACCTTGAATGACCTTTTACAGGTGCATACATATATGCAATCGATCGATGTTAAACTCTGAAGACAAATACTTCCGGTAGATATTGATGAAATTTACACAACAGGTCAATTAATCAGATAAATTATGGAAGACAAATTATCTTACTCCTTTTCTTGTACATTTGATTTCACAAGATTCGATTGCCTTTTTATTTCAAGCAAATTAATAGAACTGTATCAATGGTGAAATATAATTCAACACATGCAACTGAAGTCAACCTTGCAATCATATATACGAAATGATAGTAATCGAACCAAATAATCTCTTATTTAGATATCTATTAGAGATTTTGGTTTAGAAAAAAGAAAACATTAGTTAGTAATATAATAGGAAAGCGGATAAGAAAGAATTCAATATGAATAGAATTTCATCCCACACACGTTTAACATTCTCACAAGTTTATATTTAACAT
The DNA here is from genome assembly GCA_949316495.1 of Amphiduros pacificus. Lineage (NCBI taxonomy): Eukaryota > Metazoa > Annelida > Polychaeta > Phyllodocida > Hesionidae > Amphiduros > Amphiduros pacificus. The sequence continues at coordinate 16,225,968 of OX439007.1, read as the reverse complement.
CTAAAGTTTTTCAAGGTGAAATCTATGATTACTATGATCTCTAGCATATTATGAGAATGATGATTCTTTTCAATGAGGTCAAACCTGGATGGCACTAAAGGTAATAATCAGATTAATCTGAATGAGAATTAATCAAAAATGAAAAATCCCACAACTCTTCATTAGGGCAGACGTTTAGCAGGTTTCAAGCAACCGTCATGCATTCATGCAACCATCATGCATTCATGGTCTATGCATTCTTACCATGCATGCCATACTGGACCCCGGGGTACTGTTTCTTAAATAAATACGATGTGCATAATATTGAAGGTAAACTCTGCATTTCGTGATGAGAAATTGTGATTAATCAACATGTTTTACTGGACCAATTTGACTTACTTTTAAGGCTATGAATCAAGTGGTGTATCAAATAGGCTGTGTGTATTTCAGTAAGCTCTTCTGAGATATGTTTCCATCATAAAAATTCTTGATGCTCTGAATCTTCACGTAACTTAAACAATATGAATTCCAAAATAAAAATATGTGTTGAGAAGAAAATGATTATTTTAATTAGTCTCTATCTGTCAGGCCTTATTTTTCTGTTCACCATTGGCCTCCATAAACAGGCTACAAAATACAAAATAATTAATTGAGATACTGTTGTTCTATATCTTAAGTACTTGAGAAGAGAATAATGATATATATTCATGTATAATATACAAATAAAAGAGATTTATCTTAGCGATTCATTAAACAACCGCTTAAAACATTTCTTGTTATATGAACATGTCGAAATAAAACCAGCATATCTTTTCCTTCAGAAAAAAATATGACTTTTGAAGGTGAAGAAGCGGTATTGAGTGTGTGCGGTAAAAATGTTGAATTAAGTTTAGGTAATAAAATTTTAATACTATTCTGCAAAACATTATACACTGCTTATTTTCCTAAACAAAATCACTGACGTTTTGAACAAAAGGCTTAGATCTGGGTATATTTGTGAATTAATGTTAGGCTAGGGGGCAGAAATGAAGGATACAGAACAGTGACAACGACGTTTTTTCCTGTGGTATTTTGCATTATAAATAAATAAGATTTAGTTACTTTCTCCATGTCAGCCTTTTGTATCTTTTGGTTTTTGTGAGAATCTTGATTTGAAAAATGAAATCGCAAGTTCTTGCTTAGCATAAAAGTAATTCCTCGCAGAAGATGTGGATGATTTACATTCAAACACCGGACTTTTATTTGATATTATAATCTTTCCATAAGAACAAATGCATAGAACTATGGCCATTGCTGAGATGAGAAAACTCTATTTTTATTGCAGAGGAGCATCGGTGCTATCTATTTAAGAGTGGGAGAGGAATGGCAGACAGGGCACATTAATAGGAAATTGGGACATTTTCCATCCTCACTGACATTGACAAAATCACCATAAGCGATCATACATGTCTCTTACATTTATATTAGCAATCTGATCTTGAATTTGATATTGGGTTTCAAACATTTTGGTTCAAGAAGTTTGTATCTAATACAATACCAACAGGAATGATAACCACAAATATATAGTGAAAATTCACTCAATAACTTTATCTGAAGTTAATTAAAAATATTTGGGGGCAATTCTGACGGTGATCTGAGAAGATTGCATTTTTTTCCACGGCAATTGGATTTTGAATATGATATTAGTTTTTCAATGTTTTAGGTTAGGGAGCTTTTTTATCTTAAACAAGACCCCACTACTTATAACCATATAAAGTATAAACGAAATCATTCAATACATATTTCTGAAGTTGATTAACAGTGTTGGGGGCGTTTTGATAAAAAGGAATTCTGATAGTGATCTGGTTTCCTTTTTTATTTTTTAATAGACTAGCACGATTCATCTTTCTAATACTTTAACAATCTTCTTATCTGTCCTGAATTTCAAAAGGTCTTAAACAAAAGAAACACAATTATTCTAGTAAGTACTTTGTTTTCTTCATGGGTGCAGTAGGCGACATAGAAAAGTGCTGCAAGTTTTGATACATGGGTCTGGGCAAGCGTTGGCCATATAGTATATTATGGTATTTGAACCTGACAAGGTGCCAGACTCATTCATCTTCTATGCCAGTGATAGATGAACAAACTAACTATACACTTTGCTCATAGTAGATAACTATATCCGCAAGAATGCAAGCTGCAGACATCTCAATGAGAACCAAGCCCTCTATACATATACCCCAGACAGAATGTGGTAACTTCAACTGTTACGTTCGCCTGATAGACCGGAAGTTGTTTCTCGGAGATCAATCATTATATATCCTGTCTATGTCATTTTCAAAAGTAAAATATATTGACTTGAAAGAACATATTTATAGTGAGTCCTGATGGTATATGTCTTTGTGAGTTTTGATTGAACGTTTTGATTTCACATTCACACTTTTTGTGCAATAGAGAATTGCAATATTCAATTGCAGTATTCAATTTATCCAATTTATTCATTTTTCGAAAATTCTTGGAATATTACTGGTAAACAAAATAGAGACTGCTTTTAAAGACTTACATGGTGTAATATTCGATATTTCCAAACACATTAAAAAGTATTTCATCCTCTATGATATCGGATCTGGGCAGATGTTGGAATTTACCTTGGTAGAAGGTCATTACGCAAACTGATCTATGAAAATAATGAAAAAAAACTTTGAACATTGTCTTTATCAACATCCTCCCACTAGAATCAAGACGGAATCCAATTTGCTACTATTTTAGAATTTTTTTTTTCAAACTGCTAAAACTTTGATAAAACAAATTACAGCCAAGAACAAATATAATTCTAAAGAATAGCTATTGTCAGAGTTAAGAACAAAGTTAGACCATGTGATTGTGAGTTATAACTAACCTCATTCTTCAAACTGCTATAAGGTATCTGAAGGAGGAGCGAGAAATCATACACAATCCATACCAAACTTAAGCATAGGCGAATGGCACAGTGAGAAATATTCATATCAAAATCAAAAACAAAAAGTGGTGTTCCACGTGTAACACGGATTGGAAAAAATACTAAACAGAAAATAACGAAATGGATACATAGAAAAAAAAACAAAAAAAAATAAAAATGAAAAATAAACTAAAAAAATCTAAAACAACAAAACAGATTACAACAAATAAGAGAAAAATAGGCATTTGGAAAATCAATACAGTCAGAAACAGAAACAAGCGATTTCCAGGTTTGTTATGAAGATAAAGGTGTGGTAGTATGAGCAACATATGTGGCAATTTACCTTTATCAATGTTTAGGTATGATTCTTCCACAAGAGAATCGACACAAGTCATTTCAATTAATAAACCAGATATTTAGATCATATATCTACAATAATTGAAAGAAACAAACATCCAAAAATCAAATTTACTTCAGATGATCTACTAGCTGATTGATTGCTTACTGGTTGATTACATGAATGATTTTAAAATTTCTCAGGAAGGATCTCAAATCTTTGGATTTTGAACAATGTCTGAAACTGCTTTTTGGAAAATCTATTTTTTTTTAAATCATATTGATCGAAAGCAATTTTAGTAGTGGTAAATGCAATATCAAGGTTCGTCGATCTTGGAACTCATATCAATGAATATCAGCTCATGTCATTAGATTTTGACTATAAAGTAGCAAAAGTGTAAATTTGTCCCATTACAAAGGAACATTTTGACTTAATTGTATGATATCTTTCATGATAATGAGGAACTATGATACAAATATTATAGATGCGTCTAAATGTAAATTTGTCCCATTACAAAGGAACATTTTGACTTAATTGTATGATATCATTCATGATAATGAGGAACTATGATACAAATATTATAGATGCGTCTTCGAGATATAAGATCTTCACAACATAGGCGTTGTAGTTTATTGTGATTTAGACCTCAAAAGTGGAATAGATCTACCTAACTCAGCTGCAGGGGGCGGTGGAGGATGCATGGTTCGGTGCTTACAGGATATTGGTCATGAATGCAGGCAAACATGTACAAACATGTGTCCTGTCATGTCGGACAATTTGTACAGAGATGATCACAGTAAAATAATATTAGGAAAGTAAGCTGTTATGTTATGCTAACATTTGGCATCGCAGAGTTATGATGGGGTGCCCCCCCTCAGGGACCTAACGATACCATAGGCAATACCTATATAATTCTACAGGATGGCAGTTATACCTCTGTTGTAATGTACAAAACATCAATCATTCTTAGCCTTCAATTAACATGCATGTCAATACCATTTGGCATAATTAGGGTGACATAGAAATGATTGTTTGAAATGTTTGTATTGCTTAAGCAATGTTTTTTGTTCAATTGTCTCATCGGAAATGGTATATCAGCCATAATGGGTGAAGGATGAGCCCACGTCACAATGCACAATAATACTTTATGAACCACCCCAATAAATCAAGGTTACATAAAATATTTTTGTTTATGATACAGTTTGGGTCAGATTGAACTCCAAAGAATGAAACGTACCCGATGGCCCTGTTTAAACAACCCACACAAATCAAATGGCTTGGGGACACAGAGTGCGGGCGGTCTGGGCCATCTGAGTGACATGAGATGAGAAGTCCTTCTGCCCAGGCTGGGCGATAACAGGGATACCACGGGAATTACACCCATATCCTCGAGATCACAAATGTCCCGGATGCATTTGATGCTCAGATCAAAGAGATTCTCAATGTTTTCTTCTTGGAGCATGTATATATATATATATATATATATATATATATATATATATATATATATATATATATATATATATATATATATATATATATATATATATATATATATATATATATATATATATATATATATTTTGGGGGAATAAGGTGCAAAATCATATCGATTTAACATGAATACACTTTATATTTGTGACATTGCTTGAATATTGCGAAATTAAACTTTCATGTTAGAATATTCAATCTTCCACAAGGGTTATTCTGAGATCAAATGGGTGTACAGCCGGGATGAAAATAGTATTTCGTGCATTCAACACTTAAGTAGCACCTTAATACTTAGTGTTATCCAATCACCAATCGGCAAAGCCCAGATAGGTGATCTGGAAGGGTTTGTGGAACATGCAGGGTCTCTTCTGTTTCAACCAAGGAAAAGTTTGGTGGAGTTGATAGAGCTCTAGTGGAGTTGATAGTCACCAGCTGCAAAAACTGAGTCAAACCCATTTAAGCGACCAAATTGAACCCGTTTGAGCTGCCGTTTAAATGGGTTTGACTCTGAAAGAGTTGGGTTTTAAAAAAATCTCATGCAAACTCAGACCTCTCCAGATCACCTATCTAGGATTTGCCGATTGGTGAATGGAGAATTCTACTTAATACTTGACTATATGTTGACAATTGGCTCTTATCGACTTTTTTCCTTGGGTCTTTCTCATTCACTTCGGTCCACGGGCCATGGCGCAGTTGGTTTGAGCACAAGTTTAATACCAGTGGTGATCCAAGTAATTAAGGTAGCACTATATCTTCTACAAGTTAGACTCGTCATGAAATAACAATAATGTTGAAATTGACGAAAATTCAAACTCATGCACTCAAAGTAGCAAATGCTATAATCATAAATCTTCCAAAGGTCTTGCAAAAGTGAATAATGGTTCTTAGTTCCTTTAACATTGCTTTTATTTATCTTCTACCAAGAATGCCTGGCACCATGAAGGTGAAACCATTAATCCGCAGCTCAGAAGAGAGTCTCACCTCGCTGTATTGTACAAGCCAATTATTAATCCATGGAGAAAGAGGATTGTGTTTATTTCCAACTCGATATTGACGATAGTGAAGGGGCTATACTTTGGTCTTTGCTATCATTTGTTTATTTCCGTGTTATATTCTTTGTTTTCATGATGTCTCACTTCTTGCTTTGCTTTTGGACGTTTTACAGGTGAGGAGGCATTTACAATGTTTTTAATGGGGCATATGATAGTGGGCCGAGACCTATTAACACTCTGGTTTCATTTGGAGGTTTCTAATAAAGTTACAAAATAGAAGAAGTAAACATTATTACCATTTTTCTACAGATAAATTAAGACCTTGATGGCTCATATAACCATAAATAACATTCATTCTTTTGAGATTGTGTCATAGTTCTCAGGAATGACTGTAGAGCAAAATAAGAATAATCTTTGAAATAACATAATTCTAAATATTTTTATTCTAAGATATTCAAGTAAAAAGGTCAAACTAGATTAGCACAACCTTGATAACTCATAGGCATGTGGCCTTTTGTTTGTAGGGCTACCAGAGGCAAGGGACAGGCCATTATTCATTCATGGGGGTGGAGGGGAAAAAATTGCTGTTTTTGTTTTGTTTTTTTTTTGTTTTTTTTTTCGGCACTCAGCCATTCCCAATTTTTTTGTAGGTCACTTGGGCCATCATGTTTTTCCCTAGGGTCCAAACATCCTAATTTTTATATTTATATCGGTGTAAATGATTGTATGATTTATTAGAAAATTATACAATACATTATTTAAACTAATTCACAGTTTATACAACCATTTCAAGTAGTCATTTATTGAAGTAAACCTCATCTGCCTATAAAGTCCTGGGTGCCAGGAAATGTGTCCTATTTGCCATGAGTGTGGTCACATTAGATATGGGCACTTCATGGCCACATGAGTGCCAACTACATCACCTGGACACCACATATTTTTCCAGACATCAGGCAGTTAAAGCTGCCCTAGGTTGACAACCGATTTTGTTTTTTTTAAATAACCATCGCCTAAGCACCTTTTAGGAAACTGGAACAAATGTTCAAAATTGGAATGAATGTGACCGGGGTATAAGACCTGATATATGCAAGATAAGTTTGTGCTCATTAGTTGTGGACAAGGAGTGGGACAGCAGACATCTTAATTATTGGTATGTCATTAAGCCCAGCAAATTCTTGCTATATCTTAAGATTAAGGCTTTGGTTACAATATAAGATAATGGTTACAATTTAAAGCGTGTGACCAAGTCAAGGTCGTAGTTGAGGTCATTCTATCTAGGCCTTCATGGGATGCATGTGTGGTAAAAATATTGAGCCTGTATCTAAGATCGCTGATAAGATAGCAAAATGTCAAAATTCTGTTGACAGACAGACCGATGGACCCAAAAAGCCTGATACTATGGTCCCATACGCTGTTCAGGCATCAGGAGCTTAAAATTATCAATAAATATTGGTATAAGATTGGTATTCTCAATATTGTTTTCTATATCAAGTGATCTCACCAATGTTGTTTTTCAACTTTCCTCCACCCACCCTGAATGAATAATGGTTCGCCCTAAAACAGAAGAAAGTCAAGGACCAATTCCCAGGTGTGAATGCTCCACTCTTTTAAAACGATTGGTGGGATAAAGGACAAATTGAGGCTTTAAATAATTAGTGGTAATGCTAATATCGTAAATGAGAAACATATATTTCCATTTATCTCAAGGGCATGATGTTAAACAATTATGTGATTTCCTTTGCCTTTAAAAGGCCTTGCTTGCTTGTAATTTGCTTAAAGACAGGACCGTATTCCTAAAACAATATGAGACAAATTGAAATGCTGAAAGAATCTATAAAACACACAAAAATCTTGTTTTGTCTAAAAACTCTTACATTAAACAAACCAAAATTACAGTCAATATAATATCATGATATGCCGACGGTAGTGTTCGTCGCAGAGTAAAACGCCACTGTCGCCAACTGTATTTGGCAACAATGAATATTTCAGAACTCATACAGCCATGCTACATGTAAGTTGACTTGTGCCCCATGTACCTGAGGCAGAACTATTGCATTTGGAGTGACCTTCATCCGACTTGTGCAAATCAATCCCTCCCACGCATTCAATACCAAACGACGCTTAAACAAATATAAAACACAATGGAGTGTATTTGGTTTCTATTTATAGACTTTCTCTTTAACGTAGGCTACACATTACTACATATTTTCGTATCTTATTTGTTTACAAGAAATCTCAGAAGATATTATACAAGGCAATTATTTCAGTCTGGAAACAAACACAAAAAATGAATATTATTACTGTATGATTGCTTTAAACGTGGCAATAATAAAGTGCATTGAGGTTTTCCCAGAGCAGCACTCAGATCAAGCATTGGGATTATTGTCATATTTGACCGGGCGACGGCTAAGTATTTAGACCTGTCATTCATGTAACAGTAATTCATTGTCCTTTCCTATAAAGACCATTTTGATATGATCCTTGACACTGAGGTATAGCCACATTACTCTGTTGGTGAACAGGGATTCACATTTTAAGTTACACCTTGAGGATCAAAAGCATTTGTAACTCTCTGTCCATCTCCAGCAAAGACATTTTAAAGCGCACAAAGTGAGAAAAGAATTACTAAGCAGTAAATTATAACATATATTTTAAAATGCATCATATTTTAATTAATAGCAGGTTGTTCAAATCTCAAAAGTACTTTCTACTTCTCGTTGAAATTTGTATTATCATGATCATAATTATAGTCTGTTTTTTATGATGATTGAAAGGACATATCTGGGAAGTCTAGTACTTTACCCTATTGCTACCTACTACTATTAAAAGTATATTGTGCAAAACAAAGCATTTTATTGCATTAATGGCATCAGTATAATGGCAATAATATACTTGTCCAGGATCTGGTCCTCATTTGAGATATTCTGATAATTATTATATTTCCATCTCGATGATTTCTTTTGTTTCTGATTAATCTTGCAGTTTTCAATTCTGCAGAAATAAATATGCTATCTATATTTAAGGTAATGGCGATGCATATTAACATGCAGGAAGGAATGATTGGGTGGTGTATAAGCTATTATGCCCCTCCGATGGAGTTCAGAGGAACATTATTTCATCAATTGTGAAAAAAAGCATTTCTTTCTTGCTAAACAAAAATATTTTATCACAGTATAAACTATATCAATAAAATATATATGCATTGTATGAGTTGGTCTCATCCCCTTGAGATCAAAGCAATGACAGAAGAGAATACATTCTTCATTTGCACTGCAAGCACGGACTACAAAGTCAAATCATTCAATTGACATTGTCCGCATATAATTACAACAATACTTGACGGATGAAGTCTTGTTATTTAGCAAAATACATTGGCGTGAATACGGATCTGCAGATCACAAGTCGATTGTGTGTTCTGACAAAGTGGACAATTGCGGTGTGTATGGAAGTGTGGCCGGTAGCAGAGCCATCACTTTGCTAATTGTCTCCTCTTTCAACGTGGTCATATATATGCAGACTGTCCGTGCGGAAAGCGTGCAAGTCTGCCTCGGCCAGTGCATATCCATCATGGCGTGTGAACCTTATACTTTCACGTTTCCACCTATCGTTTTTCTGTTTGTACATCATATATTTCTATGGCAGATGTGTATATGTTGTTTTTGAGATCGGTTCTATAGCAATTATAGATGTCCCATTTGTCTATACAATGCGCTTATGTTAGGACTCAAGAGAGGGTGTTTGGTATTCACCAGGGGTCGCACTCGTCGCCATACAAAGGACTGGGCCAGATGACCAGCCGATCTCTGGGGTTGCTTCTATTAACTGCGGGACTGGTGTCATGGAGATGTTCGCCCTTCCACGGCGTCCCTGGTCCCGGGGGTTTCAATGTCAGCAGATAATTGTTTTGTAAGGTAAATGTCTTGTAGATATGGATGGCCATCATTGACCTAACCTTGGAATCATATGTCAAAAGATCCCTTTCTTAATTTACACAGTAATAGCTGCTGAAGTATATTTGTCAAATAAGATCGGCAACTCTGTCTTGTTGGGTATAAACAATTAGCCTTTTTATGATTATAGTTCCCATAATAAATATCACCACAAAATAGAAATCCTAACCCAAAGTTATACAGTCCTGCAATCAAAGTGACAATAAACGTTAGCAATAAAGTCCATCATGATCACGGCAGCAGCATGGTATATTTGTTTGAACATATCTCTATTTTATAGATAGTTCCAAAACATCAACTCCTCCAAACACGACTTTATGGGTGGGATATGCAGCGGTTACAGCATCATCGCCTTACTTCTCTTAAGAATACATTTATCATGTGTCTGTTGGAGTTGAAGATGCAGATTTGCTCACACCAGATTGATGAGAGGTCTTCAGAGTTATGAGGTGTGTATAAAGCAACAATAACCGCCCCGGGGTACATAATACCCAAGCTTATTGGGCAATATAAGCTTGTGTAATGGTGCTCTGGTCAGTTTACACAGTTTCGGTGTACACAGGGGTACAACTCTGGCACGGCTACTGCCTAATGCGCTGAGTCATTCCACGGACATAACAACTAACCATAAAGTGATCCCAGCTCCGTCATTGACCAATCTGTGGCTATTGGACACATCATTCCTTATTGCTCATTGGGTTAGTAATCTGTACAATGTGTCATTTCCTTATTGGTCCCTAACTTTGGTTGTGATACACTTCCACACCTTCTCTGCTCCAAACTCATTACGCTTCCAAGAAGGAACTAAGATGATTCGCAACCATATCACAGTGCCGCTGTAATGCTGGACACTCAAACCTTTAATACACATATAGATATATATCCACTGAAGCTTTAATATATATATATATATATCGATATATATCCACTGAAGCTTTAATATGTATATAGATATATACATATATATATGTATATATATATATATATATATATATATATATATATATATATATACAGTGAAACTTTAATATACACATGAAAAAATGATGTATATATAATCTCAATGGCTGAATAATATATTCAAGTATGCTAACCAATTTTCTAATAAAAGTAGAAGAAAACATATGTGCTCCTTATTGAAAACGCACATATAGAATCATAATCTGAAAAATATATTTATTGCTGCGAACTTGCTGCGAATACAAATAACAGATAGTAATTCAATATGAAGCTCAGAAGAAATCATCTTGTTAATTCCAAAACAAAACTACGTCTTGTATAAACTTTCAATGATATTTTGAGGCGATCCAGTATAAATTGTCACTACTTCTACTTGATGAAGCTGAATCACCTAGTCCTTATATAGACAGTTTATGTCCAGAATTGATGAATTGGGATTGATTTTTTAGACTATTTATTAGATTTTGTACAGTAAAAATCTTGTGATTAATTTTGAAGTTTGCTCCTTGTATGAGGCAGGCTGTGGCCAGGAGTTGTGATTAATACAACAGGATTATTAGCAATTTTCTGGATCACTGCATTTCCATCAAGTTATGTCTGTATGCTTTGATGATGTTAAAGTCGGGAAATCTAATAAGTTTGATATTGTATACCTTGTACATACTCATCGCTCTATGTGGGTAAGTACTTCACTAAAGGTTTCATGGGATCATGGGATCATGTCCTCTCCTTAGCAGATCCTGGTATTTTACTAGGCTCTGCAAGTAAAGGACTGAAACGAAAATTCCTGATTATATTCTTATGGGAAAAACTGCTAAAGCAGGTCTAATCATGAAATGACTGAAATAAAGTGAGGATACAAAATGGGCATGTACACGTGTAAAGTTCTGTCATTGTGCATGAAAAAGAGCCAACCAATTGCAGAGCTGTATGGTAAATGCATGTTAATGTGAGGAAAAAGATTTCAGCAATTTCATGTCATTTGTGGCACTACCTCGCCATGCAGAGTTGGAATCATGGGATTATATTCTAGACCATCCTAATTGTGTTTAAATGGTAAACACCTTTGTGACCTGTTTTTTTTCCCAAAAACATTCTCTGGATGACTATGAAACCCGGTAGTATGTTTTCTTCTGTTCGGGCCTAATGTCACCAAGCTTCTCACAATGGCCAGAAAGATCCTAACTGCACTTCCCGGGAAGTAAAGTATTTTGTCCCGGGAAGTAAAGTATTTTGTCCCGGGAAGGAAAGTATTTTTCCCGGCAGCAACTTTGTCTTTATGCGGTTGCCAACTTCATTAACCAAATTTTACTTTTAAAGTATCAAATATTACTATTAAAGTATCAAATTTTGCTATTAAACTATCAAATTTTACTATTAAACTATGAGATTAAAATTGTCTTGCGAAGTGTGACTTTTCTAGATCTTGGCATTTAAGTTAACCATATTATAATATTGGAACCTCATGAGCAGTTGATATTAAAAGATTACATATTATGAATAAATTGTAAAACTGTTCACCTAAATTGCATGTTGTTTTCCGTTTAATTACAGATCGCATTGTTCTTTGGAAAGTGAAAACACACTTGTTTGTGCATTCTAGATAAATACAAATAGGTATTGTAATTGTCATCAACACGTTTTCAACGACAAAAGGAAATGAAAATGTATTCATATTCATTTATTTCATTACGCCCACCTACGCACCTTCTGGTATTCTGTGTTGTGCAAATGTTACCAACCCAAAGCGTGTTATTCCCGTAAGACGTATCATATACATTTTGCCTCATTTTGAGATACAACCAATTGAAAAGTTACTCTGCATGTATGTTGAGGTCGAATAACACACTACCTCTGCGAATAAGCTTTTTGTGGTCAAGTATTTCACACATTATATTAAACAATTACCACACAAATGTGCAATTGGCTCTTGTATATGTTCATGCGTACAACTATAGATGGGTACATGCCCATTTCAAATGTTCAAAAGTATCTTATTAAGGATGATTTCTAATTTGATTAGGGGAGTGAATTTTGTGTTTGGACAATTAGCCTTGTCTAGCAAGAAAAAAATCAGGATTGTTCTTTTCTTCCCCTCTTGGAGATTAATGGTTCATCACATGAGTATATTTGTCTGATTATTTTAGTATACGTGTCATTAACATGTATATTCATGTCATGTTGTATTCACTTTCTAATCATAACAATGACACCAATTGGCCGTATTATATTACACGTGACAAACTCATTGCCTATTGGATGCCGAAAAATGCTTCTACTTGGTGTGGTTTCCTTAAATTGTCATGTCTGGCCTTTACTTGCAGAGCCTGGTAAAAACTCAGGATCTGTTAAAGACAGAGATGACTTTTACAGAAAATGGAGAGAGGTGATGTTTATTCAACACAACTTATACTGCGTCACTACACAGTGCCAAACACACTTCGTGCGTTGCCTTACCAATCCTGTAGTTCGGGTCATGATTTCTTTACGTTGTTGAGCAGGGAACTGTCCTGAGTTGAATTGATATTTGTTCATCAATTTTCCATGAAGCTTTAAAGAATGATAAACCCTCTACAGTGTTTCTGTTTTTGCTATTGCACTGAGTTTCAGATGTGAAACCTACACTATTTGAGATGTAGTGGTAATGAATCACTGGAAATACAGTGAAAATTGCTTCATCTACTTTAAAAAAAGAAAATAGTTGAGGGGAATAGTGTGTGGGGCCTACACACTTTACAATTTGGGAGAAATAATCCACTGAAACAGTGGATTAAAATTACTTAATGAAGTGCTAAAGACAAATCACTGATGAGTATTTTTTGTAAATGGGACCCAATGCAACTATTAGGGGGCCCAAATTTAGACATACAGATAGTGAAGAAAAATGTTTCTTTGACCTAAATCACATCATATTTTGGATATAGGGCCCACGGCCATATACAGTCGTTATATATAAACAAAGCTGAATTTTGAAATATAAAAGTTGGCATTTCCCCTCTGAAATCCATTTTGCATATATCACAGATCCATTTGATAAAAGTGTATGATTAGGCAAACATTCGGAAATATTTAATTAAAAGAAATGTAAAAGCAGGAACACATATTAGGTAATCACTATCATTTAGATATATGTTATTCAGTTAAAATATAAAGGTTTGATATCTGATTTGATTAAGAGGTCATTGCTGATATAATATGATCAGTATGTACCTCGACGCGATAATCTTTGTTATGTCATCTTATCCCTTAAACAAGTTATCATTATTTTACAATGTATTAATAAAACAATAATATTAATTAAACACAATTTTATGGGCTTTGTTTTTATTTGGTGATTTATTCTTACACAGAACATAGAACCATAACGAGGTTGTTGCAAACATGTTTTAATATGTTGTAAATTATCACTCTCAGTTATCACTGCATTTTGTGTCACTGTTATAACCCCAATAAACTTAAAATATTTCTTTGGTTACTTTTGGCTACTTATATTTTCAATCCCCATTTAGATGTATATAGTTTATGAATAATCTATGAGACACTTGTGGTACATTGACATTCCACTTCTTTAAAGGACAGTCTATAATAGAATGAGACATTTCTTTGTTTTGCTTTTAAGGTTTTATATATTTCAAAGCATATTACATCGTTTTGTAAAATCTGCCAGTTGTATTTCTTCATTATTAAAACAGATCAAATCTCCCTGATGAATCTCATGGCATTTCAAACTGTAAAAGCCAACACCGTACAGAGAATCAAATAATATAAACATGGTAAACATTTTTAATTCGAAATTTAAAGAGATTGTAATTTCATAGATTTATTTTCAATTTGTGAATGTGTGACGCATGCATTACAGGAAAAAAAATCGGAACCTTCTTTTATGAGTAAAATTGCCACATATCTAATCTATATTAATGCAGATCTGTATAGAATAGAGGACATAATTTTAAAAAAAAACATGAACAGTGAGGCAAACTGGGATCGGCTGAACAAAATATTTGTCTTGTGATTTGAAAAAATATAATTGGGAAATCATGAAGTATAATTTTGTTCTGCATGAATCATTCTGTTGATGGGTAATGGCGCAGATATTTGATACTTCAAATGTATTTATGTGACTGGAAATAATACCCAATATTGCAGGTCATATGCAAGTATGAATCCACCACAGAGATTACAGACCTGAGCAATCATTGTTGTCTTTATTACTGGATATTGAGACTAATGTTGAAATTCATTGCAGATGAATCATAACTGTCTGCAACAAGCAGCAAGCTGTCAATCAACCAGATAGCTTCACCTCTTAATTGGTAAATCACCTATCTTCAAATATTTGGTTTATGTGCATGTGATTTGGTGAATCACATTAGGTTCATGAATATTTGTGGGTCATGCACTAAGGTCAGTGGCCAGAGAGTTATATTTATCACACTGTGCCCTCCCACCTCGATCGCAGTGCCCCCTGGCAATGGTTTTCCTGCCAAAGTACCTCACAAACACAAAGGTTTGTGTGCCCATGTGCCAAAATGCTTAATCAAGGTCAAAAGGTCAGGTAAAAGAGAGAGGTGAGGTCATGTTTTCAATCCCTGATGACGATGGTTTGTGGTTTGAGACATTACATACATGTTGCAGCAAACATAGGAAGTTGCAGGGCCCCGGATGAAGGGCGGTGGTGATGAGGTCAGTCACGTGAGTCACGTGAGTCATGTGGCCAGACCATACATGTACTCGCTCACCTCACACCTAGACGTGGTGCACCAGGTGCGCAAACACTCGATGTACCACACTTCCTGATGCCTGCCACTGCATCAATCAGACGCGCCATCACTCACTCAAAGCAAAACTCACCATTGCAACAGCAGAGAACACACGGAGAAGGCCTCAAGCGGTCCTTGAGACAAAATATTACAAAGCACATTATGCCGTGAGAGGTTTCATGTTTCTCTGATTTTCTGCTCACAATCAAATTCAGCAATAAAACAGTAATGTTTATTTTTGACGTCAATCAGCTCCTCGTGCTGATGCCTAATTGTTCTTATGTCATTTCTCAAATGGCCGGCTGACAATGTAAATTTATTTATTTTTCAACTTAGATTTACACCCATTATTTTTTCTCTATTTTCTCATCACCATGACATCAGACATGCAGTAATAATTTGAAAGTAAATGAGTAACAATTTACGATTTGGCACTGGGAGACATGCTTTACTTTATGATCATACTCCAGTTATAATAGCACGTATTTGGAAACTTAACCAATCAGACGTTGAGTTAACATTAGTGTTCTCCAATCACCCATCGGCAAAGCCCAGATTAAGTTAACATAGCATTGGAAGTAGCATTGGAAGTAGATATTGACCAATCAGAAATTGTTTAACATGGAAAGTTTACATGGGATGTAAAATTGACTAATGAGATGTTGTGTTGGATTCATTTCTCGTTTTTTTGCAATTTATCAACTTTATTTCATTTTAGGTTTTCTAAATATCCAACACAATTACTTATGTTATGTCTCGAGACTCATGTCTCCAAATAACATGCCAATTAAAACTCCTAGAATATTGTATGGTTCCATCATCTAAAATTGTGACAACATCTGTAATATAAAGTAACCATGACAACACCTACGGTAAACAATGGTTAGATCGAAAAAGTTGTTTTCTTTCATGGATTATGGTGTATTTACCGACACTCTGGAAAGCCAACCTTTTCTTTTTGTAATTAATACAAATTTGCTTTAAAATACATTTAAAAATCTTTGAAAGCACCGAAACCAAATGACTGCGAATTTTATCTGTCAATTCTCTACCTTGGAATATGCATTAGCTTTTTGTCAAATAAAATTTATTGAACCATCAAGAATTTATTTGAAGTCTTTTTCAGGTGATGTTTTTATAAGCTCTCAATGAATAAATATTCAGCAACAGTGATAGGATAAAAAATCTTAAATATTATATTAATACATAAAAAGCCATGGCATCAAATCTCATAACTCAAAATTATTTATATCAGTCGAAATTCTGGTATGTAAAATCATCATCATTAACATTGTTACGGTAGAGTGTAACTAAAACATAAGCAACTAAAATAACCCATCCACTTCCGGTCCAGAATTCCTATACAATGTAGGCAATGTTCTGAATAAATATTTCGGTGTCAGTATCAATTGAATCTACTGTAAAATCAAGGCAGCCTGTCACAACGGCTGGCGAGTGTGGCTCATCAATGACAAATCACGTGATGATGAATGGATGCGAGTGTCACGTGACCAGCGTCTCTCCCAGAAGACACGTCCTCTTCTATTAGGAATTGTCTCAACCCAAACATGTCACATCCGGGTCTTGCCATTCACTCTGGGGAGCATACATTGCCACCAATTCAACAATTGAAATATGATATGTGGTCACAGAAGGGAGTTGTTCTCACATCCAGTCACCCTCAATGACTTGGCAATTTGTAGAATATAATTACCAATGCCATTTAAACATTTCTAGACTCTCAGTCATCAATACTAAGAAGAGAAAATGTATGTTATGGGTTTCTAGGAAAAGGCCCAGCTTTTTATTGGGCAAATGGTTCATGCGCAAAAGAATTGAGACTGTCAATAGACATCTATATGTTGAACCATTTTAGCTTCGAATTGTGTTTGTTAATGGCATTTATATCGACAAGCTATATTTGGTCTGTTAATCTACTCATAGAAGAGTGGGAAATACCATTGACGCTTGCAGAGCCCCCTATTAATCGAAGGTATCGCTATCTATACTTTACAAGAACACTGACAGGGGATGTCATTTGAAAACAAAATATGTAACCAAGCTTTTCTTGTTGTGATCACAATACAAAGTCACATATTGTAAAATAACAAAACCGATCAAATTTTGAAAAGATGAATAACTTTATTGCACACCAAAATTGATCTTTAAATACATCTTGTTATTAAATGTACGAAATGAACAAAGGTTGTATTAGTTGACTATGTGATATTACATTGGCTTGATTGAATTAAGTTTAGTAATTATCATTCAGTGGTTCACATATAAATTACGATATTTGTTAATGTAATGATATTACTGTTTGCCTTGCATCCTGACGGCCACTGCTGCCACAAAGGCCGCTCCCCGTCCACTGCCGTCCTCAGCCAGGATTAACTCACACTGAAACAGAGAAACTCACACTGCAACAGAGAAACTCACACTGAAACAGAGAAACTCACACTGAAACAGAGAAACTCACAGTGCAACAGAGAAACTCACACTGAAACAGAGAAACTCACACTGAAACAGAGCGACTCACACTGAAACAGAGTAACTCACACTGAAACAGAGAAACTCACACTGAAACAGAGTAACTCACATTGTAACAGAGAGACTCACACTGAAACAGGGAAACTCACTGTGCAACAGAGAAACTCACACTGAAACAGAGTAACTCACATTGTTACAGAGAAACTCACTGTGCAACAGAGAAACTCACACTGAAACAGGGAAACTCATACCGAGACAGAGAAACTCACAGTGCAACAGAGAAACTCACACTGAAACAGAGAAACTCACACTGAAACAGGGAAACTCACACTGAAACAGAAAAACTCACACTGAAACAGGGAAACTCACACTGCAACAGAGAAATTCACAGTGCAACAGAGAAACTCACACTTAAACAGAGAAACTCACATTGTAACAGAAAACCTCACACTGAAACAGGGAAACTCACAGTGCAATAGGAAAACTCACACTGTAACAGAGAGACTCACATTTAAACAGAGTAACTCACACTGAAACAGGGAAACTCACTGTGCAACAGAGAAACTCACACTGAAACAGAGAAACTTACACTGAAACAGGGAAACTCACAGTGCAACAGAGAAACTCACACTGAAACAGAAGAACTCACACTGCAACAGAGAAACTCACACTGCAACAGAGAAACTCACAGTGCAATAGAGAAACTCACACTTAAACAGAGAAACTCACATTGTAACAAAAAAACTCACACTGAAACAGGGAAACTCACAGTGCAATAGGAAAACTCACACTGAAACAGAGAAACTCACACTGTAACAGAGAGACTCACACTTAAACAGAGTAACTCACACTGAAACAGAGAAACTCACACTGAAACAGGGAAACTCACACTTAAACAGAGAAACTCACACTGAAACAGAGAAACTCACACTGAAACAGGGAAACTCACTGTGCAACAGAGAACTGACACTGAAACAGAGAAACTCACAGTGCAACAGAGAAATTCACACTATAACAGAGAAACTCACACTGAAACAGAGAAACTCACACTGAAACAGGGAAACTCATACCGAGACAGAGAAACTCACAGTGCAACAGAGAAACTCACACTGAAACAGAGAAACTCACACTGAAACAGGGAAACTCACTGTGCAACAGAGAAACTCACACCAAAACAGGGAAACTCACACTGTAACAGGGAAATTCACAGTGCAACAGAGAAACTCACACTGAAACAGAGAAACTCATACTGTAACAGAGAGACTCATATTGAAAGAGATACTCACATATAGGTTAAGATCTACTATCTAGAGTTTGCTTCCACAAACTAAATGTGCACATGTATGTGTGAAAACAAAAATGACAACACTCACATCATCTGGTAAAAATTGTCATTCAGATTAAATTTTATGATATAAGGTCACATCTGCTGAGAAAATGATATCAATTTTGATGACGTTGTTCAGTGACTTTTTTTAAACTTTGCTATAAAATCTAAACAATGGCACAATATTACAGGATTCCAATTATATTTTTAGCAATCAATTGTTTTTACCCCTTTTCAGATGCAGATGTGTGGTTTTGTGCATATCATTCATCAATGCTTTAAAATATAGTGAAAAGGACAGAAGGAATCTCTATTACACGAGAGCTTAAATTGAAATCATGATAAAACTAGATAGTTTGTGAATGGCACGAAATAAAAGTCAGCACAGTATTTAATGCATACATATTTTGTGACATCAGGAAGTCAAAGTATCCTAGTTACATAAATAATACTAAAAACATTGTACAGGAATCATGTTGTTGCAATAGGTGATAAATTAAATTATGGCATTTATGTGATTTTGCAAATCTGCTCCTGTGACTTGAAAATATCACCAAATATCAAAATCCTATTCAGTCTTTAAATAGGTCACTGTAATCTAGTGATATCGAAAACCCCTCAAAGCCAGCCCTAGTTCAATCACATCCCTAGTTCAATCACATTTGCCAAGTTACATCGATATTTCTTTCAGTCAAGAGAGCATAACCAATAAAGTAACAACATTGCTGGTCTTGACCTTGACCTTGACCCAAGTCACCAAAAATTCATCCAAACAAATCATTTTCGTATTCTCTTCACATATCCATAATATCAAGTTTTAGATCAGCTTCTGCATGTTTTTGGAAGATGTGACCTAATTAGGCTTTAAATAGGTCAATGTGACCCAGTTACATAAATTATTCACAAAAACACGAACAAAAATATTGTGTAAGATTAATGTGGTGGCAATAATGTTATATGTAATGTTTTGCCAAATATCCTACTCAGATTACTTGGAAAAACATATTCTGTGACCTTGAAAATAGCTCAAGGTCACCCAATATCATACTTGTCTAAGCCACTCAAAGGTAGATCACATCTGTAAAGTCATATCGATATTGCTGTAATTTTCAAGAAAATATAACATTTACAAGCGAAGTTTCTCTTGTTTTAGTCATGGCCTTGACCCACAGTGACAAAAAGTGCATTTATCTTTATGACCCTTGGATATTAATAAATATTTGCATAATGCTAAAATCTAATCTTCTCTGATTTCTAAAGGTCCAAATTCTCAATATTCTGGAAGTTGTGACCTAAATAGCATTTAAATGGGTCAATGTGACCTAGTTATATCAATTATTCTGAACATTATGAACAAATATATTGTGCAAGATAAATGCAATGGAAATAAATGCCATTTTAAAAATCGGCTAGATCACATCTGCAAAGTCAAACCAATATTGTTGTAATCTTGAAGAAAATAGAGCATTCATATGGGGTTGACCTTCACCCAGGCCACAAAATGTGCATCTACATAATCTCAGATGGATATTTACTAATATGTACATAATATCAAGATCTGATCTCTGATTTGTAAAGGATTAGATTTTCAATATTTTGGAAGTTGTGACCTACATGGCCTTTGTGTCAATCACAGTGACCTAGTTACATATTTTGTTTTAAGAATTATGAACAAACATACTGCACAAATAAATGTAGTGGGAATAAATGATATTTGTAGTGCATTATAAGATATTACAAATAGCCATTTTTGAAAATCGACTCCTGTGACCTTGAAAATAGCTCAAGGTCACCCAATATCAAACTGATCTAAGCCCCTCATAGGTAGATCATATCTGCTAAGACAAATTTATGCTGCTTTGATTTTTACAGAAAATAGAGCATTCAAAAGCCAAACTGCTCCTCTGCTGGTCATGACCTTGACCTTGATCTTAAGTCATAAAACGTTTTGCCCAAAGCATTTCCAGGCCTACATAGGATCTTGTCCTTATGTCCAAACATAACTGAACGATGAAGAAAACAGAGTGACTGACTTAGACCATTTGAAAGTAAAAAATAAAGTTCCTAAATTCTCACAAAGCATTAAATACCGATGATAAACCCCTACAGAGATAAAGGATTAACAATAGTTACCTTGGTATTTGGAGCGAGTTGGCCGATTTTAGCCATCATCATGTTGTGTAGATTAGGGTGGTATTTATATAATGATCCATCAATGGCTACCTTCCCCGTCTCCCTCTTCATATGATTCAACAGAACGGCAATACCTAAAATAAAACATACCTAGTATTATACTAATGATGAGATTTACCAAGTATGATATGATAAAGAAGTTATAATTTGCATTAAACATATGCAGTGATACTGTAACAGAGAAATTGATAATTGGTTTATCAAGTATATCACCTCAACCTTAAATATTGTTTGTGAAAGGAATTCTCCCTGGTATACATTCTGAATGGAACACTCCTCTGGACAGAGGGATCGGCAATTGTTCATTTTGCCACAGTTTGCCTAATAATGTGTTGTACTGACGTTTGCAACAAGATGCCTTGTTCATTGTATCAATGGTATATGAGAAATTACTCAGTGTGTCTTTTTTGGAAATAGAGATTCACGTTATTTGTTATTCCAAACTCATTTCATTGTTCTGGGCTGATCTTATCCAGTATAGAGCATTGACCTCTTTTACATGAATAGGTCCATTTTTTAAATTTTAATTTCAACAATTCAAAACTGCACTGTAACTAAATTTATGATGAATGGTGTGCAATTCTCACTGATTGATTGGGCCACACTGCCACCTGGTGTGTTAAAATCTCTCACACATTAGCTCACTGTAATAACAAATGGTGTTTGATATGTCATTTTCATTCAATCACTTTATTACATCCTTATATATCATATTTGTAGTTCTACTCTTATCAAGATTAAAAAACTGTACGTGCATATATTGCCAACATATTAAGGTATTCCATTCACAACATACAGAATGGTCATCGTATCAGCTGTCATGGCTCAAACTCAATCTCAGCACGCACTGCGCATGACAATAGAGACACCTGGTGGAAAACAAATGTGGAATGAACCTCCAGCAGCAAAAATAGGAACATATCCATAACCTAAAGTTGAATTTTCAAATCCCATTGTAAATGACCAGGCGATTTAATGTGTGTATTAAATGATATAAATAGAAATAGATCATCAAATATCAGTGTTTAAGAACTACCCACCAGCAGATATGAAGAGGGTCGCCCTAATAGTAAGAGCTTTGCAGATATATCTCATAATAGCCCTGTCACTATCTGTAGCTTTAGAATGTAATCCCAGATCTTTCAATACCATATTCGTGTTATCTAAATTGGAATCACTATCCCTGCAATAAACAATATCATTTATATCAAAATAAAATTTATTGATATCATTTCACTGATTATATAACAATGAATGATGGAAATTGTCCCCAATATGGGTAGGATTTGGTGTCTATCAATATCATAATATTCTTTAATTACTATTTATGTCATTAATGTGCTTTTCATCTAAAGTCATCTAAATTGAATATAATTCTCGTTTGTAAGTTAACCTCTCAAAAATGTAAAAACATTTCTTTCCATTCCTTTAAGAGTGCAAAATCTGTGTTTACAATATTAATTTAAAGTACTTTAAATCTATATCTGAGAGAAAGCGACGGGAGAAAAACGAACTTTTCTATATCAGAGAGATGTCTTGCAGTGAAAACCGACCACTTGCTGAGCGCATGCGCGGCTGTGATATCGAACATGAGGCCCTCTTGTGTGAGTTTTAGCATCACCAGGCGCGCCAGGTCCCCGATATAATGACCGCTAAAAAGTTTCTCAAACCTGAAACACAATCAGTCACAAAGGTAAATCTTACAGATACAATCACTTATTTAGCTGGTAGTGTTGTTTCATAGGATGAATGTCTTAATAAAACATATTCACAATACAGACTGATTTGTCCTGCTGGTATATACACAATCTGGAATTAAATGAATAGCTTAACATTGGCCAATGTTCTTAGTTTGGTTTTGTGGTGTCATTTTAAAATGGAACATTGCTTTTAGAATTATCCTGGAGTAATAGGTATACATGAAGTATGTTTTTAATCGTCATTTAACCAAATTGGAACATTGCTTTTAGAATTATCAAAATAATTAACAATTAATAACAAAATATCTATTTCGTCCAATTTCAAAGTGTGATACATGACCCAAACCTTGCCAGAAATATCAAACTGTTATTGAGTTTGATATATGTATTAACTCAATGATATTACGCAAAATTCATTCTTGAAATCAGAAGAATTGAGAGTTTGAATTTTACACAAGCAAATCTATATATAACTGGTTGTTAGCAAAATAAAACACAAGAATTTAAATATCTTAAGTCCTCGTAATAAAATGTATATATTATACTATGTCAACGTACGTGAAAGAGCCTTTGTGGTTGGAGTGAAGGTCTATAATTTCATCAAATTCTGTTTTGGTAAAGTCTAAGCTACCATTGTCACCGAAGGCTCCCCATTCTATGTCAATGACAACCTGCCAATGAATATATACTTGTCCATCATAAATACTTGATCATCTTCATACAATTGATGGCTTATTTTGTTTATTCAGTCTCCATCCGGTGTTCCACATCACTGAGACAGAGGCAGCAACAATTTGATACATATTTTAGTTTAAGGTATGGATTTTTTTTATAATCTTAACTTAAAGCAGTTCATGAGTGTTGGTGGTGAGTGCCCTCTGGTGACAAGTTTTAAAGGGGAACTATTTTCTTTTTACACCAAAATAGAACATTTACTGAAAAGTATGGAAAATATCAACTGTCAAAATGATTTCCCTTTTCATTTGAGCGTTCCTGTGATCATATTAAACTATGATACTTTTATTAGACATGAACCTATTAATTTATCATTCCGTAGCTGGATAAATATTCCTTGGACACCCAAGAGATCTTTTTATTTATTTAACTCAGACAAAAGGCTGTGTTGTAATACATCAGTACTCAGTAAAAGTTGCTTTACCGTGTCAGACCTTTAATTCTGCAGATTGTGGGACCATGATTAAGATTTCAAAACAACTTTGTCAAAGTAATCCTAATAATATTTGCGGTGATCGTAGTGAAAAAGTGTCCATTTATATTTTTAAAAATAAATGCTACCTACCTGGTCTGAGTCTCCTTATCTCCCTGCTACCTGCCTGGTCTGAGTCTCCTTTATCTCCCTGCTACCTGCCTGGTCTGAGTCTCCTTTATCTCACTGCTACCTACCTGGTCTGAGTCTCCTTTATCCCCCTGCTACCTACCTGGTCTGAGTCTCCTTTATCCCCCTGCTACCTACCTGGTCTGAGTCTCCTTTATCCCCCTGCTACCTACCTGGTCTGAGTCTCCTTTATCTCCCTGCTACCTACCTGGTCTGAGTCTCCTTTATCTCACTGCTACCTACCTGGTCTGAGCCTCCTTTATCTCACTGCTACCTACCTGGTCTGAGTCTCCTTTATCGCACTGCTACCTACCTGGTCTGAGTCTCTTTTATCTCCCTGCTACCTACCTGGTCTGAGTCTCCTTTATCTCACTGCTACCTACCTGGTCTGAGTCTCCTTTATCTCCCTGCTACCTGCCTGGTCTGAGTCTCCTTTATCCCCCTGCTACCTGCCTGGTCTGAGTCTCCTTTATCTCACTGCTACCTACCTGGTCTGAGTCTCCTTTATCTCACTGCTACCTACCTGGTCTGAGTCTCCTTTATCTCCCTGCTACCTACCTGGTCTGAGTCTCCTTTATCCCCCTGCTACCTACCTGGTCTGAGTCTCCTTTATCTCCCTGCTACCTACCTGGTCTGAGTCTCCTTTATCTCACTGCTACCTGCCTGGTCTGAGTCTCCATTGATTCCCTGCTACCTACCTGGTCTGAGTCTCCTTTATCTCCCTGCTACCTACCTGGTCTGAGTCTCCTTTATCTCACTGCTACCTGCCTGGTCTGAGTCTCCATTGATTCCCTGCTACCTACCTGGTCTGAGTCTCCTTTATCTCACTGCTACCTACCTGGTCTGAGTCTCCTTTATCTCACTGCTACCTACCTGGTCTGAGTCTCCTTTATCTCCCTGCTACCTACCTGGTCTGAGTCTCCTTTATCCCCCTGCTACCTACCTGGTCTGAGTCTCCTTTATCCC
This sequence comes from Amphiduros pacificus, assembly GCA_949316495.1. Taxonomy (NCBI): domain Eukaryota; kingdom Metazoa; phylum Annelida; class Polychaeta; order Phyllodocida; family Hesionidae; genus Amphiduros; species Amphiduros pacificus. Next base: position 16,200,570 of record OX439007.1, on the reverse strand, counting down.
CCTGCTACCTACCTGGTCTGAGTCTCCTTTATCCCCCTGCTACCTACCTGGTCTGAGTCTCCTTTATCCCCCTGCTACCTGCCTGGTCTGAGTCTCCTTTATCTCCCTGCTACCTACCTGGTCTGAGCCTCCTTTATCTCACTGCTACCTACCTGGTCTGAGTCTCCTTTATCCCCCTGCTACCTGCCTGGTCTGAGTCTCTTTTATCCCCCTGCTACCTACCTGGTCTGAGTCTCCTTTATCCCCCTGCTACCTACCTGGTCTGAGTCTCCTTTATCCCCCTGCTACCTACCTGGTCTGAGTCTCCTTTATCCCCCTGCTACCTACCTGGTCTTAGTCTCCTTTATCCCCCTGCTACCTGCCTGGTCTGAGTCTCCTTTATCCCCATGCTACCTGCCTGGTCTGAGTCTTCCAAACAACTTTGTAATCCTAACAATATTTGCGGTGATAGTAGTGAAACAGGGTGTCTATTTATATTTCAAAAAATAAATGCTACCTACCTGGTCCTGCTACCTGCCTGGTCTGAGTCTCCTTTATCTCACTGCTACCTACCTGGTCTGAGTCTCCTTTATCCCCCTGCTACCTACCTGGTCCTGCTACCTACCTGGTCTGAGTCTCCTTTATCTCACTGCTACCTGCCTGGTCTGAGTCTCCTTTATCCCCCTGCTACCTACCTGGTCTGAGTCTCCTTTATCCCCCTGCTACCTACCTGGTCTGGGTCTCCTTTATCTCACTGCTACCTACCTGGTCTGGGTATCCTTTATCCCCCTGCTACCTACCTGGTCTGAGTCTCCTTTATCTCCCTGCTACCTACCTGGTCTGAGTCTCCTTTATCCCCCTGCTACCTACCTGGTCTGGGTCTCCTTTATCTCACTGCTACCTACCTGGTCTCAGTCTCCTGTATCCCCCTGCTACCTACCTGGTCTGGGTCTCCTTTATCCCCCTGCTACCTACCTGGTCTGAGTCTCCTTTATCTCACTGCTACCTACCTGGTCTGAGTCTCCTTTATCCCCCGACTACCTGCCTGGTCTGAGTCTCCTTTATCCCCCTGCTACCTGCCTGGTCTGAGTCTCCTTTATCTCCCTGCTACCTACCTGGTCTGAGTCTCCTTTATCCCCCTGCTACCTACCTGGTCTGAGTCTCCTTTATCCCCCTGCTACCTACCTGGTCTGAGTCTCCTTTATCCCCCTGCTACCTGCCTGGTCTGAGTCTCCTTTATCTCCCTGCTACCTACCTGGTCTGAGCCTCCTTTATCTCACTGCTACCTACCTGGTCTGAGTCTCCTTTATCCCCCTGCTACCTGCCTGGTCTGAGTCTCTTTTATCCCCCTGCTACCTACCTGGTCTGAGTCTCCTTTATCCCCCTGCTACCTACCTGGTCTGAGTCTCCTTTATCCCCCTGCTACCTACCTGGTCTGAGTCTCCTTTATCCCCCTGCTACCTACCTGGTCTGAGTCTCCTTTATCCCCCTGCTACCTGCCTGGTCTGAGTCTCCTTTATCCCCCTGCTACCTACCTGGTCTGAGTCTCCTTTATCCCCCTGCTACCTGCCTGGTCTGAGTCTTCCAAACAACTTTGTAATCCTAACAATATTTGCGGTGATAGTAGTGAAACAGGGTGTCTATTCATATTTCAAAAAATAAATGCTACCTACCTGGTCCTGCTACCTGCCTGGTCTGAGTCTCCTTTATCTCACTGCTACCTACCTGGTCTGAGTCTCCTTTACCCCTGCTACCTACCTGGTCCTGCTACCTACCTGGTCTGAGTCTCCTTTATCTCACTGCTACCTGCCTGGTCTGAGTCTCCTTTATCCCCCTGCTACCTGCCTGGTCTGAGTCTCCTTTATCCCCCTGCTACCTACCTGGTCTGAGTCTCCTTTATCCCCCTGCTACCTACCTGGTCTGGGTCTCCTTTATCTCACTGCTACCTACCTGGTCTGGGTATCCTTTATCCCCCTGCTACCTACCTGGTCTGAGTCTCCTTTATCTCCCTGCTACCTACCTGGTCTGAGTCTCCTTTATCCCCCTGCTACCTACCTGGTCTGGGTCTCCTTTATCTCACTGCTACCTACCTGGTCTGGGTCTCCTTTATCTCACTGCTACCTACCTGGTCTGGGTCTCCTTTATCTCACTGCTACCTACCTGGTCTGGGTCTCCTTTATCTCACTGCTACCTACCTGGTCTGAGTCTCCTTTATCTCCCTGCTACCTGCCTGGTCTGAGTCTCCTTTATCTCCCTGCTACCTACCTGATCTGAGTCTCCTTTATCCCCCTGCTACCTACCTGGTCTGGGTCTCCTTTATCTCACTGCTACCTACCTGGTCTGGGTCTCCTTTATCCCCCTGCTACCTACCTGGTCCTGCTACCTACCTGGTCTGAGTCTCCTTTATCTCACTGCCACCTACCTGGTCTGGGTATCCTTTATCCCCCTGCTACCTACCTGGTCTGAGTCTCCTTTATCCCCCTGCTACCTACCTGGTCTGAGTCTCCTTTATCCCCCTGCTACCTACCTGGTCTGGGTCTCCTTTAAATCACTGCTACCTACCTGGTCTGGGTATCCTTTATCCCCCTGCTACCTGCCTGGTCTGAGTCTCCTTTATCCCCCTGCTACCTACCTGGTCTGAGTCTCCTTTATCCCCCTGCTACCTACCTGGTCTGGGTCTCCTTTATCTCACTGCTACCTACCTGGTCTGGGTATCCTTTATCCCCCTGCTACCTACCTGGTCTGAGTCTCCTTTATCTCCCTGCTACCTACCTGGTCTGAGTCTCCTTTATCCCCCTGCTACCTACCTGGTCTGGGTCTCCTTTATCTCACTGCTACCTACCTGGTCTGGGTCTCCTTTATCTCACTGCTACCTACCTGGTCTGGGTCTCCTTTATCTCACTGCTACCTACCTGGTCTGGGTCTCCTTTATCTCACTGCTACCTACCTGGTCTGAGTCTCCTTTATCTCCCTGCTACCTGCCTGGTCTGAGTCTCCTTTATCTCCCTGCTACCTACCTGATCTGAGTCTCCTTTATCCCCCTGCTACCTACCTTGTCTGGGTCTCCTTTATCTCACTGCTACCTACCTGGTCTGGGTCTCCTTTATCCCCCTGCTACCTACCTGGTCCTGCTACCTACCTGGTCTGAGTCTCCTTTATCTCACTGCCACCTACCTGGTCTGGGTATCCTTTATCCCCCTGCTACCTACCTGGTCTGAGTCTCCTTTATCCCCCTGCTACCTACCTGGTCTGAGTCTCCTTTATCCCCCTGCTACCTACCTGGTCTGGGTCTCCTTTAAATCACTGCTACCTACCTGGTCTGGGTATCCTTTATCCCCCTGCTACCTGCCTGGTCTGAGTCTCCTTTATCCCCCTGCTACCTACCTGGTCTGAGTCTCCTTTATCCCCCTGCTACCTACCTGGTCTGGGTCTCCTTTATCTCACTGCTACCAACCTGGTCTGGGTATCCTTTATCCCCCTGCTACCTACCTGGTCTGAGTCTCCTTTATCCCCCTGCTACCTACCTGGTCTGAGTCTCCTTTATCTCCCTGCTACCTACCTGGTCTGAGTCTCCTTTATCCCCCTGCTACCTACCTGGTCTGAGTCTCCTTTATCCCCCTGCTACCTACCTGGTCTGAGTCTCCTTTATCCCCCTGCTACCTGCCTGGTCTGAGTCTCCTTTATCTCCTTGCTACCTACCTGGTCTGAGCCTCCTTTATCTCACTGCTACCTACCTGGTCTGAGTCTCATTTATCCCCCTGCTACCTGCCTGGTCTGAGTCTCTTTTATCCCCCCGCTACCTACCTGGTCTGAGTCTCCTTTATCCCCCTGCTACCTACCTGGTCTGAGTCTCCTTTATCCCCCTGCTACCTACCTGGTCTGAGTCTCCTTTATCCCCCTGCTACCTACCTGGTCTGAGTCTCCTTTATCCCCCTGCTACCTGCCTGGTCTGAGTCTCCTTTATCCCCCTGCTACCTACCTGGTCTGAGTCTCCTTTATCTCACTGCTACCTACCTGGTCTGAGTCTCCTTTATCCCCCTGCTACCTGCCTGGTCCGAGTCTCCTTTATCTCCCTGCTACCTACCTGGTCTGAGCCTCCTTTATCTCCCTGCTACCTACCTGGTCTGAGCCTCCTTTATCTTACTGCTACCTACCTGGTCTGAGTCTCCTTTATCCCCCTGCTACCTGCCTGGTCTGAGTCTCCCTTATCTCACTGCTACCTGCCTGGTCCGAGTCTCCTTTATCTCCCTGCTACCTACCTGGTCTGAGTCTCCTTTATCCCCCTGCTACCTACCTGGTCTGAGTCTCCTTTAACCCCTGCTACCTACCTGGTCTGAGTCTCCTTTATCTCCCTGCTACCTACCTGGTCTGAGTTTCCTTTATCTCACTGCTACCTACCTGGTCTGAGTCTCCTTTATCTCCCTGCTACCTACCTGGTCTGAGTCTCCTTTATCTCCCTGCTACCTACCTGGTCTGAGTCTCCTTTATCCCCCTGCTACCTACCTGGTCTGAGTCTCCTTTATCTCCCTGCTACCTACCTGGTCTGAGTCTCCTTTATCCCCCTGCTGCCTACCTGGTCTGAGTCTCCTTTATCCCCCTGCTACCTGCCTGGTCCGAGTCTCCTTTATCTCCCTGCTACCTACCTGGTCTGAGCCTCCTTTATCTCACTGCTACCTACCTGGTCTGAGTCTCCTTTATCCCCCTGCTACCTGCCTGGTCTGAGTCTCCTTTATCTCACTGCTACCTGCCTGGTCCGAGTCTCCTTTATCTCCCTGCTACCTACCTGGTCTGAGTCTCCTTTATCCCCCTGCTACCTGCCTGGTCTGAGTCTCCTTTATCTCACTGCTACCTGCCTGGTCTGAGTCTCCTTTATCTCCCTGCTACCTACCTGGTCTGAGTCTCCTTTATCCCCCTGCTACCTACCTGGTCTGAGTCTCCTTTATCCCCCTGCTACCTACCTGGTCTGAGTCTCCTTTATCTCCCTGCTACCTACCTGGTCTGAGTTTCCTTTATCCCCCTGCTACCTACCTGGTCTGAGTCTCCTTTATCCCCCTGCTACCTACCTGGTCTGAGTCTCCTTTATCTCCCTGCTACCTACCTGGTCTGAGTCTCCTTTATCTCCCTGCTACCTACCTGGTCTGAGTCTCCTTTATCTCCCTGCTACCTACCTGGTCTGAGTCTCCTTTATCTCCCTGCTACCTGCCTGGTCCGAGTCTCCTTTATCTCCCTGCTACCTACCTGGTCTGAGTCTCCTTTATCTCCTTTCCACTTGCCAACATTGTACACTTTTTCCACATATGCAGCATTGCAACCTGTGCCTGAAAATATTGTAACAAGTCATACTTGAGGCTAGTCATTGTCGTATCAGTTTAAACTTTTAATTTAAAATCATCCCGTCATTATAATCATCATACAATGTCGTTCCAGGCTGGCCCCACCGGTCAACCATGGTGGACCTCTTATCTACCCCAGGCCCTGGCCCTGGCCCAGGCCCAAGATAGTTGACCGGCAGACTTACACAAAAAGTACTCAAAGACATGATTATATTGTACAAAACATAACTAAATACGCCCTGGAGAACTGGTTGAACCTCATTGTTTTAACTGTTTTTTTCAGAATGTCCTTTCATGATTGGGCATCTAATGGTGTTTATCACCAGGGCCTGTGTGAATTGAGTTCATAAACTTATCTGAGTCTGAGTCTCCTTTATCTCCCCATCTTATATGAGATATTATTTGTCTATAATTGTTTTAACTTTGATTTTAACAATATGACATAAGAAACACTTGGCTACAGTGCTTGATTAAGTCCTCCACATACATAACAATTATCAATCGTACATTTGTCTTTATATAAATTCACAAAAAAATTCTTTACGTATTTTGAAAAGCCCTAAAAGCTATGAGTTTCTATTTCGTCAAAGATACAGTTGGGAATGTTGTTAATAGTGTCTGGTAAATATCTGATAAATATCTGATATTTTCTAGCATATTCATGTTTAATTAAAGGGACTCTCATTTCTAGTTCATTTCTTTTACTGAGATGATGTATTTCATTTATTTGTATCAAAGGCAGCTTTTGTATACCAAAATTTAGGTGAGACAAGATGAGAGAATTATATATCAGTAACTTTGCCTTTTCAGGAAAAAAATGTTTTAAATTATTTAGGATACCAATATTTCTTGATATTTTATTAGCAATTGTATTGATATGATTTTCCCAGGTTAGATGCCCATTTAGTGTAATACTTAAAATAATGAAATGTTTGACCCTATCAATAGCAGTACCACCTATATCAGATTAAACCCATCAATGTTTCTCTGAGGTCTATGAAACATCATATATTCAGTTTTTGGTACATTTGATGATAATTTATTTAATCTTAGCCATTCACTGACTTTGTCAAGTTTGTTATTAATGGATAACCTATTGTTTGGTTGTGATAATTTTTTGACATCATTTCTAATGTTCCAGATAATGTAGTATCATCAGCATATATTATGAAATCTAATGATTTACTTGAGCAATATCATTTATATAAATTATAAACAGAAGTGGTCCAAGGATTGAACCTTTGAGAACACCTATTTCAATATTGACAGTCTGAGAGGCTATGCTATCTATTACATCTATTAAACATATTGTTTTCTTTCATGTAAAACATGAAATGTAATATATATATATATATATATATACATGTGTGTGTGTATGTGTGTGTATGTGTGTGTATGTGTGTTCATTTTGGGACTGTGATCATCGTCCAGCTTTTTCGTAAAGATCCATATTGATGACATATTTAATAAATAATTAGCCTTACCCATAATCAATCCAATTTGACATTGTTTATCTAAATATGATCCAGCAAGAAGCGTTCCGGTTGTATCATTTAGAACTGCAACAATATTTACATTTGTCACCTGAAAGCATCAATAATATGACCCTTAGAGAGTGGGCAGATATCAAGATGAGAATAGAATGTCATAGGATCGCTATTTATATTCAGAAGTTATTTATAATGCCTTGCAGCACACTTTTTTGTAAATCGGAACCCTGTTTCCTTTATGATTAATCTATTTCCCAACGACTTGCCTTTTACCTCTAATCAATATGTTAAGGTCGTGGTTTGTGTAATCATGACAATTGGATATTGCAAACGAAGTTAAGCGTAGAAAGAAGTAGGGCATTGGGTCCGAGTGACAGGCTTCTATCTGACCTGATATAGCCTAAAATCTGCTGAGAAGATCATTAGAACAAAAAGAGAATATTGTATTCAAACTACACCTTTCTTCCCCAGTGAACTCCTATTATTCTTCGTATGTTTCTTTCAGCATTCATACTGTATAATTCTCTACCTTGTTTGCGGATCCCTCTCGCTTCTACCATTCTTAACTGCATCGTTTTACAGCCACATACGTACCCCTCGTCTTTCCAATGCATCTTCTAACATTTTTACTGCATCTTCCCCAACCCCATCTGGACAAGCAAATGTTTTGGTCCATGTAACTAATATTCCTTTGTTCAAACCTTCTTGAATCATCGGAAATGAGAACGTGAAACCTACAATGGCAAATATCAGCATAGTAAATATACACTAGAAAATAACTCCCATTGACAAGCAATCTCAAAATATGGGTTTCTATGATATTTAGAATCAATGAATCTTTCAAAATAAATGAATTTTGTTATCTTAAGTATATCACGAGAAAATATGAAGGAAGAAAGAAACATGTGCATATGTATGTACATATCACAATAATCTTATTTGATAGCGATAGGAAGATTTCATTTTGAAACATTCATTTCTGTCACTCGATGACAGTGTAAATTCTTTAAATAGAATTATATTGAGACTTCATATGTATGGTGATCTACCAAAGACAAAAAGGGGGGGGGGCTAGTATTTCTTGACCACTCACGATATTTAGATATAATTAGTGCGTGTGAGAATGAAATTTGGTATTACTTAATTCTTATTCCAGCAGATTTATTGTCCTGGATTTGATATAAAAAGACTGTGTGGGATTGTGGCAGTTGAAATATCAGTAATATACTAAATGTGTCTATCTGGCAATGGCTGTGAACTTCCAGCACTAGTTTGTGATAGCAATTTGCCCATGAATACTTGACAATTAATTCTGAAACATCAACTGTATCAGTACTTGAAGCTCAGAGATTAAAGCTTTCATGATATCAGATATGCATACCCTTTTTCATGACATAATATAAATGTTAATATCCTATTTGAGATCAAGTGTTATTTCCGATTATATTTCCCCTACATAAATGTGTGTCTTTTGAAAGTAGATAGGTCTTCTGCTAATTTCCAAATCATTCATTGAACACTTTGTCAACAAACTTTGCTCAGCTGACCAGTGATATTGTGCACACACCTGTTTTGTAAAGGTTTCCTTACAATGGGGCAATTCAAATATGGGACACTAAAATTTAGTTGTATGTATGTGCTATACGTTTGGGTGTCTATATGTGCTGTACAATTGGGTGTCTGTGGGTGCTGTACATTTGGGTGTCTGTATGTGCTGTACATTTGGGTGTCTATATGTGCTGTACAATTGAGTGTCTGTGGGTGCTGTACATTTGGGTGTCTGTATGTGCTGTACAATTGGGTGTCTGTGTGTGCTGTACATTTGGGTGTCTGCATGTGCTGTACAATTGGGTGTCTGTGCTGTACATTTGGGTGTCTGCATGTGCTGTACATTTGGATGTCTGTGTGTGCTGTATGTGCGGGTGTCTGTACGTTTAGGTGCCTGTATGTGTGCAGACTTCGCACCAGACTTTGGAAAACATATTTTATCGTGGTGAACATCTAGAAAATGCTGAATATTATATTTAAAAAAATGTAATGATGGTATTGGGAAAATAGACATTGAATGTGCATACTGAATTAAAATCTTTATATTATACATAACTGTTCTGTGTATTTATTATATCTATCTATATTCATGGATGAATTCCAATAGCATACCTAAAGGTAGGATTTTGTCCAGCATACCCTCTTCACTCAGGAATTTGTGGATGCTATCGGCCAGATGATCAAACACCTAGAATATATATATATATATATATATATATATTTATTTATTTATTTATTTGTGTGCATTACATATAGGCTTAACTACAAGCAGAGCCTGAAAAGCCAAACACTGAAATATTAATTTTAAGTTTTGTAATGTTTTAGATATCATAGAGTGTATCAATAAAGAACGCAACTTTAAGTTACAATGACTCCCCTGGAAAGGTGGAAGGATTATCACAGTAAAGAATATCACAATACTGAGACTGTACTGCTGAAGTTGCAAAATGACATTCTGGTTGATCTTGACAATAGAAGTTAATAATGCTACTGCTGCTTGACCTCTCAGCAGTATTTGATACAACTGATCACCAAATACTGCCAGAAACTCTTGAAATGAAACATATGGTAACTGGTCATGATCTTGAGTGGAATAAGTCATACTTAATGGACAGTGAGTAGTGTGTTAAAGTGGACATTTTCAAACCCATTAAGGCATTCATGAAACCATCATCATATAACTCAAGCTTTTAGCCACAAGGATAACTCTCTAGACAAATTTTCTTATTCAGCAATATTCGTACAACAATTTTTCAGGAACTTGATTCACTCTAGGATTAAATCATGGAGTACTTCAAGGTTGCATACATACGTGCACAGCAGGTCCGTACAGCGTTGGGGTGGGTACGTTGTAGTTTTTGCTTATACTCTGACACCGTCCACCTCGCATGTTACAAAGCAACACCCGGAAGTTAGTGCCTCCAAGGTCCAGAGCCAAATAATCACCTTCCTCTGAAAGTAAAGTATTATATCCATTAATCACATGTACTGAAAGTCAGTAGTTGGGTGTTTATAAAAAGTGAAACAGTTATTAAGTTTTTTTTATCACAAGAAACCTTTTTGAGTCGAAAACACAAATGAATTGAAATAGAAATCAAAGGAATTGTGAAGGTGTATGTACTCTTCTTGAAATGGGAAAATTTCCAATCGGGCTTTACTGCATGAGGTGGCGTATTATTTAAAGATTATCAGTAGAATACAAAACACTTTACTCATAGGTCAGATGAAGACATTTAGTATTTTTTGCAATGATAAACGATACTTTAGTTGATTATTTATTTATACTCTTTTATTTGGACTTTTTTGTTTTTTGTCAAATGTATGATTAGTGATTTATTGTTGTTTGGATGAATTTTAATTGTTGTTGGGATATCTATCATGTGATAGATCATACTAACCTGTGCCATCTAGGAGTGATCTATCATGTGTGTTCTCCATCTATCAGGTGATAGAACCTACTAACCTGTACCATCTAGGAATGATCTAACATATGTGTTCTCCATCTATCATGTGATAGATCATACTAACCTGTACCATCTAGGAGTGATCTAGCATATGTGTTCTCCATCAACCAGGTGATAGCTCATACTAACCTGTACCATCTTGGGGTGATCTAACATATGTGTTGTCCATCTATGATGTTATAGATCATACTAACCTGTGCCATCTAGGAGTGATCTAACATATGTGTTCTCCATCTATCAGGTGATAGATCATACTAACCTGTACCATCTAGGAGTGATCTATCATGTGTGTTCTCCATCTATCAGGTGATAGATCATACTAACCTGTACCATCTAGGAGTGATCTAACATATGTGTTCTCCATCTATCAGGTGATAGATCATACTAACCTGTACCATCTAAGAGTGATCTATCATATGTGTTCTCCATCTATCATGCGATAGATCATACTAACCTGTGCCATCTAGGAGTGATCTAACATATGTGTTCTCCATCTATGATGTTATAGATCATACTAACCTGTACCATCTAGGAGCGATCTATCATGTGTGTTCTCCATCTATCAGGTGATAGATCATACTAACCTGTGCCATCTAGGAGTGATCTAACATATGTGTTGTCCATCTATGATGTTATAGATCATACTAACCTGTACCATCTAGGAGCGATCTATCATGTGTGTTCTCCATCTATCAGGTGATAGATCATACTAACCTGTGCCATCTAGGGGTGATCTAACATATGTGTTCTCCATCTATCAGGTGATAGATCATACTAACCTGTACCATCTAAGAGTGATCTAACATATGTGTTCTCCATCTATCATGTGATAGATCATACTAACCTGTACCATCTTGGAGTGATCTAACATATGTGTTGTCCATCTATCATGTGATAGATCATACTAACCTGTGCCATCTAGGAGTGATCTAACATATGTGTTGTCCATCTATGATGTGATAGATCATACCTTGGAGTAATTACTCCAAGATCATACTAACCTGTACCATCTAGGAGTGATCTAACATATGTGTTCTCCATCTATGATGTTATATAGATCATACTAACCTGTACCATCTAGGAGTGATCTATCATGTGTGTTCTCCATCTATCAGGTGATAGATCATACCTTGGAGTAATAATGAATGGAGGGGTGACGGGGAAAGATCAAAGGGGATATCATAGATGCCGCCATGGGCATTGTTATAATGACGCCATATAGGTGCAAGATATGAAAGTTTTGACGTAATTTTTTTTCAGAACTATTTTAAGCTATCAAAACCACAATTTAGACCTACACATATCGCGAATGAAATGATTGTTTATTTATGCAGATTATGGGGATATAAATTTTATTTCTCTGCTCCAAGTTTTGACGATTTTATGAAGAGATTTGCAAATTCATATCATATTTATGAATATGAGTTAATATTTCTGTTTTACCCCCACATTATCAGGAAATCACGTACTTTATTGTTATTTTTATCATTCCAGTTTATTTTTAATTATTGGCGCATATATTGGCAGCTTAGAAAATTATACCACGTTGTTCAGTGAAAAAAATACTATCAGAAAATGTAATTTATAGCCCTGCCAATATATGCGCCGTTATAAATAAACTGACCTAATACATATAATGTCATCATTTAAAATCAACAAAAAATAACAATTAAAAAATGCAACAAAAATTTTATAAATGCTATATCATTAACAATATTTTGTTTTAAAAGTTTAGAAAAGCAGTATGAATATGAATTATGATTTTTTATAAACATGTATAAAAAATAAAAGATTTGGAAAATGCATTTTTCTTTTTTTCATAATATCTAATATTGAAGAACTCAGAACAGAAATGAACAGATTTATTTGAAGTAATTTTGAGTGGATGGTATTATTAACTTCACAAGAGGAACTATTCTGAATTTTTCTTTAAAAAAAAATAAACCAAAATGTGGTATAATACTTCAATAAAACTTTGGCCAATTTATTTTTTCAAAATATGAATCTTCAATTTTTCACTGTTCTGAAGTCGGCAACTATGATAGGATCAAAGGATTTTGAATCCATTGTGTGAAACAATGCGTTGCTATGACGCCATAACTCAAATAACAGTCGTTGCGCCTCCATTCATAATTACTCCAAGATCATACTAACCTGTGCCATCTAGGAGTGATCTAACATATGTGTTCTCCATCTGGAGGGAGGTAGCTTTCCTCTGGTCTGGATCTTCACTAAGACCCATCCACATCTCCCTGTTTAAAGTGTCCATCACAGCCTGGACCTGGTCATCAGTCAGCATCAGAGGGTCCACTATCTCCTGTACCTGTATACACATTGCACACAACAAACTCTTGCTATATACTAAACAAGTCAGATTTATCTCAGAATATTTAATAACTATACAATGTTGTTTAAACACGCATTCATGCACTCAGGTACTAGTAGGCTCTTCGCAAAAAGTATTAAGATTATTTGAATACTTTTCCAAAAATTTTAAAATCAAATGTATACATGCACTATACTTATGTTTATACAAACCTTCTTAGCTTTGTCCTCTGAAAGAGACAGAGAGATTTTTGTCAATGGCCTGGACATCATTAATTATGTTATGCTATGATATTCCGTTCACGCGTGTTATTATCTATCCAGTTTGCTGAGCTTTAATGAGGTTGATTATTGAACTTTACACTGCGGCCCAGTCGTGTGTGCATGGTGACCTATATTTCATCAGTAACATGGACGTGAAACAACCACATCACCAAAATCCGTTATCTGTAAGGTTCATATTTAAGTTGCATCAGGTATAGTAGTGGAGCCAATTTCAGAAAGGTGCTTATTTTGGGAGTTACTAGTCCCCCAAAATGCATGGTCTAATTTTAGTCTGATAAGGAAGAAGACACATTGGGGATCAGTTTTTCATGAAAAAAATATATGTTGTTTGTTTAAATTTTTAGATATTACTGTTGCCGTGGTAACCAAATCATTTTTATAGCATATTAAAAATAAATATACTTTTCCCCATAACTTTTATATTTTATGCATTAGAATTCTGAAACTTAAAATAATAAAAAAATAATCTTTTCTTGTAATTTATTTGTGTGTGTTGATGACCTGCACATTCATGCCAAATATCGTTTTAATCCATTAAATATCAAAGAAATTAGAGACATGAATAGAGTAGTCCACAATTTTAAATTATCTTTGATTAATAGTTGCCATGGCAACAATTATCATTTTATTTCAGCCATGTTCTCCATTTAAACATAAAAATGACTACATTATAAGATGGAAAGACAAAAGGTACCATAATCAATGTATTCATTGGACCAACTGATAAATTAAGAAGGTTGCTTTGAAAAAACAAGTATAAAAATTTGATTAAATTGGTTCCCATGGCAACCAATATTCTTTCAAAATAATTATTTTGGTAATTTTGTGTGTGCTGATGACCTCTCTCTGATTATTGGTTGTCATGGCAACAATTATTTTATTTCTGCAATGTTCTCCATTTAAACATAACCATTATCACATCATAGGATGTCAAGAGAAAAAGGGCCATTATCAATGTATTTATTGCATCATATGAAAAAATTAAGAAGATTGCTTTGAAAATAAGTGTGGAAAATGTGGAAATTTTATTAAATTGGTTTCCATGGCAACCAATATCCTTTCAAAATAATTCTTTTTGTATTTTTTGTGTGTGTGCTGTTGACCTTCACATTCATGCCAAATATGGTATTAATTCATTCAAAATCAAAGAATATCTAATTTTGAGAGCAGTCTACAGTTTTACATTACCTCTGATTAATGGTTGCCATGACAACAATTATCATTGTATTTTTGAACAATGATCACATTATAAGACCACGAGACAAAGAGTGTCACAATCAATGTATTTATCTCACCAATTGATAAATTAAGTATGTATCTTTGAAAAAAAGTGTGTAAATTGGATTAAATTGGTTTTCATGGCAACCAATTTCCTTTGAAAATAATCATTTTTGTAATTTATTGGTATGTGTTAATGACCAACACATTCATGCCATATATATAATATTCTTTCAAAAATAACATATGAACATGGACACAAAAATATGTAATTGTGAGAATATTCTGAAACTTTACTTGATATGGTATAAATGGTTGCCATGGCAATATACACCATTAAAATTTATATCATGGTCTCAATTTGTTTAAAGCATAAGTAAAGTATTATGTGACAAGCCAAAAATTGTCAAAATCTATCCATTTGTGTCACCCTCAGACAACTTTGGAAGGTCATATTTTGAAAAATGGCTATAAATGCCCATATAACTGTTACCAAGGCAACCATAAAATATAGATAATAATTGGCTTATTTTACCTCTGACCAAAAGTATGTCATGGATTCCATGTGAATGCAAAGTTTAGGAATTCTAATGCATAAAATATAAATGTTATGGGGAAAAGTATATTTATTTTTAATATGCTATAAAAATGATTTGGTTACCAAGGCAACAATGATATCCCAAAATCTAAATGAACAACATATATATTTTTCAAGAAAAACTGCCCCACAACGTGTCTTCTTCCTTAATATACTAAAATTAGACCATGCATTTTGAGGGACCAGTGAACTGAAAAAGTTTACTAGCTGGCTCCCCTACTAGTATAACAAACATGTTTAGATATACCTCACTCAGGTTACATATATATTTCTGATCAAGTTTACACATAAATTGCTTCATCCATGCATGAAGGTGATCAGTCCCACGGAACTTTTCAGACGTAACGTTAATACCAATCAAAATATGAAAAATAAAAAGTGGCAGGGCTCGTCCGGGATTTGAACCCGGGACCTCTCGCACCCAAAGCGAGAATCATACCCCTAGACCAACGAGCCGCCTTGATAACTACCGCGAGAATGTTAATCTAATCTTAGGGTACACATTGCCTTCTCTGCATGTTTCCTCTATTTTCAAATTAAAAGCCAAGTTCAGCTTTCCTCAATAGTGAAGAAAAACAATATAACAAGAATTAAGTACGAATTGTAAACCAATTTTTACAAAAGAGGGTCAATTGAATTCATTACCAATCTGATGTTCCCCAATGCGAATTTACTGTAAATTAAAAAAAAAAGAACAACAAGGTTTTAACATCACATTGTTTTGCCAAATATCCTGAAAACACACTTCAACCAGCTAACAAATTAATAAAACTAGGGCTCGTCCGGGATTTGAACCCGGGACCTCTCGCACCCTAAGCGAGAATCATACCCCTAGACCAACGAGCCGTTAGATGACTGCTCGTGATCTCCACGTGATGAGACACCACCAGTCTTCCTGTTTCACATTTATAGCTCAGAATTGATAGTGACACCTGGTGGTTATTTTGATCGTAGTTAATGGTAACTTCCATCACAATAATTTTCAGTAATATCATCATATATATCATCAACAAATTTCAAACTGAAAATTTTATAAAATGGAAAGTACATATAAAAACAAAAAGTACAAAAAAATTGTGATCTTTTCCATGTATCATAAGCGAAATACATACCAATTATACATGTATTAATAAAAAAAATCTTGGTTGAATATCTTGATGTTGAAAATTGTGTGTAGTAAACAGTTTGAGATTTCAATTGGTGGTTTGATAAAAAAAATCCCACGATGTTCAAGGCAAAGGTTAGCTTCAGCCTGGAAATAGCCTGTTCTTTGTGACTGCAAATATCCATGAAAAAGTAGGAACATTGGTATACGATGTTACCTACCAGCAGGTGTCAGCACTAATACCTTCCAGAAGGCGCCACTACTTACTTCTATCTTGAAGGTAAAATCACAGCACCCCCAATAACCGGTTTTTTTTCTTTTCTTTTCTTTTATTGGATTAAAATAACACCAATCAATATTGGAATAAGAAAACGCGAAAATTTCAATGTTAGAACTCTCACACCTCCAGGAATGTGCATTTCAATTACTAAAAAGTGTCAAGATTTGTTTTGTTAAATGAGGATCTGGAAGCCCGTTGCCCTTCAAATCATTCTATGTAAAAAGGTTTTCACCAAAGAATTTCTGAGACTATATGGACTTGACGTAGAAAGGGTTCATAAAAACAGTCTTTCAACTGAGATATATCCTTTAAAAATGGCGTTCACCATGCTTATTTTTGAGATACACGAAGGGAACATTTCAATCTGTTTGCTCAATCTTTATATTTTTTCAAATCATGAAAAAAAAATGTTTTCAAAAATTGAATTTGTCTAAATTTTGAATGTTTAAAAAATATTTGATCATATAAAAAAGTAAGGCAACCATATTCGTTACTAAAAATATAGCTGTGTATTTTAAAATATTTATTTGGGGGGGGGGTGGGGATTTGGGGGAAATATATATTTGCATGAAACATGCTTTTAAAAATAAAAAATTCCCTTGATAACATAATTCATAATTAATCAGTGAAATAAAGCATTTTCGACGTAATCAAATTTGGCTAAGAATACAGGCTATTCAATAATAAAAAGTCATTTCTAATGTATGTTGCAACTGTTGCAATCAAATAATAATGACTTTAATTTGAATGCCAGGGATCAGTTATTAGCCCTCGTGCAATTCTATACTGAATCTAGTTACGTAGAATATCTGATGAATTTCAATGTAAGGTATGTCGGCTATTTGCACTCTTGTAATTATGTCATTTGCAAGCACTAGTATATACTTGCAATATTTGCTGTCAATCTTTCAGTGCCGCATGCCTAAGGGATTGACTATTTTGCACACTGTTGCAGTGATTTCTATTGCAGTGAATTTATTGTCAATAATGTTTATCATACTTGCATAATTACTCTGTCAAATTTTATCACCGCAAGACATTGAATCTACTATATATTTATAGCTGTAAATCTATCCATATTATCGATCAATTCTCTCTCTTTTTTCATTTTCAGTGTTGTTTGCAATATGCAAAAGTTGATCCAAATATCATGAACCCTCAGTAGAAGTGGTTGGCTATCTATATTCAAATAAATACATGTTACTGTAGATAACTAAACTGTGATATAAATTTGATAACATGATGCCCAGAAGTTACTTAATTTAATATTTCAACCAAGAAGTTTTATCGTGATTAGCTTTTCTGGTCCATTTACTGCAATTTTACATCCGATCAAATCAACATGCAAGTTTTACTTCTCTGATCAATTCAACCCACATTTGCTAAAAGCCTTCCTCCAACCTGAGACTAAACACAGTTATGTCCAGCTTCAACCATGCACATATTAAAAGCTCAAAACTAACTTTAACGATGTTCACAATAGCACTCAGAAACAAATATTTAAATTCATCAACAGTTATATAAAGGGCCGGTGGCAAAATGCCCATTTGAAATATTTGACTTCGCTGAATTGTTAGCTTGTGGGGGTATTCATAACAGCAAGTGTTGACAGAGAAAATATATCAGTTGGTAGTTGGCACTTTGCTCAAAATGGGATCCATAGTACAAATAACTAAGTCAATATTAGTACTAGATTACATAGTCTCAGATTTGAGTGTCCACATATTCGGCATACTCATCACATATACATATATGGATCACAACCAAACTGATATTTATCGATACATAATCTTGGCCATCCTGCCCTTTTAACACTTCTGCCTTGCCTAAAATATTTCTAAATTGTATTTTGAAGTGATAAAAAAGATAATGTAACACCAATATCTAATTACATATTAAAATTATTATTATATTAAAATGTAAAGTTAATTAAAAAAAGAAAACCAAAAAAAAAAACCCAAAAAATAAAAACAAAAAACAAAAAAAACATGAAATATAGCTTTTTTGCAAGAGATTGCTGGAAGCAACAAATTCTTAGATTAATGAATAAAATCCAGTCTAAACTTTACTTTTCCAGCATAGAAATTTACACAGCAAGTTGCACTCATTAATTTTACACTATAAGTCAAATCACTTAACCAACATGACACAAACTTTAACTGACCCTGTCAAAATTGAATAACTAGCTGTAGCTTCATATCCCTTTGATACAATTTTAATACATATGTTATTTAACCGATAGGTGTTCTTATCCGGATATTTCCACATTTTCAAGAGATTTAGGATTACAGGTGACACCATGGTGTGTATACAATTGACATTGCATGAGTGCAACACAGAAGTATTACAGATGTCAATCTTCTGACAGACGTACATAATACCTCAACCTTAAAGGACTGAAACTAGTTTGAGTCAAGGCTAAAAAAACAACGTATGTCAGTCATCAACCTATGGTTAATATTATTCTCGTGGTCTCTGTTTGACTTCTTTTGATTTATTGAGGAATAAGTCCAATATGTCTCATTTGTATTGATAACAAAGTTGTATTTTGTATCCTCGTGTAAAATGGTTTGAACATAAAAAGTTCAAGATAAAATAAGAGAAGAAATAAATTTGATCATCAATATGTTTGTTCTCAAGCATGTTATTTGGAGAGTAACTAAATTATTTAACTGTTACCTTCACTTATGAACCTTTTTATGCTGTGAGGGTCCATACCATGAGGGAGGGAGCTGTGGCTTAATTAATTGAATTATGTAATCACAAACCAAAATATGTGAAATTAACTGCATTAAATGACAAAGTGTATTTTGATAACTGTTCGGAAGATATTTTTATTATAAATTTTGAAACAAAGGTAGCTATATTTCTTTAATCCAAAGTAGGTCAACCTCAATTGCTAAATCTATTGCACTGGCGCTGTGCGAAAGTGACACTGCGGCTAGGGACATGCAGTGCCACCTATGTACAGGTGTGGAATGACTACAGAGTGGCTAACATGATCATGGCCGACACAGCAGCAAGGTAGCAATTGCCGCTTACATTTGTCGCTCATTTTATATGTAAAATTGACATTTACAATGCTCTAAAATGGACATCTAAAGAAGTCAAAGTAAATTCTGTAATTTGTGAACTTTTGGGATGTTTTACGCAAGAACTTTTGGAGATATCGGAGTATATTCACAATGGATTTCTGACTGCCATCGACAAATGGATCTTTGCCGTTGATTCCAACAGTCTGCTGTCGAAGTTGGATATCAACAAACACGCTAATATTTCGTCTTGAAAAGTAAGTGAACTTATTTAAACCTTATTTATATTTGCTACTAAGAGTTTTGTTCAAATGAAACGTCATGTTACATTATATGTTGCGTGTCAAGAGATCTTTAATGTTATGTTTCTTTACAAGATTATGACAATGTCAAGAACTGATTCCAAGAACACACGGGACAGACTGCAATTTTGCTCGATCCCGGGCAGAATGTTTATAGTTTGTTTTATCGGGCTTTGCGTTCAATAAATGCCAAGCAAATTCTACAAGATAAACATATGGCCTTAATTATTTGTTTAAGACCAATCGCTTGATAATACACCCGGAGAAAAGTTACTTTTAGCTTTCTTTTCTCTGCCCTATGGGTCCTGTCAGGTCTGCCAAATCCTAGAAGCCACTTGAGACAGGGTTGCGCCGCGAGTCAGACCTCTGGCAAAATTGTCCCAAATCAACAGAGTCGGATAAGAGCCATACCTCAGTCGGGAAACTGTCTTTTCTCACAGACTATAAATAAATATCATTATTAAAGCAAATTATTATTTTTTTCATTCTTATTTAATTTTTTTTGTTTTTAAGATTATTTCTCGGCAAGCTGGTCAGGGCAACCAACACCAAATACATAAATTGCAATCAGTTTGGTTTCCTGGATTATTTGAGATTAAATAATTTTTGTGTGAATAATAATTTTTGTTAAGTAAGAAAAAAAAAAAAAAAAAAAAAAAAAAAAAAAAAAAAAAACATTATTCATATTCCCAGCTTTTTCCTAATACAAACACCGATTTCACAGAAATCAGGTTAGGGAAATCTTGTGAAGGGCCAAAAATATACCTTAATGACAACACGTTTGGGGATATTTGGGGTTCACAATCATACCACATGCTGCATGCGATATTCATTCAATGCACAGCTCAGTGGGCTGAGAAGAGGATAAAACAAACACAGCAAGTTCAATCTCTCCAACTGTGAAATGCCCCAGGGTATAAAATAAACAAAAAAAACTAATCCATTGTTGGAGTACATCAAGTGAATTTCAAGTATGACACCCTGGCAAAGACATTATAAGTGAAGGGTAGTTACTAGTTCAAAGCCGGGAAATATTAACAAAAACTCAACTTCATAATTATGTTATTGATCAGCATACAGACTCCTCCAGTCATTTTTTTTTTCAAGTCATTTATTTTTGTCATTTGCTCAACATGAAATATTTTCAATAGGCAGATTGTCGGAAGCCATCTTGCCCCATTTAAATCAAAGTAGTGAACCCCCAAAAAAGGAAATTCACAGGAAAAAATCACAAAATCCAATCATTGACAAAAACAAACAAAAAACAAAAAAAACAAGATGGTCACCCATAATTGCACTATGTGACTCTTTTCATTGTTATAAATATTGATATGACGAACATTTAATGGAAATTTAGAGCTTTCCTTTTTGACATTCTGTTATTCTTAACCTGAGGGGAAATTGGATTTGATGTAATTGGTAAGGCATATATGGAATGTCCAGTTAGAAATGTAACAATTGGAACTTAACATTTTATTCTTATAAGGATAACCCAGGGTTATTGATTTGTCCCCAGAATACAATATTTGGAATATAAAAGAATAAATGTAGAAGATATTTCACTGGATTGTCGGCACCTGGGTTTAGTATCATATCTACACAAGTGTCATCCGGTTCATTCATTTGTATCATCATATTCCTGTTGTATATTTGACTGGTCCTCCACTTTTCTACAGTTTGAAGAGCAGATAGGAAACCAGTCAGACAAGGTATATATGGCAAATCACATGTCTGCAACAGTTATATTTTGCAATGATATTTTACAATCAATTAAACATCATTTAAAGAGAGAAAAGTTTTGAAATATCACAGCAGAATATGGGGAGCTAAAAAATGACATTTCTTTTGATGTCAAAGGAAGTATTATTTATGAATACATTCCAACAAAAGGTAGCGGAATCAAAAACATTTTCAAAGGTCTTTTGGAAAACGATTTTCTCTCATTTGCAATTTACAAAGATGGCCATGAATGCAGACTGATATTTTGATAAAGTCATACTTAGTCATACAAGTCAGATTTTTCCATCCTTTCTTTTTTTTTTCGCATGGGCATGTTCAACCTTTGGGGACCGAACTTACCTGGTAGTTTTAGCCAGATTCGCTCTACTATGCAGGATGTAGCTGATGTGAATACAAATATAAAAAATTGATATATTTTCAACCCTTTCTCATGAACCATGACTTCACTTCTTACCCTGGACTTATTATAAGTTGAAAATATGGTAAAAAAATCATTATCAAAATCATATCATGATGTCAGCACCTTATAACCCTAATGACAGCTCAATTTATTATTAAAAATCAACACTTTTGTTTGTTATGCTTGGAATGCAATAGGAAAGATGACTTCATTGGGTCATCCTTGGCTGTTATATAACTTAACATATTCATGTCTTCATGTAGTGTTTGAAAGTATTAATCTGGCATCGTGGCTGTGATCAGTGCTTGAAAGTATTAATCTGGCATCATGGCTGTGATCAGTGTTTGAAAGTATTAATCTGGCATCATGGCTGTGACCAGTGCTTGAAAGTATTAATCTGGCATCATGGCTGTGATCAGTGTTTGAAAGTATTAATCTGGCATCATGGCTGTGATCAGTGTTTGAAAGTATTAATCTGGCATCATGGCTGTGACCAGTGCTTGAAAGTATTAATCTGGCATCATGGCTGTGATCAGTGCTTGAAAGTATTAATCTGGCATCATGGCTGTGATCAGTGCTCGAAAGTTGAACTTGCCCTGTTACACGAAGCCAGCATATTTTGGCCATGGCCAGTAAAATTTGAGGACTTTTTCATCAATTTTATACGATTTGACCAATAATATAAGGCTGAGGACAAGGAATATTTTAAACCATATTTCAGACACAGGCTATGATACTATGTGGTCACATGGTGGCAATTTGCACCCTGTTAATTGTGACCCTATGTTTTCAATGGTATGGCATGAAAGAAAACAAATTGTTGATAATATGATGTTAAATACCGGTACCTAGATATTTCTGCAATTCTCACTTATATAGTTTATCAGATTGGAAGCAATCACTCCAGCATTTCATTGAAGATTGTTTTATTGATTATGCTTATTGCTGGGTTTGAGATACAATAATATATTTTAAAAATAAGTGGTGCTGCATATGTAACATGGATAGGAAAAAAAATAAGATAAACAAAACAAATTTTCTATTAAACAATACAAAAATAAAACAGATCATTGCAAACAGGTGGGGTAGTTGAAATTATCATTCTTTTATAACAACTTTTATAACATCTAATTTTGGCATATGAAATATTGTTTTAGCAATGAAAAGTTGTGTCTATATCGCTCAGGTGCTTATATTAATCATGACATTTATTTGTTATTTCTATTCTAATAATCTGATTTACACCAAATTTTAACTAAACCAACTTAAATTCCCTGCTGGGTCAAGACAATATCATTATGAACTTTCTGCTTTCCGTACATAATGCACTACTTTATCTTTGTTTACTTTATCCAGACAGATGTTCATACGCGATGGGGCATGCACAAAGTAGAATTTATTACATGGCCAAAATGAATGCTCTACAATGGCAACAATTGTTCAAAGCGTATTGACAAAAGAAAAAGATGAATTGTAACCCACAGGAAATGACTATACATTCCCATGAACCTGCCAATCAGGAAGAGAAACACACATAGTCAGCAGTGGATCTCAAAAAGGGACCATCCATGCAACAAAAAAATGCTTGATGCCCAAGTAAAAAAAATCCATGCTCCTTCAATAACCAGGACAGTATCAATAATTCCTGATATATGTATGCGAATCAACCTCATGTATACAACAAAGAGATGATTTTGACATTTTTGAGTGGTGTATATGATGTAGGTTTGTTTACTTATACTGTCAGCCATTGATTTTCTGCATGTTAATGTGACAGCTAAAGGTGGTGTGTATTGGTATGTGATATACATACATGTATATATATACATTGAGGCTTGGGCCTGGGTCCCCTCATAGCCACCCAAGCAAGCATCTCTATATGTGACTTAATGAGCTCTTAATGATTGACATCTGATAAAAAATACAGCCTACATCTTATTAAGATAAAAAAAAAATGTATTTCTGGGATACTCATAGAATTGATATATCACTGTTATTGTCTTAGATGGAAACCTGCAAATCACTAATTTTGTGAGAAAAAAATGAATTTAAGTTGTGATTTTTCATGTTAAGGAGAATTAAAAATGCATGATTTACTTCACTTAAAAAAAAAACAAAAAAAAAACGAAGAAGAAGAAGAAAAAACCTGAAACTCAGAACACAAAATTATTGACTTTCACCATCCCTCGTGAATCATTTTTGTGTTTTATGAGGGTCAACTCAATCAATAATCAGGTAGCTAAGGTCAGGGGTAAAGCTCAGTCAACATTTTTGAAAGTGACATTAATTTTTTTTCTGCATTTTGACTGAATGACTAATATATATAATTTATATCAAAGAGCACAGAATTCCTCATCATGTTCATTGGCAGAATAGAGAACAAACTTAATAGAAAAAATGGAAATCGTGTCTCCCGTGAAGGCAACTTGATGAAAGATCTGCAAACTTAACATTAACATTAACTCAGCTGCATAACTCAAGTCGTGAGATTCGTGACTTCATTCCATATTTGTCAAGTGCATAGTTTGTTTGTTTGTTTGATTTGAAAGGATGAGAAAAATTGATGGCGCTAAATTGGCAACAGTGACAATTAGCCACTAATGGAAGGGAAGGGCGTCAACATCCACCACTGGCAATGAAATGGAAGGACGTTAATGTCCCCATTGTTCTAACAATATAACGTCATTTTGTGACATCCTTTAGGGCTGCAACTTGTTCCAATGAAATCAAGATAATGACTTCGGGCCTCCGGTGAGTATGGGCCAGTGCTTTATGGATTTCACTAGCCCATTGGATTGTGGTTGAAACAAGATATAAATCAGGGCTTGACATTAGCACTGGCCCAGTGGTCCTGAAGGGTGTTAAAACCTCTTGGCCAATATAGGCCAGTGATTTTAAAATTCTTCCTGCCAAGATTTAAGTGAAGATCAGTGTCTGTTAATCCTATTTGAACAATGCCCTAATGGATAGCTGCCTTTTAAAAATGATCTACGGTACATGCTTTGCTTAATCCTCTGGTGAAGTTTCATCATAGGGACAATGAAAGATAAAATGATGTCATGGCTGTATGGCATTAGTTTATGATGTCTTCAAAGGCATTGGTCGTCCTTTAAGCAGTGCCAGAATGAGGTCAAACAGAGCTAACCATCTTTTAGCCTCCTCTGGGGGTAACAAAGAGTTCATGCCATTCATCCACTTCTATAGTTACCTCATTAAATGCCGTAATGAAAATATATCAAAATATATCATGATTTTCTTTTGTGCATGTTCTTCTTCAAAAAAACAAAACAATGACAAGATCATTGCATAACACCTTTAAGTTGCAAAAAGTCCTTGTTCTGTCATGTTTGTGCCTGACCAATTGAGACTTGACCCCAACTGTTTAAGCTTGTAATCAGCATATTCCCTGATGACATTAATAGTTTGGAGATAACTGTGCTCAGATACACCATATAAAATTCTGTTTTTTTTTTCTGTGATAGTCAATCTAAAATTAGCAAAATTGATCAAATGCAGAAAATCTTTTGTGTATTATTTCACATAATTATATTTGAAATTAATTTTGGAGTAATACCATTTATATTAGGATGCGAAAAAGGAATTTGATTTCTTTCAGAATTTTGGAAGACACTACAGGATATATCTGAGTCATTTTGTCTTCTTAGATTAATTAAGAAATCAGACATGTTATTGTTAGTATGTTAACATGCTAACATTTGGCAAAGATTATGAGCAACTTTCATAATGGAATCTACACAGATTTTGCCTTAATATTGTATGAATTAAGTGATACATATCACACCCATTGTTTCAAATTTCAGAAAGCTATTATTCAAGTTTTATTATCATAACTTAATTAAGTAGTAATTGTTGGGGTCAACGTTAGCCTAAAGCTATTCCAGGACAGTATTATGTGGGGCTTTTGAAAATCGCTCTTATGAAGAGTGCACACAGACTTGAAATTCACTGCCTGACATGCACTCTTAAATCATTGGATGAAACATACGGTCGCATAAAAATCAGACTATAAAATCAAATTGGTTGTTTTTATTATGTAAATGACCACATGTGTTACATTAGGGAAAATATGATAAAAATTATCCAGTTGACATTAAAGCCAGGAAATTGTGTGAAACTTAACATAATCAGATTCCCTCACTATGTTGGTCGGTCACATGACCTTTGACCCAGGCAGTCAATCGGCACTGATTATTTCATTTTGTTCTTCTCAATTTGTCCATGTTTATTTACCTTTCCGTTATTTACATAGCTAAGTGCATAGAGATTTACTGACTTCAACTCAGGGTTCAATTAGTTGACATCATCGCAGCATGAAGAATTACTGCGATTGTATAAATGTGATAAACGAACAGATTAAGTCACTGAAAAAATTGTTTAGTTAAAAGAGAGAAGCTTTGCAGATAGCATTCCTGGGAGGATTAATGTATCAATAATAATTATGTCAGCAAGCCACTTTGAAGGGGTAATGTTTTCAGATTTCCAAAATGTTACATGTTAAACAGTGACATGTTTGGATTCAAAGAAATTGGGTCACATTACATGTAAAATGATGATGAAAAAAAATTATTCAAATGACTTAAAACTGATATTGATCATATGTTAATCACACTAATCTATAAATCATTTTGTTGAGAATTTATTTTTAAAATCCCTGAACAATCATTTTAAAGCTGTGTGTTATTATGAAACCATTATAAGTACATGAACAGAAGTATGACAATTTCATGTGTCATTTAGTCACGTGGAATTTTGAATCATTATCTTTTATACATAATTCCAATACAATAGAATAAGAGTTACATAAAGTTGCACGAGGAATAGATTGAATTACTTAGGTTAATATGTTTACCGAGACTAGAAGAAAAAAGCCGATCACATAATCTTGATAATGGGTGAGGCTTAGATTATATGAATGTGTATGCATGTATGCGGCATGGAGGCCGAATTACTCAATAATACCTTACTAAAATCTGTCTTCATAACTTGCAGTTAATGTATAATACATAATCAATATATATTAACCATCCCCATGTCTGCCTGAACATCTCAGTATCCATCCTTTTTAGCTATACTGACATAGTCAGTGCATCTTCTGTACTGTATTGATGTTTGGGGGGAACATTTCTGCCATTTTCTCCTCTGAAACTACTGGTTGGAGCTATTAGTAATTAGTAGGAAATGTGTTATATAATCAGTGACCAATTTTATCTATTTTCCATTAGGCACAGATTTTTGTCCATTTTGTTTTAAATTTTCAAAGATCTAATAGCTATCACTGCGTTGTCAAGGAGGCTGCCATTTTGAACAACATTATGAATATTAGCCAATGTCATTGAATGAGAATCAAGATGACAAGTTTGGACCAAATTCAAATATAACATGCATTTTGATTGGTCACAATTATCATCAACCCTGAGAAAGGAATTAAATGATCATTTAGAAAGCAATTTCCAAAAAAAAAATGTTCACAAATATTACAAAAAAGCAATGATCAGCATAGCTCTAAGGCCATTGGCCCATGTTTATTTGAGATATTCAGCAGACATAATGATTTGTAGGCTCATCTTGAGTCCAATAATTATTATTTTTATCCTCAGCTTGCTGAAGGCATTCTCGTGGTCATAATTATGCAGCCTAATCAGTCTATCTATGTGTCTGTTTGAGAGATGTAGGTGGTCACAGAACCATGTTTAACCTATAATCTGATTGTTTGGCGGCTATGATTACATCCATTAAGCTTTGGCAGTTGATCCTTTCCCCTAAATCCACTGCCACCACGACATGTCTTTTTCACAGGATAGAGGTAGAATCTGGGCACCAACTATTTTTAGTCTAGGGTTTAACATTTTCAACTATATTCTAATGATGCTCATATTTTTGAATGAATGTGCTTCTTTGGCTGAATGGAAGATGAAAATATGGTTGTTGGAGTATTGTCAGCAAATAAATTCTATCTGTTTTCCATCAGAATTTTTTTCACAATATCTAATGATTTCTAAAAAAAATGTTCTATGTCCGACAGTAAGTTGTCCAAATATAGACTCCGTTTGAGACTTTCTGAGAATAGCGATGTGGTGGTGACTGAGTCAGTTGCCATAGCAATGTATTATTTGTGCCCATTTGACTCATCTTGACATAAAAGTTAAATACTGAAATATACCATTTTTAAATTTCAGCCATTTGCAGGAAATGCAATGCAATAAATATTTTACAGTATTCCACCTGTATCAGACATTTGATTAGTTCAATAGATATTTAACAGTATTCTGCCTGTATCAGACAGTTGATTGGTTCAATAAATATTTAACTGTATTCCACCTGTATCAGACAGTTGATTAGTTCAATAGATATTTTACAGTATTGCACCTGTATCAGACAGTTGATTAGTTCAATAAATTTATATTTAATAGTATTCCACCTGTGTCAGACAGTTGATCAGTTCAATGAATATTTAACAGTATTCCACCTGTGTCAGACAATTGATTAGTTCAATAAATATTTAACAGTATTCCACCTGTACCAGACAGCTGATCATTCAATGCCCAGGTTTCTTTTACATGTTGGTGTTATTATTAAACTGCATTTGAAAAAAAACCAAGAAAACCAATAAAGTAAAAATCTCACAAAAGTTATATTAATGTTTTAATACAATCAATGATGACTTGAAAGGACCTTTAATTTAATTCAATTTAGTCATTATCCTATAGACAGCATCTTTTTTTTTCAAACATTCTATGAGCAGACTATTTTTGGAGAGGCAATACTTTACGCCTACCTGCTTCAAAAGCAGACTCAATAGCAGCTGCCAACCAGGCTTGAAAGCCTCTCAGAGCTGGCTGCCTTGTTAGATTAAATTACAATATAAATGGATTGGTATACAAGTCATATAGATTTACATGGCCTTTTTTATTTTCACTAATTGCTAAAATTAGTCATGAGTGTTAAGGTTGTGCCACATCATCCTAATAACACTATACTTTGCATTAATATGAGTCAGACTGAATTTATCATTGTGCTCATCTTTATACTCGTCAATTTGCCTCAAAGTAAAATTTGAGCTCATAACTTAATAGAATAAATTTAGCCTAAGCTTTGTTTGAAATATTGATTTTTTTCCTGAATATGCTTTTCTTTCTAATTCAAAAGAAAAAAAATTATTTCTACTTAGTATCTAAGTTTAAAAGAATCACATTCAGTGCTGATGGAAAGAAAAGAAACACATCTTCGGCATATTAATGGTATTAATCAAGGTTCATTAAGAAAAAAACCCTATGATTGGGTTAAGAAGGGTTTGAAAAGGGGTACCAAAGTTAGATGAGGGAATCATGAAAGGCGTGAAATAATAAACCTGATATACATGACATGCAGGAAATTCGTGTTTTCATTGTGTTTCAGGTATGTCAACACACTACTCGCTTATGCATATCATAGTGACATTTATGATCAGTATATTAGGTTAAATTGATTTTAATACATATCATCAACCTGTTTAATTAGTAATATGAGAGTTGATGAGTTCGATTAGTTTAACGCATCAGTAATCATTACATGGTGACATAGTAGGTCAGCATGATACTATGTATTTATTCATGTAAACACAATTTGAAAAATAATGTTAACTGAGATTTGCAATTTTGTTGTGTCAATGATGAAAGAGTTCAAGCACGATAATAATTTTTTTCCAAATTATACACGAGCAAATCTTTTTTTTTTTTCAGAACAAATTTGATAAAACTGATTAAAAGTAGACTGATTTACATGTAGAGTGAGTATAGTGAAATCAGGAAATATTAATACATTAATAAAATGATTTTAAATAGCATTTAAAAATTGGGAAAAACTGGCAAAATCACCATTATAAGACCAAAAATGCCCCCTTTTTGTCATCATTTCAGTCTGTGTATTGAGACTGCAAGGGAACACTTTATGCCTTTTAGTTTTTAAACACGGGAAAAAAGTGTATAATACTTGTTGTCATTTTATTCTTGATACAGAAGTCCATTTCGTTCAAAATCCCCGAGGCTATTTATAAAATATAAAAGAAAAGGAGGCCATGAAGAATAAGCTGACAGCACTTATGTGATGATATTAAGGGATATTTAGATTGTAGATAACTATGATAGATGATGCAATCAGCAAAGATGAATCTGCCACGTGATCAATACCAGGTCTTAGTGTAATTGACACCTCATTAACGTAATAGAGCATTTCATTAGAACTGGTAGAGGACATCTTCTTTGTCACCCGTCTATCAAACCCAGTATTTCGTTGTGAATATTGCCGCTTTTTGTCTCGTTTTCTTCCCCCATTAATCATCGGGAGGCTCAGCGTAAGACCTACTTGCCTCACCAAAACGTCATTGACTTTCATTAAAAGTTCGTAAAGTTTTTATTTTTGCAATACAAGCAAAATATTATCACTGAAAAACATGTATGCCTTTGTTCTTTTTTTATTTATTTGGATCTTTTTTTGTTGTTGATAGATATCATCCACTTTACTAATTCTTATTGATGACAGATTTCCAAGACACATTGTGTAAATGTGAAGATGGATAAAGAACCATTTGCCTTGCTTTCGGTAGGAGAGAGAGCTGAAAACAATGAAGATACAACATGCAAAATGAATGCATGTTCATGTATTTACTATTTTAAGTATTCATGATTTACCATAAATATTTCAGTGTGATTGATGGCTGATTCAAATAAGCCTGAAGCTTGAAGCTTTTTATTTTATTTTTGAGTTGAAAAATATTTGCTTATTTATTTAACAAAATTCCACTGAAAATTTTATGATGTGCAGTTTTTGAAGAGTCTTTAAATTGAAATTATTTTTATACAGACTGATAAAACAGCCATCTTGCAATCATGGCAACTCACTGACATTTTTTTACAATTGTTGCCACACACCATAGTTTAATTTCCAAAGAAATCTTTGATGTTGATTATGAAATGATTTTCCCTGTTCAGACATAAGAAGCTGTCGGGCTGAGAGAAGTAATAAAAGTTCTCATAGTGAATGGAACACATGAAAGACTTCAGTGTTCATTTCACATCACAGGAAATGGGGGGGGGGGGGGGGGGTTGTTTTGTACAGCAGGACATTGCCCTAAGAAAATGCCCAAAGGGGGTAGGTCAAGTTGTTCAAAGATACCTTAGTTATGGACTGTGAACATCTGTTGAGCATTGAACTGGTTATTTAATTAGTTATTTTTACACACCAAGCTAAAAAAAATGTTCCAACCTGACACTGCAAACATATTTCAGTAATTAAATAGTAAGAAATCAGATAATTAGAGCTCCCACTTCATGTAAAATGATTTATAATTATAGAATTGGAAATAGCTATTACGACAACATTGCGATTTGCACAGAGTGTTTGACAAACACAAATAGACTAGCATATTATTTATCTAGTGTAATAAATATGATTAACGAAAATTAATTACATACATATCAAGAGCAGGGATGTTTAACTGAGTAAATAACCAGGATATTAGCTTTGTTCTGTAGCTGTGGTGCAGCCATGTTACATCCTATATTCTGAGAAAATCATTTGCTGATAACTGGTCTGTGTCTATTCCAGATTGAATGAGAATAAAAGACAAATGATTAAATTGATTCATTAAAGCTGTTAACAGTTGAGATGCCTGTTGAAAAATTTCTCAGAAAAATGATTTGGTACAGCTGATTAGAGATATTGTAGCGATAGGGTTGTTATATCAAGTGCAGATATACGGCTGTGATGGAGGGAGACTATCACATGTATGAAGTGCAGATATACAGCTGTGATGGGGGAGACTGTCCCATGTATCAAGTGCAGATATACAGCTGTGATGGAGGGAGGCCATCCCATGTATCAAGTGCAGATATACAGCTGTGATGGAGGGAGACCGTCCCATGTATCAAGTGCAGATATACAGCTGTGATGGAGGGAGGCCATCCCATGTATCAAGTGCAGATATACAGCTGTGATGGGGGAGACCATCCCATGTATCAAGTGCAGATATACAGCTGTGATGGAGGGAGACCACCCCATGTATCAAGTGCAGATATACAGCTGTGATGGAGGGAGACCATCCGTCCATCCCATGTATCAAGTGCAGATATACAGCTGCGATGGAGGGAGACCATCCCATGTATCATGTGCAGATATACAGCTGTGATGGAGGGAGACTATTACATGTATCAAGTGCAGATATACAGCTGTGATGGAGGGAGACTATCACATGTATCAAGTGCAGATATACAGCTGTGATGGAGGGAGACCATCCCATGTATCAAGTGCAGATATACAGCTGTGATGGAGGGAGACCATCCCATTTAACAAGTGCAGATATACAGCTGTGATGGAGGGAGACTGTCCCATGTATCAAGTGCAGATATACAGCTGTGATGGAGGGAGACTATCACATGTATCAAGTGCAGATATACAGCTGTGATGGAGGGAGACTATCACATGTATCAAGTGCAGATATACAGCTGTGATGGAGGGAGACTATCACATGTATCAAGTGCAGATATACAGCTGTGATGGAGGGAGACTATCACATGTATCAAGTGCAGATATACAGCTGTGATGGAGGGAGACTATCACATGTATCAAGTGCAGATATACAGCTGTGATGGAGGGAGACTATCACATGTATCAAGTGCATATATACAGCTGTGATGGAGGGAGACTGTCCCATGTATCAAGTGCAGATATACAGCTGTGATGGAGGGAGACCATCCCATGTATCAAGTGCAGATATATAGCTGAGATGGAGGGAGACCATCCCATGTATCAAGTGCAGATATACAGCTGTGATGGAGGGAGACCATCCCATGTATCAAGTGCATATATACAGCTGTGATGGAGGGAGACCATCCCATGTATCAAGTGCAGATATACAGCTGTGATGGTGGGAGACCATCCCATGTATCAAGTGCAGATATACAGCTGTGATGGAGAACAAGCATTCCATGTCTCAAATGGCCATATTCCTTCCCATACTTTCAAGTAGCTTTAAACATCTGACATTTTCAAAACTATAAAATTATGTTCAGCTTTGACAAAAAATTAAACCTTTTCATACAAGAATTTTCATGCATTCACAGGTATGAATACACTATGTCATGTAAATGGTCTATAACTTGATGGACTGATTTAGATCGTTGTGTGCATCAATCAGTGAAAATATATATATGTTTTGGACCACTCCGGGGAAGTGGCTTTAACATAAGCCATCAATCGATCGCTTTTAGCCCTATCAATAATAGCCCAGTACCCTGACTTGTAACAAAGTATGCTCACGGTCAACAACTTCCGACCTCTAAATGAATATGTTGGCGATAATGTTTCACCGCTATACACAGACCCTTTGACGTGTGGGCCGGTGTGGCCAATATCCTAGTCATTGATTGTTTATGAAAACGGAGCTTTTAGGAATAAGTGGTGTATGAGATTGTACATTGAGGATAAGTGCTAGATAAATATACACTACAAAAACAATGCAAGCTTCAGTATGTGTGCCTTGTACACTATGGAAGCTGCTACATTAAGGATGATATAACGCAAGCTGCTTTCTTCTGTATACTTTCCTTTGTCTACTTACTGCTCATACTGACTCCTGAAGACGCAATATAAAATCTGAATCCCCCGTATAGCTAACAAAAATATTGCCACAGCGGATTAAGCATTTCTTGTGTATCTTTACGAAGAAAGGTCGGTCAAGGTCGGTCAAGAGATTAATATAGTAATGCGTACTATTAGGCATAGAACTTGTGAAGTGATTTGTTAGTGCTGTGTTGTGGTGTGAACCAATAAGATCACATGCACAAAAAGCATGTATTATCAGATTAATGTTAGTGGACAAAAAGCCAAAAAATAAAAAAAATAGTAATAATCTGATTGCTGTTTGAGCATGACATGGAAACTTTTTCCAAAACAACTTAATTAACAGAAGTATGGTTTGGTATTCGTGACATCTATTTAAAATATCATGACCAAGTGTCATGAAATATGCATCATCTAACACCAAATATGGAAATCAGATTATAGATATATATATATTATAGAGGTACATTTAAATTCTGTATACCGGATATTTTGGCATGCAGGTCATTTTGAAATTAAGGTAAGTTTTGATGGATTCTCCCAGATTTTCTGGTTGGGAACACTTTGGTTAAATTTGTGATCGATATTAGTAAACCATGTTTAACATCATATACTGACCAGTATGACAGAAAAAATAGGCTAATATTTCTTGTCATAAATGTCAACAATATCACTGTGGTATTGCATGGGTATCACTAGGGTATCACAATGGTATCACAAGGGGAAAGCTGAAAGGGGAGAACAGTAGCCAGAAATGTACTATTTGGTTAAACTAAACAATGCCTCACATTTTTTACCTACTGAGAGCTATTTGGGGACAAGAATCACCAACATTTTGGTTAGAATATTGGTGAATCAAAACATCTAATAATTTTTTGAGCACATATTTCAAATATGGTGTTTCATTAAGATAATGGCAAAGATTTTAACATTTATAAAAAACATTGCCACTTAAGGATTATCTTGCTTAAAAGATTAACTTTGCTAAATATATGGAGTAAGATTAAAGAATTAACCTAAGATGTGGCACATAGACTCAGATTTCAAGCAAGTAAACTGCATTAACAGATTTTAGCGGCATGGAACTTGGGTATAAAACATTTTTAAGGTTAGTATTCATTTTTAATTTTGCCATAAGCCAATTTTAAACATACGGTTTAAGTACACTTCTGATAAGTTCAGTTGTACTTCTAGTCTCCATGAATTGCTGGCCGGACGGTAATTTATGACACGTCTTGACAATTTCTTAGCATTTCTGGTTTGTTGTTTATCGCAACATCTCTTTGAAAGCTGTGCAAGTTACGACCCAGCTTTTGAAGCTCATTTGACAGTGAGATAAAATTAATATGTTTGTGGCCTGCTTTACCAATTTAGTGGCATATCTAGCTTTTTTGTTAATTGCAATATCTCTATCTGAAAACAATGCAAATTAAATCCCAGCTTTATCGCCCAGAATCCAGCTAAACAATCTTGTGTATATTGAGACCGTCTCCATCCACATGGATCTTAAGTGGAGGGAGCTGACACCTCTTATCTTCTCTATCTACATTTATGAATATATTTAATTATTCAACCATCTGATAAGAACTGGGGACTAAGTTTAGTGTTAAAGGTTTAGTATGTGTCTTTTGGGTCAAATGGCCATTTTCGGAGGAGATTTTGTGAGTTTGGGACATTTCAGAGTTAGTTTCCGATGGCCAGATCATCATTATTATATCATGTGAAATCTATTTAGATTTTGATACATAAAGTGAAAGCTGTGAGGATCTTTATTGGAAATTTAAAGTTGTTAATTGTAGTCTTGGTGTACAAAGCCTTTAGGCATCCTTCCAGTATGTTAGATCGGGTAGGATGGCAATATTTCAGATGATGAAAATGCTGTGAAAGGTAGTAAATCCTCAAATTAGGGCAAATTCAGCAAATTCATCATAATCAGCAAGTTCAGCATATTCAGCATAATCAACATATGCTTACAGGATTAAACCACAGTTCTGGATCAGTGACTACGTAATAACGTGATTAACAAGAAAAAGTGGTCAGAGATAAAAACAAAAACAAAAATGGGCAGAGAGCAAAAAAAAGAGGCCAGGGAGCAAAAAAAAAGGTGGCTAGAGAACAAAAGATTAGATTATATAAAGCAATAATTTTCCAAGCACCAAGCCAAAGATACCTTGCAAAATGAGCACATTCTTTTGTCAGTACATATTGCATTGTGTAACAGGAAGGTGTGGGACTTGATAAATCAATCTCTGGCTTCGTTAAACTTTAAGGTCACACCTATATTCATTGAGCTTGCTTATAATACATGTGGTTACACAACCATTTTCAACATGAACATCAATGTCCGGTGGCCATTACCACAATTCATCAATACTTTATGAGGTATTGAATCTATATAAGGGAAGGTTTATAATATCAGTTACATAACTCTCTAAACTCATGTGACATAATCCTCCATCCTAATCGCGTTATAATGACAATGACAATGACAAGTTGGGGTACCAGTCTATCCATCATGGCCGACAGATCCCAATGAGAAATGTTGCCTCCAAGAAGATGGCATTTCTTTATCTTTTTTTCAAAATAAAGAAAATTAACAACAAATCTAAAACTTGTACAAAGTTATAGATGTCTAGGAAAATGATGAGTAAATATGTGCCCCAAATAACATAAGAAATAAGATTTCTGTTTTTAAATGCCACTTTGTAGATTCCTTGATGTATCTTGATTCTGACCCAAGGCCAAAAAGTAAACTTGATTGCAGTGATTACAGGCACCGACATGTCAGATAATCTTTTAATATCTGGGACAGCTTTTCTTAATCCTAATAAAGCCAACAACGGCTTGAGTCGAGCCTGTTAACCAAGCTCACATTTAAGATGGGTTTTCATTTGGAAAAGGACAACATTTTGTTGGAAATTTCTTAACAAAAAATTCTAATTAATTGCACATTAATCCATTGCAGTTAAGTGGTCTCCCAAGCAGCCCAAAGCTAAATAAGAACATGTTATAAAATTGACTGATATCCTTATTACACTGTTATCCTTTGTTGAGCCACCGGATATCATAAAGTATACGCAATAAACACCATTAATAAAGTGATAAATCAGCAACGATCTGCCAACTTGATATTTAGACGTTAAAAGATCAGTGATAAGTCAATCATAATGTTAGTGTCACATCTATAGACATTTTGAAAATGAAACATTTCCTTGCAGTTAAAAATAAAAAAATTAATTAAAAGAAACGCAGTGTTTTCTCAAACTTTTTAAAGGATTACTCGCAATTATTATGTCAAGTTAGAATATTTTTCTTTTATTTTTCATGATTGGCTCAAAATAAAATAGCACCATTTTTTTCACAGTTTCCCTTCAGGAAATTTGTTGATTGATTTTTTTATGGTTTTATGTAGGATCCACCAGGAATTAGTTTGAAGCATAAGTTTTAACTTTTATTTCAGTGTAATGAATATTCTGAACTTGAATTTTGTCACTTTGACTATGACACCATGACACCACTATGACATCATCAATACATTTTCCATCCAAAATGATTATTTCATGTTATATCTGTCTATGATATCAATATTGAATATATATCACTCCTTACACAAGGTGTTGAATTTCAAGATCTGACCAATTGCATGATTGGCTATTATACCTTTCTTGATCACAAATATCACTGTGTTTTGTTTTAAAAAAAAAAAAAACTTGAGTCAGAACGTTTATCGTCTTACAGAAGATTAAAGGAAAGCGCTTTAAAAAGATACCAAAGATCATCAGGCAGGATTATAGTGTTAATCTGATGACGATCTTATGTACTTTTTTAAGCCTGCAAAACCACTGAAGTTGAAAGTTAGCAGCACTTCTTAGCACCATCTCATACATAAATATATGGCTTGGTTAAATAAATACCAGGAATTTCTTCATTGAAATTTATTCAGTGAGGGATATGACACTTTTGAACACATTTCTAAAATATGGGCCTTCAATGTTATATTGTATGTCATAATATTTTAGAAACTTGATTAAAAGGTTTAATTAATAATTTTATAGAAACTTGACTAATAACGATCAGCTTCATACGACTACTTTCTTATAGCATACCACCAATCCTCCATTGATTTAAAATAAATTTATCCTATCTTATCTGATCTTGATATATCTCTAGTATACCAGACAAATGGCCAAAAAGAAAAAGAAGAAATATAAATATCAATTACTTTCAGGTGAAATGTTTATTAGTTTGTCTTTATAATAGTTGGAGCCAAACATATATTTGGTCACGGATAAATGTGTCGGAACTTGTTAAGGTGTTGTCATATTGTGATTCCATCTCGTCACGCATAGCTGTAGTTTGGCTTTATTTGGTCATGCATACCTCACATGTGGCAATAAGGTCATGTGATGGCTTTGCGTGACCACATTTGGTCATGATATG
The DNA here is from genome assembly GCA_949316495.1 of Amphiduros pacificus. Classification (NCBI taxonomy): domain Eukaryota; kingdom Metazoa; phylum Annelida; class Polychaeta; order Phyllodocida; family Hesionidae; genus Amphiduros; species Amphiduros pacificus. Next base: position 16,162,915 of record OX439007.1, on the reverse strand, counting down.
ACCAAACAGATGTTTAACTCCAACTTTTCACAGTAAATCACATGACATTACTCATAGAAGCGATCACAGATCAAAATGCTCAGTCGTGGCTATTTATTTATAGCGATCTAGAGAGTTTCAATACCATCAATACCATCAATACATAATTCAATATAAACATTTTCCTGGAGGAGTTGTTGCCAATTGATCTCTTTGTATCATTTTCTATATGATCATGAATATCTCAATTATTTGTGACTAAATACCTGAATTTTTACCTGAATTTTTACCTGAATTATTACCTGAATTAAAATTCGTCCCTAATTTTGCAATAAATTTATTGATACGTGGGCTTCTTCAGGAAATCGGTTCAATTTTTATGGATCTTTATCTAATCACAAACTGAGTGTTCTAGTGAGAGGGTTTGTCAGAAAAATGCTTATGAACGTGTCTCATCTCTGAATGTTTGATAAAAAGTCTGTACACCTGAGATATATAGCAACACAGATGTGGGTGTGGGTGTCAATATATAGGACCATATTAATGAACCTTTGACAGGGAAACTGGCACCTTTGAGCTATACGAGATTTCTTTGTAGATTTCTGATGTCATTGATTTCACAGTTGTGTGACAGGGCATCAGAACCAAGCATCAGGGGTTATAAAAATGCCACCCAATTTATTAGAATGATTTTTCCAGCAAATGATTCATTTATTTTTATCATGTAGTCCCCCCCCAAAAAAAAAAAAAATTAGGAATAAAAATTAAAATAAGTATATTTTTGTTTTCATGACATCATATTTATCATATTTATATTTGCCTCAAAACAAGATTTGAAGTGCACTCTTCATTGACCCGCACTCTTCATTGACCCGCACTCTTCATTGACCCGCACTCTTCACTGCCCACACTCTGCATTGACACACACTTTGCATTCACTCACACTTTGCATTGACCCACACTTTGCATTGACCCACACTCTTTAAAAAGTAGTTTTAAATAATCAGCATCTCTAAGAATATCCAATCAGTGTTTTGTAGATTGAATCAAAATATTTTCAAATGTAATAAACGACAACCATATCCATTAACCCATTGAAAAGTATATCTAAATATTCATCAAAAAAGGTCATCAATGGAGTGTTAGAAGTACCAGCATAATTGTACCAGCATAATTGTACCAGCATACTTGTACCAGCTGGCAAAGATATGATCCAGTGAATCCAGTGAGCAAGGGAACATCAGTGAAATCAGACTGATAGTGCAAAATATGTTATTGGGCAAACACAATGAAACACATGTTACTTATTCTGTGTAACAAAAGCATCCTTGCAGTTTATATATAGATATATACAGGTATTGCCAGCCAAAGGTTACATCAGAGAATGAATGTTAATTTTATTTTTTGAGCTCGCTCTCTAGTTTTAAAGATGGTCATGCTTTATAAATGAAATAATCATGAAACAGATGGTTCATATTATGTGTGTTTGTTATTTGTACTCCCCTGTGAGCGATGTCCCTCTCACATGGTTCATACTATGAGTGTGTGTTATTTGTACTCCCCTGGTGAGCGATGTCCCTCTCACATGGTTCATATTATGTGTGTGTGTTATTTGTACTCCCCTGGTGAGCGATGTCCCTCTCACATGGTTCATATTATGTGTGTGTGTGTTATTTGTACTCCCCTGGTGAGCGATGTCCCTCTCACATGCAAATGTCTCATTCATTACCCAGAGATCCTTTCTGTCGCCCATCTCTCCTCGTACATCCGTGAGTTCGCTGATTGCATCCACGTTCACTGGGTGTGCAGGTTTTGACTATCTCTACAGGTAGCAAGATCAATCGGTTATAAATGTTTATCTGCAGGGGTGATTTATATGGTGTGATATCAAAATCTAAAAAAAAAAAAGATATATATTTCTATCAATTTTATGCAGAAAATGTTGTGGTGACCACAACGGGATTGAACGTGATAAATGATCAACTAGGCAATTATCACAGAAAAGAAGAAATATTTTGATAATATTTCTTTTTAGTAATTTATATGAATAAGAAACTTCTTGAAAAGAAATAAAAAATTCTGATGAAGGGTGAGCAGTAATTAAAAGAGAATAACCTCAACAGGATTAAGAGGGGATTATCAGATTATCAGTGTGGGTAGATAATCTGCAGATAAAGATTAATAGATCCCCATAATTAGGAATTACAGTTGTCTGAGTGTAATGAATGTCATGTGATTAAGACTGGCACAGGTGTTAGGGGGATTAAATAGGGTCACATATTGCATGTTCAGTCAGAGCTTAACACCTAATCAGTCATGCATGAACATAATCTAGTTTGGCCTCAGTCCTGTAAGGAAAAATGTATTTAAACGTGACCAAAAACATGCCCTAATTTGGTCACCTTATTTATTTCTCAATACGCATGACCAAATTTATATTTTGCTTCCAATTTATGGCATTGTTGATGATTATTACTGAAGGAGATGATTGGGTCGGGTGGTCACGAGAAACAAAAGCCGTAGCTTTGATGTGACTCCATTTCGTCTTGTTGTTGGTTTTCCCTGTAAGACATATGTTCATCACTCTGGGTGATTAAGTATGTTATTGCCTCAGACTGGAAGACAGGAGAGGGAAACATGAAACACAAATAATGATGTGTTGACGTAAGCTTTTCCTTCAGCCTCATTATTCCAGTTTTATGGTAAATCATATGCTTTATGTTTACAAGCATTCACAGTAACAGTGCTAATTTCCTCTCTCACAAAAGCTTTGTGGATGGGTGCTTGGAGACGACATGATCCCGAGCACAATTGAGTCGTGCTTCTCCACGCCCAAAGTCCAAGCTCTTGTTGTGAGAGTCGTGCAAACATAGCTCCAGAGTATCCCGATCGTAGCACTGCTTTGATCTTGGCGTCGACCTGACAAAATGAAAGAAAAGAGAATTTGTGGATATATACCTCTATTAAGTGAAGCATATACTCCATGGATGTGCCACAATATAAGTTATGATCTGTAGTCACTTTTATACGTGACCATATAGGGGTTTGGCGCAAACTGCTTTGTGAGAATTTGATAGGTTTTGGTTGGACGGCAGACATGTTACCACGGTTACAACTTTTATAAGTGACCATATAGAGGCTTGGCGCAAACTGCTTTGTGAGAATTTGATAGGTTTTGGTTGGACGGCAGACATGTTACCACGGTAACAACTTTTATAAGTGACCATATAGAGGCTTGGCGCAAACTGCTTTGTGAGAATTTGATAGGTTTTGGTTGGATGGCAGACATGTTTCCACTGTAACAATTTTTATAAGTGACCATATAGAGGCTTGTCACAAACTGCTTTGTGAGAATTTAATAGGTTTTGGGTTGGACCACAGACATGTTACCACGGTAACAACTCGTGAAGATAATGCGTGACATAGAGATTTGTGAGTGTTGATTAAAGGTGTGATCCTGTTGCAGTATTCACAAATAATGGCGGGCTTGCCTCAGTTTCCCAACTCATTAGTTGCAATATGTTACCTTCATTAGACATGAGAGCCAACCAAAACCAAAACTGATTTATATTGAAGATTGTCAAATTCAACTTTGCCCAGCTTACTTACATGTGTAATCAGTATAACTTATCAACAATCATGCAATTTATTGTACGGGATTTGAAAGAAAAATAGTATTGCAAAGCACCTGACATTTAACAGTCCTTGTGTCTCCGCAGACATTATCAGAGTATTGTTGTTGCCAATTGACACATTATCAAAGTAGTATTATGTATTTGCCAATTTACACATGTCTAGGTACCTGAATTCTGTTACCTGGAGTAATATATATATATATATATATATATATATATATATATATATATATATATATATATATATATATATATATATATATATATATATATATATATATATATTCATAAAGTCGCTCTCCCAATTTTAAATAAAAAGGTTTATTGATGACATAACTTCCAGGTGTCGCAGAGTATACAGTAAGAAAAGTGCTGTATATGATGATGTGCATGGTTGAAAGATAAAAATGCTTGTTCATGTGATTTTGAAATAAGAAACATAACCAAAATGTTCATTCACCCCTTTTTTAACAGAATAAATGATGATTTATCCACTAGGTATTGGGTTCCATGCATCAGACTAGTCCTATTGGTATCAAAACTGTGATCTATATTTCGTCAGTCCTTTTAAGTTCCATTGGGCCCTTCATAATATAATTTAATGGCTACTTCTTTGGCAAATATGTGCATCTGTAATTCAAATGGCTACCTTTTTACATGTGCAACTCAATTAATGTTTAGTATTGCCTTATAGCAACATATATAAGATTAATTTTATTTTGATGTTATGAATGACAATATTTATGAATGTGTCTTTTGTAAAACCCTTGCACTAGTTTGGGTTGTCATTCATTTTCCCCTGATATGTTTTATATTTTGGTATGCCCTTATCCTTTGGTATGGAAGTGTGTCCTTATTGCATGATATTTAGGTGTGCCAATTTTGAGAGATATCATTTCAAAATACCAAGGTTAAGTCCTATAAGTGACATTTAATTAAAATTATTACATGCTGTTAAATGCACAGGAGATTGAAACATGGATCTATGCTATACTCACTTTAATTTTCTCATATTTTATATATTTTATATGAATTAAGTTCCAGAATCTCTAGTTTCTCCAGAAAACCAAGAGGCCTCCTGGTCCAGTGTCAAGGCTCAATTCTAATACAGTCATTGTTAAGTTAAGTTAGTTTGAATGCTGCAAACAATTCATGTATGAGAATATACCAATACTTTATACAGCTAATGTTTAATTAATCGATACAATGGTACAATTAAAGTTTTACACGATGTGTGTGTGTGCCTGTCTCATGGCAAAAAGTTTGACAAATAAAGGGCAAAGTTGAGTTAAGATTACTCAGGGAGAAAGATATATCACCCAGAATAATGATTTTGATGGCGGCACACTCGGGATCTAAAAGTACCTGGAGGGACGACATTATTTGGCCGAATTTGCAAAAGTAGACTATCCATTGGCTAAATTTGTGATGGAGAGGTTGGCAAGGAGACACCTGCCTGCGTCGTAGACCTCCATGCCCCCAGGGTCACATAAAATCCCCTGGAGATTGCCCAACTATTGATCATGACCGTGGCTGTAAATCTGGGGGAGCAGGTGGAATGGGCGATCATGATCGTGGTCGAAGGTCAGCAGTTGATTGGCTGATAAAATGTGAAGAACATAATCGGGATGTAATCTAAGGGGCTCTTGGAATAGTAGATGCAAAGGTCTTGTTACGCCATTCTTATAAACAGAGCTTGAGATATCCGAGACTTTGTTACATCATTTATTCTGCAACTGCTGAGATGAAAGCTTCCAACTTGAAAGCCCGATTCACGTGTTTAGATAATCAGGGTGGCAAGAATAATATAACAGTTAAATATTTAATCAAAATAGCAAGGTGCGAGGTTTCTGAGTTATATCTGCCAACATGAACTGACAAATATTATGGTTTATTTTATTAACAAGTTTCAAGGTAAGATTTCACATTTTAAAACTTTGCATATGAAATGCTGCAGTTTGCAGACAGTTTCGGCTTACAAACTGCAGTCGAGTCCACCCACATCTTAACACAGGCTTCACCGGTATAGAATCCATAACATATATTCATGCTTCATTCAAGGGCTTGTATGGACTGAAAGAGAACAGAAACCTTTCTACAAATTTTACCACTGTGCAGATTTAGTCATTTTATTCTTGTTTTAGAATATCATTTTGGTCTATCTCTCAATTTACAACAACTTTAATTTTTTTCATATTTACCTCAATTTTTTGGTTAATATATTGAGACGTATTTAACAAAAAATTTTTGTGATATTCTGCAATATTTTTACCACACGTGCATCTTGTGAAAACCTCGTTATTCTTGAATTGAATGATTATTATTGAATGACCTCAATTATGATCTTGACCTCAAGGTCACAGCCTTTAAATTGTTTCCAAAAAACTTTCATATTTTGCTGTATGTGATCAGATAAGTTACGGATTCAAGATTTCTACTACCCATTCAACTTATGAAGGCCTACCATTGATATTCTCAAACATTACCAAAACCTTTGTTTCTAAAGTCAGAGACTTCAAAATGTCACCAACCTCTTTTATTATTTCTTTACACTTCTTGGAGTTACAGATATACGATACACAGCCAAATAACAATTGATTGACCAACATATGAATCTTGAGTGCTAAAAATAGCTACTAATTGTGTAGGATCATGTGATCAGCTACTGCTGGTTATAAAAGATGAGCTGTGTACTTTATAAAAGCACTGGCCTACTGACCTACATTTGAACCATAAGTGCTAAAAATAGCCACTAACTAATCCAGAAGATCATATTATAAATTCCTGCAAGTTGCAGAAGGTCAGCTGTGCTCATTGTGAAGACATTATATAATCATGCTGCAACAAATAATCTTGTTATGAAGAAAATTAAGATCTAAACAAAGAAATTCAATTTCAGGTTTCATGTAATAAGCTCCCACGGCCAGAGGGGCACATCATATATGGATTTGGGTTTTATATGTTTATTCATGGATTTGTCAGCAAAAACATTTTTTAACCTATTATGAACCTATTTCAACAACACCAGTAAATTTGACATGTGTTTCCTAAAGGTGTGTTACATACTCTTAATGAGGACTTATTCTTCCAAAATGCGGCTAATGACGACATTTCAACGATTTAGACAAGCAACTGGTTGGAGCATTTGGGCCTATCAGTTGCTGTTTTAAAAAGTTTTTCATTTAAATTTACAGTTTTCCTAATTTACACAAATTCTGCAATTTACACATATTCTGCAAACTTCCAATACAGGTGCCCTAAGTGAACATTTTGATAAACTGTTGTGAGACTGACTACTATGCAGTATATTTCTTTTATATTTTACTTTATTTGGCAAAAACTGCAATCCTGAAAAGTAATGTTATCCACACACAAATAATGTGTGATAAATGCCTGACCAATAAACATATTTTTGGACACAAAGTCTTTATTTAGTTGAAGGAAATATTGTGAACATCTTTAGATTCTCAGCTCATAACCTGAAAAGATAAATTTCAGTATGTGTTGATTTCGAAAGATTTGCCCAGTGGGCTAAGGGGGTGATATTGACACCTTTACTTTTATCACTTAATCTGTTTTTTACCGCTCGGAAGGGGCAGAAGAGGAGGAGATGAGGAGGAGGGAAGGAGGAGGGGGGAAGAGGAGGAGGGAAGGAGGAGGGGGGGGGGAGGAGCAGATGAGGAGGAGGAGGAGGAGGAGGAAGAGGAGGAGGGGGAGGAGGAGGAGGGGGAGGGCGAGGAGGAGGAGGAGGAGGGGGAGGAGGAAATGGAGGAGTAGGAGGAGGGGAGGGGGAGGAGGAGACGAGGAGGAGAAAAGGGAGGAGGAGGAGGTAGAGGAGTAGGGGGAGGAGGAGGAGGAGGAGGAGGAGGAGGAGGAGGGGGAGGAGGAGGAGGGGGAGGGCGAGGAGGAGGAGGGGGAGGAGGAAATGGAGGAGTAGGAGGAGGGGAGGGGGAGGAGGAGACGAGGAGGAGGAAAGGGAGGAGGAGGAGGTAGAGGAGTAGGGGGAGGAGGAGGAGGAGGAGGAGGAGGAGGAGGAGGGGGAGGAGGGGGAGGGCGAGGAGGAGGAGGAAAGGGAGGAGGAGGAGGTAGAGGAGTAGGGGGAGGAGGAGGAGGGGAGGAAGAGGATACCACAGAACCCTGAGGCAAAATCACATGAACAGATCAAAGGATTACATAGTTCCTCTGCGATCTATCAAATTGTAAAGCCACTGAGCGAATGCCTTTTGAAATCGGATCAATAGATCCAGATATTGGTGACAACCTGAAACATGATTGAAAAAAACGAGCACAGGTCACTGCACGGCAATGAGTGCAGAATGAAACAGCCATTGATGGAGCGTGAATGAGATAAATTGATCAGTGCTCATTCGGGAACTTCCTATACTCTGTACAATAACTCTCACCCAGCCATTGTATAACACCTGACATCAATAGATATTGACCGGCCCTCGTAGGCAGTGCATTTTGTCGGGTTTCTATGTTTCCTGTCATTGATTTGCCACAACATTGTACCAAAATCACCATCTAGCTGTCACTGACAAAACAGCTCAGATGATTTGTTGAAAAAAAAACTATAAAAAAAATATTTACAAAAACACTTGATCATGAATGAGAAGATATAAAGGGGAAAAAAGATGTTGATAGTGAAACAATGAAGACAATCTTTATGCAAGGCTTATGGTGTTGACAGGTTTTGTAAGCTTAGTGCCTTAATATTGTCAGATAGATTTCTAATAATGGAGGAGGAGAGAGAAGATTGGATGGATAATTGAAAACTGACCCTCATATTCTTCAAATGAAAAATCCAATATGGGATTAAATCTACAAGGATGCAAAGTTTGTTGTCAGCCAAGTCCACGCATTTCTATGGTTATATGATCATGCCTGTATGTGAACGGAGGACGATCGCATGAGCTTAATTCTTACTGCTCAAGTGGGCCGTGCTGCCAACTAGTGTTTTAAAATCTCATGCATGGGGGAACTAGTTGTGAAAAATGTTGATTAACATGTCATCAAATTACAATCAGTTTATTACACTGATAACAGTCTATCAATTTTTTTTCAAGATTCTCAAACTGATTAGATTTTTTTATGTGGATGTATCTGTTGCCAAAATATTAATATATTTCATTCACAGCAAACAGAATGGTAGTCATCATATATATCATATACAAACCTACCCCAGAATGCATTTTACATGACACAAGAGACACCTGGTGGATCACAATTATTGAAACTCGATCAGAGGGAATTAGCTATAGTATGTCTATCAAGTTTGTGGGATCTTATGGTGATGTGCAACAGTCTAAATACATGTAGGACTCTATGAATAGACGTTTATCAATGTAAAGAGGGAAATAAACGTGATATAGGCACCCACATATGTGTGAGAATCTCTGAGCTCACACCAATAAGGAACCCAAGATGTGATTCAGTTAGTGCACATTTATGTTTGATCCAAAAGATGTTTTGCTCATACTAGCTACTATCAACTTTTAAGGATTGTTGTAAATTAACAACATTTAGTGGCATTATTCAGCTGTTTATCCAACTTGACTCATTTCTCAGTTCTCTCCATTTTACATTCAACTCAGAATTTTGTCTGTTCAGGTCTGTTCTGGAAAAGGATTTCCACTTGTCAGGGAGAAATGCTTTAAAAAATCTGCCCTCTGCTCCTTAAGCTGGGTAAATAATTCAAATGATAATTTTGTTGCATTTACCAACATTCCATAAAATTACAAATGTTAAAAAAGCAATGATCAGCTTAGCTCTGAGGCCATTGACCTATGTTTGTTCAGTCATATATTGAAACGTTAATATCTACAGAGGAAGCAATAAAAACCCAATTTGTTCATTGTAGTGATTTGTGGCCTTGATAATTTAATGCCTCAGATTTATTTGATACCAGGCAGGGAGTTGGTTGTAGGAGTTTGATAAGGCAGACACGCTGTATGGGAGTGCTATCATTGGGGTTCAGTATGGGTAGAAATAACATAAGTTCATGACCAAGTAGCCAGAACCCTCCTTCCCACCGGCTGTGCAATATTCCAAATTGGCAAAATTGGATCACAGATTGTCAACGTCACATTGAGCTGAAAATAGATAGTCTGAAATGTAATATCATGAAAAGAGTGTTCATTGTGTCGTTTGAAAAACAATTCTAAAAGGAAAAAAAATCACTGCATAAGTGAAATTATAGATAAATTTGTGTTGCTTTTAACATCTCTAAAGTTTGAGCATTGTTGCAAGCATGATGGGATTCAACAGGTTACCATGGAAACAAGAGTGGCGCTCTCTACTGGTGACAAGTGATAGGTCTCGCAGTCACAGCAGAGACACCATCAGATCGTTGAGATAGACAAAACAAAATCGGAATCGACACCAATACTTTTTAGGTTGATTGATATCAGGTGTGTAGATTGAGTCCATTACAGAGAGACACTGAATGCCTCACACATGTGATATTGTGATGGTGGGAGAAAAGGCAATCCTTATTTAGATATATCTCTGACCTTTTCTCATCACTCTGCAATATGAGATATGAGAATACATTTATGACATGCTCAGATGATGTTAATGCCACAATAAACTGCAATAACAACATGATCAGTAACATAAATGTATATATATGTATATATATATATATATACATATATTTATATCTTCAGAACAGATGCTCTTTCTCTTTAAAAAATCTAAACTTGGCTACTTTATAAATCAAACCAGATTGAAAGTTCTTATGCCTGTGCATATAATATTAAATATTCAATTTACCGACTTGTCCCAGAATTGCCAAACAGTAGAAAATTGTCCCATCATCTGCTCACAGTACCAACTGTATCTCCGTCTGCTCAAAGTACCACTTGGGTTATTTTTTCCTCAAGATGTTATATTATATACATATATTTTTAAATGTTTCTGTTATCTGCTGCATTATCTGCATATATTTTCCAGTTAGTCTATAACCTGTTCAAGTTTCTAGCTGTTCTATGGTCTTACCTGCTCAGAAATTTGTTTTCTGCTCACACAACATTATATGTTTGCATGTATATATTTGAGTTTAATTTTGTGCAATATTTTTCAGAGGCTTGATGGCTTTTGAGAAGAGTGCATACATGAGGAATGAACAAGGGGCACCCGTCATGCTATCCAGGTGGCACCACTAGTACCAGAAGGACAAGTCATCATTCCACAAGTTCTGCAGACAAGGCATGTGTGTCCACCAATAACGGAGCAGGGGATACCAACTTAGAAATGTCGGAATACCGCCGGCCACCCAGCGAGTCTGCGGCAACCTACTCCGCCGTCGACTCGGACCTTCCGTCCGGAATGAACCCGGCTTGGGCCGAGTATCGGGCGTCTATAGCACCCGGAGATAAAAATTTTGAATCCCGTTATTTGGGACGGACCAAAACTCCTATAAAAGTCACCATCCAGGGAAAAGTTTATAACTTTCTGGAAAGACCCACAGGATGGAAATGCTTTATCTACCATTTCACTGTGTAAGTACAAAATAACACGCATTACATCAAAGACGATCTTTCTGTTAGACATCCTATGCTAGTCTTGTTGCATTATTACCCCTTGGCAAATTTGATGGAAGGGTTATTGTGTCATTTGTTCATCCGTGCATCTGTCATGTATGCATCTTATCAATGTCTTGAATTGCTTTGCTCTTTTGTGACATTGACCTATATTTTGAGGCAAATCATTCAGATTTTTTGCCAAAAGTCTGATATACCACATTTTTAAGGTATCGGACACAGAAAGTTATTTTTCTGTAATATACCAAATTTGCAGTAAAACATACTATTCTGTATATTAAAATGATTTTCCAGGGGAATTGAAATGAAATATTTGACATTTTAGGGGTCTATGATCTCAGAGTTATATGTTTATGTATGAAAAGATGTATCATAATTTTAAAGATTTCAGAAGCAGGCAACAACTCTGACAACTCCAAATGCAAATTTAAATGGAAGATATTTCTTAGGTCTTAAATATTATATAATATATTCACAGTAGAAATGATGGTTATGAAACAGTTGATGACACTGTGCAGCATGATATATTAATAGTTATATGTATTAAGGCACATAGTCAGTGGAGTATTGCTAGTAAACGTGACAACATTCTCATTAATGTTGATTCTTGCCAAGTTTTTTTACACGATCGTCCTATGTTTCCTGGCTAACTGCCTCATATCTCAACGAGAAGTTTTTTTATTGGCATTTCCTTGAGGCCCACTTTGATAGGGACACAAATTCCCTGAAAGGGAAACATGCAAGGAGAGGGTTCATCACCACTGATCTGCACTGCCAGTGTTACCACTGATGTTTAGGTGGGTGGATGAAAAAATCATCACAGTCAATAAAACATTAAAGCTCCAACTTCAAAAGAATGGTATAAAGAAACCAATAAAAAGGTACCACCACTTCCTGCAATGTGGCCTCTTTGACAGGTTTTTGTTTATTTTATTTTTTAATTTTTTTTGTGATCCATTTGTGTAGAATATATATGTATACATGTGTATGTATTATATATGCAAATTCTTACAAGCTGAAGATAAATTTAATTGAGCATATCTTGTCAAAACAAGGCCAAATTTGCTTGAGGCAAATGTTGGTTTGAAGATTTTTTTATTTGCCTTATCGTCTTATTGCTAATCACTCCAGGGTTGCAACAAAGATGACTCTTTACCTGTAGGTGTATGATGGCACAAACTGCCAGAATCTGGCATAGAACAGTAGATTTACATCCTGAATATTGAAACATTCAATATTATTACGTTGGAAACACATTTCCTGCTTAACCAAATTCTTTGCATGAATTACGATACAACTAATAAATTTCCTATTTTTGAATGCTCACAAATAAAGCTTGTTACTAAACATTTAGGATGTTCCTATGAGTATTTTCGTCAAGAAAGCTTACAAAAGCCTGTTGAAATAAAAAATAAGTCTTAAAGTGCATTAGATTTCTTGTCTGATGCCTTTCAGTATGACTTTGCCGGCTTGGAAAAGATTAAAGAGACTCAATTTCTGTAAAGAGCTGATATTAGAGCTTTTTAATCTGCCTTTGGTTCTGGCTGGAGATCTCAGAACATGGAAAATGCCTCGGCAGATGTAATTTTAAAGAGAAAAAAAATGGACCGGGACAAGAAAAAAGACTGAGTCAGGGTTGTAATGATGACAAGAGTGAATCGATCGTTGAGGGCCTAATATTGATTGTAGCACTGAAGTTTCAAACATGACGAGGTCTGGAAATGCACGCCCGTCAGAACAGGATGTGACAAGAGAAATAAAGGACAATTAAGGAATTTAAGGACAGCGTTGTAGTACTGTCGGCAACAGCTCATTACCGCCGAGAGACCCCCTCATCAGTTGTCAGACAAGTATTGTTCCGTGGAGTAATGAATTCTCTGTTTCTCATATGGGTGGAAATGTTAATTCAACACTGCCACAAGTGCAGATATCAATTTCGTCCGTGTCAATAGATGTGGTGACAGCAATTACAAACGCGAGTAAATACAAAGTCCATTCCAGTCTGGGCCAAATATATTAGTAATCATATATTATCTGGAGATAATGATTAGACATAATAAGGTCAAACAAATCTCTTGTTGGACTCACCCATGGGTCATAATTAACTTTTCCTGATTTTTATCTCGTGTATGGCAAAATATGGTTTCTTGACAGAAAGTTGAACGCAATATGATTTTGATGCAATCTTTGCGTGAATACAAATATGTCTGGATCAAACCAGATTCAAGGAAGAAATCACTTTTTGCAAACAGGATTTTCCACGAAAGGGGAATGCCATTCTTCCGGTACATGTGTATCAATAAAATAATCAATATTGAAGGAAATTCCAAAATGTGGAGTGGAAAATTTTCCACAAGCTTTTAGTGTATGCTCAAAATAAAGCTCTGGAAGAATAAGAATAAAAAATAACGATGTTTTAGAGCTTTGACATCTTATAATAAAACAAATATGTTAATGCAATTGTGTAAGCAGAATTGCCAATCCCTTAATTAGTCCAGTGGTCAGTCCAGTGGGCAGTCCCATGGTCAGTCCTATGGTCAGTCAAATGTTCAGTCCCATGGTCAGTCCCATGGTCAGTCCCATGGTCAATCAAATGGTCAATCCTATGGTCATTTCAGCAGTTGGCCCAGAAAATGGTTCAGTGGTCATTATAATGGCATATTAGCTGATGAGGATGTACGTTGTGGTGAAAGTTGCCAGGTCACATATCCAGTGATAAGTCCTTGTATAAGCAGTGGTCAGTGTCGGTTGATGTCATGTCAAGGTTCCTGGCTCGGCTGTAGCTCACCTGTCCATGTTTTTATCCCCTGTTACATTTCTAACCTCACATAATAACCATCTTCCAAGAACTTGACTGGTAAGCATGTTTTACTGACACTAAACTAAAACACAATAGGGGAAAATGTCAAACTCAAATAACTTTGTGCGAGTTATATTGTTCTTGTGATAACAAGGAGACCAATTGATCAACCTGTGTGACATTTGCCAAATAATAGTGTTAGGCAAGTCACAGCGGTCACCTTGGTCTTGCATTTGATGGTGAGAGTGCAGGCATATCAGGGCTGCCACCTCGGTATGGCAAGAGTGCAGGCATATCAGGGCTGCCACCTTGATATGGTGAGAGTGCAGGCATATCAGGGCTGCCACCTCGATATGGTGAGAGTGCAGGCATATCAGGGCTGCCACCTCGATATGGTGAGAGTGCAGGCATATCAGGGCTGCCACCTCGATATGGTGAGAGTGCAGGCATATCAGGGCTGCCACCTCGATATGGTGAGAGTGCAGGCATATCAGGGCTGCCACCTCGATATGGTGAGAGTGCAGGCATATCAGGGCTGCCACCTCGGTATGGTGAGAGTGCAGGCATATCAGGGCTGCCACCTCGATATGGTGAGAGTGCAGGCATATCAGGGCTGCCTCCTCGATATGGTGAGAGTGCAGGCATATCAGGGCTGCCACCTGGGTATGGTGAGAGTGCAGGCATATCAGGGCTGCCACCTCGATATGGTGAGAGTGCAGGCATATCAGGGCTGCCACCTCGATATGGTGAGAGTGCAGGCATATCAGGGCTGCCATTTGGCCATGCCAATATTAAACATGTTTTATTTACATTACTTTTTAAAATGAGGTTAACACAGCAATCTTGCCCGAGCATAACCCACTCAACAAAAATGATAAATGATGCTTGATTTGTCAGGGGAAATTATTTAAATCAACATTAATCATGTTAACTAGCTTGCTTCTTAACAGACGTTGAAATGATTTTCAATTCAATTTGGCAGAAAAGAATATTGACATTAATCACCGTGTTACTGGATCAGTTGCATCTTGTATTGCTACAAAAGCATACTTTTTCATCTTGTTTTCGGCGTTGTGAATATGTGTGCATTTAATCGCAGCCTTGCCAGTTTCTGCTGTTGTTTTACAGCCATCTGAAGTACATCACGATGGCAATTTCCGGCTTGGAATGCTCATCGAATCCACTTGGTTTTTCTACAAAGACAGTATTTCTATGCAGCTGCAGAGGTAGACACAATTTTTTTTCTGTGCATTGAAATTGTGAGAAATATGAAAAGTATTTATCAGTTGGAAACAGAATGATGCATATAATGAGCAGAGACAAGTTTACACAGCTTAAATGAATGATAATGAATCATTAACACAGGAGAGGAAACTGCTGCGCAGGTAGAAAAATCCTCAACTTCCAGGAACAGAAAACAAAATGTTAAACAGGCACGAGTTCATAGATCACTGTTCAGTAAGACTGGGATGATATTATTTTTCAATTCAGCTAAATAAGGTGGCAGGATGGAATTTGCCCATCTGATACGATAAGTTTACTGTCAATTCATTATAACGTGGACATGTAGATAGATCCTCTAAGGTTTTCTGTTAATTCATTAAAATATGGAATGATTACTCATTAAAGGTCTGCAGAAAGCTCTAGAAAGGTCAATATGAAAACATCATAAATAATATAGGCCGATAAATGCTATCATCAAGATAAAAACTGTTGACAAAGCAAAGATTGTGTGCATTTTGTGGTGTCCAGGCTAGTCTTGGATCGTCCCTGTAGCTGTAATCTCCGCACACACCATCTTGCAGGAAAGTGCCACACAACACCGGCATATCCCGTAATCTGACTGTGCACCTCCGCTTCCCTGCTTCTCAGACATCCACTGTCTCTCAAGTCTCAGTTCTCAACAGGGCTTAACTTGATGTAAAGGCAGTTGGAGTCAAACTTTTATCAAGTCGTGCTAAAGTTTGAGCAAATTAGGTCATACAGATCTATAATGTGGACATAATGGGCTATATCAGGAATGCATAAAGAAAAATAAAATTGGGACATGCAAATTTTTTAGATATTTTTAAAACAATATCTGGGTGTTGTTATCATTGTTGTTTGGTCTGCACATCTTGATGCAGGAAATCGCACATTTCTTCTTGCGCAATGTATCAAATGGAGATCAATGATATATTTCGCTGTGATCATATGAAAATGTGCCAAGTTGGTGAAAAATGTGCATTTCAGTTCAAATAGATAAATTCTTAATAACAAGTTTGATAGAAACAAGAGTTCTTCATTAGCTTGGACAATATCAAGACCAAGTAACATAGCATTTCAGTAGACCCTGGTGAAGCCCTAAGTATTTCTCAGAGGCATTCTAAAGACCCGGGCCCACCGTCGGAGTTTCCCTAGTCCTCACTATTCATCACTATCAGTGCATTACATTAATGGTCTCAGCATCCCTGCTGCGTCCCATCTTTCTAATGTTTAGTCTGACCAGTGCTGACCACAGCGTGACCCTCCTCAACTAATATAAACATGATAAGTGCATAGTGCTCGCATACTTCAGCAGTTATATGCATTATTTGTCATTTTACATTCACTTCACATTTTTGTTTATTATCCTTTAATTGGCTAGCTTTTCTGGTCAGCTCTGATTAATAAAATATTATGATAAAAATTTTGATTATCCTGTTTCACCATTACATTTTTAGCACAGCTTTTATCTTTACTGATGAAATAACTGGTTAGAGTTTGTAGCTATTAGTTGGTTAGATGAATTTTCAAGGGACCAATTTCAGTTTTTTTGCCATTTGGTTCAAAATCTTCATCTACATGATATGACTTTATAAAAAAATCAATTAGCTATTACTGAGTTGTCAAGGAGGCTGCCATTTGGAATAATATAATAAATATTAGCCAATGAGAATCAAGAGATAGCAATTGTTAGGGCCAAATTAAATATGCAACATGCATTCTGATTGGTCAAAATTATCATCCTCTCAAATCTGCTCTAAAACAAGAATTTAAAGATCATTTATGAAACATTTACAGGCATTTCCAGAAAATTTTCATAACATTACTAAAGAACAATTATCAGCATAACTTCTAGGCCATTGGTCTATGTTTTATAGAAATGTCTACTTCATGACAGGTTATATGAACATATTTCTATATCTATAAACATAACAATTTGTATACCTGTATTTTCTGTATCCCCAAATAGAAACCATGAACTTTGCATCACCTCTTTTATTAATTAAGCAAGCAGCATACTAAATAAGTATTTTCACCAGTATTAGCTTTGTTGTGTGTTAATGAGCATACATCAATAAAGAAAATACAATATATATATATATATATATATATATATATATATATATATATATATATATATATATATATATATATATATATCAATTAGGCGTATTTTTTGTTACAAGGTGTATAATCACACTGCCCACGCTTAAGCTATGGCCAGCTCAAATAACCAAGTAATAAACTAATGATACTATTTTGGCCGAGTTGACCTTCATAATGTTGTGTCTTCTCAAGGACTATTGGTCATCATGGCCTGTTAAAAAGTGTTTGTTCTTGCAACCTGCATTTCGACTGTGGAAGAGAACCAACCCCACTGCAAACACCAACAAAGTCGGTGGAGCAATGGCTTATTTCTTAATATTTGCTTTTACATTAGTTGCTTTTACAGGTGGCGGGCAAGGGTCACAGATTCTACTCCCATTTTCACCATTGTTACTTTTGTTTTTGCTAATTTGACTTGGAAGTCAACACCACACTATATATAATTGTGAGATGGGCAGTGCATGACATCATGTGTATTAAATACTGTGCTGACTTCAGTTTAATGCCACTGACAAAATATCTAGTTTAAATTCAAATGTTGTCCTATTCCTTATTAATGTGAACCGCTTCAGTTTGGATCATTATTGTCTTTCCATTGTTGATGAAAGGGTAATTATTAATGAGATTTCCCCCTGAAAAAATAATACCAGTGCCTTAAGAGGCAAATGAAGATGATTGACATAATTGTTTCTAGCTAAAATGGAAATGCACTTAAAATAATCAAATTATGAAGCTATGCATCCATCTGAGCTTTGCCTGACCTTGTTGGTACAGTACCGGGCATGCTTGGTACTCAGGTAGTAATAATGCTTCTGCTTGGTGAGGATACAGGTCCATTCTTTTCATTGGGTAAACTGTTGTTTACTCTGCCCGCAATCTAAACGGGTGCAACCTGTATCACCAATCTGAATGAATTGTTCTCTTTGCCTGCAATTTTCCCATGCTCTAACTGTATGAGCTGCCTGTATACACACCCATCCTGGAATCTACTCATGCCCTACCTGTATGAGCTACCTGTATACACACCCATCTTGCAATCTATCCATGCCCTACCTGTATGAGCTACCTGTATACACACCCATCCTGCAATCTACCCATGCCCTGTATACACACCCATCCTGCAATCTACCCATGCCCTGTATACACACCCATCCTGCAATCTACCCATGCCCTGTATACACACCCATCCTGCAATCTACCCATGCCCTACCTGTATGAGCTACCTGTATACACACCCATCCTGCAATCTACCCATGCCCTGTATACACACCCATCCTGCAATCTACCCATGCCCTGTATACACACCCATCCTGCAATCTACCCATGCCCTACCTGTATGAGCTACCTGTATACACACCCATCCTGCAATCTACCCATGCCCTAACTGTATGAGCTGCCTGTATACACACCCATCTTGCAATCTACCCATGCCCTACCTGTATGAGCTACCTGTATACACACCCATCCTGCAATCTACCCATGCCCTACCTGTATGAGCTACCTGTATACACACCCATCCTGCAATCTACCCATGCCCTAACTGTATGAGCTGCCTGTATACACACCCATCTTGCAATCTACCCATGCCCTACCTGTATGAGCTACCTGTATACACACCCATCCTGCAATCTATCCATGCCCTGTATACACACCCATCCTGCAATCTACCCATGCCCTACCTGTATGAGCTACCTGTATACACACCCATCCTGGAATCTACCCATGCCCTACCTGTATGAGCTACCTGTATACACACCCATCCTGCAATCTACCCATGCCCTGTATACACACCCATCCTGCAATCTACCCATGCCCTGTATACACACCCATCCTGCAATCTACCCATGCCCTACCTGTATGAGCTACCTGTATACACACCCATCCTGCAATCTACCCATGCCCTAACTGTATGAGCTGCCTGTATACACACCCATCCTGGAATCTACCCATGCCCTACCTGTATGAGCTACCTGTATACACACCCATCCTGCAATCTACCCATGCCCTGTATACACACCCATCCTGCAATCTACCCATGCCCTACCTGTATGAGCTACCTGTATACACACCCATCCTGGAATCTACCCATGCCCTACCTGTATGAGCTACCTGTATACACATCCATCCTGCAATCTACCCATGCCCTACCTGTATGAGCTACCTGTATACACACCCATCCTGGAATCTACCCATGCCCTACCTGTATGAGCTACCTGTATACACACCCATCCTGCAATCTACCCATGCCCTGTATACACACCCATCCTGCAATCTACCCATGCCCTACCTGTATGAGCTACCTGTATACACACCCATCCTGGAATCTACTCATGCCCTACCTGTATGAGCTGCCTGTATACACACCCATCTTGCAATCTATCCATGCCCTGTATACACACCCATCCTGCAATCTACCCATGCCCTACCTGTATGAGCTACCTGTATACACACCCATCCTGGAATCTACCCATGCCCTACCTGTATGAGCTACCTGTATACACACCCATCCTGCAATCTACCCATGCCCTGTATACACACCCATCCTGCAATCTACCCATGCCCTACCTGTATGAGCTACCTGTATACACACCCATCCTGGAATCTACTCATGCCCTACCTGTATGAGCTGCCTGTATACACACCCATCTTGCAATCTATCCATGCCCTGTATACACACCCATCCTGCAATCTACTCATGCCCTACCTGTATGAGCTACCTGTATACACACCCATCCTGCAATCTACCCATGCCCTGTATACACACCCATCCTGCAATCTACCCATGCCCTACCTGTATGAGCTACCTGTATACACACCCATCCTGGAATCTACCCATGCCCTACCTGTATGAGCTACCTGTATACACACCCATCCTGCAATCTATCCATGCCCTACCTGTATGAGCTACCTGTATACACACCCATCCTGCAATCTATCCATGCCCTACCTGTATGAGCTACCTGTATACACACCCATCCTGCAATCTATCCATGCCCTACCTGTATGAGCTACCTGTATACACACCCATCCTGCAATCTACCCATGCCCTACCTGTATGAGCTACCTGTATACACACCCATCCTGCAATCTACCCATGCCCTACCTGTATAAGCTGCCTGTATACACACCCATCCTGCAATCTACCCATGCCCTGTATACACACCCATCCTGCAATCTACCCATGCCCTACCTGTATGAGCTACCTGTATACACATCCATCCTGCAATCTACCCATGCCCTACCTGTATGAGCTGCCTGTATACACACCCATCTTGCAATCTATCCATGCCCTACCTGTATGAGCTACCTGTATACACACCCATCCTGCAATCTATCCATGCCCTACCTGTATGAGCTACCTGTATACACACCCATCCTGCAATCTACCCATGCCCTACCTGTATAAGCTGCCTGTATACACACCCATCCTGCAATCTACCCATGCCCTGTATACACACCCATCCTGCAATCTACCCATGCCCTACCTGTATGAGCTACCTGTATACACACCCATCCTGCAATCTACCCATGCCCTACCTGTATGAGCTACCTGTATACACACCCATCCTGCAATCTACCCATGCCCTACCTGTATGAGCTACCTGTATACACACCCATCCTGCAATCTACCCATGCCCTACCTGTATGAGCTACCTGTATACACACCCATCCTGCAATCTACCCATGCCCTACCTGTATGAGCTACCTGTATACACACCCATCCTGCAATCTACCCATGCCCTACCTGTATGAGCTACCTGTATACACACCCATCCTGGAATCTACCCATGCCCTACCTGTATGAGCTACCTGTATACACACCCATCCTGCAATCTACCCATGCCCTACGTATATGAGCTGCCTGTATACACACCCATCCTGCAATCTACCCAGGCCCTACCTATATGAACTACCTGTATACACACCCATCCTGCAATCTACCCATGCCCTACCTGTATGAGCTACCTGTATACACACCCATCCTGCAATCTACCCATGCCCTACCTGTATGAGCTACCTGTATACACGCCCATCCTGCAATCTACCCATGCCCTACCTATATGAGCTACCTGTATACACACCCATCCTGCAATCTACCCATGCCCTACCTGTATGAGCTACCTGTATACACATCCATCCTGCAATCTACCCATGCCCTACCTGTATGAGCTACCTGTATACACACCCATCCTGCAATCTACCCATGCCCTACCTATATGAGCTACCTGTATACACACCCATCCTGCAATCTACCCATGCCCTGTATACACATCCATCCTGCAATCTACCCATGCCCTACCTGTATGCGCTACCTGTATACACACCCATCCTGCAATCTACCCATGCCCTACCTGTATGAGCTACCTGTATACACACCCATCCTGCAATCTACCCATGTCCTACCTGTATGAGCTGCCTGTATACACACCCATCCTGCAATCTACTCATGCCCTACCTGTATGCGCTACCTGTATACACACCCATCCTGCAATCTACCCATGCCCTACCTGTATGAGCTGCCTGTATACTCACCCATCCTGCAATCTTCCCATGTCCTACCTGTATAAACTACCTGTATACACATCCATCCTGCAATCTACCCATGCCCTACCTGTATGAGCTGCCTGTATACTCACCCATCCTGCAATCTTCCCATGTCCTACCTGTATAAACTACCTGTATACACATCCATCCTGCAATCTACCCATGCCCTACCTGTATAAGCTGCCTGTATGTTCATTCTGTCTGCAGTGTGAGTGGCATGGTGTTTATGAGTTGTTCTGTGGCTGCAATCTGCTCTGTCCAGGCCTGTTGTCTGTTCCTATGATATATTACAAGCACTGAGCGATCCCAGAGGAGCCAGACTCTGTCAGAGAGGTGCTCTCTCATACAAACATGGCGAGAGGAATTTGCCAGAATTATCTCATCTCAAATATGATTTACATCATACTTCTCCTGCTAGTTGTCTGTGCTTAAGATCAATTTATAAAATTGTATACCTTTTGTGTTTTTAATCGAGATTGTAACATCATAGAATTATCATTCTGTCCCAGTTTAATGTGTATGATGGACAAGAGAGCTATAAACACTTGTGCAACACTGTATGTCTCGTGAGAGGAAAATGTGTAATTTCGAAACTAGATTTAACTGCCTCACAGTGCCAGATAAAATTTTCAGTTGGAAACAACAAAGTGTTTATTTCAGCATAATTAGTTGGAGTCATACGTCTATTTGGTTGCAAGCGACAGATAGTCTGCCTCCTCTGTAGAGATATAGATAGTTGCCAACCTTCGCAGCATCCTCTGTATGATATATTGTCAACAATCCCTGTGCACTATATAGGAGATAGTCAATAATCTCGGCACATCATGGGATAGATATCCACTACTCAACATAAGATCGGTCATCAGTATTATCTATGCAACATGAGATTCTAAGTCAGCATCATGCATCCACTTGGCAGGATGAGATAAAAAATCAGCTTGAGGTCGTCAGCATTCTCTGTGCAGCATAAGGTAGTCAGCATTCTCTGTGGAGGGTAAGGTAGTCAGCATTCTCTATGCAGCTCAAGGTAGTCAGCATTAGTCAGCTGCATAAGGTAGTCAGCATTCTCTATGCAGCATTCAGCATAATGTAGTCAGCATTCTCTATACATATCTCTCCTCACAGAATATTGTACACTTTTCTTTGTCAACAGCTATGCAGCATTCTTTATGTGGCATAAGGTAGTCAGCATTCTCTATGCTGCATAAGGTAGTCAGCATTCTCTATGCAGCATAAGGTAGTCAGCTTTCTCTATGCAGCATAAGGTAGTCAGCATTCTCTATGCAGCATGAGGTAGTCAGCATTCTCTATGCAGCATACGGTAGGCAGCATTCTCTATGCAGCATAAGGTAGTCAGCATACTCTATGCAGATTGATAAAGTTAGCATTCTCTATGCAGCACAAGGTAGTCAGCATTCTCTATGCAGCATAAGGCAGTCAGCATTCTCTATGCAGCATGAGGTAGTCAGCATTCTCTATGCTGCATAAGGTAGTCAGCATTCTCTATGCAGCTTGAGGTAGTCCGCATTCTCTATGCAGCATAAGGTAGTCAGCATTCTCTATGCAGCATGAGGTAGTCAGCATTCTCTATTCAGCATAATGTAGTCAGCATTCTCTATGCAGCATAATGTAGTCAGCATTCTCTATACATATCTCTCCTCACAGAATATTGTACACTTTTCTTTGTCAACAGCTACTCACTATCAAATGCATATATCTTGTCATTTGATATTCTATAAAATCTCACATCTGCTGGAACCACCATCAGCAATATTAAGAGCATCTTACAAATGCTACACTATACAGCATCAGTAATATTGCTCCTTCTGGAAGTATACATTTTTTTCTTGTAATTAAAGAAATCAAATATTAAGTGAGCTGATATTTGACTTATAGAGGGAACAGTGTAAAATGATAAAGATATTATACTGGTAGCAGTTGGAATTGCAAGACAACATCAGCATGATGAAATAGATGCTCTGAGGTTAGAAGAAGAAGCAGGATCTCCGTGTATATGTCATTCACAGAGTATGCAGGATTCACCTTTTTGGCTCAATTTCAGCATGATGCTACATGTATTTATACATATAGACAAATAGGATAGGCCCTTGAACAGGAACTTGAAAGTTGTATGTGTGTGGGTTGAATTAATGGAGATAAGACATAAATATGACTAGACAAGGATATTAATCGTTGACATGTTCATGCTTGGCTGATTGTGACTCTTTTATTTGGTCATGGTTAAAAGGAGTCATGACACATTGTGGTCATGGTTACCTCAGTCATGACACATTATGGTCATGGTTACCTCAATCATGACACATTGTGGGAATGGTTACCTCAGTCATGACACATTGTGGTCATGGTTACCTCAGTCATGACACATTGTGGTCATGGTTACCTCAGTCATGACACATTGTGGAAATGGTTACCTCAGTCATGACACATTATGGTCATGGTTAACTCAGTCATGACACATTATGGTCAAGGTTAACTCAGTCATGACACATTATAGTCATTGTTAACTCAGTCATGACACATTATGGTCATGGTTAACTCAGTCATGACACATTATAGTCATGGTTAACTCAGTCATGACACATTATGGTCATGGTTACCTGAGTCGGATCATGGTTATCGGAGTCGGATCATGGTTACCTCAGACACATTATGGTTATGTTATGATCTAAATATACATGTATATGTGACCATAAGCAGATATGTGAACTGTCCCAATTTTGTCTCATCTTTTCACAATTTTGGACCGTCACATTTTTGCATAACCACAATGCTGTTAGGATTTAATTTGTTTAATGGAGGTAGATAATTAATCATTACCTATTTTATTTGCCATTGTTAACTTTGGCATCTCCAACATCCAGTAAATTAATTTCTCACAGAAAAACGATAGAAACATGAGCATGTGAAAATGGAGACTGTCATGAAGGAGGTGTGAAACCTTGCTTGGTGCGGCAGGTGTGAGTCACACGTGCCCCATATTCACACATCCTTTTAGACTGCTCTGCCATTTATTTGTAGACTGAGCATCAATTTGGTAAGATTTTACAGCAATCTAATAATGTGCAACTCCTTATCAGATTAAAGATTAGCCATTGCATTTTGATTAAATGGAAAAGATGGAAATGACAAAAATGATTTATTTATATGATAAAGATTTTTTGAGGCCATTCAAAATATAAGATGCCGAAACCAAAGTGTCATGGAGAATGCTATTTTCATTGTGTCAGTTTCTACCACGCTCCACACAGCAGCAGCTTTCACTATGAATGAGGTTGTACTGCTGTAGGGTCTGTGAACCAGGATAAATATTATATTTGGTTAATTTTTTTATCTCTTATAAAATATGCACTTTAGCTCATATTTAATAATTCAAATATGATAATGCTGAAATATTAATTAAATTCATTGATGATATGATTTATGCGAGGGAATATATTTTAATACTGGAAATGTACCACTTTCCATATCGTACATATTTTGGTTATTTTCTTTACTTAGCCACCAGGGGGCACTCATTCAAAAGACCCATAGATACCTCAATGAGGTGCTCAATTTTAATCTCAGTCCTTTTAATTAGGTTTTTATATAAACTCAACATATTTGGTTATTTATATCATTCTGCAAGATCCTGTCCAAAAATGAGAATATGTGCTGGTCTCTCAGGCCGACGGCCCATGCTTGCTTACTGAGCATCCTGTCTTGGATGATGCCATGTTGTCTGCCATGTGTCATTCACTTGTCAAGAATATGCTCATGCCTGCAGCAAGATAGAGGTGAGACCATACATTGCACAGCCAGGCTTTATGTTGCACAGCCAGACTTTATGTTGCACAGCCAGGCTTTATGTTGCAAAACCAGACTTTATGGTGCAAAACCCGATTTTATGTTGGACAACCAGACTTTATGTTGCAAAACCAGACTTTATGTTGCTAAACCAGACTTTATGTTGCAAAACCAGACTTTATGGTGCAAAACCAGACTTTATATTGCACAGCCAGGTTTTATGTTGCACAACCAAATTTTATGTTGCTCGACCAAATTTTATGTTGCACAACCAGATTTTATGATGCACAACTAGATTTTATATTACACATCCAGATTTTATGGTGCACAACCAGAGTTTGTATTGCACAACCAGATTTTATGTTGCCCAACCAGATTTTATGTTGCTCAACTAAACTTTGTTGCCCAACCAGATTTTATGGTGCACAACCAGATTTTATGGTGCACAACTAGATTTGAAATTATACAGCCAGATTTTATGTTGCTCAATCAGACTTTATGTTGCACAGCCAGATGCTTTGGTACACAACCAGATTTTATGTTGCAAAACTGGATTTTATGTTGCATAGTTCTAATATGCAGAATCAAAGATTTTGATACCATCACAACGACAGTACATCTTTTGAAGTAATTTTTGAGGAGAGTAATAAATTGTGAACTCATTGGTTACACAGAAACAATAACTGTCTAATAATAACTTTCTTACCTGATTATTTTTATATTATTACCTGTTTGCCTGGCATGCATATCTATACTACTTCTTGGCACTGACTTGAGAATGGCTTGCATAGGGAGTAATAAAAAATGACTTTTTTTTTCACTCATTTGGAATTATTTATTTTAAGCTTCTCAGTGAAGTGTTCAACCTCTCAACAGCCTTTTTACTGAGAAGAAAACAATTTTTTTTATTTCTTATTTCAGTAAAAAGATTTCAACATTGAGTATAGGGCAGTACAAAAGTCCATTTTCTACATAATTGATTAAGAAATGGTAATTTGTCATAGCCCAGTAATTTTCTATGCTTTAGAATATCCTAATGAATGAATTTTAATCTTTAACACTGGAGATTGACACTTTGTTTTAGCGTCTGCGATGAAAATGAATGTACTTTTGGAGATGTTTAGCAGTCTGTGAGCTGTGAGCTTGTTATGCATCATATATATATCAGATACATCAGAAAATACAACGACCCATCAAAAACATCAGAAATATGATTTAGATACATTAGAATCAGGCTTTATTTCTGAAGAAAACAGATTGACAAAATCTTGCCTCGTCATGATTTCAAAGTGAGGCTCCGGCACAAAGCTAACAGTGTTTCTCTTTCCGAGTAATCCTTTCAACATTGAAACATTTGTATTCCTCTGTATTCCATTGGAAGCAAACTAAGAGTTGAAATGCCAGACATCATCTGACTCTTGTAAACACCGTGCAGCTCAGAACCCCCCTGAGATTCCCAGCAACATTTCATCAGCAGCCCAGCATAAGTAGGTAAATTGAATTGGCATTAGTGGCCGTGTGTTCTGTCCATTTTGCAGATTTGTGCCTCCGACCCAGGGGAGTTTGCGGGATCAGGGGAGGGCTTGAGTGGAGGGGTCGGGTTTAGCTGTCGGGTTTAGCTGTCGGGTTTAGCTGTCGGGTTTAGCTGTCGGGTTTAGCTACGCAGCACAGATCTCTGATATCGTTCTCGTAGTGGGGTGTATTATGTAACCGGAAATGGATCGACTGACCAAATGTTTTATGTATGAATTATGATAACAGGGTTCACTAAGCATGAAACAAACTGCAAAGCAGATACTATTCTTGAATTACATTAAAGTAAACACCCGCAGCATTTAAATGTGAAGGTTGTATGATGATTTAAGGGGCTTACTCAAATGTCAGTAGTAAAACTACTTTCTTGTACTTGATGTTGAAAAGGTCAACAGCTCAGCAAATGTAATGACAAATTATTGAAAAACAAAAGCATCAAATGAAAAGATTCAATGCTAAATTAGGGGCCATTTTTACTGTCTTTGATGCCAAATGTATATGAACTAAATGCATGTATGTGAATTATATGTGAAATGATTATTCTGGTTGTTGGCTATGATGTTTGATAAAAAAAAAATACTAAATGATAAAATAAACAATAGAGTCAAGTAACTCAAAAATATAAATGAACTGATAATGATCTGACGGAATGATTTTATTTCAAAGTCAAAAGTGTTTTAATTTTGAACATAGCATAAAATGGTTACTTTAAAGGTCATGCAGACCTGTCACATTGAATGTCACCCAAAATGTCATTCTCTACGTCACTTGAAGCAGATGATATGCTTGTCAAAGGAAATAGTCAAATATCACAAAATTGGTAGAATATGATGCCGTCCAAAACAGACAATCTGTGTGTCACACAAAACGGTCGACTGACACCGCTAAATAAAAACGAGTTTCGAGATCAAGACACACAATAAAAGCCTTGCAGATCTACATTAAGGTATAAATGTGATAAAAGCTGGCGGCGGAGGTGGATGGAGATGGATAGTGGATGGGAGTGGTACGTGGAGCCTGCAGAGTTACGATGTTGTCAATCCACCCGGCTAATGGACAGCCAGGTTGGCACATAGGATCCACACTTCCTATTGCTGTATACATTAGCCACTCCCGCCGATGTACACTTCCTAAATTGACGTGCACGGCTCTCACGTTCCGACCGCGTTCCGTTGACGTCGTGAAGCCAAAAAGCAAAGCCGCAAAAGTTACTTTATTGCTTGATGAGATTAAGTGCAGTTTTATCACTTTCATTAAATGTTAAAGTCTCGGTGTGTCACACTTTGTGGTGGTGAGAACCAAATATCATTCGTGTAGGAATAAGCAGTGTTGAGAAATATTTGCTCAAAGGTCCAGCTATTTTGCCTCCCATATTTAACTTATCTCATGCCATGAAAGCATTTCTGAAAAGAGAAAATTGTGCTCATTACATTGCCAGAAATCTGAATATTGTTATATGGAAGAATCACAAATTTACAAATCTGTAATCCATGGACTGCAATGACACAAAAACTTATTTTACTTCATCTGTTTGCGATAAGATCATTGATTGTTTTTT
The DNA here is from genome assembly GCA_949316495.1 of Amphiduros pacificus. Taxonomy (NCBI): domain Eukaryota; kingdom Metazoa; phylum Annelida; class Polychaeta; order Phyllodocida; family Hesionidae; genus Amphiduros; species Amphiduros pacificus. The sequence goes on along the minus strand of OX439007.1, from coordinate 16,134,166 downwards.
TTTTCTTTTGTTTTTTTTTTTGGCATAAAAGCAAAATAGAAAATATTACATTTATTTTGCCTGTTATCCAATTTGGTTTACCAATTCTGAATCTTTTAATGATATAAATTGCTGCAAAAAAAGACTTTGGATGTAAAGTTGTTATTACAAGTGGTGTGATATATACATTTGTGTGCCACAAAGGGCCTGGAATCTTATTAACATCATGCCCTAGCAAGTCACATTGCAATAAGTAATCTTAACAACAATGGGGCTCTCTTAACAGGAAACCTGAAATCTTAATGAAGTCCTGTCTTATCAAATGCATATCTCGAGAATAAAGAAGTCTGGGCTTTGTGCTCAGCTTGTTTCATAAATGAGGAAGAAAAAGAATTGTTTGATAAATACAACCTCAAGACTGATGTACCTTTCTTTGTAATGTGGACACAGAAAGAGAGAGGCAATTTCGGGGTATGCATCTCACTAACCTAATCATTGCAGGTAATTGCACATGTAAGGTATTTCTCCTGGGTCCATTTCAGTGGGAAATTGATATAGGGCCTACCTGCGAGTTACCAGAAATTGACCATAGGTGGCAGGGTTGTGGTCAGGGATCAAATTTGTAGTAATTGCCAAAGGCATTGTAGAGGTGCATTTTATCATGTTTTCTAAATAACAATTTTTTTGGGACAAATTATTGATATAATACAAATGTTCAAGCCAAAATTTTTTTATGATTTTAATGTACATATGTTGTCCACGTTTAAGGAAAAAAAGACATACACCACAGAATTAGCAACAAAGCAATAGTACACATTTTTATGATTTGATACACCAGACATACTTGAGTGCTGGAGTCTGGGCCCACATTTCTATCATGCAATCTTGTTTATATTTCTACCATATTATTTGATTGATATTTTTAAAGAGAAAATAAGCCTAGATATTAGCTGAAGCTTGCTCTGATAACCTCCAAGGTCAGCCCTGCTCAACAGCTTTAAGTGGCCGAGTTGTTGTGTTTCTATGGGCAACCATATGTGATTGTCTCTGGACAGTGTCATGTTGCCATGGAGATGAGCCATGTACCTGAGATGCCAGGTTGTAGAGAGATATGTCCAGCTGACAGGGAGCATCTTGTCTCGGAGGCAAATGGCAAAAGAGCATGTGTTCGGTAGGCTGTGGAAGGTTATGAGATAGCCCTGCGAACGGCTGATAACATACAAACAAAAATTCATCATATATACATTGAGACATGGCAAACATATTCTTGGAAAATAAATTGGGCGTGGCAACAAAATTGTATGGTAATCGCATTGTTTTTCTCCTCTGTGTCTCCTTTCTATGGTACTCTTTTTACTTGTTTTTGTTGGAATTGATCATATAATTTGAACTTGAAAATCACACGATGCACAAGAGAAAAGCAGGCTGTCACATGGATGAAATATCGCAATAGCTATTGACCCAATATCAATATTGATATCATAAGCATGTTTACGGATAATCTTTTTTGTTATGAAACATCAATAACAACATCATTGTGATTTTTTTTATTGTTAGGGGACCAGGTGTTCACATTGAAAAGAGAATCATATCTTGAAAAGTTATTTGTATTTTTTGCAATCTATAGGCAGTACATTGAAGTATATTAATAGCAGGAACATGGGGACAGATGATCACTGCTTATGAAGAATACATGTGTGCAGTGAAATAAATTCATCAAGACTTGGGGAGGAAGTCGCTTAATAGAATTTTCCCATGTATGTCTGCCAGAAACCGATGAGATTGTTGTGCGAACGAGTGCAGGAAGAATGGCTGACCAATCGGCTGTGAATAATGGGCTTGAACGCGGTTTTTTGGCAAGGATTTGCGGCAGGATTTGGCTGGTTCATACAGGGTTAGAGGGTGACGTAACACTGACCTTGCCTGCAGCCCTAAGCCCATTGACCTAGTCAACAAAGGATTTGTGGTTAAAAGAGTCAGTTGAATGTCTGTGCGGTCAGCACCTCAGTGAAATCTTCATACACGGCTCTTAGTGTGCAGTTTAATTCAGAAATCTATTTGATTACGCATACATTTGACTTATTGAGATCATGCATGGCTAATGTGTTCCAATGTTGTGCAATGCATAGCATAAATAACATTTAACAAAATAAAATGGTAACATGCAATACCCATGCAGGACATCATTTGGTCATGACATCATATGGTCATGACATCACATGGTCATGACATCATATGGTCACGACATCATATGGTCACGACATCATATGGTCACGACATCACAGGGTCACGACATCACAGGGTCACGACATCACAGGGTCACGACACCATATGGTCATGACATTGTATGGTCATGACATCATATGGTCATGACATCATATGGTCACGACATCATATGGTCACGACATCATATGGTCACGACATCACAGGATCACGACATCATATGGTCACGACATCATATGGTCACGACATCATAAAGAGAATGGCTTTAATTTTGGCTTTATAAGTCATAAAACTATATCAAAGACAGTAGATTTAATGATTTTGCTCCTAAAAATAGGGAATAGACCTGGAGAATTCTGGTGGCTCTCTCGTCAGACAACATTATGGGGGATATTATTCACTTTAAACAATCATAGTGTGATGAACAACACGTTCTATAATTGATAAGTAATTCCTTGCTTTAGGCACACATTTGTGTACTGAAAAAACTGAACTAAAATAACTGAAAAAATTTATTTAAATTTATTTAATAAAAATGCATAAAAAGGCCACTTTGCACATGTTAAACACCTTTTGTTACCACCGCTGGCATCAGGTTGGTAATTAACCTTTATGTATTGCTTCATAAAAGGTGGCACAGATAAAGCAGATTTAAGATATACTGAGAGTTGCAAAAATGCTTAATACAAATGTGTATTTTATACCAATTCCCCAATAAAATCACAGAATGGCTATCATGACTATTGGTATAAAATCTATGGTTGTTTTTATTCAGACATAGATTCATCTGACCCTGAGCATGTATGTATGTGTGACAGCAACAGAAGGATCTCATGAATTTTACGTAAATGAATTTTCCCTTCAATATACTTGTGACATAATCTCTCATGATTGGATAACTCCTCGAGCAAAATATTCACACGTCGAAGAGAACCCAGCCAATTTGACCGCGGGAGATGTGCTGAGATATTTATTACTCAAGCAGAAATTACGGAGTGGTTCAATAAGTCATAAACAGTAAAAAAAATATCAGCTGACCTTGACGATTGAATAAGTAATCTATATTGACAAATCGACCATTGCATTTTATTGACAGCAATTTTTGGTAAAATAGCTATTTGTGATAAGGAGCTGGGAATCTGACAAAGCTTCATGCCAGGACACAAGTAAACCTATATTGATCTCTGCAAATTTGCCTCGTTGAGGGCCCCACTTATAATGGTATATTATTCCTTCACATAATCAGTAGGTGTGTGAGAGTGGGAGGTTTTGATTTTCTCTGCTATATTGACAATACCAACTGATTATTAACTTGATTATAAGGATTATGTAAGATGTTCAGAGTAATCAATATTGGGTTTAGGTCATAACTTCCATTATATATATATATATCTACACATGGCTATATAATAACTATGATTTTGCCTTCATGCATTATTGCAACATATATTCTTGATATCAAAATGAATCTCTAAAAGCTGTTTTATATGTTTGCTTCAGTTCATCTCAATTAAGATCTGACATTCTGTTTGACATGACTTTATAAATATATTTAAGAAGTGTTTTATTTTGGTAGTTTGTGATATAGTCATTATGACCAACAAATTATGTGTATGTCTATAAAGGGAAATAATTACATTATACAATATTGCCAAACATGGCCGTTGCAAAATGGAGACATTTTCCTTTTGACCAGATGAGTCATATCAAAATCATGACCAGATTATGCTATATAATGACCTCCATGACCTCCATGACCTCATTTGGTCACATGCTTAGCCCAAAAGTTGAAATGTTACAGAGATTTAACCGTCCAAATCCAGTGAATTGACTATGTGTAAATCAACAGGTGAGTATGGCTTACTCCCATTTTACGCTGCAGAGCGTGGTGCCATCCCATTTTACGCTGCAGAGCGTGGTGCCATCCCATTTTACGCTGCACAGCGTGATGCCATGGCACTATGCAAAATACTCCCACAAAATGCAAGATTGTCAATTCAGTATAAAGTAAAGGTCTTAAGGGTCAAATGGCCTTTTAAAAAGAGATTTCATGTGAGTGCAGAATTATTGATAACACTTTAATGTACAATAAGTCGTAAAATGGGAGCAATACTCACTTAGTAAGCCCAGAAAGATGATTACAAATATGTGCCATTAAATAGCTGTTCGGAATTGACAGGCTGCTGAAAAAAACTGTAAAAGTTTTACCCAATACAACAGTGCAAAATCAATCAAAGAGCCAAATAAATGAATTTCTGAGTTCTGAGTTCTGATTTTGAAGTTCACAGCAACAACAAAGGACATGTGATACCCTTTTGCAGAGAGCTGTCATTTTGCAGATATACATATGCGTTTTATATTATGACAAACTACTTATGAACTATATTCATCTTGTATTACCACAAAGTTCAGCACCATTCACTGTGTATTCTGACAATTGACAATTTTGACAATTGCATAATTGGAAGAGTTGTTTAACTTGTTCATTTTTCCCTCATGCTTTTAATAACTTGAATGTTCCTTTTCAACAGCCTACCATTGCAAACAGCCCATCCATATCAATGGCCCATCATTATGCATGACCCATCTCTGTGAACAGACCATCATGATCAATGTCCCAGCCTTATAAATAAATGACCCTGTTATGAACTACCCATCTTGACAAATGGCCCACCCTTGTGAAATGCCCATCCAAAAGAAAGGCCCATTCCCAATGAAAGGCCCATTCCAATGAAAGGCCCATTCCAATGAAAGGCCCATTCCCAATGAAAGGCCCATTCCAATGAAAGGCCCATTCCAATGAAATGCCCATTCCCAATGAAAGGCCCTTCCCAATGAATGGCCCGTCCCAATGAAAGGCCCATTCTTATGAGGCTCTTCTATGCGAAGACCAACTATGTAAACACAGTCTATACTAACTAATTTTTCGAGATCAGCATATTTTTGACGGAGCAGGGTTAATGAATAAAGCACACGTGTGATGGTGACACCTGGCAGAGGGCCAAACGTATCTCGCTGGCTTAGCTCATCTCAGAGATCGATGGCAAGCTCTCCACGGCAGACCACACCATTCATACTCACCTCAAGCAAATCTGATTACGTTATCCATGAAATATACATTCTGGCCCGGAAAAAAATGATCTCCATTGTGTGGACCGGTCTTGGAAGTTCGGGGATCTTTTTTGTCGCTTTATCTTTCAAAGGCTTTAAAGGAGAGTTAGGGATTCTCATGTCTTGTTTTTAGAGCATCTTTAGTAATCTACAGCAAGTTATCATGCACACAATAACAATTACTGATGTAATCCCGACATCCCTCCATATGTCTAATAATCTGATATGTCTTTGGCATCCGTTTATTAATAACAAAATATTTTCCCCCTTGAAGAAATATTTTTCTCTTCACTTCAATTCAACATTTTTTACACAGGAATTAATCTGAGCTATCTCTTAGTTTGTGGTAGAAATGCTGAATATGATTTTAAAAAAACATATGAAGTAGGAAGCTGAAGTGTTATTCTTGTAATGTAATTAATCAAAAAATCTAATTTATTTATTCATTAAGTTGCAATATGACTGGCGGGAACTACTTCTCACACTTAATTTACACCACCTGAAGACATTGACACTCGTAAAACAGCTCTTGACTGTCAGTTTTATATGAATATTTACATATTCTTATATAATGATAAACAAGTTATTGAAATATTCTTTGTTTTATTGTGAAGGGAAAAACACTTTTTTCTCAAGATAACACAGAAAATGTAACATTTGTTATTGGAAACTACTCAGAAACATGTACACACATGCCTGATTGTAACGTGTCAGTTTCCCTGGTGATGCACATTTCAACGTCTTTTCATTCAGCTGACTGTACAGTTATTGTCACTGTCATAATTCTTAGTATATGCTTCCAGGGATCTCTCCTTGGCGTTCTTTCAAAGACAGGTTTCCTGTCAGGCAAACGGACAACGCACTGCCGTGATTGACGGGGCAAGACGCCGTGACCCTCAAGTGTTGCGAGCAGTGGTGCGGGCATTGTGCTCAGCTTCTGCATACTCTGAGTCCTAATGATCCCTTTCCGTTGACCCTTGAGGTGCCGACAATCGTGCTCTGATGGCTTTTTCTTGCTGCACAAAATAGAAATCTATGAGCTGTGCCGTGAAATGTACAGGAGCACCCCGCCCTTGTGAGTGCAGATTGCCGACTGTGGCATGAGCCATCGACAGGTAACACTACCACCTGAATTACAACTACCACCTCCAACCGTCGCCCGCTCAAATCTGGCCCCATCCTGCATATCAAACTCATATTGATTCCTTCTTATATTATATGCTTATTATACTGAAGATAACATTACACTCAAGATCATATAATAAATGTGTACGTATAGAAATTATTGAAAAAACCAGGTTTCATATTACAGAATGCTGTTGAATTGTGGGATGCAACATGAAGGTGGGATGAATAAATAGGTCAGGAATATATTTAATTTAATATATCATAATAACAAGACAAATGAGCAACATGTCTCTCATTCTATTTGATACCTAAGTTGTGCAGGATGTGGAAAATGTGGCCATGAAAGTGAACTTTGATCACATGGACACGCACCGAGTACAGGGAGAGGGGACTGGCCAGTGAACGTGGAGTGCACGCCATCTGCTGCACTCTCGGCTGTTTGTTCTGCTGATCCAACAGTCAGGTCTGGACATCTATATGTTCATGCATAACTTTGACCCAATGCTTTCAAGATCTGAGATGTTGTGTTTGCAGAAAAGAAAACTAGTTGGAACTTTGTTGTGGAATTCTCTGGTCAGGGTGATTTTCATTAATCAGAATTTTATCACCAGTCTATTGGTAGGTTGAAATATCCATGAAATCCTCAGAATCATTGATTGAAGCAGGACATATTTTGGGGATAGATTATATATTGGAGTGGACAGTGTTCACAAACAATTTGCATTCATGACCCAATATATATAATGAGCATACTTATTATTCCCCTGAATGGGCTAAAACTGAAAACCAAACATCTTTGTGACATGCCAAGGGCAATCTCTGGAAAAAAATCTGGATTTTTTTTTTTCATGGAACTCTGGGGGATTGCTTTTGATGATCAGTGTTTGTGTGTCTCATTTATGTCATATCTCTGTCTGACACATTGTATACAGAGGATATCATTGTATGCTCCCTAAAGGTGAATGCACTAAAAGGGAGGTGTCATTATCATTATACATGGGGGGTTTCCCTTTATTTTCTACAAAAGGCAAAGGTATTGGTTTTTTTTTATTCTTGTCAGTTCATTTGTCTAAGTGACCACTGTGTGACATAACAATATTGCTGTTCTTATTCTCAAATTGTTTTTTAGATAACTGATCATTCCAAGATAATTTTTGAATGAGAATCAAGAAAAAACATCAGGTACTGAAATTTCAACTCCATATCTTTTTTCTGTGAATATTTATCCTTGTTGAGGACAGTATTTTGGGCAACACAAAGGATACTGTATTTTGCGCATTTTGCTTAATGTTTCTTTCCTGCATTTGATCTAGTTTATATGTTATTCTTGTCATTGCAACCTTCTGGTCTCATATAAATGGGAATGTATTGTTTCACATCTTTCATAGTTGGTTCACTTTATACTCAACCAAAGATGATTGTCTCATTTTTGTGGTGTGCCAGGACTTCACCGTCCGGTCTTCACAACGGAAAGGCATCATACATTTTTTACATATGGGCTTCACTTTATGGTCTCCATTACAGTGCCGTAGCTAGGATTGGGTTAGGGGGGGGGGGTTTCCAAAATTGAAAACCATATGAAATAGTTGAAATCATTGTGTTGAAACTATTAAAATAAGTAGGGGGGGGGGGTTCCGGTTAACCCGGAAACCCCCCTAGCTACGGCACTGCCATTAGGTGAATGTCTTATTTTTGTTGTGTATGTAGGACTTCACCATACGGTCTTCACAAGGTGAAGGCATTGTATAATTTTTACTTACAGGCTTCACTTTATGGTCTCCACAAGGTGCATGTCTCATTACTGTTCTTTTGTTTATTATAAATGATATGTAATCAAGGAAATGAACATCACAGATGGACACAAATATGACTGCTAAAGATTGATAATGGACATATGAAATAGAAAGTTTTCATCTCTTCGCTCTTTACATCCTGATTCTGTGCAAACCACTCAGTTAAGATTTAATTTATTGATTTGAAGACCTACAGATTACCCTGCAGTACACTTCAAGCATTTCATTAGTAATCAAAAGGTTACAAAATAACTGTGGATATTTTTAACATCAGAGATGATGATATTCAGGATTGTGTTTAAGTTTACGTGATATCCTCAAGATTAGTAGTACATAAAGGACTTACTAGTGCAAAGGTGTACAGACATGTTGTTTGCAGGTCCTGAGCAAATATAGAGCCGTCAAGTGCGGATCCATTTTGACAGTAGTTTAAAAAACTTTGATGATAATCATTATCCTGCAGCTATCCATCTGGTCATAAATTATGTATATTATCTATTATTGTTGACTCACCCCATTAATGCAATCTCAATTCCATTTATTCACTTGGTAGCAGGAACATACAGTAGTGACCAGTCAGTGACCCTGACACCTACCCTCTCCCTCCCTGTCTCTGTAGCAGGGACATGTACCAGTGTCCAGCCGGTGACCCTGACACCTGTCCTCTCCCTCCCTGTCTCTGTAGCAGGGACATGTACCAGTGTCCAGCCGGTGACCCTGACACCTGTCCTCTCCCTCCCTGTCTCTGTAGCAGGGACATGTACCAGTGTCCAGCCGGTGACCCTGACACCTGTCCTCTCCCTCCCTGTCTCTGTAGCAGGGACATGTACCAGTGTCCAGCCGGTGACCCTGACACCTGTCCTCTCCCTCCCTGTCTCTGTAGCAGGGACATGTACCAGTGTCCAGCCGGTGACCCTGACAGCTGTCCTCTCCCTCCCTGTCTCTGTAGCAGGGACATGTACCAGTGTCCAGCCGGTGACCCTGACACCTGTCCTCTCCCTCCCTGTCTCTGTAACAGGGACATGTACCAGTGACCAGCCAGTGACTCTGACACGTACCAGTTGTCAGTTTGTCAAACATAAAGCATTGCATCTTGTCGAAGGCTCATTTTTTTTGGTGTGTTTCTTTGTATTCAGAATGCAATATTGTTCATTTCTGAGGAAATTAAAAGAGAGCAGTTTGATGTTTTCAACTGAATAGAAAATTCCTTCCATTCATGCCCAGCGAATCAAGACATTTCAGCTCAAAGTTCACCAGGTTTTCCTGAAATAAAAAGAATAGTTTGCCTGATAAAATATCTTTCAATAGCTCATTAGCAAGGGTAAGTGATGAGTGGCATTTAAAGGCTAGTTATGTGATTAGGTAATTATGATATTGATAAACCATAGAGGCTTTCACAGATTGAATAAGTTTGAGATCACTTGCAAATTAGTTTCAGAATTGACCAGTCCGAGTAAGTAAGCACTTGGAGTGATTTGGTTTGATCCGTTGGTCACTCAAGGGTCTTCATCCTGTCTTTCTCCATTAACATTTCACCCATTATAATTTTACAGAGAGTCAGATTACCAGATCAAATCAGCTTTGACTTGTTCTGGCTCTTTGGTCAGAGGCAGTTCAGCGGTGGCAATGTTTTCACTCGAGTGAAGGGGGACCGGCTAATTGTCACTAACTGTGGCTTTATTCACGGGAGCGTTGCCGAATGTATTGATGTGGCCGATCGTGGAACCCAACCTGTCGGAGGCAGTAAGCTTTATTGTAGTTTTACTTGGGAACTTACACATGGTCATCGATCAAAAACCTGGCACTTGATGGATTAGACATGCCTGTCATACTCGGCGTAGTTATTGATCAGCCAGTCCTAGACAGAGAGGGATCCATCATTAACTTCCTGGGTTAAAGAGGAGAAAATCAAACATTTATCAATGATTCTGTATTGATTGATTGTGTAACTAAACAGAAAGGCTGGAATTCTCCATTGACAGTCATTGACTTATTATTTTACCTTAGTAACTTTCTTTCAATGCCCGATTTTAAATAACGCCCAATGTAGGTGATTTTGGCGAGATTCAGAAGTTCATATGATGGTGGTTTGGGATCAGTAAGCCAGTGCTGCACACAATAGATGAGGGCAAGATCGATCGGCAATTGAATAGCCAAACACATTTCCCGGTTAATTTCGATAAACATGACAAAACTGTGGGCGCTCTCGCTAGTTTGATAATGGAATGCGTGGACGTCACAGGAGGTGTGAGCGAATAATGCCGGCAGAGAAAACTGGCTGAAAGTTTACACCTCAAATGCCAAAACAAATACTCCATGCGAAAAATAAAACTTGCTTCATCCATATATAATCTGAAAATGAATGATGATTATTATATTGAATTGCACAATTAGTTTCCTGTCAGTATTTGATTTTATTTGGATGAATCTAAATGTGAGGCCATCATATTGGTATCAAATGTTTTTTTTTATGTTCATCATTGACACTGATAATGCACATTAAAGATCTGACTGGTCATAAGAATAAAACTAATGGAAAATTGCAGGAGGTTTATATGTCGGTGACTGCCAGATAATTGAATGTTGATCTTATATGCGGGGTTTGATAGTTAATAATGGCAGTGCTGTGCCAATACCTCTGAACTCTTGTCCTCTTTATTGTTCCTCTCAATTCTCTCATTCTGTATTTGACTATTTGGCTATGCCTGGCTGCTATTTGACTATTTGGCTATGCCTGGCTGCTATTTGACTATTTGGCTATGCCTGACTATTATTTGACTATTTGTCTAAGCCTGACTGATATTTGACTATTTGGTTATGCCTGACTATTATTTGGCTATTTGGCTGTGCCTGACTGTTATTTGACTATTTGGTCATGCCTGACTGTTTTATTTTTACTATTTGGTCATGCCTGACTGTTTATTTGATTATGTGGTCATGCTTGGTCATTGCTTGTCTCTAATTAGGTCATTTATGTAATGACCTTGCCTGACCTCACTGTGTTGACCTTGAGATGGACTGGTGTATAGGCCGTTACTAAGCCCTACAAAAGGAACACAACCCTAATTCAAATATCATATGATAAATCATATGACAAACAAAGACAAGGCAATTCATTATGGTCGGAACACAATGTGCTTGTCTACTCTGAAAAAACTGGAGCAGAGGAAATAGGTTAACAGTAGGACAGTTAAGATAATGCTTCAGTAGCATTTGTTTATATTTTCTTAGTCTTTTAATATTTTGGGTTATTCATAGTCCCAGTAAATGATGTAATCATGTCCAGAAAGAACATGTTTGCTTGACATCAGAGTTCTGAAGAAATATTTATTTTCGGTTTTAATACTCTCTAAGTTAGATATTGCACTCAAAAAACTGAAGCCATTGAAGTGATAACATAATTATAAAAAAATAATAGAAGCAAGAGGTATTTGGTCAAGAGCTATGTTTTTTTTATATTATACATAAAAAAGCAATTAGAATGACACTGATATATAAATGATCTTGATTTGGTGCCCTTGTTAGTGATCTTGGCCTACACTGTAGGGCAGTCTGGATATTTAGCACTAACCTGTAGCCCCAAACTAGTAGAAACACTGTCAGGCTAGTACAACTTCTCCTGATGCTAGCCTGACTGTCAAGTAGCTCATGATTTTTCAAATGTTGGAAAAATATCCCTTTGTCATTTGATTAATCTTACTAAATATGAATTGGCCAAACCTTGTAATATGAAAATAAATCTGCAAAAAATGGTTTGGTCTAGTACACTCTGATTTGGGCTAGGGCAAATTTCCACTTACTTGCCTGGATGTTTAGTAGCCTAAAAAATATTTGGCCCAGACTGTCAGGGTCATGTGACCCGATCTCTGAAATCTTATGAATAGGATAAGTTGCCAAAACTCAAGAAAGCACTCCCAAAACTATACAATTGATGCATAAAAGTTCAAAATTTCCACCCCCTAGATGTTGCTTGCTATAAGCCAAGGGTCTGTAGTCTCTGACCAATATTTTTATGTAAATTATCCCTGTCCTTCCCAAATAACAGCCCCTCCCTATAACAGGCAATTAATTAGGGAAAATGGTGAATTCTAGGTTAATTTCTGATGGAGAAATAATCCTCTGTACACTGTGCAATATGACCTTGACACCAACATCCAGGTATGAGGCAATCTGAGACAAATGTCATTAGCAAATCACATATAACTAAGTGAATAGGCATAGATTTAGGACAAGAATTTGGTAAAACTGGGCATTTTTGTGTTGGGTTTAGTTCAATATTGTCACTCAGTAGATTTGTGTGATATTTTTGTAACTTTTTTGGAATGTCAAAATTAAAAAGAGGTTTGATGCTTGCTTCTAATAGTCACCCATATGCATGACTATAAGATACCACCTATATGCATGACCATAAGATGCCACCTATATGCATGACTATAAGATACCACCTATATGCATGACTATAAGATACCACCTATATGCATGACCATAAGATGCCACCTATATGCATGACTATAAGATACCACCTATATGCATGACTATAAGATACCACCAACATGCATGACTATAAGATACCACCTATATGCATGACTATAAGATACCACCTATATGCATGGCCATAAGATGCCACCTATATGCATGACTATAAGATACCACCTATATGCATGACCATAAGATACCACCTATATGCATGACCATAAGATACCACCTATATGCATGACTATAAGATACCACCTATATGCATGACTATAAGATACCACCTATATGCATGACCATAAGATACCACCTATATGCATGACTATAAAATGCCATCAATATGCATGACCATAAGAAGTTTGGACCTCCGTTTTCAGGGGTTGTTTGCTGGGAGACACGAGACAGCCATCTGGCATCGCATCACAGACAAGCAATATCGTGATACATCTCGTGTTTACTGTATAAATATATATAGAAGAAATCAGAGGGGTTGGTGGCAGAGTCATGAAGGAAATGAGAGACCCTGATGTTTGGCAATATATCAGTCTTTCAATCAAACTTGCAGTTTGAGAAATGGACAATATTTTATCAGCAATTTACTTTTTTTTTTATTTACTCTTATATTTTTAATATATCAACTCAGATCTTGAATATCTGGGAATTTCCTCCTAATTATGTCCTACTGGAATGCCAAACATGTTACTTTCTACCTACCTGGGGACTGTGTTAGATATAAATTTATATTAATATTTCTTCATATTTGACTTGCACCATATTGAATCTTTACATACAAAATCAAACATCGCTCACGCATTTCCTGCATTCTATACAACCCATAAATGTGTTTAGTATTACTTTCAATAATGTACATTATCAAACTACAAAGTTATCACCTCTGTCTTTTGAACAACACTTCCAAATTTCCATGCATCTATCATAGTCTCCCGACCTTGATCAATTATTCACCTTGATCAATTATTAAAACAATCAGAGTTAAAAAAATTACATTTATGGCTTTCAATATGGCAGATAATGTGTACATTTTCCTATCTGTCTTCTCCAGCCAAACATTTCTTCCACATTGTATTTACAATTACTTTCAACATTTTTAAACAATGAAGATATTGCAGCTGAAAATTCACCCTGGCGCTGCTCAGAATATTACTTTATGCAGAAAGATCTATATTTGTTTCTGATCACATTTCAGGATGTAATTACTGTTAACATGGACAGTATCTGAAAGAATAAAACAACAAACAATTGCTTATGTAAGCTGCATAAAATATTTAAGGTTTATAATACTTTTTTAACAAACAGTTAGAAAATCTAATCTACATCAAATCAATTTTTAACAAATCATTCCTGCACAAATGTTAACCTTACACTTATGATTATGCAGAAAATAAGATAAAATGTCTTGACAATATTAGATCTGATAGGAATGTGTATAAATATCTCGGAGGTGACCTACATGACCATCCCATTTAAAGCCACACAACATCTGAGCATGACCATGTTTAGCAACATGACCGCATGAGAAACTATCACACTAGTGTAATTGACTATTTGGTCACTGTCATATGAAAGAAAAATATGATTTTAGAGCAGTCTCTGACATGGAAAAGGGAAAATGCATGACACAGTAGCATATGAGTAATCTGATCTGTGTATTATTCATTTTCCAACATTCTTTCTACATTTCACTTCATCACCATGGTGAATTCAACTTTTACTACTAGCTATTAAAAGTAGTAAACAGCTGTTTTTGAATTTTTGTGAAATCATATATTCATGCCTGCGAAATGAGTTAATATATTCTCAAGGTTAATATAGCACTCTGACCTTTTTTGTCTTCCACAAGACATTTCTTGTCTTCCACAGTAATATAGTTTCTTGTATTTACATGTTATGGCCAATTCGAATATTAAAATTCACGTAATAGTTGCTTTAGATGATATAATAATTTCCATAAATCTTTTCTAGAGAATTCACATTTACATGATAAATGACACTTTTTCTTCATATGTGTGTGTGTGTGTATGTATGTATGTGTGTGTGTGTCCGTCCATCCCTGGAAGTCATCAAGCAGATTTAGCTCACAAGAAACCTTGTGCCACACTGGAGCATAAAAGGTCATTGTCAGGCTATAAATAGACTGTGATTGATTTCATTTGATTCTATAAATAAATTTGGAAGTCTCAAGGGGAAGGGGAGGGGGAGGAGTGTGTGAAATGCACAAGTGATAATGGGAAAAGCAAGCCCGTCAGTTACATGCAGAGAAGGTGAAAAACCCAGCAACTGCAGCCTCTATTTGTCACTGTGATGAATGCCTGAACATTTATTATCAGTGTAATCGGCACACATAATACACCCCAGGGCCTGTTAACATTTCCACCGTGGTAAACACACAAAATATAACAGCTCTAAAACTTTTGAACAGGCAAATATATGTCAAAAAGTTCCCACAGGTATTTGATTATCATGTTTTTTTCCTATTAAATGAAATTGGATATGGAATGAAATCAGACATCTTGATATTTTTGCTTGCTTGATGTATGGGCTATACAAATATTTTGTTGTTGTTGTTGTTATTGTTATTGTTATTGTTATTGTTATTATTATTATTATTATTATTATTATTATTATTATTATTATTATTATTATTATTATTATTATTATTATTATTATTATTATTATTATTACTATTATTATTATTATTATTATTATTTTTATTATTATTATTATTTTTATTATTATTATTATTATTATTATTATTATTATTATTATTATTATTATTATTATTATTATTATTATTATTATTATTATTATTATTATTATTATTATTATTATTATTTTTATTATTATTATTATTATTATTATTATTATTATTATATAACAGTTCCACACACGACAAACTCCTGTGTTGTTATTTGACAAAGACAAGATGGTTTTCAGCAGTAAATATTAAAGTGTGCAGTTCTTCATGAGTAATGATGTGGAAAATAAACCGCAAGGTATCCTGGGTGTGAATTTATGAGGATACACTCAAGTCAAGAGTGCACCTCACCACCTTAGCCACACTCAGCCAAGAAAGGGATGGTCAAGATGTTTTCACGCATATCATAAGAAAGAAAAATGATCTCAAAATCAATCATTGGTAATGATGATATATAGCTCAGACATGCAGTGTGAGGAAAAATAATTGAAAAGTAATCGACATATCACAAAGCGTGTAAATGATTTGAGTTATTTGCATTTTTTTAAACTGTGTCATCTCGATCATTGAGAATAACATATTGAGATGAATTGTCAGTGCCTTATATTTTATAAGCAAGAGTTCATATGAGTGTAAATAACAAGTTTTCTGTAGCATTGTATCATTTCTTTTCAAAGAAATCTTTCTCGTGTAGAGAGATTTTCTGAGATACCCAGGCAGATTTATGACAGTGACTAAGTGTTGCAAGCAGCTAATGCTGTGGTATCCGAAAGAAAAGCTTACTGATGATGATAAGATATGACTGCAGCTTATTATGTGGTATGGAAAGTAGTGAGCGGCTGCTTTATCCACCCATTAACACATTTTATAGGCCTTAAAATATCATTAAGCAATCTCTGCTCAGCTCTAAATGAGACAAAATATGAGCCGAATGCAAAAAAACATCCGCTTTTGTCCGGTAAACATTCAGACCTTGTAGTAGTCTGATTTATCAACTGCAGTTAAATATATTGGTGTCAAATAAACTTTGAAAATCTAATTTTATGTTTGTTTGTGACTATGCTCGCAATTTGTCAATGTATGAGAGTATGTTTAACTGAAAAATAAAATAGGATTGATTTGAATCTTAATATATTTTGAGTATCCTTTGGATAATCGAATAGTCTTGTAGTATCTTTCAAAATCTTGCCCGAAAGGAAACAAGACTCCGTTTGTCCAGACTTGGTTATGAAAGATATGCAGGAGACAGGATCAAAAGTAGATCTATGCAACATACAGAGACCGAGTTCTCTGACTTTAAAGCAAAAGAACTGGGCAAGCATATTGCAGCCCTAACCAAGCTACCTGCTGCATAAGTACACAGTTGCCTTGATTATAAACAGGCTTGGTCAGAGCCAGGTTTGTGTAGGTCCACCCATTTGGGCTTCCTTTATATTGGCCAAAATATAATAGATAAAAAACATTTTCTCAAAGTCTAAACTTTGATTGGTGCGGTATTTTTTGTCATTGTATTTAGGGAATTTTGATAATTTCGACCGACATCTTGCAAAATATTTGTTATTATATGAGATTATACACTTATGAAATATAACAGTAGCTAAAGGGTTAACTAGCATGTAGTAGATACACTGACTTGTAAACTGGTTCAATCCTGTGTGATGGCTATATGCTTGTTTTCTGTGGGAAAGTGCAGAAAGGTTTCATAATAAATAACACTGAGTTTACTTAAGTCATACATCAGTGTTAGGATTAGAGGTTTGGCCATGATGTATCAGTCCTTTTTTCATTTTCCTGAAAGTTACGGTGAGACCTTAAGCTGGGACACTTAGTTAAAAATGAAAACAAGGCTATTTGTTTTGAGGAGTCATGACTGTGTTGGGATACATAAGGTGACTGGAGAGAGAGAGAGAGAGTGGCAGATAAGTCACACACCTGTCTTGTGGAATGGATGTGGAGATATAGATGACACTGCCTACACAGCGACACCACTGACACTGCTGTCTGCTTCCTAGAAGTGAGGTGACACGGGGGAGTCCGGCAGATTTGTCCCTCACCTGTTGTATGACATTGATATACAGATTGGTGGGAAGAACACTGTTCACACTGTGACTTTGCTGACACTGTGACTTTTGCTGACACCATGACACTGTGACACTGCTGAAACCATAACACTGCTGACATCATGATACTATTGACACTTGACACTGTTACACTGGTGACAAGGTGACACCATGACACTGTTGATACTATCAATACCGTGATACATGCCGACACAGTGATACATGCCGACACTGATACTGCTGACACTGTGATACTGCTGACACTGTGATACTGCTGACACTGTGATACTGCTGACACCGTGACACTACTGACATTGTGACACTATTGACACTGTTAGACTGTGACACTGCCATGACACTGCTGCCATGACACTGCTGACAGAACAATGCTTAGAAATGACACCTCAGGCTGGTAAATATCAACGTCAGACTGCAGGTCTGAAAGTAACACAGTTTAGATGGACACCACAAACGGCGGGGGGAGCTCAGAATGACACTGGACATCACAAACTGGAGGAGAGATTTCAGAATGACACTCTATTGACTTGGAAAAGACTTTTAGCACTTTATTCTCTATGCTGTGGAGAACACCTGAGATCACAACTGTGGGGACAAGAATAACATATCTTAGGCATGCAAACTTGAACTATGACATTCTTCTCACCTCTATCCTTTTGATATCCTATTAAACACCAAAAGCATTTCACTTTTGGTATTTGAAATGCTTTGCTTAAAGGGGAAACCTCCATGAAATATGGATAAGCAATATGAATATCATTAGAATGCATGTACAAATATAAGGCATGAAAAGATGATTTTGAGATATTATTTTGATATCTTTGAGCCTGTGACAAATGTTGGTCAATCTAACAGGTAGGAAAATGATCACTCTTGGCCTTGTATATATAATACAGGTATGAGGCTTAAAAAATGTAAAATTTTTAAAATATTTTATGGAAAAATATAACATACAATATAAAATCACTTAATTCAAAGTTCACAAGCTTCTGACAATTACAAGTAATAGAAACAAGCTTCCATAGCAGCCATGACACCTTCACCCCTTATGCTGATCACAGAAGTCATGAGAAAGGTGCATTATTTTTTCCTCAAAGTGCAGACTTTGCCCTAATTACAGGTTTTGTGACTTGTATAAACCAAGCTATAATAGGTCACTTTGGAAATGTAGAGGAACAGATTCTGAATAGTAGGCCAAGCATGTGAGCAGTAATAAGGTCATGCCACATTTTTGGGGCAAAAGCACATAAAAAAATACATGAGGGTTCTTCGGTTCACAGCTGAATGGTTTGAAAAGGGCTGGTTTATGAGGGTCAAGTTTGAAATGGGGGTATCTTTGGTCTTCAATTTATTCCCAAGTTTGGTCGAATGATTGGTTCGATTTTTGTACTATCAACTGAAATTGCTTGATTTGGACAAAAATACTCTTTTTCTTTTGATAATTCCATCATGCAAATGTGCAAATGGAGGTAAGATATGTTAAACTGGAAATTTGCTCAGGCTTCTATCTACATTACTACAAATTGTTTACTTGACATTCAGAGGAAGTACATCATAAAGTGACTGTTCTGAAAGCATGTAGTAACCCAAATCTGAGACTGATAAAAATAATCAATTATTTACAATTCTTTGAGATCAGGAATATAGAATGTTTTTACATAGTAGGCCTCAATCCCTCTGAGAGAGTACGCACATGGTACATATTCTGTCTAACAAAGCTGCTATTCAAACCAGTTTTGCTGAGGGGAAAAAAAGCGACTTTTTTTTCCTCTCAGTCTGAAGAGATTTAAATTAACTGTATTAGTCAGCACAATAAATTTCATTGAAAGGAGTGCGTGTACATGTGATAAACAAGAGAGAGTTTTGTTGAAACAAAATGAGAATATCCCACGTAGACCTAGACCAGTGCATGGCTGCTATGTATAAAGACCATTAACTTGCTTTGCCAAAAGGTTAGAAGGTCTGCATGAAAGTGGCGGCAGACATATTTATCATGATATAAGGAGCCTTGTTGTGAAGGGCACACTTGCTTTGTACTTGTTTAGTTAAATTTAATATAATTAATGTAAATTGCACCTGTCTAGCAAATAAGGATGTTAAAAATTTATTAACATGTATATTTATTATTAAATGGCCAACTCAAACTAGGCTTTTCACCAAAGATTGAGTTGCAAAGCTTTGCGAGTCATGCTTGTCGATCACTCCATTTGAGGCCCATCTCTGTCTTTTTAAATCTCCCTGCATTTCATTCTAAATATTATACATTTGAAGAAAAATATATCAAACTGCCATGGGAAAAGATATAGTTGTGTATCATGGGCTAATGTCAATTAAGATATCACAGGATAATGGCAACTTAAATATCACAGAATACAGGCAAGCTAAATATCACAGGGTAAGGGCAAGCTGAATATCACAGGATAAGGGCAAGCAGAATATCACAGAATAAGGGCAAGCTGAATATCACAGAATAAGAGCAAGCTGATATCACAGAATAAGGGCAAGCTGAATATCAAAGAATAAGAGCAAGTTAAATATCATAGGATACAGGCGAGTTAAATTTGTTTTACTAGAAGAAATGTTTTTATTTTGCATATGGGAATTACATAGAAACAGTGATAAGATGAAGATATTATAATGTGTTATAAATCCAGATTGTATTAAATGTCAATATTTGGTTCAATCTGAATGCAGCTATTTTGGTAGAAGAAAATGAATGCTTTGTTGAGAGAGTGGAGACTTGCTAATAGAGAGCAGAGCTGATACAGAAGATCTAATAGAGACACAATGATGACTTTGTCTGCCAATAACAGATTGCCGCACACACCTTTACGTTGTCATGGACAAACCGGCAGTGAAAATTGCCCAAACTCAATAAGTGTTGCAGACGAGGGAAGACCCTGAGAGGAATGGAATAGAAAACGGCACAGGGCACGACATGTTGACAGTTATCCTGTCCCATCCCGTCTTACATTCACACACAATTGCCGGGGCTGGCGGTGTTAATCTGTGCTTCATGTGTGTGTCACATGGACCTCCGGCGGCCGCCATCAGCTCCATACATCGCCTGTAGGTGATCATAAAATACGGCTCAGCTTCCAAAATTGGCCCCTCAAGAAATGGCTCAATTTTTGTCACTGGATTTATCCGACGTTCTCGAATGTCCTCTGCCATCCGGCATAATCAAGTCGGCAGCACTGCTTGAAAATTGTACAGGATTGAATTGGGTGATAAGAATTGATTAAGTTTTGATTTGATGGGAATTTTGAAAGTAAATAAACAAAAATTGAGAATAAAATGACAAGACATTGCATTTTAAATTTTGAATCATAGGAAAACAAATCAGCCAAGGTGATTTGATTAATTAAATTAAAGATAAATACTGTCAAAGTTATTTTTGTCTCAAAATAAGATTAATACAAATGTGAATTAGGCTAAATAGATTAGCAGGATGTTATCATTGTTTACTAAATTACTCCATGACCAAACAGGCTTGCACTATTACCCTGCATTGCTGCACATTTCATTGTGCAAAGTCACAATTTGTGAGGCAAAGTTGTTGATCAATAATTTGTCATTTATGCATTGGTCAGAACCAGAATTATATTAAAGTGCCACATGTCCTTGAGTCTGGGCTAAAAACTGCATGACTTTCTTAGATGTTTCTTGTCACCTCAATCACCCTGCAGGGATAAATACTGTCATATATGAGACATGGCAATTTGGTGACCTCCTGCAGGGATATGAGACATGGTAACATGCTGACCTCCTGCAGGGATATGATACATGGTAACATGTTGACCTCCTGCAGGGATATGAGACATGGTAACATGCTGACCTCCTGCAGGGATTTGAGACATGGCAACATGCTGACCTCCTGCAGGGATATGAGATATGGTAACATGCTGACCTCCTGCAGGGATTTGAGACATGGCAACATGCTGACCTCCTGCAGGGATATGTCGCATGTCAATGTACTGATCTTAGTTAACTTGAAATGGGAATATGAGCACAATAATGGGGACGTGGGCACAGTAACAGGGATGTAGCCACAGTAACAGGGATATGGGCACAGTAACAGGGATATGGGCACAGTAACAGGGATATGGACACAGTAACAGGGATATGGACACAGTAACAGGGATATGGACACAGTAACAGGGATGTGAACACAGTAACAGGGATATGGATACAGTAACAGGGATGTGGGCACAGTAACAGGGATGTTGGCACAGTAACAGGGATATGGACAACAGTAACAGGTGGCACAGTAACAGGGATATGAGCACAGTAACAGGGATGTGGACACAGTATCGAGGATGTGGGCACAGTACTGGGAATGCTGGCTCAGTAACTAAGATATACTACACAGTGATTGAGGAACAATATTTATATACTGGGCAGTGATATTGACTATACCAGTACACAAGATATGGGAGAGATATGGGTGGAGCGTGGGATGTGTCTGCCATCCACACATCCTGCACCAGGGAATATCTCTCTCTGCACAGTCCTGGCTGCTGTCAATTAGGCAAAGCTTCTATGTAATTTATGGAGGCTTTGTGATCTTTGGCGAGTAAATGTTTATTGAAAGAAGGGGATTTGATGTGATTTTAAGCTACATTTGTAAATGTGATAAACTGCTTTAATCAGAGAAGCACATTAATGCTGTGATGTATGATGCCTTAGGGATAGAAAGTTTACCTGGTAATTTGCATGTTGGATGGACTGGTAATCATAATGTTGGATGGACTGGTAATCGTCATGCAGGATGGACCTGTTATGTAGGACAGACTGGTAATCGTCATGTAGGATGGACTGGTAATCACCATGTAGGACTGGTAATTCATTGAGACTGGTTGATCTGTGGGGATTCATTGAGACTGGTTGATCTGTGGGGATTCATTGAGACTGGTTGATCTGTGGGGATTCATTGAGACTGGTTGATCTGTGGGGATTCATTGAGACTGGTTGATCTGTGGGGATTCATTGAGACTGGTTGATCTGTGGGGATTCATTGAGACTGGTTGATCTGTGGGGATTCATTGAGACTGGTTGATCTGTGGGGATTCATTGAGACTGGTTGAACTGTGGGGATTCATTTAGACTGGTTGAAATGTGGGGATTCATTGAGACTGGTTGATCTGTGGGGATTCATTGAGACTGGTTGATCTGTGGGGATTCATTGAGACTGGTTGATCTGTGGAGATTCATTGAGACTGGTTGATCTGTGGGATTCATTGAGACTGGTTGATCTGTGGGGATTCATTGAGACTGGTTGATCTGTGGGGATTCTTTGAGACTGGTTGATCTGTGGGGATTCATTGAGACTGGTTGACCTGTGGAGAATCATTGAGACTGGTTGATCTGTGGGGATTCATTGAGACTGGTTGACCTGTGGAGAATCATTGAGACTGGTTGAACTATGGGGATTCATTGAGACTGGTTGATCTATAGGGATTCATTGAGACTGGTTGATCTGTGGAGATTCATTGAGACTGGTTGATCTGTGGCCGTGGGATTCATTGAGACTGGTTGATCTGTGGGGATTCATTGAGAGTGGTTGATCTGTGGGGATTCATTGAGACTGGTTGATCTGTGGGGATTCATTGAGACTGGTTGACCTGTGGAGAATCATTGAGACTGGTTGATCTGTGGGACTCATTGAGACTGGTTGAACTATGGGGATTCATTGAGACTGGTTGATCTATAGGGATTCATTGAGACTGGTTGATCTATGGGGATTCATTGAGACTGGTTGATCTGTGGGGATTCATTGAGACTGGTTGATCTGTGGGATTCATTGAGACTGGTTGATCTGTGGAGATTCATTGAGACTGGTTGATCTGTGGGACTCATTGAGACTGGTTGATCTATGGTGATTCATTGAGACTGGTTGATCTATGGTGATTCGCTGGATGATATGTAATCTGTTGCGATCTGGAGCACCTTTAATATAGAGTCTCGTGATATGTGATCAGCTGAACTGGCTGAGTAATACACCAGGTCTTGGGCCAGGAATCGGAAGAGTAATGTCTGTGTGCAAAAAGCACTGACATGCAGAGATAAACTTTGACAGCCAATGACTTCAACAGTTGACTTTTATCCATCAAGTAAATAAAAAGTACAGACAAGTTGAAGCAGTGTGTGAGGTGGTTTGAAAAAGTTATCATGCTCAAAGTTCCGAGTAAGCCACAAGCATTGGCTTTGGAGGAGTCCCGCACTGCAGAGCAAGATCAGCTATGGATCACTAGCATGCAAACTTAAGTGGAAACTTGAGAAATTGAGTTTAAGTGGTAACTTTTTTTATTTTTTTCATCAGATGAAGCCAAATGTCTAATTTATCATGTATGAAATCCAAAAAAATTTCATGGGCATTACAGAACCATGTTTTCCTGATATTTGCTTGTATCAAATGTTGTCCAGGGAGATTGATTACTATGAGGAGTCACAGAGCCAGGCCTGACCATATTTATTCATGTCTAGTGTGCATGACCAAACATATGTCAGACTGTGAAATTATTACTTAATAGAATCACAGTAACAAAGTGTGATCCCATTTATTCTCACCTATGCATAACCAAACAAATGTTAGACTGTGAAATGATTACTTAATAGAATCACAATAACAAAGTGTGATCCCATTTATTCACACCTATGCATGACCAAACAAATGTTGGACTGTGAAATGATTACTATATAGAATCACAATAACAAAGTGTGATCCCATTTATCCACACCTATGAATGACCAAATGTATGTTAGACTGTGTCTGTTTATCTCTTTGTCGTTCCAGGTGGTTTTATATCCTGTTCGGCTGTTAGTACGAGTCTTGCATATTTGCAGTCCGCAGATTCTTGCTGTGGTGGGTTCTCTCTCGCCACGAAGCCTCACTTTTTATCTGTAGAGCCCAGATATGGTACAGAGGGTAGAGGGTGGGGGTTTGTTGTTCACACCTTGTTGATGACTTCTCAGAAGGTGTTAATGGTACTTGCTATTCACACCTGTCTTTATTTCTTAGGTCCACACTAAACGTTCTTGGTCTTATGAGAAAAAAAGTGATATTCAGCTTGCAATTTGTGTCCTTTACTTGAGACTTGATCTTCTATAATCAGAGTAGATTTTCTATAATCATTCAATTATTCACAATCAACCGGGAAGGAAATGAGACCATCCTTAACATACAATATAAATGCTCACCAACCTATTCCAATAGAGTCTTTCATCATGCAGCTTTCATGTTAAGACTCCCCACATTTTTAAAAATATATATTTGACACGACAGAGATATCATGTTAAATATTTTGCCTCTATTCTTCTTTTTCTTATTCTTAATGATGACAATATTTTTTTTTAGACTTAGAAAAACCACAGTTTTCAGACAAGTAGATAAAACAGTAATCTAATAACAGTATGGCAGGAGCGTGAGAACACAGACAAGTAGATTGGTACTTTAACATTGTGACCTTGTTTGGTGCTGCCGTAACCTTTGTCTGCCATTTGTCCAGCGTTAATTAAATCCCTGTCTCTACCTGCGGCAAAAAACCCCGAACTCTTCTGAATTAGTGGTAGAAAAGTGGCTAAACACAAGCTGCTGGCACAAATGGATGGGCCTGTCTAACAGAGCCCGGAACCCTTCTTGGCTGGCATTTTGAATGAATACAAAATCAATCAAAGAATATAAGAGAGAACTCATTTACATTCAAAATACCATACATTTTTTCACTTGCAGCTGTATCTTTAAAAAAAAATGATTTTCCGTTTTATCTCAGGAGACATGGAACATATCGCAGATGAATAATGAAGGATTCAAGAGAGCAGTGTTTTTATTGGGTGTTTTGTTTTTGGTTTTGGTTTTGCTAATAGAGCAATTTGATAGCCTAGGAAGATTGAGTGTTCCTCTGAGGATGTGACACATCCGATTACATCTAATCACAATGTGTCACACAAGATACTGTATGCGCAGGTAAAACTAATCCATGGTTTCCATGGTTACTAGAGGATTTTTTTTCAACAGCTCATTAGTCTCTGCAACAGCTAGTAAGGTCATTGTTTCACAATACAATTGATTTTGCTTATGGTTTTCATTTCACAGCTTATAAGGTCACATGCTGCAGATAATTAGGTCATAGTTTCATGAAACAACTCATTTGTTAAGAGTTTCACCCAACATATAATTAGGTAAAGGTTTCATCTAACAGTTAATAAGGTAAATGATTCATACAACAGATAAATAGATAAAGGTTTCATACAACAGATAAATAGATAAAGGTTTCATACAACAGATAATTAGATAAATGTTCACACAACAAATGGGTTGTCATTTTGAGCACATGCCTCATGACAATCCAGTAAGACAGCACTATATTTGCTACAAGTAGGTCTTGTCATGAGAAAACTGAAATAATATTGAATGTGACATAAAACCAGAAACAAACAAACAATCATGAGGTATGATTTTACATGCAAATGATTGGAAAAATAAACATGTGAGAAAATTACTGCAAAGAGTTATTGTTATTATTGGTGTGCAAATATCAATATCAAATATCAAAACTAACCAATATTTAATAACTATAGGGCGATATAATTATGTTTGTAACAGGGCGTTTTATACAGTTATGCTCTGGCTTGTGTTGATTGGAATGTTAGGGAAGTGCTGAAAGTGTGACTGACCTAAAATTGTATGTTTGGTATGGCTGATGTGTACTCTCAATTACAAACAGGGTGAGTGTTCTGAAGTAGGTGCCCAGTCACAGCCAAACTTTCATCTGATCACACATGAAAATGATCTTAAAGGGTCATGCATTGCTACTCCATTTGGTAATACACAATGGTAGGATATCTTAATTTTTATCATGCATTCCTAAGGTTTGCACTTTGTGGTCAGATGATAAGGCTGCATGACCTTGTATGTTTGTGTTGATGCGTTATCTTATAGAGGTATGACTGTGACTGGGGCCTGCAAGTCAGCCATGAGGCTGGCTGCAAGCAGAGACGAGGCAGGTGGTTCTTGACATTGAGTTGTTGATTAGGCCATGAAGGAGTGTTGTTTCCTTGTACCCAGGATGGCGGGTTTGCCATGCTGCCTGGCAGCTTCCATATTGTTCATTGTCCACTTGTTGTGAGTGTGTGAATGCTGGGTCATTGTGCCATAGAGTGTGATGATATTGGTTCATTATACCTTAGAGTGTGATAATGCTGGGTCATTGTGCCAAAGCATGTGATGATGTCGGGTCATTGTGCCATAGAGTGTGATGATACTGGGTCATTGTGCCATAGAGTATCATACATCAGGTATGGCCATGCATCAGGTATGGTCATGCATCAGGTATGGTCATGCATCAGGCATGGTCATACATCAGGTATGGTCATGCATCAGGTATGGTCATGCATCAGGTATGGCCATGCATCAGGTATGGTCATGCATCAGGCATGGTCATGCATTAGGTATTGTCATGCATCAGGTATGGTCATGCATCATGTATGGTCATGCATCAGGTATGGTCATGCGTCAGGTATGGCCATGCATCAGGTATGGTCATGCATCAGGCATGGTCATGCATTAGGTATGGCCATGCATCAGGTATGGTCATGCATCAGGCATGGTCATGCATTAGGTATGGTCATGCATTAGGTATGGTCATGCATCAGGTATGGTCATGCATCATGTATGGTCATGCATCATGTATGGTCATGCATCAGGTATGGTCATGCATCAGGTATGGTCATGCATCAGGTATGGTCATGCATCAGGTATGGTCATGCATCATGTATAGTCATGCATCAGGTATGGTCATGCATCAGGTATGGTCATGCATCAGGTATGGTCATGCATTAGGTATGGTCATGCATCAGGTATGGTCATGCATCAGGTATGGTCATGCATCACATATGGTCATGCATCACATTTGGTCATGCATCACGTATGGTCATGCATCACATATGGTCATGATCATCACATATGGTCATGATCTTTGTGCCATAGACTTGTTATTTTGTCAAGAATTGTAATCATGATGGAACATTGTCGCTATCTGTTCTTTGTTTGGATATAGTTACACAATTATATCATATTTGGACTTGTTTGGTTGAATATCGTCATGTCTGAATATTTATAGAGATAATATTGCTAAACTCGGGGAAAGGACTGATGGATTTATAACACCATTTAGTTAGCATGGCAACATAATGGACACATGTTGATCCAAAACAATATTGCAGTGCCACCTGGAGAGAGAATGAGTCATACTTTACATTGTCTTCTTTTTACTTTTCACACATCTTGTAAAATAATAGTAATTAACATCAAAGAAATCAGAGTATGCCAAGCAAGCATTAAGCATATCATTCTGGACAAGAGTATTATCATCAACGTGAATAAAGGCAGATTTTGATGCCATTGACAGTTATCTCTCTGAGAAGTCGTATTATGTTTTGCCTTTTCATGTAAGATGCTGTTACTTCCATGATTGGCATCAGAGGTACTAATTAGTGTGTCGAGTACGGGTTGTTTTTCACACGATATCCATTAAAAATCACTCCTTTCTTTGAGGCTGAAGAAGGATATCTTTTATCATTATATACCAACTACTGAACTGTTATTTTTCTATGAATAACAGATTTAAGAAAAATAATGATGTGTTCATGCAATGCCATGCATGACTTTATTTGGTTGAGCATTATTCTTACCGGTCACATTGATGAACACAGAACTGAGACTTTAAACAATTTTTGCCAGGCAGTCACCTTGCATGACTTCATTGGGTCATGTAATGTATGATAATAATGATGTTTGGTCCGAACCAGTTGGCTTCTTTCCATCCCAGTTGTCTCCTCTTAGCATCACTTTTCTGGAACTGCATGGCACCGCATCCAGATTACTGAGTAATTGCTTCACACAGCTCATATCTTGTCTACGTGACAATCAGCCGGCGAGGCAAATGTCAAATGTGAAGACATGTGATGGAGTCGATTGAATGAATATATGTGTGTGTGTGTGTGTTTATATATATATATGTTGTTTATATATATATATATATATATATATATATATATATATATATATATATATATATATATATTATATACATATATATATATACATACATATAATAATCACATGATTAAATAAGAATGAGACAGATCGTCCCCTCATTAGTGATCAAGGTATTCATTCTCATTCAGATCACAGAGATCCTAATTGTTCATAACAGAAATGATTTGCTAGTATCAAGATAATGAGGGGGTTTTTGTCTGTGTATTGAGCATCTTTATACCCCAAACAATCCTATCCTACATTGAGATATATCAAAATCCTATTAGTCTAGCTATGATGCTGTTTTGTGCCCAGAATTTTTGTACAAGGACACTTAAACAATATCACAATTTCTTTTACCCAATTAGGCAGACTTTTTAGTTTTTATTAAAGTCAATTCTATTTAAAGTATAACAAATCTGATGAAATTCATGATACTTGTTGCTGTTGACTTGGCCATCTTGCAAACTTTTTTTAATGAGAGTGGACCTGACAATACATAATGAGTTTGTCTTAAGTTCCATTTTGTCATGATTGATCTCATTTTAATGTTTCCACCAGAGGTATACATTACAGAGGGCATATTCTCAGCATGAGTTACAAAATCCAATTTATTTTTCTTTTGTAGTTGCAATGATACATTAATATCTATGAACTAATCGAACTGTAATTTTTTGGTATCACATGTACCTTTCTACTATTGCTTAAATAATACCAATTATTTTTAATTGCTACAAAACCAAGGACAAAGCCGACTCATATTACTTTTTTCCAAATGATGTGCAAGTCTTTTTATTTAAATATTATTATTTTATACTCATACAATAACAGCACACCATATTGCCACTGATTCAAATTTGGATGAAAATTGCGATCACATTGGATATATATATATATATATATATATATATTTTAAGAAGACTGAAAGCTTTTTTCTTCTTGTCATTAATATGTAGTTAGATGACAGGGTTGTGAGTGAAACATTTATCATCCTTGAATGATTACTTTTTGTCAAGTTTAGCTTAGGATATATAAACCAATATCTTTAATGGCTGACCACTTTCTCTGCAACTTTTTCCTCATATTGATGGTGATGGGTTTTATTTGTGTGGTCAAGTCTTTGCATCTCACGAAGAAATGTTATAAGAAGCATTAAACATCAGGGTTGTTAAGGATGGATAACCAACTTAATCAGTCAAAGCTTTTATCCATTGTATTTTTAGTCATACGTGTATCGTGTTAATATATATACATTTTTGGATTACTAGTTTCATATTGATATATCTGTTATACATATTTATATGTAAATCTCATCAGAGATTTAATATTTTTGAGTCATGATGATATTGCTACAAGAAATCAATCCGAATGATAAAATTAATATGACTTTTTAAATATAATGGAATATAGTGTCCATGAGCAGTGGTTTCTTTTTGTTTTAACCTGTGTCAGACTGAAATAAATCCATGCTAGGAAGTTGTGAATCTGAGCCAGTATACCAGGCAGGTATTAACATGAGCCAGTATACCAGGAAGGTATGAATCTGAGCCAGTATGCCAGGAAGGTATGAACATGAGCCAGTATACCTGGCAGGTATGAATCTGAGCCAGTATACCAGGCAGGTGTGGATCTGAGCCAGTATGCCAGGAAGGTATGAATCTGAGCCAGTATGCCAGGAAGGTATGAATCTGAGCCAGTATGCCAGGAAGGTATGAATCTGAGCCAGTATGCCAGGAAGGTATGAACATGAGCCAGTATACCTGGCAGGTATGAATCTGAGCCAGTATACCAGGCAGGTGTGGATCTGAGCCAGTATGCCAGGAAGGTATGAATCTGAGCCAGTATACCAGGAAGGTATGAACATGAGCCAGTATACCAGGAAGGTATGAACATGAGCCAGTATGCCAGGAAGGTATGAATCTGAGCCAGTATGATTTGATACAGCTGGTGCATATTGACATGGGACCTTGGCCAACATGTAAGATGTGTATATTCCAAGCACAGAGCTGCATGCTGTGAGTGACAAAGTAAATCATTTCCCATAGAGTTTCATATCAATTTAAGATGTATTAGGGTGCAATGTGACAGAGGGCCATTGACTTTTTCATCTTGAAATATCAAAAGTTGAAAAAAAAAAGAATATCATTATACAGAAAATGCGCAATTGGCATTATTAGACTGAGAAAATTTTATTCTCAAAATTGAATAAATTTAGTCCCACTTTGCACAATTTAGTCCCACTTTGCACAAATTTTGCTTGAAGGCTGCATCTGTCTCTCCCAGGCTGCCTGTGTTATTGCACAGGGTCCGGTTCGACCATGGTGGGTTCAACTGTGGCAACAAATTCCAGCTCTGACTATGGTTGGAAGAAGTTCGCCCCACAAGAAGTCAGCTGAGGGCAAAACTCAAACATCTCCACCGAGGAGGCTATTTGACCCTAATGGCCAAATTAAAATAAAATAGGCACATAAGAATGTGTTACAGTCGAACAGGGCAATGTTCAAACAGGGGTCCATGTGAAATAGCCTGTGACCTCTTTCTGATAGGGACAAGAATCTGCCATTTTGCTGAATGATTTATAGTCGGATATATATTTATTTTGTAGTCTATTGTTGAATTTTATATTACAAATTTGATATGAGTCAAATGTTGAATCACTAACAGGAAATGTTCTCAGAGAGATTTGAATATTTTGTAGGGAACAAAAATCTCATATATAGGTGTCCATGTTGTCCAAACAGATATATAATACAGTAATATGTTCTGAGGCTTAATCAGTAAATCTCAGATGAACACTATCTGGTGTGAAGGAGCAAGAACTTTCACTCCCTGCAAATAGTGATGAAGGTTCATTTATAAATACATAAAACTAAATATGTGTTTGACATGGCCAATTATTGCGATAAAAGATTTGGCTTTCCTCCAGCCCTCAGAATCTCTGTCATTTGATTTGATGATTAATGATCAGATACATATTTATTTTGTAGTTCATATTGTTGATATTTACAATAGAGATTTGCTTAATAGAAAGAGGCCGCGGGGAGCAATACGCTAATCTTGTATTTTATTTGATTCTGGGACAGATGTGACACTTGGATGTATGCCAGATACATAGAAACATGGCACCAGTAGTAGAACACACCCTGTGCTGTATACAAAACTTAGCAGGTTTTCAAATTTTTTTTGTAGACAAATTTCCACTCAGAGTTCAGGCTGCGAGTCTTTGTCTTTTGACCTATCA
The DNA here is from genome assembly GCA_949316495.1 of Amphiduros pacificus. Taxonomy (NCBI): domain Eukaryota; kingdom Metazoa; phylum Annelida; class Polychaeta; order Phyllodocida; family Hesionidae; genus Amphiduros; species Amphiduros pacificus. The sequence continues at coordinate 16,102,386 of OX439007.1, read as the reverse complement.
CTAATTATATTGACCAATTTATAAAAAAAACATATATTAAAAATATAAAGAGTAGTTTTTGGTTACTCGTGCCATATTTCTATTTGAGGAGATGAGTAAACTAGTGCATCATATATGCTCAAAGTTGGCATTGTGGCCAACTTACTCGAAGTTTAAAATCCATTGGATTATCCATTTTCATGTTGGAGAAACAATTGAATTAATGATTTTCTACCTGCATTACTTTGCTCACAATGGTGCTCATATGTCTTATCTCTGTGTTTTGTGTGTTTCACGTTCATGATGGTGCCCATATGTCTTATTTCTGTGTTCTGTGTGTTTCAGGTTCATGATGGTGCTCATATGTCTTATCTTCATGTTCTGTGTGTTTCAGGTTCATGATGGTGCTCATATGTCTTATCTCCATGTTTTGTGTGTTTCAGGTTCATGATGGTGCTCATATGTCTTATCTCCATGTTTTGTGTGTTTCAGGTTCATGATGGTGCTCATATGTCTTATCTCCATGTTTTGTGTGTTTCAGGTTCATGATGGTGCTCATATGTCTTATCTCCATGTTTTGTGTGTTTCAGGTTCATGATGGTGCTCATATGTCTTATCTCCATGTTTTGTGTGTTTCAGGTTCATGATGGTGCTCATATGTCTTATCTCCATGTTTTGTGTGTTTCAGGTTCATGATGGTGCTCATATGTCTTATCTCCATGTTTTGTGTGTTTCAGGTTCATGATGGTGCTCATATGTCTTATCTCCATGTTTTGTGTGTTTCAGGTTCATGATGGTGCTCATATGTCTTATCTCCATGTTTTGTGTGTTTCAGGTTCATGATGGTGCTCATATGTCTTATCTCCGTGTTTTGTGTGTTTCAGGTTCATGATGGTGCTCATATGTCTTATCTCTATGTTTTGTGTGTTTCAGGTTCATGATGGTGCTCATATGTCTTATCTCCATGTTTTGTGTGTTTCAGGTTCATGATGGTGCTCATATGTCTTATCTTCATGTTTTGTGTGTTATAGGTTCATGATGGTGCTCATATGTCTTATCTCTATGTTTTGTGTGTTTCAGGTTCATGATGGTGCTCATATGTCTTATCTTCATGTTTTGTGTGTTATAGGTTCATGATGGTGCTCATATGTCTTATCTTCATGTTTTGTGTGTTTCAGGTTCATGATGGTGCTCCTATGTGCTATCTCCGTGTTTTGTGTGTTTCAGGTTCATGATGGTGCCCATATGTCTTATCTCTGTGTTTTGTGTGTTTCAGGTTCATGATGGTGCCCATATGTCTTATCTCTGTGTTTTGTGTGTTTCAGGTTCATGATGGTGCTCATATGTCTTATCTCTGTGTTCTGTGTGTTTCAGGTTCATGATGGTGCTCATATGTCTTATCTTCAGTGTCTTGTCCACGATAGAACAGTATACAAGTTTTGCAAATGAAACGCTCTTCTGGATGGTAAGTATTTACTTCTTTTCAAAATCAACTTCATATAGGCCAAACAAAATAATTAATTTTATGACCTATTTACAGACAATTTGTTGCAATATTTGTTCACACTAGTCAATGGATTCTTTGTCCAAATGTGTGTTTGGCCTATATCCCCACCTGATCTTTATTCCTGGGGTTTTGCCTGGAATTTTTTGGTGATAATTTTTTGAGAAGAGATTTTTTTTTCACCTATAATTACATGAATGATCTGAGTCAGTGTAGATATTATGCTGATCAAATGATGTGAACCAGAAGAGGCCTTTTTTTTTAAATCAAATTTTCAGATGATTTATTTTCCCTTTTACTGATCTTTTCTTAGTATATAGTATTGTTCGCTGGCTTTTCCATAAAAGAACAACATCACCTAACAGTCATACACTTAGATTTTAATCCCATTTACCCTTAAAGTAGATGTGAATTGATGATATTTTTTGTGAATTATTTCATTTTGATGCCATTAACTGTTCTATTTTCAGGAAATAGTACTTGTTGTATTCTTTGGTCTAGAGTACCTCATACGATTATGGTCAGCTGGGTGTCGCAGCAAATACATGGGTGTTCAGGGTAGATTACGCTTTGCTAGAAAACCTATATCTATAATAGGTAAGTGCAAAAATAAGAATATATGTTATTCTTCAGGCTGCCTTTATATATGAATCCTTTCAGTGCCCCTTCTCAGGTTGTGCTTCATGTAGATCCTGACAGAGAGGCCCCATATGGGTGATATGAAGGTGGCCTGTAGTCATTCTTGGAAAATCAAGTGTAAGTTTTGGAGGGACAATTTTCATCTGAGACAGTGGCGAAAATTATTTGATAGTTAATGGTGCCAAATTCTTTCTGGGGTATATATCTTTTCTAAGATATATTAGGTAATAATAGATGTTCCCTCATTGGAAAAAAATTAATTGAAAAAGAGGAATTTCAGTTTCCTTTTGTTTTTTTGTTGTTGTTGTTATTTTTTTTATAAATAATGCTCTCAGAAACAGACTTATTCAAATTTTTGGCAATTTTTTAACGTAACTTTTTTGGGGGGAATTATATTTAACATACATATATCAAACTGAAATTTCAACTTGACATTGCTCTGCAGCTGGATTTTTATATTTGAAATTGTTTACTAAACGTAAGAATCAAAGAAGCATTTTGTTTCTGAGATGGAACATAATGTAAAATCAGAAAGTTGGTTGCAAAAAAGTTTGAATGTCATCCAGAAAGATTGGCTGAAATTTAAAGATGGCATACATCTTTAAAATGGATGTAATGAAATGAAAATAACTTTTCTAACCCTCAGATGAATTGAAATAAGATAAATCAGCTTCCATTTTTAAATAAAAGTATAAAAAATAGTGGAATTTGAAATAATTCAATTAAATAGATGTTTTCGAATAAATTTAGATTTTATACATTTTTACTCCATTTACAGTTGATTTTAAGCAAACAGTTTAAATCATGTAATAATGAAAATTGTGTTGCTTACTTAGAAATGAGACATTTCAAAACTTATACTTTAATTGCATGCTTGATACTTTTTATATAAATTAGTGTTTGGGTAGTAGTAAAAATATTGACACTAGGTGGCATGCATGTGTGACAACATCCCCTTATTTTATGGGTATCAACTACATTCTTAGAAATCGCTAATATTTTTCTGTAAATAGTATCCATTTAAAATATATAAATATATACCTATATATATTTAGATATTCATATATATATATATATATATATATATATATATACATATATATCCAAATGCATGTAATAATGTTACAAATGCTTAATTGTTGATTATTTAATTATAATTCTTTCCAGTGTTTACTCTCATTATTTTATGTCAAATATATATATATATTGAATTTTATGATGTAATTTTTTGTGATTAGATTTGATTAAATCATATACCATATTCTTATTTCGAACTTTCTCTATGAAAGAATATGAAGATCTGAATTATTCTACATAATAGACAAATCAGTAGTATTTTAGAGCAATTAACTGGAACAAAATAGCTGAAACATATTTAATTAAAAGAAAAAAAGAACAAAAAAACATTTATCAAATATTTCCAAAGTAGTAGCTTCATAGTTTTTTTAATCATCTGAATTGATTGAATATGATATATTGATTCCTCAGAGATTTTCTGTGGCTATGATTGCTATTAACAATTTGCAAATATGTGTTGTCTTTGCTTGAAATCATATCATTTTCTCTTGATAATATTTTGTTCTTCATGAAATGAAAAACCAAATTCCTTCTGTGGTTAAAAAAGATTTCCTCCCCAAATATAATGACCGATTTCACCTTTAAGAGAAAAGAATACCAGAATTCAGTTATTTTCAAATTAATTTTGAATCTAAAGCATAAAAAATAAAGAACAGAAATTGAGATAAGAATTTAAGACATACTTTCCAAAATATGTAATTTTGTCCATATCATGTCATAACGTTTCAATAATAAAAACAGAATTCCTTTGAATCATAACATAACATGCTTAAAGTAAACAATCTCAGTGAAAAATTATTTCGTAATGTTTTTATAATGCAAAAAAAGAATTCCTTTGAAATATAACATATCATGCTGAAAATGAGCAATTTCAGAGAACATCCTGCACAGGAATTTGGTTTGGAGCATTCATGAAGAACATACAAATATTTGTTAACTGATTTGCTTCTGTGCACTTTTCCTAGGGTATCTGGATGCACAGACACTTACACAGGAAATATACAGACACACATACCAGCTACAAACACAATCTGCCTGCCAGATAAACAATGACATATTATCAATGACCATTCTATTGTAGCAAAACAAGAGGATTTTTTTTATTTGCTATAGCTTGTGTAAGATTTTTTATGTTAAAATTGAACCAGATGTCTGATGTCCCAAGATTACATAAACTGGTGACTCTTAATCAGATTCTTAATCAGATGTATGAGTCAGAAACAAGGACTTGATGATTTATGAGTCAAAAACAATGACTCACTGATTTTTGAGTCAAAAAGAGTGTCAATTCCTCAATATATCAATGAGGTTGTTTTGGGAGAGTTGGAAAATTTGGAAATTTCTGAAATTTGGAATGCAAATAAATTACTCTACTGAAACAATATATCTCGGTGGTAAATGGTGCTGAAAATTGGCTAACTTTGTTGTCTCATTTTAGGCACAAATCTGTGAAACGCAAAATATGAGCTTTGGATGATTTTAGAAAATGAGTGTTTTTTTTAATCTAAATGGGCAAACATCAAAATACAAAGTGGTTGTGAGGTTTTAATGTTCGCTTTGTGTCAAGTTTCCTTAATAAATATTTCTTGAAATAAAGTATCACAGAAATTATTTTTATAACTTGCATCAGACTTATGAAATAAAGGTACATGGATTTTTTCTTCTTTTGGGGAAGATAATTCCTTTTGAATATTGTCAGTTGAGAAGGCAAAAGCCTAAAAGCCTTGAATGAGAGTGATGGTAGGAAAAGCTTGTAACTCTAAACGCAATATCCAAGATTTGCAGGATGCAGAAGAAATATCGGAAGTACTTTTAAGAAAAGGTTTTTTTTCAAGAAATAACAACTAAGAAACTTTGTTTTATATGAGTTTAAACCTAAAACAACTGTAAATTCATTCTGAAATTGAGAACTAAAAATTTGTTAAATAATATTTTTGCTTTTAATTTCTGGCATTAGTTACATTTCCATAAAGTCACCAGAATAATTAGAACATATGTTCAACCACTATTCCCTACGGCTGGAAGGGGTTGGCGCAGTTAGGGAGGGGCGATACCTTATCAATCATGACAAAACAAAGAGTACAGAGTGTTTTAAGGTCCTGCAGTCCTGGGTTCTAAGTGAATAGCTGCAGACAAACCATGTGGATTATATTCTTAAAACAATCACTGTCTAGTTCTTGCTTTCGACCTGTTCCTATCATTAGCAAACACAGTGGCGGATATTAGGCTGACTGTTAAATGCCATTGTCTGCCCTACACGCCTCACTGTTCCCAGGCCTCGCAAGTCTGTGCCTCATGAAGAATAACAAAAAGGCCATTCGATACACAAGCTTATTCTCTGTACAAGCTTTCGCCCACTTTTTAACCAGTGTTATTTTAATGCAGCAATTACTTCCCCATTTCCAACAAAAATATTTATCAAACCTAACAACATGACTTTGCAATTTGCTTTATTTGCATAAAACGTTGCCTCGTTATGTACAGGGGACTTTTATGGGGGTCTTAGTTTACTTGAAGTTAGTTTACTTGATATTACTCAAGGTGAAACATAATACAAACAAAATGATACATTGGCAATTTTTCTTTTACAACAGAAATCATATGCATGTTAATGGATATTTTAATTGTTTGATGAAATATGAAACCTGGAATGATGCAGTGAGAATTTCATGAGCTTCTTATGATTGCAGGCTAGTATTCTTAGTCAAAAGTGTGATTCCCATTGTTCAATGGAGGAATGACTTTATTAAGTACAATTTCCTTGTTAATTATCTTACTTGCAAACAAGGGGAAAAAGAATTTATCTTCTCATAATGCCCCAAATATAAAAATGATAAGGTACCATTAGTGGACCAAGGTGATTATCTATACTACAGAGATATAGTACCAGTAGAGGAACAGGGTAATTATGTACAATACAGAGATATAGTACCAGTAGAGGAACAGGGTAATTATGTACAATACAGAGATATAGTACCAGTAGAGGAACAGGGTAATTATGCACAATACAGAGATATAGTACCAGTAGAGGAACAGGGTAATTATGTACAATACAGAGATATAGTACCAGTAGAGGAACAGGGTAATTATGTACAACACAGAGATATAGTACCAGTAGAGGAACCGGGTAATTATGTACAATACAGAGATATAGTACCAGTAGAGGAACAGGGTAATTATGTACAATACAGAGATATAGTACCAGTAGAGGAACCGGGTAATTATGTACAATACAGAGATATAGTACCAGTAGAGGAACAGGGTAATTATGTACAATACAGAGATATAGTACCAGTAGAGGAACAGGGTAATTATGTACAATACAGAGATATAGTACCAGTAGAGGAACAGGGTAATTACATGTACCTATAATACAGAGATATAGTACCAGTAGAGGAACAGGGTAATTACATGTACCTATAATACAGACATATAGTACCAGTAGAGGAACAGGGTAATTATGTACAACACAGAGATATAGTACCAGTAGAGGAACCGGGTAATTATGTACAATACAGAGATATAGTACCAGTAGAGGAACAGGGTAATTATGTACAATACAGAGATATAGTACCAGTAGAGGAACCGGGTAATTATGTACAATACAGAGATATAGTACCAGTAGAGGAACAGGGTAATTATGTACAATACAGAGATATAGTACCAGTAGAGGAACCGGGTAATTATGTACAATACAGAGATATAGTACCAGTAGAGGAACAGGGTAATTATGTACAATACAGAGATATAGTACCAGTAGAGGAACAGGGTAATTATGTACAATACAGAGATATAGTACCAGTAGAGGAACAGGGTAATTATGTACAATACAGAGATATAGTACCAGTAGAGGAACAGGGTAATTACATGTACCTATAATACAGACATATAGTACCAGTAGAGGAACAGGGTAATTACATGTACCTATAATACAGACATATAGTACCAGTAGAGGAACAGGGTAATCATGTACAATACAGAGATATAGTACCAGTAGAGGGAAGAAGATTTTGTTGTCAATAAAGGAGGAGAACAATAACTCTTAATAAGTATATATCATATTCACCTTAAGTTTTCCCACTTTACGGCTACTGGTTTCACTATTGGGGCCACATCTTCAACTTTTTTTCCATTCCACTATGTACTTTGCCAAAAATGGTGACTTTCCAGAGAGGCATTATATTGTCAATGGCTTTGTAGGAAATGCTTAAAAAATCACACCCAGAGTACATCATATTTCTACCTTGAGGGGAAAGAAATCCATGAGATGACTGAAAGTTGTAACTGGAGAAATCAAATTAATCAAGCGGCATTCAATGGTGGTTGGTGAATCTCAACCAAATCTGTCCTCAGTTTGCCAATGGCAGATTTTATTTTCAATTTTTTTTTTTTTTTTTTTTTTTTCATTTATGAAAATGCTCATCAGGACTTTACAAAGTCAATTCACATAAAGGACAACAGCAAAAATGAGTTGGGACCTTTTCTTTGAAATGATTTTCCAAGTGCTGAAGATTCTTTTAGGGAATGGTCTTGGGCTTCTCAACTTTAATTTGCTTCCGGAAATTGCCTGACACAAGTAGCAGGTGATCCAAACTAACAACTCGGTGCAAGGGTTCAATGTTGTCTCAGACTGCACATAGACAGATCTCCTAGACACTAGTGTTAGAGTATTTTATAATAAAAAAAATCTATGCATAGATTTTTTTGTAGTTTAGTGGTAATTTTTTGGGGGGTGCTTTTTTCTGTTTTATTCTTGTTCTCTGAATTATGCAGAATCAATAGGTTTTTAATTGTGACAGATGTGATATTGTACTAAATTTTGATAGAAAATACACATACATTTGTAATAATAGTAATCTGAATAAATAAGAAAATTATGCATTATCTCATGCATTGTTTATAGCCTAATAACACCTGTTGATTCTGCATAATTATTAGTATGATAGTAATATCATAATTCTTCCTGTGCGGAATATATGGTGCGTACACGTTGACACGGGTGGAGCAATGTGTCCCAGTCCAGCAGTGAATCATTTTATTTAAGATCCTGATTTATTCTTGATTTTATCCGATTTCAGATTTAATAGTAGTGGTTGCATCAATGGTTGTCCTGTCTGTCGGCTCCAAAGCCCAAGTTTTTGCCACTTCCGCGATAAGGTAAGCACCCCCAAGAACCTGTTATGATTCATGAAATGACCAACATTCATGTTCCAAAATTCTGTCCGTTTTTCAGATTTAATAGTTGTTGCAGCATCCGTTGTGGTGCTATCAGTAGGCTCCAATGGACAGGTTTTTGCCACCTCTGCGATAAGGTAAGAGCGTAATGTGTCATGACCTCTTCAGTTTTGTCCAAAAACAAACAAAAAAATAATGGATTTTTTTTTTTTTTTTTTTTTTCACATAATTAAGTTTAAACAAGTATGGATTGCTCTGCTCACAGGAAGCTCACTTCAGTAACCATGGTGACACACTTTAACCTCTCTTCTTCTTTGACCTTTGACCTTCAACTATTGATTTCGATACTTACAACTGCCTCGCAGCACCTAATGTCAGTGACAAACTCTCTGACGATTCTCCGTCGTGGTTTTTCTTAAAGTTACTGATGCTTCTGCACTGTGCTCAGAGGAATTCTGCTTCCGTTCTGCTATGCTGTAATGAAATACTTACATCCCCTCATCAAACACTAAGGCATCCTATGAGAATCAACTGATTTGTGTTTGAGTTTGGCATGATTCTGCTTGACAACTTGAACTTAAGTACTGCATGATAATGTTAAGTGGATATAGTAATAAGACTCCACTTAGTTTGTTTTAGGCCTATGTGATCTTTAAGAAATAGTATTGTAGATTAAGTGTTAAGAAACCTGTTTAATTGTTTGCTTATTGTGATGGTAAATTTGTGTTATTTTGCTGCTGCTAGATTTGTGGATATTTCTCAATTTCTCGCCCAGTAATTGTTAGTCCCATCTTATATTTGCATTACGTTATATCAAAATTAAATTATAAAATTACACTGGAAAAGAATATTGAAAATGTGTGAACTGTTTCATATGATCAAAGATAAACTTGAACATTGAACTAAATATTACCACCAGGTGGCACAACATGTAATCTCCCATTGAAAGTTGTGCTGCCACCTGTCTGAAAATTTTATCACAAAATAAATCTCTGATATGGGAGAAGTTTGCGATTTGTCTTTTGGACAATACTGAGATATATACTGGAAACAGGAAACATTCTTCTTGATTTGGAAAGGGAATATTTGGTATATAAGGAGAAAAAGCGTTCCTGTAAAACATTATTTTTCCCACCAAAAAAATTGACTCTTTTTATCTAATTTTTACTGTTTTCAAATTTTGATGTAAATTTTTGTCATAATTCCAAAGTGTAATGCAGAGTAGTTGATAATAAAGATGAAGGAGTAACTATTTTGGCATGATATGTTTGCAGTGAACATGTCACGGATAATAGACCAGTAGCTGTTTACCTCTCGAGGCAAGTTTTACTGGTCACTGGAGCACGTAGACATTGTGTCTGTCTAATGTACAACCTCTGACTACTCATGTGTTTCAGGCAAAATAGAAATTCATAAATAAATTTTTTTAAAAATAAAAGAACTTGATTTTGACTTTGACACAAAAATAAAAACAACAAGTTCCTGTTAATCGATTATTGTACCTCCCTGGTGTTATAATAAAGAACTAAATAGAGATATTTTAAATCAAATTAATGCAGAGAAAATGTGAAAAATCTTTTATGATTATGAGGGTGAGGAGAGTAGAAGTGGTGCCCTCTATAGTGCATGATCTGCTGCAAGATATACAATTTTAGTAATAGATAAATGCGCATGAGTATGTCATAGTTGTGTAGATTCTAACAGTCTACTAAATTCATATTTCTCTAAAGGTCAAGCCAAACCTTTCAAAGGGACTAGCATGGCAAGAGAAACTGTTTACTTAGTTGATAGGAAACATAGATGGCAGCACTAATTCTTCTTCTGATCTGACCACTAGGTGGCAGGTTATGACAAGTGCCACCTATGGGCATGCCAGATTACTTATTGAAGAGAAATTTTCCTTCACAAAAATTCCCTCTCACAGAATTTGGAATTATCACAATCTTAATATTGTCGGCCAGACTTTAATACAAATGAGTTTTATGTGATATGAAATCCAATTATCAGACAGGAATATACAAGTTTGAACTAAGCTGAAAAATAGCTAGCAGCAAATGATCTGTGCTGCAAAACTTAAACAGTGCTGATGTAAACAGGATAAAGTATTTAAGCCCCAGTTACAGAATATCACATCTCAGCCTTTTCTGTTCTAACTACATCTGGCTTTTCTCATTTGATAAATTATGCTTTTGCTATAGCAGATAAAAGATATAATAAATGCAATATAGAAATTAATTATTGTTTAGATTGCATGCTCCTCTTGAATAATGTCACTGCAGTTGGCTTGACCTTAAATTTTATCACATAACCTTGACCTTTAAATCCATGAAAACAGTAAACAGAATTGAAAGAACATAACTTTCTAATTAAGTCAAACTATATGTAATAAGAATTTCAGTATTTTGAATATGATCTTCGTGCATTTTGATTTGAATCTGTTTATTTCCTTGAAATTGCTTATTTTGTTATTTTCTTTGCCTGACATTTGTGAACAAAACATGTAACTTATTCAATTTTCTATGGACAAAATAGAAATCAACAATTTGTAAACCTTAACAAAGTACAATTTTAAAATATTTTCTTTTAATGTCCAAAAGCTATCTACAGCATGTTTATCTGGTCGACCCGATTTCAGGACTAAACAAGAAATCTACCGGTAATCCTTTTCAAAAGAATAAGAGTCAAACATATTCTCCTAAGTATAAACATTTTCAAAATTTTCTGTCTTTCCATTGACATTCATTAAATATCAAATAGTCCCTCCTTTATCAGTTTAATCCTGCATTTATTTATTCAATCACATTGGTTTTCAGGCATCAGCTGAAATGTTTTCTTTAAATTTTAAATATTCTGTGGTACATCTAAAAAAAATTCAGTTTGGTTTATATGCCAAGAGTGGCCACTTTAAGTTTAATTTTTATTTTTGAGTATAACAAATTCCTTACAGTATATCATTTATATGGTTTCCTTAATCTTCCTCTGTCTTTCATTTTATTTAATACTGAATTGCATTATATTGCCTTGTGTATATTCTATTAATATATTTTCCGTTTTATTCCCCTTATTGGTCTCACAGTTCTGCTATATAAGAACTATTTTTTATATTTTATTCCATGTGCTATTGGCTTGGTATTGTGGCTGGTTTTATTTCCTTTCCTTAATGGCTTTGTATTTCACATCCAGGATGCCTTATGTTTGAGCTCAGACATTATTTTGTTTTCACTGGAGTGTTTTAATTTTGAAAACTACATATCCTGGTATGGCTCAATGGTAAGTATTTGTGACACTAATAAAAAAAATGTGAGAGTGCATTTTTTATTTACTATTTCATTTCTCCACATCAGGTTTGCATTTTTTTCAAGACCAGAATGAAGTAGAAAATTTTTGGTTATAATGATGCAAGTACGTAGTTCGGAGGAAAAATAAAAACTAACCAGCCATCGATAATGGCAAAGACCAAAGGATTAATATTCAACTTATAATATTTCAAATAGAAAGTTCATTGAACTTATTACATTGTAAAAAGTTGTTTCAGGTTTAAAAATAGTGCATTTGCTATCAATTAATATTCAACTTAAAATATTTCAAATGGAAAGTTCATTGAACTTATTACATTGTAAAGAGTTGTTTCAGGTTTAGAAATAGTGCATATGCTATCAATTAAACATGCACTATTTAAATTGTTATCGATTTTACATTTTTGGAAGGAGGAAGGAAATCGTTGAAAGTTTTGAATCATGCTTTTTATCAGCATTAATTGCTTCATTCTAGATTTATTTTAACTCAAAATGTACTTGATATAAAAGAATTCAGGCCAATTTTCAATAAGAAGAAATATTACAGAGTTGACAGACTTGCATTTCTCAGACTGATAATTTAAATTGTTAAAGAATTTTAGATATTCATTTGAAAATAGAGAGAGAAAAACAAGGTGATAGGCGAGAAACTATTGTGTATCTGTCTGGTCAATGTCTGATATGGAATAATTTGTAAGATGAGACTAAACCTATCTTCTCCTTAGGACATTTTAATAAGGTGTAATTTAAGAGTGTCTGTTCCTTGGTATTTTTCTCCTCTTAATGTAAGACATAATTGTTTCACATTTAACCTGAAGACTTCTCACCCATAGAAACTATTTGTTATAAGTTGTTAATGTGTACAATAAAAATTGGGGGCATACAGAGTTATGAGTTGGAGTGAAATCCATCAAAAAGGTAAAAACTTGTATCCATATCATAATTTAACAATTGCATCCATATCATTATTTGACTGCATAAATGGTGAGAATATTTCCTTCCTGTAGAATCATCAATGACATATATTATATTTAATATGTTGGCAAACTTATTTATTAAAATGGTGAAAACATTTCCTCTCAGCAATGACATATATTATATTTAATATGTTGACAGGAGAGTGGAGTGTGTTCATTATAGAAATGTAATTTTGGAATGTGAAATTACAAATATTTAAAAAGTAAAATTAACAATAGAAAAACATGTGGAATATCTCCTTGGAATGATAAAAGAGATGTTACATTGTGAAAATTACCTTATTCAATGTTGACAAATATTTTGTTTCAGTGGGAAACCATATTCTTGTTTGTTTTCAGAGGTGTACGTTTCCTGCAGATTTTGCGTATGTTACATGTTGACCGACAGGGCGGCACTTGGCGTCTTCTGGGCTCAGTTGTGTATATACATAGACAAGTAAGTGATTTCTGTTTCTAGCCTTGGTTTAAATCATAAACGCATGGCTAAATTTGGTTGAAAGTATATTGTAAAAATATTGTTTTTTTAAATAGGTCTTGTTTTTTTCTTCAGGAGCTGATCACCACATTGTATATAGGATTTTTAGGTCTCATCTTTTCGTCCTATTTTGTATATTTGGCTGAGAAAGATGCCATAGGAGAAAATGGCAAAACGGATTTCACTAGCTATGCAGATGCCCTCTGGTGGGGAGTGGTGAGTACAACAGAGATGCCCCCTAGTGAGGAAACTCATGAAACATTTTCATTGGACAGAACTTAGAATTAGCATCCCTCTAGTGGAGAGCAGTGAGAAGGAATACTTGTGCTGCCCTCTGTTGAAATTTTTCCAGAACTCTCATTAAAATATTTTTCAAAACCCACTTCTCTCTAAAGGGGGTAAAAATAGTGATTATCTTTACCACCCTTCCAATCATTGACACATCATACTTGGAATAACATAAAGGCCCTTAGGCATGAAGACAAAATCTTTCATAATGCTTTTCTCAGGGACATGATAATGAGATTTTCTTTGTGTTTTCAGATCACAGTGACCACAATAGGCTATGGTGACACAGTACCTCAGACATGGATGGGAAAAATTGTGGCCTCGTGTTTTTCAGTATTCGCCATATCCTTCTTTGCACTTCCTGCAGTGAGTAACATAACATTGTCTACCATTTAGTATATAGATAATAGCTATGATGTTGTTGTCAGTATATGGGGAATTCATGAGGAAATATATAAAGATGTTTTTCAAGAAAGAAACACCTGGGTGGGTGTCGGGTAGCAGGCGATGGTCACATGAGCATTATAAGTGTGAGAAATGTTTGAAACAACAAGATCGTGGGAAAAGATGGCCATTGGTCGAAAGTTATTGTCGTCATCTTGACGCCTTCCATGCATTGGTGTAAACTCATTATCTTGTTAAATATTGGGTTCAAACATGAATCTTTATCATAATAAAGCAACTTGTCCTTGCAATATTGCAAGACCTTGTGGGCTTGCAAATTTCAGAATGGGTGTGATTTATACTGAGAACCTTATCACCGTGGCCTGGGGATCTAGCCATGGCAATAAGGGTTAAATGAATGACAACGCTGGTCGTAGAGTTTAGAGTTGTATTTCTTATCTTAATCCAAATACATAAAGTGTCTGTGATACAGAGTGTGAATGTAAGTCATGTACAATGTTTGTCAGAACCAATCTGTTTCATATTTGCTTCTGAAGACTAAACTGTGATTCCAAAACTGAATCCAAGACTGATTCCAAGACTGACTCTAAAACTGAATCTAAAACTGAATCCAAAGCTGACTCCAAAGCTGACTAACTTTGGGTTTGGATGCAGGGCCCTTTTAAGCAGCCCTGATGCCGGCAGTCTTGAGTCAGCCTGCCGTCATCAGGATTCCCAGTATTTGGTGACTAGGGTTCCGGGTTGCCTGCATCTTAACAAATGACTTTGTACTACTGATTGCTTTGTACCCAATGTCATGCTTGCTGTGAGATATTTACCATAGGGTTTCTTTATATCTAATACAACGTTATGAAGACTTACTTTCTTACATTTAACACTGTGACAATTTCCTCCTTACTTAGAAAATTTTGTTCCACCAAAATTGAAATTATGTTAGACCAGATTACATGAGTAGTTGACAGATTACATTTAGGTATACAATTCAATTACAATTAGATATACTATTCAAGAGATAAACATCTACATTAGAACATCGATAAGATAAGGTAAAGTTATCCAATTATAAGGTTACAACAATAGTAAGACATTATTACATCATTCATTTAAGGGAAATTGTAATTCATCATTAAAGACAACAGTGTATTATGATACTATTTATGAAAAGAGTTATTATAAGACAGTTAACTATGATTATGTATACATACATTTAGCAATACATAGATTAATAACCTTACATAGTGTATATTTAGTATTATTAAAAGACAGATTATACATTGACATATTTGATATACATGGAAAACATCTAATAACATTGATATAATACAACCATTGAATATTAATCCTAATCATAAGAGTACATATATATTTTAAGAGTAGCAAAGATTCTTATTTTGTCATCAAGAACACTGAATAATAGATATTAAAACATTCATATATAATCCATTCATGTTTATCATTATTATGTCTTTTGTCAATATAGTAATACATTATTAAGAACATCAAACATTTCATACACATACAAATATATTGATATATATCAATCATCACACCTTTTAGTGTCTATATAGCATGTCATATGCTATTTGGGGATCATTCCCAGTACAGCTGCTTGTCATTGTTCATGTAATATTTCGTTTGTCACGTTTCTTGATCTTGGCCGATTACTATATATTCTGGCGGCATTACTATACAACCGCATGGTGACATCAGGCATTTATCTATCCTCAAATTCAGTACTATTACTGTGAGTGGGTGAAGAAGTCACTTGTGAATGTACTTTGTCACAATCAGATGGGCATACATTGAAATAAAAGCTATAGTTGTCATGTTTCAAGAAAACAAAAGCACAAAATTGATGTTTGATTATATCAGACAGCATGATAGCTGTGATGGGGTTCAGGGCAATTAGTCTTGGCGGGGCAAGATTATAATTGTGGCAGTAGCTGTTGTCTCTCACCTATAAAAGTAAGGCTAATATCAATCTCTTTTTGATTCTAAAGTGGACCCAGCTGGGAATTTTGTATGTGTAAAATTTAGCAAATACTCTATTTGAGTGCGAGACATCAGATTGCCCTATTTAATAATCAATTACAATGTATCTATTTGTCTAGTTAATTATTTTATCGAATTGTATCATTTAAGTCCCGCATGTATTGTACTCAGAGTAAGATTATTCTTATCATCGCAATTCTCTGACCATATGAGCACGCACATGGTTTCACTTTGGGGCTGGCCAGCCATTAGTGTATTGATTTTTTTTTGTGTGTCTGAGCGGGAGCTGCCTGTGTCTATGTCACAGAGAGGGGGGCCTCTCTCCAAAATTCCTATATGCCTTTCCATAAGGGCTTACTTTGTCTGTTATTTGCCTTTCCACAAGGGCTTACTTTGTCTTTTATTTGCCTTTCCATAAGGGCTTACTTTGTCTTTTATTTGCCTTTCCATAAGGGCTTACTTTGTCTTTTATTTGCCTGTCCATAAGGGCTTACTTTTTCTTTTATTTTTCTTTACGTGGCCACTGAATGTGTACTTAGCATGGAAGTCTCTTTTGAGAGCTTCTGACACATTCTCATCAATAGTCCACTGAGTTTTTCCATCAGTGAACTTGACTAAATACCATACCTTGCCTTGGTATCGTGTTGCTTTTAGCAACCTTTCCACAGGAAACCATTGTTCTGTGTCATCATCGTTTTCCGCATTGTCTCCTTGTGTTGTCGGTGCTGGTTGGGTTCCATTTTGGTTGGCATCATTATCATGGGATGCGTGGGATTGATCAGTGTGCTGACCATTCTGTGCAAACAGATAATCTGGCCGATCATTTGGATCCTGATATGCCTTTAATCTGTTAGCATGTATTCTGGCTTTGAGTGCCTTCTGCGTCTTGCAGTCTGTCAGTTTGTATGTGTGATTTGGGCAAACCTCTGTGATGAAGAATGGCCCAATCCATTTGATTGTTAGTTTAGAACTATGACCTTTTTGTACTTTGAAGTTGTTTTTGAGCACTTTTTGACCTGTTTTGTATTCAGGGATTTTGGTCCTATTGTCATAATGACCTTTGTCCTTGGTTTGTGCCTGTTCAACATTGACCTTAGCAATGTCATTTGCTGTTTTGATATTTTGTATGACCTCCTTCATGTATTCCTTTGTCGATTTGGGAGTATCAACCCTTGGAGCGAGAGCAATGTCAATAGGAGCTCTCATTTCTCTTCCAAACAATAGGAAGAATGGTGAGTAACCTGTACTTGCATGTACAGTTTTTCTATATGCCATCATGATTCCTGGTAGGATATCTGGCCAATTGGTCTGTTTTGTGTTTCCCAATGTTCTAAGGGCTTGTCCTATTGTTTGATTCATTCTTTCACAAGCTGAGTTTGTCTGTGGGTGGTAAGGAGTAGTGTATATTCTTTTGACCTGAAAAAGTTCACAAAGAGCTTTGACTAATTTGCTCATGAACTCTTGACCTCGGTCACTTACTAGTGATTCTGGGGCTCCATACCTAGTAAAGATGTGAGTGTAGAGCACATGTGCTACTTCTTTTGCTTCCTTTGTTTTCAAGGGAAATGTCTCACACCATCTGGAAAATGAGTCTGTGACCAACATGATGTATTTGTATTTCTCTGGGTGTGATGGAGTGAGTGGCCCCAAAAGGTCCATGTGATAGCGGGTGAATGTTGGGACAATTGGCATTGGCACTAGGGGTGCTCTATGCTGGTGTATTGGCCTTTTTGCCTTCTGACACTCATCACATGTATTGATGAATGTATTCACATCTGCATACATTTTTGGCCAGTAGTAATAAGCTCTGATCGACTGGTATGTTCTATCAAAGCCTTGATGGGCTCCAATGACAGATGTGTGGTAGTTTTCCAGGATTTCTTGTCTCAATGATTTTGGAACTGCTAATTGTCTGGTATACCTTTGGCTTTTTGGTGTTCCTTTTCTGCGTGGCTCGTAGATATGGTAAAGTATGTCATCAATAATGACATATTGATCTGAGTTGAGCACGAGCGCCTTAGCCTTCCTGGAGTCTGAAGGTAATACATCTTCTTCCAGGTATTGGATGATTGGCTTGAGATCTTCACAATTTCTCTGCAAATCAGGTATGTTGTGATTTTGAGAGAATTGGTCTGCTGAGTCAGACTCCTTGTCATTTTCTTGATCTATATCAACTGCATTAATTGGAAGTATACTTGCTAGGTCACTGTCATTAGAATCTGTGTCATCAGTTTCTATGACTATTTCAAAATAATCATCTGAGGCAATATCCATACTGCCTACTGGAAGTTCATCATGTGCATCAAGGTCGATGACCTTAGCATGTGATTCTGGTGGGTATGATCTTCTGCTCAAACAGTCCGCGACATAATTTATTCGTCCTGGTTTGAATTTGATCTCATAATTGTAACCTTGGAGTGTGAGAGACCACCTATATAGACGACTATTGCCATCTTTGAGTTTTTGCAAATATTTCAATGCTATGTGGTCTGTATAGACAGTGAAGAACTGATTGGCTAGGTAACAATGCCAAAGTTTCACTGCTTCTACCATGCTCAAACATTCTTTTTCAGAGATTGTCCATCGAGTTTCACAGGGTCTTAAAGATCTGCCAGCAAAGGAGATTGCTCTTTCTTTGTTGTCATTGTCTAGTTGTGACAACATATATCCTATGCTGTGAGATGATGCATCACAGGTTACTATGAATGGCTTGTTAAAGTCTGGATAGTTGAGAATTGGTGCAGATTGTAAGTGGTTTTTCAGTATTTCAAAGGCTGTGGTTTGCTTTTCAGTCCATTCAAATTCTACTTTGTCTCTGAGCAAGTAGTACAATGGTGAACAGATTGTTGCATAACCACGAATAAATTTTCTGTAGTAATTAAAACAACCAAGTGCTCTGCGCAGTTCGCCTGTGTCTTTTGGAATTGGCAATGATGCAATTGCTTCCACCTTGCTCTTATCAGGTAAGATGCCTTTTTCTGATAGGATGTGACCTAAATATGGAACTTCTGTGGCTCCAAAATGACATTTGCTTGGTTTTAGTGTCAAATTGTTTTCGATTAGGCGATCAAAAACTTTTCCTAGATGTTGTAAATGCTCTGTAAAGTCTTTGGAAAAGATGATCAAATCATCCATATAAATTAGCATAATTTGGTGATTGAGGCCTCTGAACACTTCACTCATGCAGAGTTGATATGTCGCTGGTGCATTTCTCAAACCATTTGGCATTCTTGTGAATTGGTATGCTCCTAAATGGGTAGTGAATGCACTCTTTTCTCTGCTCTCTGGAGTGAGGGGTATTTGCAAGAAGCCTTGAATGAGATCAAGTGTTGAGAAGATAGTAGGGTGACTGTGAGCAATGCTGTCCACAACAGTTTCTAAGGTTGGTAGTGGGAAGAACATAGGTTTGACAACCTTATTGATATGCTTGAAGTCGATTGCGATGCGGTATTGACCTGGCTGATTTCGTTTTTCTAAAATCAGTAGGGGACTTGTCCAATTGCTAACTGATGGTTCAATGATACCTGCTTTCTCAAATTTGTCTAATTCTTTTTCAATAGCTTTCTGTTTTTCTGGTGTCGTTCTATAGAATGCGTGTCGTTTAGGGGGTGCATCACCTGTAGCAATATGGTGAAAAATTTTCTCTGTTCGCCCAAGTTCTAAAAGATTCATTGCAAAAGCTTTTCTTTTCTTGCCTATCAGAATGAGCAACCGTTTTAAGTTTTCTTCAGATAAAGAGCTTTGTGATAGGTTTAAATTGAGTTCTTTAGCAATGGCGATATATTCTTCATCAGATTTCTCTGCACTAGTTTTTTCCATTTGTGCAGCATAATTCTGCATAGTAGACACGCTGGGTGAATCAGCTGATGGCTGGTTTTCTGTGAATGGGCTTATTGAATATGCGGCAAGTGGCTGTGCTTTGGCAAGTGTGACATTCTGAGTTATGGTTATTGTTTGGTCATGTGGGTTGAGTAATCGATACATACACTGACCATTTCTTATAGTAACCACACTCCTTGAACCAAAAAGCGGTGTTTTGTTTTGTAATTCTAAAGATGGTTCCAGGAGAGCTTGGATTGTGTGTTTAGGGTTGACATTTGAAATTTTTATAGGTAACCATACTTCTGATCTTGGTTTAATTTTGACTCTATATGTGGATTTCCCAAAGCCAATTGGTTGGATTGAGGATGAAAGTGGGACAGTGACATTCACTGAAGGTATGGACAGAATTTGTTTGTCAAAATTCAATTCTGCCTTTTGTTCCTGTAGGAAGTCAATGCCTAGGAGTGCATCTACATGTAATCTTTCAAATACTGTATACCGAGAAAAATTCGCGCCTAGTTATTTTCGCGCCATCGCCGTTTTCGCCAGGTTCGCGCCGTTTTATTTTCGCGAATTTTGGATTTCTAGTACATAATATTATCACAAATTACGCTTTGCAGGTCGAGAACAGAACAAAACAAAAAATTTCGAAACACTTTGTTTGTGTTTTAAATGATAAATAAAGGTATTTACCCAATATTATCACAAATTGTTCGAGAACAGAACAAAACCATCAATCCATTTAAAACGCAATTAAAACTGATCCACGTGTGAAAGCATTTCTGTCAACAAGGGAAGACACGACTCAAAGCAATGGAAACAATGACGAGATGCAAAACTGTGAACGCTGATAATTGAAATCAGTGAGAACAAAGTAAAAAAAAAGCATTTCGAAATAATATGTTTTAAATGATATATAAAGGTATTTACCCAATATTATCACAAATTCGCTTTGCAGGTTAAGAACAGAACAAAACCATCCATTCATTTAACATGCATTACGCAATACTAGCGTGAAAGCAAATATCGGACAGGCGGACTACTGTCTACACGTGGTTGAATATTTCTTTGTGTATATAAACAATAATAATTAAAAGCGATATAATGAATATCATTGGCTTTATAATACACAAAGAAATATTCTCCTACGTGTTAGTTGTGACGCTAAGATTAAGGACGTCATGTACATCGTGTCTTCCCTTTTTGGCTGAAATGCTTTCACACGTGGATCGATCTTAATTGCGTTTTAAATGATAAATAAAGGTATATACATAATATTATCACAAATTGCGCTTTGCAGGTCGAGAACAGAACAAAACCATCCATTATTGCGCAATATATTAACAATCGTTTTCGCGCTAAAAACAAGAGCCTCTTCCTGTCACTTCCGCCTTTCAAAATTGCGACCACGTGTTGCGTTGAGTCGTGTCTTCCTTGTTGACAGAAATGCCTTCACACGTGGATCCATTTTAATTGCGTTTTAAATGATAAATAAAGGTAATTACCCAATATTATCACACATTATGCTTCGCAGGTCGATAATTTATCCATGAAGTAAAACGTAAATATCATGTACGTGATGTTGCGGTAATTCACGTCCGCAACACGAGGAGAAGCCAGGGATCCATCATTGCGCAATTTATTAATATTTCAATGCGTGTTCATAGACTCCAATTGTTTTCGCGCCAAAAATAAGAGCTTGTCCCCGTCACTCCCGCTTTTTAACATGACGACCTCGTATTGCGTAATGCATCTTCAATTTCGCGTCCATTTAATTTCGCGAATGACGTCCTGGCGCGAATTAACGCGAAAATAAAAAGGTCGCGAAAATTTGTCTGTATACAGTACATAAAATTTCTGATGAATGGTGGTTTCACCAAGTTGAATAGGAATGTAAGCTGTGCCCAAAATAGAGTGAATTTCGGAGCATACACCTACTACTTTTTTAATATCAGATTCTTGCATGCCTATGTTTTTGCCCATAACTTTCTTCAAAAAACTTTGGCTGATACATGAAATGTGAGCACCTGAGTCTATGAGAAATCTTTCAGTTTTGTTTTTGATTGTAACTTTGATCATATTTTTCTCAAGTGGTGTTTCTAATTTATGCATTGCACTGACTGATTGTGACATAGTGGTTTGGTTATGTGACTTGCAGTTGTACCGGCAACAAACATTTGATTTTTCTTGTTGTTGCCTGTCAGTTTTCCATGATTTTCTGACAGGCTTTCTGGCCTATTTTACATTATTTTTCTTGGCCTGAAAGCATGCACGAAAAATATGACCTGGCTTTCTGCAATAGTTACAGGTAAATGACCTGTAATAACACCTTTCTTTTTGATGCGAGTTATCACCACAAGCTGTACAAGATCGGTAATTGTAATTCGGCCTACCTTGACCTTCGACCTTACTTTGACGTTGACCTTGATCAAACGTGTCACGTGTGTATTGCTGCGGGTGTCTGCTGCGCCCATATCTCTGATCTGTGTTGTGCCGCTCTGTTGGCCTGTATTGGGAGGGGTGTCGTTCTCCTCTGGTGGGACGTTCATCGCTGAAGGAGACACGTCTGTCCCGGCTGTGGCTTCGGTCGCGCGATCTATGCCTGGGATGAGTAGAGGTGTCTGTTGTATTGATGTTATTTAGCTGAGTTTGTCTGTGGGTGGTAAGGAGTAGTGTATATTCTTTTGACCTGAAAAAGTTCACAAAGAGCTTTGACTAATTTGCTCATGAACTCTTGACCTCGGTCACTTACTAGTGATTCTGGATTGTCCATCGAGTTTCACAGGGTCTTAAAGATCTGCCAGCAAAGGAGATTGCTCTTTCTTTGTTGTCATTGTCTAGTTGTGACAACATATATCCTATGCTGTGAGATGATGCATCACAGGTTACTATGAATGGCTTGTTAAAGTCTGGATAGTTGAGAATTGGTGCAGATTGTAAGTGGTTTTTCAGTATTTCAAAGGCTGTGGTTTGCTTTTCAGTCCATTCAAATTCTACTTTGTCTCTGAGCAAGTAGTACAATGGTGAACAGATTGTTGCATAACCACGAATAAATTTTCTGTAGTAATTAAAACAACCAAGTGCTCTGCGCAGTTCGCCTGTGTCTTTTGGAATTGGCAATGATGCAATTGCTTCCACCTTGCTCTTATCAGGTAAGATGCCTTTTTCTGATAGGATGTGACCTAAATATGGAACTTCTGTGGCTCCAAAATGACATTTGCTTGGTTTTAGTGTCAAATTGTTTTCGATTAGGCGATCAAAAACTTTTCCTAGATGTTGTAAATGCTCTGTAAAGTCTTTGGAAAAGATGATCAAATCATCCATATAAATTAGCATAATTTGGTGATTGAGGCCTCTGAACACTTCACTCATGCAGAGTTGATATGTCGCTGGTGCATTTCTCAAACCATTTGGCATTCTTGTGAATTGGTATGCTCCTAAATGGGTAGTGAATGCACTCTTTTCTCTGCTCTCTGGAGTGAGGGGTATTTGCAAGAAGCCTTGAATGAGATCAAGTGTTGAGAAGATAGTAGGGTGACTGTGAGCAATGCTGTCCACAACAGTTTCTAAGGTTGGTAGTGGGAAGAACATAGGTTTGACAACCTTATTGATATGCTTGAAGTCGATTGCGATGCGGTATTGACCTGGCTGATTTCGTTTTTCTAAAATCAGTAGGGGACTTGTCCAATTGCTAACTGATGGTTCAATGATACCTGCTTTCTCAAATTTGTCTAATTCTTTTTCAATAGCTTTCTGTTTTTCTGGTGTCGTTCTATAGAATGCGTGTCGTTTAGGGGGTGCATCACCTGTATCAATATGGTGAAAAATTTTCTCTGTTCGCCCAAGTTCTAAAAGATTCATTGCAAAAGCTTTTCTTTTCTTGCCTATCAGAATGAGCAACCGTTTTAAGTTTTCTTCAGATAAAGAGCTTTGTGATAGGTTTAAATTGAGTTCTTTAGCAATGGCGATATATTCTTCATCAGATTTCTCTGCACTAGTTTTTTCCATTTGTGCAGCATAATTCTGCATAGTAGACACGCTGGGTGAATCAGCTGATGGCTGGTTTTCTGTGAATGGGCTTATTGAATATGCGGCAAGTGGCTGTGCTTTGGCAAGTGTGACATTCTGAGTTATGGTTATTGTTTGGTCATGTGGGTTGAGTAATCGATACATACACTGACCATTTCTTATAGTAACCACACTCCTTGAACCAAAAAGCGGTGTTTTGTTTTGTAATTCTAAAGATGGTTCCAGGAGAGCTTGGATTGTGTGTTTAGGGTTGACATTTGAAATTTTTATAGGTAACCATACTTCTGATCTTGGTTTAATTTTGACTCTATATGTGGATTTCCCAAAGCCAATTGGTTGGATTGAGGATGAAAGTGGGACAGTGACATTCACTGAAGGTATGGACAGAATTTGTTTGTCAAAATTCAATTCTGCCTTTTGTTCCTGTAGGAAGTCAATGCCTAGGAGTGCATCTACATGTAATCTTTCAAATACATAAAATTTCTGATGAATGGTGGTTTCACCAAGTTGAATAGGAATGTAAGCTGTGCCCAAAATAGAGTGAATTTCGGAGCATACACCTACTACTTTTTTAATATCAGATTCTTGCATGCCTATGTTTTTGCCCATAACTTTCTTCAAAAAACTTTGGCTGATACATGAAATGTGAGCACCTGAGTCTATGAGAAATCTTTCAGTTTTGTTTTTGATTGTAACTTTGATCATATTTTTCTCAAGTGGTGTTTCTAATTTATGCATTGCACTGACTGATTGTGACATAGTGGTTTGGTTATGTGACTTGCAGTTGTACCGGCAACAAACATTTGATTTTTCTTGTTGTTGCCTGTCAGTTTTCCATGATTTTCTGACAGGCTTTCTGGCCTATTTTACATTATTTTTCTTGGCCTGAAAGCATGCACGAAAAATATGACCTGGCTTTCTGCAATAGTTACAGGTAAATGACCTGTAATAACACCTTTCTTTTTGATGCGAGTTATCACCACAAGCTGTACAAGATCGGTAATTGTAATTCGGCCTACCTTGACCTTCGACCTTACTTTGACGTTGACCTTGATCAAACGTGTCACGTGTGTATTGCTGCGGGTGTCTGCTGCGCCCATATCTCTGATCTGTGTTGTGCCGCTCTGTTGGCCTGTATTGGGAGGGGTGTCGTTCTCCTCTGGTGGGACGTTCATCGCTGAAGGAGACACGTCTGTCCCGGCTGTGGCTTCGGTCGCGCGATCTATGCCTGGGATGAGTAGAGGTGTCTGTTGTATTGATGTTATTTAGTGACATCTCTGTCACTTTCCGCTCCAGATCTGCAAGTGCAGTGAGGACTGCAGATTGCGTATGGTCTGTTGACTCCTCTTGTAGACCCTGGCTTGCCTCTGCTATCTTTGCAAACTTTAGCAGATTCTCCATGTCCTTTGGGTCATTCTGGACCACAAATTGCCTTATTGGTGGCAATAGGCCATTGATGATGGCCTGAATTGTTTGTGCTGGTGGCAAGCTGGCAATATTCGCCTGCCGCTGTATTATAGTGATGTACTCTTGTACATTTTGTGATCTCTCCTGTTTTCTGGAGAAAATGTCTTTGACTTGTGCCCATTGAAGCAGGTCTTCTGGGCCAAATCTCTTTATGAAAAGGTCAAGAATGGTGGCCATGGTGCCAGCTTTCTGTGTGTCTGACAAAGCCATGTACCACGCAAAGGCGGTACCTTTTAATAATAAGGGGAAACTTCCCTTTTGCTTGTCCTCTGATAGGGCATTGAACGTGACATAACACTTAAATTTGTCTATGAATGCCAATGCATCCTCATCGGCTTTACCAAAATATATTTCTGGGGTAAGGCTTGTTTTGCATGCCATGTCTTCTGTGTCGCTGCCACTATCTGTGGCACTATCACTGTCTGTACTTTCACTTGAATGCTGACTTGAGTGAAGGTCTGCTAGCAAGTCACTGGGTGCTGTAATTCGACGTAAGTCTAAAGTGTTCGCTGCACCACTTTGGGGTGGCTGAGTTGAGGGAGCCTCAGATATTGATTTGTTTTCTGGGGCTGCCCGCTCTGTCTCAATAGGGTGTGTTGTGTTTCGTGATCGAAGAGAATAACCCTCTGTAGCACTTAATTCGTCATTTACAGGGTTCATTGAAAATGACTACTTGCCTTAGATGTTGATCTTTCTTGTCGGTCCGGAGATTTTAAACACGGAGACTGCACCAAGTACGGATTCTCCACCAATTATCACCGTGGCCTGGGGATCTAGCCATGGCAATAAGGGTTAAATGAATGACAACGCTGGTCGTAGAGTTTAGAGTTGTATTTCTTATCTTAATCCAAATACATAAAGTGTCCGTGATACAGAGTGTGAATGTAAGTCATGTACAATGTTTGTCAGAACCAATCTGTTTCATATTTGCTTCTGAAGACTAAACTGTGATTCCAAAACTGAATCCAAGACTGATTCCAAGACTGACTCTAAAACTGAATCTAAAACTGAATCCAAAGCTGACTCCAAAGCTGACTAACTTTGGGTTTGGATGCAGGGCCCTTTTAAGCAGCCCTGATGCCGGCAGTCTTGAGTCAGCCTGCCGTCATCAGGATTCCCAGTATTTGGTGACTAGGGTTCCGGGTTGCCTGCATCTTAACAAATGACTTTGTACTACTGATTGCTTTGTACCCAATGTCATGCTTGCTGTGAGATATTTACCATAGGGTTTCTTTATATCTAATACAAC
Organism: Amphiduros pacificus; assembly: GCA_949316495.1. Classification (NCBI taxonomy): domain Eukaryota; kingdom Metazoa; phylum Annelida; class Polychaeta; order Phyllodocida; family Hesionidae; genus Amphiduros; species Amphiduros pacificus. The sequence goes on along the minus strand of OX439007.1, from coordinate 16,076,012 downwards.
GTTATGAAGACTTACTTTCTTACATTTAACACTGTGACAACCTTTCCAGAAAAGAATATAAATTATATAATCCAATTTTTATATAATCCAATTTTATGTATTCAAACATCCAATCCTGTCTTGGTGGTTGTGTCTACATTTTATTCTTTCTGTCTAGACTACACTCAGAATCTGGCATTAAACCAGATGCTAAACCTCCATGAAAGCTTTGATTTCAGATTTATTGTTGAGATTTGTTTGTCAGTGTGACATTCACAGTTTCAGTTTCAGCAATACTGTGCAGAATAGCTCCTGTGTTTTTCTTGGTATGGCAAAATAAAGGTCAATGTATTGCTGCAAACATATAGGTTTTTGTATAGGTTTTGTAGCCACTTGCAGAAAGTAGTTTCTTTGCTGCAGACAAGTTCATTACTCTGATTGTGTGATCTGACTTTTTTCAAATTTAAATAATCTATCAAGATTTAAAGTCACAGGTGGATAAAAATGTACACATAGCCTGCATATGTGAGCTAGATCCTGTTTACTTTATATATTCATGTGATGACAAAATTGTGTCAAACCAAAGCAGATTATAACCTTATAATCTTTCATCAAATAGCCAGCCATTCAACTCAACTAAACAGGATATATATATATAAATCTGGACCTGTGCCACGATGACTTTATTTGATACACAATGTAGTGAAACAGGCAGAGATTCTTTCTCCCCATATCATGTTAAATGAAATGAGTCAACTTACATGAAAGTACCCTCAAAACCAGGACTTCTCTGTCATAGAAATTGAACAACTGGCATTACTTCCTATAGATTCCAAGAAAGTTGCATGAAAGCTTTGAACCTGGGATTTTGATAAAGCAGATTGCGATCAGCAGCATTGTTTAGTATTGTATCATGGGCGAGTACCATTTGTTTTTCTTATATTGTCTCTTTTTCTCAACATAACATATTATTGGTTACCTGTTTTTTTCTCCTTCTGAATTACTCATTTTCTGCTGCCTCCTTGTTACACAACAAGGAGGGCAGCAAGTTTAAACCATCTCACATTTTCCTCTGCACTTCTGTCATAACAGGAAATGTGAATCCAGGTATTTCATAATAAAAGACAAAAAATACTCTTTACGGGCATTCAATGGTGATACTCAGAATGTTGTACGGCTGAGTAGTGTTAATAACCCTCCATACCACAGGTGATGAGGTCTTTTGTGATTTTGCATACCACATCCAAGTGTTCCATGAAAAAGCACATACCCTGGTTTCCCCAGCAATGCTGCGGATGGTATTGTTGTGTTGCTAAGCAACCACTGTCGTCACCATATCTTCCTGACACATAATACAGTGACATGCAGACTCTTTGTGACTCTGTCTCTCAGTAATGACCTTTCACACCTGACTTTAACTTTTCGACAAGGTCCTTGAGATGACCTTCAATGCAGGTCATAATTCTGTCATATTATCAGGGACCTTGACACTTGCTTAAGGACACAACTTTGAACACCACATCACAGTTTATTGTCAAAGGAATTGCCACATCTCAAAGGTCGTTCAAATGACCTTGAGAGCTGGCACATTAGATGCACACAGTATCTCAGGTCTCACCATAAGAAAACATGGTCCTTGTGATGACCATCAATGAAGCTCAGCAGCAACAACAAAAAACATATCAAATATCTTAGACTCATTCAAATGGGTTTTTTTCTGTAAAATCAAATACAGGAACTTTTTTCACAAAATCACACTTGAAACTTCTCTATATGATTATACATAAAAAACAATTTGAAAATGGTTTGAAAATCATTGTTTATTTTTTATTGATCACAAGCACTGAAAATCAAGCTGGGGGAGGGTGGGGGGAAGCTCTATACAAAATTTCATTTGTTGTAATTGATTTAGGTATTGTATGACTTAAGTTCCAGCCCTGTCAATGATATTTCATCCTGATTCTTTTATTGGTTCACAATTTCTACAATGATATAAGTGAATATATATTATATTTAGATCTGTCTCTTCTGTGATCTTTTGTGGCAAATGCTGTAGTTGAGGAACATCTTTAAAGGGAGTTTTATTCCTTTTGTTCAGTTCAAGCAGCTGAGCACAAGATATCTGTGAGTGGGGTGTGGCCATTACACAGTGCTCAAGTCTCAGATAGGCATAACAGCCTCAAGAAAATTCATCAAGCTTGAAATTATTAAAGAAAGAAAGCAAACTGCTTATAATTAAATTGACTGATGAGTGTATACATGTAAGTATTGTGGTCTTTTAATGTTGCGATGGGGAAATATATGAGTTAGGAATATTGTAGGCTTTTTGTATGCAGCTCTTAGAGCAGTAATAAATAGATGTTATAATATAGACTATATTATCACATACTGTATATACTATATTGATCAGAGACGATGAGGGCTAATATGTATATGTCAGTTATTTGTGTAGATGCATTTCATTCATACTCTTGTGATCTTAGTTTCAGAGCAGATTTGCACGTGCTCGTCAATGATTTACCGCAATTTTAAAATGATGAAAAAATATAAATATCATTTTCAAAAAAGAAACTGTATCCAAATTCTTTTTTTCTAAAAAAGGTTTTCTTGTTATTAAACTTACGTATGTTTGTGTATTTTTAGGGTATCCTAGGCTCAGGGTTTGCACTCAAAGTGCAGCAGAAACAACGACAGAAGCATTTCAACCGTCAGATTCCAGCAGCAGCTACGCTCATACAGGTACTAAATTGACTAAATGGAAAGAACTTCAATGAGTTTGTCTCAATTTTTTGTAAAGCCAACTCTATAATATACATGAACACTGTCTTGGTGTGAGAATTACATGCAGACACCAGGTGGCACTAAAATTGTTATTTAACACTAGATGGCAGCAGTTGTCAATCAATTTTACCTCAATCTTTTACATTTTTTATACTTTATTGCCACATAGAAGGTGTTTAGAAATTAAGGATATAATTTGCTTGTTTGTTATTTAACACTAGGTGGCAGCAATTGTCAGATATTTTTACCTCAAGCTTTTACATTTTGTTCTATTTTGTTGCTTTGGTGTTCAGAAATTAAGGAATTAAATTTGTTATTATTTCAGTGTTTATGGCGTTGCTACGCTGCAGAGCCACGATCCAACTTCCAAGCGACGTGGCGTATTCACATTCAGGATCATCCACACCGGCATCACGGCCCCAACGCCTTCACCAAAGTGGCCCGCCGCGCCTCCGTCAACATCAAGAAGCGTCGCTTCTCCAAGGGCCGCTTCGAGCTGACAGGATTGAGCAATCACATAGGGGACCGTGACAGGAAAGATAGCGAGGCCTCCGTCATGTTCCTGCCAGATGACAGACAAAATTCAGGTGCGTATATATTTTAATTGTAATGAAAGAGAATTAATATTCAGGACTTTAAAAGTGCCAGAAAAATAATTCTGATTGGGTTCAGGAAACTAAAAAACTTCAAATAATTATTTTGTTTGTTTTTTTGTTTTTGTTTTTTTTGTTTTTTGTTTTTTTGTTTTTTTCGTCAATAATAATAGATTTGTGAACATAAAATATAATGATAGCTGCAACTCAAGGTAATTGAAGGAAGAATGAGAATGAAATTCTAAAATAATATATTGTCATGTTTGGTGTGTCCATCTGTTCAAGAAATCAAAGTGACATTACAAAACTAGAATCTCTTATCTGCTCATTTTACTCCCACATGTTTTTTGAAAAGTTGCTTTTATCAGGGGTTGGAGAGAGCTCTTAATGGTGCTGGACTAAAAATCTGAACTAATCTGTACATTTCATGGTGTTCTAGATACTCACTACAAAGCCAGAACATGCTCACATTAATTCTAGATACTCGCAACTTGATCTAGAGGTATGAGTAGTGCACATACAGTGAACAGATTGAAAAAAAGTTCTTTTTTTTATATGTCAGTTGTCAAATATAAACTTTACAGAAATTAACATGTTCATTAGTTATAAATATAAGTATACGATCATCTGGAACTGAATTTTAACAAGATGTTTGCACAATTTTAAAAGAGAAAGGTGCCTATGTTTAAGACATCATAGTCAGGAGTAATCTAGACTTATTACAAATATTGCCCTAAAAATATTAAAGATTTGCTAAAAAATTACACCATCATAGTTGAAACACTGTTACACACTCAACTATAACAAAATTAGTTTTTGATGATTTTGATGCTAAGTCAGGAAGTCATAATATGATAGTTCAAGAATCACCTGGATTCGTTTAGATTTGGTGTATGCATTAGTTCAGAACAATGGTTTGACGTCCTATGACGTTATATGACGTCCTATGACGTCTGGCAGCGTTCGGAGCTGTCCCATCCCTGCTCATTATCTGAGACAATCAATTGTTTATATCCATTCTACCCTGACAGCGTTAGCCATAACATCTAGGGAAGATGTGGCAAAACCAGAAGAAAAAAAGAAAGGTTATGGACTAGATGTTGTTTATTGATGAAACTTTGAGATTTGATATCGCAGTATAACTCCCAATACAGTATGCCTCAGATTCCTGATTGTGTTTAAATCAATATTTTATCAAATTCCTATCAATATTTTATCAAATAGTGTCAAATTTGTCAAATTTGGACAGTGCCTTTAGATAACAGGGCTACTTTGTACATAGGCTATAGGCATTTTCAAGAAATGTCAAAATTTTATTTGATATATTCTTCAAGAAATCATATAATTTTCGCAGTCATGAGGTATTATTATTATTCATTGGGAGTTGTGTTGTCCTTTAACTTTTTTATGCTTCAGCATGCAATTTTGCACATATTACTCTCCTTTTATGATAAAACATAGATCTCCCACATATGTCTTTTTTTTGGTTATGCTGACTATGTCAGCATGGCTTCTGCAGTGATGGGGAGGGGCTGGATTTTCTGTCATTCGGTCCTTCAATTTTGGTCTCTTGAAACTACTGGATGGAGTTGTTAGCTATTAGTAGGAAAGATGTTGTATTTTCAGGGGACCAATTTTATCCATTTTCCATGAGGCTCAAATCTTTTTCCATTTTGTTATGATTTTTCCATTATGCTATGATTTTTTTTCAAAAATCTTAATAGCTATCATAAATATGTCAAGGAGGCTACCATTTTGAATAATATTACAAATATTAGACAATGAGAATTGAGATAACAAGTTCAATATGTAACATGCATTTTGATTCGTCAAAATTATCATCTACTCAAGTCTACTCTTGAAAGGGTTTGAATGATCATTTATGAAGCAGTTTCCAGAAAATCATCACAAACATTACAAAAAAGCAATGATCAGCATAGATCTAAGGCCATTGGCCTATGTTTTACCATCAGCAATGATTATCATCAAGCTGATGGTATCATAATGGGGCATGCAGTCTGTGCTTCCTTCCATTCCAACTCCTTGTTGCAGACTTTCTAACTTGCCCAAAAATGCACAGATTGGCACCAAATTTTACCCATGCATGCTTCATAAGAACATCAAACTTTACACATGTGCGCTTCAGGAAGAGTTTTATTTTGACTTTTCCATAGTTTTTTTTACCTCCATAATTAAATCAAGGTCAAAATTCTTCAAGGTACTCTGACTTGCCCAATAATTTCTGAATTGCAAAAAATGTAAAAAGGACAAGGTTGATATTAACCATTTTGTGACTTTGATGTTTCCAATAAGTTCAAGGTCAAAATGTCTTGTTTGTATTCTGACTGTCCAAATATACTTGAATTGACATCAAACTTTACAGATATTTTCTATTTGACAAAGTCTGAGATATTTTGCCTGCTACAGATGTCTCGCTTGCCTGATTATCGAAATACTTTTTAAATCATCAATCAGATTAATAATATCTCAAATCAGCTATTTCTGCTTGCTCTCGCTGTTCACCAGTGTGGGAGACCCACATGATTGTAACCTTGTTTTATGTTACAATATCAATGAAACATATTACTATTTATAGACTTTCATCTTGCACTTTACCCTTTGTCAATATTTTATGTATAATACACAATTACTAAATTATTTTTATGGAAAGTATTGAAGAATGATATTACTTTTTTTATCTTTTATACACAAACCTCTGCACAATATAACCACAAATTTATTCAAGTGTACTTCTTATTTGTTAATATATATTTTAATATATATTACATTTATATCCAAACACTCCTACTCTGCTTAAAAATCTTGGTTTTTTTCTGCAATAAATACTGAAGAACTCATGCTCATTTTTTTTTTCACAAAAGAAAAAGTTATTCTTCTGCACATAATTATACATATATTCTGGGTAACACTATGAAGGGCAAGGAAATATAATGTCTAAACACATTTTGATTTTGATAAACTTATATTCAGGTCCATTCAAGATTTGCATAAATTTTCAAACTTATTTCTCTAATATTTCTTCCATGTTATTTTCTTCAAGTATAATTTCCCAGAACTTAATGATATGGCCGAAATATGTGTATAATACTATGTCTTTTGCAACATATATTCCTTGGTTTTTGCCTCACCTAAAAATAACATGGCTAAAAGCATCATGTTCTTGATAGTGTAAAAGACTTAAGAGCATAATCTTGTACAGTAACTACTGGTAGTTTTTTCAGAATATTCAAGGAGAAAAGGAAAATTATGAGTTCTTGTCAATTACTCATAATTAACCTTGATTTCATTGTTTATTTTATTTTTTAAATATTTTTTTATTTATTTTTTTGGTCCATTTCAGGTTCGTTAATGAAACGCTCATCGGATGGAAGTATAATGCGGAATAGCCACCTCCACGGAACAGAGATGACGTCCGCGGATGAGATAGAAATAGACCAGGAAGAGCCGAGCAAGCCATTTCAGTGAGCATCTCCATTTTATACTCTTTGAAGATTCCTTCTCGTATATACCTTTCCTGTCGTCATAATTTGATATATAAATTGATGCTGATGTTTTACTTGGTCTTTGTTACTGTGATTTATATTGTAGTAAGATCCACGTATCTGGCTTTATCCCTTGCTTTATATATATGTTTATATACATTAATTGAATAAGTAAATAAATATGTTGTCATCTTGATTTGATATGCCAATTTACATATGCATACATCTTGACATGAATATACAAAAAAAAATAAAGAAAAATAAATAAAGATGATTATGGAAATATTAAATGCAACACCAGTAATCAAATACTGTCACCTGGTGGCAAGATTTTGTAAAGTTCTTATAACCTATTGCAGTGCCCCCTTGTTTATATTTAATTGTCATGTGGCTCCCTCTTTTATTAGTATCTGCCATGATAAATGCAGTTGCAGGTATTTGTATGGTCTTTTTTGTCATGGGGTGTGACAGAAAAAGTGTTTTGATTTGCTTGAAGTGGTTGCAAATCAGGGCACTTTTTAAAGACACCTGTTATTTGCATAAAATAGCGCAGACAAGGGAAGTGCTTGATCTTAGCAATCTCTATACAGACAAAACTGATCTTATTTTCATTGCATCTGACCTTAACAGTAACATGTGCATGCTAGAGGCTCACATTAACTATAACACTAAATGGCTTTATAAAGTAGTCAACCTTTCGTTGTGACGGGGCCAGTAATGCATGGGTGGAGATCTTACAGTTGTAGTGTCTGTATCCATAACACAACAAAAAAAAAACTAGATAACAGTTTTATTATGATGTGTATTTCTGAATCTACATGTTGGTCAGATTGAAGATGCAAGGTAAATCTTTAGATGCATCAAGTTATCAAAATGCATGGTAAATTTCACTGATATTAACATGAAACATTTCACTGATATCAACATTGTCAATTTCATTTTTCAAATATCACAACAAAAGGTCTTGTATGAAAAAAATATGAGATATTGAACACAACACAAATATTTTTAATCAGCAGTTACTCCTCACATATCAATGTTGTCTGCTAATGGGATGTTTACATATTTTTGTTCACGTTCAGAATTCAAAGTTCCTATTTTGTTCTCTGAAGTTAATTGATCAAAGAAGGTGATCACCTTACCCGGTATGTGACATTCCACATTACCATAAATTCCCTAAAAATGCTAGCTTTTCTGGTCAAATATAAAATTTATGTTTTTAAGCGATAGAATGGTAAAAATAATAACAGTGTGTAAACTTTTATCACACATCTGCTTAAAACAATGCCATCATAAAAAAATATGTTCCCAGCTTATTCATGTTTTTTAAGTATTTTAAATGCATGCCATATTCAAAATGGCAAACACATTTCATTTAAATGGGATGAATTTCATGACAGCGAGATAACAGCTTAATGCAAATGTTTCAAGTGCCAGAATACATTGCAGTTTGCTACACTGGTTGGCTCTTACATTTTCTGGCTGATCCACTAACAAATAAAAGAATATTCACTCTGACTGCGAATATGAGCTGTTGCAGGGCAGAGCTGTTGCTCAAGTTAAGTAAGCCAGCTTTCAGAACATTAATGATAGATATTTTTTGGGTGAAAACTTTTAACAGAAATGACTGGTAAACATGAAAAAAAAACCCTCTGAAATAATCGTTTGATGTGTTCCCCCTGAATTTGACCTGATGATCATTAAAAAAAGATTTTAACATCTCAGGTGAGATATTTTAGATGGCAAATTATCAATTTACCCATAGCATGATTGTCAGCTTCAATATATTCCCTTAACTGTTCATTAGTACTGCTTTTTTCCCCTCCTCCCTTTGAAGTTGTTGTTCCCACAATGTAGCATATCTCCGTCCAGTTAAATGTAACCACATCAAACGCTGATTTAGATTCCCCCCCTTCTCCCCCCACCCCCTCCCCTTCCAAACATGTATATTTCACAGAGTGGACCTTCTCATAGACTTGATGGATCATCACAATGACAACCGCAATGAATAACAAAAAGTCAGAGAAATGGACAAAGATGGGGCCGAAATAAGCGAGGAGTAATTACTAAAGAAACAGGCCACCGTGGACTACCAAATGCTTTGAAGTATCAGAGAAGCAGCGATCTCTAAATTGTTGCAGAATTCTCTTGTATGTCGAAACTAATCGGTCTTGATTAAGATAATTACTAGGAAAATATTGTGATGAGTCCTTTGATAAAGTTCATCGATCCATTCTTAATGGGCGATGGTGACAATGGTCGAGACTCGGTTGATATCTATATTGGGCCAGTCGCATTGTCTGGTGCCGTTATTAGGAATTGGGCTATCATGCCCAGATTGTGGAATAACTTCTAAGACGGCCAATTTGAAACACAAGGGGGCGCTGATAACTAGCGTCATTTACACTGCCTGTGTTGTGGGAAAAATCTTCCCACATAAAAAAGATAACTGCACTCGCTTTGAGCTTGAACTCCCCTGTTGAATTCACAGACACGGTTAAATAGCTGGGATCGGAAGATTGCATTAATTATAGGTGAAGAATATCTCTAAAAAATTGTGCACAAATAGATTGCATGTTTCTAAAAACTCTTCACATTTTTTTTATATTTCAAATGGATCTTTAAAACACATCACCAAAACAAAGCCCAAAAATGTACCACTGATATGCATATTTAGTTACATTTTGTTTGGTTTGTATAAAGTAAAGTATATTTTTCATTTTAGCTACATGGGATATTTACTCCCCAGCAAATCGTAAGACTCCTCATCTGACCCTATTATCACTCATGCAAGATAGACACATGGTTCCTCAGGACTCACAACAACTGCAAACAGATAATCTCTGGATTTGGCTCAAGGCCTAACTTTTGAATTGACCACATTGAGTGTTATATTGACGTTCTAGGGTTGTTTTCTTCTCTTCATACCAAATTTAGTCATTCATCCAATTTCTTTTAAAACCAACTTTTTAGCTATGCTGACTATATCAGCATAGCTTCTGCGGTGAGAGGGGATAGACATTTTCTCTCATTCTGTCATTTTGTCAACGTTGGTCTTCTCCTTGGAATTCTTAGCTATTAGAAATTAAGATGTATTTTCAGGGGACCAATTGCCATTAAGCTCAGGATTTTTTTTTTAACAAATCTATATATAATAGCTAAAAATATTAAATTGTTAAGGAGCCTGCCATTTTGAATGATATGACAAATATCAGCCAATAAGAATTGAGATGACAATTTCAATATGTAACATACATTTTGATTGACCAAAATTATCATCATCTCAAGTCTGCTCTAGGAAAGGATTTATATGATCATTTATGAAGAGAAATTTGCAGGCATTTGAAGAAAATGTTCACAAACACTACAAGAAAGCAATAATCAGCATAGCTCTAAAGCCATTTGCCTACATTTCGTCCTCTGTGGTGAAAAACCAAACACACATATGGTGCCCTCTTCTTGTAAACAATGGAATCACAGGGGATTATGTGTTGAGTTGTACATTGAAATGCCTGACCATGTTATCTTATAGAGTATGCATTTTATAGACAGACTCATCTTTCCCCACAATCCTGACAACGATTTAACCGTCCATCTCTAATCTACTAAAGCAACCTAATTAGATCCTTCGTTTGCTTAGCAACTGCTTAGCTGCATTTGTGTATTTTTCTCTTCAGAGTGTTGCGATTTTTTGAATATATATATACATTTTTTATTACACTTTAACATCATATTATTTTGCTTTAAATTTCATATCTCAATAACGATTTGATAATTTGTGATTTATTTTTTATTTAAAATATCAAATAAAAAAGGATTTTTAAAGATGATTTTGGCCATAGAAAGAGTGTGTTATTGTGTGGTGAATGATTGCAGACTGACAGAAGCCCATAAGACTGCCATACGAGTCATCCGACGGATACGATATTTTGTCGCCAGGAGAAAATTTCAGGTGAGAATTATTAACAATTGAGGAGTTGCATATATTCTGAGGTTAGATATGTTTATAGCTATAAAGGTTGTCAAATAAAGAATTGCATGTATACCTATATATATAGAACCTAAAACCTTGTAATTTGCACATCTGGAGAAATTGTTTTCAAATAAAGATGGTGAAATTAAAAGGGAACCAATCTTGGCAAAGAGGGAGAAATCCTTATCAAATATGATAATAAAGATTTTATGTAATAATACATGAAAATTGCATTTAACCAGAAAGAGAATGAGAAATATCTGTATAAAATATGACCATGCCAGAAAAAAATGAAATTTAAAAGGGAGTCAGGCTTGGCAAAGAGGGAGAAATCCTTATCAAATAAGATTTTATGTAATAATATATGAAAATTACATTTTTAACCAGGAAGAGAATAAGAAATATTTTCATAAGATGTGACCTTGACAAAACAAAATGGAATTCAAAATGTTAGGTAGTCTAATGCCTTGATAAAATATGATAAAGTATTGTGGCAGAAGAATACTCAAAGATTGAAACTGAAGAGCTGCAAGGATACCCATATTATCCCTGTATCCCAACAAATGCCTTGAACATTCTTCCCATAAGGTGGCTGTCACATTTTCAGAGACAGTCATTTCTGCTCCCTTTTTTTTTCTTCACAATCATTAGAATGTCAAAGTGTCAACACATTCAGGAATGTTTTCTTCTTATAACACAAAAGTTAAGTATACCAAGATGTTATATTAGCTGAAAATGTGTGTGATTTTGACTCCATCATGTTTAACGTCAGTTCTGAGAGGCGATTAACTCAGAAAAAAAATCAGGTGATTCTACACACCTGTGTCATCGAATAGAGAAATGCCTGTCATTCTGAAGAAGACACCTGTGTCAATTTTGCGATCATCATGGGGGGTGGGGGTGTTGGGTGGTTTGGGGGGTAAATTGATCCACGGGGGCTTAGTGGACAACGTCAACCAAACAGAAGCAGGGAATCTATGAAGGGTACTTCTAAGTCACAAAGCCACTCTACATCCGCACTTAATACCAAATACGTCTTGCCTGAGTTGGTCAGAAAAGAAACTGCGACGTCTTCTTGTTGGGATGTGGTGTGCGAAGCGTTTCGTGTCGAAACATGCATAGCGCCATTGTCCTGACGATATTGAATTGAGATTTCAGTTTCCTAAGCAGCATATCTTGGCGACTGGCATCTGACAGCCCACTTGATTGTAACCCAAGGGCAAAAATGGACACAAATTTACATCGTTAAGGTGTCCATAGTGTACAATTATGCAACAAAGTCGACCTTTTAACCTTTTATTAAATTAACCTCTGCCTGTCATTAGTCACAGATTTGCCGTTTTTTAATCAACGTCTTGATCTGTGAGCTAAACGGCACCGCTGTTGAAAAAGAGGGGATGTTTAATGTTTCAGCAAAGGGGACAGAGGTGGTCTCTCAGTAGTGATTTAATAACAGAGGGCCTTCGTCATTATTAGGTGCTTAAACCTCTGTCAAAATAACATTACCAGCGCACTGAACTATAACTGTCTCTGATCACTCGAGTAACACACCTGGGCACCAGGCAGAAATTAAATTACTTCTGCTTTGTGAGATAAGTTAGCAAAATGGTGGCGAAAATTCTACAAAAGATGGCTGCCCTTGAGGGATTGCATGCTGTAAGGTTATCCCCACAAAGGCCCAGTCTATTAAGGAGTATCAACATTGTGTCCTTCTCCCCCAGGGGGCGCCTGAGATATAATTACACATAACCATAACGGTTCGGACCTAAACTATTGAGACTATCATATTGTTCGCGATGTACATTTTGGGCGAAATTTGATATGACAAAGCTGTAGGTAAGACGGTCTGCTATGACAAAGGGTTTTGTCATCCTCTGTAATATCGGATCAGAACAGATAAGCTGGTCCCACAGTAAAACTAATTTCAGGTGTGCTGATTTCATCACCCATCGTAAGTTGCTTTTGTCGCCAAATTATGAGATCGTAAATTGCTCCTTTTGCAAACAAACGTGTCGCTCCAAGGGATGCCAAATTTGCTCTTCCCATAATGCACTTCTCTTGTCTAATTGAACTCGATTACCTCCTAACAAGACATATAGAATACGAAAGTGGCTGGGGGGTGGCGCGATTTTGTCAACTTTGAGGGAACATTACCGAAAGTGATTACGTGTTACCTGAGATTATGGGGAGACTTGGCCGTTGACTCGCGAGGTGATAAAACAGTTGTGTATTTACAGCAAGGGCTGATCCCCTGAACAAATTATGTCTGACCTCCGGGTCAACACAAGCATATTCTCAGGCCGACCAAAAAATTCACAAAAAAGATCAGTCACAAATATCAATATATGTTTCCAATATGTGCATTATTTTAGAGACATATTTTGCAATATCTTACAAAATATTTGAATGATTCAATCTATAGTTAAAAGTTGCATTTTGGAATGAAATTGGGAGAAAAAAAAAAGTGGTCATCATTTGCTTGGTGAGGCTTGTCTTAATAACGTCTGACGTCAGCTTTATAAATGTCCTGACTGTCTGGTTTCATCCAGTATTCTTGCCAATCTTATATAAGGACATGGGGATGTTGCACAAAGCTTAAGCAGATGAGATGCACGCTGGTGGTTTATGGTAGCGTCATTCGGTGCAGTATTTGAGATGGCATTATCTTGACCTTAATAAAACAAACATTTCCATCAACTAAATTCTCTTTACTGTCAGGTTGGGTTTGAAATAGTATTTTCTTGACATGGAGGTTGAAACAGAGTAGAACACTTGATAATTTATTATTAATCAATCCAAAATTATTGCACAATTTACACCAAAAACAGATAAAAAATTTGATGATTTGAAGATTTTGTATTTCAAATGTATTTCCCTTAGTTATTGGAAAAAAGGAAACAGGGTTAATTGAAATTGTTCTTTGATTCAGTTTTGATTTGTACAATTTCTAGATGCTCTTCGTAAAATGTGTGAATATTGTACTGTTTTACCAACTTTAGGGTGCTCTTTATTTTTAAACAGACAAATACTATGGTTTACAAATAAATCAGCTGATAAGGTTTAAATGTTTTGCCAGCACACTATGTAATTTGTTAATTCATTAGACCAGACAAAACAATTTAATCTGCCATTAATTATGGCCACAAGAGGGCACCATGTATACATTCTCATATATGTAACCAAATAGATGAGGTTCATTGCAGAGTTAATCCAAATGATATTGGTATATTAAGCCGATTATTTATTTAATCTGAATGATATTGGCATATTACATATAATTTATGCGGCAAATTACATATAATTAATGCAGCATATTACATATTATTTATGCTGGTGGGTTTATTTTATCTTCAGCAAGCACGGAAACCTTATGATGTTCGTGATGTGATAGAGCAATACTCACAGGGTCATCTCAACATGATGGTCCGCATCAAAGAACTCCAGCGCAGGTATGTAACAATGTGGTCCGCATCAAAGAACTCCAGCGCAGGTATGTAACAATGTGGTCCGCATCAAAGAACTCCAGCGTAGGTATGTAACAATGTGGTCCGCATCAAAGAACTCCAGCGCAGGTATGTAACAGTGTGGTCCACATCAAAGAACTCCAGCGCAGGTATGTAACAATGTGGTCCGCATCAAAGAACTCCAGCGCAGGTATGTAACAATGTGGTCCGCATCAAAGAACTCCAGCGCAGGTATGTAACAATGTGGTCCGCATCAAAGAACTCCAGCGCAGGTATGTAACAATGTGGTCCACATCAAAGAACTCCAGCGTAGGTATGTAACAATGTGGTCCGCATCAAAGAACTCCAGCGCAGGTATGTAACAATGTGGTCCGCATCAAAGAACTCCAGCGCAGGTATGTAACAGTGTGGTCCACATCAAAGAACTCCAGCGCAGGTATGTAACAATGTGGTCCGCATCAAAGAACTCCAGCGCAGGTATGTAACAATGTGGTCCACATCAAAGAACCCTAGTGCAGGTATGCAACAAAATATATGGTCTGTTTAAAAGATCTTCAGCACAGGTTTCCATACAAGAAAAAAATTAGAACATAGATTGTATTTATCAAGATCATATGATCTTTATAATTGAACTCCAGCACTGGTTTTGATGTCAATCAAGAACTGGTATATTTATGTGTGTTTTTATGTAGCTAATGCTGAAAGTAGAAATCAAGAATAAAGACATTTTTTTGTGAAAAGCTATCATTCATAATAATGCAGTATTATAATTGAGGATGTTGTATTTGGCAGGTTGGACCAGACGTTGGGTAAGCCGGGAGCGTGGTTCGTGGGGACAGACAGAGACAAGCAGAAGCTGACCATAGCAGCCAGGCTGGCGCGGGTGGAAAGCCAGGTAGGCCTCTCAGATCACATATATCACACCTCACCCACGGGAAGGGTAGGCCTCTCATATCACACCTCACCCACAGGAAGGATAGGCCTCTCAGATCACACCTCACCCACAGGAAGGATAGGCCTCTCATATCCCCTCAGATCACACCTCACCCACAGGAAGGATAGGCCTCTCATATCTCCTCAGATCACACCTCACCCACAGGAAGGATAGGCCTCTCATATCTCCTCAGATCACACCTCACCCACAGGAAGGATAGGCCTCTCATATCCCCTCAGATCGCACCTCACCCACAGGAAGGATAGGCCTCTCATATCCCCTCAGATCACACCTCACCCACAGGAAGGATAGGCCTCTCATATCCCCTCAGATCGCACCTCACCCACAGGAAGGATAGGCCTCTCATATCCCCTCAGATCGCACCTCACCCACAGGAAGGATAGGCCTCTCATATCCCCTCAGATCACACCTCACCCACAGGAAGGATAGGCCTCTCAGATCACACCTCACCCACGGGAAGGATAGGCCTCTCATATCCCCTCAGATCGCACCTCACCCACAGGAAGGATAGGCCTCTCAGATCACACCTCACCCACGGGAAGGATAGGCCTCTCATATCCCCTCAGATCACACCTCACCCACGGGAAGGATAGGCCTCTCATATCCCCTCATATCAGACCTCACCCACAGGAAGGATAGGCCTCTCATATCCCCTCATATCAGACCTCACCCACAGGAAGGATAGGCCTCTCATATCCCCTCAGATCGCACCTCACCCACAGGAAGGATAGGCCTCTCATATCCCCTCAGATCACACCTCACCCACGGGAAGGATAGGCCTCTCATATCCCCTCAGATCACACCTCACCCACAGGAAGGATAGGCCTCTCATATCTCCTCAGATCACACCTCACCCACAGGAAGGATAGGCCTCTCATATCCCCTCATATCAGACCTCACCCACAGGAAGGATAGGCCTCTCATATCCCCTCAGATCGCACCTCACCCACAGGAAGGATAGGCCTCTCATATCCCCTCATATCAGACCTCACCCACAGGAAGGATAGGCCTCTCATATCCCCTCAGGTCACACCTCACCCACAGGAAGGATAGGCTATAAAGATAATTAATTCTCAATATAATCTGGCTCCGCTCCCAACAATAACATTGAGATATTGACTCCATCTTGTTATCATCAGTAGAGAATATAGAATAGTTATCAAGAATATAATGTTTAATTAAGAGGATGCGGCTTTGATTTACAGTGATGTGTTCATTCTCTCAGAGACCAAAGTAATGTGTGTTATTGTGTTGTTTAAATGTATCATTGTATACATGTGTATAGATATATATTCATTCATATATATTTGAGTTTTGTAAAACAGTAAAAATATGTAGGTGGCATATGTCTTTTATCAGTTTTGAAAAGTACAAAATGTTGATGGTGAGTGTCACTTTGCACAGGGTTAAAAGCATTCACCTCCAGTGAATGATATGACAGATATGAGAGATAGCGTTTACTCCAAGTGATAGATAATATCGCCAATGTTATTTTTAGAAAATTTTGTCTGTTTTGGGTGAAATATACACTTGATAGTACTGCATCAGGTGATGCCGGCGTATGATTGGTGCTCTTTTTAATGTCACCTGACCCCAAATTTCCTGTGGATTTCTGCAAAAATCATGTCATCCGAGATGTTGAAATTGTCCACATTTGATAAGAAGTTGTGGAAACATAGTCACGCATTTGACCGAGAGTCACGGCTGGTACTGGGAAGCTGGGGATCTTGTATTCTGTAAAAACATCTTTTTTTGCCAAATGTGTAAATCAGTGTCAAGTTTTGCGATAACCTCTGTGTTTTGCTCTGAGTGAAGTTTTGACATTTTCATTAACCAGGGACTTTTACAGAGGAAGCGTGAATGCTAGCCCATTGAAGCATTCTGAGCGAGAACAAAAACAGGAAACTCTAATGTTACAATAAAATGCTGCAGGTCCTGGGAATCCAGCTTTTTTCTTCTTCTGAGTTTATTTCTTAGAATTCAACAACTTCACATGTACTTTAAAGAATGGCAATTCTGGGTTTTTTTTCTGCAGACTTGTTGAACGATTTCTTTTGAACGATTTCTTTTGAAAGTGGAATCTTTAATAGTTTAGTCTTCTTTTTCTCTTCAATTGATTATCTATTTAGATCTTAAAAACCACTCTACATATTGTCTCAATATAAAAAAAAAATTATCACAGACTAAAAATCGGGAAATATTTTTCACTTCAAATGAATTTGATTTGTTTTGTGCAATTTAACTTCATAAACAAGCGATAGAATGTTGATGAAACAATGAAATGTGTATCACTAGAACTAAAAAATCAATCATAATGAGTTTGCAACATTTTTGCAACACACCCTTCATTTCCCCCCATTGGGCCCCTTGACAGACTTGGGAGGGGAACTGAAAGGATATATGCGAAGGATGCATGAGGCTGCATGGATGGATTTTTATAATTGGGTCAATTGCAAGTTCGATAAAGGTCAACATGCTTTTTATTGACATGATTTCATGGTCTGATGCACCTGATTAGGAAGTAAACAGGAACTGATTTACTCTTGGCAACTTTTGAACATTTTTAAGGCATCTGTGACATTGGATCTTTTTTAGAATATTCTGATTTGCTTAAAGAAAATATCATCTTGATAAGTCGGAACATTAAATGACTTCAAAATAAGAATAAACCCTACAGGAACTCCAAGACCTCCACCCCTGTGATGCAAGGGCAGGTAAAAGTTACAAGTTAGCATAATACAACAGAACCCAGACTGGGTGGTCTGAACAGTGGGTGACCTTGGGGTGGTCTGAACGGTGGGTGACCTTGAGGTGGTCTGTGGTCTGTGCCGCCCAAGCTTTCCAACCAATTACATTCACTATTAGATGATCTGCTGTCATTTCAACTTTTGTTAATCCGCCCTCCCCTCCCCCTTCTGTGATCTATGGAGGTCCGAGCTGGCAAGATATGGACTTCACACACCAAAGCTGAACATACTTAGTGGGGAGTAGCCTGAGGGGCCAAACTGAAATGCCTACCAACTCTTTTTGTGTGAAAATCAGAAAACCACAATGTTTCCTGCCTTTATGTTATGGTTTTCTTTGAAAACAACTTTAAAAGTTATAAAGAGCAACTATGAAATTTCGTTGTTATTTTTATTTATTTTTTATTTTGGGAGAAATTAAAATGTGAAATATTGATTCTCTCCACTAACTTGTACCTTTCTCCAGCAGTTTTTTTAATTTTTGACTTCATACTTTCAAAGTTTTATTTGGCAAAAATGTAAACATGTCAGGAGAATTGTTGTGGATATACAATGACACCATAAACGTCCATATGTTTGAGCTGATGTCAGCATCAGCAAAAGAGCAATATACATCCTACAGCAAAGTTCCATTGTATCCATTGTTGCTGCATAGCAACCAATACATAACGTCAAGTTTGCCTGGCATATTGAAGTATTGGTAATTGCAAACTTTAGTTTATAGACCTTGTACATTCAAGTGGCAAGCGTCACGTCAAGTTGGTCCGCCACTACTACACTTTGCAATCCCTCAGGCTGCTTCTCGGCATGGAGAATTTGTGACAGCCCATTTGCCTATCAACAAGATGCAATTTGCAACTATTAAAATCTTCAAATTTGTCAGCTTTGAGAGCTCTCAAGCGGCAAATCCTCGAAATAGTCTTGCCGTCTTCTTGGATAATGGATGTTTTGGGTTAATAGTCAAAAGTGGTGAATTTAGTCATATGGTGGTCAGGGACATTTGATGATACTACTCACATGCCCGGAAAACATTTTTGTGCAAATATATTCCTTGAAAAACAAAATGATGAAATTATTTCCTGGCATAGTGCTGAGTTGAGTGTTTGGTCAGGTCTGCCTCTTCATTCCTGTGTTAGTTTACACAGATGATGGTAATATATTGAATATGGAAATGTACTGAAGTGCGCAGAGGGGGGTGTTGTTGATTTCTGTAGAGGGGTGGTCCGATTCCAAGGGAGGGCCACTGGGCAGTTTGTGGTCATTTCAGCAACTGTGTCAATATGTTGTGCAATACTGTCACCAGGGGGCGATACAATGGTCTGTATCCAATCCTGTTTCATGTTGAAAGTCATCAAGTTTTGTTTATATGGGTCAGTTTTCATTTTAATTGCTGTAGAGTCTGATCCACGGGGAATCAACTGATTTATTCAAAATGAGTTACGTTGAGACACACCTCAGAACTACAAACAAGACGGGTATAACACTTATGAAAATAAACTCAAATATACTCGCTTAGATATTCTCTTGGTACCTTGTTTTGTACTTTTTAAGGAATGTATAAATTATCAAGTATAAATGAAAAAAAGTCTTGTTTCATTTGAATAGTCAAAGTAAAAGTGTGAAAAACATTGAAACAAATCTGCTACAGTCAAAATATGTCTTGATTTAAGTCATTTATTATTATATACAAAAACTCTCAATTGTTGTGAAAGATATCTCATTAAATAAGACACCCTGTGTTGGGTCAGGAGTGATAATTTGGGAAGCCAAGTTTAGTTTGACACATAGAAAAAATGAAAAATGCTTTTCTTTTCTTTGCCATATCATTAAGATCACAAATTCCCGTAGCGATATATATATCAAAGTGTACGTGCGTGTGAACGAAGATCATCACCATTGTCATAGAGGCAGTGACGCTGGTTGGATTGTAAAGCTCGGCAAAAAGACAAATGCCAGCTAATGATGACCGTTCTGAATTCTCCCACCTCGCCCCCGAAGTCCTGCCTCATTAACTTTACAGTGTCAAGACTAATTTGTCCCTCTTCTATATTTATCATAGGGAAACAGACACCCTCGGTGTTTTGTTGTTACAAATGTACAAGCTGATAAAGTTTCAGACCAAATACCAGGCCATGTGGTCAGAGAAATCAAACTTTGCTCACCGTCTTTGTATCAAATTTTCGGGGTAAATATCTGAGGGAAGGTCCAGAAATCGGATGCACTTAACTTTGTTTATATACATGTTAACAGCCCCGGGGTAGCAATCTATGCCAGGTTTTATCTCTTCGCAGATTTCCGACATTAGCGTTATCTGTCATATGTAAATTTATAAATGAAGCTTAAAACGACTATTGCTTTTTAAAAGGTCATATAACTTAGCCACAGTGGAATAATTGAAAATTTATAGCACAGGCACAAGCAGCAATTTGAAATGCCACTTGGTGATTTGGTATTCATGAGTAAAGTTTGGAACAAATTCTAGGGATTCAAGTTTGTTGTTGATATATAGCTTTTGTATATTCTGAACTCGATTTTGAAATTTCAACATCAAATTCTGTAAAGCAAACAAAATGTTCCTGTAACTATTTTCTTTGTTTTCCATTGTCATTGTCTTTTCCATATTATATTTATATCTTTTTATTTTCGTTGACGTTTTGAATTAAAATGATGCTCCAATTATAGGATCCGATAAAACAGCTTGTGTTAGAATGTCAGGAACAATTTCTTGTGTCACCAAGTTGTTCAGTTTCGATGTATAAAATACGTACAAAACCAATTCCAGAACTGGGAGAACAGGAAGATTTCAGCAGGAAAAAGAACAGATTTAATGTTGGTTGACAGCGTTGCTCGGAGTGTCAGGTATGCACATTTTGTGGGAGTGGGCATTTTAATTGGAAATGGATCTAGGGTGGATTGAAACTGACCAGATGACCTTTTGGTTCTGTCAGCAGATCTGTCTGCTTGGATCAGCTTCCGCCCTGCCATCGCTGACCTTGGCCTGCCATCGCTGACCTTGCCCTACTCATCCTCCAAAGTGCCATATAAGATGCATCTTTTTTTAAAAATCATACTAAAATATATCGTGTAAATATAAAACAATTTTTTATAACCCTTCAAAATCAATTTTATTTTCTTTGAATCTTGTAAAAGTTTTTTTTTTTTTTGGAAATTGTAACATTTCTGGGGAAAAATAGTGCATGGCATCAGGGGGGTGAATGTTTCGGTGGTGTCTGTAGGTTGACCAATAACACCATTAAATCCGGCAGCAAGTTTTGTAAATAGAAGATACATTGGTGACATATTATTGAGGTCATAATTGCCACAAAGTAAACACTCACAGTTGTTGGCAATGCAGTTTGCCCCAGCACCATATGCACTCAGACATTCATATCAAATATTCTTTGTAAACAGTGATCCCAAGACTTCTAATTTTGAGTTTTTGGTCGGTCTCTGTATTCACATGGAATTTTCTGTTTCCAACATAATATTTCACGAAGGATTAAATGAAGCTAATATTAGCTGACATTGCAATTGCATTTCGATATTATTAGTAGTAAGTAGGATCAATATTGCAAAAATGCTTTACCTAGTAATGTGTCCGGTAATATCTCCAGTGGTTTTGATGATACAGGAAAAAATTTTTTTTCATAAATCCCAATTTATTCTATCCAAGGATATTTCATATTTACCTGTTAATTAAAAATGTCTGAACTACTGAATACAGAAGACACAATGATTCACCTGTCAGTGTGTTTATAGGTTGGTTTCCAACATTGCCGCTGACATGTGATTGCCACTTAAAGTTGATTAAATTTGTCAAAATGTATGTGGATAGTGTGCTCTTTGATTGCCTGAATTTATGGCTGTGAAAAATGAACATGATCTCAAACAGCAGCCCAATGTGTGTCTATTTAAGGTGTCTCACATGCCACTCCGATCCTGACAAGATGGAATTACTAAAGAACAGGTGGATTTCAATAGGAGCTGACCAGTGTCCAGTCAGTGCATTAGTCTGATTTCAACATGTGACATTTTGACAGATTTGTTATATATATTGTATACAAAACCAGACAGGGAGCAGATTTCTTATTGAGTCGGACATATTTGATAAGAGGAACCCTCTCGACCCCTGGGGTAAATGTTGCATTGAATTTCACCTCATCTTGAAAGTCCATTCTTGGCGTAGAGGAGGGATGAATATGAGCATTGACAAAAACGGCTGGACGTTTGTCGTGAAGCATGTGGTCACATTCTGACATGGGAGGCATTGTTTACTGGTCATTCCACTAGAGGGCGCTGTCGAGGGTCAAGAGGGCACGACCCATGTCACACTGGTCGAGGGCTGTCAAGCTGCCCAATGAGATGGTCAGAGGTCCAGTGTGGAGTATTTTACATGGTTCACGCAGGGGTCAGCACAGACCTGTAGCGTCCTTTCACGTCTTTTAGCGTCCTTTTCTCCCCAGCCACAATGCCAGTGACCAGACTTGAAGTGCCCACAAGACTGGAGAGACCGGAGCACAGAGTCGTGGCCATAATAACAGACCAGTAGCGTCATATTTCCACTCCACCTGCACCCCGACAAGTGAGGGGGCATATGGGAAAATAAAAAGTGTCACTTTTGTGGCAATACACAAGCTTAACTGGCCTATCAGATAGCTCATCCACTTATGCACACGTTAATATCGTCAAATTACTCATTGTGCATGAGGGTCAGTGAGTTATTGAGGCCACACCCCCCATCTATTGTCTCGTTTTTATCATTTCCATCACTACAGATTGGAATGCTTGAGAGAATTAACCTGCCTGGCTTTATGCTTGGTATTTGGCAGATTTTATCAGAATGAAATGCTCAGACCAATGTTGCACTAATGGATTGAGCGTAAAGAGTGTATTTTACCTGGTGATTGTGGTATCTTGGTAAAGGGATTAGTGTATTGGTTCTACTTACTGCAAGAAGCTATATTTAGTTGTGGAAACTATGTAAAGAACCCTAATAAAAACAAGTTGTGGTCCAGACAGCCATTTGTATGCAACAACCCGAAAAGTAAATAAGATTTGCTAACTGACCAGCGTTAAAGTGACCATTGTTTTAACACTTTTTTTGGTGCTTGTAGTAAGATGTTTGTGAAAATGTTTGTGAAACTTTCCCACGTTTTGTGCAATGTTATTTGCTGATCTAAATAAGATAGTCAATGAGATGCTATTAAAAATAGGGGTGAAGTTCAAGTTTTAAAAATGTATTTAGCTTGTATGGGAGCAATCTTATCAGCTGCAAGTGTCAATCCTTGCAGGGATAAATAGGTTCATTTTGTACTTTCTGGAAGCTGACACCGAAGTCAATACTGGACTCAAAAAGAGACAAATTTGAACTAACCCAAAATGTCCCCAGGGGATTAAAAAAAATATTTAGCTACATCCCATAAGAAAAAGATGTATCTGTCCTCGTAATCTACTTGCAAGATAGGAGATTTGTTAATCTCTGCCCCAAGGAAACGTTCTTTTCATGTGGGCGTCACTCGCTGAAATTGTATCGTCTGATTGGTTTGGGGCTAAAATGGAAAGTTTGGGTTTTGAGCTAAATGGTGGAGATAAGGTTACATAGTATTTAAAAAGACCAAAATTGACTTTAAAACTGCATGTTTAGTCTGGTGTAACAGTCGCTGCAAGACTGGAAACATGTTTTTATAGGGATTATAAATTTGTGAAGTTACTTATTTTTTTGCTGGAATGATCATCCAAATTCCATTGGAATATATCTATCTTTATTTTTTATCTGTTTTAAGGGACACTCATAATATTAATGATGAACAAATGATTAAGTCAAAGCAATTTTTTTTTATCTAAATAGATTGAAATTTTGCTCAGGTTGACATTGTTATTTCATCTTAAGTCCATGATTTGGCCACCCACCAAGAAATATTGAGATGTACCATTCATTTTCTTGATCCATTAAATAGTTGAAAATAAAAATTATTTCCAGATTAAGATTTTAGTTTGGGTACTTCAGCTGCAACCAATAACTGAAAAGATGATAGTTGTAAATTTTATCTTTGTCTTCTGAGTCACCTTGTAGGTGGTGCCATCTATGTGTCAAGAATGGAAGATCTTAGTTCAAGAATGATGATCAACCACAGTCCTGTACTCATGCTGCTGGAATGTGCAGACATTTTATGAGCTTGTGTTATGAACGCATGATGAAATGGACGTGTGTGCACATTTCAACTTCGCTTCCTGGCCTCGTACATAAATCTTACCCAGAAACAAGGGGGTAGTTGAGGACATTTTAATCAAGACAAAATTGACGACAGTGCCGAGACAGGTGCTACAGATCACAATGTGGCTATGTGTTTGACCCACAGACATAGAGTTAGTTATGTTATGATGGCATATCTGGCTTCTCGGCTTTCAAGCACCGGTCTCGATCTTTTCATAAAGTGACGACGTATGACAGGTCGGGAGATAAGTGGCTGGCCATGTGATGGACAGCACCAAATGCCAACACACTTCATGAATCCTGCCAGGCAAAATCACATCACTGGAAAATTACACAGATTCCAACTGCTGTCACCCCTCAGGGGGCTTCATCGCTCAAAGAGTCAACCCCCAACACCCCACCCCTGCCACCCCCACCACCAACACCCCACCCTGCCGCCCCAACCCCCACCACCAACACCCCACCCTGCCACCCCCACCCCCATTCACCCCGCAATGTGTATGTAACCTATAAATATGAATGTCCATTTCAAATCAGATTTATTCTTTCATTGATTTGATAACTATTTTAAACAAATTTGGATATTAAATTTGTCTTTTTAAAGAGTTGCACCAGGATGACCTTGCTGTATCAAGCAATAGTCTCCCAAAACAAAGCAAGAGCTCTTGCCAAGGTCATATACAGATTTTATGTAGTTTTAGCAAAACTTCTTGCCAAGTCAATTTAACTTTTCATCTCATTTAGAATGTGATTTGTAATTTTATAGACCTTCAAACTTTCCCTTCGGAGGATGTGAATTTGATGAATGTTTTTTTATTGGCATTTTATGTTTGTCTTGTATGAGCAAGAGCAATAAAGACCAGCAATTTGGCACAAGTTTCCGAGTCAAAGTTGCACAATGTTTAGCCGCTTGTTTGGCACGATTATTTTGCTTTAAAAAGGTCATGTGAGGTCAAATATTTTGGGGTGAAAATTGCCCACTTTGTTGATGCCAAAAACTTAAGAATAAAATTCCTCTTTTCACAAACCTTTGTGGTTTTTATGACTTTAAGTCACGTAATATTATCCGGAGCCTGTTATAGCATATGTTTTATGTTTATAACTGTTATTATATGCTTATCAGTTCTCGTAATGATATACTGTATGTCGACTAATAATGATTTCACATCAAAAGCTTCAAACACAATTTTCTCCTAATAGTGTCATATGTCAACCAGTTTATTAAAACCGCTGTCTCATTTGACAGACAAAAACCCGAGATTTTATCAGGTGGAGCACATGCTTCTTGGGGCAATATACATATCAGCTTGAAAACAAAATTTTAGAGTTTTTTTTATCAATATTTTGCCTTTGAGTGTCAGTAAGTCAGCACTAAACAGTAAATTAAAGAATGTCAGGATCCTCTTTCAAAGTCTGAAAGAGCTTTTAAGGTTTAAAATGACTTCTTGTGGCAGATGTCTTTTTTTCTCTGAAATTTATATTCAATTCGATTGAAACTTGACAATTAGAAACACATTTAAGACAAAGAGAACAAATCTGTTTGCTCTTGTGAATTAGTATGGTAGAGATTTTCTTTCTTTTTTTTAAGAATAAAGAAAG
Organism: Amphiduros pacificus; assembly: GCA_949316495.1. NCBI lineage: Eukaryota > Metazoa > Annelida > Polychaeta > Phyllodocida > Hesionidae > Amphiduros > Amphiduros pacificus. Next base: position 16,050,207 of record OX439007.1, on the reverse strand, counting down.
TTGATAAATGAATACAAAGATAGTTTTCTAAAATGATAAATGTAATATTTGGATCCACTCTTTGATATAGTTAGTTGTCTGGAGAGATATGGGTTCACCGAGGACTCTGAATGCGGTTCTGGGAAGATCCTTTCTGGATAAGGTTGACATGATTGACTGATTGGGAGTCCGTACATTTCTCGGCAAGCCTCTGTAATATGGCTTGTGGTGACATGTGTCGTGTGGTGCCCCCTGGTGGGAAAGGTCAGAACCGGATCAATCTTTTATCAAATCAACCTCTTTGACAGATTTTCCCACAAAGTTTAATATCAAATCCATTACATTTCGTGATGGAATCTTCAGGGGTATCCGGAACAGCTTAAAATGTAATTACATTTTCCACTGGTTTGCCCATTGCTGTGAGTAATACATTTACTTCGGGAAGAATGAGAAAGCATGACTTGTTGATAAGTTGGAGACAGGGCATGTCATTTTGCCACACCCCTTTTGCTCATCCCTATCTTCAGATAGATATACCCATGTCCTCCCCACATCATTCACAAACTGACCACATCAAGCTTGACTGACCTCAAACAATTTCTAATTTCACTACTCCAAGGTTAAATTGACACATGTCATTTAGCTCTGACCAGTTGATTCTTTGAAGTGGTAAAAGGGGAAAAAGTCTCCCATTCATTTCTCATCCTAGAAAGTTAACAAAGAACAACATCAGAATCATTGACAAAGAAAAACTTCAGAATTATTTTAAGAAATAATTACCTTGACAGATCTTTAGTATATGGCAATAAAGAGCAATGGGAATTTCCCTTACCAAGGAAACTTGACATAGCTCATCTGAAATGTCACCAGGTTTGAGTATGGATAATGTCAGAACCAGGTTTCTCCTTGTATCATGTTTTTTTAGGTGGCCATGTGCCAAGTAATTTCCTTGCGACCAGGTGACCTTTTGTTTCCCCTCTCCTACACCCCTATTCCCAACCCATATGCATGATGGGAAAAAACGCTACCATGGGAAATGTGGAGTACAATGTAACAGAATTTTCTCCCACACTTCTTGTCCAGACCTGGGACGTTCTCCAGGAACTGCAAGCATCGGGCAGTCAGGCTTCTCAGATGGACCCTGTCTGGCCCCGAACGCGTGCCCTGGGGCAGGGGCTTTATCAGAACATGGCATGGATCGACCCTCATGGCTGGCTGATATCTGTTGTCAGAGCCCCCTGCAGGCTGGATTGAATCATTAGAGAGTGATCGGGAGCTTGCCACCCATAAAATGTAGACACTTCCTGGATGAGCAGTTAGATAACGATTATCTCTGATATGCTCCACCTGGGTCCTCAGGGCCATGATATCCCCCATCTGTACCTCTGGCAGGCAACTCAACCAGGGAGGTGCTGCCACCTGGAATGCTAATAAAACTGCAATGATCCCAAAACAGTTTAAACTTGAACCAATTCAATATCATAAAATAGCTAAATGATATATGCATGTAGATTTATGCATACAAATTAACATTATTTTAAAAATACTTAAATTGTCATATAAAAAAGAAATATTGTAACCTGTGTCCTATTACAGATTTTGAATTCAATTAAGGAGGGCTAAGTTAACATACTTTAAACTCAATATGGAGTTGTTGAAATGTGTTAGCAGTGGCCGGTGCAGTGCTGAGAGACACAGTAATGTGGGAGGCTGGATAGATTTCACTTTAATGGATCTTCTCTGTAGTGGCCTGGTTGTGTTTGGGTTCACCAGTATCAGATTGAGCTGGGATATGACAAGAGATGTGCTGCTCTGGGAGACGTGACACACGTGCTCCACACTCTGAATCATCTCCCAAATCTCAGGCTCTAAAAGTGGTTTATTTGGTCCTGGTCTGATGTTAGTAACATTTTTTAAAATTCATTTTCCATCCATGACACTTACCTGTTGTTTAAGGTTCTCCCTCTGTTGATCTCCATCCATGATGCTTACCTATTGATTAAGATTCTCCTTCCATTGATTTCAGATCTGAGTAAAATGAAAGGAATATATTTCATGTTTCTTGATTTTTTTTTTGTGAATGCACTTAGAGTGTTAAAATTTTCATCTTGTTCGAAAAGAGGCTAAAACTGATATAAAAGATATATTATTTACCGGTATGTAATATATATTAGAGCAAGGAAACAATGGAATGGTTAAAAGATGAACAGATTCTTGCAGGGAACAAGTGAGTACAATCATATCAGCCGATGAAGTGAGGATATCAAGCTATGGGAGGAAAATGTAAAGGTTTGAAAGAAAAATATGAAGATGTTAACTTTGTAGGGTAGGAAATGTATTAAATGTGAACGGAATATATTAGCTATGAAGGGATGGTTTTAACTATGGAGGGAAGATCTGGAGGGAATATATTAACTATGGAGGGAAGGTATTAAGTATGAAGGGAATATATTAGCTTTGAAGGGAAGATATTAACTATGGAGGGAAGATATTTTAAAACTATGGAGGGAAGATATTAGCTTTGAAGGGAAGATATTAACTTTGAAGGGAAGATATTAACTATGGAGGGAAGAGGCTAACTATGAAGGGAAGATATTAACTATGGAGGGAAGATATTAACTATGGAGGTACAATGTTGAAGATGAAGTGAACATGATGACAGTTCCTATTGCGACTGTCCCAGCCTTGTGTTTTGGCCCTGTGTTCAGCTCGAGTTTTCCTCCCGCTGGGATTTACTTCGCCACTTTAATTCACTGACAAATTACTACACATTTCTGTCAGCTCCTTTCATTTCTGAGGCCGAGAAAAATGTCAAGCTGGAAAAAAGATTGGCATGATCACAGTTGGGTCGAGATAATGCTTTGCCCCATTTAGCAGATTGTTCAGTGTAAAAAATTAAGGAATAGAAATAATTCAGAGCTGCCACTTGAATAATTGATAATAGCTGATTTGGTGCAAAGAACAAATTCTCATATGAAGAGATGTGACAATTATTAATGAAAAGCCAAAATTAAATTTGCTTTTCGTGTCACAAACCCTTCCATAATTACATACAAATATGGCTTGTTGTTGTCACTTTAATATGCATATTAACATAAAATTTTACATTTCTTATCAAAGATCTTCTAATTTGCCATTTTGCACAAACCTTTTTTTCATTTACTAGAAAGCTGTTTCTGGAAATGCTTACCATAGTAGTTTTATTAGATATTGAGATAAGGTAAATCTCTGTAGTATTTAAAGGGACGTTGCAAGATAAATGTGACTATCAGAAAAATAAAATACCTTTTTTTTTATTCTGTTAACTGGTGTCATTAATTAGTTTCATGTCACAAAAAAAAAACTTTGTAATTGTGACAAAATGACGCTTGGGAAAAACAAGTTGACCATGTTTGCCCGGGGTGTGTTATTAAAAGTGCAAGATTCTGGGTGAAAAAAGGTGGCCTGGTGATTATATGTAGTGATATGCCCGGGGATCCCTGATGTTACACAATCGCACTCTGACAACTCCACCCCTGGCTATGAAATGTAAACTTCACTAAACATCATGCTCTTTTCAAAGCGCTTCAGTCAAATTGAATAGACCTATTTTTCTAAGTATATCCAACAAATTGTATGGTTTTTATTATTATTTTTTTTGTGTGTATTTTTTTTTCTCTGTGAAATTAAGTTTATTTGTAGCTCCAAATGAAGATCATGTTCCATAAGTTCCAAATAATAGTGTAAAAATATTTCACTGCCAGTACTTGAAAACTAGTTATAAAATCTATTTGTGGAACGGTTATGATCGTAAAATGACAAGTTTTAGTAATTAAGCAAACAACATTAAATGTTGAATTGAATGGTATGATGTCATAGCGATTCAATGGCACCAAGTATTAAAATGTTATAAGGTTGTTAAAAAATAAAAGGAGGAAAAAATTAAGGAAATAAAATAGAATTGAATGGTATGATGTCATAACGATTCAAGGATACCAAGTATTAAAATGTTGTGAGGTTGTTAAAAATTAAAAGGAAATAAAAATTAGGAAAAAAATGGAATTGAATGGTATAATATTATCGCGATTCAAGGACACCAAGTATTAAAATGTTAGGAGGTTGTTAAAAATAAAAGAAGAAAAAGATAAAGTAAATAAAATATATATATCATGCTGAGGCGCCCCCTGTAAGCATTGTTCATAAATCCTGGGGTGGGAATGTCCTCATAAACCTTGTAAATTGTCAGAGAGGATGTCCAAGCTTTTCCGGAGGTGGTGTTTTGAGGAGGATCATGTATTACTCGGACACCCTATATATTTCGGAGGATTTTGACAGCTAGCGTATCCTCCTGAGGCATGTTCAGTGATGCAATGATCAGAATTTTGCATTTATTATCAATATGATACACAAATTATATAATTTTGTTATGTATGAGATAGTTGCATGTAAAAATTCTTAGATTGCATATGGTATTTGCAATTAAAAAAAAGAAAATGTTTGGAATTTTTGTTTGCTGAATGTTAAGGGAGGTTTAGTAGGAGGGTTTAGTAGGGGGTTTAGTAGGGGGGTCAGTAGGGGGGTTGAGGCCTGGATGTACCTGTGAAGTGGCCTCCATGTCAAAGACCCTGAAGGGGGCGGGGCAGGGATACCTGCGTCCAGACGCATAAATCTCGCAAAATATATGGTCACCGGGACAGGTGAGATGCGAGGAGGCACTGATACCCCGGGCTAAATACAGGTATCGCCGGGACTTGGCGAGCGCCACATCTCACAAAGGCAAAGGTGAAGAAAAGAAGAGAGACTAACGTGTACGATGTCGGCCACAAAAGAAACAAAAGACGCCAGAAAGAGCGCCAAGAATTATGGATCCCTACTTAATGTCATGCACGACCTTGCCAAAAGACTGAAAGGGCAAGTTGTCCGCCGGTGGAATTGCCATGTCTTTTCTGATTACTCTCTCATCCAGCAATGTATGGCCATTTTTTATTTAGAGTGTGTAAAGAAAGAGTCATTTAAAGGCATAAGGCGGTATGTTAGAGGGCACAAGTCTGCCTTGTGCCAGAGGGCTGTCAGCACTTGACTGGTGCTTTTTTAATCAGGCCTTCCCACCAAATATATGTGGTCGTGATTAGTGGAAGAAAAAGTGTGGCCGCGGAAAACATTTGTCAGAATTCTTCTCAATAGTCGTTCTCCTAAATGTCAAAAAGTAATGTAAGAGATGCCAATAAAATTCAATGTTTCACTTTAAAGCAGTGATTTGTGCAGCTAAATGTGGTCTGCTTTTTATCTCGAATAGAATGCAACCAAACTTGAGGTTACCCAGTGGTCGTCAAGACTAGAATGCAATATCTCACCAAAAATGTTGAAAACTCTTTTCATCATTCAGTTGTTGTTTTTTTTACAGACTGCAGGTGGTCTAAGATCTCAGATAAATGTTGGGTACAAATGTAAAGATTTTTGTCCCTGCGAGGTTGATCGGACAATGTACAGAGGTGTGCTGGAACTGGTCTGTGGTCACATTAGGGGCGATCCATTTGATTTTTGTGGGGTGGGGTGGGACAGCAGTACTGGATGAATAATTTTTTTTTCTTTGGTAGGGTGGATGAATAATTTTTTTTTCTGGTGTGGGGTGGGTGAATAAATTTTTTTTCTGGTGTGGGGTGGGTGAATAATTTTTTTTTCTTGTTAACAATCCGTCATTAATTACTGGGCGGGGCAGGACAAAACTACAAAATATAGACTCTGATCCTTCATTTCAAGCAATCCATATAGAAGATAGAAAAACTGGAAGGAGGTGGATGAATAAATTTTTTTTCTTTCGTAGGGTGGATGAATAAATTTTTTTTCTTTGGTAGGGTGAATGAATAAATTTTTTTTCTGGGATGGGGTGGGTGAATAAATTTTTTTTCCAAAATCTCCCACCCCACCCCACAAAAATCAAATGGATCGCCCCTTAATAGTCAATTTCAGCTCTGACGTTCCTTTCCATTGAATCAAGTGGGCAAAGAAGTAAATGCAAAAAAATAGCAAAGAGCCCACTAAGAGGAAAGAATTCTGATGGATTTGTGTTGTCCATTTAGATGAATCATTAGCGTCCCATAAAGAGATAATTTGCGTGTATTTTTTTGTGGCGATCTCTGAAATTTTGACCACAGTTAATGAGAAGGTCATAACAAACGCATAAATCGAATTTCACACAGACAACCCTGGACAACCTACACCACAAAGCGCAGTAAAAACACTAGAATATAAACCTAATGTCCCCAAGAGTTAACAAAAAATATAGTAGAATTATCTAAAAGAAGACTTTATTGGTGATAATTGCATACTTAATTATGTACATTATGTAGTTGCTCACTCAATCAGTAAAATTAAGACCATATCTTCAGGCCAAGATTTAATACTTATTCAAATCTTGAACTTGTTATGATAACGCCAGTATTTAAGAGAAGAAAGTTTTTATTGGCAATCAAAAGACCAGATAACATAGGAAGTTTATAGTGTTTCTGTGAGATTCCTGCCAAAAAGGTTTTCTAATTTTAGTCCCACTTAGCTATGCTAGGACTTGTGTATAAATAATATTGACATATTTGTTCAATCATAACAAGTGTGTGCTTATGCATTTCTTACAAAATGGTTCCCAAATTTTTGGCATGCATTCTTTCCTGTTCTGATAAGGCCTTGTGGCTGTTTTTTATGTGGCGTGCAAGGTGTTGGTTTTTGGCTGTGGCAGCCAGAGGATTAAGGTGTGTATTTTCACCTGAGGCTTGCTTGTACAGGTGTGCGTCAGCCCCACCTTGTACCTGCCAAGAACTAAATAAAAAAAACTTTGGGATAACAGTATTTGGGATCATTATGTTTCTGGAATGGTTATATAGTTAAGGAGTGTATATGTGTCCAGGAGAAGAGAATTTTGCTGTTCACATTTTTATCAATATTTGCAATGTGGAAAATTGGTACCACTAAAAACAAAAACAAAAACATACAGAAATTCAAACATCTAGTGATGTTATTTTTTTTTTTATAGACGATAGATTAGTATTTCTTTGTTGACCGTTGAGGGCCAAATAAATAAAACAGAGAAAAAAATATAAATGATTATTATATCGAGATGATATAAAAATAGGACAGGAAATAAATCACTGCATTTAATACCACTGGGCTGGGTGGCTGAAAATCTTAATTTGGACTCAAAACAGTGAGGTGAAATGTCCAATTTAGATAATTGGGGGCTGGCTGGGGTATTCTACCCCTGAGGGTGGGGTGTTATCAACAGTACCAGGGAGGGTGGGGCGTCCACACAAGACGTGTGTGTCACCTCTCCAGGCTAACAATAACCACAGATAAAAATTAGATTAATCATAACCTAATAACTGTGTAAGGTTCTGAGATTTATGTGATAACATACAGTGAGAGGTTAAGTAAAAAAAAAATTTGTTACAGTTTTTCGCAGTGATTTTATGTTTCTGTGTGACATCTACAGAAATAAATGATTTTCAAGAAAAATGCAGTTTCAACCTATATTTACAAGAGTAGCCACTAAATTTTAAAATGTTCAATGTTAATCTTTGGCAGGTTGGGCCTTGATAGAATCAGAAGACATCAATCTGTAGTTGCAGACTGGGTACAAATTAATTTCCAAAGTTAACGAGATATGTTGACAAGGCCAGAGACCTTTTGTTTGCTGTGGATGTTGGCCTGTTGTGTGGGTGGTGGTCACTGAACAGGTCCAATCTCAGTCAAATTTGTACCAAATTTCCCCAGCAGGGTAATTATCCCCATACTTTTGGGGAGTATTTATAAACCCTCACAAGTGGGAGAACACCAGTGTTACTAATTAGTAGAGCAATGGGTGTTGAAGTGAATAGTCTGTCTTGCTGTGGAAGGCCTTACTCTGCAGACCACCCAGACACATTGTTTCAGATTTTATTCTATTTATAGGTTTCTATGGGCAATGACATCAAAACAACATAAGTAACCAATTTTTTTCATTATATTGTTGTATTCTGATTTTTTTTATTATAAAAATTATAAAATAAACCTGATTCGATATCAATGAAGTCTTACAAATACAAAGATAAATCAGACATGCAGTTCATATGCAGCTGATCGTTTTTTGTCCGAGGGGAGAAAAATACACCCTCATCTCCACATATATGTTTCACCTACAATTACCCCATGTAACCCCATGATGATAGGGGAAAAGGGCTTTGTTTTATCCTGGCCATAGACTCTTGTTATTACTTTCTCTATAATCAGTACTGCTCACCAACGTATTTCCCAAGTGATAAATGAGCCAATCTGGTTTCTGCAAGACTGCAATAAACACCATATGGAGAAAAGAGATAAGTGGAAAATATGTACAAATTCTAGGTTGTATATAAGCATGGTGTGCCCTCTGGTGGTGTAATCAGTAACAAACATAAATATATATGTATATATACATACCCACAATGGTAACATAAGATGTGGATCATTATGTAAAGTGACCAAAAGCTATGAAAGAAATCTACCTAACATTGGTGGAATCTGAACTGAAATGAATCAAAATATATCTCTCACGTATGTTGACCGAAATGTACCACAGAAATCTACCTAAAATTTGTGGAATCGGAACTGAAATGAATCAAAATATATCTCTCAGGTACGATATTAGTTTCACTTCAAAAGCAAATTACTTTGAATTTAATTGAAATAGTTTTGTTATCTCGGCAGTAGGACCAATAAAAATTGTTGTCTAAGACGTATAAGAAAAAAAAAACATATTGCCTGAGAGGAGTAAGTATTAAGTCATAAAATAATCACAGATATTTGGCCACAAAGAAATCACAGTTTGTATTGTCTGTTAAACTTTAAAAGATCTGTGAAGACCTGGCACTAGACAGAAATAAAAGACGTAACGTTCCGATTGAAAAGCGGCTATTTGGATCGCATTTGCCATATTGTTGTGCGGTTGTGTTACGTCTTGTGCCTAACTTGTGCCAAGGGGACTTAAAATCTTCATCTTTTGTGTTACTTGGAGATTTATCTAACACTGCGAAATAAAAAGATGGTCCTAATATGGGGAAGGTCAGGTGTGAAAGGAGCTAATTCTGCAAAGTGTGCTGTTATAACTGATTATATCGCTCCACCATTTCACTGCCATACATTTGAATATCAAACTCTTTTATCCCAATATAACACTCTTTATAGTTTCCATTTTTTTAAGACACCTTATAACCTTATAACTTTTGAGATATTTGTCCATTTCTGTTTATCATATTTATATAGCAAACTGCCATTTTTTTAATGTTGTATTTTTAATTGGCACATGGGCATCAACAGAAGTCGGCTTTTTTAGACAGAGAATAGAAGGAGTAATATTGAGGGAAATGAACCAGGGACAATGGTGGTGATGTCACCATGTATTTAGGGGATTACTGGTTTTTCACATCATCTTATACGTGGTTAAACCTGAAAGGATTCGCCCTGTTTATTCTTGTCTGATCCACCGTAGAAAATCCAACTTTACTCCAAAGTATAAGTAGGTATTATTCTCCAGGGTGTCCGGAGATTGTGAGTTTTAGGAAAACGCTTGATGCCAAATGATGCAATATTTGAAGGAGGTATAAAAAAGGCTGTGTGTATTTAGGTGAGTTATTGTGTATTTAAACGCACAATTCACACAAATCCTCTTTTGCAGATGCGGCTGATCTAAAACATCTTACAAGAATTATACTCTCAGTGTGCAAACTGCTAAAATCTCCAGAAAAAATGTGACATGTGCATGAATGTCTGCAAAAGTGATTTTCCATGAAGTCAATTGTTTTATTCCCTGGGTGTTTTTTAACCCCCTAAATAGTGTACATTTCAGCATCCAGGGGCGGATATTGTTTTTTTTTTTATTTTTTTTTTTTACCACGAGTCACAAGAAGTTGACCTTTTCTTTTTCTGGGCATTATTTTGTCATTATCTTTGTATGTGTGCTGTATATAGATCAGACCTGGGAGGACCTTTGCTACGTCCCACAGCTGTGGAGGATGGGATATAGGCTTGATTACTATATTGACATTGGCGAGGAGTTAGGATGTGTTATGTATATGGTCATGATATGTAAACACACCCCATCTCTCCAGTAACAACATGAGATTTGCACGCTTGCCAATTACATTTTAGCACAATGTATTGCATAGGCTGATTCCTCTGGGAAATAAAAATACTTGTTGATTCTGCATGACATTTTTTTGTTTACTTGTGCTGGATAAAAAAAAACACCTGATGCATAGTTGGGCAGGGGAAGGCTGCATAGTTCTCATTCTTGACAAGAGGGAAAGCGTGCTGGTATGTCACAAATGCACTCTCCGGGAGGAAAAAATAATCCTCTGCTAATGTTGTCTTTATAAGGTTTAAAAAATTTAAGCAAATTCAGTGTGAAATATGCATTTTAACTTAGGAATTTATGTTTTATATTGCAACATATATTATTATTACACTCTCCTTCCCTGCATTTTGATCCCCCCCCCCCCCCACCAGAAAACAAAACAAAACAAAAAAACGAACAAACTAAAACAGGCAATTTATATCAGACAGAAATACAGGCAGAAAAGTGGAATTTTGAAAGCGCTTTAACGTTTTTAAGGAAATTAGAGAAATGACCTCATATGGAACTAGCCTTGGGGCTGGCAGATACATACAGATTTGCTGGAGTGGGCAGAGGTTAATAGAAAAGTAGGGGAAGGGTAAATAGTCTTCAGATTAGATAATTTTTGCACATGAAATCAATCTACTTGTCGAGTGAAGATTGATGACTGTCACCCCATCTGGTGGCAGAAGCTAGTGAAGTTTGATGTAACATGATTAATGCCACTACATACATAAAACAAGATATAAGTGAGGGTTACTATGGATTTTGGTGCTGAATGCTAACTTGATATTAGCATTCTGTGAAAATGCTGGGTGCCATCTTTTAGCCAATTTGGTTTTCAGTGTATACACTTTATACAGAGGGTTGCCTAAAATTGTGAGGGAAAATATTATGTCAGAATAGATTTGCACGGGTTGGGGAAGAAAATGGCTCAAGACTATTTCAGGGATGATGAGGTCAAGAAGGGTGGGGAATTCACCAGTTTACAGAAAGCTTTGAGCGATGACAAGAGGAAGTGATTGAGAGAGCTGAATATGCACAAAGCTCTCAGTGTGCTAAAATAACTTTCTGGTTACACATAAATTTGAGGTCGCACAGCGTTTTCAAGCTATTTAGAATATGCGATGCTATGTGACCTGTGATGCCATTTGAACTGTGTGTGACTATGTGTGGCATTATAGTAAATGAATCAATGTTCGGGCAATAATAAATAGTTATCTCTCTGAGTATATGATTGGTATTTGCTATCCCACTGGTGACCTTGAGTGACCTTGAGTGACCCTGAGCTTTTTGTTTTGTTTTTGCAGGTGAACAAGATGGATGTCAAGATGGACCAATGTATTCAGATGCTCAGCCAGGTCATACAGCAGACCTCTAAACCTGTCAACAATGACTCCCGGGAGGACCAGGTATAGCACAGGGACACCAGGTAGATGTAGGTCATTATTGTCATGCACAATGCCCCCTGGTGGACAGCTTCTTGGTGAGCAGGAGAAGTGCAGCACTGGATCTGTGAGTGCACTTATAGTGTAGGAAACAAGTGCACGCAGCACTGAGAACTATGGCAAGTCATGTGTGCCAAAAAAACCACAATTTCTAATGGTCTCTAGTGAGGACTATGGAAGGACTCCTGTGTCAAAAAAAATGAAAGCTCTGGAAATGTAGATGGTCTTTAAGAGACCGATGTGTCAAACTTGATGACAGCATGGAATGCATGAAAGGACGACACTCTCATGAACTCTTGATCAAGATTTGACAAAGAAGCTTACAGAGACAAGCTAAAATGGTCACAACAGCTTCATGATGAAGCCCAAATGCTCAATCTAAGTATCAATAAAAGTTCAATGATGATATTTCATTACCAAGACAAGAATCTCGATCATGCCAGCTGACACTGCAAAGGAAGGATATTTTTAATTAGTCACATATTGTGAATTTTTTTCTCTTTATTTGTAGCATAGGGAGAGAACAATATACTGATTCTATGTATGATATCATATAGAATCATAATTTCAGCCAGTTTTCAGGCTGTGTGAATAACGTGCTAGTTTCCCTACAGAAATAGGAGACAAGACAACGCGACACATCACTGAGCAACTCAATGAGAATGAACCCTCTGGTGGTGACGCTAGTAACTACAAAAGTACAGGGATAAAAAACGTGATGCCATGGAAAAATATATACATATAATAATATTGACATGCCAAATACGTTGATCAAGCATCTCAAAATGTATGTTTATTATTTTAAATTAATGCAACATACACTGTATACAAATGATAACAAATCATTATATCTCCTAGTGGCCAGTGATTCACAGTAATGTTTTTAGGTCAGTGCAAAGTTCCATCTTTTTTCTCAAGAGGGTTTAATGTGAAATACAAGATTTTTTTTGGTAACAGATCTTTCTTCTTGGTTGATAAAAAATCCTGGACTTTTCATCTTTAAGTTAATTGTAAAAACTAAAGTGGTGTTAAATACAATTTAATCTTTCATCTTTATTATTTTCTTCACCAAAGTTCACATCAAAGCAATTGTATTAGAAACTGTTTTAAACATTATATTAATTCTCGACAGGACAGATTTAATCAGGGCAAGAAATGATAAGAGATTTGTGATAGTGCGAAGAGATAAAATGCATCAAAATGTTTTCTACATTCATGCACAATTATGAATATTTAATATGATATTGTGATTTATGTCAGTTTCATTGTATATTTCATACAAGAAATATTCTCTGAATCATTCCCTATCACTGTAATATGTGTCACCCATTTTTATAGCTTCTCAACGCCAAATTATGAAGATGTGGTTAAATATTGATTATCATAATAACATAGTGGACAACATTGTATTCCATAAGTTAGTATTTTTAAAAGGCTCTGTGATGTCTCAGTAGCTTATTTAACTGCCTTGTTTTATTTAGAAACTGCATATACGAACATCATCTCAAAAAGTATCCCTGAGAAAAATGGATTTAGAATGTATAAAATTTCTGATCAGTGAATCTATTTGAGTGTATATGGGAACGTGTGATATCATTACATTCATATCATATTCAACTTTTAAGGCTTTGTGTTTAATTTATTTATTTTTAAGATATAATCGTGCAATAGAACAGGAATAAACATGAATGTGCCTTTTGAGACAATTGCGGCTTCCATATATTGGCGGATGCTCTTTTTTTTTTTTTTTTTAGACGCGTCAAGTATCCCTAAATGTTTCTCCCTGCATCAGTAATATTGACTGTAGGGTGGATGGGGAAGTCTTTATGACAGGAACTGCATTCATGCATAAAATCGCACAACAAACTCACCATATGTGATCAGCTTGATTAGAGGGTCCAGATCAATTAGTGAGTCTTCAACTCCACATTAGTTTTGTAGATATTGCTCTACAGAATTTTACTCCATGATTTTGGAGCTGTATCATCATCTGGTCTGTTCCCCTGTCCATCTGTCCGTCAACACAATATCTCAGATATGCAGGATCAAATATATTATATTCTATCCTTGCAGTCTATGTGCCCTTACTGTGGACTCAAAAGATTTGACCTTTCACCTTTGTCCTTTATCTGGTCGTCATCAGAAACTTTGAAAATTCCTTTTTAAGTGTTTGCTGTTCTCATTCCTTGTGAATCTTTTTTTATTCTGTGAGGGTCAATACAGGGACTGGAATAACATTCTAAATTGTACTATATTTGCACACTACCCAATCCTAAAAATCCCTAAAATATGATTTTAAATGTCACTTGGCTGCCAGATCAAGGTGAAGGTCACACAGGTCATCTGCACTATTTCTCAGCAACCATAAACAAGAGATCTTTAAACCTGCAGTTTACTTGACTGAGTAGTTGCCTGTATTTTATACAGCTTTGCTATGCCATGCCACATTTAATTGTCTCTCATAGATTTGATCTTTGACCTTGACATATTGACCCTGCATTTAGAATTTGTTTTTTGCACTACATCTTTAACACAATATTCTCTGTTAAAAGTACACATAAGAGCTGAAGGTGCCTGGAGCACTTTCATAAAAGAATGATTCTATTGTATGGTTGCTATGGATACCATTGTACAGTTGCTATGGATACCAGTAACAGTATTGAAATGTAAGCAATTGTGATCTTATTGTCTTATAAGATAGCCTTGCTGTTGTGATTACATGGAGATTTGTGATTGGTTGACTGTTCTGGTGGCTATTGAAAGTCCTGTAAAGTGATTTTATTGTATGATAAATGACCTTCGGAAAAGTATGTCACAGGAAAATCTCACCTTTGTGAAATTCACCTCATGTGATTAAGATATTTACTCTTGTCTCATGTTATGGCTCTGGCATGGTTTTTGCTGTGGTTACTGTCTAGGAAATTTAACTGTGTCGTGGTTTTTACAGTATTTCTACTTTCATGGTTATCCCAGAAGGATTGCTATGTGATATATCAGCACCTTATATTTGGTATTTGGTATCATACATATCTCACTTTGTGCAGTGGTTAATGTATATTAGATATCACTCTGTCATGGTTATCATATAGCAATTGCTTTGTTATGGCTGTCATGCAAAAGCCATGGTTATTATGCTATGTGAATCATGGTTCTGGCAGTTGTCATGGGTATCATGGTTCTTGCAGTGTTAAGCTGTGTAAATCATGGTTCTGGCAATAGTAGTTGCCATGGGTATCATGGTTCTTGCAGAGCTAAGCTGTGCAAATCATGGTTCTGGCAATAGTAGTTGCCATGGGTATCATGGTTCTTGCAGAGCTAAGCTGTGTAAATCATGGTTCTGGCAATAATAGTTGCCATGGGTATCATGGATCTTGCAGAGCTAATCTGTGTAAATCATGGTTCTGGCAATAGTAGTTGCCATGGGTATCATGGTTCTTGCAGAGCTAAGCTGTGTAAATCATGGTTCTGGCAATAGTAGTTGCCATGGGTATCATGGTTCTTGCAGAGCTAAGCTGTGTAAATCATGGTTCTGGCAATAATAGTTGCCATGGGTATCATGGTTCTTGCAGAGCTAAGCTGTGTAAATCATGGTTCTGGCAATAGTAGTTGCCATGGGTATCATGGTTCTTGCAGAGCTAAGCTGTGCAAATCATGGTTCTGGCAATAATAGTTGCCAAGGGTATCATGGATCTTGCAGAGCTAAGCTGTGCAAATCATGGTTCTGGCAATAGTAGTTGCCATGGGTATCATGGATCTTGCAGAGCTAAGCTGTGCAAATCATGGTTCTGGCAATAATAGTTGCCATGGATAACATGGTTCTTGACAGACTTTAGCAAATAACATTCCAGACTTTTGATTTTCAAAGTACTAAGAAATCTCTTGATTTGCTGCTAAACTGAATTCTCAAGAACAAATCAAGCAAAGTGTTATGATCCAAATACACTCCCATCTCAACCCCACAACATTTGATAGCACTACTTTACTTTTCTCTTCTTAGTCCGGCCATGGAGGGGCCATTTTTTGCCATACCCCCTTTCGGCGGATAAAGTTTTTTTCTGTTTTGTTTATTCATCTATGGGGTCCTAGTAACATTTTCTGGGGGGGTGTGAAACTCTCACCCTTGAGCAATTTTTTTTATGAGCGTTAACATAAACCGCGTCTAAATAGCAAAAACGTCACAAATTTAAAATGTCCAAACTACTCTTTTTTAGTAATCTCTTTATAAATGGTTAGCAGAAGCCAAATGATATCTTAAATCAATCAGATTAAATTGTGCAATATCAATATAGAAAATATTCATCAATGGGGAGGTCATTTATAGGTCAAAAGGTCATAAAATGGGACATAAACTAGAAGTGAATTATATGGATCTTTCTGTGCCAACATGTATCAAATAAACACCTAATTTCAGTATGTATCTTTATTTCTAGTAATGTGTATTGTATGAATATCATAATTTTTGTGGTAAAGTTACAAAATATAAGGCTATTGAGTAATTTGAGGTAGTTGAGATGTCGTTCAGCATATCAAACATTATGGTTAAACATATAAAAATGAAACAGAAATAAACTTGTCAATTGTCACAGTAGACTATTTTATCAAATAAGTCTGTAATCTTATGGAAATAAACTAATACAATAATATCCTGTAGTGAAGCCTTGTAATTTTTTACAATGTACTTGATACATGCATCTGAGTAATGCTATACCATACATTTAATATGACAACTGATTGATGGAGACACTGGTACTGAACTGGTACTGGAATTATCAAAGCAATGGCAGTCATTTGCATAGGATTTAATAAAAGTATTTTCATTGCAAATAAAGAATGTCAGAATGCATGGGCACCATACTAAATATATAAGCTATATGAGGTATGGACACGGTCAAGGCGGAATCATAGGCATCACCTTGAAACCTGAAACCTTGAAAGTATGGGCCTATAGCCTCCATGCCTGCAACAAAGTTGTGAAGAGTCTGGATGCCATGAGGAATACTGATGGACCAGTGTCATAAACCACTCACAAAGAGGAATCAAAGTCCAGAATGGCTTAAGACAGCAAAGACAGATTGTCAATACGTGGAAAGTTGGCAACCTGTATAGACCCCTTGTGCCATGAGCAGAATGCTGACGCTCTAGTGAACATTGTTACCGGAAAAGTGCACACACATTCATCACTGAATGTTGACCGTGCAGTGGAATGCGGCAAAAAGCAAATGGAGGACTATGAGAAAAGCTTGCCAAAGGGTTTCCATGACACTATCCACAGGACAGTCAACACAATGGCAATGGAGAAAAAATATGTCAAAGTTGGTGAAACAAAGGTATATGATACAGAGATCATTTATGCCAGAATAATGGGTCTGCAGGACAGTGCCAGAACATATGATACAAAACAGCTTATGGCTCATGAACTGTCCCCACAGCCAACTTCCATGTTTGACAAAAATGGAAACATGAGAGTAGCAAAAGCCAAGTCAACTTTGAAGAACACCCTCAGCATAGAGGTACCAAGCAGAAATGTGAAGTATGATGCAGCTTTTCTAGATGGCTGTGCTGTATTGTGGGTGGTGCCATGGCCAACTAGTGGGATTGTTCAAGATTACCTGAACAATTTCCGTAGTCACATCATGGATTACCTGAAAAGCAGTGATGTGTATCTGGTTTTTGATAGGTAACTATCCAATTTTATTATCAATAAAATATACAGAAAGTTATTAGATTATATGTAGAAAATTATAATTTCCGTTAGTCTAAGTCATATTGTGAATTATTTTTGATAGTCTAACACCTGTCTAAATGTTTAATATACTATTTATGTATCATGTTACATTTAGTATTCATGATTGTGTTGATGTTTTCCAGATACACAGAAGGGAGTATTAAGGAGTCCACAAGACTTACTCGTGACCAAGGCTCAAGCAGGACATACACTGTGAACCCAGTTACAAAACTACCCCCTCAAACAGTTATGCTGACTGTCAGCAAAAACAAGAAGCAGTTGATCTCATTGATCATAGAAGATCTCATACTTCACAAGGATGAGTTCACAGCGACACTGTTTCTCACAGGCAGTGACCCAGTTCCAACAGAAATCAACTCAGGGGTTGTCATCAACCGGCAGGACATGAGGATCACACATGAGGAAGCAGACACAATTTTGATTCATCAGTGTGCCTCTGCAAATGTGTCCAGCAGTATTGTTGTGGCTGATGACACTGATGTATTTGTCCTACTGTGCCACTTTGTCCACATGGGTCAAATTCATGGATCTGTGAAAATGGTGGGACCAGCAAAAGGCAGAACAATCATAGACATCAATGAGACAGTGAAGAACAACATAGCTGTACTTCCCCATCTCCTAGCTGCTCATGGCTTGAGTGGATGTGACACTGTGGCAACATGCTATGGAATTGGGAAGGCAGCAGCTTTGAAAGTCCTGCGGTCACAAAAATATCCTCTGGACAAAGTTGGCAATGTTGGTTGTCCACTGAAGGAAGTAGTACAGCAGGGAACAAGCTTCATGTTGGCATGCTACAACAAGTCCAACTGCCAATCAATGACTGATGCCCGTCACAAAACGTGGAAACAAAAAGTGTCCCAAAAGCTTGCCTCTGCACCAAAATTGGAGTCTCTGCCACCAACCGATGAGGCCTTTCAAGAAAATGTGGCTAGAGCTCACCTACAGATTGCTATTTGGAGACATGCTCTTCTACCAGATCCACCTCCACTGGACCCATGTCAACATGGCTGGATTAAATCTCATTTGGGCTGTAATTGTATGTGTTAAGATGCCTTATGTATGACAAATGTTTAATTAAATTGTACTAAGACATAACATGTCAGTTTGATCATGTAATGGTTTATGTTTACAATGCCAATGAATGAATGACCGAATCTGACACTTTATGTAAAATATCATAACTTTTCATCTATTACACCTATGGGCATTATAATTACATCTATGGAATCTGTAAAACATTTTCTACATTTAAGTTTATAACTTCAAGACCATAAAAATAATATTTCACACAATCATTTACATATTAATTTTACAAAAGTGAAATTCGATATATATTTTTTTCTATTTTTCTTGAATAATAAAATAAATATTTGTCCAACATCTTCAATATTATAAAATAATAGTTGCAGTAGGTTCTCAGAAATCCAAATCTGAAATCAGAATTGAAATATCCCTATTAGATTCAAAGTTACATGATGTTTTCTATGAGCCCTTCCCGTTGCCATGGCAACAAAATGTAGGTGGCGCCACCGCAAATTGCTCAAGGGTGACAGTTTCACACCCCCCTAGAAATCAATAACTAATGTCCATAGAATAATAATCTGCAGAGAAAAAAACTTTATCGGGCAACATGGGGTACCCCCCACCTTTTGCCGGACTATCTTTTGGAATTTGAAAAAAATACAACCACAAATATATCGGGAAATCTGATGCCTCATTACATATGCTTTGTTGATATCAACAATACGGCATGAACAATTGAGAGGAAATTGTGGAAATTTGAAGATGTTTAGATGTGTGTATATTGTGCAGGAAACTTATGATATATTTATTTGTCAATTAATTGTAAGATTTGTGGGTTTTTGTATGAAGAGATGACAGGTGATTGTTGTACATTTCATGTCTTATGTCGTCTTCCTTTTCCATTTAATTTCATTGTGATATGTTATTGACAATGAGTAATTAAAATCGAGTAATATATTTCATAATGTAGCCAATAATATGCTAAAACTGGCAAAGGACCAAAATGTTTTCATAAACCTCCCATTTATTGAAAAAAATGCCTCTGGGAAAAGCCCATATTTGAAAATAAACAAATTACTTGTAATTTTCTAGTTAACAGTTAGTTTTCTATCTAAAATCTTCATCTAGTTTAAAGGTTAATATATACATGGTAATGCTATTTAACAACAGTCAAAGTGAAGAAATAAGAAAAATAATAAAGAACAGAAGTTTGTGTAAAATTTTAGGGAATTTGGTATATTATGTGGCATATTTTGAGGGAACGTTTTGAAATATTTACCAGGGTGCTTATGTAATGACAATATTGCTACAAATCAAACATGGAGAATATATCTGTCTAGCAGGCATTGTGGCTAAATGTCCAGCAAAATAACCCCTCCAAAGTGTCAATAAAAGATCATGTGCCCACCAAATCAAATTTTTAGCCATGCCGACTTTGTCAGCAGTGCTTATACAGAAAAAGGAGGAAATGTTCTGTCATTCTGTCTTTCGGTCAAACTTAGTCTTCTCCCCTCAAACTACCTTGGTGATTTCAGATTTAAAAAAAAAATTAAATTGTGAACCCTGGATTGTCTCCCGCATGTGTAGACACCTGGAACATCCAGTGTCTCATTCTGTGTATCTAAATATAGCCTCAGTTTGAGAATTCTAAAAAATAGATGCCAAGTTGATGAAGACAGCTGCCATATTGGAAACATCTTTATTACATTGACAGTTCTCAACTTGCAAAGATTGATTTATACTCAAATTTATTGTTTATAAAGCAATTTCCATAAAAAAAAGTCGCAAAGTTTACCAAGATGCAAGGGTCAGCACAGAATTTAGGCTTAATGCCTGTGTTTTTTTAATAATATTGGCATATCATTGTGGAAATAACTATGTGACCTTGACCCAACTCTATTGCATCTTGGCCTTTACTGATTCATTGCATATTCAGCAACCCATGAAAATAACACATAATTTTTTGCATTACAAACAGGTTTTTGAAATGGAAAAAGAGTTGTGTTTTGAAAATATTTTGGGTGTCTTTCATTATTTTATTAAAACTCTTTGTTGATTGTTGTATGTAATTTGTCAAGTTCTGTACATTGCCTCAGTATGTATTAATAGAATAGCACATTTGAAAAATGTAATATATATTTCGGTATTTATTATGCATAATAATTTTTTAGTCGTAACAAAATATGATTGGAACAAATAAATGTAGCCTGTCAAGAAATAAATTTTAACAGAATTTTAATTTCAATAGATATTTTGGCCTTCAGTTTGTCATTTTATTGGTGATGATTAACAATGATATAACATACCAAGACTGTACAGTACCCTATTAACCTCAAAACAACACACATTATCACTCGATGTGACCACAATGCACCTATTATCGCTCACAGTGATACCGCACCTTCTATGCCTTGCATACTTTGATGTTTATATTTTGTACATACTGAAAGAAATGCTGTACTGTGCTACAGTGATACCTGTATATAGATATAGTGTAGCATTGTACATAAATGGGTGTCCCTCTCTCAGTTAACCTTATAATTATCCACACATACCCTATAACTGAAATATGTACAAGTGGAACAATTGTCAGGTGCACATTAAAGTTTTTCAAGAGTTTGAGGTCTGTGTTTGAAAATGACTGATTTTGAGCAGATATGTTAAAGATAAATTTAAATCTCCTCCCAAAATTGACAGAATGTGTGTTGATATTTCTGAAATGTATTCTCAAATTCAAATATTATCATTTTGAATTTTTTTTTGGAGGGGGGGGGGTGGAATTTGCACACTCTGGGATCAAAAATCATACCAATGTTCATGATTGGTTTCCGCAAGAGATTGTATTCTCAGATTAGAATTGAATATTCTCAGATCAGTGGTTTGATGTAGTTATTTTGGGC
Organism: Amphiduros pacificus; assembly: GCA_949316495.1. Classification (NCBI taxonomy): domain Eukaryota; kingdom Metazoa; phylum Annelida; class Polychaeta; order Phyllodocida; family Hesionidae; genus Amphiduros; species Amphiduros pacificus. The sequence goes on along the minus strand of OX439007.1, from coordinate 16,029,012 downwards.
ATCTGCCCACATATATTTGAGCAAGTTATCAAATCTTTGAAAAATGGTATGTACATTTTACAATTCGGCATGTACATTTCAGAATCAGCAGATGTGTGTGTGTACATTTCTTAAATCTTGATGTTAGTATATATTTCTAAGGTTGTAGTGTTGTACATATCATATCTTTATTCTAGATACTACAGTATTTTGTGTAACTTATTTTAATATAGTGATGCGTCTGGAGTATTTTACATAAACACCTTGCACAGCCAAATGAATGTAATGATTATATTTGTACATATAATCATATATATATAAATAAATATTACACACTTACTTTATACTTGCCTGACTTAAGGTCGAGAGAGGAGAGGATTCGAGGTGCATTCACCTTGGACCTAAATATTACATTATCTGTATTATAGTCATGTACAAGTTCCCTATTTTTATGATGTATGATATTGGATACAGATCTCTGTTGAAACAGATCTCTGCAATAGATTGTTTTAAAAATAAAGCCACTTTACTGATTAATGACATTATTTATCACAGCACTTCCACAGATCCAGTAATTAGTGTAGCATAGATACAACAGATGGAGCCACATGACAATCTGTTCTTTCAACATGAAGAATGAGTATGCCACCTAGTGTTGATTTTGTTCTTAATAAACATTTTTCTTTTTTGCATCACAAAATTATTTATGTATTTTGAGTAAATGTGTACAGTTATTTTTTGTATTTATAGATAAAAAATGGTACTTATTACTTGAATGATTAAAATTATAATTATTAGGCCAGAATGAAAAGGATCTTGTTTCTCATCATTAAAAGTAGGACGGGGCATTTTCTTTTTTCTTTTTCTTTTTTCTTTAATTTGTTTTTCTTTTTTCTTTTTTTTTCTTGATTTGACATACCGGTAGGTTTAGTTGAACTTGGTTAGATTTGGCTCAGTATTACATATTGTATTGTGATAATGGTAATAATGTAACATCATCAATGTCAAAGCTCTGTCAGCAACATTTTAAAGAAATTTATTCTAAAAAATAGGGGAAGGTCAGCAATGAGAAACAAAGACTTTTTCATGGCCTAATTATTGTCTACACTATTTGATTGAGAACAAGTTTGTTTGATCAAGCGGTCATTATTGAGCCTGCTATAGTGGTAATTTATTTTTGTAGAGAAGACTTAATAGTATGTAATGTAGGAGTTATTTTGTACCTGATAATGTCCAGTGTTCCATTAGCTTCCCCCAAAGTTGTACCAATCATTGTTATTTTGTAGTTCTTAATAAAATTTGGATAATATGTAATAATATTAAACCAATCTTGTTGAGTTTTTTTTCTCTTAAATTGAGTTTGAGATAAGGTAGTTATATAATTTGATCACATTGAAAGGTTAAAATTAACAGATGTTATTATGACAGTGTACCCTCTAGTTAACCTGCCAGGAAATGTCACAATTACTTCTTAATCAAGGATTTAATCAAGTCAATTGCAATTGCTTACCCTCCAGATGCTTATATTCACCCCATAGCAGGGTAAGAAAGGGGGTAATGACCACCTAACATATGACATCTTATGACAAAACCAGGTACTTGTGTCTCTTTCTATTGTCCACCTGTAATCTTAACTGGATAATGAACACGTGAAGATGACACATGAATGTGAGAGTCAAGGTGGTGGTGAAAGCCAAGGGGCGGGAAGTTCTACCCTGGGGGAGGGGGAGAAAGTGACTGGGGATGAGCTAAGACAATCATCAGGATTGCAGGGGTTCTGATTAATGGGGTAGATAACCAGACAGGTGGGGTGAACTTGATAATGAAGATGACCTATTTATGGGGGGTATTTTTTATTTTTGTTTTGTTCTAGTTTATTGCTTCCTGAGTGAAAATGTAATCACTTCCTGACTTTGACTTTGTCAACAACAAAAAATGACAAAAAAACTCTAAATTCCTGCCATCTGTGCCTGAAATCCCCTGATCAAACACCACACGTCCGATTATATTCTGTGCATTGACCAAGGAAATTAACATTTTAACTCATGATAATAGAGAGGGAAATTCTTGAGAATTATATATCTTTCAAGTTCCTTCGCTGTATACTTTGAGACTGCTTTGATCACCACAGGGCCATAAGACCCTGTGACCTCCGCTCTACCCCAGATCCCAGCATCACCTTTAACAACCATTTATGTCACCCCTTTCCACCTGTGTCGGCATGCTTTCATGTGCACCTGGGCCCCCTCCCCAAACATGTGCATTTTTCATGTGTTCCCAGCTTGAAGCACACCGCCAGCATGTGACTTGGTGTAATTTATGGCCAATCTATCACATTATTACTCACACCATGGTACCCTGATACCTTGATGCCTTGCACATCATGTGTCAAGGCCATGCCATGCCCACCTCTAGTTCTGAGTAAAAAATGACTTGAATAAATAGACCTATGACAATTAGCCAACTGAACAGATGTGAAGTTTATTTTTTTTGATAAATAAATATCTAAAAAACCCAGCTTGGTGACATGATAAATGTATATTGACTTAAAATTTGTCAACCCTTGTCAATGACGTCTTGTTTTATTATAATCCTGGGTGTTAAATTACACATTGCATATGCTGACTGACTCATAAACCATACATTATAACCTAAATGTGTTAAAAGGACTAAGATGCATAGATAAAAAGGCATATTCGGTGATGTGGGATAACAAGATATTTAGCAAGTTCATCACATGTGAATTGAGGCAACTCTTTGAATAATTCAATAAGAAAATCCTTACTAGGTGGATTGTGGGAGTACCGAGGAATTCACCATGGCCAATGTGGAGATTATGTGGCAAATAGTCTATAAATGGACTGCTAATTGTTTGAATGTTAAATTCTGTACTCAGGAGTGCCAGTATTGGGTGTTGAAATAGTGAAGTGGTAAATTGGCAGGCACAAGTACACATTAGTAATAAATAACAAACCAATTAATTATTGTGCCTTACTGAGCAAACCTCTAGAGCCCGGGTGTTATCTAACTCGGCAAGAATGGGCAACTCTTTACATAAGTGTCCCCGTCTCTCTTCTGTTTGTGAAATCCTCAGCCAAGAAGAGCAATCAAGACAATATAGGCCGTGTGGAGACTTTTGACCATTTCTATAAATCTGACACCTTAAGTGTTTAAAAGGTGGGAAAGTTTTCTCAATCTCAATGCACATAAGAGCACTTGAATAAAAAGCAGGTTCAGACAACCTGGGAGAGAAAACTTGATTGATTTGGGGGGTGAGCCTGGAGGCTTATTGGGCATGAGTGGTGTTTTCCATACCGATGGTTTGAATCCAAAGTTTATTTATATATGATTGTAATAAAATATGTAAGGTCTGAACTTGAAGGTGCACATTCCATGTACCGGTATATCAAATGAAATTAATATCTTATAAAATCATTTGTTGTAATTTATTTGTATCAGTGGCGTAACTGTAGTTCATTCAAACACAATTGAAGTATTTTGAACCTTAGAGACCTAGAGAAAGTTTTGGATCATGTGGACCCGCATTTTTTGAGGAATAAACATAAGCGCATGGGTGAGTGATCCAAGTAAACAAAAGTGATAATTTTCTGTATGGTGGGTTATCATCATGTGACAACACCTGTTGAGCAAACTATCAGTGCAAGAAATTACTCCATTCAACAGGAAAATGTGACAAACTGCCTGTGAAAACGTTCCTTTGTGCTTTTCTTGTACCCACATGTTTCACACTGTAGACTTTAACTAATTCATAATTTTCTGTAATTGAGGCCCTTTTTTCCCCGCTCCTGAATATGGGTGTAACAATTTGCAACCCTCATACCTTTCCAGTTCTGAATTCCTGGCACCCTCATCTGGGTTTGAGTTGGAAAACTAATCGGCTTAAAGAAATATTCCCACAGCCAGAACACTAATTTTGGACTCTGATGTTACACTGCTCTGGACAGTTATCATCACCTGTTTAGGTCTGATCGTGAAGAGACTGGGATCATTAGAGGACATATTATCATTATATCAGAGTGCCAAGTAAATCATACATCTGTCATCACATGGCTGAGCACAAGTTCACAGCCTGAATGATGTGGAACTCAAAAACAAAACGAACACTATACAACAAAATCATTTCCTTAAATATCTTGATCATTTCACGATTCCAGGGATTAACTTTTCATTCAACATGATCAAGTTCTCGTTATTTGAAATAAATATGCTGCCCAAGTAGTTTCACAATAATTCAATTGGTCATCTAGATCCTTTAATAAACTGATAGGTATGACTTGTATAAACTGATAGGTTTGGATAAACTGATAAGTAAGTTATTCATCAAAAATGTTGATTTCTTTTTTCCCCAGTATTACGTTTTCTCATAATGCACTTTACTCTTTGATTTACACGTGATATATATTCTTTAACTATCTTTTTAAATACTTTTATTTCTTGCAAGGCTCGTCAAAGCGTTGTCCTTATAACCATAACCAAAGATTCATTTCCGATTTTTTTTTTTTTTTCTGAAGAAGAAGAAGATATCGGAAATGCATGGTGTTCTCTCGCGACCACGAAACCACAGAAAAGTCTTGTTCAATGCACAATAAAGCAAAAACGACAGACAGAGGAGTTAATTCTACTTTGATGTAAACATCAAAAGCACCGCTAGGAGGTGATCTATGGGAACTGCATAGAAAATATCGCATTCCAACAGAGCCCTGTCAGAAGCTTATGCAATATTAACTTACACTTTTAGGTCATATTACTTTTCTCTCCAGGAATCTGATAATTAGAGGTTTTATTGCAAGGCACAATGGGAGATCTTCCACAACAAAGGGATGAGATTAGATAATCTGCAAGTTCATAGAACACATACAGGAAACCCGTGGTTTTCCAAAGGGAACCTCACTATTCAAGGACTCCGTAGGTGTGTGGGATTCCAGCCCGGAGAAGTGAAATCTAGAACCAAGGTATGTATCAAATATTTGTATCGAATCCGTACTTTCAAATAGAAAGTTTATTATCAAAATGAATTTATTCAGTTTGGTAACACATGATAACAAAGTTGTCTCATTTTTCATATACATTTTTTATCCTATTATTAGCTGAACTTTAACTCGCATTAATTATAATTCAAGTATTGACACATGAATATTCATGAAGTCAGTGGACTTTAGTAATGGGATGGAGTGCCAAATATGTGATGAGACTTTGGAACTGGGACAAGTCTCTTCTCATTCCAGATATGACACGGTGAGCCATTAATGCCAAACTCTTGACTCTACATCATTGATGCCTCACGCTGATGGAGAAATGATGACCGCAGACTGACGCGAGCGCCACCTGCCGACAATCACTTTATAATCCAATCCAAATACGCCACAATACTTCACCAAATTCCAGCAGGATTGCATTGTCCTCCAAAGCGCTCTCTCTTGTCCAGAAGGTCATCGCACTGCGATGAAGACATTCAGATATAATGTATTTTCCCACGCGGATCTTTTGTTGCAGATTTGCAGCTCTGGACATTACATCGCTATTAGCATCAGGACACGCCCATTAAAATCGCGCATTTGCCTTTTCTAATTGAAATGCGGGGTTTGGTTTGAGAAAGGTACGGCTATTGTGCGTGCCACCCATATGTACTAACCCGCTTATGGGGAATTTAATTGGATTCCATCCAGAGAAATGGGCTGAAATGGATCTGATTGGGTTGTGAGGGCAATTAGCTTTGTCGGATTGCAGGTGGGCTGGACGGGACAATCATGGCAGAGATGCTTTATTCTGTACTCACTATGTTTTATTATGATGAGTTTCAATACACTGGGCAGAGTTGTACTCACGAGCATAGGGTCGCACGTCATCATAAAACAAAACTCACTGTGAGCACGGCATTTGCCTTCTTTGTCTAATGAATTATATGTTGGTCAAATTGATTAGAGTTGATTAGAGTTGATTAGAGCCTCAATATTTTCTACACGGAGGTCCTATACATCACATAAATGTTATCTATTAGATGTTGTATGTAAGGGAAGGACCATTTATAAATTGGGGGGTGGAGGATTGGAATCTCAATATTTTCTGCACGGAGGTCCTACACATCACCTAAATGATATCTATTCAATGTAAGGGAAGGACCATTTATAATTTCCGGGGTGGAGGATTAGGGTCTCAATATTTTCAAGACGGAAATCCTATATATCACATAAATGTTATATTTTATGTGTTGTATGTACGGGACTGACCATTAATATTTGGACCATTAATAATTCAGGTGGTGGAGGAAAATAATTTTCAATAAATATATCTTTACTTTTTTTTACTCTGTCAGTTGGTCCATCATTTTCCTCCAGTGAACACGTCCTAATTTTCATGCTTATTTATATGTTTATGGCTCCATGATTTATGCGAAAATTATATAATGCTTTAACTAGACTGTTTTAAGCATAATCATTTATTATGACAAATCTGACGAAGATCAAGACGGTACTCAACACGAGAAAAATATAAGATATGTGAAATTGTTGAATGAATTAACTATAAGGTGTTCTCTCTGCCTTGTAACCTGGTTTGGCTTTAAAACTGCCAATTTTTCAGACATCTGTAAAATCTTTTCACAAATTGTTTAAAATCTTCCTTTAACGAAAAGATTGATAATATAACTGTTTTAATATGCGTTATTTAGCAAACATCATTGTAAACATATTGACTAGCCCAATAATAGACATTAATCCAATTGCAAAGATAATTGTTAGAATATAACAAAATAACCTAGGTCTATATTTTGTCCAATAATGGATATTAAGTAAAGTAATTGAGCTGAACGTCTTGCAAATATGAATAACAAAAAACCTTTTTGGAATAGATTGTATGTTGGCCTCAAAATTTGTGTTGTTAATTGTATTTATTGCAGATTACTCGAGAACTGACCCCAAACAAGCTTTTGGTAGAGCAAAAGGAGTTTAATTCTTTTCATGGTTGCCCTTCAAGTTTTAAAATTGACAAGCTTGAAACTAATTTTTGTTGTTGCTTACTTTGGAAAAACAAACTTGCTTGTTGTAAAAATTGGACCATTTGCTTACAATATCTTTGGACAGTTACTTTGGATAAAGACACTTGCTTGTTTAGTATTTGTTTTTTTTTTGTTTTTTTGACTTAGGGGTGAAACACTGGAGTGAGGAATAGTTGTGGGGAATAAAAAGTTGAAAAGGGTATAGCGGCGAATGCATTCACACCTGTTGTGTTACCGTGAAAATCATTTGTGGTACCTGAACAAAGCTATGAAAGCCCTGAAACCAAGATGACCAAAAGTTGGCCAAAGGTTGCATCAAATTCTCTGAGGGGCCACATTTTTTAAAGTCACAAATCCACAAGAATACTAGCTTCTGATGGGTTTCTTAAGCAATCACTTGGCTGTCACCCGGCTAACTACTTTTAATGATACTCTTTTATTGATGTTGGACTTTGAATTGGAATGAATCAATAAACTGAAATAATGGCAATAGCCTTTCTGCGAATTTTGCCAATATCAATGGAGAAGCGATGCTTGGATGAGTCAGGGTGAGAACGGCTCACTTAAAATAACACTAAATATACACTACATTAGTGCTAAAGTGGCCAAGCAACACAATATTTGAGTCCAATTTGTAAAGATAACGCCAAGAAGGTCGTGCCTGATTGTAAATTGCCCCTTTGGTAACAGTATGTGGGGTTGAGAACTTATTATATCACTACCAACACAACAATACAGCCCCGTCCAGGTGTCGCTCCATTGGCACGTGGCCAAATTGAAATATCTTCAGAAATAGATCTTATTTAGCGTGCATTATGATTATTTTGATTAAATTGTCACCACAAAAATAGATTAATCAAATACTGACCATTTGACCCCTCCCGATCTATAATAAACTAGACATGCAGTTAATTTAGTCTGATTACTTCTTTTTTTAATTTAATTTCTTATTATTAATAAGTGATTTATTATTGATAACATAACCTCCCAGTATTTTGTACATGTCAGGAATTAGTTTATCAATAACAAGCAAATGTGAAAATTTTGAAAGGATTTATCGTCCACGGAATCAAATCATTGAAGACACCAGGTGGCAGGTCTGTATCAGTGTTCTAAGTATTAAAATCCCCCCTTATTACTCTAAATCGCTGCTGAAATACTAATACAAACACAAAAAGATTTATTCAAAATCATACAAATCATACAGATTTATACAGATCCAACAAAAACACTGGCATTAAAATATTTAGTGACGAGAAACAAAGTGTATAATATTTACAAGGAGGAATATATACCTTTGTACCTCTCTTCACCACGTCACCACAAACATACATCTTATCTCAACCCAACCTTGGAGTCATTACTCCAAGATCCAACAAAGGAGATCATATCAAATCCAAGTTTTATTTTTATTTTGGAGAGAATCTTCAAACAATAATCATGTAGTATCATTTAGTATTTGTAACTCTGGTTTTACCATATACAATCACCCAATGGCATCCAATCTCATCCAAACCAAAGAAAGTCTTTTTTCTTTGTGGAGACTGCTGAAATAAGCTAATTAGCTAATGATTTTACTCATTCGCTGTTATCAAAATATAAAATAATGTCTCATAAATTCACACCTCTTGTCATTCATTTGAAGAAGTATTATGGAGATTTCTTTTTTCGTTTATTAGCACAAAATAATTTTACAAGTTTGCGTGACTGTCAAGATGAGTCACTGAGAGAAATGATCTCTGGTGTCGCCACCTGGTGCACCCACACCATATAATAGCTGGGATCTTCCCATTGTCTTGACACTCAAAATATCCACATTTCATGCCACAGACTCTGATATTAAGCGTGTCAGTTTACGGGACACCTAAGATCATCTGAGATGGGATGATATTTAGGCACGCGACTGCCTCACCGCAGCCTTCGCCATTGTTTCGGTCTCCATCCCCAGTCTCCCACCTGTCCCTCAAATCACACCCCCACCACCGGATTATTACATCACACGCATCTCTTAGACAAACTCAAAGCATTTGACAATGTGAATACAGTGATGCGAGGGGCAAGGCCTTTGACAAGGTGCAGCTGGCAGAACTTATTACACGAGATCTTAATGCCAATATTACGCCACTAACGAGACATAATGAGAACTGTCACTTAATTGTAGCTGACATCTTTGTTGACTGGTGTTTGCAGATTGCAAGGTGAAGCTAACATTGTTTTATCATCACTCTTTGGCTAAACACCAAAAGAGGGTTTTTTGTAAATAAAGCAATGATGGGAGGTTTACAGGGTACATGAGCTTGCTGTTTGAACTAAGGAGGATGTTGAGGTTGTCAGAATACATGGTGTGGAAAGTAACAAGGAAATTGACAAACATCAAGACTACTAATTTTGAATGGCATGCACTCCTCAACCTATCTCACGATAACGATGACAACCCTATATGTAACATGGGCCAACAATGGCACTGTGGAATATACATACATGAACCTGATCCTTTGAATACCAACCACCTTAAGCAATCAATTCAAATGCTGATGACTGCAAATATGGTAGATTCAGAAATAATGTATATAATATCATTTAAAAGATTGAAATATATCAAACTGAATCTTTTGATATATCTCCTGAATATGTTTTAAAATGATAACAGCATACTATTTGCTTCCTTCACATAGTAAAACTTGCCATGCATGTTACTACATGTAGTATTACAAGTAACATTCAAGATTCAGATTCTAAAGTACCTCAGTGTTCAATAGTCACACCATTTATACCTTTTATATCTGACCAAAGCGTTTGATTTCCTCTTCAGAGGAATCCATATAATAAGCACATTATATCTTGCTTGTGCATGCATGTAGATGTCATCTCTGTGATCTCAGCAAGGCCTTTGATAATGTTAAGCATGAGAGCATGCATGATACTGTCATGCTAAGGGGAGACCACATTCCAGATTAATCTACTTGTGATAAATCATGACTGTCATTTACTACCTAAGTGGTCCCGGTGGTCCACATGCCCGCGTCTCATTAAACTCTATCAAATATATTTTGAATAGTACAAGGAAGCAAATAGAAAGTGACACATGAATAGCCATGTTGAGGAATGTTTCAAAATCATTTCTTCACCTAAAGTTTATTTGATATTAGCATTACATTTTAAAAAATAAATATGTTACATTATCTTCATGCTGAGTATATGTGTTTTCAGGGTAACATTTGGATGTAGATTTAGATTTAGGTTTGAGTCAAGATATGACTTTGAATCCTGTAATTAAACCTAAACCAAACAGTCGATCCCCACAATTGCACAATAAAGCATTTCATAAAATGAAGAAAATTACAGGGCTTTAAAAGTTGGACAATTATACTTCAGAAAAAATGGTCTAGTCTTCATGCCGCCAAAGTATATAATGATACGGCGTCAGAATGCTTGAACATTATGTGGTTGGCCAGACAATATTTTTGTCTACATCTGGAAATCATCCATGGAGATATTTCATCAATCACCTATAGATAAATATATCTTTGTGTAGTGTATTCTGGGAACAAGGAAGATTCTGTTCCCAAGATTTGTTCCCACACGACAGTCAAAAGCTTTCCCGAAGTCAATAAAGTGGAAGGATACCACAAACGTGCGTTTGTTATTGTTACGGAAGCGCGCATTCCACTTGATTTTTCCCATATATTCAACATCTTATAATTGACTTTAAACACGCAGTTCTTGCAGTTTTATTGAACCTGTGTGGGTTTGATCATCCACGTGAAAAAAATATAGCCCCCCAGGGGAGGGTGAATCTGCATTACTCTGAGAGCTTGTGAACAATTTGACAATGTGGTAAAAAATGTAGTTAGATAAGACATAAAATTGTGGGAGAAATTAGAGTTAGATAAGACATAAAAATGAATTCATCAGCAATGTCAAGACTCATAACAGGATACAAAACAAGTATCAGTATTTATGTATTCTGATCAATGTTGAATAGGACAGGGTTGTCATTGATTGTGTGTTCTACCTGAATGTTAGATGGGACAGGGGTGTCAGTGTTTAATATGTATTATAATGTGGGAGGAGACAAAGGTGCCAGCGTTTATGTATTCAATGTTGGATGGGTCTGGTGTGTAAGTTAGGGGTGTCAATGTGGATGCTTTCTGATTCAATGTTGGATGGGTCTGGGGTGTAAGACAGGGGTGTCAATGTGTCTGCTTTCTGATTCAGTGTTGGATGGGTCTGGGGTGTAAGACAGGGGTGTCAATGTGTGTGCTTTCTGATTCAGTGTTGGATGGGTCTGGGGTGTAAGATAGGGGTGGCAATGTGTCTGCTTTCTGATTCAGTGTTGAATGGGTCTGGGGTGTAAGACAGGGGTGGCAATGTGGATGCTTTCTGATTCAGTGTTGAATGGGTCTAGGGTGTAAGACAGGGGTGGCAATGTGTCTGCTTTCTGATTCAGTGTTGGATGGGTCTGGGGTGTAAGACAGGGGTGGCAATGTGGATGCTTTCTGATTCAGTGTTGAATGGGTCTGGGGTGTAAGACAGGGGTGGCAATGTGTCTGCTTTCTGATTCAGTGTTGGATGGGTCTGGGGTGTAAGACAGGGGTGGCAATGTGGATGCTTTCTGATTCAGTGTTGAATGGGTCTGGGGTGTAAGACAGGGGTGGCAATGTGGATGCTTTCTGATTCAATGTTGGATGGGTCTGGGGTGTAAGACAGGGGTGGCAATGTGTCTGCTTTCTGATTCAATGTTGAATGGGTCTAGGGTGTAAGACAGGGGTGGCAATGTGTCTGCTTTCTGATTCAATGTTGAATGGGTCTAGGGTGTAAGACAGGGGTGGCAATGTGTCTGCTTTCTGATTCAATGTTGAATGGATCTAGGGTGTAAGACAGGGGTGGCAATGTGTCTGCTTTCTGATTCAGTGTTGAATGGGTCTGGGGTGTAAGACAGGGGTGGCAATGTGGATGCTTTCTGATTCAGTGTTGAATGGGTCTGGGGTGTAAGACAGGGGTGGCAATGTGTATGCTTTCTGATTCAGTGTTGAATGGGTCTAGGGTGTAAGACAGGGGTGGCAATGTGTCTGCTTTCTGATTCAATGTTGAATGGGTCTGGGGTGTAAGACAGGGGTGGCAATGTGGATGCTTTCTGATTCAGTGTTGAATGGGTCTAGGGTGTAAGACAGGGGTGGCAATGTGTCTGCTTTCTGATTCAGTGTTGAATGGGTCTGGGGTGTAAGACAGGGGTGGCAATGTGTCTGCTTTCTGATTCAGTGTTGGATGGGTCTGGGGTTGAATGAGAGACGGGTGTCAGTGATTAAATATTCTTATATATTCGATACAGGATAGTCAATGTTTATATATTCTGACTCAATGTAAGATGAGACAAGACAAATGTGACAATATTGGAATATATTTCCCGAATTTCACCAGTACAGCAAGTTATCAAGAGAAATATTCAAAGGTTATACGACATAATTCTGCAGTTTTGAAATACGATGGTGTAAACGTATTACAAAATTGTAAAGATTCCCATCTTAAATTCAAGAATAACACATAAAAATACCAAAAAGGAGGGTCTAGAAAGTTCTATACAATTAACAATCAATATCAAAAATTAGATATTATAATTATAATTTATGTTTAACTTAGTACAGTTTCCAATCGGAAAATTGCATAGACATGATGCCATCAATCTCCAAATTGCGACGCTATTTTAGATATGAAATGCGACATTGGCGTTTATATGGGTACACAAATCAGCCCAAAATTGTGGAAAAATCGTGATGCATTTAACATTTAGGTGGCGTGAAAGCCACCAAACAAGCTTTGCATCTGCAAGAGTCTGAGAAAGCCCAAAAGCTTGGGGCTGCAAGGTCAAGGATTCAAAGATAATATCGTAGCGTCCCTATAGTAACCCTTGATCTTTTTAGAGGATCATAAAAAGAGTGTTGGTGGTTGAGTTTAACCCTAATGGTCCGTAATATGCGTAGAGTCACAGTTTCGGATCGGCTACGATACGCTTGGGTTAATAGAAATTTCTCGTGCCTGACTTCCCCCTGATCCTCGGGACCTCCTAGATAGACAGATAACGCTAAAACGCTCTGACAACGCACTCACATGCAATGCACAGTTTAAGACTGGCACCGACCCCAGAGAAAAAGTGTGAAAGAAAGACCTTCTTCCACGGTGGGGGTTAAATTTCCGTTTAGCGATTTACAAAAAAATGCTAACTTTTTGCTCCTAAAAAGCGTTATTATGTTACTCATTTCACGAATAATCAGACTACAAAAAATGCCACTTTTTTTTGCATTCAGAACGCTCAGAAAAAAAGCGGATGTTCTAGTTTGTACATGAATCACGCCATGATGCTGTTTGTAATGTATACATTTCTTCTTGCATTAATTCTGTACTCTTCATTTTTGCACGCTCTGACTAGTGGTTATATCATAAATCTCCTCTTGCAAAAATGAATTCACAACAGAAGAAAATTTACTCCAGGAAATATGACAAACTCCTGTCAATAGATTCATTTTGGAATAAAAAATAAATATATTTAACATAACTATAAACACATTTTCTACCGAAAAAAACACCCCTTGTTCACGATGGCAGCGTTATGAAAAACCAGGGTCAAACTTTAAAGCGGGTAAATACATAACCGCTGGCGGAGATCTAAGAATCCTTCAGGGAAAATATCCCACAATGAAATGTATTTGCATGTGAATTTCTCTTTTATTTGAAATGTACGTGTCATGACCCCGCGGTGATGTTTTTGTGGAGATGACCATACCTGGACCGCATGCGATGTACGGTTAAATCCTTTGAAGGGGGCGCTGATTTGTCTGAGAAAACTGGGATATACCAGTGAAAGAAACGTTTTAAAATCACCCGGGTCACGAAAATTGGAAACAGATCAAACACAATGAGTGAAATGTATGTAGTGAAATTTGTGTCAAATCTTTGGCGATCTTGACGTTAAGTATTTAGGGATGGCAGAGGAGGACATGCAAAGCTGATGCACTGAATGTCAAGAAACTTCAGAAACTTCAGATGTAACACTCCCAGGTTTGTCTTCACAGAGTAATTCTATTAACGAAAATTGTCAAATTCAGATGATGCAAGATTATCTCAAATAAACCACATTACACATGAGATGTACCATATGATATTTTCAACAACCTCCAGTCCACATATATTAAGGGACACATCATCCAACCAGACATAATCTTTATCAGGGGACATCAAAAACAACTCTATAAGAGGACAAAATGATGAGACCACACACCTGCCCCAGAAGATCGTCTAATTCTACCAAAGAACAAGTGTGATCACATAATCCTGTAGGACCAAATAGCTCTATCAGAGGACAAGTAGGACCAAACAGCTCTACTAGAGGACAAGTAGGACCTAATAGCTCTATCAGAGGACAAGTAGGACCAAATAGCTCTATCAGAGGACAAGTAGGACCAAATAGCTCTATCAGAGGACAAGTAGGACCAAATAGCTCTATCAGAGGACAAGTAGGACCAAATAGCTCTACCAGAGGACAAGTAGGACCAAATAGCTCTACCAGAGGACAAGTAGGACCAAATAGCTCTACCAGAGGACAAGTAGGACCAAATAGCTCTACCAGAGGACAAGTAGGACCAAATAGCTCTATCAGAGGACAAGTAGGACCAAATAGCTCTATCAGAGGACAAGTAGGACCAAATAGCTCTATCAGAGGACAAGTAGGACCTAATAGCTCTATCAGAGGACAAGTAGGACCAAATAGCTCTATCAGAGGACAAGTAGGACCAAATAGCTCTACCAGAGGACAAGTAGGACCAAATAGCTCTACCAGAGGACAAGTAGGACCAAATAGCTCTATCAGAGGACAAGTAGGACCAAATAGCTCTATCAGAGGACAAGTAGGACCAAATAGCTCTACCAGAGGACAAGTAGGACCAAATAGCTCTATCAGACGACAAGTAGGACCAAATAGGTCTATCAGAGGACAAGTAGGACCAAATAGCTCTATCAGACGACAAGTAGGACCAAATAGTTCTATCAGAAGACAAGCAGGTCCAAAAAGTTCTGTCAGAGGACAAGTAGGACCAAATAGTTCTGCCAGAGGACAAGTGGGACCTAATAACTCTACAAGAAGACAAATAGGGCCAAATAGTTCTGCCAAAGGACAAGCGGGACCAGATAGCTCTATCAGAGAACAAGTGGGACCAAATAGCTCTATCAGAGGACAAGTAGGACCAAATAGCTCCACCAGAAGAAAAATAGGGCCAAATAGCTCTGTCAGAGGACAAGTAGGACCAAAATAGCTCTATCAGAGGACAAGTGGGACCAAATAGTTCTACCAGAGGACAAGTAGGACCAAATAGCTCTATCAGAGGACAAGTAGGACCAAATAGCTCTATCAGAGGACAAGTAGGACCAAATAGCTCTACCAGAGGACAAGTAGGACCAAATAGCTCTATCAGACGACAAGTAGGACCAAATAGTTCTATCAGAAGACAAGTAGGACCTAATAGCTCTATCAGAGAACAAGTAGGACCAAATAGTTCTGTCAGAGGACAAGTTGGACCAAATAACTCTACTAGAAGACAAATAGGGCCAAATAGTTCTGCCAAAGGACAAGCGGGACCAGATAGCTCTATCAGAGAACAAGTAGGACCAAATAGCTCTATCAGAGGACAAGTGGGACCAAATAGCTCCACAAGAAGAAAAATAGGGCCAAATAGCTCTGTCAGAGGACAAGTAGGACCAAATAGCTCTATCAGAGATCAAATTGGACCAAATAACTCTACTAAAAGACAAATAGGACCAAATAGCTCTATTAGAGATCAAATTGGACCAAATAGCTCTGCCAGAGGACGAGATAACTGACAAGTGGAACTTCATAGCTCTACCAGGTGAGAAGTGTGGGGAAAAACAGGACCCCAAAACTCTAACAGAGGTCATCCTGAGAGAAGAAAGTGATTCACAGAAGGGTATTCCAGTTTGAACATGCCTATTTACTTTGTTTGTACGTGCCAAGATGTTGGTGTTATGGTCAACGCTCTCAAGAAGGTTTTGGCAGAGGTTGTGTCAATGCCGATCATCTGGGGATCAAGCGGTTAGTATGACGTAATAATGCAACTGACACGTGTCCCACGTGACCGCTCGCGTGGCGAGAAATGGACATGGCGCCCTTCAAGTTTCTTGTCATCGTTTGAAAGTGGAGGGAAGGATTTGGTGGATCCCGAAGAGTGCATGCTTGGATCCTGCCAATATTTGAGCTTGATAAGAATAAACATCAGTTACCATATTATTTACTAACAGAAAAATGATTGATCGTTTGTGGATGGATTTCTGTTTGTAGCGATCTAATTACCTGTAACTATTAAATGATTTTAGAAATGAAAAAGAAAATCTGATTTTAAAAAAATAATGAAGCATACGTATTTAAACTGAAAAACTGTCAAGATTCACACATATTTGACATATGATCTTTAATGCCAATGGCCGATCTTCCAGGTTTTTCCATTAAGCCAGAATTACATGTGAGATTAAAAAATCCCGCCAGATCACAAGGCCAGATCAACAATGATGTGAACTCTTGTACACTCATGACACTGTTAATTCATGTGGGCTGAACATAACAGCTTTTTGGCAACTAACCACTTACTTAGTATTTGCATATTACCCACGAAACTGTCAGTGAACGCGTGGTTTCAAGGGACCCATTCATATGCCTCAGTTGTATGTTATTTCTTTCCAATGATTTGTTTATATTTCAGCTTGCCGCATTATCAAATATCTTTCACAAAAATGGAAATATTTTAGTTTATTTTATATTGTCGTACATGGTTTACAGGGTGTGGTCAGACATTGTGGACATTGTATAGTCAGACATTGTGGACAGTGTATAGTCAGACATTGTGTACAGTGCATAGTCAGACATTGTGGACAGTGCATAGTCAGACATTGTGGACAGTGTACAGTCAGATATTGTGGACATTGTATAGTCAGACATTGTGGACAGTGTATAGTCAGACATTGTGGACATTGTATAGTCAGACATTGTGGACATTGTACAGTCAGACATTGTGGACATTGTATAGTCAGACATTGTGGACATTGTATAGTCAGACATTGTGGACGGTGTATAGTCAGACATTGTGGACATTGTATAGTCAGACATTGTGGACATTGTATAGTCAGACATTGTGGACATTGTATAGTCAGACATTGTGGACATTGTATAGTCAGACATTGTGGACAATGTATAGTCAGACATTGTACACATTGTATAGTCAGACATTGTGGACATTGTATAGTCAGATATTGTGGACATTGTATAGTCAGACATTGTGGACATTGTATAGTCAGACATTGTGGACGGTGTATAGTCAGACATTGTGGACATTGTATAGTCAGACATTGTGGACATTGTATAGTCAGACATTGTGGACGGTGTATAGTCAGACATTGTGGACAGTGTATAGTCAGACATTGTGGACATTGTATAGTCAGACATTGTGGACAATGTATAGTCAGACATTGTGGACATTGTATAGTCAGACATTGTGGACATTGTATAGTCAGACATTGTGGACGGTGTATAGTCAGACATTGTGGACAGTGTATAGTCAGACATTGTGGACATTGTATAGTCAGACATTGTGGACAATGTATAGTCAGACATTGTACACATTGTATAGTCAGACATTGTGGACATTGTATAGTCAGACATTGTGGACAATGTATAGTCAGATATTGTGGACATTGTATAGTCAGACATTGTGGACAATGTATAGTCAGACATTGTACACATTGTATAGTCAGACATTGTGGACATTGTATAGTCAGATATTGTGGACATTGTATAGTCAGACATTGTGGACATTGTATAGTCAGATATTGTGGACAATGTATTGTCAGATATTGTGGACATTGTATAGTCAGACATTGTGGACATTGTATAGTCAGACATTGTGGACATTGTATAGTCAGACATTGTACACATTGTATAGTCAGACATTGTGGACATTGTATAGTCAGACATTGTGGACATTGTATAGTCAGACATTGTGGACAGTGCATAGTCAGACATTGTGGACAGTGCATAGTCAGACATTGTGGACATTGTATAGTCAGACATTGTGGACATTGTATAGTCAGACATTGTGGACATTGTATAGTCAGACATTGTGGACAATGTATAGTCAGACATTGTGGACAGTGTATGGTCAGACATAGTGGACATTGTATAGTCAGACATTGTGGACAGTGTATAGTCAGACATTGTGGACATTGTATAGTCAGACATTGTGGACATTGTATAGTCAGATATTGTGGACAGTGCATAGTCAGACATTGTGGACAGTGCATAGTCAGACATTGTGGACATTGTATAGTCAGACATTGTGGACAGTGCATAGTCAGACATTGTGGACAGTGCATAGTCAGACATTGTGGACAGTGCATAGTCAGACATTGTGGACATTGTATAGTCAGACATTGTGGACATTGTATAGTCAGATATTGTGGACATTGTATAGTCAGACATTGTGGACATTGTATAGTCAGACATTGTACACATTGTATAGTCAGACATTGTGGACATTGTATAGTCAGACATTGTGGACATTGTATAGTCAGACATTGTGGACAATGTATTGTCAGATATTGTGGACATTGTATAGTCAGACATTGTGGACAGTGTATAGTCAGACATTGTGGACAGTGCATAGTCAGACATTGTGGACATTGTATAGTCAGACATAGTGGACATTGTATAGTCAGACATTGTGGACATTGTATAGTCAGACATTGTGGACATTGTATAGTCAGACATTGTGGACATTATATAGTCAGATATTGTGGACATTGTATAGTCAGACATTGTGGACATTGTATAGTCAGACATTGTGGACATTGTATAGTCAGACATTGTGGACAATGTATAGTCAGACATTGTGGACATTGTATAGTCAGACATTGTGGACATTGTATAGTCAGATATTGTGGACATTGTATAGTCAGACATTGTGGACAATGTATTGTCAGATATTGTGGACATTGTATAGTCAGACATTGTGGACATTGTATAGTCAGACATTGTGGACAATGTATTGTCAGATATTGTGGACATTGTATAGTCAGACATTGTGGACATTGTATAGTCAGACATTGTACACATTGTATAGTCAGATATTGTGGACAGTGTATAGTCAGACATTGTGGACATTGTATAGTCAGACATTGTGGACAATGTATTGTCAGATATTGTGGACATTGTATAGTCAGACATTGTGGACATTGTATAGTCAGACATTGTGGACATTGTATAGTCAGACATTGTGGACATTGTATAGTCAGACATTGTACACATTGTATAGTCAGATATTGTGGACAGTGTATAGTCAGACATTGTGGACATTGTATAGTCAGACATTGTGGACAGTGCATAGTCAGACATTGTACACATTGTATAGTCAGACATTGTACACATTGTATAGTCAGACATTGTGGACATTGTATTGTCAGACATTGTGGACATTGTATAGTCAGACATTGTGGACATTGTATAGTCAGACATTGTGGACATTGTATAGTCAGACATTGTGGACAGTGCATAGTCAGACATTGTGGACAATGTATAGTCAGACATTGTACACATTGTATAGTCAGACATTGTGGACATTGTATAGTCAGATATTGTGGACATTGTATAGTCAGACATTGTGGACAGTGTATGGTCAGACATAGTGGACATTGTATAGTCAGACATTGTGGACAGTGTACAGTCAGACATTGTGGACAGTGTACAGTCAGACATTGTGGACAGTGCATAGTCAGACATTGTGGACAGTGTACAGTCAGACATTGTGGACATTGTATAGTCAGACATTGTGGACAGTGTATAGTCAGACATTGTGGACATTGCATAGTCAGACATTGTGGACAGTGTATAGTCAGACATTGTGGACAGTGCATAGTCAGACATAGTGGACATTGTATAGTCAGACATTGTGGACAATGTATAGTCAGACATTGTACACATTGTATAGTCAGACATTGTGGACATTGTATAGTCAGATATTGTGGACATTGTATAGTCAGACATTGTGGACATTGTATAGTCAGACATTGTGGACATTGTATAGTCAGACATTGTGGACATTGTATAGTCAGACATTGTGGACATTGTATAGTCAGACATTGTGGACAATGTATTGTCAGATATTGTGGACATTGTATAGTCAGACATTGTGGACATTGTATAG
This sequence comes from Amphiduros pacificus, assembly GCA_949316495.1. NCBI lineage: Eukaryota > Metazoa > Annelida > Polychaeta > Phyllodocida > Hesionidae > Amphiduros > Amphiduros pacificus. Next base: position 16,008,762 of record OX439007.1, on the reverse strand, counting down.
TCAGATATTGTGGACATTGTATAGTCAGACATTGTGGACATTGTATAGTCAGACATTGTGGACAGTGTATGGTCAGACATAGTGGACATTGTATAGTCAGACATTGTGGACAGTGTATAGTCAGACATAGTGGACATTGTATAGTCAGACATTGTGGACAGTGTATGGTCAGACATAGTGGACAGTGTACAGTCAGACATTGTGGACATTGTATAGTCAGACATTGTGGACAGTGCATAGTCAGACATTGTGGACATTGTATAGTCAGACATTGTGGACATTGTATAGTCAGACATTGTGGACGGTGTATAGTCAGACATTGTGGACAGTGCATAGTCAGACATTGTGGACATTGTATAGTCAGACATTGTGGACATTGTATAGTCAGACATTGTGGAGAAATAAGATCAAATGACCATTTTCAGATGTTTTTATACCATGATGATTGTTTTAATGTCCTGAATGTCGTGAACGATGTAACTGTTAATTTCAGCTCTGGACAAGTTGAGATGATACTACAATAAGCTGAATGTCCTTTCTCATTTGGCAAATAACAGCATCCATTCTCATAAAACAAAATATTTCTTCTCATTACCTTTCTTTCTCTATGAAAGAGGGGGTAGAAATCATCTCTAAAAACACATTTGTATTCTATTTCATTTTAATTTTTTGATAAAAAGGGTTCAAATTTAATATAAAATCGCCAATGTAATGGCAGATCTTAAGAACTCTCACCTGACATGAGATATCACAAAGTTCCCACTAGGGGGCGGTGTCACATATTTAATGATCTCCTGATGATCCAAAGTGCAATAACCCTGACACCTTGATTACCCTCTTGAGTAGAGGATTATTGTTGTAGATAATCCCCTGGTGATCTCGGCACTAATCCCATGCTGATGCAGACACTGATCAAATAGTAAACACAAACAAATATAAAAATGATCTGTTTTCTCCACATGTCACATTTCAGGGTGTGTTTATTGCTGATTTCAATGGCTTGGTGATCTGTTTGTTGTCCAGGCAGTGAGCCAAGCCTTATCATGGGAATTTCTCTCTCACTTGTTTTGGTTTTGCATTAAACCTTAGAGTAATATACGGTATATTACTCTAAGATTAAACCAACAAAAACATCGATGATCTCTGTGCAAAAAAACTATGCAAAATTGCTTAGAAATCTCTCTTATTTCAGTCGCAAATTGCGATTGACGTCAATTGCAAAAATCACAGTGAAATGAACGTGTTTGGATGTCCTATCTTGAAGGTGCTGAAGTGTTATTTGATGAGGAACAGTGAAGTGGAATTTGATGGTTGAGGCGCATTGCGTGTGTAAACAATCATTAGCCAATTATGGCCGCATCCCTGGCAGAAACTGACATCTCATATCAGCGATTAGGTGGCAGAAATGTACATCTTGTCCTCGGAAATTGACATTCCTTGTTGATTATCATGTCAATTTCACGCATGTTTACCACGGCCACTCTATGGAACTTCTGGGCATAATTAAAGCAATATTGAATGAGTGGCAGTCAAGTTATGCCTATGTTATCGTTGTGGTATCTGGGGATTGATAAGGGATGCTGAAAGATACTAAGCGTGTGTTATGTTATTATGATACAGAGGCTGGACATATCAACATGTGATGATCATTTCATCTGTTCTCCATCAATATATCATTAGTGTTATCAAATAGATTTAGTTTGAGTTATGTTTGCCTTGCCAACCTCAGTGTCAACTTACTCCATCATATCAATTGTGATGTTTTCAAGTGCAGTGTTTTGGGAATCATTTCTAACGATATCTGCGATTATTCTTTACATATTTATTACCATTTTAACACATATCTGACAGTTCCATGTCAGTTTAAAGTTAACATAACATACATGACAGATCCTAGATTATATATTGAGATTTAAAACAATGCAACATGTACCAAACTTTGGAAATTAAAAGTTAAGTCTATATAGCAATTGTGCTATTATCAAGCCAAATTTAACTGTCTCAACTGAGTTCAATTCTTTCATAGAAATATGCCCTTGCATTGTCAACACTCTTATTAAGAAAGATCATTAATCTGAGAATCCATAGACAACTTGAATGACAATAACACAAAAGACACACACAATATTTTAGAATTGCTCTCTTTGTCTTTGGGGAAATAACATTAAAACTTCACAGGGATGGATAGCGTTGGTTGCAGACAGTTTAGTGGTATTAGGATTCCTCTGTGGCCCTCACCTTACAGGCTTCCAATATGCCACACACACCCAACATACGCACCTTATTATTTTTGTTCAAATCAAATTTTCCAGCTGATCAGTCCCTTCAAATCAGAACGCTCCAGGTAATAATCCAATTAGAGATCTTCCTGATTATTAATGACAGGTGATGCACGATCCGGACACACCTGATTGGCGGCGCTTTGAACTTCCAGACATCAAAGGCAATCAAAAGCGCCGCCTGGATGTGAAGGTCTTCATCAGAGTAGTGTCTGTCTTTTGTCTTTTGCAATTAAGGAGGATTATAATTTAATATTTGACTCATGAGGATTCTCTGTTTTATGATGCATTAATTGCTTGGAAAATGGACTTCAGTGGTCAAGGAGGCCAGCTGTCACACCGGGGAGGTCACTCAACTGGAGTTCTTTATTGTTCATCCAAACTTAACAGACTGAAAATAACCAACAATTATATGTGGAACGTATATCTTTTAAATGTGAAAAACATTTTATCTGGACTAGATGAATATCACCATATAAACAATATATTGCATTCACAATTAAAAAAAACCTTAAAATGAAATGAAATCAAGGACAAATTGATTAGGATAACGTTCTTATTATTATATTACTATAAACGTAGAAATGATTATGTATTTGAAATAGGGGGTTTGGATATAGTAACATAAAGTTGACCACTCATGATGACCAGTGAGTGTCTCTTCAGCCTACTTCAGATGGTGGATGAAATATCAGCCACGCACGTGCATATTCAATCAACTTCTCACACCTGCTCCAGACAGATACATATTGGCATATTTGATGCCTCCATCAAAAGAAGACATGACAAAGGGCGAGAAACCTCAGAGCTCTTGATCACATATTATGGAGTCTTCGGTGGAATGAAACAAAAGACATTGATGAATAGCAAAACGCGTCACCTTTAAATTCACTGGCGTCAGGACGCTTCATGGGACGTTGTCTTTGACGTACACGTGCGGAGATGCAGAAATAGACATGGTGAAATATGTCCACAGGGAATGAACACGCCCCCTAGGAGGCGTCATATGGATATTACACGTGTCCTTGGCTTTGAAATCTACACAGGAGCATGCTCATTTCTTGTCATCTTTACTGAAGTTAAATCTACCACATAATTAAATAGGATTTTTTCATAAAGAGTTGTCTTTGATAGATATGTTATGTCGAGATATTAAACGACATCACATGACTAAGTTATTTCTGAAGTGTCAATTTCCATAACTCAAAGACATTCTTTTAAGAGATATAGTGTATACAAAGTGTGCAAATAAAAGACAAGATTCTTTGATAGAAATTTATGTCTTCATCTTTGTTGAAATTGATTAAGATGGTTGAATGTTCTTTGACCCTGAAACAAAATGGGACATTATTATAAACGGGAATAAAGGAAAATGATTCACGATATGGACTCTGTATGAGGACATATAAGTGTCGGATAAACCTGAATTTATTGGTTAAAGAACATTATATATAATGTAAAATGAATGATTATAACAATTATAAAAAAGATCATTTTGAGCTGACACCAGTTTCTGTTCATAGCACGTAAGAGTAGACCTACTGCAAGCAGGAGTTCAAAAATGACGTAACATGACGTTGACAATTGTCATATCACGTTACCTTCATTGTATCACAACAGATGGAATTAAGTCTATAAAGAGAAGCATTAAGAACTAAGAAATTAGAACGTATGCCAACAAACTAAATTGTTTAAATATCTACCACAGCTAAACCATTTGAATTATGTGTGAATAAGTGCCAACAGTTAAAAGTACATAACAAAAAATGTAGATAAGATTTTAATCTGGGGTTCTATAATAAACAAAATTGTTTTAATAAGTTATTTTAGCGGTATCCTATTTTTAAAACGATCTTTTGAAATGATCCTTTGGAAAAACACTTGAACAAGTTTAAGATGATGGACGCCCAGATTCAATCCAATGTCAAAAGTTCATCATCTGAATCCATACATTCTAATTAGATTGGTTGGAAAATGTAACAAAAGTACAACACGATGTGCTACGTTTGCTCCCGGTACAAAAGGACCTGGGAAGTTAAACATGGCAAACAGTTGTGATAGATCTGGCTTTGATGATCTGAGAATGCATTCTGATAAAGTATTCCCAGCTGGGAACGAAGCACAGAGCAGAATACTTCGAATCTTTGAATAGAAATCAGAGACACATATCCCAGGGAGACAGGTAGTTCTAAAAACACACAAGTCAAAAGGTGAAACCGATTATAAAAATGCAGAAATTAGAGAAAGTCAATGGACACAGTCATCTGTTTTTTGTCATGAACACACGTTCAATAAAACGGAGAGTGTATTGAAGTCCGAAACTGTGTGGAATTGAAATGGATTTGAAAGCGACAAGTGGTATGAACATGGACGGTGAAAAGCTTGTGGCTGGCGGGGAACAATGACGTGTGAGGCCGCGGGTCAGAGGTAGGGCAGCCCCGGGGGCAGGGATCACAGCAAGCCCGCCATGCACGTCCATTGTGGAACCTCCCAAGGTCCTAGACGATCTGACAGACCAAAATATAACCTCCAAAAATATGCACATATTGGTAGCCACGAGTCTGAACCATTAAGCTAAAAAGCCAACGTTAGAAGTGTGGTTTTTTTCTTATTTTGATTTCAAAGGAGTGACAGCCTTTTAGCAGACATTCCTACTCGATTTCTTGCAAATTTCATGTGTATTTCACGCCTGGCTGGGTATGATGGATCTCGTGTCATATATCAGTACCAGAAATCTACATCAGTGATGAGTCTGAGCAACACACAATCGCAAAGCTATCTGCGATCTTTCAACAATTCACTGGTCACTTTGTTGCAATCTACTTGCTTAATTTGATGCAGAGAAATGGCAGTTTCTGTAGAAAGTTGGAATGACCTTTAGCTCCGACTTGTCGCTGAGTTGCCCTTCTCCTGATAGGAGACATCATCTTATCACGGTGGCGGATCTCATTGTCCAGCAAGGTTCCCACGCCTCGGACCGTTACTTACACCCAGGCCAGGACAGGTCATTGTGATGGTCAAAGCCTTGTCTATTTCATATCTGTCATGAGTGCCTGGTCAAAATCTTTTCACCGACGTAATTCAAGCTACAAACACGATGAAGAAAAAATAATAATCAGAGTTAAAATTTATTACTTCCCTAATCCGTATTACTTCCCTAATTATATCACAATGTAAACAAATGTGTTTATGTTTTTTATATAAAATGTATGATGGTATTTATAGAATTTTGTTAATTGTAGATGTTTTTTTATTTGTGTTTTTATCAAGATATTTGATGTAATATGCTTCATATATTATGATATTTAAAGAATTATCTTGGTGGTAGATGTTTTTATGATAAACATTGAGTTCATTGGATTTGTGGTTTCATCAAGATATTTGATGTAATATGTTTTATATATTATGGTGGCAGATGTTTTTGCGGTAAGCATTGATTCCATATATTGGATTTGTATTTTCATCAAGAGGTTTGGGGTTCGTTTCCATCTGGAGTAAATCCTTAAAGGGCCTTTGTTGAAATATGTCCACGCGCAACATGATTTATGACACAAAGACATAAGATGGGCATCATGGGGTTTAATCCCCTATAATCCCCAGATATATATCTCCGCTAATCCCTACTCCAGTACGTGCCCCTCATAAAAATACCCGCCATGGGGCCGTGCAGATGTCACATGACAAGATGGCCGCCTCCCAAACAATACAATGCTACGCTACCAACAAGAGCGTTACCATGGTAAGATGCATTTGGCAAACAATACAATCTTCACCATCCAGTTACCTACAGAACTGCTGTATTACAAAATGCATTTTCCTTTTCCCAAACCAAATGTTGTTGTATATATACTCCCAATTTGTAAGTCCATTCATCATATGTTTCACACATATTTCACATTTAGTCAAATCTAATCATACATGAAATATACACATATGGAATATCACATTTCTGGCGGTTGGTAATAAACTAGCAATATTGTTATTGTAGTAGATAAGACCCGTCTATTCATTTGGGGCGGGGAGGAAGGGGTCAGTGGTTATTTCCTCCCCATCCATGTCAGTTTCCAGGGTTATACCAATAAGAAATGTATATAGAAATAACACAGGTTTCAGTTCATGTAGATTACAACTACACTTCTCAACAAAAAGGCCATTCAGGGTAATTTACACTGGCCAAATGAACCCTATTGAAACCGCTTTAAAATAACAACATTAAGATGTTATTTGCCACAGAAAATTGACAAAGATCATGAGACGACGAAGACCCTACACTGAGGTTGAACTTCAGAAAAAGTTCAAGTGGATATCATACTGAAAAAAGGAATTAAACGTTAATGTTGCTAAACTAGCGACATACTTCTGACATTTCTGTCTCAATATTGATTCAAATGCAGAATGTTGAAGTGCAGATAAACACTGTCCACAAATAAACTCCACCAGAACAGACAGTGATGGAATAAATGAAAGGAAATTGGCATTTTAGAGATAAAGAAATTAATTCAAACTCAGATTTCGCATGGATTACAAGTCTACACATTAAGTTGATAGGAAACATTGAGTTCAAGGAGTGTCTTTAAGACTGTGATTTTAAAGATATCATTGTGATTAAAGATGCATCGGAGATGTATTTCAAAGTCATCAAGATTTGCCACCTACCTTTGATTTCACTGTCCATTTCGCTAAAAGTGGTGTCGGTTTCATCAAGTATTTGTGTTAGGATAGGATGCTCTTTACATTGTTATTAATTTGTAATTGAAATAAATTTGCATCTTTATATGTAGCTTTTCCTGCTGTTTACTATATACACACCATAAGCCATACAGACATCTTGCAGTTCATTGGGTATTAAAAGTAATTATCTTTAAGCTCTCTGACCTATACACACAGTGTTTATGTCTGATCATTGATGTCTCTCTTTTAGAATATAGAGAAATTTTAGATTACTAGATTACTACTCGATTCACGAAGTGCAATCAGGAAAAGAATATGTGACATATGGACATTAAAAAATTGATATTTTAAAACTTTTAACTGATTATCTATGACTTTTCATTTACAGAAAATAACACAGCCACGCGAGTTACCACACTTTCCAGATAACCATCTGTCTGGAGAACCCGTTTCTATGACAACCATTTGGAAAACCGTTTCCAGTGTCTGCAATGAACACCCCATCTAATTTCGGTAACGTAACATACGTGAACGTTACTGGGCATGTTACGTCACTGTGAATGTCATCAAAGAACGTTATGCGTGTGAATTGAAGCACATGTAACAATTGGACAGTTATCCACTATGAGGGTAAACGGTTCACCGTATCAGATACTTTAATCTTGTCTGCCGGTTCAAATATGAAAACCAGTTTTTTTTTCTGTAATGAAATCTTAAATTTTGGGTATTAAAATGTGCTGAATTGTCATAATTATTTTATGGATATAAACTTTATATAGCAGGCCTGAGGAGAAACTCAAAATACCAGAAAAAGTTGAGAATATTTACTTTTCTAAAGTCTAAAATTTCTCTCATTGCACTGGAAAATAAAAAGGTAGAACAGTTGTCATTATTTTTGTTCATCCTGCATTTAGAAACATCAAAGGAGAAACATTTTGTGACCCTGAAATACCTCCTTTGGCCTCCAAACATGATGACATAATGTTACTATGGTAATAGGAAGCAGATGGCATCACGTGGCCATTAATATACATAAGATGTAGATTTCACATCACGTGATGTAACATTTCCGACAGATCTGGCTTGTGTCATGTCCAGGAATTAATGGGACCACACAAATGGAAATTAAATGGTTTTCTGAAGAGTCCAGTTAGATCATCTAAGATCCTTGATCAGCATCAGATAAGCTCTGTGGTTAGTGATCACATGAGAAATTGTGACATTTCCCCTGTGTAATTTCACACTTATGTAACGGTAAATAATTTATAAACCTCCAAAGTACGAGGAGGAACTGAACTGCTCTTTTGATTACTAATGTATAAACTAACTGCAATTTTAAGGATGAAATTTTTTTATTGCAATATTGCAAGTTTATGATATAACATTTTCACTATTTTATAATCTGGAAGTACACGATCCCGGTGATTCATGAAAAGACTATTAAAAAAAAAAAAAAAAAAACATATTCAACAAGATATGCATTTCTTGCGAAAGCCAACATATGAAAAACTCATAATTCATCTGTTTCTGTATTCAATAAAGGGTAATTTTGTAGAAGATATGAGACAGCAATCACTATTTAGTATAAATGATACCTTTGGATGACAGAAATGATAATATGGTTGAAGTTATTTGGATTGAAATTCTGAAGGATTTGTATTGATTTACATGGCCTAGAACCATAATTTGTCTGAGCAACTATCATTGCAATTAATTATGGCCAGAAGCTATGATTTTGGTGTGGCCTTGATGAAGTGTAGGGTCAGACGATACAGTTAGGTCAGACCCAACAATTGCCCCTAACTGTGAAGATGCTGCCCTCTGTTGGGGGGCCCCCATTATCTTGTCTTGTCTATGTGCCGGTATATCACACAAAATCCCTCTTACCACCCCAGGGATTCTCACCTAACACCCCAGGGATTCTACACCACCAAAACAAACCAAACCCCATTTCACTGTAGGAATGTTGGTATATCAAAGAAAATCATTAACCCTCAGTCTTCATGGGTTCTAAATAGACAAACAAATAAGCCTAAATGTGACATCCTGCAGACGTCTGTAATCCCCCTGTCTGGGGGATCTTGTGATCTGATGGAGGAAGGAGAGCAGATATTTCCAATTCTACTATAGTGAGTTAATCCAAGGATGTAAGGGGGTGGTACAGCCGATTATATACACAACATTACCTTCAAGCAGCTTTTCAGAGCAGATAAGATGGATGAAACATATCAGGTGTGTGTGTATAAATCTTGGGTAATTATCTAGGATCTGAGTCAAGAAACAAGACCTGATAAGTCTGACTTTGTGTCCTGCTATCAGGAGATAGACAGCGTCCTGTGTAAACTTTATTGTGATTTTTGCTTGTAGCTTCAGCAGTCTGCTTTGTTTCTTCTGCGCTCATCTCCTGACACTCTCACCAAATTACCCTTCTTAGACAATATTTGCTAGCTGATAACAGAAACTTATTACTTAGCAATGGAATTAAACTATCAGACAAGGCCAAATTTCACTTGCCAAAAAAACCCAATGATTTGATGGTCATACAACTCTTGGGAAGAATAAATGTATACTATCATTTCATTGTGTCACATTGTCTGACACAATTAGCGTCTGAGTAACTTGATCATAATGAGTTGCTCTTAGAATTAATGACCTACAAGTGTTGACTTTGTGAAGTACTGAACCTACCTAATGGAGTAGGTAACGAGGCGGCGTGATCAAAGGAGTAACTCCTAATGAAACTGACATGGTCAAAGTCTGGTTAATGTGACTTAAGTCTAGACTTGATCCCAGTTACCTCATGGTGTGAGTGTTAAATTGTAAGCAAAACTAACACAGTTTTGTCTCTTCACTTGGTCCTTTCACACCAAACGATGTTTGGTGGCTGGTGGCTTGGATTTTGTTGCATCCAAGACATTTTCATCCAAGACATTTTGCCTCAAACCCATTACTCAAGCGTCATTTCACTATTAGCTCCTATCAATTTTGATATCTGAAAACACATTGTTTACTATTGTGATAAACTGTCAATTTTATTTACACTTTGGGATGCGGGTCACAGATATACGCTTCTTCCTTTGTTACTCGTCCTTATCGAATATGATACAATAAGACAGTCAAACAATTCAAAATTCAAATATATATTCCAATTTCAAAAGTGGTGTTGACCAACAAGGCAAGCTGTGACATTGACACACAGTAACAGATGCTGTGTTCCCTTGCACTCATTGCTACAGGAACCCCTATGTGTTCATATCATTACAATATTACTATTCTAACGGCTGTACTTCCTAACCAGGTGGCAGATACCCATCGAGGTATGTTCTGGGCGTGGCCTTGGCATCGTTTGTTCTGCTCCTAACCCATGTCTCTTTCATGCCAACTCGCGGGAGATCTTTGTCCATTTCAAGTGTCCACGCGCCTGCATGTCCGCGATTATACACCAATGTAAAGGTCTCATATAATAAGCAACAATAACCGTTGACTTCAGCAGAGAAATTGCAGCTTGTCAGATGAGGGCATTTGTGGGATAATTATAAGACAAATATATATGCTGCCCAGCTGCCTCTTTAGCTCCTTTCTCCGAGGTCATGAAAGACACACAAAGGTCATATAATCATATTGGCTTGCCCCTATCTTGCCATCTCCAGAATCACGTATAATTTCCTTTAATTTATATTGTATGCTTCCCTCAACAATTTTGAAGACATATTAATGTTCACAGGACGATATTCAACTTACAAAAGAAATCGTTGACCATGTTTATAGCTTGTTCATTATGCTCTCAAAGCTTTTGTCAAATGTGAAATTCCTTCAATTTATAATTTTTTTTAAATACAGTTAAAACAGCAAAGAGTACCTCTCATCACCTTTATCTTTCAAGGTGTGAGTTAAACGTAAAATTATTATGCATTTAAAACAGCACATTCATAGGTGACCTATGATTTTCCACCCTCTCAAAGTTTATTTTAAAACTCTAATTCAGGCTTTGATATATTACAATGGCTTGAAATGTGCGCTGAAAACTTTAACACTTCTTCTGTTTAAAATACAAGCCAATCTGTGCGGTCTGAAATGTGGCAACAAATATAAAGACAAAGCCAATTAAGAAGACCATTAGACTTATAACAACTAATTAGCAATTCTAATACTGTGTAATCTCGGACAGGTGTTTTGCACCAATGCCTTTCCCAGCCGTTAGATTTGAATTTTTGAATTAAGCGCCGTGAGAGACAGTCAAGTTTTCCTAATGGCGTGTCCAAAAAACCCTTCACATTCTCACTTTAATAAAAATCGCATTTAATTAAATTTAATTATCAGAAATGAAATATGTTGAGGATGATACATATTTCATGGAGCTAAGAATCTTTTTTTAGGGGGGGGGGGAGCGAATTTAGATCTGATTACATTTTATATAGTGTCTGTCAGAAACAAACAATAAAAAAAAATACCCAAGATTTAGTTTTTTATAACTTTATATTGCGGATATACAGTCATTGCAAATCAACTTGATGAAAAATTAAAGGATATAAATTTTCAGGACAATGGACAATTTTATTCTAAAACATTCCTCAATTTTAAATTTCAAAACGGGATACGCCAATGAAGAGCCCAGTGTCTGAATACCTCGAGCGATCATGTGGAACGACTGGTCACGCTTGACAGTTTGTAGATTTTGCCCAGGCATTTGATGCTACAGGATCAACAATAGAGTCTGGTGTGTCGGAATTTGTTCAGCCAAGCTAATAAAATGCCACCAGCTTTTACTTTTTTTGTCCCATGTCTCTAGCGGAATTTGTTAGCAGGTAATTACATAGGGGGTTTATACAATATTGATATATGATATATGAATACCCACTTTTCTTTTTATTATGTTCCTGGAATTTGAGTTATTTCATAATTTTCTAAATTAGCTTGATGGAAGCGTGGCATCATTGTGTAGGAGAATGCTCAAATTCCAGTGTTCACATGGGGGATGAATTCCACCATTTATGATAAGGATACAACGCTCTGGAAGTTGACAGCATTTTTGGCATCCCTATACACAAGCCATGCACATCCATTCTAAATATTTCATTTCCTTTTAGAGAGAATTTGATATTGTGGAAGATGCGGCATTGTATGTTCTCGTCTGCAGATGGTGGTTTTGACCGTTTATAAAGGCCATTACAGTTGAATCAAAGACAAAAGAATTTAAAATCTGCGGAGCTTGCCATCGATTCTCATAATGATGGTTTTCCAGATTCCAAAAAGACATTGAAAACAATGAAATTCCCACCAAGATTTATCTGATCAAAGAATCTTGTAAATATCACATGATTATCACCGTTGTTCTTTTGATTTTATCTTGTTTCTGTGATAAACCATAAAATAAACAGCCGCAAACATAAAAAGAATCTACACCTTTTAGGATTTTCTAAATGGGACATGCATTTTGAAAAACAAAATCAACAAAATGTTTTTGTTTGTTTTTCCTTTTGTTCATTGGGCATGCACATAGAAGCAAATAATCCACTCCAAAATCCATGAAGCATTTGACATGTACTATTTAAAAAAACTATTTACTTTCTGTCTTATCACCAAGGGTTTTCCGTCCAGAATCCTGTATAACAACATTGACCACACATTGGCCATGAGGGTTTGATAAGAAATATTGACTCAACAGTGATTCCCAGAACCAGAACAAATATTGTTATCACTATTTCATTCCATGATAAAATTGATTTGTATACAGACAATAACGTTCATTTATTGTTTTTCTTTGTTATTTGCATGTCATTTGGTGTTAGAGGTTCAGGTATTTGAACCCATCATCCCCCCAATATTTACACATGTTTCACTTTTCCACCTGTCCACACATGCGTTTATTTACCTATCACAGTTATATACCCACCAAGAACAAAACCTGGGTCAACAAATGAGAAACAAAAGAGCAGTCATAGGTTAATTGCAAATAACTGAAATGATGCTTACAGGCCCTTGGAAGGTTGTCGAAAATGACCTTCCGCCAAGAAGGTCACACCTAAAGGGCACATTAAGACTCGTCGACAAATCCCCAATTGTTCTTGGATTTACTTGAGATTGTATTGATATTGTCATACGTATAATGACTGCACTTTTGCTAAAGACAATATTATGTATTTGCCATAAAGTGCATTTTGAAAAACACATTTTAAGATATTGTTCCTATTTTCCACAATATAATGTTTTGCCAAAAAAGTGCACTTTGAATTGATACAGTTCTTACTATCTACGTATATGGAATACCCTTCTTGCCAAAGACAATACTGTGCTTTGCTATAAAGTACATTTTTTAAATATTGTTCCGATTTTCCTCAATATTATGCTTTTGCCAAAAAAAGTACACTTTGGAACAATTTAGACAGAGTTCCTATTTTCTTTCACAAATCAGGAAGAGATACATCCACAAGGTAAATCCTGGCTTGGGACCCTTGAGGGTGTCAACTCGCTAGGTGGTCAACATCTCTCAGCCGCGAGGATGGCACCCTCCATTAGACAAGAAATAGACCCCCTGATGACTTCAGGAGCGAAAGTGACAATAGGGAAAGGCGATAGGTGTCTCTCTCATGCCGTCCCACAAGCTTGACTAATGTCAAAATTACTACTTGGTGTTGCTTTCTTTCCTCCTCCCAACAACGCCTGAAGGCGATGGAAAGCTTTGAGATTGAAATAATTGTGATTATAGAGAGGGACAAGAAGAAAGTGAGCTGGGGTGAGCAAAGAGCGGGCAACAAGGATGACACCAATGGGGGAGGTCTGTGGGTCTTTATCATCGTCATAGTATCTCTCTGGAAGGTGAAGATTCCATAGTTCTCTCTTAATTGAAGATCTGTGATAAGTCAGTGCCAAACACTGCAAGAAAATGTGACTTGGCTGCCCTTCCTTTGTTCGCTAAATAGGATGAATCTATGTGCAGATTGTAGTGGGAGATATTGCTAATGAAGGAGGGGCTCTGGACACCCCAGAGTCTGCTTCAGCTATACCCAGTGTTCTTCCCATACTATGCGTCAGACCTATTCAATACTTGTGGCAGCTACAAATGGAATACTTTTTATATGTTTGTAAACGTAGAAATATGATATCCCTGGGATCTCAGCTCTATGTTTTTATTGAGTAGCCATTATATATAAAAGATAAGACGTCTTGGGTCCATAAAATAATTATAGATTAAATTTAAAACAGAACAGTCTAGTTTATAATAAGGGAATCAAAAGACAGAGCAGTTCTATTTTTTAAAGGATGCTGCTGTAGATGCTGTTGTAGAATGCACAATGTTTTGAAGAATATAAGTTATTAGCATTGACAGGGCATGAGTTCTGTGAATGTGAAATAGTAATAAACACGCGCTTAAGAAGTAAAATTATTTCATATTAAACATGGTGGCCAAATACAAATAGAAATTCCAGAGATTTTACTTAATTGATTTTCTACAACTTGAAGCATCATTTGGGAGGCAATTGGGCATTTTTCTAAAAAACCACTCGTAGCCCGAGGTATGCATAGTTCACACATCTGTGTGAAATGCTGGAAATTCATGAGTGGGGTGGTCACTGTATAATCGCCTGGCATAAGAGGTGTTAAAGTGTATGAGAGGGGTGAAAACAAGTGATCTACATAGCTGATCACCTTTTATTATCACCCACCAAAGGCATGTCAGCCATTGTTATCACCCAACCACCAGGGGGCGACCTGCACTATCTGCTGCTTGTTACGCCCTCTTGAGGCGTCTGAGGACATTGCGCTTGTAGCCGGAGATCTAATAAAGACCTTCTCCATTGTGAAGTATTAGCTTTCATCTTTGTAAGTGTCTCAGTAATCTCTTATCATATGTATTGAAAAATCAAATAAATCACCGACCATTAGAGTCGGGGAAAACACAATTTAAAATCCACAAAAAGAATTCCCGCTCATGTGATTGCTGAATGAGGTAATGCAACAATCTTGTTATTTATGTTTTATGGAGTGGCGCCAGGTACCACAATAACTGAAAAAAAGTACACTTCCAAATAGGATATTTAATACAAGTTTGATCTTTTTGATCTATAGACAAGTTGGTGCGCTTGCAATCCCTCCCCCAAGGCCTAGGGTTCAAATAAATTAGATACTGAATTTTTGTATTCATGAAAGGGTACCTCGGGTTTACTTCATATTTGTCGCTTTGTAAATAATAAATATTTTGTATTTGGTGTAGATTGGCTGTCTTTGGGCGGCCTAAGGTCACAGCAAATAATGTTCCCATTTATATGAAAAAAAGAACATATTTTCTCTTGGTTGCCTTTTGTTTGATTATTTCAATACTCTCCTGGGCTGAGTGAGAATTCATCCAAAAGCTAAAAGATTTTTTTCTTCTTCCTCGGTACAATGATATTAAAAAATGTGATTGATATTGTTTGACTGCATGTGTATTGTGTTGTTCTAATCCTTTGATTTGTAGAACAGGTGGTCACTTAATGTAACACCCTGTTTTAAATTACTTTTTGCATAAAGCAAGGTATTTCAACAGTTTACACTGTTTGAATTCTGTAATGCCAGATAAGAAAACTGTAAACAAGAAACATACCATATGCCCCAATAATCTGGATTTTTTTCTAAGCACAAAAGGATAATGTTTAAAAATTTTCGATTGATGTCTTAAATCTGTGTGCATTCCCTTTTCTCGGAAATTGACATAACGGTTAAACGTTTGGCATTTAGGGCATTTGGTCGAAGACGAGGCTAATAGAACGGCGTCCATTTCGCGTCTGTGCACATTTCATGCAGATTATGTACATTTCACAAGCTTTACGGTCAATCCTTAATGCTGTTTTCCAACACTTTGGCGTGTTTTATGTTCCGGAAACAAACATAAATTAGCTAGATTTCGGGTTTTGTTGGTGTTTCAGAGGAAACACCACACAGATGTGTATTTTGTAATCGAGCAAAATTGGCAAACCGCAAGCGTCTCGACAGATAAAACAGACACAGTCATGAGTATCTTTCTATGATTGTTGAATTTAAGTTGTGTAAAGTTATTTTATTATGGCACGTATCACAGTTTACGACTAGGTATTCAAGTATCCGATTGAAGTAAGTCTGTTTTTATATCCACCTAAAAGTAATTGCCAAAACTGTAAAAAATCAATTACTTTTTTTCCCAGATACATGTGCTAAAGAACGAAATGTTGCCAAAATGTTTCTTTTTATATTTTGTCGTGATAATGAAAATCAAATTTGTTACTGTTTTGCTCACAGACAGGCTAATTAAAGTAAATAAAATATTACAATAGCGATACCCTGCCATTTTGTTGAGTTGATGTGAACAACATGTCGTCTGCTTCATTTGCCTTCAATGTCCCATGAAATTTAATTTATCCCACAGAATGCCCACTGATAATATATCAACATTTTAATAAGATAAATGTATAGAGTAAACATCTCCAAATATGATCCCACTATAAAGACGAATAACTTTATTATAAAAAAGCATTAAGAATAAAATTAATCCTGGAAAATAGCATTGATCAGAATTAATATCAAAAGACACCAACAAGAGCAAAACTAGTTTAATATAGCTTTAATAAAACCCTGATCTCTAGAGGAAGGGAAACCGCAATGTAATGATATATGAATGTGCAAATATACAAGTTCAACCATAGTCTATAGCCGTTTATCAGTGTTGTCATGTTTACTGGAATAAAGATCAAACATACTCAGCGAACATTGGAAAGAATTATTAGATCTATTGAGGTAAATCTCTGTGTAATGCGATCAGAGATTGTCCCTCAAATCGCCCAAACCCTTAACATAGGGGCCCAGCATCTTTGAAGTCATACAAAGCTGAAATCTCCAGACTTAGAGACACCAGATTTCTTACAAAAGACACCGTCATCTTTTGAGCAAATACAGACATTTTTGTGATTTATGTCTTTTTATTATATTTTATCTATTGAACTGATCAAAATCCCCAGTTAAAGATTTCACAGTCTTGTGATTTCATTCAGTCTGTGGTACTAGTGTCTTCTCGTCTCTTGTTCATTTCAGATGCCCATTTCTGGTAACGCGTATAGACCGGAGAAGCCCAGCAAGGCGTCTATATACAATGCACGCACGTGAAGCAGGCCTCCACATGGATGTGAACCTATGACCTTGCTATTTTCAGACCATATTTACAGCCAATAATGTCTGCTGTCTTTTGTGCAGTCTCATTTATTGTGTTGTTGTGAACAATGAGACATTTCACGGGGGGCTGCTTTAACCCCTTGATTCAGTCATATGGATCGCTTCCCCCCATCTCCATCCAGCTACAAGATGCCATCCCTTAAAGCTTTGCTTCTTCTCTGTACCCTTTGCAGGACACATTTTAAAGATTCCTTTGGACAGACATATTTTCATTTATTTATGAGTGGTATTTGGATTTTTTTCCTTTGAACCGAATCAAAAAGAATTCATTTTAAAAACCTAGTATTTGTGTTAAGGTAATGGACTTAGCAAAAATGTCCAGTCAACTTTCAGGTAGAAATTGCTAATCCCTTTTAAAATTCAATTAGATGCCTAATGTAGTTTATGGGAGGGGGGAGGGTCAGAATGTCCAGTCGTGGGAAAGAAACCTTTGACCGACGTTACATTCAAATGTCAAAAGTAACTGTACTTTGTAAGGAGACAAAACAACACCATGACAAATGGGAAGCAAGATTTCTATCTACCCTCCTTTATTAGCCGTCTCAGAAAGGGTCTGAGATAAAATCTGCATATGAAGTACACATAAAGATTCTGTCATACAGTTCTGGGTTATATTTGAGACTCTCATTGTGATCTCCTCAAATATTTCCAGACATTCACTTCAGAAAACAAAAATGACATAAGATTCTTTGATAAGTTTATCATCTTTATTAGGTAATTGGAACGTCGTGAAAAAAACACATAAATCTTTCAGCTATACCAGATCAAATGATAGTAATTTCACTGAGATAATTTGCACTTTTATCAAATAGCATATTGGTAACAGATCGGTAGTTGGACTTAGTAGCTATTTAGAAAATGTCTCATTTTACATACACCAAAAACAAATTGTCTTCACTTCTTTGTTGTGATCATTCATAAAAAGTTCCACCAAACTGCCAAACCATTGAGTCAGAATGTAGGCATCAGTTTTGTGGTTTCTGGCTGCCCCCACAGGAATGATACCGTGAAGCCAAATATTAGGTGATCCCCAAAGGTGCAGTTGACACATGGTGACAGACTGTGACTAGATCCCTAGGAACTATTACATAATTCAGCACTAAATTAACCAATTGCTTTGGCTGCTTAATTACTCACAGAGTTCGTTTTTAAACAGAATGTGTGAGGGACTGTGGGGTGTTAAGGTTCCATATGTCTGCATTATGAGAGGGGTGTGATGTTTGGACAAGGTTCTGTGAGGCTGTCACCCCCAGTAATAGGTGATATAACCGGCAGGTGATGAGGCCATCATGTGGTCACTTTCACCAGGTAATAGATTCCATGCGATGACCAACTTAATACACACAAAGGAGCTAAGTTGCACTATCTTACAACAAGCAAAACCTGCATGCCCAATTCTCTATGTTAAATGATATAATTTATCAAAAATGTCAAAATTAAATCAAAACACGAATGCATAAAAAGGTTACATTTATATAGCGATGATATCCAGACAATGTCTGTTCTTAGAGCTTGAAAATGACTGGTTGTGATTGGAAACGGGAATCCCGGACTCAAGGCGAATACATTACCAAATGAGCTATTTCAGCCAATAAATAGATTTAATTTGTCACATCAAATTTTCAAAATGGTGTTTAGTTTAAAAAAGATCCATGTAACTGTGAATGGTAAATGCCGCTTATTAATAAAACCTAAGATATATTGCTCCAAGCTAAAACAAAGAAATATCCTTATGTATTCCTGCTGAAACTAATAACAATCCTCCTTGGTATGTTTTATCTGTGAATTTAAGCTAATAATATCTTGTATAGTCATGACACACATTTATTGGCCATTGAAGGTCATTTTGCAAACATCGTGACAAATATTATTGTGGAGGAGTAAACATAGAATGGTGATAATAGATCATAACAGGAAGTGAAGCTGGAAATAGACACATGTCATAATCAAACACACCCTGTATGGATATCCTGTCACATTGGGTAAACACCTTGTAGAAACCTTGGTCCCATGCATAATTTATTTGTCTGGTCACACATTGTGGTGAGGATGTCTGGATCTCACCCCAGCTGGATGTTTTGAAATAAATCAAATTGGAAACCACTTCCTGTCTCATTTCCTGATGTAGATTATCATGTCAATCATTTCTGAAAAGAACATGAATATATATGTATATATCATATGTACAAATATGATTATTTTCTGTTTAAACCAATTTTTATATATTTCAATCCAGTGAGATAAAGTGAAGAAATTCAGTTTCATCAAAGGGCCATCAGAAACAATACAATGTAATTTGAGGAGAACTTATGAGAACATCCAATGATATTTTGATGATCATATTGACTGAAGAATATCTCTTCTAGGTAATTATGTAAAATGTAGCATATTGTGTAGGGCGTGAGATAAGGCTTTCACATGTAAATAAAAATAAGAAATTTTGATCAAAATGATACGATTCATGGCTGGGGAGGGAGGAGGGGGGTCATGCCGTATTTGGAGGGTTGAGGGTGTTTATCATGGGGTGTATATGGTACATTAGCTCTGTACCTCCCCTGTTTACACTGTCCATTTCTTATCTCTACCTAAATAAATCACTCTCTACAAATTGCAGATCAGATGATAGAGGTGATTATCAGAACAGCATTAGAAGATAATAAAATGGACATTTTCTACCAAACTCTCTACTCTGTTGATCGAGTAAAGTGATGCACATATAATTCTATGACAAATCAGGAGATATATAGATTTAAACCTTGTCATTCACATCATAATAAAAAACGTATGAGTTACATATTTGAAATTTCATACACACTAAACTGACATAGAAAATCAATTTAACAGATAAAGAAACACTTTTTTCCCACAGTATTGTAGCCCTGAGATGGACAGTTGTGATGGACATGGTCAGAGGGGAATGAAAGCTACACTGTATGGGTCTGCCAAACGTGAAACACATCTTGGCATTAATAGAAATGGACACAAGAGTTGCAGACCTGTGGACACTACACAAAGGAAAACATACAGAGGGACTTCTATTGTAGACGACACCCTAAACCAAAGCCTGGTCAA
Source organism: Amphiduros pacificus (assembly GCA_949316495.1). Classification (NCBI taxonomy): domain Eukaryota; kingdom Metazoa; phylum Annelida; class Polychaeta; order Phyllodocida; family Hesionidae; genus Amphiduros; species Amphiduros pacificus. The sequence continues at coordinate 15,988,561 of OX439007.1, read as the reverse complement.
ATGACAGCAAGACAGGTCAAGGCAGAGAATAGATATGACACCTTGACCACTTCAAGACGGGATCCACTATAAAGTGTACAATATATTTACTGCCAAGTGTAGCGCCCTGGGCTCATAAGAATATTGGCCACAGTATGCACAGTGTTTACAGGGGCAATTCCCATACCTTGGACATGCTTATGTAAGCAAATCACCTTATCAATCCACTTCATATCAGCTGTAGGGCACAAATGTGTCATTATGAAATCTACGTTTACGCCATGTAAAATGGCTACTCAAACAGGCGATGAAATTATTGTAACGGGGTTATTAACAGACCCCCGCTTTGAAGAAATTCGTCAAGAGCTATTGTTAATTTGCTAAAAATGGCAAATTTTGATCTTTATCTCCAAAGGTTAATGAACCACACGCTTTCAACTGCGCAGATGACCTTGCGATAAATGGAGGATGAATATATGATTTACGTGAGACTTAACCTGTAGTATTTTCATGTTTATTATTCTAATATAAAGAATTCTAAATTAAAAACAAACAATTTTTCGAACCACAAATCTAAAGTACATAATTGATAATATTATTTTATTGTATCACGAGACAAAATTCGGATTTTCATAATGCAGTTAGGAATAAAATATGTGTGCAATAGGTCATTGAGATGTAACATCAGGGGCGGAGTGTGTTTCATGCCAGGGCCCCCTGTTGGCAATGTGTGTATAACTCTTCCCAGGCGCAGAACTGGAACCCACCTTGCTGTCAAATAAACCCAAGAAATAATGACACTTGAGGCAGACTTCAGTGGTCATAATTACTTCTTGTTTCGCAACACCAGTGTCAGTTTTCAAGGAAGACTGAAAGCGTAAACTGCCCAAGGATTGGAACACATCCATGGTTAGTTGATTCCATATTGTTACAAGCGGCCCCCAGTGGTAACCGCCCTAGCAGACCACCATGGAAGCGGTGTCTGTTATCCGGGACCTTTCTGACCCACAATATCTCCCCTTACCAGTAAACTACAAAGTGAGATCCAGTGTTCACACCAAAATATGCATTTCACTACACATAAACGTGGTTGAAATGTATATCATCAAGAAACAATCTCCATTGTGATGCAGCCTGCCATCAAATATGTTTTATTCTGCCATACGTGATTTTGGAGAAGCTCTTGTTGGAGCTATTGGCAATTCCCTGAGAGGAATCATCACCTCATGAGAAAGTTACCTATATCAAAGTTCAAAGATGTTGAACTCACAGTGTGTCACCCTCTTTTATGGCCCCTTATTTACCCTGTATAATCTTCTTGGTGCTTACTGACGCTTGTGAGCCTAATCATAGCCCTCTCTCATTCAGGACCACCAGAGGAGGCTGCTTTGACATGGGAAATCTTCAAATAACAGGCCATTGCTTTTCTCAGAAAAAAAACTTAAAATATATATGTACATACTCTGGGCTTTTTTTTGCATCTGTATATTTAAGGCATTTGTGCATTCAATCATATCAATATATAATATTTATAACATTTTCCCAAAGGTTTGAAGATCCCTATGGTGATATATTGAGGTAATATTTGTCAAGCAGACATGAGTGAGGTAACCGTGCAGAAATTTGAGAGAGTTCTGTCAAGTGGCACTATTATTGTTGTCAAATCAAATATACTGAAGCTATTGTGTGGCTGGCTGTGCTTCAGGCTCCAGTGTCCGCTTAATACACAAAATACGCCAGAACACATAGTATTACATCTGCTAATGTCAAATCCTTGTCTATAAGGAGCCATCCTTATACCCCAGAGAAAGAAGTCATAGTCTGAAGTCATATTATTTCATAGTCATATTATTTCATAGTCTAAAGTCATATTATTTCATCCCAATGGAGGGGTTGTATTCTATTCAGTGTCTCGAAAACCAAGTCTATATCGTTAAAATTGCATCCTAATGTCACAATATAATGTCACATCCTAATGTCACATCCTAATGTCACATCATGAAGTCACATCTTCATGTCACAACATGACGTCACATTTTAATGTCAAATTGTAACGTCATATTTTAATGTCACATCATTAAGTCACATCTTATTGTCACCTTGAAATCACACCTTGATGTCACATTATGACGTCACATCCTAATGTCACACCACTAATGTCACATTCTAATGCCCAGGTTACATCTTAAAACGCAAGTCAAACCTTATTGCCAGAAAGATAAAACATATTTAACTAAAAGTTTGAATTTTTGCCTTAACGACCTGTTCAACATATTTGGTATATATCTGGTCAGATAAAAGCCAAACACCCATCAGACATAATGCCCTCTTCCTTTCAAAGAGTATCCGTGGACCTTGACTGAGCTTCAGCCTCCTTCTTTATGGACACTCACAGCATTAAAAGTTTCATAAAGGATGTTAACAGTCAGCCGTGGATTTTTCTTTTGTATTATGACTAAGACACAAAACCACGACCGATTATATCCAAATATATTTGTGGTGCACTGATTTGGTTAGACTTCGTCCTAAATAAGTGCATAGTTTCTGTCATTAAAAGGCCATCAGATAAACTCTTTTTAAGGTGATAATACGTAGGGTGAAGAATGTCAATTTAGAAGAAGCAGAATAAGAAATTTTTATTGAGATTATTTTTTTCTGGATATTGCACTATGGGTCAAATATGATCTAGAAGTACTTAACCATTGACCTATCAGAAAGTGGTAAAAGTAATTATGCTGACTATATCCTAATCTAAGAGCAACAAAGAGGGATTCCCTCTGTTTTAGTATCAATAAATAAGTACTTGCCTCAATTTGACAGATGTAAAATTGCAGATATATGCATTTCTGACCGAGCTGCTCAACACAAAAAACCTCCTAATCCTTTGTTATGGGTGTCATAAATTCCGGAAAGACATAGGGCGATGTTAGGGGTTTGACATGGACGATGTTGGGGGTTTATTGCATAGATACAGCATTGCTATCTTGCTTCTTCTCACAGCTGCAATGCTGCAAACATACTCTTCGGATGTAATGACATTTGTATGTACATTACTGTGTCAATTTCTGAGTGTTCATCATGGCGTCGCCCCGCCTGTTTGCATGACAACCTCAAGTTTCCATGCCAACCAGGCTCCATTTCAAAATGACATTGACAAGATGGTGAGTCGCAAGCGTCCATATGTCAAAAAGACAGCCCGGTATTCGCATTTTTCTAAAGAACACACATAAAGAATTCGACATAAATGATTAAAGCTTTACTTGTTGGATATAATTATGACAATTGTGTAAATGAGATACGTTTCTGGGTAAACATGTGTTGTGCCATATGGGTGGTGCATTTCAATGGCTTTCGTTGTTCTGTTGTCAATTTCAAGTATGTGTAATGTACACAGTTTGGACACAGATATCTTTGCAGCTGACACGTTTACAAGTGTCCCAGAATTCATTATGTCTTCTCCGAAACACGCCCATACAATTACAACGGTATCGAAACCTCTCCCCATTTGAATAGTTCGACACAGTTCTTTTTAAACAACATCACTCAAACAAAACCAAATCTTGGCCAGATAGATTTTTTGAATAGAACAATTTGACATATTGTACATAACTGATTTATTACTAACTTGTGTATTATTCCATCCTATAGAGTTTTTGTTAAGTTCATGATTTATTTCAAAGCTCCAAATAAATACATTCATACCCCAGTTCCTTCTTCAATATTTTTTATCTTTGCATTCTTTTCTGTTGAGTTTATCCCGGTTCAAAACCATCTTTTTGACATCTGACGGCAGATTTATATTTCTATGCCTATTTAACCCACATATATAAATATATCGTTATCTCAGGTTCGGGTTAACTGGTACTGCATCAGTGAAAGTCAAGGGCAATGCTAATTTTTTTGTCTCAATCTTCACAAATAAAGTACAAAACCTCTCCTAACAGGACACGAATCCCTTATCAAACAGATAGTCTCTGTCTTTTGATGAAAAAATAAATAAATAAATAAAAAATGAATAAATGAATAACCCCAGAAAAACAAAACAATTTGTTCATTATATGTGGCACGTGAATACAATCATGTAACAGTTCTAGAATAACAGGTTAACCCACTGCCCTCATTAAATGATACAATCTGCATAGGAAATAAGATGTATGCACCATGATGAGTTAATAAAAACATCCAATGCACTCAAGCACCTGTTCAAGTGTTTGGCTATGTCATGTCACAAGAATGTGTTATTCTTACCACAGGCACTAGAGAAATAACAATATAAATAATTTACTGTAAACATCATTATCATCGTCATTTGCGATACTTAATGAATGTTTTGAGTATTTGTTGATGAATTTCATTATGTGTTTTCTTTAGGTTCAATTCTGGAGTCTTTTTTATTTCTCTCTACTATTATGCATTCATCAGATGGGCAACATGAGTCACTAATTTACAAAAGAAATTCAAGGAAAAAAACAGTATTTTTTTCTGTTAAATGACACAAAAGTGTTTTTGGCCTACATATTGTAGGAATGTGAAAAGAGACTGGGTTGCATAACTGCCACTAGAGGACAGTGGTGCTTAGCTTAAGAGACATGCTTCTTGTTTCATCAACAAGAAGAGTATATTTAAGTATGTTGCACTATTGACGTTACCAAATGACATCAGGAAACATGCATTATTCAAATCCTAAATTTCTGTCCCATGTGAAATCATGGCACAGTAAATATGATATTGATAAACATGAGGCAAGTTGTTAGTTGCAAGTAACTCATTTTAATAAGTGTTTGTGGTGATTCCATGAACAGAAAATTTCAGTCTTGTAGTTTAAAAATGCAATTATCGTGATGTTAAACATTTAATTGATTCATCTCTTCATGAATCTTATTTATAAAGTTGTTCACACCACTGATCGACATATAGATGTATCATATTAAATTTAATTCATCCAATTTAATATTGCAAATGATTGATATCATCTTGTAGCAGACAGTCAAAATTTCCAGTGAGAATATTTTAAATTAAACACATTCCTAAACATGCACCTTGCTCATGCATGTTAATTATCATTTCAGAGATTTAAAACCATCCTTCCATTCCTGAAAAGAAATGCATGTTCATCTTCAAGTATTTCTCACATTTGTCAAACAGTTTAAAAAGTTAATAATAGGTTTCAAGCAGAGCTGCCAATCCTTTGTTGACACATTCATAGAGTAATTTGTTGACAGCACGAAACCACCTTCATCCATGTTAATTCACACAGCTCAAGGTGTGAACTCTTGAGGATATATGCACAATACCCAACGGTCCCAACTTGCTCATGTCTGCGTGATCAATCCAAATCAAATTCACTTGCCCATAAAATGTCTCATGATCCATGTTCATTAAATCACATACACTGACAAGGGAACATCATATTATTGGCAGTTGGTACTGTTAAGGGGTGGATTTCAGGTGAGAACTCTGTCCCACCTGTCCTGCCTGACTGACCCATCCTGCCCCAGCCTTTGTGCTCTCTACATGAAATCTTCATGAAATACATGAAATGGTACGTTTGTATCATATCGCTCCAGGCCCTTGTCACCTCCTAAGTGTACCTGTCATTATATATTACTTAGCCTTTGTGATTTATCACATTATTGATAGTGATTTATCACGTTATTCAAAAAATATTATTCACCACACAAACAGATCTTAATATCTCCATTCCCATAATATCCAATGTGTTTATCTTTTAAAACAATCTGGCAGACCTTTTTTCAGTTTAAACTCATTTTAAAAGTAAAGTGTCACAAAAGTAGTTACAGAATGAATTTCATATTATATTATTTCTTACCTTGAATGACTTAAGGTTGACAGGAGCATCAAGTATATGGACACATCAACTATAATGATTTGAATTCATATCTCTAACAATTCATTGTGACAATGATAAGCCCCAAAAAGCACAAATATTAGGGATTTTTTTTAAATATGAAAGCTATCATAAAGGTAATAACACAGACGATCTTTTTCACATTGCATGCTGTTCTAAAAATCCCTCTTATCTTATGACATGATCTATCTTATTTGAGGAAATGGGATGATGGATGGAAGTGCTCCTATGGAAATAAATATCTGCACCTTCTATAGATTGTGCATTAAATGTGGGAAGGTGCTTTTGTTATACAAAGGTGGCATGATTTGAAACAGGTATGGCACGTTACACCATCACAAAGGTATCAAGATTTTATCTGCTTGCCATCATTATTAGGTGTGTATGTTTAGCATAACATCATGATAACCTGAAAGGAAAACGTCAAGGTTATGGGTAGCATAAAGTATGTAAGGTTCAACCATGGGAATGTTTAGGAGAACAACCCCAAACTCTCTGACATATTGTACAATAATATACGTTTTCTCTCATTTCTTCTCTACTGTTTATTAACTTATTATATTTGTGTTAGCGATTCTATATCATGGTTGTGGTGATAGAGAACAGCATAATCCATATAAATGGGTCTGATATTTTGTAGTTATCAGCATAATTCAACAATAACACCAATTCATTTTATTATACATCTTTGCAAATGATGTGAGTCAAGATTATTGTACTTTTTTATTTTAGATATTATTTAACAGTCAACTTCCTGCAAAAGACAGGGTGGCAATTTTCATGCCTCCTCATACTTTTAGCCTCTTCTGGTCTCAGACACCACCTTTATCTTGTCAGTCAAATTTGAAGGCCTCTATTCTGATAAGCTAATGAAGGTGCTTTATATCAAAATAAAACAAGATAATACATCCAAGGGTTTCTTAAATGATGTTTTGGAGAGTCAAGAAAGTCTCTCCAGAAACTTAAAATTCTCACTCAAATGAAAATCTACCCAAATGTTATATTAATTGATCCAATTAGATATTTTCGGAGCAGACTGACAATTTATTCAATATGATAACTTGACCAACAGACAATTCAGCATAATGTTTTGTATTACTGCTTGATTTACGAGCTGAATTACTCTACACCAATTTAAACACAATAAAGCCCAGCACTATGTGAGATTGGGTGCTCTTGTAGACAGTGATGGGTACGACTCGGGACAGTTGTGATTTACACTTGATGTCCACATAATGTCCAGGGCAGCGGGTTTGTAGATATTCATAAGGTATTTGTTGTGCCTCAAATTGAGAGGCTATTGACAAGAAAAGGGCAGGTCAGTTTGGATCTGTTGACCTCTGCGTGCCAAACTGACTCCTACCTGCTACTTTGAAGGATCACATATGACAGTTATTGTGCCCCAGGCCTGCTCCAGGTTGGACACATATAATGGAATAGGTGGCATCATTGACAGCTTCCATTCGCCACACCACACTCTGTCAACAGCCTCTTGTAAATCAACAAACCACATTATCCATGCAGGCTAATGCTTCTCTTTCACTCATGGCCCCAGTTATGCCCAGCATCACCCACTGGCTATAACTAAGGAGCCAGCAAACATTGGGCATGACCTCCTTTTTGGCATCTAAGCCATCAATGATTAATGGATAGTTGTGTGAATATAGAGATAAGTGCCAAAACAAGATAGTATAATAAATTTAGAAATCTTTTATTTTTGCTTTTATACTTTTTTTATATCGATTACTGGAAGATTAAGTACATAGAAATGAATGTTGCAATGAAGTCATAACGGTTTAGCTTTTCATCTATTTATCATGTTCATGTTGAAACACAAAGGTCAGATAAAGACTTAAATGTAAATATTAACCTGTCATGTACAAAAGGCTCTCAATGCATACGTTCTGTTTGTTGCAAATTTTATTCTTTTTTGTTAATATTACTACGTAATGAGCAATATTTTGGATTTGCTTTTTGCCCTAATATAGTACTGACTTTAACTGGTATCTATTTTTTTACTGTGCCTTATCGTCCACTTGTGTGATATTACAGCAAGGGAACATATTTGATCTCTTCTCTACAAAGAACAAATTTGATAATGACTCCTATTTTATTCAGCAGTGCTTTGTGCTTGTAACACGAGTCATGTGTTTGCCATTCTTCTTACTTGGCTAAAATGTTGTCCCTCCTCCACTCAACATCAACTACATTAGCTAAATCTGGTCCTCTCATTTTACAGCCCAGCTCCTTACAACAACCCGTGGTCAGTTGCTGATGTGTGCTTTGTAGAGTTTATCCAGGCCTTCGATAGAGTGGACCCTATTTGTGTCATAGGAGTCTCCCCATTACAAGCACAGTCCACCTGGGCCCTTGACCCAACTGACCCTGGAGTGACCACTGGTCATGTATAGAAAAGTCCACACCCATTAAACTGTCTGTTTGCTCGTAATTCCAGAAGTCATCTTTGATATGGAGAGATTTATTGCTTTGACTTTGAAGTATTATTGATAGACACTGCGATAGTTGTACGAGATATGTCACGTATGGTTCCTAAAACCCATATCTTGACTAATAAAGATAACCAAAATAGCTTCTGTTCTCAAATACAACTCAAATACATTGCTTGAGACTCAGTGGTTATGGCAGTGTCTAAATTCTTCCATATTTCATTATTTTTCATTTGTAAATATATCGAAAATAAATAATTGTGATATATATAATGTAAAATTTCAAAATAATTCTTTCCTGTTGTATCACCATATTCAAAAATTGCTACTTTTTTATGTTATTACTTCAATATCCTGAAAAACGATAGTGACTTTGTATAAATATTGCTTACTAAAAAAAGAGTTGATTTTAACATTTGTAGACTTTCCCAAAGTATTAGATTATGTGAAGAACGAGTGGAGCTTCTGGTCCACATGTCCTGTACTTGGCATAATAATCCCCCTATTAGCTTCACCATCTGCATTTTCAGTGCTAACCTGCTTGACTTCTCAAGTGCCATCTATTGTTGATTTTATTTTTGCGTGCAGGTGACAATAAAAACTGAGCAATTTTCCAATTTTCAAGACTTAACCATCTGAGCTAAGTAGCCATCCATCACGGGGATAATAACTCCTGATAATGTGACTTTAATCCTCTTAGGATGTATATTTCCTAAGATGGTTGCTATGGAAATCTGATATGATGTGTTTTTGTTGTGAAATGGACATGGCATTCAAGCTCCTAGGCAAATGACGCACTTGACCTTGGATTTGAAGGTCAATTCGGGGAATTGTACAATACGTTTTTTGACAAATGACCCCAGGTTCGCTGTCAATTTGATGGAATTTTCACAATACAAATGCCACCAATAAAAGAGCAATTTCTTTGCAGTTCTAAATTCCGATCCGGTTTTTTTTCTCCAAATATTTGATCATATTCTGATTTTTTGTCATAGTTGCAAACCATGCAAATACTAACATATATATATTATGTATATATACCACCCACAAAGCATTTGAATCTTTTGGAAAAAAAATATGAAGCAAAATGGCACGCAGACATTTTTTCTTCCCTTTTCCCACAAAGTCAAGAAAGTGTCAGTTATAAGTTGCGCACCGTGTGGACAGAGTAGGGTCGTTTGCATGCAAGGACATGGGGCAGGCCCTTTAAATCTGTTAATGTCACGGCATTAAAGTTACATCGGCAACACAATCCAATCTATTTTTTGGTGAAAATATATAAATAAGAGAAAAACACATGCAGTTTTGAAAATATTGTCAACAACTTTAATTTCACTAAAAATTGGACTTTTGGTGTGCATTTTTTTTCTGTGCCAGTCAAGTTGTTAAGAGCTCTCACCGCAATAATAGACATACCTAACAATAGGTGTCAGAGATAAAGATCTAACACCGCTAGGGACAGTTAATGGGGGTAAATGGCTAGTTTAGAAGCAATATGTTCAAATGTTCCCACCATATCCCCCAAAACTTCACCACCTAAACTGATCGGAAGACCTGCTGATCAAAGGTGCTGAGAAGAGGTCAATAAGTGGAAAGGATATTGTCAAAAGTTGGGAAAATTATCTCTTGGAGGTCCTGCTTGACCAACAGAAATCAGTCACTGTTGAGTCAGATGAAATGTTGAGTCACCTGAAATACTGAGAACCAAGATAAAGGAAAGATCTGAATGAAATCAGTGTGAGATTTCTCATCAGTTTAGTGTTGATACGTCCTTGTTTAAATATTGTTTGTATCTAATAAATGTTTTGATATGTTTTATTTGGTGATTTGATTATTTATTAAAAAGCTTAAACGAGGATAGATGAAATGGATCGTGAAGGTCAGTTATAAAATAAACATGTGAAAATGATGACGCTTTGGAAGATCCGACATGCAGCATTTCGCATGCACATTTCAAGCAGTCGTGCCGTCTGTTTTCCTCCATCTTTGACATCTCCACCTCCATCAAAGACTGGACACAGAGGTCATCGAGAACACAAGCCTGGTATCAAAGAGCCTCACACATGCATGTTGCAATGGTATGTGTTCCCAGAGAGGGTAGGGATCGTAGCGGGGCTGGGGTGTCAATAGGTCGCCCTGGTGTCGTGTCAAGGCGGCGTTACCTCGGCGATGGGGTGCGCACGGTGGGTAAATGGACGAGCAGGGGCCTTCACACGCTCCCGGGTTGGAGTGATCAGGGCTCAATTAACGAGCCCACAGGTCTTACAACGGGTCATTCTATGAGAAAAACATGTGCATTCATATACCAGACAAGGTATTCTCAACCACTGGATCCATTATGTCAATTAAAATATGTTAAAATTATAAAAATCACTGCTTGAAATAGACTACTCTGAAATTCAATTCAATCCCTATATATCACTCCTGAAAGATTTTATTTTTATCAGTGTAATATATTTTTTCCTTCTCTTGCTGAGCACTCCTCAGCTGCCTTTCCTTTTTTATTGCAAATTCTCCTCATCCTTACTTAATGAAATCAATTTGTTTAGTACCTTATTAGGGGTGGGAGTTTTTGAAACTGTGTGGCGAATTTCGCTATCTGATTGTGTTCTGGGTGGGTCGTGGTTAATACACTTTTGGTATGTGTTTACATGCTCATTTACTCTGTGACAAGGGAAGTTACAACACCATCGCATTTAAGTTGACTTCTCCACCTAAGTCAGCTGCCACCAAGGTAGAAAAAATCCGGAATCTTCCCAGGATATACAATAAACACACATGCTAAGATTGATGATAAATTACTTCCCTTTACATACTTTTTATAGGTATTCAACCCACAAGGCATTATTATGGAACCACATTTGCATGATATATATAAATTGGTGGAACATAAAGATAATTGAAAACTTGATTCTTTATTATCACTTTATGAGCACAAAATGTATGTGAAATTGAGTAGGGTTTATGTCGCAGACATTGGACAGCTATTAAAGGTTAAAAATTTGGTTCTTTAGATTTCAAAATTCATAACTTGGAATAACATGGGAATAAAATATATATTTATAGTATGAAAACTTCACAAGATTTAAACTGATAGATAAGTCCTCAGGGGCTGTGATACTAATGTTCACTGTGCATCTTGCCATTGTATTTTGATATCCTGTCAGTATAATAAAGATATACAATACAATACAATATCTGTTCAAGATCAATCTAACTGTGAAAAATAAACTGTAAATCATCATATCATATATGGAACAAGTAATTAAAGTTTGCATGCCAGTTGCCATGGGGTCACTTTCTCTCATACTGCAGTACATAATCACAAACTTGACCACTGGCATAAAACATGACCTGGGTAAAACTATTGTATACTGTGGCCGGATTTTATGACCTAAGGAGACATTTTAAGCTACCACGGTATTGTTTATTGAGAATTGTAACTGTAGGTATCATGTGAAGATCTCACTATGCACGGTGGCTAATCTTTTTCATTTTGATATGCTTTAACAGTTCTTTATATTAGTCTTATTCACAGAATGTTACTTTTCATATTAAACATCTTGAATTAAAATCCAGAATTAAGCAAAAATAGAAAATATGAGTATGAGAATTTTCAAAAATGATTTCTTACTTCTATGTCAGGTCATAATTATACAAAGACTTCCCACATAAAGATGCATGAATGTTAAGGGTAATGTGAGATTTCGGTGGAGAGGGGCAGTTAGTTTGGCATTTATTGGCCGGATTGATGGGCAATGGTCACTGAGTTCACGAGATACCATTCAGAGAAATAGGTGGTCAACCTGATCTGACGCTCTCGTGATATCAACCAACACGCAGAGTACAATACAAGAAACTCGGTACAACTGTATCTTTGGAATCTTTATGGACGACACCTGAGTGTCTAATCTTTTAACTGTACACTTCTCACTCCATCCTCAAAAGATGATTTGAAAATCTTAGACTGAGATATTTGATTTTACAAATCAATAATGTGACAGAGTTATAATTATTGCACTTATAATTATTACTTATATTTTTCTTCATTTTCTATTCTTCTATATTTTTAATTTCATATTCTTAAGACCATAACAATACTTCAGTAGCAATGATAAATGTCAACATTAATATGGACAATATCAAAGAACCCAATCCCCGCCAAAACAAAAAACTGTACCATGACAATAAAGTATTTTTAGATCTGATATTATAGTTTCACTTGAAATTATACTTTCTCTTATTAACATTAAACAATCTGAGACAAGATTCTTCCTTGGTTTACCACCAAGTGGTACTGATATGGTGTGTGGTTTGACATGCTTTTCTACTTTCCAACCTGTGGCTGAGCTGGGTGAAGATTGCTTGAGACATTAACAACAGAGCAGCGACAGTATATCATACAAAGTTTAGATTAGATGCACCTTCAATAAACCTGACATGGACATTTTACAGTGCCCTTGTCACAATTTGCATTATTCACATAGAGAAGGGCATGACAGTTAGAAATCTGACTACTGCTATCAGGGTTTCCATTTGACTATAGCATGCAATTTGGCCATTTCAATTCACAAAACATCCATCTTCCATTTGGACGTCTTCAAACTATGTGGACTGACAAGACAAGGGGAAGGTACTTCCTCAAGTGAAAGGCTTTTGGGTCCTGTAGCAGTCATCGTTACATAACATTTACTTTGAACTTTTCAAGATAAGGTGAAGTGGCCAGCATGCATACATGTTCGAACACCTTATCGTTGTTTCAGAAGGCGAGCATACCACCAGTCATGTGTGAAATGCATCACAAATGCACTGATACCCCACTCATCATGACAAGTGTTATCACCAAACACCATTTGATATTTTTGTCCATGGATTACAATGCACTGAGGTAATGCAATGTCATGTTATGTCACTGAAAAAGTGGCGGGAAAAGTCAGCGTGTTTTTCTTGAGTTCTTCATTCATGCTCTCGAAATAGTTTTGGACACCTCAGTTTCTATGTGTACTTTTTTAGATCAGGAACAAAAAACAATACTTTCCAGCCCCAATAGAAGGACCAATTATGGGTGATTGGCTGTGCCTAGTTCTTTGTGATATTTTCTTTGACCTTAGAAGGCCGTATGATGCTGTGTGGCCCACCTTATCTCCCATGGAGCCGAGATACAACATTACATCATCAGCGCATCACATCTCGTTTAAGGATCCTCCACCACAATTGGAAAGTAACACAAATCTGATCCCAGGGGAAACCCCTTTAGTTAGCTACTTATTTTGGCGATATAATAGTCACTTTGCCCCCCAATTAGGCTAACCATTATTTCTCTTTTCACCCTTTGAAAATTCGCTCTCTAAATGGACACTTTCGCTTGAGTTGCACTACATCCAATACCTTGTGAAAGTCAAGAAAATAGACTTTGAACTGATGGGTTGAGGACCCCTGCCAAGGCTTTCAATAATGACTAAAAGGAGATGGGCAACGTGATGTAATCCTGGGTAATGATCAATCTACAGGCTGATGATTTCCAATCAGGACAAACATTGAGGATCAACACCTCCAAGCTGCAATCTACTGTCATTGACCGCATTCCTCAACCGGCACACATATCACTTTATATCAACAACTCTCTCCCTTCAAATTAGTCCTTGTGTTGCTGTTTTGTCCGATGTTGTTTATCAAAACATTTCAGAAATAGTTTGCAGCCTTCGATTTTAACCTTTCCTGCAAAAAATAAAGGATTCTGGTTATGATAATATTGCGTATAGGAAAGGTACTACATAATTCTAATTATAGATGTGAAATAGTTTACATTCTATCAGGGAGTCAACATTGATACTGCTACCAGGCATTAGGTAATAAACTTAACATCATTGATATGGGCAGGATTCATGAAGTTTAGAACTGCTGATAATAGTACAAATATGTGACAAACACATGTACATGCCTGTATAAATAACTATGACCACACTTTGGGTTGATTTAAGTCAAGTATGATCAAACTCAAAGTTTACATGATTTAATCAGAACAATTTAATTTTTTTAATTATTATATTGCATAAAAACAAATATTTGAATATTTGTGATGAAAAATGATTTTTTTGCATTCTGTCAATTTTACTATCTGATTTTCACGGGGAGTATTTTTTCTTCGCAGCTTTTTTTGATCAACATGAGTAAGCGTATTTTCAGCTTCAAGTACAGCTTGATAGATCCTTTTGACACATGTTTAATTGCTATTATTCGCTTAAAGTTAGCAATCTTATACATATGGAGTGGCACCTGTAAATTGCAATGAGTTGATTGTGAAGCCTCTTAGCGAAACAGTTACAATCTGTAACATCAACTCATTGGATGGGATTACGGCTTCACAGGAACCGGTAGTCATTTAATGCTATTTAATTCACGTTGCATTTCCTAATTAGACAGTTAATTGCAATCCTCCTCCAAAATGGACATAGCCTCTATCATGTCAACAATCAATGAACAAAAATCCTGTGAAATAAATAACAATGATAGAAAGAGCATAAACTGTGAAAACAAGATCGGTCATCACAGTTTGTCTGTGCATGTCAGACAATCCGATAGTTAATACACATGTGAGCGTGATCTACATGCCGTGATTGCAGAACAAACTGACAAGATTTGCTTGAATAAGGATGTGGTTTATCACGTCTTTATCTAATGAGCTTGGAGGTTGTGTATCCTCATGGGTGTTATTAAACGTGATCAGTGAGGTACCAAGTTGATCTTAATAAATATTGCGGTCATTTAAGTTCTTCACGCTGGTTTTATGCGACACTGATCATCTGAATATATTAACTTACCGTAGACGCTACACGATTAGGTTCCAGTGTTAGATTTAACCTAATAATCATATAAAAAAAATGTCATATAACTTTATCCATCTATAGATATAGATAATGTGGATAGATGAATAGATTGTTTGAAGATTTTCCAAGAAAATGTCAATTAAGTATAATCGGATAGTAGTAATATCGACTGATATTATTCTGAGCTCTCATGTTCATTTGAAGCTACTTTAATGTGTCATATTGCATACTATTTGGTTTTAGAAACGTGCTGATTGCCATTATTATAGAGATAGATTTCCTACCAACTCTGATGTACATAGCTAATTGGAGGGTGCTTCATCAAATAATTACATTACAGTTCAAAAGAAAAGACTGATAAGTTGTTGAAAATGAGTCTGAAGATTTCCATTGGCCAAACTCAAATACATAGATTAGCTCTCATTTGGGCAAGCTTCGGTGAGTTTCAATGGTTCTTTTCAATCCATGTCAAAGGTCATATATGAATTACTGTCCTCACCTAAGCAGGATTACATTAGGGAGTGTAACATTGCCTAAAACACAATACTTTGTCGGGGACATCAAAGGTGGAGTGATTATTTCAGGGAGTAAACTGATTGAAGATGAACATATTTTAAATGTCTAGTGATGGCAGTGTGATATGAAACTAGTGCTTGGTGACTTCATATAACAAAGAGAGGGCATGGCCACGGTGTTTCCGGGCGTAATTATAAGTGCCGGGGTAAGGGCTTCCCACTTAATAAAAAAGAAAATAGGTTTCAACGTTTATTAGTTACATCATAAAGCACCAATTTAATCAAATACCCTTTGAAGTTCTGATTAGTTATTAAAAGGTCTGAATAAAAAACTTGAATGTGGTTTATTCGACCCATTACTCTCTCAAAAATAAGCTTTTCTTAGATGTAAAAAGAACTTGGATGTAAAAAATACTTGAAAGTGAGATAAAAAGTTTGGACATAAAAAGTTTGATATTTCATAAACTTGTTTGGTCTAATGTAGGATCTGAGTATATACTTTCCACTTTTCCTCCGTTTACTGGTCTTAGTTCCCCATTTTTCAACATATTATCACCCACAATTTAGTCAAACTGTTAGCCCCCCTGCCTCAATAATGGACTGCCATAAGTCACCGCTCATTATCTTCTCCAGCTTAATGTATGTCCTGCAGATATTGGTGTTTCTCATTAACCCTTTCTGCCTGGGTGTCCTGGTCATCAGGTTAAACCTCCCCTCGTAAATGTTGATAGGCTTAAATTTGAGGAAAAAATGAGCCCCCTTGGCATTCAACTTAATGGGATAAAAGTTGTGGCTGTTTGTTTTTTTATGATATTTGCCTACAAAAAGTCATATCACACAGAGAACACAATTAAGACCGCAAATTGAGAATTAATATATTTGCAGACATACAATGGTGTGAAGAAAATAAGTCCAAAATATTTTAATAAAGTATATCCATGCAGAAAATGTTATTCGAGTAATTGGCGATGGCTACCTTCTGGAATATCTTAATTTTGCAGAACAATTGTATGTTGAGATTTGTATCCATTTCAACAATGACATTAGTCTCTTTGTGAACATTTGGCTCTACACAACAACAGTTTCCCTCTAAAGTAGCTTGGAGTTCCCATGCTAAAAATGAATGCCATTTTGGGCCCTGGAGTCTACAAAACAATAATGAAATGTCCTTTTGGATAAGTATTTGGTACATTGTCCATAAAACCAGAATATTTGTGAATTTGGGTATTTTGGTCTTGCATTCAATATCACTGCGATATCTCCATATACACTCTTGACCATGGGCATTTTGTATAACCTTAAATTGTGAATATGACCAATGTCCATCTTGGTTGACCTGTGTATGATTTTCTCACAAACACATTCCCCCCATCATGAGTTTAATCTCAATACAGTCCAATTAGAGTCCTATTCTAACCAAATCAACGAAGGTTCAGCGGGGATCAAATTGAATTCCATTCAGGTCAAAAAAGCAAAGCTGTTGTGGAGGGCAAGTGGCATGCTTTATGAGATGGTGAAAGAAACCAGACTGAGGAAACTCAAGTGAGTGTCCACTTCCTATGCCCCCAGAAACCTGACACCTCAGGTTTCAGTTGCCATCTCATCAACTTGTTCTTATCAACTAAGTGCACGTGCAGATTATTGCACATTTCAACCAGTGTCACATTCCAAGCCAAGGTTGACTTTATGAGCTTCTGAGGAGCAAAAGACCTGGCCGTGGCAAGTGAAAAAGACACTGTACTTTGATAATACTTGGGGGTCAGATATCCACCATGTATTGTTGACCTGCACAAAACACAACCCTGTATACCTCATTGTTAAAAAAAATGACTTGGTGTCACGGAGGGCACGGGACATATTGTTGGCCATGTTATGTTTTCTGCATCATGTGGTGGGTCGCCCTGGGCAGTTTATACAGGTGGCTCTCTGGTGTTAGAATCATTAAACATCTCCTTCCTACATCCTGTCATCGGTGGTCCAAAAAAAAGACACAAAAAAATGCACAAAACATATTTTCTGACTATTGAATGTAGTTAGAACAGAGGCAACGCTTTCATATCAAATCCTAACTATACTCATAAACACAGATATTTTATCAAATTTTAACTTCACTCATAAAATATTAAGTAGTCCATTTGTCAAGATGTGCTTTGGATATCTTGAAGCCAAGCTACTTTGATAGTATCTTGGAAGATCAGAGGGTTTGCTCACAGTTGTTTTATGATTCAACACGTGTAGGCAATACACTTGTAAGACTCTACTTGTGCCAAGAATCAGCTTTCAATAAAACAAAACTGACATGAAATGGGAATTTAACCAATAACACTTGATTCAGTCTGTCTGTGAGTTCTAATGAAAGTCAGTGAAATAGATGGGTCGTGAAATCTGCCAGGGGTTACTGCAAATCAACGCGAGGCTCGTGCTTACCGGAAGTGGGTGAAATGTGCACTATGGGTTATGTAGCATTTAATACTTGTGTACCCCATTGAACCCCTGCTGCCTGCAACGTGCTGATAGGGTCACCCCGCAAAGATGGGGTGGAATATGTCGCCGTCGAAAGGATTTTTTGTAATGATTTTGAAGACGTCCATATGTGGCAACCTATTCTCCTTGTAGATTTCTGGTGATTCGTGCATCTGTGTGTGTGTGTATTGCAATGGATATCACAGCAACATTAACAAACAAGTGCTAACGAGCTTGAGCATTATGCAGATATATCCTGGAATCATAACTGTCCCAGATATATCTCAGTTTTACTAGTTCTAAAACAAAACTTTAGAAAGTGCATTTGGGGTTGGTTGACTGTCGCAAGTTTCACCTGAGCAGACGATTTTCGGGTGGCTCGCGGCACACTTCCCGCGTCCGGCCGCTAAATCCAGGGATCCATGCAGTGTCGCCACCTATCAAACCTTTGTTTCCTTCTGTCCCATTTTTTGGCTCTTTAAAATTTGTATTTTTTATTTCAGAATAATCAAATATTTTAAGCGTTCATAAGAAAAATGGAAAATGAGGGATTCATGTTTGTAAATCAAAGAAAATTGTTACTTAAACGAGAAGTTTTAAGAATTCTGAGTCATAATTGTTTGTGGTTTTTGGATCCCAGGGTCTCAACCACAAAGGACTGTGGGGGGAGGGAAATATACATATCATCCGACCCTTTACCTCCTGGCAAAATATATACCACCAAATAGATACCACCAAAAACCATAGAGTATATTACTCTAAGCAAAAGCAATAACCAGTTTATACTTTGTGTAATATATTAATATTTATGCTCTAACATTATAACTAACCAAATGGAACTTTTGATGAACATGACCTTGTTGCAATACGATAGATAATGACTTTAAAAGGATATCATATCACAGAGTACATCGCCATAAACAAACCTCTACTAACTAGTTAATGACTCATTATTGTCATATAATGTCCCCCAGATGAGATAATGAGTTTCATGGAAAGAAGCTGACGGCAGCCTTTGCTACTGTCTCATACACAGACAGTGTAGTATTTGTTTTGTCTGAGTAAGAGTTCTCTGGGTTTTACTATTGGAGTAAAATGTGTCACAGTTACCCGCATGCGTGTAATGTGAGAAATGGCCTGGAAACTTGGGTAACAGTGTTGTAAATTGTGATGCATGGAAAGTTGGGGGGCAAAACCTGTCTTGCTCTGTGAAAAGTCCACAAAAAAAGATTTCACTTGCACCCATTTCTGGCTTTCTTGCTTGGCGACCCTGGATCCCACGCCCTCTTCCCAATCTCACCAAACACCGCCATAAAAATAATGCTTCACAATGGAAAAACTACTTTATTGTAGAAATTGATATGTCCTTGGTCTATATTCATAAATCATAGAAATCCGAGAAAGCGAATGCAACTTTACCTTTAATAATCATCAGTTTTGAAAAGTAACAGTTTCACGGGAGATGGGTTTTATTTTCTTTAAAGTAGGCATAAAGAAGATCATATGATGATCACTGATCTGGAACTCATGTCTATGAGTAAGTTTGCCTCAGTTGGTTGGCGTCAGGCAGCCGCATAGTAAGCCATAGTATCGTGTGTTTACACTGACCAGCATTGATAAGCAAATGTAAACTTGACAGGCAGAGGCGTGGGCTTAATTTGAGTATGCTTAATTTATGAAGTTACGCCCCCTCCGCCGGCTCAACCAATGAGCGTCAAGCTGCTGGTTTGTGATTGGTCAGAGGTGTGCAAAGCTTTTCAAACCTGGGAACGTGTAGAGACTTGATGTCAGTTGGGTGTCTGGACCCGTGGAGAATACATCATAGACATACAACACAACAGACATCCCAGCTTAAAACATCACCAGTTCAGGACTAATATAAGATATACCATATTGTGGATAACATTTACAAAGGAAATGCTTGGAATTATGCCTTCAAAAAGAGTAGCCAGGGCATTGTTTCCTGTGGACCATGAAGAACAACAGAAGTTCATCAGGAAACAGTTACAGGAGATAGAGGAGGAGTGTAAAGCCAGGTGGAACTTTGACTTTAAAAATGAGAGACCTTTGGAAGGTAAACTGCAATGGGAGAAAGTAGGCAGAGCTGAGGAAACCATTCCAGAGGCTTATAAGATGCCTCAGCTGGAATGTGGAACGCCAGAGGTGGGGAGATATACGTGTACGACACCAGCACCAGCAGCAGTAGCAGAAACACCATCTTCATTATCTCCAGACAAGGAGAGCATCTCATCATCAGAGTCATCGCCACCAGAGGACACTGCGCAACACCGGTGTGCCACACCCCCATCACAAGTACAAGTTTCCTCTTCATCATCATCATCATCATCATCAACAACATCTAGTCAGTCCAGGAAAAGGAAACAGTCACAAATCACAGGTAAAACTCATTAAAATTCATATATAGAACAAAGAATATATCCCCCCTCAATACAAGAACTGTAGCCACTTTGGAGAAAGACATATACAACCCCATTTGAATGAACCGCTAAGTTTTTGTGACATCAAAATAGGTGAAATCATTTGATAATATCTTTATTATTCATGTTTTAAAGCATTACGTCCTTTATATAAGTGATGTGACAATTAAAATATAAAAAAACATGGATCATCTTCCACCAAACATAGGCAGGGGTAGAGACACACATCTTCTGCTAAGCTAGGCTGTTTACAAGCAGTGTGTCTATTCAAATATACGGAAATATCGGGCATTGGATATGGATTTGTAGACCACATATCGCCTGAATTATGGGTGTTAGATGATATAAATCTCACCGTGTAGAAGTTTGTTGACATTATATGAAGTTATTGGTGCTTGTGTTGATGGCCAGGGAGTCTGGATCCTGTCCATATATAGAACCGATATTTTCCAAAGCCGCGAGTGAAGCCAGCAACAATTTTGATCCTTCCTCTCAGAAAAGAAAAGAAAAGCTGGGTTAAAGTTAAAGAATACCTCGGTTATTAAATCCATCGCCACTACTATCATTTATGGTGGTGGTGAATCTGTATAAATCTAATTATCTTTGTATTTGTTGTTGTTGCTGTGGGGAGTTATTATTGGGAGTTGGATACTGAGGTTCTTGTACGGACAGGGTCTTTGCTTGGCCGCTATTCACTCGCGCAAAGACCGTGTTGTGGGCCAGAAACGAGAGCTGGGCGTCTGTCTCTCTGAAAAAAAAAGTGCAGGTATAGACACGGGTGGCTGAGTTCTGAACTGGCCCGGGAAAGTAAACAGCAAGGCAGACCTTGCGAGGGGTGAAAGAAAGACATGGAGGGCAAAAGAAATTGTGAGCGTTTTTCCGCACGGCAAACCGAGTCTGACTTTAAAGTGTCAGTCAACCTGTTCACAAGACCACAGCAGTATGAGGCTGTGCTGGAATCAGGATGTGTGTAGTAAGGTATAGAGCAGCATTCAAGGACAAAGGAGGGAGGGGGTAAAGCTAGCAGCCCCATCACAGTGCATAGATGTGAACCAACATGCATACTCACAGCCCTTAGTTGCATGCACAGATAGGCAGGGTTTACCTTGTTCTGGAGGTCAAATCTTTCTGGTCTAATCTCTTCTGTTAAGATACACCCTCTGCTCAAAATAAGTTCGCAGATGAAATAAAGTGTATATGTAAATATACGTATAGTTTGTGATGTTTTGCTGGTAGATGTTGTTTAAGAGTGTATATATTTAAATGATGTTGATCGCTTGGAGTTAGTTAGCATCAATATGATGGTACCG
Organism: Amphiduros pacificus; assembly: GCA_949316495.1. Taxonomy (NCBI): domain Eukaryota; kingdom Metazoa; phylum Annelida; class Polychaeta; order Phyllodocida; family Hesionidae; genus Amphiduros; species Amphiduros pacificus. The sequence continues at coordinate 15,966,713 of OX439007.1, read as the reverse complement.
AATCTTGTCCTGACTTGCCCAGGCGCCATAGCATAAGAGAATAGTCCTTAAATATGAACCCGTCATAAATATCACAACATCTCATCTATACAAACATATCAGGTCTCCCAGATGGATTCTCAAATTCAACTTTCTTTTAAGTGAATTTTCTCAAATAGAACTTTCTTAAATTATATTCTGGTGTCATATATCAGTGGTGTTAAAAAAATCAATTTGGTGTAGAATTATATAGATTGTAAATATACATTGTCCCCTGGGTTGCGAGCAGCACAGAAGTCTGGAGGCTACTCCCCCTTTACCAGACACTGAGTAGCCAGAGCTTGACCACTGGTCACTCAGACACAAACCACATGTGGTCACCCCCAATAATCCAACACTAACCCCTTTATGCTGTACATAACCTTGATATTTGTTAATACCAAAGATATTATTTTAAAGCAATATTTTCAGGGTTATATACAGGATTATACTTTTCTCAAATAATGAATAAGCAATTTTGACGGGACCAAGTTCTCAAATCAATTAGCACTCAAACAGTCCCGGTGAAATTGGGCGCAGACCGTGTTAGCTTAAAGGGGTTGCTCGAAAATTAACGGCCTGGTAATGTTTACCCTACAGCTACCCAAAGTCTTCTTGCTATTTATCCCTCCACAATTTAGTTTTATATGCTAGTATTTGCATTCTTAACTGTAAATTAGACATCATTATGAAATCGGCCAATTGCTTTCCTTGCACACCTCATTACTAAATAGGATTTACTTAATTTCACATACTGTATAATTAATATTTATTTCATTGTGTTTTCTTTTACAGATTTCTTCTCTCAGAGGAAAAAGTTGAAGTCCAAACATAAACTTGAGCTTAGTCATTAATTAGGTGAGTTCTCTTAATATATATATATTTTTGACAGTGTGTATATATATACAAGTTATATATATATATATGTCTACGTATGTATATTTCAATGCCAAACATTAATTTGGCAACTCCATTCATTGAAGACAAAACATTAAAGAAGGTGGTACATAGAAGGATGGGACGGCTTGGTACAGGAGACATGATATGATAATAAAGATTCTCTGATCTTATGAGGCATCATTCTGTGCTTTTATCACTGAGTCACCAAAAAAAGACTAGTCGAAATGTACCCAAATAGTAGCTCAGAAGTAAGTCATGTCAACTATAGAAATGTATAATGATCAAAGTCATTCTCAGAGAACAAAAAAAACATATGAAAGTCATGAAGCTTGGTAAACACTTGGCAGAATATCCAATATAAAGATCTGTAAAAAAGCTTCTGGCAAAGGTATGTCAGAGCTCAGAGTGATATTACTCTTATAGGGCAGAGCAGCAGAGCACTTGGCTACTGTTTGAATCGTGCCATCCTCACGATTGCTCCCCCTACTTAAGAACAAAACTCACGTCTCTCTCTTGAAAAAGTTACTTCTGAGACAATATTGACTCCGGGCCTTATCCCGATTTGTGTTTTTAAATTGTCACCAAAAGCTGCCATAACGGCATTAAACAGATTGATTTGTGGGTCGCGTTGTTTGTTCGCTGTCACCCGAGAACAATCGGTCGCCCTATCAAGAATAAGCCTTGTGATGTGAGGGATATTTTCCCCCCTTCTTTCGCCTTGGTGTCTGTTCTGCATTGATTTTGGAGATGGTAGGGGGATATCCCAACGTCACAAGAGGGACGCTATTTTGGCTGGGATTACATAATGAGGAAAGCCCATCTCGATGAAAGGAGACTCCTCTTGTGACTGTGACCCGGCATTTTAATCAGCTGGTCACTCGCATTCCTCTGTACAGATGCTCTCAAGTGCGACGCTGGCGCCCCCTCTCGTCCACTCAGCCAACAATGAGCATTTTTCATGCGAGACCACAACATTTTCACACAGCGAAGCCAGGCAGAAATCCAGTAAGCACTTTTGGGGCCCTTGTATTTGTTGAAAATAAGACATCTGAATACTAGAACTGGATATGCATTTATAAGCCCGTGACAAAGAGATTGAGGAATCTTCCGGGAAAGATTAGAGGAATTCCTAGCAGACATTAGATGGTCTATTTCTGGAGAGGTATGCCGTGAAATGAGCTTGGTGTCTGGATGGCTTTGGCTTCCCCCAATCAGAGCTATGTTTGCCGACTTTTATCTGGGATCCCTCCCACACACGCGTAGAAATTGATTCAACCCATCTGGCGCTGGGCCCGATGCCAACTTCTGACCATCATCAATTTCTTGGTCTGGGATCTTCAGAAGTCCTCATTAGCAGAGGCTCTGAAGTCTGGGCAGACGCGAGTGAGGTCTGCAGATATTTACACAACTCAAGGTCGCCTGTGATCTTTCTGCGCTCACTGTTTACAGTCGCATTACCATCCCCGAGTCTGTTTGGACCATCAGCATTAACTTAGCACTTTTCAGCAATTGAAATCAATTAGAATGTCGTGGAAATTGGACCTGAGAGTTATAAATTCCAACTACAGAAACGTTTGATCTCTTTCATCTTAATTATAGTCATGTGCCTTGATCTTATGAAATCGAATTTGGGCTTGTCAATCTCATGTAGGGCCTTCACAGTGTTGATAGAAATAATATGACCAAGTTACCTGTTTTTGAGACTATTTTTCTTATAATTGTTAAATAGTTATGAAACAGCAATATTTGAACAGTAGAGAGTAGTTGCTAAGGTAACAAGTAACAAACAATCAATTTAACCTTTGTGACTCACGATAGTGGTAGATCACTTTTGCACAGCGAAACAAATCAATCATATTCCAACCTTGCCGTAAATAAATAGGTAGTTCCCAAACAAGAAGAATCATACCCAAATAGAAAGAATATCTGAAAATATAATACTTATTTGAGTTTTGAAAAAATCTTCATTCTAATGATATGAATTATTCTCGCATTTTATCTCCCGAATTGGATTGTTTGACCAACAACAATCGCTCAGGTCACTAGGCAACGATTGTGTGCCGACATGCTAATTTCAACAAACATTTCAGATCAGATTTCTTTCATTGTTTTCACAGGAGCCTGTTAAGGTGCTACCTTCCTAGAAATGGTACAAAGCTGTTTCCTATCGCATTTCAAAACAGAGTTACCATGGTGAAAACTGATTCAGTAATGCAATAAAAAAAATCAATTTGTGAGATGCCTTGTAGCTGTAATGTTTATATTCAGTTCTGGGCCACAGTTCTCCATCATTTATTGTAATAAGGGCAACTCATATTAACATTATCAAGTTTAGAAACCAGATATAAGTTTAGATTTAGTTTGGATACTAATTGTTGGGCTGGTCTTTAGGCAGGGAGGATGTCCCCCAGGCGTAGGGAAAGGGGTGTGGTGGATGGCGGTGACATGTAGTTCCTGGACAACCCCAGAGGGTAGAAAGGGGTTGGTAAAAGGAGGGGACTTGTTTTCTGCTTCATGAGGTAAATTGACAAGTCAAAGTGTCACGACGTGAAAGTTGAAGTGCTCAGTGGATTCTTATCAGAAGTACGTCCTTGATTGACCAGTGGTCTCAGCAAGTGACCACCGTCCCTTTCCACCAGGGGCCCCTCCCACTTGACCACTGGTCACTCTCATGTCCATAAACTTCTTGCCCATTCCCACCCAAATTACTAGTCTGGGTATTCTTTAACTTTTTGACAGCAATAAAATACCCCTCATTTGACCTGCTGGCTATAAGGAGAACAGAACAAAACTAACCCCCGTGACAGCCTCCTAGAGCGTACTTGACCAGTTGTCATTCTATGATCTCAGTGACCAGGGGATGACCACTGACTGACCATAGATCCCATACAAATGGACACTGTATTGTCTATTTTTTTTACCATGACAATAGCTTTATCTGCCATCCAAATAAAACAACTGTACATGACAGATCAGGAAAATTGTAAAAGCATCATAAATACAATGCTAATGAGATAGGGTCAGTACAGGGGGTACCAAAGGTGATGACATTTACAAGATCCAAAACACCACTCATCCCTGTAAGTATTGTCAGGTAGTCTTTTGGAGATCTAATCAAGGAATTGTTCTCAACATATTGCCAATGGGCACTGGAAATTGAACACAGCCTTTCCCAATAGGTCATTCCAGTATCAGATAGGAAAGGTTAACACTGAGGTCATCAATTTACATGTCAATGAGGGGTTAACTTCTGATTGTTCACAGTAAAAAGATACTGGATAGGTCAGAGAAGAACAATTTACAAAATCTATATCTTTTTTTTGAGACTATGGGTCACAAGTTCACGTTTATATTTAAGAAATAGTTTCAGAATTATATCAGAATATGCAAAAAGTCTAATGAAAGTCAACTGGTCTAAGGGGCATTTTGGTTTGTTATAGTATGTTTTACAAAGTAATTGGCAGGGCATTAAGGCCATTAAGCATAATTTGATGTTTGTTAAAATCAAGAAAATGTGATTAAGGGTGAAATGTTGTGTGCAGGTGTGAAGGTTGTAATATTCGGACTATATTTCATAAGATGTTTATTCAGCGAGGATAAATTGCAGTTCAGGTATAGTTCAAATGCAATATCTGCAGGTTGCCAAGTTCATCACTTGACATATAAATTGGATCTCTAATTCTGATACAACATTACCATATGCCGGTTATTGTTGCCACTTTGTACCATGTTAAAACCTCAAATACTTCAACACGGCATGAACCTCTGACCTGCAATGATACTCTGATCATGCTTTTGCAGATAAATTAATGGAAAGTAATTGCGTTTTTGCCAACACAATGGATCACTGGATGCTAAATGTGTGTGCACATGTATACCAATGTTGTGTGTGTTTAATTAAATGATCTTGTCGATACTCCAGTTAAAGGGATACATGTCACAAAAGTCAAAGAAGAAAATAGATATTACAAGTATAATCTTTATATAACTGTCACAAATCATTTGCAGGATAACACCTATGTGAAAGCCTTTATGTACACATACTCATCATCACCAAGGAAATTCGAGCAGAAAACCAATTATTTGAAAGGGAAATGCGCAATATGTTTTTAGGTTGATCTTTGTGCCATGTGCTTCCCAAGGGATCTACTTCCCCTAGCAGACAAAGAACTTGTTGAGGATCTTGGGGAGTAAGGCTGGGCGTGGGGGGATCTAGGTGATAAGGTCATTCCTCTTCCTGGTGCCTAGAAATAGGCTAGGGTTACCAATCGGAAGTTGGGGGCCATGGGGGTGTGTCCTGATCCCCGCTGGATCATCCATACTGGATCCAGACAGATAGCTTCCCTACCTCCTGACTGACCCTCGGATATATATTTGTGTGTGTGTGTAATACCATGAAGTTCCCAACAGATAAAGTGGTATCTCAATATGCTCCCTTGTGCGAAGACCAAGCATTTGCTTCTACTAACTACTTATGCTTGTACCATATTTCAGATATTTAGAGAATAATATAATTTGTTCTTATCTTGGGAAAGGTGATATTGCCAGATATTCTTCAGTCCTGAGAGAATTGTCTTTATTTGTTTGTCTAAACGTATGAAACATACTGCAGAAAATATTGTGGTATTGATTACATCGGGTTTCCATTGCCGACGAGATATATTCTGCACACTCATATGTACCAGGTTTGGTTCTATTTAGGAAGATGATGTCAGATTTATTTGCAAGTCTCTGTGTTTACATACCATATCAGGACCCTGGACGTGAATGACTTCCATCTCATTTATGTCAGGTCTATCTCAATGTGCTAAACAAATAACAACATATGTACATTTCCCTAACCTCTTTGGATAACCTTTTAATATACAGAAATGAAGAGTGGTTAGTCTACTCTATAATTACTCCATGGTCTACTTTTATATTGGAAACAAAGAAAATATCTTATGTGGCCCATGATAAACCTGGGACACACACTTGTAAATTTAAGTCATACTTATACACATAGTTGGCTGCAAGCATGATCAGAATTAATGGATGCATGACAAGAAACGATTGTGTCTTTGGGTGGATCTCTCCAGATGTTTAAGAAATGCTTGTATGTAAGATAAGAAAAGTCTACTGTTGAAGTAGTCTCAACTCAGACCTGACTGCATTGACAATCGTGGTGGCAGGAAAACAAAAGTATGTTGTGACAGCTCTTTGAAGGGTTTGAGTCAAGGGAAATGAATTCAAATGTCACCTCACCTGACTCGCCACCAGAGGGCACTGAAGTAGACGCGGTCTTTCAAAATGTCGTCTGGTGAGCGAATGAATACATATATATATATTTATATGGGTTTCTTGACGAGACATGGAGCCATGTCTTCCTAGATCCTGACATGCAAGTTGCTTCTATGGTTTTATTATACATAGACCTTTGGCTTTGCTCCAGGCTCGTTGATAATGGGAGGTGGTATATTTAAAGAAATGGACAAACCTAAGGACACTGTCAGCTGTGGTCTGGGTTGGTGCCAAAGTGTACATTTCTCAAGTGCATTCAGTTACCTGTCTTCTTGTGGTCTGTGGTGTCCCCCAAAACACACCACTGAGGATCCAAAACTACAATATATAGGTCATCTTGCCGTGGGTATGGGATATACATATGAAACATGTAACCTTCTCACATGTATACATGACATGTCTTGATCAAACAATATTATCAATCACAGTGGTGATATTCGCAGAAATAAAGCCCGAAGTAAAACAACTTATTTTTAGCCTTGTTATAAATTCTTAATGCGATTTTAACCAATGGTTTCATGTGCAGTTGTTTGCCAGGAAAATTAAGATCTTAACCATGTTTGACCATATCTACCAAGAATTCTAAATGTCAGAAAAACTAAATGTTGGGAACCAACCCAAGTGTCAAGCCAAAGCGTGCTGTTTCCTTCCTTGATCGTATAATCAGTGCGATACCGCTTGCTCTTTCTTGGAAGTTCTTTACAAATTCACTCAAAAAGGTGATATTTGCTTTATTAGAAATGACCAAAGTTATCATTGAATTGCTTGCTGTTTGTATATATTGACCACCAATCATTCATTGGAAATATTTTTTGGAATATGCATGAGAACTATTGCTCAAAATTTATACTTTAGTGATCAGTGCGGTATATTTGTTGTCTTTGAACTAAAACCATAACATTAGGTGAAAGAAAAAGGCGCGAGGTCCTGGGCATGTCTCTGATAGGCCGAGGACCCTGCCACTTGGCACACAGTCAAAAAGGTCAATATGATCTAAATCTTTTCTGATCTCCATTGTATTGATAATAAATTGTATAAATCCTTTAAAACCACAAACATTTCCATTGATTTGTACTTTAATATGTAAATGATCTTGGCTCTCAGAGAAGTGGGCTGGTGCTGGTAAGAGAGAGGATGTTTAAATTGACATGCGTACCAACATTTCACAGTAGTTCTTTGTTTAGAGTGCGCGTCCACAGACATGCAGGGGATCTGCACACGCGTTTCCATGACAACATGGCATGCAGGGCAGCAGTGACCTCTGGCGGGGTAGAGGGTGACCTCCAGAGAGGGCCTGGTGACCCCCTGTGGGGCACTGGGCCGGGGCATGGCGGTGTTGAGTGACAGACCTCACTTCTCCTCCCCGGCTGAGCTAATGAGAGCCGAGAGGTTGTTGCTTATGGGCTCGTGACCGCCAGATAACGCACCCCAGACAGACGTATGGCCATTTCTCCACTCCAAACTCAATCCAGACTCGTTAAAATCACATGCATGCTGGGTCCAATTTGGAATTACATGATCACCTACCATAACATATGCAGGACTTGAGAGTTATATGTCAGCCTCTGCAACACGTCTCACTCATAACATGTGCACTATAATGCATCACAAAATGCCCACTTCCGGTTGTAGGTCAAATGCACACACACACTACTTCCTAGAAGAAGTGACAAGGTCATTTTAGGTCATCTCCCCTCTCTATCTTAGGGAAGCAGTCTCAAAGGTTACACAACCACAACACTTAAGATATAAATAATAGGCTCATTTTTTGGGTCATATCCTGGAACATATCAAATGACAAACAATAACAAAAATAGACCCAATGTCCATTTGCATAAATCAATCTTTCCCAAAACATATCACATCCAAAGACCTTTCAGGACCTCATCTTATTACCATATTCAAAAACCCAGAAAGCAAATGAGTATCGTTCATTCCCACCTAGATTTCATATCACATTGTGTAAACACATCAGAACCGAAAAGGACATTAATCAAAGTAGTTTTAGCGATGAAGGAAATTTGTTTTTATATCGTGACTTCCTACCCTGTAGACCCTTCAATGTGTCATGTAGAGAATCATGTGCACATGAAGAACCGGACCTTTTGAGTATTATCTCTTTCATTATCAGCTTCTTTGTTCTTTAAAGTTTTGTCCGAATGTTTACACTTAATCATATTTCTCCCATGTGGAAAACATAAAGCAAGGTTTATGGTGAGAAAACACACATGGTGTAGATTAGTCCTCCCCCGATAAGCTATATTCCATAGATCAAATACATCACCTGGGCAACAAACAAGTGGTGAACCTCATCGTAAATCTCGTGGGTGTATGAGAAATAGATAAAACGGTAATTACGCCAACAGTCTTGAATATATGACACAGTGTATATGAACAATCTGTTGTCAGATGGGTTTTTGGTTTGCTTTGAGGTACCGCTTTCAAGTAAGAGTGTGGTCTTTTTATACGGTCTGGCTGGGCCTGTATCATTAGGTGCATCACATATATATTTAGTAAGGCTAATTTTGAGATAATTTGGGGGAGAATGGTGAAAGCGCGGATGAATACAGTATATACTCCTGAACGGCGTCTGGGCGTAGGATTCGTGGGAACAAAATGTTTGTGACGCATGGGTTAGGGGAACTTATATTCCTGACAAATAGAGAAATATGAGATAGGGCTGGTATAAAAGGAAAGCTTTAATCAGATGGCTTCCTCAGTAATCAGACTTCTCCATTTAGCTAAGGGCCCAGAGCGAGGCAAATGACACAGCCTTTTGTTGGACGCATCTGAGGTCACGTGATGCATATCAGCCATGTTATAATTAGGGATCTCTTCAAACACACTGACACACATACAAATACTGTAATCAACAAACTTTCTGTCCCCTAACGCAAATTGATTCGTTTTAAGGTCGACTTTATAGTAATATATGTTTTATGGTACGCAACTGACAAGCTTGACGAAATGAACACATTACAACACAATGGAGAGTTATTTTGTTGCCATAACAACCAGTGTGATGGATGGTGGTGATATGCGAATACCCTTAATTAATATGTAAAACGTCAAATTAGATTTATTCAAAATATATAAAGAGAAGGTATGATTGGAAAATTTATGTGTCTTGCTGAGACGATGACAGGGGATGGAAAAAGAAAGATTGTTTCTGCACTGTTAATAAAATACTTACATCAAGATAAATCCTTGTTTAAGTTTATTCACGGTCTTTTCTTTTTGTGTATTTGCAGGTTTCTACTTCTGTTCACCCCCGAAACCCGACAGCTTGGGTCGAAGTGCAATCACCCCCAGACGATACCAGGATGGGTTGTCATGGTAACCAGACATGCATGCACGTGCAGGGATCACTTAGAAGACGCTACTGAAGGACAAAGAACTTTGGGATCCAGGATGGGTAGGAGGTCAAAATAGACGCTCCCCGCTGGATTTTCATGATTCTGATCGTCTGCTTCAAGAGATAGGATCCCGCTAGATGGCGCTTCCGCTGTTTGCAGAATGTCAATCGACTCGTCGACGAGTGGAATGCCGCTAGCCGAGGTGGCGAGGACGCCTGCGGGCGGTCGAGAGGTCGTTACCGGGGGGATAAATCACGGTCAGGCTGGGGTGCCGATGACACCGGCCATATGGTAGAAACCTGACGCTGGCCGGCGTGAGGCGCCCGCACGGCCCGGCCCTGGCCCTGTGATGAGGACGTCCCGGGGAACGCGTGCCTCTTACAACACCCTCCAAGCTCTCAACTCTAAAGACATTTCTCGCTTTTTGTTGTTGTTGTTGAAAAGCACAGCCTCTCTGGCACGACACACCGACTGTGTAGCAAAGATTGGACAGAAAGTGTTATTCGGGTGTGAGTCTGGAACCGTGCCATAAATTACAACACTTGCTAAATTCCTGGAAAAGATATATCTCAATTATTTCATAGAAAACTCTAACTTTTTTTGGTATTTTAGATTATTGTTTTGACATCTTGAAAAAAAACCCAGCCAATTTTGGCTCTTAAGTCTTGCCAGTGTTCTTGATATTTGCATATCGGCTTTTGTGCAAGATAAAAATGTTGTTGCCATTTTGGGGGTTGAATAGGACAGATTTGGATTCACAAGGTGCTTTGAAAAAAATATGATAATTTTATGTCTATTGTCTTGTAGTGTGTAAGAATCTTTTTGTGTAAATTGATATCTTGATATCATACTAAATTGTCTAAGAAGGACAACAGAACGCACATTGAGGCCAGATGACCTCTATAGCCCTCATTATTATGCACACTGCTATTGTAACTTACATTAATAAGACCAATTATGTTACATTAATTAATTTTCAAAAATATGTTTAGTAGCAATGTTGTGCATTTAATATGCATTTATTTCTGCTCTTAATATGTTGACGAGACAGTGCAATACTGTTAGTACTCAGGACACAAAGTCATTAGTTATAAATATACTGCGCGCCTGTTACTTAATTATCAGTTTTAGAATAAGAGACCCGTCAGTTCCGTTGGTTGCAAAATCAGAAGATTGTATTGGTTGATTCTCAGACTATTTCGATATTTTAGCCCTATTTGACTAAAGGGTGTCCTAGATTTAACTAATATTTGGTTGATATTTTATTACCGTGTACATTTTAGTCTATAATATTATATTATTTGTCCTTTGTTCTTGTCTTTATACCTATTTGATCTCGATAATATTGATCTACAATTGTTTTTGCGTGGTAAGCAATGCTGTTTACACAAGACACAGAATACTGCAGATTGCTACAGTTTGGATTCTACATGGGGTTCTGTGGACTTGAAACATAACAAAATTTAGCTTTTTAAAACCACTTTTAGTATAAATTTTAAAGGAGCTATGTTCACTAAAAAAGCACTTCAAAAAAAAAATTACAGAAAAGTTGTTTCTTAGTATGTTTTGGAATACGTATTAAAAGACCTTCCCGGTTTGAGTGACCAAGGATCTATAGACCCCATATAGAGGCCCAGTTACGTATCATTGGCTTTTTCAGTCTTTGAGAACATGTGTTGAATACTAGGTCACTTCAATATGTATTGGACCGTGTGTTATTGGTTTGTTTGTATATATCTTAATGTTCTCTAACTTAACAAAAAATGACAACCATTGTTTGGTTTGAATGTGTGTCTTACATTTCCTATTTAACTCCGATCTATTGTAAATACTGTATAACCTGTTCATTTTATTATACAAGACATTTGAAACGTTTTTAGAGTAGAAATTATTTATTTGCACTTTTGTGTTTCATTAAGATATACGGAAACTATATAGGCATTCTATTGAGTGTTTATGGTAAAAAAAAATCTGGCCCAGAGTAACCAAAGGTCTGCGACCGAACGGATATTCTCAGGTGCCAAATAAAATATTTGGGTCAAGGGACCCATATATAATGCTAAGATCCAAGACTTTTGTAAAAAGATCTGCCAAGAAACCCTTTGTAAGGGAGACGTTCATACGTAGACTGAACCATGTTAGAGCATAAAGCATGCATGCTAATATGACAGAGCATTTGGCACTCCACCAATCACAAATATTCCCTTCAAACTATTCTACTTGTAAATTGACAAGCCCAAAGTTAAGAAAATAATCAAATTCTCTAATACTTTCATTTTTATTGATATTCCCAAGATAATAGTTATATGTGTGTTAATAAGCAAATATATTTAAAAAATTACTCCTCAAATATGAATAATGTATTTTGATCATGAAAGTTTGTTTATAAACAACAAACATGGCTGCCATGACGTCATATCCAGTTTATATCAGTGCCATCTGGTGGAGAAATATAACAAGCAATACCCTCAGACAGGCTGTTCACCTGACTGAAAATGGAATATCAAATGTATAAAAGTGCAAGCGTGAATGTGACAGTGGAAATTGTGAAATATTTGTTAAAGTCAACTTTGTAACTGGCCGAAGCACCAGTCTAAATATAATAATATTGCATTTCATGTGAAAAGTTCACTTGTATATATTATCAACATCAACACAACATGTACAAAACACATAATAAACACATCGAAGTAGACAATAAAGATATAATATATGACACATATATATGATTTCCTGTGTTTTATTCTTGTCCAATATATTGCTTTATATTTGTGTTTTCATGTTTAGATTCCAAACGAAAATATAAGATAGTTTCCCATTTCCATTATCAGAGATGTTGCAATAAATTTAATTGTGATTAAATTTTGGTTCGTTTCAAAAACACATATTATTGGCTTGTCCGTTTGGTCAGGACAAAGTTGAATCCATTTGTAAACGCAATGGTGAGTTTATTTGTGCGATTTGACGTTGTATATGGCGTGCAGACGTACGTCATATGGTGGGAAATGCTTTCTGGGTGGCCCCCAGACTAAACACAGTGAATAGCATAGGCAATGCTGGGGGACATATACCTCCTATATAACACACATGTTAAAACCGAATACCATAGTCATGTTGCAGAGAGGGTCCAAAAAGTTAAATTCACCACAAAAGCTAGAGGCTATGTCGTCAGTCTCTTCATAAAGGTACTTTGACAACAAATTATTTTTGCAATACCATGCCTGTCGTCTGATCGGTCGTTACTTGGGCAATACCATGCCTGTCGTCTGATCGGTCGTTACTTGGGCAATCAGGGTTTTATTGAGTTATCAGTGTGTAACCAAAGATAAGGGCTAGGTGCGTTTGAAAACCATCATAACTACAAACGAGGGCTTAGTTATTTAAGATATCACAAAAGATTAACTCTGAGTGGTCAGGTTTAACACAGTGGAGGAAATGTTATATTGTTTAAGTCATCACAAAAGTTAGAGTCTGAGTGATCCGTCTCTAACACAGATGAGGCTTTGCTGTATTTAAGTCATCACACAAGCTAGAGTCTCAGTGATCAGTTCCAAAAAGCCTCCTTAAACACTGAAGCGCCCTTAGCCACAGAACCCCGGGGGGCTTCAGCCCCAAAGCCCCCCCCCCTGGTTCCGCCACTTCGACGACTTTCACATAGCTGTGTAGTACCACGACCTAGATGGTTGGAGAGATTTGGACCCGGTTTTCATACCATTGCTGGTGGCATGCGCCTCTCTCATGCATTTCATATCAGATATCACAAACCCAAACATCCTATTGTCCTGCAAGACTGCGTCACCCCTTCCTTAAGGACCTTCTTCACCCCTCACCACCGCCAGGGGGCGTCGCCTCACACGACGACTAGGTAGGATGTCACCAGCATTCCTCCATACTCAACATGATGGGTAAACACTTGTAAAATAATATTGAAATATTTAGACTTCGTTTTTGTCATGAACATTAATATTTGAAATATTTTCTTTCACTCAATGTATGTGTATGTAAAGGTCACCAGTCAGCAAAGCTGATTTGTTTTAATTGTGATGCTTCTTGTTATTTGTGAGCAATGTGGGAGTAAACTTGATTGAGTTGTTAATATAGTTCGGTTAAATAACACGTTAGGCAATGGAGGTTTAAGAATAAGGTTTGATATTGAGATCAACAGTTCGGTTTGAAAACTAAATAAACAAAAACAGCTTTCTTTTAGTTTTTTAAATAATCAGATTTTAATAACTGTATTAACAATATGATATGAATACTCCCAATGAGTAATGAAATTTAAATAATATGTAAGCACTTTGGTGTAATATCTGAATGAGCAATGAGTTTCCCAAAATATTAGGCAACTTGGTATTGTTATGTAAATGAGAAGAGATTTAAGAACAAGATAATATGAAAATGAGCAATTACCTTTCAATAACTATATAAGCATTTAGAATAATATGTAAATGAGCGATGAACTCTGAGAACGAGATCAACAATGTGGTTTAATTACCAAATGAGCAATGACTCTTCAATAACTGTTAATAATTCGATATAATGACAATGTGTTATAATGTGTAAATGGGCAATGGGAATTCATTTAACTATATAAGCATTAATACAATATGTAAATGAGCGATGAACTCTGAGAAAGAGGCTTGAATATGGTTTAACTATTACATGAGCATTGACATTTCAATGACTATATTAACTATTTGATATGGTATCTAAAATCTAAGAACTTAGAATCAAAATGGTAGCTTAGTTATCTTTCAGACGTTATTGTTCACAAAACCCCAGGTCATAAATTGTTGTAAATTTATTGTTTGTGTTTCACCTTGGGCAAGAGTGTCGCAAATCTAAAAAAGCTATTTTACAAAACTAATTACCTCTTCGCCAAATCTGTATTATTTTCTTCATAGTCAATTTCACAGTGACAAACGCGAGTAATCGACTCAGCATTTTGATTAAAAGCTCACCTCTGTGTGGTGTATACTTATTTCAGACTCACAAGGGAAAGGTGACATATGTGTGAGGTTTGGGGATTGGTTCACAGGTGACAACACGTGTTCTTAGAGGTAGGAGAAGGTGCGGTTATGGACGCCTGCAGCATGCTCTTATCTCCACCTGTGGCTGATGTTAGACCATTATATGTTAAACATGATGTTATCTCATTGCTTCTAATCTCAGGTGTGTCTTTCCACCTGCCCATCATAACTCCTTATCTGCTCCATCGCTCATAGCCACCAGCTTTACCAGGAAATTAGTGGTCAAATGCGCAGGACCGGAAGTCTATATACTGAAATGGCCGGAAATATAGTGGCAATATTTAACTCTCCATTAAACTTTGACATTTTAAAGAACAATCCAATAACTTGAAACATAATCGTGCCTAATATCAACAATATGAAGATTTAAATGTTTTGTTGAAAATACAATATTATGTGTGTCCTGAACACTGCCATAAATTTGGTTCATTACTTCACTGACCTTGTTTCAAGGTCAAATTATCCTTCAAATAGGGTTACATCAAAAAGAGATTAACGTAACAGAAACATATCAAGACGGAGTTGTTGATTGATTGATTTGCTGTTTTTGGGTTTAAAGAGATACATTAAAATGAATACCCACCACCAGTTTCACAATTCCCACTAAAAAGAATAAATTAAATAGCCCTGATTTAGGAGTACCTGCAGCTGTATCTTTATTTGTAACTTGGTCCGTTCTGAAAAGATAGACATTGTTTGAGTAATTACCTACCTACATTTGGCGAGTTTCGTCCATGCATTTTGAAGCCACTTTTTCATTTTCAATTTTTCGGTTTGATTTTGTAATTAAAACCTGATCTGAAATTTATACATTTATTTAATGGTTTTTTCAGTCTAAAATAATTGCCGAATCTTCAATCGTAATTTCAAGATTTAGTATTTTTCAAAATATCATTATTTTATACCGCCGAGTTTGACCGAGATTGCTATAAGCTAATTAGATTTCAAATAATCAAATTTTGTTCAGCAAACTTGAGGGATCCAACCTATCTGTATTGCTTGTTCTATTATTTGCATACTACAAGGTATTATACCAGGGGAATAATAGCAGCCCATGTAAAACTTTCCCACCACTGGCCCATCGCGCCGGTTTCTCTGAAGTCAACCGGCATATCATATTTTATTTGTGCCTTTAAAGAGAAAGTTTTGTGACTAAAGTTTCACCCGAATAAAGGGTATTCAAGGGTAACTCTTAAAGCATTAAAATGATAGATTCACGCTTAATAATGCAGATCATATAGATCTATTGCGCATTGTCCACATGGCTTAAGCAGTGAAATGTGTGTTGTATATAATCTTCAGTAACTTTATCCTCTTTAGATTTGCTGTTTTGAAAGTCTTTACAGTAGACAGAGTGCACTCTCGTTCACTCCCGTCATTTAGTACGAAGCAAAATGTAGATCTTATTCTGTTTATCAAAAAGAGAAACATGTATTCAAAATAATACAGTTAAGCTTGTAATATGAAGAAAGATAATAACAATCCATGGGAACCGGCATTGAACCCTGAAATAAATGTCAGATCAGGTTTTTATGACAAAACACTAGGTTGGCTATAAAGTACAATATTCAATTTCACACCTGTGGGAGTCCATGGGTACATGAAAGTATGAAATGAAATTTTCCCACACTGTTGGAACGAAGCGTCTCTTTTCACCTGCTGATCAAGCAGACAAACAGGACTGTTTTAAGGTACCTTGTGATGTTGCCAGGCCCCCATAATATGCCTAGTAGGAGATCCTCGTTGAGGGAAAATTTATTAGGACAATTCGAGGGTCAAATGACAACACGTGGTTTGTTTTAGATACCCCATAATTTACTCATTGTTTGAATAATTTATGTGCTTAAAAATATCTAAAAATTTTAATTTATTTTTTCATCTCATTCCAGGATTTTACACTATGATCATGTTTTTATGCAAAGCGAGTTTTCTTTTTTTATTTAAGGTGACAGCAAGAAGTGGGAACAATGCTGACAACAGACGTGATTTAGGGACGCAGGTCCCCGAGCTGTCGTCGCGTGGCGCTGCAGGGTATCCAACATGGCGGATTTCCGAGCAGACGACACTTGACAAAGAGGTTCCACAAGCTTCATATATATTTCCTGGAGGGCAGACACCTCCACGCAACCCTAAGGCACCAACGCAGGTAGCAGATACAATGCAGGTTGTTTTTATTCCACAATGTTTAGGTTTAGCGTGCACAAAATGTCTTTTTTTTGGTGTTAAATCATGTTTTCAATTACAATAGACCTCAAATCGGCATTCTCCTGTCAACACATTTTCCATGAATCTAATTTCAATAATGACATCATAATCCTTTATATCGTTTGCTATAAACATTCCAGGGACCATTTTGGAAAGCTGGGACCCCCGCCAAGTTTAACAGAGGTTGGATGAGAAAAAAAGTTTGTCACCTCAAGGTTTCATCGTGCGGTTATATGATTTATACCTGGAAAAATAAATACGCCTCTAATAAGGCTGTCGTTTTACCAACTCAATACACATGAAAATGAGTCTATGAAAAAATATAAGAAAATATGTAAATCGTTTTATATCTAAGAAAGAGATCAATTTGTTCCACCTCCTATGTATGCCTCGGGAATTCCCATTGAAGTCACCAATTAGTGATATGGTTTTATTTAATTGTAATGATCACATGTCACATGAAACAAGATGTTTTCACTTGAGGCCAAAGGTGTCCACCAGAATGTTTTGATGTGGCACATGAGAAGGTGACCACTCATGCACTGACCCCTGGGAAGGCATGGTCAAGTAACCACGTGCCCGGAAGTGACGGTCGGTCATGGCAACCAGACTTTGACTGCATTTCTCACTTTGATAATGGAGCAAAGTGGACAAGGATTTAAGTTTTAAGGTCATGTATACTTGTACGACCTGGGGTTAGACCTTACATGATCAAAGACTCCTCTCAAAGTGACAAGTTTGACTGGTATGTTCACATATCATGGAATTTGTATTATTTGTTTTCAGGCATGGGAGTTTAAATTTTGGTGTTTGTGACAAACAGCAATGCCATCAGTTATTATTATTTTTCCTCCGCCACAAGGTACAGAAAAAAAGAAAGAGCTCTGATATATCTAAAACAGGACCGAAATAGCCAGCGGTGTGTCCCGAGAGTTTATGTTGAGAGCCAAGACCTGTCCACGTCCCACTGTGCAATGGCATAATGTATGATTTGTGAACAAATATAAGAATGACAGAAACAGATGAGACCTTTATCAGATGATTTGCAAGCATGAACACTGGGCATGTGGGCTGGAGATCAGGGTTGATGGAGGTTACTCACTCAGGTGTTAAGAGTCTGATGGACACTGGTTGTGTGAGTGATGAGTTAACCTGAATCTCTCACATTCTCTCTGGACGTAATCGATCACCCAGTCGATACATTTCATGTTGTCAGGCTATTGTATATTTCAGAATGCGGCATGTCACTTTCATGGAGTGTACAGTGAGACTATCTGTCACCCTCATTTTACACAAGTCATCTCTCTTAGCACTTTGGCAAGGGTCGGTCACTTGTATTCTGTTCTCAATGAGATCCTTCATAATCAGATTTGATGTGGAAACCACCCCGAGTCCCAAGTGACATCATGATGTCACTTAACTTTTCACAGGGCACTCATTATCCACCGAACAACTGCAGCTTTTCACTCAGTTATGTTCAGCAACTGCCTCGTTTATAAACATATTGTCAGCACCTTTGTATTGTTTCTTGCGGGAATGGTGCATTTTGTTGATTCAAAGTTTGATTTACACACCAATACTGACAGTAACTCCCCTTTTTCAACCATAAACCTATCAGGTCGCCAAATCGCTCTCAATTTTCACTGATCCAGAGATTGGATCCAAACTTTGAGCCATATGCAAATGAAAAATACCACCAGGGGTGTTTTTCTAGTCAATTCCTTCTGTAATATGATAACTGGGGTGATGTTTCAGCTCTGACACCTGTTCCCCCTTTGAAATTAACCATATTTAACCCCAATTTTGTACTTTGTGGTATTAAAAATGGTGCAATATGTAAGTACTTTGTTTAATGCACAAGCGAAACTGTGTTTACTTTAAGATCTACATCTCGACAATGATAATGATAATATATGTGTGCCATTATTGTAATAGGAGCCAAACAAACCTCTCCTTGTCAGAGCAAATTTTTGACACAAAAATAACTGTTCTCTTCTTCTGAGACTGTCTAGACACACACCTGTTGTAGACGAGTCTTCATCTTTCATGTACATATTTTGATAATTTCCTGACAAGTATTTGTGCCTGGTTTACAAACATTTAGAATTCCCCATTTTAGTCTCATATCCATCTTGATCCTATTACCCCCCCCCCCCCCCCAAAAAAAATGCTTCTACCCCATTCGTGAAAATACCATGCAATATAAAAAATGCCATATTCTTAATAGCCCTACCTGTGCCTTATGTTTCAATCATTTATCTGGTTCATGGGTAAGGTTACTCTTTAACTCTGTGAAGCAGGTAAACAGTTTAACCCCCTGTGACACACGTATATATACCCACCTTTGTTTTTTTTTTTATAGTAATTCCATGTTGTGGTGCCAGTATTTACATGGTTCAAATCCCATACAAATGCAGAGCTTTGAACAAGCGTGTTATACCTGTTTAGAGGTTGTCAGCAGTATTGACTGGCGTTTGTACATCTGCTTGTTACTTCACCGTCTTTGAATTTCAAAAAAACTGAATTCATGAAAGAAATCAAGCCCTTCCTGTCATGATACTTTGAAACTTCAAAATGACGACATTACCATTTTCCACAAAGAACTTTTTTGTTAAGGTGTCATCTTGTTTTACAAATATCATTTCATGCGACACTATTATATTTCATATTAAAGATTTCAGGAAGACACATTTCAGCAAGACGCATTTCATGCGACACTATTTAGTGATTTGTTTTGGTTTAATTATATTTTACATTAAATATTTCAGGAAGACGTCCATTTTAATCGTATGATAATGAGGAATGTGACATCACGTGACCTGATAACATACCACCAGCCACCGATGCCAGATTTTCTGACTGATTGCCATTGCTCCCATGCCATCACTGATCGCTCATTGTCAAGAGCGCCACCTAGGTCGAAGTGCACAAGATCCACCCCATAAAGTGGGGTGTTTGGGGTTTGCTAGACGTTATTGCTTGGTGACATGACATTTGTATATGTGTAGTAAAATAATGTATACCTATACTTAGGTGCATATATGTTTCATTTTGTTACACACAACATATATCTTACAATCACTCTTCTTTCAGTCAATGTTGAAAGTCAGCTATGATAAAAATGTGTCACATTTCTGTAGTTCCCAGACAATGTGATAACATTCTGATATGATAACACAAAAATATGCCGCCTGGCTATAATTAGCATATATATAGTACAACATATATATATATATATATATATATATATATATATATATATATATATATATATATATATATATATATATATATATATATATATATATATATTGTAATCAATATATTTTGATATTGTAATCGATATATTTTGACTATTTTGATAAATAGTTTGAATCATTATAATTACATATAACAATTAATCCACTAATGATTGACCGTGTCAGTTCAAAACAAAGTTCCCACATTACGTCATCATATTTGTTTTTGGTACCTCATTGCCATTTCTATATCTTCCTGGTATGTAAAGTCAATGTTTGCATCATATCAGATACCAAGATCCCCTCAAAAAAATAATGACAGTGAGTTTAAGTGAAATAAATACAGCTTGTTTGATTTGTTATTGTTGCACATCAGTCAATTGAATCAGGTGTTCGACAAAAAAATGGGATGAAATACACATATCAGAAATGAAACGAGTGGATTGATTGTAATAAAATTTCCGGGAAATCTGGGATAGTTTTACAAAACAACAGAAATTTATTGGTGGCGTGCATCCGGGTTCTTAATGTTTATGTTCAAATGTTGATATGCATCCAGGATCCAAACATAGACAGAGTTTAACCAGGCCATTAGGATCCAAATATATTGAATACATTTGGGCATGTAAAAAGGCCATCTTTTGGTCCTTATTTGAACCTTTTTTATTATTAGTGTTTAGAATAGTCTACAGATGACTCAATCAAATGAAAAATGTATGCAAATTAGTTTATATATATATGTATATAGCCTTATACTCACTTTGATCTTCAACCATTTAATTGAGATATATTTAATGAAAACTCCAGGTTTGTCAATATTTACCAATATTATGTCATCAAACCCCCATGAGATCCACTACCATTAAATTGAAATTACCCCTAGCGTAAACAGACCTTAGTGAGTCTTTGATATGATGCTGAAATCCACCACACTTTGCTTCCATGACCGTTAAATTGAATGGAGATAACATCTCCACTGCCTAGAACCCGGCTCCACTTCAAGTGATCTGGGTTCATGGAAGATCTTCTTAAAACGTGGCCCAGATTGGTCATCTTTGATCTGTCCTGGTGATGCCAGGAAACATATGCTTGGGGAGATAAACAGACATGGACCACGTGCTTGTCTGTTTATTCTGTTTGGATAACGCTTTATGTTTATATCGCGTCTATTTTTGCTTGGGATGCCAAGTGCACATTTCTGTCTGGATCTGGGATGTGAAATGTACCCATAAAGAAACATACACGCCATACCCTGGAAACCGCAAGATATCGACCAGTCAGAAAAGCCTCAAGTCTCAGGTTTTAGCAGCACGCGAAAATGGTAAAATGGAGATTGTATGAAGAGATAAAAGATAAACAAATGTAAACTTTGAGGCTGCTTTAGCTACATGCCAAGAGTTTTCAAATTTGTTATGAAATATAATATGCATTTGGAAGAAGAAAATATAACTTTGGAAACATGACCATGAAACTGAAAGATAATTTTCAACCGTCGCTGCATTATCGCAGTTTTCAAAATAAAAAGAAAACATAATCTAGAAATAACATATCTCATTTATATAACCTCATAAATCAAGCTAAACTTTTATAAAGATAAAGTTCTATTTCTATTTATCTCCTTGTGATAAATCTTGAATTCTTCAAGTCGGTGATGTATGTGGTGGGCGCTTTGTTTTGAGGGAACCCTGTTTAATAGATCGGTATACATGTTACGGTCAAGTCAGGCCACTTAACGACACAATTTGTAGCGGACTGACCAGAACGTTAAGGCCAAGTTTGATCATGGATAAAATATCACCGTCAATATGAGTCCATGCATCATGGATAGCATTGTACTGATTGGGTGATTTAAAATCCATATGTCCATTTACACATCATCTTTCATCGCTGAAATGAACACCACTGAGGTCGATTGCACCGCTAAACTTTTCACCTCTTTGCGTTTTTGGCTAACTTTGATCCATCACTGCCTTGTTAGGGACAACCGACTGATGGATATTAAACAACCTAAGTTATTTGTCACTTCGTAAAGTGACCCGCCAGCCCCGGTGTTTCTGTTCAGGGTAAGATATATTACAGATAATGTTAGTTTAAAATAATTGAATTAAATGGCATGGAGAATTCTGTGTCACTTGACCACATTTCAATCGTGTCTATCGCGCGGAGATAAAAGATAGCTCTTTGGAAATTTACAGAGCAATTAAGAAATATATTAGGAGACTAATTGGGTAATAAATCACCTCTAATAGGCCTCATACTGTTATGAACATAACAAAAAAAACAAAAGAACAAGAAAAACAAGAACTGGATTTTTACCATAGTTCATCTATAAAAAAGTCGGGATATTATTTTTGTAAATATATTTTGATGAACAAAAACAGATATGTTTCATGTCTGGACTGAAATGCTAATCACAAAAACATAATGCAAAAGAAATGGTAATTTTCTTAGAGATGAAAATATATGATATTCGATTTTTGAAAATAAGAAGGGAAAATGTCATATTACAAGACAGAAAAGTAGAAATTGTAACAGGATGCCCATCATTTAACATTAAACTACATTATAAATCATGGCCTTAGCATGGAATCAAACTTATATCGATAAATGGAATTGTAGGTTTGGAAGTCCGATGCCTCTCTTGAGGAATGTAGATTGTTCCAGCCACCACAAGAATTCTGGTCATCGGAGGCATTCCCCGTGGCAGAGGGGGTCCTAAATCGTTGCCAAAGACACACGTTGCTGTCGTCAGTAACGATTTGACGAGGATGTGAGGTATGTTTCTGTTGTAAATCAGGGATGTGCACACTTGTCGTGCATTAAATTGGTCTCCCAGAAACGTTGTGGGATACAACTTTGTTCTGAAGGATTCGACGCGTGCGACACCACCGGAAGTAGCCGCAGAAACGAGCCATCTTGTGATGTGGTATGGCATCTGGGAGCGAAAATGATTGATAGACAACTTTGTTCTGACCAGAAAAATATGCGATGCAGCATGTGCAAGGGAGGATCAAAATTGGGAAAATAGTGTACAAAGACATTCAGTTCATATGTGAATATCACTCTTCTGATTAATGAGATATCAATAGTGGTCGGGACAATGTAAACAATTTAATACAAGATTTTCGGAATATAGTGTATATCCTTGATTGATTTCAGAAGTTACTTGGGGCAAATTGTCAGCAGATTGGATTTGATTAATGTTTAGAAAATGCATCTGTCACAGTTGTGCTTTTAGTCTTGTTCACGTAATATGACAAATTGTAGACTAAGACATCGCGTAGACTGCACATACCAAACGTGAAATAAAATAATATCTGGTTCACACAAACCTTTGAGTATTACTCTACTAACAAACCAATATAACTGCAATTGGTCTTTGAAACGATGGGTGACCCACAAAAGATATGATACCCGTCACGCGTCCAGAGCCTATAAAATGTGCACATTAAACAGTCAAAGTCACTATGAGAGTGTTACTTTTCACTAGTAACGTAACATGGGCACATGGCACTGTGACGTAATGCCAAGTGTTCTGCAGTGCAATCAGAATAATAGGTGGAAATCGACGATGACTTCTAAAAGCTTTGCCCCTTTGATTTAGAATATATTACAGATCCAGTTTCATCCAAAGTGTCTAAGCTAAAGAGCACAATGGAATTGTGATCTGGACAAATTCTCCCCCAATACAATAGAGAATGGACCTTTTATACTGTCAGACAGCGTATCGCATTTCACTGATTTCTGTCCAGACCTCTGTATCCTACTGAGATTAATAGACCTTCTGATAAAAATGTGAAAAGAATAAAAATGCCTAACATATTCAAGCAGACTCCAATCTGACAGCTGGCAATAAGTGTGACAAATAGTTTATTGAATCATCCTTCTGGAGAGATTTCAATATCAGACTGTGTTGATTTTTCACCATGTGTTGCCGCTGACAACATATAGACAAATGTTTTGGCTGAGTGATCAAATCGCTATCCATCATCTGGATATGTCTTTGTAACAGCATGACCTGTCCATGGAAAGAAACTTAATCTGACTCTGTATTCTTCTACTGAACTCACCAAAACCTCTAGGATATCAATGAACAATTTTCCTTTTAATCCTTGTCTTTCATTTCACACACTGATCCATTTTACCTTATATATACGTTTCATATTATTTGTCTACAAGATACAAATATTGAATTTTATGTTTTTTCGTGAAATTAATAGTTTTACAAATAAATGATTGTTCGAACGAACCCCTTTCAGAACCCCTCCTGAAAGATAAAACTGCAGTAATGATGAGTCATGGATGTCACCATGTTGATTTCTGTGACCTAGAAGTTATCAATTCCTGCCATAAGTTGTATGTTTCCGGAAGCGACCTTGTCATTTTCACAGAAGTGCAGCTGTGGGGAGGTGTCATCCCTTTCCATCATTCTCCCGAGGCACCCAAAATGGATCATGTCTCAAACGTGCTTCTTGGAGAGTGCATTTTACCCTGGAACAGGAAACACTCCTAGAAATGGTGACCCAGAAGTCACATGAGGCCAGGAGGGGTCAGGACCCAGAGGTCACCTAGCAACGGCCATGACCCCGCGTGTGGCATGTTTGGTTGCCATGGCATCTCCAAATCTCAACCTTTCTGTATAAAACACATATCAACAGTAAACTTTCTTCGGGCCAGGTCAGCATACAAAAACAACCTAGATGGTTCCAAGATGAGGTAAATCAACATGACCGACCCACCTGCAGTTTTACCTTAATCAAATCACACAGCCAACCTGTCAGTGGCTTGTCATCCCTCAGTCACACATGCTGCTCGCATCTTCCTCTCACACACTCTCAAATGTCTCACAATATAATGTTAAATTTGTATATTGTAATTCCCTCTCAAGTGATTTCCTTTGGACTTAAACAAGTGCTATTAATTGCACAATACTGCCGAGGTTACTCACTAAATCAACACCATTAAGTTGTGTTCGATAAATTTCTTTCAAAGTATTTTTACACCCACCAAAAGCTTGTATAATGTGTATTATTCTGCATGATAAAACACACATGACAAGATAAAGGCCCATCATTTGACAGATTAAATGTGTAAGCCTCTTTCTCTATATTCATGAACGTGTGCTCTTGGTGGTTTTTTATCTGATAGTCTGGGCACAAATCATATAAACGGTGATATATCTCGTTGACAGACATGAGCTGGAAACAAACAAGACACATTGAGAGTGAGTCATTTTATTATGATGCTTTGTACAAGCAGAATAAGGTTTTGATGATTATCATAGTGCATTACTAAAAAGAAAACAATTAATCTGAATTTGATATTAATCTTCAAATCCATCTGGTCAATATCACAAGGTTTGATCAACCCGCAACAATAACATAATGCACCTCGCTTCATTCACATATAAGTATTATATATATATATATTGCAAACCATCTATATGAATTGCTGCTAAATTGCACACATTTGCACTATGTGTAGAATTATTTCCCCTAATTCTTGGATAAAAACCTAGACCACTTAGTGGGATAAACGCAGCAAACAGAATAGGATGTCTGCAATATACTTGTGTTTGTTTGTACTTTGCATTGGAGATCTGTTGGGTTTCAAGTGGTGTAGACAGGCTTTTGAGACATTTCATTCAGGCAATGTTTATGGACACGGAGAAAGCTTTTGACACTGTTTGGCAGTGAAGAGCTATGTTCTGTGGAATTCTTGAAAGTGAAATGACCCCAATAAAGGGCTAGTTACATGAACATTAGCAAGTAATCAGATGCCAAGTGCTGTGGAGGGAAAAAGTGAAGAGATTATGTAGAAGCAAGGGGAAAACATTGACACAGCAATGACAACAGAAGCCTCCGACTTCTGGAGTATCTGAGTGCATTCAATGAATAAATGGAAAGATGGTTTGCAAACAAAGTCCGCTTAGAGTGTGTCTGAAAAGTAAACCACATTTGATGAAGAGTTTTCAAGTTGAGCCAAATCAAAGAAAGTCTATTCTTTTGTTATAGTGTGATGGTGCTAGCGGGAGACTTGAATAGCTTTGAACGGTGTGGGTATGTCACAGACAATAAGCCCAACACCGCGTCCAGGTGCGACATTGTCCATTACTGCAATAGACGTGTAATGAACATCCCACATTACGTGAAATGACGCTGTCGGATTAGAGACGGCGTAGAAGGGAATGCCTTGAATGTCACAATCACCTAGCATCAAAGTTGTCTGGTCTTTTGATGCTATTGTCTTCTACCCAAACATTCTTACCTTGTAGGTGTGCAAGAGTGCTAATAAGCCGAGAAGATAGTTGAGATATCTGTGGCGAGCTAAGCTGGTGTCAACACATTCAGACAGTGTCAGGACTCCCCACAAGTCATAGATTCCTCAATGAAAATGACAACATACTAGGCGCTTGCACAGGTCATTATCCTATTGAATTTGTCATCAAATGAGATCACAAATTTCCCCTTTCAACAACTTAGGATAATGACCATAGGATGTATTAGGCTTCAACAAGATGTAATAAACAAAGGGACGAGTCAGTAATCAAGTCTATAAGGTGTGAAATCAGTTTGATTAGCATATCTGAAATGTGGACCACATTTAGGGACCACAAAGACTACAAATGTTAATACTTTCTCAGATCTTCGCAGACAGGTGAAACAATTAAGGTTGTACTCTCAGATAACATTGTAATGAACACCAGGAACAAATCTCAGAAACAAAGAGAGAAATCTATACAACTGACTTTGACAGTCAGACAAAACATTTTTTCATATCTCAATCAAGAAATAAATATCCTGTATATTTTCCGGGAGATATTTCACATGCTTAGTATGAGTATGCGATGTCTTAGATCTGTTTTTTTAAATTTTTATTGCAGAAATTCTTATTAATCTAATTTAGATTTTTAATAATTCTAAATACAAAGATTAAATCGTAATATTCACAATGATTGAATACATACATCAAATTAATTGTATGCCACAAAAAAAACATAACTTTTTTTAAAAAAGAAAATGGAGGCATACTATTAAAACGACGATATCATATATTAACAATATTCTTATGATTCCCATGATACAAACAAGTCAGCTGGCTACTGCAATGAGGAGGGAAAGGACCGTGTCACACATTCTATTGTGAAATCAGTCTCATGCCAAATGGCCGCTATCCGCAGATACCGAACACAACATAATACCCACATGTACAAAAATCCTCCCGTCACTGACAGTGTTTTGAAATATAAATATGCAACCCCTGTGGAACTTCGTCTTTTCTGGTTTCCACTTTAAAACCTTTTCTTTTCTGGTTTCAAATCAAATATCTTTTATGGTTTTAAGTCAAGCATACATTTTGAATGGATATATCCCCAGCTGTATAAAATCTGTCATGATGTGGCACGCTTATGCTATCAATTCCATATCAATTTAGGGATCGATTACATGTGAAATCAACATATGCAATGATTAATTGCTGTTTTGTCTTATCATGAATTGGCATCCAGTTCTTGATATCCATCCTAGTTGAACTGGTGTATATATTAATGTTGGAATACAGAAAGACTCCAATGAGATTTTGTGGGGAAACCAATGAAAATTATCAACCCAGTTAATGTATATATATATATATATATATATATATATAATGTATATATATATATATATATATAAATATATTTATATATATATATCTAGCAACCGACGAAGCATTAACCTGTTTGTTTACAGTTCTTTATTACACATATGTGAGGGATGATATTTGAAGATTTCAAGTTCTACCCTAATTTGCATTGAGATGTGTATATATTCTTGATACAGACGTCACATGCAGTCACAGTATATTCATATGCATTGTAACATTTTATGGCGCGTATAATTTGTCAAATATTAAAATACATTATGTTGTTTGGTGTACGTGCAGTTTGTCATATGTAGATAAATCCTAACTATAATTGCAAATGATATGCAACTCTTTCTCTCTCTAACCCTGCTCTTCTCTCTAATCCTCTTCTCTATAACCCTCTTCTCTCAATTCCTCTTCTCTTTAATCCTCTTATCTCCATCCCTCTTATCTCTATTCCTCTTCTCTCTAACCCTCTTATCTCTAATCCTCTTGTCTCTATTCTTCTTCTCTCTAATCCTCTTCTCTCTAATCATTTTCTCTCTATTCCTATTCTCTCTATTCCTCTTCTCTCTATTCCTTTTTTCTCTAACCCTCTTCTCTCTAATCCTCTTCTCTCTAATCCTTTTCTCTCTATTCCTCTTCTCTCTAACCCTCTTCTCTCTAATCTTCTTCTCTTTAACCCTCTTATCTCTAGTCCTCTTCTCTCTATTTTTCTTCTCTCTAATCCTCTTCTTTCATTCTTCTTCTCTTTCTTTTCCTCTTCTCTCTATTTCTATTACCAATGAATGAACAATGTTTTAATCATACATAAAAATCAAAGGTTTCTATGAATACACCAGAATAACTTTGGGAAATTCATTTCATAGACTTAAACATAATTTAACTCCTATTTTCTGCTGCAAGGAAGAAAGCGATTTTCGAGGTTACAGCCAAATATAAATGGTGGAGTTGGTGACAGGATATTGTGCAAGTCCAGACTTGTTGTGTGTAACAGTTCACCCAGTTCATGATCATTGCTTTGTCAGGTGACCTCGTGTTCTGGTGCCCTTTTGATCACAGATATATATATATATATATATATATATATATATATATATATATATATATATATATATATATATATATATATATATATATATATATATATATATATATATATATATATATATATATATATATATATATATATATATATATATATATATATCCTCTTTAGGTTCTTAAACAATAGCTATTTTGTTATTGAGAATTAACAATCTCTTCCTGAATTGTTAGATCATTGTTAGATCATTACTTATATATGTGTCACGTTCCTTAATCAGCAGATTTGATGCCCCAATCGCTCAAGTTTCCAACAATAGATAGATTACTAGTCTGGGAGACCAGGCACTAATTAGGTTATTATTCAATGTATTATTCCCGTATTCAGCATCTGATTTCTGGCAATAGTCAGGTTATGTTAAGGATCTACATAGCAAATCAGAAAATAAACATATAACGTCCTTACAGAGATCTTATCAACTTCCATGTTTGACTGAGATTCAGATCCCTTCCTTACGCCTGTATGGACCCTCGCAGCATAAAAAGGGATGGTAAGAGTCAACCTCCATGTCTAAGAGAATATATTTGATAGTTTGGTAAAAATCGGGAGAAATTGGATATTTAAGATTTAATGCATACTTAAAAAAGTTTGCCAGGTTAGTCATGACAAATATGTACATTATTTGACATGCGATAAAGCAGTGGTCATCAGTACTTTCAAAAATGCAGATTTTATCCCGGCATATGTGACGTGTAACATAACTGTGTGGGTGCTCATATCTTGTGACACCGCCCCAGGAGAAACTAATTATGTGTTTAATTACCTGATGATGTGCCATGTGTTTCTCATTTCTGCTGATCCTCTGACATTGCCTGGGGAGTTTCTGTGTTGAAATTGACACATATCTGTAGAAATAGACAAAATGATATTGGCATCTTTCGGCATCTATTATTATTATTTGCTAGAATGCGATCTGTTGAGGGTTTCCTTGAAACCATCATTAAACCAGAATCATAATTGTGCTAATTTGGAATGGAACAGCAAATGCTTCAAAGCAAGCTGATCCATTTCCTCTTTGACTGAAAAGTAAAATTGAGAGAAAAAAAAATAAAGGATCAAAATGTTTACTATGGCATCTGACCAATATATCATAATCAAAGAGTTCAAATATCAGAAGAGTGTGTACGCAAATCATAAATTCACAACCAATCTCGTCTCCAATAAGTTGTGGTCAGTAAGATACAGCGGTGAGTATATTCATGGCACCTGTGTGATGTAAAGTAATTATCAGCCTTTGATCTATCGCACATCAAAGTATCACCTGCAACGCATATGAGATAAACTTGTTCATACAAACACTGACCAACCTGTGTAAGTTTACTTGTCTGTCTGTGCTAAACTATACAGTTCTAATGATATTGACTGTGGTCTATCTTTCCCAAATAATGTGGCCAATAGTGTACCAGATGTGTTTGTATTGTGAGCTCACAAAGAAGGAGCGTTGTCTAATCAGCTATGATTGGCTTCGTATTTGTCAACATTGCCGTTTTTCTGGATATCAAGCAAAGAGGGCCTTTTTGTCAGGTATTTGCCAGAGGGGACTTCAAATAGAACATATCCCTCACCGCAAACAAAAAGCATCCTTAATAAAAACTTCGAGCAAATATCAAGCATTTCCAGGGAGGCTATGCGCCCCTGTCAAAAGAAATAATTTGTTGATGGTTTATTTGCACTGTAAAGGAATTATTTGCTAAGATTCGTTGATACATTCAAATTTCCCAGATTGTTACTCTCCATAAGGAAATCCTGTGTATAATGCAGAATAGAAATTTTCTTTATGGCTCATATATAAAAGGACAATTTCCTGAAATTATTGTCCAATAAATGTATGGTGACCCTGGGAATTGGGGGGTTTATATTATATATACTCTGGTCTGTGGCGTCATTATGCTCGCCGCTGTAATTGATGGAGCGGAAGGTCAGCTTGTGAATTTCAATGCCATGAGATATGGTGTAATGAACATGCAATTGACAATATAAAACCACAGGACTGTTAAGTTTTTATTTCTGATGTATAGTTCTCAGTGAATAAATCACTCAGAATTGACAGGATAACTATGTGAACGTTGGAACCAGTTGGCAGTTGAATTGTGCATTTTGGATGGACCTTATAAACATGAAGGTCATTCAGGCCTTACTTTCTACAAAGACATTTCCTTGTCTGCGCTCCCGATAATCATATTTACAAAAATTGTTGTGACAGGTCTTGATGTCTTGTAAAAAAATTAGATCTAGTGTTATGCTGTTTCATGAGGCAAAATGTTCATTCTCTCGCACAGAATCGCATCATGACAAGCAGAATGTAAATGCCAGAAGAAAAGTGTTCACAATTTTCTTTACAGCCAATTCAAATACCATAAACACAGTAGAAATTTAGTACTTTTTCACTCTTCAAACTGAAATGTGCACCCCGTAAAAAATCCTGCTGTGATAAATTGTGATGAAATCAATATAGGTGACCAGAAGCATTTCAAGGGTTGCAACATTTACTCTTTGAATCATCTTTTTTTAATCAATATCGAAACCAATATTTTCATCGACGTTAATATACATTATTTTATGAAAATGTATTAATTAACATCGTACTGCACGCTCATTGGTAAAACAAAGAAACATATTAACATACCACACACTGTAAGAAGTAACTGTTTGTAGAATATCAACCACCTTTGCACTGCATTTTTGCAGCAATTTCTACTGTACCCAAAATAACAGTATATTTGGCTGTCATATAGCGGTTATTTGTGTTGTAAATGATGATAAAATTCCGATACTGTAAATCTACAGCAAAAGTTACTGATGTATCATTCTACCATTATACCACCAAAGATTTAAAAAAAATTAAAAAAATACAACCATTCTGAATATATAATCCATGTTTTTCTAAGGCTATTACTTCACATCATCTGTTAGTTGTATAACTGCTAATTCATATTCCAATCCATTTTAATATAACAAAGATTCTCCTGCCAGTAACAGAATTTTGAACTTTCACCTTTTGCATGGGTCGTGAAAGAGATCTCTCAAAAAGGGGAGATCTCCTCTTACCATGCCAAGAATGTATCAAATGACCTTATTACATCGTTAATCAATGCTAATTAAATTATTTATAGTAAAACTTAGTTGATGCAAACTTCCTTGTTAATCAACAGCAAAAGTTGTTGGCAATTTTGCTGTAAATCAACAGTTATTTTACTGTTACAACTATTTACAGTGCAAATTATGGACATTGAAATCAATAGCATCGTGGTGGAATATACATTTGAAAATATGGACTTGAAATAACATATGATGATTGAAAATGTATACTTTAATATAAAACTATTACTGGAGGAAAACAAAAGTGTTCCTTCTGGGCAAATAAAGGGTGAAATGATAAGACATAAAATATATGGAATAGATTGCAACATTGTAGTATAGTGAGGCCACAAGTTCTCTTGATAAGAAACAATAATTTGTGAATTATGACTGACAAGTGAAAATGGACACATGCTTATCTGGCTATCGAAACTAAACGGACCCTGCACATAATCCAAGTGGCATTTCAAAAATATACACATGTGACATGGACGAGACCGTTAACGAGATGTGTAATGCTGCCCACGTGCTTGTATGGTGGATGCCATAAAGCACCGGGGGAAGGGGACACCGCGGCTATCATTGGCAGGGTGGGGCCCCCCGAGGGGTGGGGCGGGCTGCTGGGTAAGGGTAATAGACTAACGGACCCCATGTGCTCTGTGATAAAGCTCAGGATTGATGATACACAAGAGATAACTTTATGATAACAGGTGAAGACATCAGGTGATAAGAAAGTATGATGTGAAGGTAGATAGTTTGCGTATGGTGTAGGGGGGGGGGGGGTCATTTAGTAAACTTGACTGTTACCATTCCTTATGGTCTATACCCTTTCTTGGGGGAGGGGGCTGTAACTCAGTCAATTAGTAAACTTGTTCTGCTAGCTTGTGGTTAAATTCATATTCTGAAAACGTGTTATTTTTTGTTTTTCTTTTTTGTGATAATTGTATTAATCTGTACAAGTGGTTTGGTTGTGGATATGAAACAAATCCTTCATGTTTTGAAGTGAATTTCATGTCACATTGGACATTGAACTTGGCTCATGACTTATGGCACTCCAGATAAACTTGGAGAAAAAAATATTCTTGACAAACATGTTTAAGCCATGTGTGGTTGGCTATATATAAAACTGCTGAAACTACCTGACACTTGGCTTGTAGACACGCAGAGAATGGCTAGTGGGATGACATCTCCTTGTCCGACTCCCTGCCCGCTCACAAGGCCGTTACTCCCTGACACTTCTGGTGGCGGGGGAGGGGTGCCTGGAGAGGCGGTGGTCTCAGGTGGGACATCTCCCGGGCGCGGTCCTGGATCCCCGGGGAGGGGATGGTTTCTGGCAGGTCACATCCCAGGTGTGGACTCCGGGTGTCCCAGGGTCCCCTGCCCTCGTCATCATCAGTTGATAGACCCATGGGGCGGGACAGACAAATTTCAGCCTCATTCTGGGAGGAGTTCATTTCATTAACCATTATCAGCCTGAAAATCCCATGTTGTTTACTGTGCGGTAAACTTGAAGGTTTCAGTCTAAATAGATGAGATTATTTGGAATAAAAATCCCAAACTGTACTCTCCTGTTATAAAAAAGGCAAATCTCAATACTTTCTTGAATGAGTTTCATTCTCCCTTCACGTGAAAGCATACTCCCATACGTTTTACTGGCAGTTTTATCTTCCCTTTATTATTATTCAGAGCTTAGTTTCTTCTGCATAGCTCCTCTTTGTCAATTTCCTCCATTCAATCCCTGAATGAACAATATTCTCTCTTGCCTCCCCCCCTCCCTCCGCACACATATATTTTTTAGCAAAAGAGTTGTGACCAGAATTTTATTTTGAATTAATTCTCATAGGCTAATTAATTATAATCTGCATACTATAAAACGACATTTGAGTTGTTGTCTCGTGCCAATCACTCACTGAGTGGGGGCGAAATTCTGCCACTCCAAAATTCTCCGAATCTGTAACTGGATATATACGGCCTGGCGTGAAATTCGATAAACACTCCAGATTTGATAAAATTCAATATCTTGGTCAGGACCTGACAAACAATTTATAGCGTTCTAATTAAAACGTGTGGCCAAGGTGTTCAGTTCTAATTGGAGATTTGCAACTCGCTATTGGCAGATAAAACGTTGATAACATATACTTAAGTCTTCTTTTCTTATATCGTTTGAAATTAAAATTCCTGGTTAAAATTAGCTATAAGTTTTAATCAACTATGGCCTGAGCGGTTCATTTCTGTGTACAAGACCTTGACATTTGTATTGTTATTTGCTGAGATATTGTGTATAGATTTACCACAATACTAAAAGTAGATGTGTATGTTTATCAGTGTTTGATTGGCGTTTGTAACTACAGTTACCAAGAAGTATCCTTTGCTCTCGGAACAGTTAATGTGACATCGGGTCAAAAAAAGTCAAATCTGTTTCTGACAAAAAAACACAGCAGCGATCGGAAACGGGTTATTGGCAGTGGGTAATTTTCTACCAGGGATTTCCTTGAGTATAGTTTGTTGATTTCAGTAGGGGGTTAAGGAGGGGAGGGAATGGGTGGGGTACGCCGCTCTAGTTACTTTGTCACCTGGGAAGAAACAGACCCCGGGAAACAGACACGCTCTTAGGGGAAGAAATGAACAATCAGAATACCCAGGTATCGTCTGTCTGAAATAAGAGTGGCTGAAATATACTTAACCTATACAATAGAAGAAATAGACATACCTTCATCCCTTGTGTATTTCACCCTCACAACTCATCATTTATTTTTTACTTGAACCCCCTTTTTAGATTCTTCTATGTAAAGACAAAATTGCGATTGCATAGGCCCCCTGCCAATCTCTCCGACCAATGATTAAATATAGTGGAGTTGTACAGTTCTGGTTCCGGCAAAGTTGTACAGTTCCGGTGTGTACTTTTCAATGGGGGAAAAAACAACATGGAGATCGGCAATCGGCCTATACATTTCTCAATCCACGAAGTAAAAATACTCCGTTTCGTTTTGTTGTTTTGAAAGTGGTATTTTCGGTTTACCGACAGCTTCTCAGCTTGTTTTTAACTTTGATGGAACTGATGAGGACACACATAAAGTTTGCCAAGAGAGATGTTTCTACGAGTATGGAGAA
Source organism: Amphiduros pacificus (assembly GCA_949316495.1). Lineage (NCBI taxonomy): Eukaryota > Metazoa > Annelida > Polychaeta > Phyllodocida > Hesionidae > Amphiduros > Amphiduros pacificus. The sequence continues at coordinate 15,931,768 of OX439007.1, read as the reverse complement.
AACTTCATGACATGAATATCAATCTGATCCTTGAGACAAAAATAATTCGATAATTTATACCATGAAGACAGGAGTATCTATTTCCCTGGAAGAAGGACACTATATATCATACCCTTATTTCATTGATGTGTTTTTATATGTGATTTATTTCTCATTTCAGGATGTGATACTATATGCTCTGTTCTATCAATTCTGAACGTATATGGCGTTGTCAGTTTTACAACTTTAGATTATTATAGTCAAGTGTTTCATGATATTTCGTGGGAAAGTGTTGTTTAGCTGAAGTATGGTCAATATATTTCTATATTGCTTGTGTGCTTGTTCTGAAGAATTTATGACAGTTATTGTTTGACAAACCAGGTTTTAACCTCGGCTATATCATTTGCTCTTGGAATATTGGAACAAATGCAAATATAAAATGATTTCAAGAAGATTGTTTCAATTCCACTCTCACGTTTTTGACAGAATGCATCTGGGTCTTAGATTTAGTATATAATCATCATCAGCGGCAAAATCAAAGAGAAACAAGACCCAGAAGAGAGTGTTCTGTCCCAGAAATAGTCAAAACATTCCACAAGAAATGTACATATAACATGACTGTGGCTCATGTCTTCTGCTGACAGTTATTAGCTTTCATGTTTGGCTTGAAAGGGACACATGTTTGTTGATTGCGCACTGATAGACAGCATACGGACGAGTCTATTGACCGATGAAATCAGTTTCATTACAATATATGCTGGTATTACTTTACATCGTCTATACCTCCCCCAATACAATATTTCTAAATATTTCTAAATTTGACAAAAATCATGTATTACAATTAATCAAATACTATTTATATGATGGTCTTATTTCATAATTTGTCAGTTTTATACCAGATATGTGTATGTACATGTTATCAATTTTTTTGTCTTTTGGCAATATTTTTTTATACAGTTATGCCATCTAGCGGGCGTTTCTCTATGTTAGGCCAATATTACCAATAAGTTCTCAAATGCGACAATCTAAATCTTTAATTACAATGAAAATGTACTTAGATGTGCTACATATTATAGTAATGTCTTATGGATTTTTCTTTATACAATCGGTATTGTATTTTTGTCCTTCACTTAACTTTCAACATCCTCGTTTTGATAAGCAGGTCCGGGCATGTTATCTTTTTATTTGATTAATTGATGACTTTTATCACTTTAAGATGCTTATTTTGCCTGCGTTAGGTATTATGTGAATCTGGTATAGCTTTAATCTATCTGATCAAAATTGTACATAGCAGATTAAATCTGGTCTAGTGAGGAATACATTGAAATATCTATGGGAACATTTTCTAACTGGACTTCACCTCCAACAAGCTTGTAAATAATACGTGTACCAATCTGTGTACCAATCTGTGTACCAATCTGGGTACCAATCTGGGTACCAATCTGTGTGCATAGCAGATTAAATCTGGTCTAGTGAGGAATACATTGAAATATCTATGGGAACATTTTCTAACTGGACTTCACCTCCAACAAGCTTGTAAATAATACGTGTACCAATCTGTGTACCAATCTGTGTACCAATCTGGGTACCAATCTGGGTACCAATCTGGGTACCAATCTGTGTACCAATCTGGGCACCAATCTGGGTACCAATCTGGGTACCAATCTGGGTACCATTATGTGAACCAATATATGTATCAATGCTCTCCTTTATGCACATACTTGATAGACACCAATGGTTGTTAAGTAGTTAAGTTATAATACATCATTACTGTATTTAAATTATATTGATTAAGGTGAAAGCCTAAATATGATAAACTATATTTGAATTAGAGCTAAAAACCACACCAATATCGTTGAAATAATCATATTTGTGTAACAAAGAAGATAAAAGCTGATAATCAAAATGATCCAACTTATTGATTGATTACTTTCGGTTGTATAATATATAGTATTATATATATGCACACACCAATTTCCCGCCTTTTTCGCAACCACATAACCAACAAGATAAAGTAGGAGCGGGCGGGGGAGGGAAGGTTCCTGACCCGGTGAGATGGTCGACTTGCCCGGGCCTGTGCGTCGAGTCTGCGGTGGCGGGATCCACGGTGTCATATTGGCTGTCCCCCAGCATTGTGTGCACATAACTCAGCCTTTGTCTGCGGTCTACCACAGCGCTGTGTGCATGATAGCCACGTCAGGCACCTGAAATGATATCATCATAAGATGATCACTTAAAAATGTGGTGGAATGTTCCCCGTCTGACTCACCACCCTCAAACTTGAAACGTCTTTGATGCAAGATTAAACTGAAAACAGTTATTTTTACCGTGAGTGTTATCATGATACACAAACAATAAATCAAACAAATAACTTTCTTTCTCTCTTTTTTCATCTTGTAATTGAAACCTACATATATTTACTTGAGTAAGGTTATCGATCAGAAATCGGCAATTTATTGAAATATGACATTTCCCCATAATTTATTCTCAGACTAATCTCATAAGTTTTTTTTATTATGTGAAATTCAAGATGAATTTTCACTTTTGTTAGCTCAGCATTTGTTGGATGTTGAAGTGCAGTGTACAATAGCAACATTGTGAAGGGCCGTGAGATACAGTTGATGACTTCTTTCAGTTAACACACCTGGCTCACGTGAAATTGACATTGAAACATGTGTTGCGAGTGTCAGGCGAAAATGACATCTCCAACAATCACTACCGCAATTGACATGTCATTGATGATGTACATTTCTGTTTGTCCAGAAGCATAATTGACAAGTCAGAAACTGGATACATTTGCCCATCTGCACCCATCCTCGACATTGCCTGTGTTGCAACAGTGACAACATCCGTGGCCATCTTGGGCTTTGTTATGTTGTTGTTTTTTTAGATAAACTCGTTTATACTATACCTCAGTAATCTTAATGTCAAATATAGCTGTATTTATGGAGTATATATAATGAGATTCTCTGGAGTGTTTGTCCTTGGGGCTAAATATCAATTCATATTGATAAAACCTGTTACTCAGTAGTAAACATGTCAAAAAGAGTTGTCAGCCGCCTGGGCAATATATTGATGTGGATGACCAAATGTCTCTTTTAAGATAATAAGTTTATATGAAGTTATATTTGGTTGTTTTTTTTTCTTTAGTTTTTTTTTCTATTAAGTTTTGATATTTTACCAATTGAAACTTCTTGATGATTTATTTGTTTATTTTTGATATTTTAAAATAAAAATGATATTCTATTTTTTTTTTTTTGCCGATGCAAATAAAGAATTTTCCATGGGACCACAGGTAGTGTCAGGTGTTTGCAAAGTTCTCATCACGTGCAATCTGGCGCACGTCAAAATCCAACATGACACGTGTACTCAATGAAAAGCGAATTAAACAAAGAGATTTTTCCTCCCTCATTTTTCTCTTTTTAATTTACATCATTTTTCAAATAAATCATAAAATTATCTCTGTGTTTGAGGGCCGACGTGCATGTTATTCTGTTAGATTATATTAATATCAAATTGCAAATTATTTTTGTGGACCGAAACTCCGGTTTAATTCACAACAGAAATGCAAACCTGTGAGTGTTTATAGTTTAAACCTGGGACGTTGGTGATCCCGCCATGACGTACACCAAAACTGCGAGAGGACCCTCTGATAACGACATCGTGTAATTAACACAAACATCTCTGGCGATATTAGATCACCCGATGTATGGCCCTAGTTAGGATGTCCTGACAGAAATGACCATCAAAACAAGCACGTGCTGAAACTGATCAGACACTTGATGTCGATTTCACATGAGGTACCAGCGGGTTCTCTCTCTTTATTAGTTGTTCTAAGCCATAGTCTCTTTGGTAAAATAACAATCAATGTCAGCATTGGTGTCATTTCACTAAAATCAAATATTGGCAAACGTGAAATGAACATGACATCAGGCATCACTTTTTTCTATTTCTTCATATTACAGTTGTTTTGAAACACACATGTGAGATCAAATCATTTCCACTTATTCACATATTCACATAGGTCAAAGGTCATCTGATATAAAAGTCTGATGATCGAAATCTCGAGGTCTGGGAATTCTCATGACATCAACGATAAAAATTGCACATTTTAGTTTGGTTAATGGTTATAGGTTCTACAATGGGGCGTTTATTTTTCCCGTTAAACGGTGGTTTACAGGTACATATCGGAATGTTGGACTTAAACATTTGGGAAATACAGATGGGGGCGAAGCCTGTGGTGAAAAACATGTTCTATCTTGTTTGTGATGAAATCTGTTCCAGGTCCGATGTCTCTGAACTGTTATCATTATTTTTGTTATCAGTAAATGTGTTAAAATAAAATAAAAAAGATATATTGAAATATTGTACTTAAATATAGTTTATAAAAATGAAAATGATTTTAGTCATACCAAGTATAAAATGGGCAAAAAAAATATCCGTAGATATCAAGCATCCCATATTGAATACAATCCCCCCACCACGAACTTATTCGGATGCTTAAACCATCTCACACTAGCATTAAAGTGTTTGTTATATTATTTTCAGCTTTCATTTTTATATTAAACTAGTTATAATAGATCTAATTATAGACAGTTCATCAAAAATGATTCTACTGTTGTATGAATTTGTATCTCGGTCCATGAAACATCTCCAATGCAAGAAGATCAGTGATTACATTATATTGAAAAAAAAACTCTCCAAATGTCAATTGATAAGCTCATTATCGATGGGTATATATAGATATACTTAATGTGATAGATGGGTATGAAGTGTGTAGTTTGCCACTGTTTATGGTGTGTCTTCTTCATGGCAGGTTCCAACATGACTGGCACATCCCGCTTCTCCGGATCCTAGCATAATCTATTATTATCTGGCCTTGTATAATCCCATTGTGTCCCTGTATCCGGAGAGTAGCCGATATGGATTAAAATTTGGGCTTATCACGGCTATCAGATTAAGTGGCAGTAATCAGAACAAAATAACACCCAGAGCTTGACGTGTGGAAACATGATTAATTTATGTCAAAAAAGAGGAACATCACAAAGATGCATAATCTGATGAAAATTATATCAATGATTATATTGTAAAACAAAACAGATGACCCTTCATATGATTAATGGGTATAATTATGTTTATAATAATATTTATCATTGATAAACTGTGTGGTGAGAGTTTGGTGATGACACATTAAAAAAATACAACGTGACAGTTGATCTCAGAAGACATGTTCAAACTTGCCTGAGGTGAATGAATACAGTTTGGGATGGGTTTTTTTTTTCAGGGATCCAACTGGTTGCACAGTCAAAGAGTGCGTTTTTTGGATGGGACTTACATTTTCACAATTAGGCAAGCATGAAAAAGTGTCATGTTATGAGATTTTTTTTCTCCTTTCCAAATTATCAGTGCACACAGAATCAAGCCAGGACAAGTTTTGGAGGGAAAGGCTGAGAGAAAGGAAATTCATAAAATGTTTAGTTTGAGTGCAATTCCGCATTGTTTAAAGTTCCCCAGTCACGCATCGCGTTTAGCCCTCGAAAACCACAACTATTTTACATCTATTGAGTCATGTGAGAAAACACGATTAGGATGTTTCCACCAAAACTATGGCCTGAACCAAAATATGCTAAGTAATAACCACAATTTAAAGATTAAAATGGAAGAAAGAATAATTATACCCACTAAAATGTCACTCAAAGTTTCCAAACATTTGGGGGATTTCAAAATTCCTTTCTTCCACTTTCGCCATGTGACGCCCCCCCCCCCTCGTGATACTTATGACATATGACATTATTTTGCAATTCAGACAGAACATTGTTTTCTCCAAGATTATTTAAGAATGAATATGTGTGGAATTTATGATCTAAATACCTTTAATTTAATTTTCAATGTGATTCGTAAGTAACCATGGTCCATACTCTGTCTGGGTTGTTTTTTTAAGTTTACCACACTTTTTAAATATAAAAACATAAATGAATAAGCCATTTTGAAGAAAATACCAAATGTCTAATCATTTACTTTGTATACCAGATTCAATATATATATATATATATATATATGTTGGTACTCCATTTATGTAATATATCTAAATTACAACGCGACCGTACTATTTTATGATGACTGGCATATGATAGAACAACATGGTGTGCGAGATCAGTGACGATATATCATGAAGGAAGCATCAAAGTAAACACAGCAATTTTCACCTGTCCTGGACGGTAAATAAAGCGGTAGAACCAAGAAAGGGACACCTGGGATGAAATCAACATACCATATAACTTCTTTAGTCTGTTTATTATCATGGAATAAAATCGCCTGAAATTCACCCATACTTGCCAACAGAAAAAAGAAAAAAAAAGAAAAAAAAAGAAAAAAAAAGAAATATACAAATCTTTTTGTAATATCAAAGAATTATATGAATTTATCCCAAAACAGATTCCCAGGAACTATTTTAAAAGTTAGAACATCGAATACTTCTAAATATTAAGCAAAGATGTAGATTGTAGAATATATTATTTCAAAGGGCATATATCAATGGACCATGAAATGCACATATTTTCCCACACTGATCCAACAGGTGAGGTCCAATCCTCCTGACAGGTGATTGCAAGGGGTCCCGCAAGTCTTGATGGCTAAAATATCCACTCACTTCCCCTATATCACAAATGACCATTTGTGGACCTGGCCGGTAGGGGGCGTGGTGGTGGAGGGACCTCACACAGAACCGCTGAGAACCATTAATCCCCTGTCCACGGATCTCTGTCAGCGCTCCGCGAGAGGATCAAAGCCGTGGCCGGGGGGACGGTCACCCCACCCGGGTAGGGATGGGGTTTAGGTTTTGTGACACTAACATCGCTGTCACCTATACGGCTCGCATATATTATCTGACAGCCACTGAGTCGTGAAGTAACCATTAGAGGACATTTATCATAATTTAATTTGACGCTTGAGGACTTTGTCTTTGGACGGGTGTGAAGATGAAACCACAGATAGGAACCGGTAACATGACAAGCCCGGACCATGGAGAGATCCAAAAAGTGACAAGCACAAATTATCGCCCAGGTCTCATCATCAAGAAAGTATAATCAGCCATTCGTCCCTTGCATAAAATGTCTAATGTGTTGTGCAAAGTGGGCAGTTGTCTAACGATTAATCTTAATGAGACCAATGATGAGACTCACCCAGATGGAAACTTCTCAGTGCTGGGAACATGAAACTGTGATGGCGGTATAAAAATGAGTAATTCAAGCAATTAATCAGATGAATTTGTCACTGTCAATGTTTATGGACATTGACTTTGTTGACAACTCATCCTTCATCTGGAAAAAAATAATCATGCTTGACTTCACGATCTTTTATTTTTTTCTCATGAAAATGCATATTTTTGCATGACAACCTGTCGGCCGAAATAGCTCAGTTGGGAGAGCGTTAGACTGAAGATCTAAAGGTCCCTGGTTCAATCCCGGGTTTCGGCAGCGCCGTAACACGGCGGCTGACATTACTTTTAATGAAATTGTAACTGACGATAAAGCACCCGGGAAGAAATAATTTGTGAAAATTAATTCAAACCCAAAGTTTCAGGTCACTTTAAGAAATTTGACCATTAATATCATCATTGTTGTGAAGTATATTAAATATTATTAATATTGTAAATAACCAAGTGTATGACCCATTTTTTTCATATTGTGCATAATATTGAAGTGAATCATAATGCCATCAACATTGCCTGAGCTGCAGCCTTTCCCTCAAAGTATGGACCCTCACAGCATTAAACATGTTCATAAAGGATGGTAGCTCTCAATTATCAACCCTTAAATTCTAAAAGGCAATGAGGAATCCACGAGTTTGGCTCATATTTTTTAAAACTACCTGTCCCCCCCCCCTCTTCGGGATAACCTGACATTGCAGGACAAAACTATGTCAGTCAATAATGGTTTTCTTGAGGCTGGTGTCAATTCTTTAATAAAAAATGTTGAAAAGTTTCTCCAAACAACTTGAAATGATAGTATTCATAACAAATTAGGTAATGAACTATTTATATTTGTTTGAATTTCAGCAAAGAAAACCAACTCATCGCCACATTTGTGCTTGTTCCCATGTCACCAACTCCACGATTGTCTGATGCCATCAACGGTATATTCCCATTGAATGAAGAAAGTTTGACTGTTTTAGCCCTTATGAATCATTTCCATGCAATGAGGTCCAAACAGTGCCAAGGGGATCAGTCAAGAAACAGTTTATGGAACAGACAATAAACTTTTAATCAATTATCTATCATTTAATTATTATCAAATTTTGATTGGTTGTGTCTTTAAAGCGAAACTATCGTCGGCCGAAATAGCTCAGTTGGGAGAGCGTTAGACTGAAGATCTAAAGGTCCCTGGTTCAATCCCGGGTTTCGGCAGCGCCTTAACACGGCGGCTGACATTACCTTTTGGAATATCGTGAAATTGGAGCAGGGTTGTTCTGGTGATAACTTGAAACCCAGAGTTTCAAGTTCCAGAGGAAAATAGTCCATTATTGTGACCATTATCATAAGATATATTAAAAGCATACATAAGATATAAGATATATTAAAAGCAGTCCATTATTATTAGATCATAAAATATATGAAAAGCATACCATATAATAATAATAAAAATAGAATGATATTGTTTATTGCACGTTTTCTGTTGCAAAAATAATACAAGAATCCCATAGTTATGGCACATTCACTTAACTAGGACATAGAGTGTACAGTCACAATAGCAGGACAGTACACTGCTATGGCATTGTTTAAATCAGGATCTTAAGCTTATATACAAGGTCTTGGTCCGTCTTTCCTTCAGTTGTGATCCTTGCCATATGCTGTTCTCTCTCTAGTTCATTTTACATTTCACTCTCAGATACTCTCATTTTCAAACTCCACATTTGCTTTCTGATACATACTTTAAAGCATCTTGATTTTCAGCAAACATCTGACTGACACCTTGTGACAGTAGCCCAGTAAACATCTCTATACATTATTATTGTGAGCAAATTTTACATTGTTATATTGTTTCTTAGAAAAATTACACCAGGGCTGATATCTATACGTATTTGAACAATAGCTTCTAGAAATCTGACATTTCACCCCTGGTGCATGGTATAAGAATGTATATGAATCTACATGTTAGACCTTCTTAGCTACCTGCAAATATCAGACATAGTGTTATTCAAATAATATCCAAGAAAAAATGTCAAGGTATTGAGCTTTAAATACAACATTGATATATATATCATTCAAACATGCATTCTTAATCACTTTCTACTTCCGATCCTTAGAATGATCATACATTCACTCTTTTCATTAAACACAATATCAGTTTTGTAGCAAAATTGCCGCAAATGCTCAACAATTTATTAAGCATTGTTATTGTCCATTATTTTCAATATTAACATAAACCATATCAAATGCAAACCATATAGTCCATTATTATCAACACTATCATAAAATAAATGACACGCATACTTCTCGTCAATTATTGTCAACACTATAATAAATTACATGCTTTCCCCCCATAAGCGTATATATTTGTCTTTAAAGGTGAAAGATTGGAGTGAGGAAAAGTCGTGAAAGATTAACAAGAAAGTCTTATACAAAAAAAAGAATTTGTATGCAATTTCCTTTTTGAAAATAATATTTATGCTTCTCTATCCCTCAAATATCAAATGGCCTGAAGGTATGTCGCCTGAAGATATGTTTGATTATGAAAATCTAATGTGACGTTGGCGATCTTTGTTTCTGAGTGGATTTGCGAACTGCTAAAAGAAGGAAATGTGCACAGTTAGGAGTGCAACCATCCCAAACTCGCTACACGAGAGTACAAAACGAATGCATCACAGAATGACATGTTCATACCCAACAACTGGCAAAAAAGGGAAAATACATCTCAATGTCATGAAAAACTCTCCACACCAAATTAATCTGTGGGAAAATGTTAAAATATGAGCTGGTTTAAAACATTATTTGAACAATATGGACACTTTATAATTTCTATCAGTACTTTGGGAAAGTTACTGACGCAATAGATTTTTGGTTGTCCATTTTATGCACATTCATTTAAAATGAAAAGGAAAATATGAAAAAGTAATGTCAGCCGCCGTGTTAAGGCGTTGCCGAAACCCGGGATTGAACCAGGGACCTTTAGATCTTCAGTCTAACGCTCTCCCAACTGAGCTATTTCGGCCGACGAGTTACAACTGTAATAAAATTGAACAATACACACCTGAGTTAACAAATAGGACAATAAAACAATTTTGACGGTAACCTCATTAAATTAGCAAAACAAAATGATAAAGAGATATATTGGTCCATCAAAATATGTAGTTTATAATGAAAATAAGATAAAAAAAAAATCAAAAGAGAATGTCAGCCGCCGTGTTACGGCGCTGCCGAAACCCGGGATTGAACCAGGGACCTTTAGATCTTCAGTCTAACGCTCTCCCAACTGAGCTATTTCGGCCGACGAACGCTTCATGCAATATGATGCAAATGATGATGCTAATGTTAATAAATTAAATTCCAGTTGAAGAGAGAGAACATTTATATAACTTGTTTGAATTCCAAAATAGGCTTTAATCAGCCACAATGATTCTCTTACTAAATTATTCGGATGATTTACAAATATTTCTTTGCTCATTTCTTTGTGTTCAAAAATGCAGCTATTTTTGGTGATTATTGATGTGTAAAATTTGACGATATCATATCATAGGCTAAAAGAATTGACATTCAAATACAACTTCTAAGAAATCAATATTGAAGCTTACAGTACAGAAAATAGATAATTTGATTCAATACATTTATCTCAGTTCAAAGTATCACAAGGGCACTGATGTCATATTTTCTCTGTGATGTCATGACACCAAAAGTATGATATGTATTGAAATGGACACACGTAGTCAAATCTCGTCATTACAGCCTACCCTCTTTTCTGACCCTTTGAGATCCCAAGTGACCACACATATCATAAAAAATATCGGTCACCATAGCAACCATTCATTATTATGGAGATCTTATAACTGCACTATATACTTAGATGTGATTAAGATGCACTTATAATATCTGATAATTTATTTCCAACATATTGCTACGATTTCTTGGTGTTGCTTTCATGCCCACAGCAGGCATATGTCCATTGCAGGACCATGTCGATATCCAGCTGTTATCGTCTTTGATCTGACCGCTTGTTGTCATGGAAACCAACATCTCACTTTGAAGATGCGCCCCTAGCAACAGGCATGTGTCACAAAGATTTGCTTTCCTGGCCAGAAATAGTTACCAACCTTGAAATGTAGCACAGCTGTCCTGGAAACTGGGCCTGACCCCTGGTGGATCTTGTCACAAAAAGCTGTTTTGTTTGGAAAATGCAAGATTGACCTAAACACGTGGAGACAAACAGTTTGGACTTTGATGTTGGACATAAATAACAGTTTGAGGACATTTTGTGTACATACACCTCTGATTTGTGAATCTTTCTCTTGTCATGACCAGGTTATTCACACATGTTTCTGCTTCTATCTTAGCCATATGGAAATTCTTAATATAGTAAAGGTGTTGTCAATTTTTCAATGTGTGACATCAACTCACGCAATTTCTCCGCATTTAGAATTGATATTCTAAAGGATAAAATGAATAAAAGATTTTACGAAACTAGTTCATTTCTTAACGATGGGCCTTGAGAAAATACAGACAATAATATGGTTAAAATACGAAGAATTTTGCTCCAAATCTTTATGTCCAGAAGGGAAGAGTGTGTTTGACACATACTCATTGTAAAGCAAGATTCACACAAGCTGGACTTTATCAGATGCTAACAATTCAAGATCACACGCATTATCTTTGATGTGAAATCAACATACAGAATATACTGGATCTTAATGACCAGATCCAACCACCACGAGAACATTCCTGATGAAACCAACAACATTCCTGAGGGCTTTTTGAAAGGGATGCCAATGGGATCAAAGGGAAGTCATGACATTGACTCGTGTACCTGCAGGATATGTACACTTGACCACTAGGTTGCCCTCAAGGTCATTGTCCCCACGCCGTGTTTGTTGCAAAAATATTAGCATGTACAGAAGAATGAATATGTACAGAAATCATAATTTGATGCCTGGGGTAGTTTAGCATCACTGGTCAAACTTGTTAAGAAACATATGTGTGACATTTCACCAAATCGTCAGTTTTTTTGTTTTTATTTTTATTTTTATTTTTGTTTGTTTTTTTTGGTTTTTTTCTTGTGCCTATCTTCCGAGGTGATCATTGATTAGAATGTACTTTATTCTCTTATTATGTGAATAGCAACAACGTTTTATACTGGTCAGCATGAAAACAAAAACAAAAACAAAAACAAAAACAAAAACAAAAACAAAAACAAAAACAAAAACAAAAACAAAAACAAAAACAAAAACAAAAACAAAAACAAAAACAAAAACAAAAACAAAAACAAAAACAAAAATGGAGAAGAATTTGGCCCGAAAATGGGTTTACACTCCAGAATAATTGCAATTCATAAAAACTTATTATGAAAACCAATATATAAGCCAAAGATCACTGGAAAAAATGCATTCCTATTACAAAATAATTTTGAGAAGTAGCTGAGACAATTTTGTGTTATCTCTATGGCTCACAGAAAAAAATAACTACTAGCTGGAGTCTGAGGAGTAGGTATAAACTGGACATGGAAGAACTCAACTTGGTGAGTAGAATGCAGGTTTCCAGTGGAATAAAGAATATATATCTGGGAACAAAGAATAACTTTAAGTCTATGTCAATCTTCGGTTTTACTGTCCTTCCAAAAGCGATACCTGAAAGTTACGTCCTTTTGAAACAATTCATTTTTTTAACTTTCAAGCGAATTCCAATTTTATTTTTGATTGATTATTTAGGTGCATATGGAGTTTACATTGCAAAGGCTAAATCCCGTTGGATCAGCAAATATTTGTCAACTTTTAGCTCACAGAAAAATAATACATTAGAAAAAACTAGCTTGGACTACCTTTTTACTAAAAACTTACACATGAAAATTAAACACATTGTCCACATGTCAAACTTTCCCATGAAATTAATCATTTTTTTATACTCAATGTGGAAAAATACCTCACAGATATTACAAAGTTCTCAGAAAGGTTTTGACCAATGAAGTATTGCTCGAATGTTACTTGTTTTCCATTCTATTCTGGTTCTAAGATATGATAGGGAACCATAAGAAAATGGTATAAAGTACTTTATACAAGTTTCAGAAAGGTTTGAAATATATTCGGCACGTTATTTTCCGGAAAGAAGTGTGCGAATGATAAAACTGCTTTCTTTTTAAACGCACAATTGATATGAAAGAGTTTTAATTTTTCTATCACCCAGGTTGACTTATTAATTGTAAACATACCATGCTTTGATATGTAAACCAGACCATATGGCCCATTGCAATCAAACTTATATAAAACTTAGTATCAACAGTTAATTATTTGTCTAAGCATTAGGATTAAACATTGCTTCCTTTGATCTCACCTGTTCAGGTGAAAATACTAATGCGTTTATCAAACACGAACGGTATTACGCATGGAAATATTGTCTCTATCTCTGACCGAGATCTTTGTTCTTTTGCCGCTAATTATAGTCCCCCCAAGAGAATTGAGCACATTAATCAAATCAGTTTCTCAACAACCACCTAAAAGGTACACAGAAATACAACTTTTGTTGTTACTCTTGGTCTCTTCACACCTCCACATCACGTAGGTATGGAATCACATCAAAGTGCCGCTAATTGGCTTTGGACACCTGTGACAGACAGGTGCAAATCATTGCAGACATTTTTGGTTTATTGGGAGGGGGGAGGGATGGGAGCTTCGTATTAGGGTATGCTGTGGTTATAAGCCGACGATATTCACCTGCGGATAATCTGCTAGATTAAAGGCAGGTGTAGGTGCCATTTACATGCCTAATTGACAATTCATGTTTAAATATTACATCGATTAATGGGTCATAAATAATGATCAGGAATATATAAATATATATGTATACACACACATATACATGAATTTGTTCTCTTTATATATATATATATATATATATATATATATATATATATATATATATATATATATATATATATATATTGGCTTTGGACACCTGTGACAGACAGGTGCAAATCATTGCAGACATTTTTGGTTTATTGGGAGGGGGGAGGGATGGGAGCTTCGTATTAGGGTATGCTGTGGTTATAAGCCGACGATATTCACCTGCGGATAATATATATATATATATATATATATATATATATATATATATATATATATATATATATAAAGAGAACAAACAGAAAACAACTGGAAAACCCAATTCATGTTGAAAGCATTGGTTATATTGTGGATATAGTTTAATGACTGATATTCCCACACATGGCAATGGACAGGAGTACACGTTTAGACCCTGAGATTTGGGGAAATTAGAGACATTGTACTGTTATTATACATGGTGAGTGGATATGGTGGTGGAAGATGTGAATGTCATGGTGGCCACTATGTGAGAGATCACTGTTCTGCCCGCAGGTTATTAACACATTGTTTTATATGTAATTATGATTAAGGTATTCAACTGCGATATTTCAGACCGTGAGAACAAGTTACTAATATATATGTATATATTGGCGATGATAACATTTTCATCTTAGTCCTATTTGTCTGTTGCACTAAGCTGAATTATCAAAAGTATATTTCATATTTCTACCTAAATTCATTGTACATTTAATATCTATTTGAATGTATTTCAATACATCATACACGTTTGTTTCGTCTCTTGTTCATCTGATATTTATCGTTTAGTTTCTTTCATTGTGTAATCTTGCCTTTCTTCTTAAAATAAATTAAAATTGTTTTCCTTTTGACACAAATACATTGTTTTTGACCAATGAGAAACATCTTACTTTCAATTATAAGGATTTTTTGGTCAAAGCAAACGTTTCTTTTTTACTGTCTCAAAGATGTGTTTGGACAGGATTGAGTATTACCTGTTTGTACAAGTCGGTGAGAGCTGACCTTTGATGTGGTCAGGTGACATATGTTTTGTTTCAATCAAGCCTTTTATCTATTACCTGTGGCTACTTGGGTATAAGCCGATAATACTGTGTCAACTGTAATGATCGATAATACTGTGTCAAATGTAATGATTGATCAAAACTGAAAAAAATCAAGATTTTCCCATCATTTCTTAATTTTCTTTGCAGTACTGGGTTAATTAAGTCATTGACTGATTAATAAATGCAGCAAATATGATACAAATGCATGCATATATTGATCAATGACAAAACATAAATTTTTAGATTGAATTGTGCATTTTGACTAAGTTACAAACCCCTCCCTCCACGCAGCATATAAAGGATTCATAAGGGATGGCAACAGTCAATTGTGCTTTATAATTTACAGGTTTTTGCACATCAATCTTGCCAAAATACTGGAGTAAATCATGACGCCTTCTGTGTGGAAACATTTAGGAGTGTTCTTATTGAGCTGTCTCATTAATACAGTACTATTGTATGACGTATAATATATCTTAAGTATCAAATATTTTACAATGAAGAGTGGATTTATGTTGGATATATATATATATATATATATATATATATATATATATATATATATATATATATATATATATATATATATATATATATATATGGATTGTATGTTACGGAGCCACGTTATAAAAGTGATAGTTACGGAGCCACATGTTTAAAGTGGATTTATTCAGAAAATTCTCATCTGGCATATATCCTCTTTTGACTGAAAGAGTCACAGGAAACATATTCTATTTACTGCATGGATATGAATTAATTCTGTCCATTAATAAAATATATATATTTTGGTGGCTCCGTAACTCTTGATTTTTTATTATATATGTGGCTCCGTAACTTTTTCCAAGTACAGAGTGATAGTTACGGAGCCACTATCAAAAACAGGTAGTTACGGAGCCACATATATAAATATATATATATATATATGTGGCTCCGTAACTATTTACATTTTGATATACATTTAGCCAATTGTTTCATTTGGTCAATTGGCTCCATTACCTAAATCTTGTTAATGTTCATTAATCCCACTTTTGATGGCTATTTTATTGTCTTACTGATATATATAGGGCCCATTACCCATAAACCTAACACACATATTTCTAATATGAGATGGCTCCGTAACTATCACTTTTCTAATATGAGATGGCTCCGTAACTATCACTTTTCTAATATGAGATGGCTCTGTAACTATCAATCCTAGTTATATACAGATACATATATATATATATATATGTGGCTCCGTAACTCTTTACATTTTAATATACATTTAGCCAATTGGTTCATTTGGTCAATTGGCTCCATTACCTAAATCTTGTTAATGTTCATTAATCCCACTTTTGATGGCTATTTTATTGTCTTAATCATATATATAGGGCCCATTACCCATAAACCTAACACACATATATATATATTGGCTCCGTAACTATCAATTTTCTAATATGAGATGGGTCTGTAACTATCAATTATAGATATATATATATATATATTTGTGTGGCTCCGTAACTTTTTACATTTTAATATAAATTTAGCAAATTGGTTCATTTGGTCAATTGGCTCCATTACCTAAATCTTGTTAATGTTCATTAATCCCACTTTTGATGGCTATTTTACATATAGGACCCATTACCGATAAACATATCACATATATATATATATATATTGGCTCCGTAACTATCGCTTTTCTAATATGAGATGGCTCCGTAACTATCACTTTTCTAATATGAGATGGCTCCGTAACTATCACTTTTCTAATATGAGATGGCTCCGTAACTATCACTTTTCTAATATGAGATGGCTCTGTAACTATCAATCATAGTTATATACAGATACATATATATATATATATGTGGCTCCGTAACTCTTTACATTTTAATATACATTTAGCCAATTGGTTCATTTGGTCAATTGGCTCCATTACCTAAATCTTGTTAATGTTCATTAATCCCACTTTTGATGGCTATTTTATTGTCTTAATCATATATATAGGGCCCATTACCCATAAACCTAACACACATATATATATATTGGCTCCGTAACTATCAATTTTCTAATATGAGATGGGTCTGTAACTATCAATTATAGATATATATATATATATATATATATTTGTGTGGCTCCGTAACTTTTTACATTTTAATATAAATTTAGCAAATTGGTTCATTTGGTCAATTGGCTCCATTACCTAAATCTTGTTAATGTTCATTAATCCCACTTTTGATGGCTATTTTACATATAGGACCCATTACCGATAAACCTATCACATATATATATATATATATATTGGCTCCGTAACTATCGCTTTTCTAATATGAGATGGCTCCGTAACTATCACTTTTCTAATATGAGATGGCTCCGTAACTATCATTTTTCTAATATGAGATGGCTCCGTAACTATCACTTTTCTAATATGAGATGGCTCTGTAACTATCAATCATAGTTATATACAGATACATATATATATATGGGGCTCTGTAACTCTTTACATTTTAATATACATTTAACCAATTGGTTCATTTGGTCAATTGGCTCCATTACCTAAATCTTGTTAATGTTCATTAATCCCACTTTTGATGGCTATTTTATTGTCTTACTCATATATATAGGGCCTATTACCCATAAACCTAACACATATATATATATATATATATATATATATATATATATATATTGGCTCTGTAACTATCAATTTTCTAATATGAGATGGGTCTGTAACTATCAATTATAGATATATATATATATATATATACGTGTGTGTGGCTCCGTAACTCTTTAAATTTTAATATACAATTTGGTCAATTGGCTCCACTACCTAAATCTTGTTAATGTTCATTAATCCCACTTTTGATGGCTATTTCATTGTCTTACTCATACATATAGGAACCATTACCGATAAACCTAACACATATATATATATATATATATCGGCTCCGTAACTATCGCTTTTCTAATATGAGATGGCTCCGTAACTATCACTTTTCTAATATGAGATGGCTCCGTAACTATCACTTTTCTAATTTGAGATGGGTCTGTAACTATCAATTATAGATATATATATATATATATTTGTGTGGCTCCGTAACTTTTTACATTTTAATATAAATTTAGCAAATTGGTTCATTTGGTCAATTGGCTCCATTACCTAAATCTTGTTAATGTTCATTAATCCCACTTTTGATGGCTATTTTACATATAGGACCCATTACCGATAAACATATCACATATATATATATATATATTGGCTCCGTAACTATCGCTTTTCTAATATGAGATGGCTCCGTAACTATCACTTTTCTAATATGAGATGGCTCCGTAACTATCACTTTTCTAATATGAGATGGCTCCGTAACTATCACTTTTCTAATATGAGATGGCTCTGTAACTATCAATCATAGTTATATACAGATACATATATATATATATGTGGCTCCGTAACTCTTTACATTTTAATATACATTTAGCCAATTGGTTCATTTGGTCAATTGGCTCCATTACCTAAATCTTGTTAATGTTCATTAATCCCACTTTTGATGGCTATTTTATTGTCTTAATCATATATATAGGGCCCATTACACATAAACCTAACACACATATATATATATTGGCTCCGTAACTATCAATTTTCTAATATGAGATGGGTCTGTAACTATCAATTATAGATATATATATATATATATATATATATTTGTGTGGCTCCGTAACTTTTTACATTTTAATATAAATTTAGCAAATTGGTTCATTTGGTCAATTGGCTCCATTACCTAAATCTTGTTAATGTTCATTAATCCCACTTTTGATGGCTATTTTACATATAGGACCCATTACCGATAAACATATCACATATATATATATATATATTGGCTCCGTAACTATCGCTTTTCTAATATGAGATGGCTCCGTAACTATCACTTTTCTAATATGAGATGGCTCCGTAACTATCACTTTTCTAATATGAGATGGCTCCGTAACTATCACTTTTCTAATATGAGATGGCTCTGTAACTATCAATCATAGTTATATACAGATACATATATATATATATATGTGGCTCCGTAACTCTTTACATTTTAATATACATTTAGCCAATTGGTTCATTTGGTCAATTGGCTCCATTACCCACTTTTGATGGCTATTTTATTGTCTTAGTGATATATATAGGGCCCATTACCCATAAACCTAACACATATATATATATATATATATATATATATATATATCGGCTCTGTAACTATCACTTTTCTAATATGAGATGGGTCTGTAACTATCACTTTTCTAATATGAGATGGCTCTGTAACTATCAATCCTAGTTATATATAGATATATATATATATAGGCTCCGTAACTCTTTTCCCGATTTATGAAAAAAAACCTGAAATTGTTTTTAGCCAATTGGTACATTTGGTCAATATATTCATGGGTAATGGGCTCTGTATATATGGGTAAGACAATATAACAGAAATCAAAAGTGCCAATCAGTGGGATTAATGAACATTAACAAGATTTAGGTAATGGAGCCAATTGACCAAATTAACCAATTGGCTAAATGTATATTAAAATGCAAAGAGTTACGGAGCCACATATATATATCTAAAATTGATAGTTACGGACCCATCTCATATTAGAAAAGTGACAGTTACGGAGCCAATATATATATATATATATATGTGTGTTAGGTTTATGGATAATGGGCCCTAATGGACAGTCTATAGCTATACGACTCAAAATGATTAATAACAAAGTAGTAATTGTAAATATAAATAATTTTATTGCCGATTTATATAAGTATATACAGATCAAAATTGATGGTAATCAGTTCTCATTTATCAGGTTATGGTAAGTTGGTGGGAAAATTTTTTATAGAAATATATCAATGATCAAATACCAGATATTACACAGGTCCAGACAATATTATGACAAATCCAGGATGAACCTGATGTTAGTCTCACGAGGCCAAGATCTGCTATCAGGTATATAAATAGAAAATAGTGTACAAATATATATATATATATATATATATTTTATAGAGTTACGGAGCCACATCTATAAATATATATATATGTGGCTCCGTAACTCTTTACATTTTAATATACATTTAGCCAATTGTTTCATTTGGTCAATTGGCTCCATTACCTAAATCTTGTTAATGTTCATTAATCCCACTTTTGATGGCTATTTTATTGTGTTTTCCATATATATAGGGCCCATTACTCATAAACCTAACACATGTATATATATGTGGCTCCGTAACTATTGTGATTTCCCTTATTTATGAAAAAAAAAAATGAAATCGTTTTTAGCCAATTGGTACATTTGGTCAATATATTTATGGGTAATGGGCCCTGTATATATGGGTAAGACAATAAAATAGCCATCAAAAGTGCCAATCAGTGGGATTAATGAACATTAACAAGATTTAGGTAATGGAGCCAATTGACCAAATGAACCAATTGGCTAAATGTATATAAAAATGAAAAGAGATACAAAGCCACATATATATAAGGCTCTTATGGGGGTTGCATCATGCAGAGTCTATGTTCATAGACATCCTCTTCGGTGAAGGAAGAGAAGCAGTTCTGCTTCTTGCAGCCACACCCCTTCAACATCCTGGCCTTGACCTCAGCAAAGTCCTTGTCAGTATCTGGGTGTACAGCATTTTCCTCACCTGTAATATGACAAAAATTTTACATAATATCTGAGAAGTGGTTTTCCTGCCCAAAATCATGATAAATTTTTAATGTTTGTTCCCAAAACCAACAAATGTTTGAGAAATCTTTGAGAAAACTGACATTTTGGGTGTCCTGTAGATTTCTTATATTATCACTGTTTTTTTTTTTTTTTTTTTTTTTTTTTTTTATATTATCACTGTTTTGTATTGAAATGTAAGATGAAAAGTTTCTTGTCCCAAATCATGAAAATTATTAAATATTTTTGCACAAAACCAACAAATGTGAATAATATAACAAGCCGTTATCATTCAATGTTGATAATTATCATTTATGATTGCATTATCTTTGAGAAAACCGACATTTTGGGTGCCCTGTAGATTTCATATATTGTCACTGTTTTGTATTGAAATGTAAGATGAACAGATTCTTGACCCAAATCATGAAAATTATTAAATATTTCTGACCGAAAGCAACAAATATGAATAATATTACATGCTGTTATCATTCATTCTTGTTAATTATCATTTATGATTGCATTATCTTTGAGAAAACCGACATTTTGGGTGCCCTGTAGATTTCATATATTGTCACTGTTTTGTATTGAAATGTAAGATGAACAGATTCTTGCCCCAAATCATGAAAATTATTAAATATTTCTGACCGAAACCAACAAATGTGAATAATATAACAAGCCGTTATCATTCAATGTTGATAATTATCATTTATGATTGCATTATCTTTGAGAAAACTGTCATTTTGGGCACCCTGTAGATTTCATATATTGTCACTGTTTTGTATTGAAATGTAAGATGAACAGCTTCCTGTCAAATATCTTGATAATTTCTTAATATATTTGCACAAAACCAACAAATGTGAATAATATAACATGCTGTTATCATTCATTGTTCATAATTATCATTTATGATTGCATCATCTTTGAGAAAACTGACATTTTGGATGTCCTGTAGATTTCTTATATTATCACTGTTTTGTATTGAAATGTAAGATGAAAAGTTTCTTGCCCCAAATCATGAAAATTATTAAATATATTTGCACAAAACCAACAAATGTGAATAATATAACAAGCCGTTATCATTCAATGTTGATAATGATCATTTATGATTGCAGAATCTTTGAGAAAACTGACATTTTGGGTGCCCTGTAGATTTCTTATATTGTCACTGTTTTGTATAGAAATGTAAGATGAACAGATTCTTGCCCCATATCTTGAAAATTATTAAATATTTCTGACCGAAAGCAACAATTTGAATAATATTACATGCCGTTATCATTCATTGTTCATAATTATCATTTATGATTGCATTATCTTTGAGAAAACTGTCATTTTGGGCACCCTGTAGATTTCATATATTGTCACTGTTTTGTATTGAAATGTAAGATGAACAGATTCTTGCCCCAAATCATGAAAATTATTAAATATTTCTGACCGAAAGCAACAAATATGAATAATATTACATGCCGTTATCATTCATTGTTGATAATTATCATTTATGATTGCATTATCTTTGAGAAAACTGACATTTTGGGTGCCCTGTAGATTTCTTATATTGTTGTCACTGTTTTGTATCTATAGAAATATAAGATGCACAGTTTCCTGCCCCAAGTCAGGATAATTTTTTAATATTTCTGACCGAAAGCAACAAATATGAATAATATTACATGCCGTTATCATTCATTGTTGATAATTATCATTTATGATTGCACTATTTTTGAGAAAACTGTCATTTTGGGCACCCTGTAGATTTCATATATTGTCACTGTTTTGTATTGAAATGTAAGATGAACATATTCTTGCCCCGAATCATGAAAATTATTAAATATTTCTGACCGAAAGCAACAAATATGAATAATATTACATGCCGTTATCATTCATTCTTGTTAATTATCATTTATGATTGCACTATCTTTGAGAAAACTGACATTTTGGGTGCTCCGTAGATTTCTTATATTGTCACTGTTTTATATTGAAATGTAAGATGAACAGATTCTTGCCCCAAATCATGAAAATTATTAAATATTTCTGACCGAAACCAACAAATGTGAATAATATAACAAGGCGTTATCATTCAATGTTGATAATTATCATTTATGATTGCATTATCTTTGAGAAAACTGACTTTTGGGGTGCCCTGTAGATTTCTTATATTGTTGTCACTGTTTTATATAGAAATATAAGATGCACAGTTTCCTGCCCCAAGTCATGAAAATTATTAAATATTTCTGACCGAAAGCAACAAATATGAATAATATTACATGCCGTTATCATTCATTCTTGTTAATTATCAATTATGATTGCACTATCTTTGAGAAAACTGACATTTTGGGTGCTCCGTAGATTTCTTATATTGTCACTGTTTTATATTGAAATGTAAGATGAACAGATTCTTGCCCCAAATCATGAAAATTATTAAATATTTCTGACCGAAACCAACAAATGTGAATAATATAACAAGCCTTTATCATTCAATGTTGATAATTATCATTTATGATTGCATTATCTTTGAGAAAACTGACTTTTTGGGTGCCCTGTAGATTTCTTATATTGTTGTCACTGTTTTATATAGAAATATAAGATGCACAGTTTCCTGCCCCAAGTCATGATAATTTTTTAATATTTCTGACCGAAAGCAACAAATATGAATAATATTACATGCCGTTATCATTCTTTGTTGATAATTATCATTTATGATTGCACTATCTTTGAGAAAACTGTCATTTTGGGCACCCTGTAGATTTCATATATTGTCACTGTTTTATATTGAAATGTAAGATGAACAGATTCTTGCCCCAAATCATGAAAATTATTAAATATTTCTGACTGAAACCAACAAATGTGAATAATATAACAAGCCGTTATCATTCAATGTTGATAATTATCATTTATGATTGCATTATCTTTGAGAAAACTGTCATTTTGGGCACCCTGTAGATTTCTGATATTGTGACTGTTTTGTATTGAAATGTAAGATGAACAGATTCTTGCCCCAAATCATGAAAATTATTAAATATTTCTGACCGAAACCAACAAATGTGAATAATATAACAAGGCGTTATCATTCAATGTTGATAATTATCATTTATGATTGCATTATCTTTGAGAAAACTGTCATTTTGGGCACCCTGTAGATTTCATATATTGTTACTGTTTTGTATTGAAATGTAAGATGAACAGATTCTTGCCCCAAATCATGAAAATTATTAAATATTTCTGACCGAAAGCAACAAATATGAATAATATTACATGCCGTTATCATTCATTCTTGTTAATTATCATTTATGATTGCACTATCTTTGAGAAAACTGACATTTTGGGTGCTCCGTAGATTTCTTATATTGTCACTGTTTTGTGTGGAAATCTGAGATGCACAGTTTTCTGCCCAATATCTTGATAATTATTAAATATTTCTGACCGAAAGCAACAAATATGAATAATATTACATGCCGTTATCATTCTTTGTTGATAATTATCATTTATGATTGCATTATCTTTGAGAAAACTGTCATTTTGGGCACCCTGTAGATTTCATATATTGTCACTGTTTTGTATTGAAATGTAAGATGAACAGATTCTTGCCCCAAATCATGAAAATTATTAAATATTTCTGACCGAAAGCAACAATATGAATAATATTACATGCCGTTATCATTCATTCTTGTTAATTATCATTTATGATTGCACTATCTTTGAGAAAACTGACATTTTGGGTGCTCCGTAAATTTCTTATATTGTCACTGTTTTGTGTGGAAATCTGAGATGCACAGTTTTCTGCCCAATATCTTGATAATTATTAAATATTTCTGACCGAAAGCAACAAATATGAATAATATTACATGCCGTTATCATTCATTGTTGATAATTATCATTTATGATTGCATTATCTTTGAGAAAACTGTCATTTTGGGCACCCTGTAGATTTCATATATTGTCACTGTTTTGTATTGAAATGTAAGATGAACAGATTCTTGCCCCAAATCATGAAAATTATTAAATATTTCTGACCGAAAGCAACAATATGAATAATATTACATGCCGTTATCATTCATTCTTGTTAATTATCATTTATGATTGCACTATCTTTGAGAAAACTGACATTTTGGGTGCTCCGTAGATTTCTTATATTGTCACTGTTTTGTGTGGAACTCTGAGATGCACAGTTTTCTGCCAAATATCTTGATAATTATTAAATATTTCTGACCGAAAGCAACAAATATGAATAATATTACATGCCGTTATCATTCATTGTTGATAATTATCATTTATGATTGCATTATCTTTGAGAAAACTGTCATTTTGGGCACCCTGTAGATTTCATATATTGTCACTGTTTTGTATTGAAATGTAAGATGAACAGATTCTTGCCCCAAATCATGAAAATTATTAAATATTTCTGACCGAAAGCAACAATATGAATAATATTACATGCCGTTATCATTCATTCTTGTTAATTATCATTTATGATTGCACTATCTTTGAGAAAACTGACATTTTGGGTGCTCCGTAGATTTCTTATATTGTCACTGTTTTGTGTGGAAATCTGAGATGCACAGTTTTCTGCCCCATATCTTGATAATTATTAATATTTCTGACCGAAACCAACAAATATGAATAATATTACATGCCGTTATCATTCATTCTTGTTAATTATCATTTATGATTGCACTATCTTTGAGAAAACTGACATTTTGGGTGCTCCGTAGATTTCTTATATTGTCACTGTTTTGTGTGGAAATCTGAGATGCACAGTTTTCTGCCCAATATCTTGATAATTATTAAATATTTCTGACCGAAAGCAACAAATATGAATAATATTACATGCCGTTATCATTCATTGTTGATAATTATCATTTATGATTGCATTATCTTTGAGAAAACTGTCATTTTGGGCACCCTGTAGATTTCATATATTGTCACTGTTTTGTATTGAAATGTAAGATGAACAGATTCTTGCCCCAAATCATGAAAATTATTAAATATTTCTGACCGAAAGCAACAATATGAATAATATTACATGCCGTTATCATTCATTCTTGTTAATTATCATTTATGATTGCACTATCTTTGAGAAAACTGACATTTTGGGTGCTCCGTAGATTTTGTTATATTGTCACTGTTTTGTGTGGAAATCTGAGATGCACAGTTTTCTGCCCCATATCTTGATAATTATTAATATTTCTGACCGAAACCAACAAATGTGAATAATATAACAAGCCGTTATCATTCATTGTTGATAATTATCATTTATGATTGCATTATCTTTGAGAAAACTGTCATTTTGGGCACCCTGTAGATTTCATATATTGTCACTGTTTTGTATTGAAATGTAAGATGAACAGATTCTTGCCCCAAATCATGAAAATTATTAAATATTTCTGACCGAAAGCAACAATATGAATAATATTACATGCCGTTATCATTCATTCTTGTTAATTATCATTTATGATTGCACTATCTTTGAGAAAACTGACATTTTGGGTGCTCCGTAGATTACTTATATTGTTTCTGTTTTGTATTGAAATGTAAGATGAACAGATTCTTGCCCCAAATCATGAAAATTATTAAATATTTCTGACCGAAAGCAACAAATATGAATAATATTACATGCCGTTATCATTCATTCTTGTTAATTATCATTTATGATTGCACTATCTTTGAGAAAACTGACATTTTGGGTGCTCCGTAGATTTCTTATATTGTCACTGTTTTGTGTGGAAATCTGAGATGCACAGTTTTCTGCCCAATATCTTGATAATTATTAAATATTTCTGACTGAAAGCAACAAATATGAATAATATTACATGCCATTATTATTCATTATTGATAATGATCATTTATGATTGCATTATCTTTGAGAAAACTGACATTTTGGGTGCCCTGTAGATTTCTTATATTGTCACTGTTTTGTATTGAAATGTAAGATGAACAGATTCTTGCCCCATATCTTGATAATTATTAAATATTTCTGACCGAAAGCAACAATATGAATAATATTACATGCCGTTATCATTCATTGTTGATAATTATCATTTATGATTGCATTATCTTTGAGAAAACTGTCATTTTGGGCACCCTGTAGATTTCATATATTGTCACTGTTTTGTATTGAAATGTAAGATGAACAGATTCTTGCCCCAAATCATGAAAATTATTAAATATTTCTGACCGAAAGCAACAATATGAATAATATTACATGCCGTTATCATTCACTCTTGTTAATTATCATTTATGATTGCACTATCTTTGAGAAAACTGACATTTTGGGTGCTCCGTAAATTTCTTATATTGTCACTGTTTTGTGTGGAAATCTGAGATGCACAGTTTTCTGCCCCATATCTTGATAATTATTAATATTTCTGACCGAAAGCAACAAATATGAATAATATTACATGCCGTTATCATTCATTGTTGATAATGATCATTTATGATTGCATTATCTTTGAGAAAACTGACATTTTGGGTGCTCCGTAAATTTCTTATATTGTCACTGTTTTGTGTGGAAATCTGAGATGCACAGTTTTCTGCCCCATATCTTGATAATTATTAATATTTCTGACCGAAAGCAACAAATATGAATAATATTACATGCCGTTATCATTCATTGTTGATAATGATCATTTATGATTGCATTATCTTTGAGAAAACTGACATTTTGGGTGCCCTGTAGATTTCTTATATTGTTGTCACTGTTTTGTATAAGAAATGTAAGATGAACAGATTCTTGCCCCATATCTTGAAAATTAATAATATCTTGAAAATGAATGATATTAGAGCTAACAACCATAGGATTCGCGCAACCATAGGATTGGCTGATAATTTTGGAAATGTCTTGTGAACGCAAAAGTAATAGAACATTGGATTTTTTTTGCACAGAAAGTTGATTTGAATGGTTTGAATAAATTGTTATGAAAATTGCACCCATTGACCCCGATTTTGTCACAATGTGCACGTGCGGGAATTCCAGCTTATTACATTTGTATACAAATTGGCGATGCTCAGTCAGTTCTTGGCCGATTTTGACAACTCAAAATTGAGCTATTGAGCTCTTCTCTTCAAATATGTAAGTCAGATGATCGATATGCGCAAAAGTGACTTTGACTTGTAAATCTTGTAGACCTATGACTTTTGCATACACACATCGTATTCTAAGATAAAGTTATGACTAGTCTTACTGATGGATATACCCCACTATAGCACACATATAGATAACTGTTCATGTCAAGTGAGGTTATTTATTTATTGACAAAGACCAAAATGCGCGAAACTGACTGTCGTTAGCCCTACATGCTGTTATCATTCATTTGTGTGTGAGCTGATATGCCCTAGATACGTATTGATCGTTTTCATGCTACGATGTCCACGAGTTGTTCCCCATGCACACAATGCTCTTCTGCAGTACATGGGGAGTCTGTAGGTTTTTAAATTTTGAAAATCCATCCATTATTGGCCGAGTTAGTACAGTTTGCAATGTATATTTCATTTTCTGTGGCCTGAGTGAGTGGTGAGTACATGAACACGGGAGTTACAACCTGAGAGCAATATAATGGCAGTCGCAACTGACCTCATGTGAGTGAGATAGGCCATATCAGCTCACACACGGTAATCAAACAGTAACTGGTTTTGATATAAATAACATTCATGAATAATGTACACAGAACTTATAAACACTGATACTTACATATTTCAAAACCTCTGGGCCATTTCGTCAACCGGCACAGGCAACCTTGGAAGTGCCTCCTCACAACTCAGCAAATCTGTCTGAGGCTCTGTACGATGATCACCTGACACTCCCAGCTTTTTAATTTCATATATATTTATATATATATATATTTATTTATTTCCTTGGCAGGAAAATATTTTAATTATAAAATATAATAATAATGATAATAATAATCTTTTTTTTTTTTCATGTCCTCTCTTCTCTCTTCCATCCAGTTGCACATATACAAGATTTTTTCACCAGAGGGCACTGCATTTTTGTTGACTTTTGAAAAACTGTGCCATCAAAACCTATAAAATCCTATATTTTTATAACTACTAAACAGATTGCCTTAAAAATAAGAGGAACAGTGTAAAACAGTTTGGAAAATATTTTCCTGGCAAGGAAATAAATATATATATATGAAATTAAAAAGATATGGACAAAAAACTGGATGGCACCGTAACTACCTGTTTTAGATTATATATATATACATGATATATACATGCCCAAATTTCACTTAGATTTTTGTTGTGTTTCCATAGCAGTTTTACAACTTTAAATTTCTCCAAAATAAAGCTATTACCATCCAGTTTAGATTTTAAAAGCCAAAATGCTACCAGATTTCCTGATTTTAGAAATAGATGGGGGCTAAAAGTTACGGAGCCACGAAAATGGCTCCGTAACTTAGGTGGCTCCGTAACTATCACTTTTCTAATATGAGATGGGTCCGTAACTATCAATTATAGTTATATATATATATATATATATATATATATATATATATATATATATATATATATAAAAATATATATATATATATATACATATAAGAATATTGAACAGAATCGTGACACTGAGTATGAGTAAGATATGAAAAATCATAAATCTAATATGACAAATATCTTGCCAAGTTTATTTGATCAATGACCTCCCTTTTAATAAATCAGTCGAACTCAAGCTCATTGCATGCATACAAACTGGCACGACACTATTTATGATATTCTAATTTCTTTACACTGCAAATCATGACATAATATAATTACATGGCTGTCTTTTATTCAAACGTGTAATTAATTCATTTCAATTGAATGCAAATTACACTTATTGGGTAAATGATATGTTTGATGGGTGATGTTTGCTACCAGGATTACTTAAGATTATGTTTCAGGAAACTTCTTTATTAGTCTGAGAATGACTTAAACGAGACAGAGGTGAGACAAATCTTTTTAAATTATGGACAGAATAACACAAGAATAGATCCACATCAACCCCATAACGAAACCACAGTCTCTCTGTTATAAAGATAGCTTGAAATATCTCTATGTTCCTTATATTATCCTCCTAATATGATAGGCATCTCATTTCGTATCACTTAAATAAGAGCACCCTTTTTCGAGTGGTCGGTGCAAAATACTGTGAAGGGGATGTATAAAGCGACTGTGCATATGTTTTCAGGTAAACAATTCAAACAATCTTGAAATACGAACCGTTATTGTTATCACCCAAAGTCCCTAATCTTTTTACCATTCAAATCATTGCTCCATTATCTATTGGTCTTCAATGACAGTTGATCATTATTGTTTCTTATCTCCAGTCTACAAATTATGCCAATAGAGTCGCCCTGTTGATGACATTTGACCCAAACAACATCAGTTATTCTTTTCTGTTTAAATACGTCACTCAACAAACAATTCATTTTGAATGTTTTTGTTTCAAACATAATTTATGTAATCATTTTATTTACACCCATTCCATATCTTAAGTGAATATATAATCATAATGATCACATAAGCGTTGACAGATTTACAGATAGTAATAAACATAATACATACATGCATACATCGTAGTCAAGGCGTTAATATGGCATAGAGATGACACAGTGAGTTATTTTGAAAGCAAGGATTGGCGGTTATGTGTGGCACCTGTTTCCAACATGTTGGATCCCATCACTGGTCACAATGATACAGAAAGGCGCCAGATAAGGCTTAAAATATACTTATACAAACCCAATTACAAACATACAACCATGATATTATGACACAAAAATAAGTTATATTTTTATAATTTATTTGATATTCTATAATATTTACTATGATATAGATCCATACCTTTGCATTTTCTATAATTTTATCTGTGTCTAAATATCCTTTTTATACACGTGAATGATTGGTTTTGGATTGTATGATTTATTGAAGGTCATACCAGCACGGTTTTTCTTCTATGTGAATAGCTTTGTTTGCATATTTCATAACCGCATGATCGATAACCCAATGTAGACATTCTTGAAAGTCCCACATTCTGACAACTGGAAATGCACCTTACTTGAAAAAATATGAGATTCTGTATGATATTTTTATTAACTTAAGCGGATTTCATTTTGTTCTTCCCTTGCATGAGCTAGTTTGAATATATACATTTAATTCCAAGTTGAGGGGAATTTTATAATCATCCAATGTTTGCAAAATAAAGATAATATAAAAACTTTATATAAATGGAAATAAAGATTATGTCAGCAGGTTATTGTATGGTGATGGAGCTTCATGGTACTACCATTTGCTAAGAGTGCATGTATGCAAGTCTGTTGTGGTAACATGTTGCTAAAACACACGACTTGTTTGCCACAGTCCTGGCCAAACTCAGAAAAATCACCTGCCAGAGCGACAAGAATGCACAGAAAGTCACTCACACTTTATGGTCTCGTACCTTAATTAGTGGTATGTATGCCTTAATTAGTGGTATGTATGAATGATTACATATTTCAATAAATCTTGTTTATAATTTTTGTTTGAATTAAGAGCAGTTCTGTTTGACCAAAATCAATGCCCTATTTTTTTTTTATAGAAAACGTAATGTCCTTCGTCTTGATCACACAATTTCATATCCATTTTTATAATAATCAACCATTATCAGTTTTTTGGTACATTTAAAACAAATGATTTATTTATTCCTCATTAAACCGATGGTTATTAATCAAGAAAATCCCAATTTAACACAATGTCTTTATCTAATTGTTCTGATGATGTTACATTCGCGGATCATAATAAGGTATGATCTTATTACAGTGCAATAAAAACATATCCAGACGCAGAAACAAGTTAGTATTTACAAAAATCAAACAAGCCAGATTTGCCATTCTATCATCAAATAATTGTGTATAAATCGGCAATGATAAGGCTAAGTGGGAGGGAGGGCCTGGATACAAACCCATTATCACTAAGCATTCATCTTTAATTACCTCTGTATTTCAGCATTGTTTGATATGAGCTTGGACCAGGTCCAGGTGTGAAGTGTGTAAAGGACATGCCTGAGCCTGACCCAACACACTTCCCTCCAAGTCCAAAAGTCACTTGGATTAAACCTAATCCCTGTTGATATTTGCACGCAAATCTGCTGGCAATCTTCAGATAGAGGTGTTTGGCACGCGAAGGATCGTGACTGGCACGGGACTGGGATCAAAAGTGCTAGTAGGTCAACGATCCAGACCTGCCCAGACCTGTTGCCTTCTCTCCCTCCTCACTATATATATATATATATATATATATATATATATATATATATATATATATATATATATATATATATATATATATATATATATATATATATATATATATAGGTCTATATACATAGGTCTATATACACAGGTCCATATACATAGGTCTATATACATAGGTCTATATACATAGGTCTATATACATAGGTCTATATACATAGGTCTATATACATAGGTCTATATACATAGGTCTATATACATAGGTCTATATACATACATAGGTCTAAATGTCTAACTGGAACTGTGATCATGAATTACAGTAACATATCATTGCTGTTATAAATAGCTCGTGCTTCCATCAGCTTGTTTTGGAATATGATACTTTGGAAGGGCAGAAAAACATCTGGTTGCACTTTTTACATTGTAACATGTCAATGTGTACGGTCATGGATTTAGTTATTTTTAGTTATGCAAATACCTTTACTATTTCAAGTAAATATTTTTTTGAATATCTATGTTTTGGTACATTTATAGATGAATGAATAATGTTTTTTTATCGTCTTGGAAGGGTATTGAATAAGTTAATCATAAGTTCACTTATATACCCTTTTCTTGTCAATCGTTATGGAAAACAAACACTTCATCATTATCTTCAAATTTTGTAGCATGGTATAGAGAGTTTCAAGAGACCCCCGCGAAGCCCAATATAGATATTTCATCATATTTAAAATAGTTAAAGGCCACCCAAAGTTTGGTGTGCTGCAATGTCTACGTGTGAGGTCTGGTGTATTTGATTGATGTGTCAACACTTCAGTTTGATATGGTGCAGCGTGGCCTGATAACAAACACATCTCCACACATAAGACATTTCAAACTGGACCATATATGGAAAACAGTGTTGATCTTTGGTTCCAACCTTGCAATCTAGAAATATTGTTAGCTTGCTTCATCTTCATGAAAAAAAAGCAAAAACACAATTTTCAATTAAATTTTTTAACTTACTATTCATATTTTGACTTAAGGTACTATTTCCGGTTTGTGTTTCGATGCCGGAAGTTGTGGGGTACCAGGGTGGGAGCAATGATACAGTCTGGGAACAATAGGTAGTTGTGTTGGTTGTACCGCTATCAGGTTCCACTTGACTTAGCATCTCGTTTATTGAGTAAACATCTCAGGAAATGTGTGGCATACGTCGGTCATGCCTGAATGAAGAAAGACAAGAGACCCTCGCTCTGATGGCATATCTGCCTCTGGGTGTTGAATGAGCTGTACAAATCTTGTAGAAAAAAAACACAGAATTATCTGAAATATTTTACTGTTATTCAGCAAGAGGGATTATATAAACTTTTGTAATTCTCACTAAAATTGAAGTATTGTGTGATTTGATTTTTTTTTGTAAGCTCATGTCTGACATTTTAGGACTGGGGATTATTCTTTTGCATTTGATAACCTGCAATCAGGTGGCACTTCACATTTGAGCTAAAATCAATGGTAAATTCCCATCTTCCT
Source organism: Amphiduros pacificus (assembly GCA_949316495.1). NCBI lineage: Eukaryota > Metazoa > Annelida > Polychaeta > Phyllodocida > Hesionidae > Amphiduros > Amphiduros pacificus. The sequence continues at coordinate 15,898,314 of OX439007.1, read as the reverse complement.
GGGTGAAATTTCATGGACAACAATGTGATAAGAAGGTATGCAACTTTCTTGATTTGAAATTTCATGTTCTGAGGTTGATTGGAAGTTTATCATTGTACCTGGAAGTTTATTTGTATCCTTGTGAATAAAAGTTTATGTATATCACTGTGAATGAAAGTTAATGTGAATCATTGTGAATGAAAGTTAATGTGTATCACTGTGAATAAAACTTTATGTCTATCATTTTGAATATAACTTTATGTCTATCATTTTGAATGAATGTTTAATTGTTTCTGGACATTCTTGTTGAATCAGAGACTGGAAGTTTTATGGGAAGCAGAGGAAGATGCTAATTGGTTTTGCCGAGTATACTTATAGATGTAGATCCATTTAGATGATATAACAGTCATATGCGAAGCTTTATGCATTGGGGTTATTAGAACACTGATAACCTAAAAAGTTATCCCACAATAAACGCTAGATACCTAAAATGTATCATTTAGAATTATTTGTGAAGCATGTGCCTGGAAGCAATTGTGTGATGAAGCTATTTGCACGTGGAGGTTTGTGAATGAAGGATATATACAAAACTATGTGAGTTAAAATGAAGAATATTTTTTTCATTTGAAATAATTTTTAAATGTTGGTTGTCAGGTGGTTGTCATTCCATAATCCTTGGAACAATTGCACAATGCATCTTAAATCATCCATGTCGGTTTATATATCAAAAATAATATTTTTTTATCTTTCAATGATAATATGAATTGTATCAGTTCACAAAATGAAACATCATTTGTTACAATAAGAATATAATGCATAAATATGACTGAGCAAGGAAGAGCCTCGGGGTATTTGGCCATAAAAAAAAGATTTTATTTATTCCTATAGCATATTGGCGTTGTTTCATGTTACTTCTAGCATAACTTGAGGCTATTTTCAAGTTTACATTCTTTTTACAAGTCTTTTGTTGTGGGTAGGTAGGCAAGGTCAAAAGTCGAACCTGGAACGGAATGGTAAAAACAGAAAAAGGTGAACTGGTACGAAGAGGACGAACACATTAAGATAACATTATTACATAATTGTATGGTTTTGTAAATCGTTATGTGAATTTACCAGGGATATTAACCATATTACATAATATCCTTTTGGCCTTTTTGCAGAAACCAGAATATATCATTGCACTTACATGCTCATGATCATGATCACACACCTATATGTGAATCAAAAGCACAGGAAAGTATCATTATGATAAATGACACATTACCAATTAGTATTCCTGTATTATTATGATCTTATGTATTGTCTTATTTTGCCAGCAACAATTATTGTGATGACATCTAGAAATGCATCTTATTATAATCATCATGATAATCAGTATAATTGCATAATGACCATACACAGCACATACACATTATATCGCCCAGTGAAAAGTACATGTTGTCCGATCATGATGACCATCACATTACCATTATATTTTAATGATATATCAATTATTTTACTATTATTTCACCATAATACCAATCCAATTTCCATTGTATCAATATTGCCATAATGTATTGCTGATAACAATTATATTACCATTATTTCACCATAATAACAATCAAATTATCATTGTATGGTCAGTAATGAAAACACTAACATTACCATTAAATCTTCATGATGACAATTATTTTACTATTATTTTATCATGATAAAATTTGTATTGATTTTATATCAACATGATAACTATCACACTGTCATTGTGTCTATATATGATATCCATCACATGACTATCATATTATCATGATAACAAATACATTACCATTGTATCATCATGGTCTTTTTCATATTACCAAAATATATATCCACGATACCAATTATATTGTTCCTGTGTCGTCACGATAACTGGTAAACTATCATCATATCTTCATTGCATCATGATAACTGGTAAACTATCATTATATCTTCATTGCATCATGATAACTGGTAAACTATCATTATATCTTCATTGCATCATGATAACTGGTAAACTATCATCATATCTTCATTGCATCATGATAACTGGTAAACTATCATCATATCTTCATTGCATCATCGTTGTGGCGCTATATATAATATCTTATTCGCACATAAAAACATGGCAATGTAAGTTTTACAATCATTTATTTGAAAAAGTGATTTTAAAAAGTTATATAAAATCAATTTGTGGTTATATGTAAAATAATGTCATTAATATCATTTAATATAATAACAATATAAGGTTGACTCATATTGAATATGATTTAACTGGGATATATATTATGTGGGAAATTACAAAAAATAAAAAGAGCAAATAGTTATTTTCTCATCAGGGTCTTTACATTGACATGTCAATTTCAAACTTCAAACTTTCACATCGGTTTATTGTCCCACCTGTGCAAACAAGCATATAGAAATATGACATTTTATACACAAGCATTAAATATACTCTGTTTTGAAATAGCATTAAGTTCGTTATTACAGTTGGTCATATAAATCCTGTGGCCGGGGGGCAGACATATGAATGTGAAGTAATATTAAGGTACAAGTGTGTATCATGTTCGCTTTTCTCATTATGCAGCTCATATAACTATATCCCCTCCAGCCAAGCAGCATCCATTAAACCAAACCATGATGCCACAACGTGAGTTTCTTTCTGCAAGGGGCAATAAATCCTAGCTTTTTTTTTCTGTGGATTATTGCTATTTTGTTTGTTTCTGAGAGAACAAGTGCTACATAAATCTTTTTTTTTTACTCATGTGTGCAATGGTGTTTAAAGAGACACGCGAATATAAAAAAAAGAGTTCGCTATTTGACTGGTGGGATGTGTTGCTATAGAAATTTATCGCCGATTGAGAAGAATGTGTGGCACTTGTGATATTTTACTACAGTAAGAAACCACTTTAAGATGAATTGGATTCAATTAAGTACAAATTACAGGTTAACTTTATTTTCTAGACTTTTGTCTGGTAGTGTTTTGTCAGAGTGAAATGACCGGACTGACACAGGTATATTGTAAACAAATGACTGGAACTAAAATCTCCCTCTGTCCTTCATCGTCATATTATGAAATACATCTCCGTGAAAGGAAGAAAGCATCTGCTTCCTGTAAGATCCACCAACATTGCCCAATATTACACAACATTTGCTCATCTCTCCTCTATCTCTAAGATATGGGTCGATAAAGCAGGACCTTTCAGCCACCAAATTGGCTGATAAGAAAATGGCGGCCCCTTTCAATTCACTTCCACAGGTTGTTATTTGATAAAGCAGCGTGTGTCATTACTGCTTCACACAAATTTGAATGGTTTAATTCTGGTTTAGATTATCATTCCAACTTCTTTTCTTGCAAAGAAAAAAGTTAAAAGTTAAATAGTATATATATATACTGTAACATAGAAAGTAGAAAGAGAAAAAAATCATCCTTGTAGCTTTAAACTTGACTCTGCAATATTGAAGCATGATATATACATATATTATCTTCTCATCATGAAATCTACTCTATAACAGTCAATAATCATTAGCAGAATTTAGAACGTTTGCTATCAATATCTGATATATACTTGAAGATTCCTTGGTTAAGCTGTATATCTTCATCCCAGGTAAAGGCTCAGGCAGTATGTAAAAAGTCCTGAGTCGATTCACAAAAGCATCGTGATAACAGTCACAAAGTCTCCAAATCTCTCTTCCCAAAGGGCGTTCACCCTCAGAACATTACAAAGGTTCATATAAGGCTGATAATGGCCAGTAAACTTTCAAAGACTGTGATGTTTATATACTTAGTTGAGTGTGTATAGTAGTATAAAGGCCTGATGTCAAATGTTTGAATTAGTGCGTCAAAGTAGATCTCCAAAAGACAAAAGTCAGTGTGAAATAACAGAAATACTTGATGTAAAGTGAATAAATAAATGTGTCCAAGTGGATCCCAAAAAGACATCAGTGTGAAATAGCGAAAGGCCTGGTGTAAAGTGTATATACATAAATGTGTCCAAGTGGATCCTAAAAAGACATCGGTGTAAAACAGTGGAAAGGCGTGGTGTACAGATAATGCATAAGGAGCAAAGCTGTTACAGTGACATTATATTAAGTCTCAAAAAGGCCCGATAATTTGAGGAGGACTGTTCAAGTGGTATCTTAGGGGTGTGGCAGTCATATTCTACACTCAAGCTCTGGTAACACAAAACCAATATTTGGGGGTGGAACACGAGCCTGGCTTGCTGACGACACCTTCACCTTAGCCACGCCTCTCCTCATCGCAATACTAATTATAATAGTCTACAGTTCCCCATTGTCTGTGTAATGACATTAATTATGAGGCCCTGTTCTCCCAAGGTGTGACTCTTGCACAACCATATTGACTTTACTGCCCCCTGGTGGCACTCAACGTCCAGGTGGGCGACACTTTCTTTTGTTGTGTTGTCATGGTGAAAGGAGGAAGATGTCACATACTGCCTTGCCCTGGAGTGGCCCCATTACATAACAATGCGCATGTCAGCCTCATTGTGGGTTCATATTAACACGTGGTTTAGTGACACCCTCGGCGCGATTGTCGTGTCACTGCAAGAGAGGATAATTAGCAATCATACACAATACAAATTGTGAGCAGTAATTAGATTGAGTCTGAAGATGAGACTCGGGGAAGTTTTTGTCAAGAGTGCAAGCTGTTAACGATGTTAATGAGTCCACAGAAAAGGTCCATGATGAGCGTGGAGGGTATGACATGTGTGCCTCCTGGTGGGATGTCAAAATATCCTGGAAGACATTAAAGGTGGTTGACATGTGATTAATGGAAATAAAAGCATGTCATTGAGAAACTTGAAATATGTCATTTGCAAACAATTTAAGGACACAAGTGACGGGACAATGTGATAATCGGCGGTTAACATGTGTAAGAAAGGAGGGTTGTGATGTTATTGTTATTATTACACAAGTTCCATTCGGGAGAAAATTGGTATTAGAAGGAAAAGTAATGTCAGCCGCCGTGTTAAGGCGCTGCCGAAACCCGGGATTGAACCAGGGACCTTTAGATCTTCAGTCTAACGCTCTCCCAACTGAGCTATTTCGGCCGACAATTCAATAGTTTTGCGAAATTGGTTCAACCAATTTTTTTTTGCAATATATTTTTTAATAATTATTTTAATGCAAACAGTCAGGATGTTCATAAATTTAACTGTTTCCTTCCAATGAGAACCTTTTTGGTCGGTCCCTGCGGGGAGTGACCACTTGTTGAACCTTTTTCTTGTTGATTCAAAACAGAAACGGATTGAAGTTCAGAGAAATCTTTATGATTTCTAACAGTATTGGGGAAAGCGAATGGTGGAAGACAATGTCTTTTCTCAAATGTTGCAAAAGTGAAAAAGAAAATATCAAAAAGTAATGTCAGCCGCCGTGTTAAGGCGTTGCCGAAACCCGGGATTGAACCAGGGACCTTTAGATCTTCAGTCTAACGCTCTCCCAACTGAGCTATTTCGGCCGACAATTCTACCGGCTTGCGAAATTGTTTCAACCAATTTCTTATGCAACATAATTTTCAATAATTATTAAACGCAAACAGTAAGGATATTCATGTATTAAACCGTTTCCTTTTCAGGAGAACCTTTTTGATCGGTCCTGCGGGGAGTGACCACTTGTTGAACCTTTTTCTTGTTGTTTCAACACAGAAAGGGATTGAAGTTCAGAGAAAACTTTATGATTTCTCACAGTATATTGGGGAAAGCGAATGGTGCAAAATAATGCTTTTTCTCAAATGCTACAAAAGTGAAAAAGAAAACATAAAAAGTAATGTCAGCCGCCGTGTCACGGCGCTGCCGAAACCCGGGATTGAACCAGGGACCTTTAGATCTTCAGTCTAACGCTCTCCCAACTGAGCTATTTCGGCCGACAAATTAACTTGTATTTTCCCATTATAATATTAAAAATGGCAGTTTGACCAAAATTGTTTTGACAACCTTGAGTGGGGTAATGGAAACAGATTGATTCTCTTATACCAGCAGTTCTCATGCAGTTCTCCATTTTTTTAATTAGTTTCATTGAAATGGTCTGTCTTCCTATGGTTGACAATGTATTTTAATTGTCTTAACAAGGATTGGTATGTGTCCCAGACCATATGGTTCCAAAAACAATAATTACCCATTTACTGACACAATTAACTTAGAGGAGACAATGCATTCAGCATTTGTGACATGTAAAACAATGTTTTAGCGGGGGTCCGTATGTCAGATTATGTGCACCCTTAGGGGTCTGGAAGGGCTATTGTTATCATGTCAACCTTGTTAGTTCTTATCACTCAGGTGATAATGATCAGAATTAGATGATAATAGAATGATAACATGGACATGCAAGAACATGGCCATATCTTACGAAAGTTACCCAAAATTGTATATCATAAGCGTGTTGGCGGTGCAAAGATTTGATTACTTTGGCACAGATCAGTTAAAGAAATTCCCAATTTCAGGTAGAATTGGACTTCAAAGTACAAGTTACCATATATTTACAAACAGTTTATATAGTGTGTGTATATACATATAAAGAATCCCTTTTTTCTGATGGTCACCATCATATGATAATTGCATTATTCAATATGAAGTAAGATGTGACAACAAATGACTAGAATATACAAAGGGAAGAACAATGGCAGGATAGAGAAACTGGTGAGAAACTACAATGAATGTAAGTCAGAACGAGGCATGTGCCTGAGTTACGTCAGATGGGGGTGAGGTGAGGGGCATGCTGGGATGTCAGGTTATCTCCTTTCCCATCACACCCTGCTTAATGCCGGCCAGGTATTGTCTGATAGGAAAGACAGGAGAGGTAATGGGTAATTGTCACCTTGCTGACACATGGTTGTCACCTTGGAAACGCACAGCCGCCATGACGCTCCCAGCATTCCCCCAAACCTGTCACTTCCGGTCGGTGCGACAATCAAGTGCTCACCGTGACCACTCAGGTGTAAATTTCCGGAAATATGTGACAGGCCCAGGGAAAAACAATGCGATTTCCTGAAAATCTGTCCTCTACCTGGAATTGGATATCCCAGAATGCTTAGCTTGGACAATCTTCTTCCGGGTCGTGTCAGTGCTAGGGATTATGACCTCCAAGGGGGCAATGCCAAAGTGATTACCTTTTATAATGATAGCCTCCATTAATTAAATTCTTTAAACTGAGATGCAGTGCACAGATGTGTCAAGTGCTGGATTACAGCTAGTTTTGTCAATCTATTACTTTAAGTCTGGATGATGTGCAGGAGGTTAGGTAATCTTACAAACAGACTGAGATGATGGGGCAGACACCTGGTAATATGATGCCTCGATGTTGGCATGTGCTGTCCCAACAATTTAGAATTAGTTTTCATAATCTCTTTAATCCCATTTTATCACATCACATTCTCAAAATAAATTCAAAAAGCAAAAAATAACATATATAGTGGTAATCTGGAGAGTAACTAAGGACAATAATCTTAATATCATTTAATAAATTGATTTCCTATATGGTAATGGTTTGTCAGGCTTTTTATGCTCGCTAGACTATGTTGATGGGAGATCCAGGATTTGCATACAGCTGCAAGATCATTAATTTCAATGGGAGATGAAATGTCAGGATGAAAATTGCAATTTGATATGAACATAATGAGACCACAAGGGAGGTTATTGCGTCCTCCAGTAGCCACGCCCTTATCTACCCCACCCTGGCCACGCCCTCAGTTCACCTGCCCTCCTCAGCACCTGTGTCTCCAGTCACGCTTCACTACACTTATTCACACTCCATTGCACACAATGCACAGGTCGTGCTAGAGTGCAAGTCTTTATGACAGGCCCTCGTTGCCAATATTGCTCAATATTAAAATGCCAGATAATGAAAAAATAACCTTCATACAAAGCAAAAGAAGAATTTGTCATGGAATATTTTACAGTCAATCTAAAAATCTAGTGACCCTTGACATTTGGAATTATTACTCACCAAATCTGTTCGGTTTACCTCAGTTTAACGTCGTCCATTTCATCATTAAATAATTTGCTAATACAAAAACTAACACATGCCAGAATTGAGACATCAAAATGTAAATTATATTTAATGTCTCAACAGTATTTAAATTTACTAGAATAACTAAGTGATCATGAAAATGAATTGGCATGGATGGATATGTTTTACAGCACTTAAACAATGATTATAAATCCCTGGAATTCAAAATAAAATTCTCTTCATTGTGAGTACCTCCGTTCAAAATCATTTTATATTCACTAGGACAATAAAAACATACACGTAGATTTATAGTTATGTTAGTATGTCCTGTATGTCAAGTCTTCTGAACGCTTATTCCATCTTAAAATTGTGAATGAAATTCCAAAAATACAAAGGCATAAAGTAAGAAATTATCCATGATGGGGGTTTGTATAGCTATCATTTACTTTTCCAATTGCGTGAACAAAGTTGTGTTTAAAATTTATGGTTTACATCCATTTGAAGAGATTTTTCAGCAAATAGTCTGTAATAATGAGCATTTTCTATGGAGTTGCTCTCCTCCGCCATACAGACAATGTGAAAAAAAGACAAAGCAAAATATCAGCTTTTTTTTCATTTGTATTTCCGACAATTCTCAAGATTCCTTCTTGACTGGTGTCTCAATATGTTTGCCCAAACATTACAACGCGACAGATCATTTGACATCACTTTGTTGAACCAAACACTTTTATATGCCTTGAATTAACAAACTCAACATAATGCAATTAAAGAATTGCCACTGACTGGCATGTCATTGCTTGTTCGTAGATTCTTTGTGTTGGTTTTTGTTTCACCTTTGTTGGTTCAGGCTTCCACTTGTGTTGGCTCAAGGTCACTAGAGGTTTGACCGCATGACCTCTGCAAATCTCATTCCGAGAAGCCATTGTCTGCAGAACCAGACTGCAGTGCTCTTTTCGTGCGAGGGGAGACATGGCATTATTCTCAATTTCATTTTATTTATTTGAAATAAACTTATATTTGTTAGCAATATTGATAGATAAATGAAGTATTAAATAAAAAATGTGCTGAACAGAAATATGTGTGATTTGTAAAGAAAAATCGCTTTATTCATCATGTTTAGTGACAAAAATAGGGAATAATTGAACTCCTAGAAATGCAAACAGTCCCCCCCGTGAGGATAATGAGCAGCGTATACAGATGCTGGGCGCGTCTGTGTGTCTGTCAGGTACAAGTGTGTATCTTATGTAACGACTGACAACTTCACCTCACATAGATACACAAAGTATCAAATCACCCTCGGGGCCCCCGAACACAGCAGTCAAGACCCTGGGCTGAGAATTATGACAGATTTACTCTTATGCACAGAATAATAATTGGAAATTGGGAGTGAATATTGGACAAAGGGCGCGTGGACACCGCATGTCTGGGTCAATATATGCCACACACAGGCCTGTCCAGGAAATACAACAATGGCAAAAATAATGAGCTGCACTAATTGGAGATTTTCTAAAATAATAAGTGGTATTGCAATACACTTTATGCAAATATAAGCCATTTAGCAATGCATGTATGGTTGGCAACAGAATAAAATCTACATATTGATGATTAGTTTATTATAATAGTGATACACGGATTGTCTGATGTCCACTGATAATATTGTATTGATTGGTAAAAAATATTTATTTCTATTTCTATATTTCTAACATAGCGTTAATTACGCTTAAACATAGCTTTAATTCAAATATAGGTCTATTCTTTTCTATGCCCAGTTGAATCAAAGAGTAGAGTGGAAAATACCATTCTATTTGGTTTTCAAAAATATTGATATATCAATAATGATCATTACACACCATACATTATAATATTAATATTGATTTGGTCATTATTGCTAATAATAATGATATTCCACCTTGCTTCACTCCATATAAAACATGGCCCCTCATTCAACTCTTCAAAATATTAAACTGCTATAACTGATCGACTGACACGAGGCTTGACATGGATAAATTATTCAATATTTCCCACACAGATGGCCATTGTGTCATTGGGGGTAGAACAAAGCTTCAGTCTGCCTCCCGCGGCCTCGCCTGAGTCTGAGAGGGCATGGATCCACAGCTGGCGCATGGCGTCACTCACCTCGTGTAATGTACAACAATGATCCACAGCCAGGTATGCAATCAACATCACATCTGTTCATCTATATTTGGGTCCAAATATGAATGCACCATTCGCTGAGATCACCAGCAGAAATTGTGCCATTTCACACTTAATTGTTAATAGTAATTATCGCACATAACAACGTTAGCGTTATGATGGTCGCCTTTGTGTGGTATTCATTGTTCGACGTTCCCAGAAATAAACCTCTAGTTCGGGTTTGTACATCATATTGATATTGACATCTGGCGTAGGTTTCACGTCAATTTCTGGCCCTCAGTGAAGACTTTCAAGCATCTTTGATTTCATTCACGGCTGAAACTCCAACCCAAACAATGAAATCGACCAGAAACGGATACCTCTGTCTGGCATTGTCCAATACACGTCCCTCAATGGTAAATCCTTTGTGCCGCTTATCGCTAACTTTCCCCAAAAGCGATCAAAGTTGCGACTTGAAGACAAGGCACAAAGAGATGGACGACAAAACAAAACAAGGTTTAAAGTATTTGTATTGTCTCTGGTGTCTTTATCATGCCGATTCGCAACATAAGAGCTTTTGCTGAGTGTTTGTGTTGGTCTATGTCTGGGTTTTAGACTTTGTGAAAAGTTGAATGGAAATAAATACCAGCAGTTTGCTTTACTCTCGGGATTATTTCATTGGATCAAAGACAAATATTTCCCACCACCTGTTCTCATGTTCAGATAAAGAACCAGTGGTTTTGGGCAAGACAGGACAAGTTGTGAACACTATGGAAATGTACCATTGAGAATCACATTCTAAGTGAGAAATTAACGAGACTCGGTGCCCTTTTCACACAGATAAAGAGCCAGTGTCGTTTTCATCTCTTTATATTCAGACGTAATTCAAGATATCTAATACCTGCTGTGAAGGACAGGTTTGGGAGAAAGTGTACACACACTGTATTCTCTTACTCAGAATTATATATGTGTGCGCTTGGACATTTTTCTCTTGAACGTGCAACATTATGGAATATACTTGAAAGGGAAAGTGTCCAGAGTGGAAATTAACCACAGGTTTGAACTGACCATTAAAGCGCCTTCGGTTTCTGCTATAGAGGAGATAGCATAATACCCGAGCTTGTGAAGTGAAAGAAATGTCACAGTGATCTATGAAGATGTGCAATGGTTTACACCGGAGAGGTATGATGCATGATGCCAAATTGTGGTTGGTTGTCTTTGAAGTTTCGGTCAAACATTGACTGAGACACACCCCAAGCATAAATCACGCTTGGCAATTTTGACTTGAAGATTTTAGGCTGTTTTTGGTGATGGGTTGAGGGCTATGGTCACTGACCACATCATTGTCCAAGATTGAGCAAGAACTGGGGACGTTTCCCACCAGTGTAGCATTACTTTCCCCTGCCCACTCCCAGGGTTTCTGGTCACGCTATTGTTACCCCTTGGATCTTTACACAAAAGCTGGTCCAATTTTGTGCAGGACCTTTAAGGTCAATTTTATCGTTTTCAAATCTTTTGAAAAGACAGTGATGGTTTGACTTGTGAAGTTAACAGCCATGATATCTCTATGGTCACTTATATTTATGTCATATTCTGGACAGGCCAATGACCTCGCCGCACCATTATGATCAAAAGGTCATCGTCCAAGGACCTTAAGGTGACAGGTTCTTGGCACCCGGGACGCCACAGACACCTTCCCGAGGACATGGCCACACTGCTCGCCTGCCTGGGGTCAGCATTTGTCTTTCTGACCTTTCACTGACCAGGTAGACATTTCATGATGTCTGACCCTTTGCTTTGATCTTTGCACACCTGTAGCCGTAACCCTATTACCTTTTGACATGAACCTGACAAAGTCCATCTAGGTTTTGGAAAGTATGGTCTAAGTTTACCATTCTCTACTTCAAAGAAAACTCTCCTTCTCTGTCTCTTTGGTAGAAAAGAATGAAATTTCCTTTAAAAATAAATCTCTTTGGCATTCCTAGAGTTCTCGTGTTTATATGTCAGGAGTGATATTCCAGTAAAAAGTCAGTATTTAAAGTTTGTAATCGAGAACGAGGCGTGCAGACGACAAAAGTGGCGTCTCGCCCATCCTCGCGTGTCTGAACCTTTCAATACAAATCCATCCAATTTCAATAGTGTCCATTTCTCATCGATTTCACATTGTCTATTCCCTATCTCATAAATCTAACGCCTTCTGAACCACAACCAAGCAATCTTTTCTTGTTTGAAAAATTAACTTGGGTTTGAAATTAAGATGTCTTAAGATCATTGAGAGTTCATTTTCACGGGATGATGAGATTCATTAACCCCCTTTGTCCATTTCCCCCAAAGGAACTGACATTTGTTTTGTAGAAAGCAGTGTGTGTTTCAATGATCAGACACTAGGTCATTATCAGCTGTTTGGAGGTACGTACCGACAATGAGTATGTACCACTGTGCTCATAAGTGATCATGATAAACTTGTTCCTAAAGACGCTCCTCTTAATGATTCTGCTCATCAGACTCTAATGTTCTTATGGGGTCACTGTCCTGACCTTTGGCCTAGCTTCTGTAACTTTCCCTGTGCTACATCTTACCTAACTCCATCGTTCCCTGTGCTACATCTTACCTAACTGCATCGTTCCCTGTGCTACATCTTACCTAACTGCATCGTTCCCTGTGCTACATCTTACCTAACTGCATTGTTCCCTGTGCTACATCTTACCTAACTCCATCGTTCCCTGTGCTACATCTTACCTAACTCCATCGTTCCCTGTGCTACATCTTACCTAACTGCATCGTTCCCTGTGCTACATCTTGCCGAACTGCATCGTTCCCTGTGCTACATCTTACCTAACTGCATTGTTCCCTGTGCTACATCTTACCTAACTCCATCGTTCCCTGTGCTACATCTTACCTAACTGCATCGTTCCCTGTGCTACATCTTACCTAACTGCATTGTTCCCTGTGCTACATCTTACCTAACTCCATCGTTCCCTGTGCTACATCTTACCTAACTGCATCGTTCCCTGTGCTACATCTTACCTAACTGCATTGTTCCCTGTGCTACATCTTACCAATGAGACTAGAAGAGAAGAGGTCCAGCTCCCACAAGTACCCCTGTCCCGATGTTCTTTTCGCTGTGTAATATTAGATAACACTTTCACACCCTCTGATTGTATCTGCCCGCCTGCTTGCCACACATGTGAGTGTATGCAGATGAGGTCCTGGGAACTTTGCCCCTGAAGTTTGGACTGCACTAAACACATTTTACTGAATAGGAAATTCTAATTCCACAATTGTATTTTTTAAAAAAGATTACTTTGAGCCTATTTCCTGTGAAAATAAACAACAAATACTCATTGGTCCCCATTGTTTTCCTATGCAGTTAGCTATCTTAATCTCCCTGTCTGGGGTCAGTAATTGACACACTATCTAATTTCTGCTAAACTATTTTACAGAGCAATACATATTTATAAAGTATACTATATTGCTGCTTTTTCACCAATGTTTTCCCGGTCACCCTGTCCTGGCCACAAAGCCTGCAAGGATCTCTACTGTATCCTGATGCCATGGCTGAAAAGGTGTGTGACTTGGTTAAAATTGGGCATTATAATTTTGAAAATCAAATAAGAGTGTATACTAAGACAATTGCCATTTATAAAAATGTTGAAAAATATCAAAATTTGTTCAAATGAATGAATATATATATTTAGTCCAAAGTAAAAAGGTAGTTATATGCAGCATATATGAATGGATACATATATCCATTCACTCAGTGTATTTATATGCAGCACACTCACAAAAGACTTCACACATGTTTCATGCATGTGCACATAGAAGCCAGTTTTAAGAAGTGATCCGGGCAGTTGACACCTAAAACAAACATGCATGCCAGTAAATAATACTCCCCTCTGCCCATCTGCTGAATGGTTAAGGGGTCAAGTGACCGTAACACAGTCAAAATTGATGTTAATTATTGATAAAAATATTTGCTAATTACCTTATTCTCACTTTAGAATGGTGCAGAAGGAAGAATATCACTTGCAGATTGAAGTAACTGACATATTATGTTAAAGCACATGTGCTGAATGCAGTAATGTAGAGTGCGCATGTATGAGACCTTCAGTCACAAAGATATAAGTGTTGCGCAGGTTGGATATTTATCCAGTATAATCCTAGAAATTTGTTAAGTTTACTGAGGGACTGATGGGAAATCATGGAAAATAAAGTAAACAGCGAAAAGAACATCGGCCACAGACCCAGGAGTCAGATTCTTATCAACAGTGAGTTACATAATCAGTTTCAGAAGTTGGCCGCTTGCTCCGCCTTCATCTGAGGCATCTTGGCCCAGTGATGGCAGGGGGTAAATTAAAATTATATTACATAATGCCATAAATCCAGAGCTGGACCTCTTCTCTTCTAGTCTCGTTGATCTTACTTACCTAACTGCATTGTTCCCCGTGCTACATCTTACCTAACTGCATCGTTCCCTGTGCTACATCTTACCTAACTGCATTGTTCACTGTGCTACATCTTACCTAACTGCATCGTTTCCTGTGCGACATCTTACCTAACTGCATCGTTCCCTGTGCTACATCTTACCTAACTGCATTGTTCACTGTGCTACATCTTACCTAACTGCATTGTTCCCTGTGCGACATCTTACCTAACTGCATCGTTCCCTGTGCTACATCTTACCTAACTGCATTGTTCCCTGTGCTACATCTTACCTAACTGCATTGTTCACTGTGCTACATCTTACCTAACTGCATTGTTCCCTGTGCTACATCTTGCCGAACTGCATTGTTCCCTGTACTACATCTTACTTACCTAACTGCATCGTTCCCTGTGCTACATCTTACCTAACTGCATCGTTCCCTGTGCTACATCTTACCTAACTGCATCGTTCACTGTGCTACATCTTACCTAACTGCATCGTTCCCTGTGCTACATCTTACCTAACTGCATTGTTCACTGTGCTACATCTTACCTAACTGCATTGTTCCCTGTGCGACATCTTACCTAACTGCATCGTTCCCTGTGCTACATCTTACCTAACTGCATTGTTCCCTGTGCTACATCTTGCCGAACTGCATTGTTCCCTGTACTACATCTTACTTACCTAACTGCATCGTTCCCTGTGCTACATCTTACCTAACTGCATCGTTCCCTGTGCTACATCTTACCTAACTGCATCGTTCACTGTGCTACATCTTACCTAACTGCATCGTTCCCTGTGCTACATCTTACCTAACTGCATTGTTCACTGTGCTACATCTTACCTAACTGCATTGTTCCCTGTGCGACATCTTACCTAACTGCATCGTTCCCTGTGCTACATCTTACCTAACTGCATTGTTCCCTGTGCTACATCTTACCTAACTGCATTGTTCACTGTGCTACATCTTACCTAACTGCATTGTTCCCTGTGCTACATCTTGCCGAACTGCATTGTTCCCTGTACTACATCTTACTTACCTAACTGCATCGTTCCCTGTGCTACATCTTACTTACCTAACTGCATCGTTCACTGTGCTACATCTTACTTACCTAACTGCATTGTTCCCTGTGCTACATCTTACTTACCTAACTGCACCATTCCCTGTGCTACATCTTACCTAACTGCACCATTCCCTGTGCTACATCTTACCCTAGCTTCTGTAACTTTCCCTGTGCTGCATCCTACACTAACTAAATAGTGTCATTGTCTGTGCTACATCTTACCCTAGCTTTTGCATCATTCTCTGTGTCACATCACACCCTAGCTTCTGCACCATTCCCTGTGTCACATCTTACCCTAGCTTCTGCACCATTCTCTGTGTCACATCTTACCCTAGCTTCTGCACCTTTCCCTGTGTCACATCTTACCCTAGCTTCTGCACCATTCTCTGTTTCACATCTTACCCTAGCTTCTGCACCATTCTCTGTGTCACACCTTACCCTAGCTTCTGCACCTTTCCCTGTGTCACATCTTACCCTAGCTTCTGCACCATTCTCTGTTTCACATCTTACCCTGGTTTCTGCACAATTCCCTGTGTCACATCTTACCCTAGCTTCTGCACCATTCCCTGTGCTTCATCACACCCTAGTTTCTGCACCATTCCCTGTGTCACATCTTACCCTAGCTTCTGCACCATTCTCTGTGTCACATCTTACCCTAGCTTCTGCACCTTTCCCTGTGTCACATCTTACCCTAGCTTCTGCATCATTCCCTGTGTCACATCTCACCCTAGCTTCTGCAGCATTCTCTGTTTCACATCTTACCCTAGCTTCTGCACCATTCTCTGTGTCACATCTTACCCTAGCTTCTGCACCATTCTCTGTTTCAAATCTTACCCTAGCTTCTGCACCATTCTCTGTGTCACATCTTACCCTAGCTTCTGCACCATTCTCTGTTTCAAATCTTACCCTAGCGTCTGCATCATTCCCTGTGTCACATCTTACCCTAGCTTCTGCATCATTCCCTGTGCCACATCTTACCCTAGTTTCTGCACCATTCCCTATGTCACATCATACCCTAGCTTCTGCACCATTCCCTTTGTCACATCTTACCCTAGTTTCTGCACCATTCCCTGTGCCACATCTTACCCTAGCTTCTGCACCATTCTCTGTGTCACATCATACCCTAGCTTCTGCACCATTCTCTGTGTCACATCTTACCCTAGGTTTTGCATCATTGCTTTTGCTAGATCTAACTTTAACTTCTGAAGAAATTCCTTTTGTTACATTTTATCATAGCTTCTGTAGGACTCTATTTGGGGTGTATTTATGTATAATATTACTTATTTTCATGTATGTAACCTATGTTTCGGAAAGTTGGTCCATATTTAGAAACTGTTGTTTATCTTACTGCATTTTAGTCACATCGCATTTATTCTACTTGAGAAGTTTTATATGGAAGCATGAGGCTGGGAGTTTATCTAATTTTCAATTTAGCAAGTATTTTTTTCAAGAAATAAGGAGACATTTATCTTGAACATTAACGGTTTACAAGACAGGAATATCTTTTAAACTTCACTACTTCAAATTCTCCCCCTAAATTTTATCAGAGAATTAGTAGTGGTGAAATTAACCAGTGCTGCCCTTAAAAGAGGTGTATCTGGCCAAACAGACAGGTCCCTAGATAAGATTCTCAGAGGTATAATAAATGATTTGGCATTCTTTTCACACATAGAAAGTAGGATCACTTTTGGATGGGGAGACTTCATAAATCAAGCATTCTACAATCTCCCTTATACTTTGTCATGTCGTCCCTGTAGCTGCTTATTTAGTTTTTATTCTGAATCATCTGGTGGAACAGTCAAACCCCTGGGATGACAATCCTGGATGAAAGTGTTAGCTTGCCCGGACCTTTGCTCTCCCAGTACATAGCGGTGTATGCATGCATGCGTGCATGTATGTCACAGTCACGAAGCACTCAAGCCGGCCTGGATAGCAAACTTTTAACAATAACATTATATAGATTTTATCACTTTCACAGATTTAAAGTGAAATAAACTGCAAACTTCATTTTTAGATTTAAAGTGAAATAAACTGCAAATTTATCTTCTTTTTTTAGATTTTAAGTGAAATAAACTGCAAAGTTCTTTTTTTACTTGCATATTTTATGAAATAGGATTCATGTATTTTGATAATTTTCTTTAAAACTTTTATATATCATAAGACAGGAAAAATAGTTTGTTTTTATCTTGATTGTGGAATTTAAATAGATAATATAATTTGGGGTCTGGATGAAGTGTGGCTTTGATGGCAGAGTCTGTGATCTGGTCCAGATAATAAAATCACTGGCGACACCAGAGTAAAAGCCTGACAGCCCAATAATAAGCTTTAATTGAGATTAAAATTTTATGGTGCCAAATTTCTGCACCTATTAAGACATAACGGGATGAGGACAAAGCCCGAAATCGCGGCCAGCAATTCAAACTGATGCGATCTGGTCGTGTGACTGGCCGCTTGTTGCTGCTCTGACCAGGGCCAATAAAAACTAAAACACCAATAAATCAACCGGCCAAAATGGTCAAAAAGTATCTTCATCGCTGTGGCCAAATGAGTTTTTAAACGTGTGCAAGTTTTAACTGCGGCATAATTGCAGAGTTGGGAAGTAGTTTTTGAATGATATTTCAGTCGATTAGGCGGAGAGGAATATATGCAAATGCGGTTGCTGTCATTTTGGATAAGTATGTGCGACTCCCTCCATATTGCTTTTCTCATAAATTTGTATTTGGATTTTATGTGATTCAAAGACTGTAAAATTAACCCGTCTGGCAAATATCACATACAAATCACACCTATAATTGTCAAATTATATGGTCTACTTTTGTGTTCATTTGATCCGAAATCATCGGTCAAGCGGATGCATCTGTTTCATACATTTCTTTATTTATGGCTGGTCAGAAATGGACACCGTATAGAAATCGACTTGTACCTTATTGTGAGTGGGTTTTGCAGGTGGACATTTTCTGGATGATGTAGCGAGGAGGGGAGGTGGTGGTTGTTCAAGACGGCAGCGCAGAACGTGGGAAACTACTGAAACTGGCCACGTCTGACGCGCACACCGGAACCGTCTGAGGGTGACCAGATAGGGATTTTACAAAAGAGATAGGGTACACGCCTGGATCCCCAGCGGAGCTCACTGGTGCCATAGCTTCTGTCCCTTTGACACGTGTCAGCGCACATCAAATACTGAGCTATAAATCAACTCTCACTGCCCTCAATCGCTGCTATAAAGAACCCCGCTGTTTCTTTTACTCCATCAATTATCCAACTTTGTTCATCCCCGAGTGGAGAAAGCCAGTGACGTTAGCGTTTGATCACATGAAGGGGGTTTGGTGGCATTAGGGTACGGGTTGGTGGGCTCTACTGCCACCACAAGGGCGTCATATTGGGCTGGTGGTCGACGTGGGGTCATGATGTGTGCACATATCCCTTTCTTCATCTACTAAATAGCCCTTGCCTATTCTTCCCCCTACCCCGAGGCCATAGAACTAGCTCTTCTAAAAAAAAAAAAAAAATCCCCTTGGAACTAAATAGGGTGCATTGGAAATAAGATTTGGGTAGGAATGGGTTTTTCTACAAGAGTTATAGGGAAGTCAACTAACTGTGTATATATCTTGGATTGTATTTCGGCCTAAGGATTTATTTTTATTTTTTTGAGGGGGGGGGGGGGGGGTTATCCTGTAGTATTTTAGTGGCCTTGTACATGAATTTGCGTATGATTATATTATATTAATATAAATTTATAATATATTCCTTAAATGACGTTGAGGGAGACAAACATGTTGATTTCAATTTTCACACAATTTTATTTGTAATGAACAATAAATTAACATTATTACAGAGTGCATTCACGATCACTTATATACAGGTACTCGCAGTCTAATCTATTTCACATCACACTTAGTGTCACTTTCATCACAAGCAAAAGCTCGCCTTGCATACAGCAGCATACTTCGCATAGCAAAGCTGTCAAAACACATATTCTATATGTTGGATTTGAACAATTTCTACAAATATCCACCTAACAGAACTACATTAACATTTATATAATAAAAATTAAGTACATTTTCGCCTGGGTTATGAAATGAGATCATGTTTATGATTGAGTTATACAATGGTTTGAATGTGAAACGCTCTTTAGGGATTTGTATTATTATATCCCTTTGCACAGTTGTAAATGTCAATGTCACTTTGAGATATTCAAGTATTGGCAGTGTTCTTAGATTTGTGCATCAATGTTGCTAATGTCAAGAACAAGATGAGCAAGAAAATTGTACATCATCAGGGTTAACAATTAATCTCTGGTGAAAACACATTGTCATCAATATCTGTGTAGAACGCCGTCATGAAAATGACGTTATCACAATGGCCATATATATAATATTGCACGTGTGCCCATAGAGGGAAAGTGTTTTTCGAGGTCCAATCAATGTGTTGAGTTCTCCATGTTGAAGCTAGTTGAAACCTTGAAAAAGGTTAAACGGCTGGCGACACCAAATATTTTGGTAAAATCTCCCAACCTCAGGCAAATGTGTGGTGCTACTGTCACGACCAGCGTTCTGTAAAGACAAAAAGGTAAGAAAAACATAAGTAATTGTTCATGTGGAATATCTAGCTGTAATCTTATTTACTTAATTATAGATTTTCATCCTATTTGTCACAGAAATAGTAATACTGTATAAAATGTGAATTTAACTTATATTTTTTTTCAAATTTAGAATGAGATACATACCAGTAGCACATGGAGAAGAGGGATCTTGGACCATTTCATCTTAACATCAGCACCTTTGTGAAGTACTAGACTAGTATTCCTCCATAAAAAGCAGGGCTCAGCCCCTGGAATACTGTCCAACTTGTGCATCACCAGTAAAATCCGACTCAAAGTCCTGCTTGGCTTAGAGCGTCTCCGGCTCGGCAACTCCCAAATGATTAGGAGACGAGTTGAGAAGATAAGAGTTCATTCCATAATGCGCTATCCCCAGAAGAATGCATCGCCATTTATATATAATGTATCATCATCCAAAGCGTTGTTCTGGGTAAGAACTCCCCAAGTATCTGTCATCAGGGCATACCAGGCTTCCCGTCATGCTCGGCTGGGCCGCCATCTTGAATCTGGCTCGGTATGCGTTTTTTCACCTACAGAGGGAGACACCATACTGTTAGTCAATGGTACACACATAAAAGCGCGCCAAAACGGCACGTGGTTTCTGATCATGTCCTATAAAATTGTTTACATTATCGGCCATTTAAATTGCGTAAATATTCATCATGGTTGTATGCAATATGATATTTACCTGATTATTTGGAAGAAATTGATTGAAGAGCGAACAGTATTAGTTGTTCTTCTCCTCTGCAAGACGTGCGATCTTTCTGGCTGGGAAATAATCTGTAAATAACAAATAAATAAAAATATTAAATACCTTGTATTAAAGGGAAGGTTCAATTATTTAGAAAATTTAATTGTGTTCTCTCAGATTGCAATGACTTGAGTACATTTCATGAGGCGAGGTTTATTGCAATTGATCAGGGGGCGGGTCTATTCAGGCACACATGGACCACAATCTCCCGCGGAAATTGCCATGTCTCGACAGTGCGCGCCACCACCGGTCACCCTTTGAACTACCACTAAATTAGGCAACACCCGAAAACAATAGGATGAAAAGGCCCTAACAATGC
The DNA here is from genome assembly GCA_949316495.1 of Amphiduros pacificus. Lineage (NCBI taxonomy): Eukaryota > Metazoa > Annelida > Polychaeta > Phyllodocida > Hesionidae > Amphiduros > Amphiduros pacificus. Next base: position 15,877,089 of record OX439007.1, on the reverse strand, counting down.
GAGGTATTCTCTGGTGGCGTTCCCCCGCAGGGCACAGTTGACAGGGGAGGGGAGTCCATGCGGAACTCCCATCCCCAAACCCCATCCGACCTTAACAATTCACAACCAGCAGCAGAGAAAGTCATTTAGAAGTTGTCACTTTTTTTTGTCGTCAACCTCCCAGGGTATATGACACAGTGGCCCCGTTTTCACCGAAAATAATCATGATGTACTTGTGAGCACAAAATGCACAGATTGACAGAGGAAAAAAAAGTGAACACTTTACTACAATTCTAGCAGAAAAAGACGCGCTCTGGTGAGTTCAACTGCCAAACAAATCCCAAACAAAAGACCCATTCATAGAGTTAAGAATTTGAAATGGACAAGCTGTCCATTTAAACTACTGGCCAAGGTCAGCGATGGGAGCGTAATATTACGCTGGCAGGGTTATGTTTCACAACACAAACTCAGTTGAACTGTGGGTGTTGCCTCCAACATTGACATGTATATAACATGTGTGTTTCCACACTCTTCATACCCTGGATATGCTAGAGTGAAACGTACTCCAACTGATGAAATAGATAATTTTTTTCACGGATAAAAAAAACCGGTCAAAAAAACCTATTATACTCCAAACGATCACACAAACAACTTTTTTCAATGCCGGGACAGTCTTTTGAATTGCACTTGTTTTCCCACTTTCTTTGGTATTAAATGTTTTTTTAAATACAGCTGACCCAAATTTTGACTTTTTATCTAAATAGTGTTTTTTCCTCATGTGAAATGTACTCAGTAACCACAATCTGACATAAACACTTTACAACTTGCACGTACGATTGTTTACTATACAGGATATTGTAGCTAGATCTAACAGAAATCTCTCCCTAAAAGTGACAGATCCAAAAACCAGCAGCAGATCCAACATGGATGCTTATATCAAAGCGAGTCATCACTGAAAAACGATTCTTACCTGTGATTTCGCTCTGTTTTCTCTTCCTGCTGGGTCCGCGGGCAGCGTTAGCTTGTAAGGTCTGTCCAGCGGTCAGTTTTGTGTCCAGTTTCATAAGACCAGCATATCTTGCCAGCAGTTTGATGGAGAGGTTTGGCATACTGTAGGCACTAGGTATATCCTCCGAGGAGTTCACCTCGTGCCATTGAAGCTTTCCCTTCAGTGGGGTTCCCGTGGCGAAGTCAAAGTTCCAGCGGGCGTTGTTTTCCTCGTCGATTCTATCCATTTCTTGTCTGAGTGACTTCTTCACTTCTTCGTGATCGACTGGCCCAAACAAACAGCGCCTTGCCTTGGAGCGCCTTACAAGGGCAAGTCCGGGCTTGGCATGAACACACTGAGACTTGAATCCAATCATGGTAAATGATATTGTGTGTGTACTCCTAAGAGGTAAATTCAAGCTATTTGTGCTGAGAGAGCAGTGAATACTGAATGTGCCTTCTCGCCGAGCGTGCGCGGTATATGTACCATCTGGCATCAGGCGATCAGCCAATCAGCATACAGTGTGGTGTGTGACAGATCTCTTTGCTCCGATTGGCCAGGCACTTAATCTTGATTGACAGGCCATGCAAATGAGGCTTCGCGACCCCTGAGCGTGTCGCGGCACATTTGAGTATGCCGCCACAATATAAATAAACATGGTCGTACTACAAGTTACTACGAGTTATTTGCCTAAATCTGCGCCCAACCTAATCGGACTTGCAGCTTTCTCCCGCCTGAATATGGAGAGAGGAATCCGCGATTTCCACTGTCACCTGATCTGACATGAAAATGACACCTTCCATAATATACATTATTGTCAATTTCTCCAACTTGATTGACACAATTGTATTGCAAAGTGTCATCATATTTTGGGGCAACTGACACATGGATATCTTGATAAGGGCGATGTCTATAGGATGACCAAGATTCTTCTTTAAAAGATAGAATTAATGCCACTGGGATTGACTGCGATGCACCCATTGTGATCAACTTGGTTTTGTCATGAGGTCCACATATTAGAAAGCAAAATGAACTCTTAACATAAAAGCCCCTTTCTTTGTGACCCCTGGCAACCTCTCATGTTTTATACGATCCCAGATTATAATAATATTTATAAGTGTATCTGAGGCCAGTTTAGCCTATGTACGACACCCAGGGACACCTGACAATGTTGATGAGTGACATTCAGGGGTGAAACCTTATGATCAGTCCCGGGGATACATGTGTCCTCATTGTCAACCTCTCCACCATTTGACATGTTTGAGACACATATACAAAAACCTTCATTTTCCATTTGGATCTCTTGCTCTTTCAACGCTAACCTTTTTATACTCTTTTCTTCACTAATGAGCAGGCTACATGCAAATTTGAAGAGGGAAGTGCTCAGACAAATTTTTTTTTTCTATCATCACATATTTTTTGTAATTTGACTAACATTCATTTATGGTTCTATTAATACATATTCCATACAATTGTTATATTTTTTACCTTTTGATGTACCCCAATTCCCAAAAGGACAACTGAACAAATATGCTTACTGGATGTCATTTGAAAAAAAATATTTCAATATACTGTACTCTCAAACAACTTAAAGGCACCTAAACCAAAACTAGACAGGTCTATATGCTGATATTACCAATGTTCCAAAACTAGACAGGTCTATATGCGATATTACCAATGTACCAAAACTAGACAGGTCTATATGCTGATATTACCAATGACAATGTACCAAAACTAGACAGGTCTATATGCTGATATTACCAATGTACCAAAACTAGACAGGTCTATATGCTGACATTACCAATGTTCCAAGACTAGACAGGTCTATTTGCTGATATTACCAATGTACCAAAACTAGACAGGTCTATATGCTGACATTACCAAAGTACCAAGACTAGACAGGTCTATATGCTGATATTACCAATGTACCAAAACTAGACAGGTCTATATGCTGATATTACCAAAGTACCAAAACTAGACAGGTCTATATGCTGACATTACCAATGTTCCAAGATCACCTTTCATCGACTCATACATAGGATTTTATGGATGCTTCCTTCTTGAGAAAGGTTCAAACCCGCGAAAACATTGAAAAAATGCATTGATTGAAGATTCTTAGTCTGATAATGATAATTGTTACACTTTAATTAAGCGGACGTAAAATATACACAACAAACTAGGTGAGACGGAAAAGTATTTATGGCACTGTTTTTTGGAAAATCCAAAGATTTTGATTTCATTGACCCAATATATGTATAGGTTTCACAATAATGTACATACTATGCTGATTTTTTAACTTACTTTTCCCGCCGGTTTTCATTCTGAAAGAAACAGACTTGATATATCACTAATTGAATTTATTTTGATGATGCCATAAAGTCATTTGACAGTATTGTACGTGTGTTATTATTCTGTAACGTGGGAGAAGAGGACAATGGGTTTGACCTTGTGTCTCCTTTCTCTGGATACTACAGTGCTTAACAGTGGGTAAATACGATTGTAAAATGCTAATATAATTTTGAGATCAAGGTAGTCGGCCAAACTAATGAATGAAATGGATTATTAGCAAATCTGGCGGGAAAAAATAACCTTTAATTGGAAACATTTAAATTGTTTTTTTTATATGCACATTTCCTCTTTGTGGTGTAATCAACCAATAGAATTGGCGGGAATCGGAAATATTTAGGTCAAAAGATTCAATTTCCAGTTGACCTTTGTGATTTTAAATTTCCTTTAAAAAAATACAGAAATGTGCATCGATGACGGCCAGTTTTACTCAAGTAGGATGCAATGTGCTCCATGATTTGTGAGAAATATATGAGAAACTGACTGCACTTCCACCCTAAAAGAAAACCAACTTGACCTTTAAGCAAAGACTTGGGGGACCGTTTTGTAGTTGTTCTTTTCAACCGTGCACCGGGGCGTGGAAAGTGTTGTTACGTCGGTTTATACGTAATGTAACCTCACCAGACGTAGAAGAGTTTCCCATCCAAACACCGTGACGATCGGGGATCATCTTTTAAATGACGCCATGCTTGACAAACTAGCCATAACAGACGCAAAAAAAGGTCACTGTACCCGTGAAGAGAGAATCGCAAAGGGCAAATCATATCTAATCAAATAAAGCACATCTTTGTGGCTCTTGGGAGAAAATAATTTCACGTGGAGTTATGAAATGGACTATGTAAATAGACATAAAAAATCAAAAGAGAAAAAAGTGTTAAAATTTCACTTGCGCAGGTGAAATGTGTGCAAAGGTTTCATCACTTATCATGAAATGATTTTCATGGACGATCAGCATGTTGTAGATTTCACGCAGGGAGGAATGGATGAAGCCAGATGAAAGAGACCATTGTTCACTTTACTGTGGTGTGTATATGTATGTGTGGACGCGGTGTGGTTCGGGGATCTGTCAGGAGCTACAAGGGCATGGCGCCCCTGACAAGAAACTACAAAGATGAATCAACCACAAGTGATATTTATTTGGTTTTGCGCATTTCTAAACCTTTGAAACAGAACGACACATTTCACCAAGCCTATCTCCTGTTTTGGTGTTTGCAGCGAGCTGACGTGAAATGCAACGTTGATCATCAATGACCATAAAAACGTTGAACAATGTCAAACATCTGAGGACATGGGATTGAAATTTCATTTAGCTCATGTTTTCTAGAGCGCATATCCCAAACTTTACAAATGCCCAAAATGGCCAATTGAAGCAAATCTTTATCATCTTCATCTCATCAGTTTCACCATCTGTGTATTGATAAAGTAATTTATGATGGAGATATAGAAAAAGTCTAACATTTCTAATGCTTATCCATTGTTAATTTGCCCTGGGATCTGTCATACCTTTTCCAACTCTATGAGTTTATCAAGTTTAGTTTTTTTGCAAGATTTTCATAGCCCAACTCATTCAGATTTGAAAAAAATGGCATTGACATTGTTATTTCTAAGAGCAACAATAATTTATTTTATTATTACTGCTCACAAGTTATATTTATTTATATGCATACAACTTGATCGCAAATTGTTTAATATGTGAAAGTTCTGTATGTCAATGATTTATAAATATCAATAATTTAGTCATTCTAAGATCATAAACATTTGGTTTGAAAGGGCTCGAAGAAGAGTACCTTATGCAAGTTGAAAGCGTTGACTTGCAAGCATACGTCAGACACGGGTCAATGACCTCAGGGGTAAATCAAAGCAGATTGCATACTCCATCTTCCTGGTCACGGTCGGCTACCGCCAATCCTTGTATTCGGGGGACGAGCTGATGGATTTGGAGGGAAACTTTTCGCACTGGTAATATGCATTGAAGAAAAACACTTTTTTATTCCTTTTTTTCTCAAAAACTCATCAGGTAATTTTCTCTCTTTAGTAGCTATCTTTTTCAGATAATTGCTTATCAAAGTGTTTGTCCGATAAAGAATGGGAAAACATGGCCTTGTATCATATAAAGAGCACAAAGTGTGAGGAAACATGGCTTAGTATCATATGATGATAACAAAATATAAGGAAACATGGCTTAGTACCATATAATGATAACAAAATATGAGGAAACATGGCTTAGTATCATATAATGATAACAAAATATAAGGAAATATGGCTTAGTATCATATAATGATAACAAAATATAAGGAAATATGGCTTAGTACCATATAATGATAACAAAATATAAGGAAATATGGCTTAGTATCATATAATGATAACAAAATATAAGGAAATATGGCTTAGTACCATATAATGATAACAAAATATAAGGAAATATGGCTTAGTATCATATAATGGTAAAAAAATATAAGGAAATATGGCTTAGTACCATATAATGATAACAAAATATAAGGAAATATGGTTTAATGCCATATAATGGTCAAACAATATAAGGAAATATGGCTTAGTACCATATAATGGTCAAACAATATAAGGAAATATGGCTTAGTACCATATAATGGTCAAACAATATAAGGAAATATGGCTTAGTACCATATAATGGTCAAACAATATAAGGAAATATGGCTTAGTACCATATAATGGTCAAACAATATAAGGAAATATGGCTTAGTACCATATAATGGTCAAACAATATAAGGAAATATGGCGTAGTACCATATAATGGTCAAACAATATAAGGAAATATGGCTTAGTACCATATAATGATAACAAAATATAAGGAAATATGGTCTAGTACCATATTATGAGCACAAAATAAAAGGAAATATGATCTAATACCATATAATGATAACAAAATAAAAGGAAATATGGTCTAGTACCATATTATGAGCACAAAATATAAGGAAATAAGGCCTAGAACCATATAATGAGCACAAACTATCAGGAAATAAGGCCTAGAACCATATAATGATAACAAAATATAAGGAAATAAGGCCTAGAACCATATAATGAGCACAAACTATCAGGAAATAAGGCCTAGAACCATATAATGAGCACAAACTATCAGGAAATAAGGCCTAGAACCATATAATGAGCACAAACTATCAGGAAATAAGGCCTAGAACCATATAATGAGCACAAAATATCAGGAAATAAGGCCTAGAACCATATAATGAGCACAAAATATCAGGAAATAAGGCCTAGAACCATATAATGAGCACAAAATATCAGGAAATAAGGCCTAGAACCATATAATGAGCACAAAATATCAGGAAATAAGGCCTAGAACCATATAATGAGCACAAAGTGTTAGGAAACATAATACAAGTACCAGGCATAGTACCAGGTATGCAATTTAATGAGCACAAAGTATATGAGGACAATGCTTAATACCATATAAATAACAAAGTATAAGGAAACATGACCTAGCATCATCAATACTACATATGCTTATGTTATATTGGTGCCATCTAATGACCACAAATTATAAGGAGACATGGCAGAGTAATATGTTAACCATGCAATGAGCACAAAATATAAGAAAGTATCATTTGATATCACAAAATATGTGCAGATTACAGAAATAAATATTATGACAAATTATCTTAAAATCGAAAAATATTAAATAAAATAGATGAAAGTTTTACTAAAACAGTTTCATATGTATCTCTATATCTTTTTAAATGACACAGAATTATAGAGTCCCATAGATCATGGCTATAGTTAAAAGATGCTGTACCTTCTAATTTCTATTACTAAATAAAACAGGATAGGAACATTTGCAATATAAATAAATAGACAAATGTTGCAAAGTAGCCCCAAAGTGCCGCGTTTATGTTATCTCATGTATGACCAAGTGTTCCGTCTAAGCCCTGTGATTTCACTCAACGCTTATTTCAACTCATGTGGAAACTTGCAAGCAACATCTTCTAAAAAAACACCTTGATGGTGCCGAAAATGGGAAAAAGTGAAAAAAATTACAGACAACTTTTAACACTTTCTTTGTTGAGTTAATATGTCTATGCAAATGATGCACCCCTTCAATTGATATTTTTTCTACTCGGAGATGGGTAAAGCACCAAGGTGGGCCTTGTATGTCTCATTAGCATTGCATACATTAACTCTGAAGCTGCCATCATTTCTCCGTCAATCAACAAATCAATGCATAATGAAAAGCCACCAAGGGTTGGCTACTTGCCTACAGAGGCATAAGTCACCGCAGATGAGAAGAGGAAGGTAACTTCATAGAGACGAGACCAGGGACGGTAATGGCAAGACACGCCCATACAAAACTACACCTGAAAGCTGATCCCCTCAGGCACAGGCTTCAGGGTTCATTTATATTTTATTCAATTAGATTTAAAAGAGACAAAGTTAGTGAGCGTGGAAGTACATCTTCTGCCTTTCAATTGAAGATATATACTCCTCTTTGGGCTGAATCCAGTTTTACATGTTATGAATTTTATGGTACGTCAATATACTTTAGATTCTTTGATCTGCAAGAGTCAATTCAATTAACTGGGAGAAAATTGAAAGCTCTTGCCTTTGTTATGGAATCTTGGGAAATGCTCTGGAATTCCAACAATGAATCTTGATATTGGACTCAGTTTTAGAGACAAAAAATAAGTCTGGACATTGTTCATCACTTCACAATATCAACACTTATTAATCCCCATGACATGTTTTTCTTAATCTGCCGGACAAGGACCCCAAGGGGGATTAAGGGATTAATAACAAAGAGTCCAGGTGGAGGTGCTGTTTATGTTTACCTGTTGATTGCTTTATTAAGGGCATTGTTTACCTGAGAGATGATGAGTTTATGACAGTGTAATCTATGAGGGCAGTAAACATGTCAGCAATGTGATCCCCCACTCTGACATCTTCCTTATCTCCTGGATCCCATTGTCATCCTCCCATCCACTTAATAACTTTATTATTTTTTCTCACCATTTTGCTTGTCTCCATCATTTTCCTATGTACTTATCTGGATTACGGATATTTATAAGGTAATATCATTAGCAATGCTTTTTTCTGTTTTTATCACACTACAATTGACCTTTATGATTAACATATTCATTTTATATCAATATGAATATCGTGTTTATCCTATATTATTCTTTTATTTCTTTGAAATGTCTTCCTGGACAAAATAGAACAGAGGCCAATTCAGACATTCTCTTTGTAACACACGACTGGTATAATCGTTCCCTATATCTCTCTTTGAAAATTTCATGGGATTGGATTCGTTTTTATTACAGAAGGTTTAAAAATACACCACCAGATTAGCAATCCGATAAAATGCGATAATAGGGCAGACATGTGAATGTTTAATGTTTTTGATTAGTTATCCCCAATAATGTGGTGACCAGTGGTCAAGTATTGGCCTGTGAAATCTGAGGAGCAACCGAGAAGAAAGTCACACCAAAGTGGTGGGACACATGAAAAAGCAAATGATGTTAAAGAAGTATATGGCCCGACGCCGACAGACGGCGCTATCTGCACATGTCTAATTGGGAAGCCATTTTCTCATCAAAGTGAAATCATTTTATGGCCGTTAATGATGCTACTGTAAACGTTATGCAAGATGTTGATTTGCTGGTTATCTGTGATAAGTTATCCTAACTGATAAGGCTATTCAGCAAAGGTACATTACATTTTGAAGGCATCTTTTTCTTAGAGGTTTCTTAGATTTCTTTTATTGCCTCATCTAGACATCTCAACAGTGGGTATATGTTGTAAAATTGCTTATAGTAAATAAAGAACAATGATTTGACTTCCTTGGTGTAAAGCAGAGTGAGTACATAATGACTTGTTTTATATAGTATACAAACATAGAGTGAAGTAATTTGAGCTTGCATCAGCTTTGTCAACACACCTCCCTGAACTAGTTACTTTTCCAAGAGATAGTTTAAGTAGCAGCTTTGACCACCTGAGATAGGATGAAGAGATATAGATTGTGTATATTTCCCACCAAGCTAAGATTACATTTGCTTCTTAATGTCACTCACATCACCCTCCCCATCTTTATCATATACAATATATTGGCGTAACCAGGGAGGTAAATACTCATTATCATTAATAGAAGAAGCACAACCTTTAAGATACCACAAACCTGTGTTGTTATTAAGATATGTGCCACAAAGTCTTGAAGGAAGTATTCAGGTTTATTTTATAAAATCCCCTTCAAATTTCCCTAAACGTTGTATTGTAAAACAGATATATTTTAGACTGTGTCAAGACATTTGACAGCCCATAAAGCACCCCCAGATAAGTTTATGATAGCTAATGTCCTTCACTTAATCAGTTGCCTATTATCAATCCTCTCACTCTAAATCATAATTACATAAAATAATTAATTATAAGGCAGGAAAAGTGAGACAAAATGTAGAGATCAGCTGATTTTTTTATATTACGTGTATAGGGATATGTCATCGACGGATTGATTCATGGATGGAAAACAGGAAACACTAGAGGACAAGTTTTTGACTCAGGAAATGTCCTAGTTTTGGTTAGCTGGTGGCCTGAAATTCAGAGGAAATTCAGGGAAATTTATCAGATGCAAATATTGACATTAATAACAACAGGTAACACTTCCCATGTGGTACCCATCATGAGTCATCAGACCGTCCTGGACTCAAACAGGGAAGGGGATTTTCTAATGTAAGAAACCCAGTAGTTCAGATATCATATTTTACATTGTTCATTCCGAGTATGAGAGGTCCAATGTGGTGGTAATGCTTAGTAATAAATATATAAAGTTATATATTCTCAAAAAAATGTACAAATATTTTAGAATATGTTTTAATCAAACAATTCAGAATCTCAGTATACCTTAATGTTAATTTGTATTTTTTTAATATAAATGCATGGCAACAAGATAAGAACATAAGGTTTTAAAGGGGAAACATATGATGTAAGCAACCTATGCACACCTGCATACAACAAATGTGAAATTTGGATTGAACTATTAACCTATTTGAGTATTGACTTTTTATTATTAGAAGTGATTTGGATCAATTTTCTATCTCCATGGTGATTAACAACCCTTTCTCTGCATTCCAAGGATATTTTTTCCCCAAACCCTTGAAGACATTTAGATTCATATCTTACAGAGTTACCATAAATGAGATTAATTAGTTTGTCAGTATAAATGTACTGCTTAATATAATATGGTCTTGAAAATGAAACTAAAATATGTAACAAAATATATATTTTTTAGATTAACAATGGTCATTGTGTGTTAGATCTGTTAAAATTCTAAATTTGGCCATGTTTCAAGTTGAACTTTTCAATCGTCCCTTTCAATGTTGAAACTGACCAGTGTCCATTTCTGAGGCCCCACTCTGTGCTTCATTTGCCTGTCCACTTGTCACTTGGATGGGGTTTGTGTTGACACCCCCGGGACCCCAGGGGCATCTTTGGACAGTCCTCTGTCGGACGTTGTCCACTACGGTCATATATCCCATAAACTGTACCCTGGTCAGTTTCATCTGAAAAGGCGAAATTGGAGAAGAAAAGTTGGGTTTTGTGTGAGGGGCAGTGGTCACTCATGCTAGGTTGGGCATACTGTAGTGGACAGTGGTCACTGCAGGTCCAGGCTGGTCACAGACACCTCCCCAGGGTGTGTCTGACACCCTTAGATAAAAAATAGCACAATGTGAAACCAGTATAGAGTTATAGAATATTTCACAAACAAGGTCATGCAACATGCAAGTGAGAATGGGGGAGGAGACATATATTATATCATTGACAAATATATTAAACTTATACTTTCAATAATTTTCATTTATTTACATTCAGATATAAATTAATTGGAGATATCTATTCATTTCCTCAGTTCTGACAATCATATTTCCTTAACCTGTCGAGCTTGGTTATCAAAACAAAAATCAATGTATATTCACCAAGTTATTTTATCTGGGACGTTGTTATCAATAATACTCGAATAAATGAAAACAAGGAAATTAAAAAGAGTAAGAGGTTTATATATTTGCATATTCGGCTTAATTCAGAGTTTATCTGGCACCACAAAGTCCTTAATGTCACAGCTATTTTTCATCTATAATTGCAATTTTCACATGATAAAAATGTGTATAAACCAGATTTGAACTAGAATTACTACACTAAGTGTGTTTGTCTTGAGCACAGCCAAATTGCGGCACTAGTCTTTACTTGATCAGAACACCTTATGTTATATCTCTACGCCCCAATTATCGCTCAGCAGCTATAAAGGTGTCATTGTGACATACGTGGAGTGACGTAATAATGTTACACACGTCAATGACTCTCCGGGGCGGGATTACATAAGCGTCACTCTGTGAGAGTCTTGGTGCAGATAGCTCTGCTCCGTTGAAGATCACACTATATATTCTTTCTACTTCTGGCATTGTATTTCAGTCTCAGTATCACGCAAACTGCTGTAAGGAAATTAATTCCTGATTGCTTTTTAAGGGCCGGTCTAACAGGGCGACGTGAAATGTGACGTAAGAGTAAGTGACGTTACGTGTACGTCTCTAGTCAGCGTTATTGTGATTGTAGCATTGGTGACACAAAACGTTAGACTTCTTGACGGTCACATCAGTGACATATCGTCTATTATGACGTAATCATGGAGTAACGACACGTCGTGCTGTATGCCTCTTTCTAATCTTAACGCTCGTTACGTCACCGTCACAAAAGTCTGAGCCAAACTGAACATATCAGCAAAATAACGCTACAAAGATCCATTGAAATGAACCATAGAATTACAACACTGCAAATGACTCCTCTTTTTTTTTACCACATACTTGGTTTAGTCAATTGCTCAAGAAACCAAGTCCTCTGTATAAAGCCAAGTAATTGAAATCTTTAAAAAGAAGCCGGGGTTTTGCGGGTCTATTCAAGGCCATCCCAAATTGAATCTATCAAGTCCATTTTATTTTCAAGAGATTCTGATTTTTCCCACGACTTGTGACTTCAATATTGAGACTTCAATCAAAAAGAGCGCCAATGCTTGTTATATATTAAGAGAAAAAGACAATTCTTTTATCTGGCGTTTTTCTTTTGTTCCTGTGTATCAGCAACAAGCGAGGCCCTTTTTTCTAATTCATATGCCCTCCTGTGAAATAGGCATAACAGCGGTAACATTTCATCTGAGAACATCCATTTCATTACCTCCTCCCTGATTTGCCTAACCAGCCTCCTATTTGATGCCCCTTTCGGTGTCAAACCTTATTTGTTTCCCGGTGGCCTCCCATTTAACTCTTTCTCATTAAGACCATGAATATTTTCTGTGATTGCTGACTCGAAACAATTACTAACGCCACTCCAGTAGCGCAAGGGCTTTGTGAAAGTGACAACAACCTGTCTGCGATGCTCATTTCAAGCTGTCGGTGATTCTTTTGATGTATCTTTCCACAGGTAAAACCCACTTTCCAAGCTCACACATTAGTGGGGCGGGAACTTGTTAAAGATTCCCGCGCCTTCTTTTGTGAAGGCAAACAAGAAAGAGACATTTTAGATTCTAATGTTGTCATTTCGGGTATCTTTACAGAGGGAGAAATCGACCATGGTAAGAGTTTAAGGACGGCTAGTACTTTATCTATCAGTCTTGCGCTGATACCATCACTTCAAACACTCAGTGAAAGCATAATTTAATGCGTATGGGGCTCTTTAAATCTTTTGCAAACGATTTACAAATGCTAAACTAACAGAATGGCAAGTGTTTCTGGTGACTTTTATGTATTAAGTAGCTACTACAAGCCATTTATCACCGGTATCATCTATATTTTATTGTAAATAAACAGCAAGAACAAGGAGGAAAGACACACAAAACACAGAAAACTATAATAATAAAATTGACTTGAAATCTCCAAAGAACTTGATATTTGTTATCACCACTTTTGTAATCTTAGAATCATATTTATTATTTAAAAACTGTTGTTTTTTATTTTAGTGAACGTTGCATCACTGGTCACTGCTACAATAAAGTAGTAATTGTCTTTGGATCCAAATACTGATGAATGGATACCTTTTTTGGATATCATGAACCTGAAAAAGTTTCAGGCCCCATCATCACATCAGGACCTTATAGACCTTTACAGCATAAGCATGTTCATAGTAGTGGTAACAGTCAAATAATGAATAACCTCCACTCCAAGCTTTAATGCTACATTGGGCCTGGTCCAGTTTGGAATAGCAGATTGAATCTTGGTATCATTGAAAAATAAGGAATTGTCACTTGTTCACATCAACTGGGTCGAAAGTCAAAAGGTATTCAATTTCCAAAAGAACAAGAAGCTAATTGAGAAAATTTACACAAGCGCTCAATGTTGATAAAACAATGTAATTTAAGAAGGACAATCACAGATGAAATGATTCAATTCTTACACAAACAGTTTACGATATAGCATTGTTTGGGCGCTGATTACCCAATCTGCCTTTGATGTTTCCTTCTGTCTCTTCATGTGCTTGTTTTCATAACATTTCAACAGAGTATACTTTCGCACATATTCCAATTACCAGGCGTAGAGGCCTCATTATCCACTTGTGTCCATTTCCAAGGCTTTGTCTTCACTTGTTTATGTTTACATTTGTGTTGGAACCAAATAATTACTCAAACATCAGGGAGAAATCCGCAGGGAAATGTACAGGCGCGATGTCCTTTTATGAGCTAATTCCACTGATTACTCCTGGAAATGAGCACAACTAAACCATCCAATCATATATGGTAATAAGTCATTATGCATAAATGAACGTCCTCCTACTCTCAGATCTTGCCCTTTGATGTTAATCTGGTGAAAATCTATATATTCCCTCAGCGTGCACGTGGAGCAATTAGAAAGATAACTCCGCCCTTTTCACGAAATATTACATCTGATAAGGTACCAACCAGGTTTTTCAGAGACTCGTTCTGTATTCTTCTATTATCTATTTATCAAATGCCCCTGAGAGAAGAATCCTGTAGCAATCCATTTGGTTGAGTCTCACAAGCGCTTTGATAGGGTATAATCATGCAGTTTTTGCGTTTGTGAGGCGAGGCGTGAAAGCAGAGATTAAACCTTCTTGTATTGTTTCAGGAGTCATCACCAATGTGTTCACTACTTTGATGTCGTTTTAAGCCCAGTATTTTGTTAATGTGATCTGTCAGCACGGACCACCTCCACAGACAACCCAGTCTGAATTTACTTTGAACAAGTAATTGACTTCTGTAAGAGAGCATATCTAATCTCGTTTCTTCTTGTCTTAGACCCTCCCATTGTTCTTTATTGTTTTAGAGGATTATGAAAGGACGCTATCTCCTCTGAGATTGCTTTTGTTTTGGGGTAGTCGCAGCGTGAAAAAGTAATAAGATGAAGCTTATAGGTAGAGACAGACAATCTAGATGAGTTTTATACCTGCTGGAAATGAACATGCTTGTCTTTGAAGTGAAAATGAAATCCTACACAACAAAGACAGGACGCTCGGTAAGATTAAAAGCAACACAATATGTTTTATGGAGCAAGGAAATATTTACCCTTGAACAAAACAGTTGTAGAACAACTAAACAACAACAAAGGTTGTTTTGGAGGGAGGAGGGGCGGTACCTTTGTGATATTACCGAAGATGGTGAACCATTTATAATGTACTCTCCAACCTGGTCTGAAATGCTTATTGAATTTATTTATTTTAGGGGGTATGGAATAATGTATGGGGTATGATATATTT
The DNA here is from genome assembly GCA_949316495.1 of Amphiduros pacificus. Classification (NCBI taxonomy): domain Eukaryota; kingdom Metazoa; phylum Annelida; class Polychaeta; order Phyllodocida; family Hesionidae; genus Amphiduros; species Amphiduros pacificus. The sequence goes on along the minus strand of OX439007.1, from coordinate 15,862,043 downwards.
TTTATGTAAATTCGTGGAATAATAATGCATTATTACGCCATGTTAAAAGATGCTGTTAGCTAATGCACTGAGGAAACCCTGCATGTACAAGTTCAGTCACATAGCACATCATAATACCTCTATAATAAGCTCAATATCTGGAATATTATCTACAATTTTAGATGCATTTAGCCCACATAACCCCAGGGAAAGGAAACCACTTTCTCGATTGTATTCATTTATTCATTTAAAAGGAAGCCGAGTTACATTTAATTAAATGAACAAAAACAATCCAAGAAGAGCAATGCGTTCATTTGAAAGGGAGACTTATATTAGATGTTATATACTTCACGACAAAAAAGAAGGAATTTAAATGCTAATTAAGAGTTCTTTGAAGCTGGAATATATACACAGCAAAGATATATCAGACTATTTGGTATCAACAAATATTCCCACGTTTTCCCATTACTAGTAGCAGAGCAAAATATTTCCGTTTTGGAGAGAGTGTTTTGTTTTCATTGGGGATTGCTACCACGTGTCTGTGGTCAATTGTCTGTGACAGCGAAGGACAATGTATATTATACATTTCAGCAAATATCAGCTGCAATGTATGGCATCAAAGCTATCACCAGTGCTGAATAACATTGTGCCCATCACCTTACACTTTCTTTGATGCTTTGTGGGCGTGGATTTTTATCTTTGGGGGAAGCTAAAGAGCAGGTGAAAACCTATCAGATAGAAGAATGCCGGGAAGTGGAGAATCAACAAAGTGAATTCATCGCAAGCATTGATGTTGATTGGTATTTTGTTATGAATTGTGATGCCGAATGCCATTGATACACAAATGTTTACTATCCTGTTACCATCTTCACAGGTAAGGTGTTATAATGCCTACATCAGATATAGTGTGAAGCTGGCCTACCGTCATATGTCAAGGTGTTGATGGACATACAACAGGCCTTTGATGCTATCAAACAAAATATTGCCATGGGTATCGTCAGCATACAGAAAAATCAGCTCAGAATTTAGAATTTTTACTTTTGTGACAGGTTGACAAAGCAGATCAGTGACACAATATAAAATATGATTGATCATTTTGAACAAAATGCACGTGCATATTATACATTGAGTCTTTTAAATAGAATTTGGAGGTTAAGGTTTAATGGTAAGAAATAGTAATTCAATGGTCTTGTGGGAGTAACTGTTATTTTGTGTTTATATGATATCATTTTATTCAAGTCTCACATCGTTATCATACAAACACATACCATAGTCACAAAAATCAACGATCCATTTTTCACATATAATTATGGGAGACGTGGAAACAATACAAACAAAATTTCATTACAATGTAATCATGCACTAATATCAGTCTCAGGAAACATATATATATATATATATATATATATATATATATATATATATATATATATATATATATATATATATATATATATATATATATATATATATATATATATATATATAAATATATATATATAATTACATTACTCATAATACATCAAATAAAACAATAATTAATATTGTAAGTTTTCAAAATGATTAAACTACAGAAGCATGTTTGTGTAGTGTTTAGAATAGACATGGCCTATTTTTGAATATTGACAATTACATGGGGTTGATCAGGGGGTCAGATGGTTAAACAAGTACGTGTCTCAAGATCATCATTAATGGTTTTTATTGACATTCACCCCTATATATTTTGGCATGTCCAATGTTAATTATAAATGCTGTTGATACTGACAGTCATTTGCATGTCACCCAATATATCCTCTTGCATGTTCACATGGACAGCGAAACCGCAAACCTATATTATACAATAAACAAACACCTTCCTGGGGTGACATGAGTAGAAATGGTAAAAGGAATCCAGGTATGAAAACCACAGGAAGTCTTATATTATATCACCCACCACGCACTTGCCTGTCATCAGGGGGCGGAGTCGAATATCTACAACTATAGTGGTCCCCTTGGGACTTGGCAAAAGCGCAATTTATTCTTTGTCCAGACCATGAAAGATTTTTGAAGGCGCGGTTTTTGCTTGGGCAGGGGTCTTTGTTTTAAAGGCGGCGTTCTTTCAGTATATTCCTTCCCGCCAAAACACACAATGATCTGATCCTAGAAATAACACCGGTCTTTTCTAGGTAATACATCTATTCACTAAGGGATATTCGCTTGTTCAGGTCCAGTGTTTTTACCTCAGGCAAATTAAGCTACATTTAATAGAGCTCTAATTCTGACTTTTGTTTTTTGTGAGTCCGAATGGGATCAAAATAGCCTTATTGTAAAGGGATCAACTTAGTAAATACTTTTAATTGGAATAGAAAAAAAAAACAAGAAAAACTTAACAATACAAGAAGACCTTCTAGTGACATTATAAAGATAAACAAGAACACGATTATGTTAAGTACAAAATGTTCGAAATGGCTTAAATAAACATCAGTAATTTCTTAGTCAGAATTTAGTTAAAGTTGATATTTCTAAATCAACATTGCTGTCTTAATGTAATATTGCTTTGGAAATCACAGTCAAGATGCTGCATAACACAGCAGGGTTTGGACGCATTCTTTTGTAGCAATGTTGATCCCCCTTACATATTTGTAATCCCCAATGCCCAGGGGATGTGGTCCCTTTTATGCCAACCTCTTGAGACCTAACACCATCCCCAAGTGACATGTTCGCTCACATTCGAGCCAGCCTTTGTTTTCACAACAAAATGTCTGGAACTCCCCACATGCAAAGACTTCAAAGGCAGCCCACAAGTGCTTCACTCTCCGTGGCTTTTAGTCGATAGTTATCAATTAGATTGACTTCATAGACTGTTTAGCCTGTGACTTATCAAACACGTCATTTCATGTTCAGCATTTCCCTCCTCAAAATCAGACTTAAATAATGTTTATATGTAATTTATATATATATATATATATATATATATATAAAATGATATATATATGCAAGACTTTCAAGTTCATTGCAAATACTATGATTTGATCTGTCTTAGCAACAAATATATAGCACTATTATTATCATTATAACTGTACCTTTCTCTCCTAGGAAATACATTCTAAAACAGGGACAGTTAGAAATTGTACACTGGAATCTTTGCTTTGGTACAGCCTGCGGAGATATACCCAGGGTGAACTACTGAACCCCTGATTATTACTTATAGAAATATGACAATCATTTGCAGGTCTGTGACACCCCTTTACCCCCCTGACCCTGTGTCATATATTGTGGCTTGTCCATCCCCTGACATGGCGTTCAATCTTCATCCATCATACTGGATCCCAGGGTGATGTATGGGGCCATATCAAAGACATCTGTTTCGCCTCACCATCCATACACGTCTTGTTAAAATATCATCGCATCGGACAGTGCTGGTCAGCGCTGGTCAGCGTTTTCACGCTCATGCGCAGATTAATTTCAACCTATGTCCATTTCTGTGAGAGACGTGAGGTTAAAGTGCGGTGTCACCTATGAAATGTATATCATGAAACTGACAACGACACAAATCGATTGTTCCCAAGGACCTGATGGGTCTTTTCATGCAGTCAATCAAAGCATAGTTTGCCGTCTTCAGGGTGTCTACAAGATAAAACACCTTCTGATGTCGATTGTTGAAGATCCAAAGTTGAAGGTCATTAATTTACTCCAAAGGTCCTTGAGGTTATCACCCTTATATTGTAGATAATATCTTAACAGATCTGAATCCTATCATAACCACAAAAATAATCTTATCTTTACATTCCAGTTTTCAGCCTCTGTATGTGTTCACGTCTGTATGTGTTCACCTCATTTCATTGTATATATATATATATATATATATATATATATATATATATATATATATATATATATATATATATATATACTAGTATAGTATTTATATATATATATAATATATATATATATATATATATATTTAGAAGCTGGTACAGATATGAGGTACTGGAAGTATCTTTGTCAGACCTCATTATGGGATACCATCTCATACCTTAATGTGTGTAACAGGAGAGTGCCATCTGGTGTTAATAATGAATTTATTTTACATACCCCACAAATCTAACATTCATATCAATGGCGCTAATGCCATTATCCACCACCAGGGCACTTCTTACTAACTGTGACACTAGATGGCAGTGATTTATATAGTTATGGCCTGGTTGTATAAATATGCTTCTCAGACATGTTTGTTCAAAAAGGCCTTGTACAGGTTACTTATGTAACTGTGACTAAGCAGCTGCACTATGAAGAGTGGGGTATTTTATATGCCTCACAGTACGTCAATGCCCCACAAGACAGGTCTGAGAGTGGTAAAAACCCCATATCTGATACAATCTCTTTCTATATATATATATATATATATATATATATATATATATATATATATATATATATATATATATATATATATATATATATATATATATATATATATATATATATATATATATATATATATATTAAATCATACAATGAAATGAGGTAAGGAAGTATTTGTTTGAAGGATATTTTTCTCAAAGAGATTGCTTTTAATTAGACAAACTTGTAAGAGAATTATCTATCATCCCACGTGGAGAGATAAATAAGAAAACAGTTGCTGATTTCCTCGTCCAGGTGGGAGGCAGGTATTTTTCTTTCATCTTCGGCCGCCTCATTGTTTTTGTTTACGGCATCGGTAAATGCTCTTATGAGATGAGGACCTAATTGTATCCAATAAACGCCAAGATGATACTTTGCTGAGGAGATTATATTCCCGCGAGAGTTTCAATTATATCTACGCTTTATTGCCAGCACAATGAACTTTCTTTGTCTTCAAAGGTGTTGTTGACAAAACATAAATGGAGATGACACAATGGTGAAAAGGAAAGACGCTACTTGCGAAGAGGATTAGATATGAATAAAGAGGATTATGCTCTCCTCTTCAGACCATTGCTAAACCCATATGAGCATACCCTAGCCTGACTTTTATAATAATCTTTCCGTGACAAACTGTGCTATATCGTGGCCAAGTCTTTGAAGGTTCTGAAGGCTTCTTGAGACAACCCTGCATGAAGCGCCAGGATGCGATCCTCCCTTTGTGATAAGGGTTTATTCTCACCCCAGGCTATTGTGTGAAGTACAAATACAAATACATCTGTGTGAAAAATACCTGCGAATATGTAATTATTGCTTCCGAGCTATTGTATGTGTATATAATCATAGACAAAGTAATAAACCACACGAGCGCCACCTCGTGTCCGCTGTAATTATATTTGTCAATATTTACCAAATTATGCATGAGTTATTATCAAATGCACGAATATCTATGTTTTCTGGTCCGAGAAGGAGCATATAATATATCAATATTTATGATGATATTTATGGTCTTTTGTGTAAAAGTGGACACAATATTAAGATGAAACAAGGCATCTCTGATTACTTTCTCCTATAAAGTGGTATACATAAGACGCCTTTTATAGTTCCATGAGGATGTTTTTTTTCAAAGTGACCCACTGACATATATTTGTTATTAGAATAATCAGAGCAGAAACAATGTCACCTATATATTGTAGGGGTATTATTAAACTCTATATCACATATCTATGCTGTGGGAGGTATGTGTTATGTTTTCACAGACAGACCTCTGTTTTGGCGCTAACATTATTTTTCCACAAATATTTTCATAAGCATGTTGTGTGCACATCAAAATTATAAAATATGTAAATATCAGGAAATTCGTAGATTTTAATATGCGAATGAGATTGGGGTTTTCTTGAAAACAAAAGTCAATTCCTTGAGGTCACCTGGTGGTCACAGATGGCATCAGAAATGTTACAATGGCAGAAACTGACCACTGACCACTGACCACTGACCACTGCATGATGTCTTTTAGGACCAGGTTTGGCCATGTTGACAGCGCCCTGATTGGATCCAGCGTTGTGTTTCAAGAAACGAATAGATAACGCCCTCTTCTGGTTTCAGACATGTGCAAATCAAACTCTTCTTGTGAAGCGGGGATGATTGATGACGAATGACCTCTGTAGGACTCTTAAAGGTCATTTCCCCTGCAATTATCAAGTGTTATTAGTTTCTGGGCTTAAAACAGCAATGGTGTATATAATTTTTAAGGTCTATTTTTTTTTTAAGTCTGAAAGGGGAAGGGGATTTGTAGGTGAGATAGATGCCGCTGAAAAGGTCATTGGCGAAGGCTCCACCCCTAGGCTCCAATACGACATGACCTTTGACCCCACACTGGGTCTCACTTTGTAGGCGATTTTGATCCAGATATTACAATAAACATTGTTCAGGTTTTCCAAATCATTAGCGATGTAATGATTTTTATTAGTAGAACTATACAAAACTTTTGTGTAATTTTTTGATATAGCATTACTTTTAATAATAATATGCAATTTAGTTATTACATTTAATAATAATAACAATTCATTTCCGAAACATTATTTTAAGGATATTTCTCATTTTTATTGATGGAATATGGAAAACTTGTATAATTCTTATTTTTTAGATATATCAATTTTGGGAATAAGATGAAATTAGGAATCTTGCACACGGCATTTGAATGAATTAAAAAAGGGCTCAAAAGCATCAAAATAGACAAATAATTCAAAATACAATGTGTAATTAAGTGAGACCTGGTTAACATCTGATTCACCTGATTACATCCGATAAACTTCTCTTCCTGCGATATCTTGATACCCAGATAAGAAAATTAATGTGTATAATTAATTCCAAAACAAAAGCATGACTATCTCGGTCTCCCATATGCCTCGGTCGTTGGGTCCGTTGTTTTCCCACGTTCCCCTCATTTCTTTCTTTGTGATTTTGGATCTGTGTCTATATACGACAATATGATGAGTCCTTTGACCCTCAGAATCTCACCCCTTAACCCTTTCACTCCCATGGCCTTGTTAATATCTTCTTCATACTTTCCTTATATTATTCTACAAAATATGGTAAATTTCATTTGTGAAGAATATATATCATGATCAACACAATATTATTCAGGTTTGAATTAAAGAAAAAAAAGTTCTGTTTTTCACCATCATCAATTAAATAAACAAATACTCAAGATCTCAGCAGACACGTCGGGGGGTAGACTGAAGGGAAGATGTGCGGTCCACTAAATCTGACCAGTGACTGACCAGTCAGTGACCACCACTGCCAATTAGGGGATGATGTATGGGGGGCTGTCATACGTGTAATTGCTAGTGATATGACAGACTGTGATCTTATCAGAGGTGTGGAAATGTTGACTTCACACACACCATCTGACACATAACATCAAGCCACTCGCGCCCACCATATAGATAACAACCCAACTCATTTTTCACTGTTTTACACCCTGATCAATTTCTGTGAACTGATTACAAGAAAAGTGTTCTTTGACAAGCTACTGTGCCTGCCACTTTCTCAAAGTTGCATTCAGCCTCAACGGTCCTTTCTTACTACACCCTGGGACAATGATAAGAGATTTCACTTTCCAGGCTGAACCTATTTAGAGACGCATTTTAGATATTTGCAAATGTGTCAGATATTTTTATGCCATCTTATTTTGTCCTATTCAATAGTAACTGTATTTCTTCACTTCATGCTCAGCCATCTAAATAAGTTTACAATCTAAGTAATCTGTAATCTAATTATTTTTTTAACTTAAAGAAAAGACTCTTTAACATTAGTAAGTTGGAATTAAAGAAAATGGTACCAGCGATCATATTTTTGTAGTAAGTTGGAATTAAAGAAAATGGTACCAGCGATCATATTTTGTTAATGTGCAGGGTCGGAGTAGCTGTACTATTTTTCTACCCGATGATGGAGTGAGTGTAAAGTTGTGTTATATTTGATATTTCTCCTCTCCACCCCGCCGATCCACTGTGTCCCATGTTCTGATGCTACTGAGAGTGGCAGGTCAACCCGAGGACACAGGAAAACACAGATACTTGCTTGTGATACAGCATGCTGAATGAGGACATTAGCTTTATGCCATCTTATTTCACCCCATCTAAGAGTTGCTATAGTTATACCTTAATCACATGAGAATTAATCTCCATCTAAGAGTTGCTAGAGTTATACCTTAATCACATGAGAATTAATCTCAATCTAAGAGTTGCTAGAGTTATACCTTAATCACATGGGAATCAATCTCCATCTACTATGTAATTAATGAAAATCATTGCTATTATTAATAGCGACATGTCCTATTTACGTGTAACATTTTGCTAATAAATAATGAATTATATAGCTGTACCATATTTCTATAATTCGCTATGCACGAATACTGTGTTGTCTCTATTAATCACTTGTATATTTTAAACACCATTTCAGTGATCAATGATGATTTTGTGTATTAATGAGTTTCTTGTCAATTGTCTATTAAAGGGAAACTTTCACTTCTCTGAAACATATTTGTAGTATGATGGAGAATTATAACGCACATTGATCTGTGGCTCTGTTTGTGTGACCGCACAAGGGAAACATGTTTTTTGGGAGAAAAATAGCTCTTTTAAATGCACGTGCTAGAAAAAAAAGAATGACGTCATCGTGCGGCAATTACCTACTTACATAAATAATTAGTAAACAAACAACAATGCAACCAAAAAAGCGGTGTCACGATTTTCGGCCTTAGAAATGACGTACTATGGAAAGGTTATGTGCATCGGAAAGAACATGAAAAATGTGACATTTTGGTGCATAGAGCATAACGATCGGACCAATATTAACAAAGTTATGACAAGTTTTGTGAAAATTGAAAATTATTGCACCTCGACAGGCACGTGCAATAAATCCCGCACGATGACGTCATAGGCCCAAATTGCAATAAATGATCATGATTTGTGGGAGTTGCAAGATTCATTTTAATTGTTGGTTTGTGTTGCCATGGTTACCGCAATATTTTTTTGGTCTCTGAATTTCAATGTATTTATGTATTTATGATCATTTAATCGTATAATTTATGAAATGTATTTTACTAGAAAGTATCTCTTTAAGGATGTCGATTCACTATTTACTCACATACATGTGTACAACCGAAATATGGTAGCAGACATATATATATAGTGTGTGACATTTGAGATGATTTGGAAGATACACGCTCTTGTGTGATACCATACAACCCCTCACAAACAACAAATACTACATATTAATTCTGACAGCACAGAATCTGTTTACAAGTGCATATAGTCCCACCCCTGCTGACCATATCTGCTGGGAAATACAAACACCAATGCTGTCACTGCTTCGCCTCTATGTTGACATTTTATGTAATTTCATACTTTCTGTCAATAACCCTCACATCCAGTGCATTTCTGAAAGCGGCAAAATTTTTAACCGGGTTACTGTGACCGAGTTTTTTCAAATGTGTGCCATGCGTGTTTACATGCTCAAAAGACCAAAACATCGCGATGACACGGATGCTCTTTTAGTATTTCATGGATTTTTTTGCTTTTGTTCCTATGGATTATGTGTGATAAATTGATACACTATACAAATAAATTTCCAAGATATTGTCTCAATATATGGTCTGATTGCATTTTGTTCATCACTGACTTTCTCCCATACCCACACCCCTGTTCCTCTCTCATACCCATACCCCTGTTCCTCTCTCATACACACACCCCTGTTCCTCTCTCATACCCACACACCTGTTCCTCTCTCATACCCACACCCCTGTCCCTCTCTCATGCCCACACCCCTGTCCCTCTCTCATACCCACACTCCTGTTCCTCTCTCATACCCACACCCCTGTTCCTCTCTCATACCCACACCCCTGTCCCTCTCTCATACCCACACCCCTATCCCTATCTCATATCCACACCCCTGTTCCTCTCTCATACCCACACCCCTGTCCCTCTCTCATACCCACACCCCTGTTCCTCTCTCATACCCACACCCCTGTCCCTCTCTCATACCCATACCCCTATCCCTATCTCATATCCACACCCCTGTCCCTCTCTCATACCCACACTCCTGTTCCTCTCTCATACCCACACCCCTGTTCCTCTCTCATACCCACACCCCTGTCCCTCTCTCATACCCACACCCCTATCCCTATCTCATATCCACACCCCTGTTCCTCTCCCATACCCACACCCCTGTTCCTCTCTCATACCCACACCCCTATTCCTCTCTCATACCACACCCCTGTTCCTCTCTCATACCCACACCCCTGTTCCTCTCTCATACCCACACCCCTGTCCCTCTCTCATACCCATACCCCTGTCCCTCTCTCATACCCACACCCTGTTCTTCTCCCATACCCACCTCTGTCCCTCTCCCGTACCCACACCCCAATCCCTCTCCCATACCCACACCCCTGTCCCTCTCTCATACCCACACCCCTGTTCCTCTCTCATACCCACACCCCTAATCTTCTCTCATACCCACACCCCTATCCCTATCTCATACCCACACCCCTGTTCCTCTCTCATACCCACACCCCTGTTCCTCTCTCATACCCACACCCCTGTCCCTCTCCCATATCCACACCCCTGTTCCTCTCTCATACCCACACCCCTAATCTTTTCTCATACCCACACCCCTGTTCCTCTCACATACCCATACCCCTGTTCCTCTCACATACCCACACGCCTGTTCCTCTCCCATACCTACACCCCTGTTCCTCTCTCATACCACACCCCTGTTCCTCTCCCATACCCACACCTCTGTTCCTCTCACATACCACACCCCTGTTCCTCTCTCATACCCACACCCCTGTCCCTCTCTCATACCCACACCCCTAATCTTCTCTCATACCCACACCCCTATCCCTATCTCATACCCACACCCCTGTTCCTCTCTCATACCCACACCCCTAATCTTCTCTCATACCCACACCCCTGTTCCTCTCCCATACCCACACCCCTGTTCCTCTCCCATACCCACACCCCTGTTCCTCTCCCATACCCACACCCCTGTTCCTCTCTCATACCCACACCCCTGTTCCTCTCTCATACCCACACCCCTAATCTTCTCTCATACCCACACCCCTGTTCCTCTCACATACCCACACGCCTGTTCCTCTCACATACCCACACCCCTGATCCATTATATGCTCTCTCTATCATCTTAGAGTAATACTCTGAGCTCTCATATATAGAAAGGCTATGTCACTCTTATACACTCATTTTCCCTAAGTTTTCCCTAACACACAAAGTGAACATTTCAAATATAATTTAGATTTTTCTTGACGTAACATCATAACTGGATGTGGGAAAACAACATGGCAAAGGTGATGAATGAAGAGTACTACGAGATAAGGGACATCCAGGTCACCCACTTGCACCACTTAACCCAGTTGTGAGATGAAAACAAACACACGTATGTCTATCATGAGTGCAGCCTCCCTGGATGTCCTAGATTGTGAAAATGTCAATGTGACATCACATAGGACAAACGGGAAACGTGGAAAAGCCTTTCACTTTTTATACCATTAGGGAAAACATTCTGTGATGAACGACACACAAGAGACGCCCTGTTTGGCAGCGACACACAATGTTCAATGACAAATGTTATTAAAAATAAAAAAAGGTTTTGCGCAGTCGGCAGGATTCGAACCTGCGCGGGCAGAGCCCAACAGATTTCTAGTCTGTCGCCTTAACCACTCGGCCACGACTGCTTGATGTATGAGAAGCAGAGAAACGACGTGCAGATGGCGCTATATTTTTAACTCATTATTTCCGCTTCCGCTATGAGTTTTTTCAACCTGACACCTACCGACGAACTTGGGAATCGCAACTGGGCCTCTTTGGGGGTTCAAATCCAAATTTTTAGTTAACCATTCTCAATATCTCAACAAAAACATATGACAATTTCGGGGATATTATTATTTCGGATTACAACTGCAATGCATTTATCAAATAGAAAACGTATAGGGTAAATGACTAGAGTCACTTCAAGAAAATAAATTGGAGAAATCGTTTTAGTTTATATATCATGCTATTTCGACACTCCTCGACAAGCTTGCTTCAACCTCTTTGATATTACATAACAATAATTATACCAAGTCATAACAAATTCTTTTGTTAAAAATATTTCTATTGATGTTTACCCAAACTTTGACAACTACAATAAACTGGCCACAGAAAGTATGACCTTGCATATCAAATCTTGCATTTCTCATTATTTGTTGACCAATACCCTAAAGAAGACATTTAAAATAATAATGATTAGTGGCCAATATCATTTGTAATTATAAAGTAATGCAAAATGAATGGAATGAAGATATAGATTCATCTTAGAGTATTTCCCAATCAAAAATACATGAATACTTAAAAACAGCAAAAGATTAAAAGCAAGACTAAAAGAAAGTAGTACCCAATCAGCTGTCATCCAACTAGAAGGATTCACAATGCAAATTAACGACTGCTTGTGATCGGAAGACATTATAAAAAATGTAGTGAAAAAAAAACAACAAAAAAAACAAAAAACAAAAAAAACAACAACACCACAATGACAAAACTCAAGAGTGTTATATCAGGAACATCCAAGTCTGACATTGCACATGTCATGATTTGTAAAATATTTTTTAAAATACTTTATTCCAATTAGTCTCGCTCAGACTCAATATAAGGCAATTGGTGTGGCATTTATATATTTATTACTTTTTCTGATATCAGGAGCATTTCAATTCTTTTAATTTAACCTAATTGTTTCATAAACTCTTTATTGCCCATCAACAAATGCGCCAATGAAAAAATAAATATCACGAAAAACACACATTTTAGGGTTTGTGAAGAAGAGACCATAATACACGCACGTGTGCAGTCCTCAGACCTCAGTGTGGAAAACACCTGCACAGGACGCGGAAGTAGACGGGCTAACCTTTGACCCGACGCGGCATTCCTTAGATTCCTGCGCGGTCTTCAAGTCTCCTTTTAAAATGGACACGAGTTCCCGCCACGACTTCAAGGTGCTGCACGTCAAAGCATCCTCATTGTCTCCCCAGACTCCACAATACAGGTGTTAAGATGAGTCTCAAATAGACTGCACATATAAATACCTCGCTGTGTGTCTTTTATGAAAATTGTGGACAAAAATTGACTTTGAAAATTCAATTGTAAATTTATGCAGATGTTCATATTGACTTATCGCTTATTTTTTAGGCTTATAACAGATGATAAATATTTTTTTCATTCTTAAAACCAACAATTAAAAATCGTAAACCATTTAAAAGATTTTCTTTGATATAATTTCACTTATTTTTCCAAACTGATGAGTGAAGATACTTTTTTGTTTTGATATTTAACTTAAAATTTGTGAAAATGATATAAGTTTTTTTAAACATGACAAAAAGAATCAAAATTGTATAATCTAAATAATCTATCTGCTAGGATAAGGGAAGATGAAGTTGAATAGTTTATGACATATTTGTATTTTTAAGCATACTGAAGTATGTAACTTATCTTGATAACTTCATCACCACAAGTTTTCACTTTGATCATGATAAATCTTTCACACGCATGCGCATTCGAGTGGGACTCCACAGAAAATGTGGGAAGGCGGTAAATATCAGAACAATTTGTAACCCACATACTTCCGAAGTCTATTATGGAGCAATGACATTTTCACTTGACCATGGTTGCAGGTCATTTATATGACATTGTACATGATGTCCACTCCAGACTACAGCTGGCCAGCCTCATCATCAAACACATCAAAGTGCCGCTCTATTTGGCGCAGGTGACCAGTGGCTGACCAGTGGATGACCAGTGGTCAGCGGTGTCAAGTGGACAGGTGGACCCTCCCTCCTTTATTGACCTTCTTAGTGCATACATCCATATTGAGCATGCTGTTTTAAATTCACACTTTATATTTATTAGCATACTTCACAAATTTGAACAAAGAGCAATATAAACGTGAACGAATCATATACACCTGAATATTTTTTAAATTATACTTCTCCATGCAATACACCAAGCATAACATTGAAAATCAATCAGAAAATCAATCAGAAAATCAATCAGAAAATCAATCAGAAAATTATTCAGAAAATTATTCAGAAAATTATTCAGAAAATTATTCAGAAAATTATCCAGAAAATCATCCAGAAAATCATTCTCGAGGTTGTAAAAATAAGTTTGACGCTTAATGATACTATTATTTCAGGATGTGAGTACCTTTACTGGAACAATTTTATATTGTATTTAATTATTTATTTTAAACATACTGCATTGAATGAAAGACACAGTTGTCCAAAAAAAATCAAACAAGGAAATATGATCCAATTCCAAAAGTTGATACGACATTTCGCCCCCTGGTGAGTGAAAGTGGCGATGCGAGTGGACAAGTGTGACAAGATGGAGAAACAGCATGCAACATATCAAATCAAATCAAAACAAATCAAATCAAATCACGTTTCTTGTCGTGGTACTCAGGATGTGAGTACCTTTACTGGAACAATTTTATATTGTATTTAATTATTTATTTTAAACATACTGCATTGAATGAAAGACACAGTTGTCCAAAAAAAATCAAACAAGGAAATATGATCCAATTCCAAAAGTTGATACGACATTTCGCCCCCTGGTGAGTGAAAGTGGCGATGCGAGTGGACAAGTGTGACAAGATGGAGAAACAGCATGCAACATATCAAATCAAATCAAAACAAATCAAATCAAATCACGTTTCTTGTCGCATCCACAACTTTGGTAAATGGAGCATAGATCCATGTTATCCTGCCAATTCTCTGAGAAATATAAACAACAGATCATATAAACTAGGAAATTATATGATAAACTGAACTGAACCTTAAACATATCTATAAATAAGTTGGAATCATATTTTCTCTGTTGTATTTTGTCATTCCGACATGCATAGAATGCATTGATTGTATTTGATCTGAAGTGAGCTTTGTGCCAAAACAATCTGGATACACAAATCAAGACGGACTCCACGCATCGCTGTGAAACAGAACCATATTGTGGAGTGCGCCCTGAGCAAAGGGGGGAGTGGATGAACTGATTTGAGCAAAACATAAATTACGCACTGGGTGACAAAAAATAAAGATGTCAACTTTGATAGTAAAACACAATAATGAGCGATAATTAATGCAAACAAAAGCCGCTATGTCAATAAGAAAAGACAATGATAAGTATTGAAATAGAGCATCAATCTTAATCATCTTTTGCCTTGTAATCTGTTGCACCCTCCCAAAAGGTCACCCCCTCTTACCCCCCACCTCCTGTACCTGACCAGTGACCAGGGGCCTGCCCAACCCTCAAACAGGTGCCCACCTTTGCTATCCTGTGGGCAAGTTGTGTTTCTACATTTTGGATGCTTCGATTAAAAGGTTGTGCTAGCTGCAATTAAAGCAAATATTTCTCAATGCTAACATCTGGGATTCAGGTAATAAAGGGGGAATTATTGTGGGACTGTAGGCATAAGTTAGGCACTGATATTATGTTAAGGAACAAAATATCTTTGGGTTATAAAGGAATTGGTACGATGAGGTATGTGAAGGGAGAAAACATCATAGTGGCCAAATTAGTAGATACAAAGTGGGTGTAATTTACAATATAAATGCTGGAAAATACTATATCTGAGAGATAAAAGAGGGGTAGAAAATATCAGGTAGGTCTGGGCTAGTTTCTATTTGTACTACAAAGGTCTAGGTTAGGATTAGCATCAGTTTGGTCCAAGTTAGGGTCGGCATATACTGTGCTGGCTGCATAAATGGGTATGCGAGGATGGTTTAATAAATGTTGAGAGCATTGGGTAAGTGAGGATGGTTTAGTACATATGGGTAAGTGAGGATAGTGTAGTGCATATGGGTAAGTGAGGATGGTTTAGTACATATGGGTAAGTGAGGAGAGTGTAGTGCATATGGGTAAGTGAGGATGGTGTAGTACATATGGGTAAGTGAGGATGGTGTAGTGCATATGGGTAAGTGAGGATGGTGTAGTACATATGGGCAAGTGAGGATAGTATAGTACATATGGGTAAGTGAGGACGGTTTAGTACATATGGGTAAGTGAGGATAGTGTAGTGCATATGGGTAAGTGAGGATGGTTTAGTACATATGGGTAAGTGAGGATAGTGTAGTGCATATGGGTAAGTGAGGATGGTGTAGTACATATGGGTAAGTGGGGACGGTGTAGTGCATATGGGTAAGTGAGGATGGTGTAGTACATATGGGTAAGTGAGGATGGTGTAGTACATATGGGTAAGTGAGGATAGTGTTGTGCTTATGGGTAAGTGAGGATGGTGTAGTACATATGGGTAAGTGGGGGTGGTGTAGTACATATGGGTAAGTGAGGATAGTGTAGTGCATATGGGTAAGTGTGGACGGTGTAGTACATATGGGTAAGTGAGGATGGTGCAGTACATATGGGTAAGTGTGGACGGTGTAGTACATATGGGTAAGTGAGGACAGTGGAGTACATATGGGTAAGTGTGGACGGTGTAGTACATATGGGTAAGTGTGGACGGTGTAGTACATATGGGTAAGTGAGGACAGTGGAGTACATATGGGTAAGTGTGGACGGTGTAGTACATATGGGTAAGTGGGGATGGTGTAGTACATATATGTAAGTGAAGACGGTGAAGTAAGTCTGGGGTAAGTAAGGATGGTGTAGTACATATGGGTAAGTGAGAATGGTGTAGTACATATGGGTAAGTGAGGATGGTGTAGTACATATGGGTAAGTGAGGATAGTATAGTACATATGGGTAAGTGGGGATGGTGTAGTACATATATGTAAGTGAAGACGGTGTAGTAAGTCTGGGGTAAGTAAGGATGGTGTAATACATATGGGTAAGTGAGGATGGTGTAGTACATATGGGTAAGTGAGGACGGTGTAGTACATATGGGTAAGTGAGGATGGTGTAGTACATATGGGTAAGTGAGGATGGTATAGTACATATGGGTAAGTGAGGACGGTGTAGCATATAATAATAATAATAATAATAATAATAAATTTCTATAGCGCTATTTCAGACAAAGTCTGCTCATGGCGCTTGCGTAAGTAATGTTCTCTAAATAAATGAGTCTTTAGTTGTTTTTTAAAACAATCTATCGTATTGCAGTTTTTCACCATATGGGGCAGGGCATTCCATACTTTCGGTGCATATGCTGAAAAAGCTCTATCACCATATGTTCTTAGATTAGTTTTAGGAATTATATACTCATTTTTTTGAGCCGACCTAAGATTTTTATCACTCGTTTTTATTTCCAGTAGATTAATTAGGTACTCTGGTGCCATACCATTCTGTATTTTCCAAGTGAGGAGTGCAATTTTAAAATCAATTCTAGCCTCAACAGGCAACCAATGCAACTCCATCAGTTTTTTCGAGATATGGTCCCTCCTATCTAATTTCCCTACTACTCTTGCTGCCGCATTCTGCAGTTTTTGGAGCTTTGCCAGTTCACATCTGGGCATGCCAGCCAGTAGAGAATTTCCATAGTCCAGTGCAGAACTAATAAATGCATGAGCCAATGTATTAGAAGTTTTTTCATCGATGCAGCTTCTAATTCTCGACAAGTTTTTCAGATGATAATAACCATTTTTACACATTCTCCTAATTTGAGCCTTCATTGACATCTCCTGGTCAATGAGGATACCTAAATCCTTAACTTTACATGACCTTAGTATATCAGAGGATCCAATATATATATGGGTAATTGAGGATAGTGTAGTACATATGGGTAAGTGAGGATGGTGTAGTGCATATGGGTAAGTGGGGATGGTGTAGTACATATGGGTAAGTGAGGATAGTGTAGTACATATGGGTAAGTGAGGACGGTGTAGTACATATGGGTAAGTGATGATGGTGTAGTACATATGGGTAAGTGAGGATGGTATAGTACATATGGATAAGTGAGGACGGTGTAGCACATATGGGTAAGTGAGGACGGTGTAGTGCATATGGGTAAGTGGGTATGGTGTAGTACATATGAGGTTAGTAAGGAAGGTGTTTCAGATATGAAGTGGGCGGTGCTATAAGTCAGAGGCCAGTGAAGGAGGTATGGTAACTATGAGGTAGCATCAGAGGGTGAAATGGGGAATTTACTATTATAGTAATTTCATATCTGTGACCAATACTGGGAAGCTCACATCCATATAAACCAAACAGGTTAGGACAAATTAATAGCAACTATCTATATGAGTTAGTTCAAAAAGTGAGAAAGTATCTGTGACAACAAAATAAAGAAGAAAAAACTTAGGTACAGTATTGCAGCAGCCTTCAGATCATATAGCACATTACATAATATATAATCCCGTTATCCGCCCTTATCAGCAGTCAACTCAGAAGCTGGAGGTCAGCGTGTCTGAAAAAAAGGTCACCCATATATTACACAATAGCGTGTATTAATCCTTATGTTTGGTTTGCACTATGCTTTGACCACTGAGAGAATATAAGCCCAGAATGACCTCAGACACATATATGGTATCTCATATACTTCCATGTTGACACAGCCGGTTTTAGCTGTATCAACGTTCCGCAAATGTAAGGCAATTACATCAATTGATCAGATTATTAAATAACAATTTTGACACTAACACATGGATTAAATCACGATGTATAAACACATTTACTTTGAATTGTTGTTTATGGTATTGAGTTTAATCCATAATTGGATTTTAGGCTTAAAAAAGACGTTTCCATGTTTGGAATATATAATTTCTATAAATTAAGATAGTATTTCAGAAACATGTGCCAATGCTATTTGATTATTAAGATTAATTTCATACGTTCATTCATCAAATACATAAATAAATAAATCATGCAAATTAGGTAAATACACAATCTGTACCGAAACAAATAAATGTTCTTTGTTTGGTTATGTTGACCGTTGGAGATATAGTTCGCCCATGAGATCAAATTTACTGTTCAATAATATGCGTTGTCCACCCCATGTCAGTGAAAGGTTGAGGGTTGAGGGTTGTGCCCTTCAGATGCCCTCTCTGCAGCTGAGATCAGAGGACCGGGCGGTGCGACCTCTAGGGGCCGAACCTGTCACCACTTCTCCAGGTTCCTCGCCTCCCCCGCCCGGCTGCCCCTCTCACGGACACCTTACCTCCCCAACGGCCCTCGTCTTTATCACCATGGACATCACAATGCCCTAAGCATCTCCCCTCCTACATAATTGAGGAAAGCTGACCCCACTTTCTAGCAACTTGTCAGCACTAGGTCACAATAAGCTGAAATGTATATATCATCTGCTTATTAATAACGGAGCGGTGTCAATATCTCCGAGTGAGATCACACGGGAAGAAATATGACAATAAGAGAAATGAATGACACAACAAACACTAACACCCTTCCCCACTCAGAACCTTTGGAATATAGTTTCAAAAGCAGTATCATTTTTCAAAAATCCATCTTCATCCAAAGAGAAAACAGATCAAGAAGATAATAGCCCTTCAGAATGGAACTTCTGGCGATTCACAAATGCACGGCGTGTAATTAGTCTGTCTTCATGTCGTGGCCCGGGTACGTGTTGTGCAATCAGCTGAGACTATGTCCTTGGAGGAAGATTTCTCTTTTTATTACTGAGTGTAGGGAAGCTGTCATATTGTCATAAGTATCTATGATGTATGGGTGTTAACCACATGGATCCGTCGCCTTGGTGACGAGTAGTTGACAGCGCCTCGTCTCCCGGGATCATCCATCATATCCTCAAATTATCGCCCTGTCTTTCTGTGTACACACATATACCCCTTGGTCACAAATGAGCCCCGAGATTAAACAATATAATAACCACATGCCTTGCCCTTTGATATTTACAGCATACATCATGGTGGATGCATTCATCACATCGCACATTGTGAAGAACGGGAGTAACAACTTCAATTTACAAACTGCTAACTGTGTTTAACTAAATGGATTATTTTAAATATATTTAACAAGCTGAACGATAACGATTCTTGGCACAGCCGAGCTAGATTTAGACTTTGCTTTTTTTCTTCTTAATAACAATTTTTTTTTGGGGGGGGGGGTTATAGGACGTGTCCACAAGATATGAAAAAACACAAAATAAAATCTGGCCCTAAATATATCCATGCCATAAAAGAACGATGATTAAAACGTATCATCTGATATGTAATTTATACTATGCTGACTTTGCAGCGATTAGGAGAAATATTCTGTCATCCAAACTCGATTTTTTCCTCTGAAACTGCTGGTAGGATTTCTTGGCTATTAGTAGGTAAGATGTAGTGTTGTCATGAAATTAATGGATTTAATTTTAAAAATTAAAATAGAAAATAAAATGACAAACAGTGAATTGTTTCTCACATGGATAGCCACCTGGAACACTGACTGCCTCATACTGCTGACCTAAACTGCTTCAGTTTGAGACTTCTTTAGAAAAGTAAGTGGAGTTGACGGAGTCAGCCATCTTGTGTAATATAAATGTGTTTTGCTTCATTAATTATCCTGGATTTGCAAAACTTGGAAATGTTCCACAGGAAATATTCACCTGCATGTAAAGCTTCACCAACAAGCAAAAGTTCACAAACCACACCAAAAAGCAATGCTCAGCACAGCTCTTCCCAATATCTATAAAAAGTAAGAATTTCATGTATTCACCAGATAGTTTCAAAAACATTATAATTTTTAAATATATATATGCTCAGGCTATTTGATATGTAAATAACCGTAATAAAATGGTAGCTATGGAAACCAAATATAATCTCTTTATAATTCAATTTTAAAGAAGGGTCTTATTACAGTTATTCATATTATTTTTATTCAGAATATCATAATTATTATCTGTTTATAATTGGCGAGCGTAGAAATCTCAAAACAATCCTGTCCCTTACATTGACAAACAAATCCTAAATAGCCTTCTAACTAATACCACAAATGGGATATTCCAGACCCAAGACATTTCAGATATTTCAGACATTACAAATATCAAACATTCCTTAATACTAAAAGGTTAAGACCAAAGAAAGTAATTATAGCTCAAAATCCAGGGGCGATCCAGTCGTCAATATGGGTAATAATAATGTTAGCCACTAAATGTAGCATCTCACAGATGGGGCGAGTATTATCCAAAATCTGAACCTCACAACGAGTGTACCAAGAATGACCACTCCCTCTGCAAGTTCCATCCACTAGTTCAGATAAAAAACACTAAAATTAGTTGAACAGTAGTCCATATTGAGAATACGACTATATGTCTTCTGCTGTATGTGTTTTTATGAGAACAGAATCGCCAATAACCTTATATACAGAGGATCGACTATATTTATGGTGTTAAAAGTCAAGCTTTGATAAAATAAGCACGGGGGACGTCTCTAAGGTACAATAAATAAATAAATAACTTATTAACAGCCACCCAGCCTGACCAAGTATATAAATCACCCACGAGTTGACCTCTGATCCATTGTTGCCCTGCCCCATGCGTGGCGCCCTCTATGTTTGTGCACACGCATACCTCGACGATCACAAATGTGCAGTGAATGTAGATATTGGATCCATCAGTGGTATGAGGGGAGATGGTTAGTGTCACCGGGACGACAGACCTGTGCCGGGAGTGATGTATTGTCCTTGGCCACAACAATGGGGAGAGCGGCGAGTCGCGTGTTGATCCCGTACTGGATCCAGTCGGGTTGAATCTATTCATGTCAGGGATCCTGTGGAACCACCTCCAGACCTCAGACCAGTCCACACGAGGACATATGTATATAACATCAAGTTTTATGATTTCTCTCAAAACCATCCATCACTGAAATGGCACGTCAGTCATATGTTTAGTAAAATACACATTCAGTAGATTTTATATGGCCATCTAGAACTTCATAGATCCTGTAGAAACGTTTGTCCTCAATGAATATATATTTGGTGATATTTTCAGATAATAATAATAGGCAATAAAGCAAAGTGAGTTAGAAACGAAACGACCTATTTACTCTTAATTTTAAGACAAAGATTTTAAGTTCAATCACTTTCACTTACTGTAAGTTACATATACATAATTTGATCGCAAATTTAGTAATGAAAATGATTTAAGACGATTCAATTTCATTATTTCAAGAATATAGTTCTGCTTTCTTGGTGGAGACAACATTAGGCGTTTAGATTTATTGTACAAATAACATAACTCTACATGTACATATGTCATGAATTGAGGAGAAAGGAAATCGTGATTTCTTTATTTGATTTACATGTGAAAGTCACCAAAGCATATTATCTAAAGTCTCGACACAAAAGATCGTGCAGATTTAACCAAATCACTCCATTTCTGTAATAAGCAGTACTATATTGGTGCTTTCAACAGATACAATTTCTTACGGTTTTGTAGGTTTGAAAAGGAGACGAGGTCGATTTCAAGAGGGCAGTCGCCAGGGGGAGCCAATCACCAGTTTCGCACGGAATCGTCCTCTGACAGTTTATGGGAATGTATTCAAAAGATGAAATAGACACGCAAAGGCAATACTTGTATCAGATGGACCGAAATATGCTTAAAACTGACATGCGAAAGACACACATGCCTTTATAAAGCACGCACACAAAAAAGACACTGAAAACAGCCTGATCGCCTTTCTGTCCATATGCACAGTTTTATGTTCCAGCATATCATATGTCATTTTCTTCTGGAATATAGCTTTATGGTTTGACATACATTTACAATACTCCATTTTTCTTTTATTCAGTAAAAGTAGCGCCCAGAACAAGACAATAATTTGGTGAGCTAAATCACATTCTTGTGCCATATGTGGAGATTTCGCCATTAGATAATGCTTATGTAGAAATATGTTAGACACTTTTATCACAAACTCACCACATGACGTGAAATATACTACATATTTGAAACTCATAATAAAAAACATATTTTTGCAATGTTTTGTATCCAAGTATATTAGATGCGTTAAAAAGAGTCAGCACAAATTTTTAACTTTTAGAAACTTTTGATTTATAGCAACTTTAAGGGGACCATTCTTTTATTGGAAACAACATAACCTGTCACATGTCACCTTTGGAGTTCGATTCTTTTTCACTATGTAATACTATATTTGTATATCTTATTTTTTTATGGATTGCATTACATAATTTATAAAACTTATCTCTGAAGAAATATTTTTCTCACAGAATGCAGTTTTTGACAAAGAATTCAAGACTGCCTAAACAAACATAATATTTCTTTTGTCTTAAGGCCTTGATTGAGGCAATGCACAATTTCGATAAACACGCTCTTCTGTCCTTGTCAGGTCATATACCATCGAGGTGACAATATGCTAATGCGGTTGACAATTGTAGCAAATGATGGATTTTATTGACCTTAAGAAGGCAGCAGACAATGTGCAACAAAGGTTTAACCATCGTGGTAACAATTGTTATCATAAAAAATCATCATTCTGTGCTTGCGGTCACCTTGGCCATCAATGTTCCCCAAGGCCACCGCAGACATAACATTGCCGCTAACCCGAGTTTATTGTAATGTTGACAATGGAAGTCTGCAAAACTGACAAGTGGATGGCAAATGTGTATATATTGGTTGACTTTTCTTGTCCAAGGGCTGACCTTGGTTGTCACCCCTATGCGGTTTGGATGCCATTTGCGGCCATAACCAACATCAACTTATCTATCATATCTGTAATTCTAAGCACTCTAAATGTGGTTGAGTGACAAGGAAGAGATCCAACTTGTGATTTCTACAATGATAACCCCCCAGCTATGACAGACTGACATGGCCGGACAGGACAAAGGAAATCACATGTGAAATGCTGGATTCAGAGAGGTTTCCAGTCCATATAATAATGTACAGAATACTATGAGATACCATATATGAGATAAAGAGATCAGATGAGATTCAGTCAAATAGATATGACATTTGCACTGTCAATGCTAATAACACCTGAATGGTAAATGATATTGTTCATTTTTATGTTTGTACAAATCTTACACTTTATCTCCCAACATATTAAAAAAAGACAGGTACCTAACAACATATTTGCTGGATATCACATGATGATTCTTGGGACGTGAGTGAAAGAAACAAAACATTAAAAAGCCCCTAAAATAGTCAAATAGGTTGTGATTAGTTTTACGGTGGAAGGCATAAGATTGATAAAAGAAAAATGTTTTGTAATGAAACTAATCATGTATTATTCCCACAAAACAGAAACCTGCAAAATCACCATTCCATTCATGGACAATTTTTTTTAAAAGGGGGTATCTAGTATGAAGTAGCATTTTAGGGTAACAGGGAACAACTTTGCATGATATCACCTAAGGCCTTTCAGTGTGTGAGGTACAATCACGACAACCTATGTAACTTATGCAACCAAGGCCCTGACACAAATTGGTGCTTTCCTGATCCGGGCACTGATAAGGATCTACTGGTCAGTAAAGAACAAGTCTCACATGCACCTCACTGTTTTTTTCTCACGGAGCAATTTGACATAATGGACCCGAGTATAACTGTTGTCAAGCTATAATGTTACAGATTTGATGGATTCTAACAAGGTTCAAAATTGTAAAATTACAATTTTGTGATGTTACTGACTGATAAGAAATGCTGGTTCATATTATATCCAAGCTTTAAGTATGTGACCTTCTTTGGGGCTTTTTTTCTCACGATCCAAATCATATAATGACAGATCCAGGTAATTGGTTTGTCCTGCATCTTGTTTGTTATACATTATATGACAGATAATAATAATAATAATAATAATAACGATTTATATAGCGCTATATCAGACCAGGTCTCTTCAAAACATAACTGTCAAAAAATATCTTGTCAGATGTGTCGATCATTCATATTACGTTACGTTTAAACATAAAAACCTGTGTGAAAATATGTCACTTGTAAAGAAATCTAATCCGTTCCACATTATGTGAACTTTATCTTGTTCAATCTGCTTTATATTATATAGTATATTTTAGTTATTCTATTCTATCCCATAATATGTTGGGATATCTCATTCTGTGTTAGCCTATCTGTTCCTCTTGATCTATGATATCTCATAATTTTTGGTCGGCCTTTGCGAAGGCCGGCCACTTGGGGTGAGATTGGTTCTCAACTTGGCTCTGTCAGACGGTCTCATTTGCTTAAGTCTCATTCACTTCCCAGTGTAAGAATTGTCTCGGACCTCCACACTCTCTGGTCTGGAATCATGTAATATGCTCCCCCCACACAGCATGCACAAACTTATGATGTAAGGAGCTCACTCGCTTGATTGTCACCATGATAATCATCAGGATACTGTAATTTTATGATATTAGCTTTGAAATAATACATCTCCATTTTTTTTAAAGCAATTTAAGTTATACTTTTTGTGGAACATTCTTCCTTCTGACACATAGCATAGAAATCTCGTGATCATCTGACCTAGAGAGGGACACTCTGACACTTGATACCATCCACTCACTCTCCATGCCACGGTGTCCATGCAGTGGACTAAAGCTCTCTTGAACCTTTCAGTATCATCATGGACTAAATGGCATCATGCACCACATCTTAAAATACACCAAGAGGTGACAAGTTGTAAAAAGTACCCCACAGAGAACAGAGAGAGGTGATGACCACATCACAGGAATGATTTGAGAGAACTTTGTGTCCAAGCTTGATTGCCACCTTTGATCGGATTACCCCTGCCTCCCAAACTCTGACCTAGAAAAAGTTATGGGGTGCAGCTAAACATGTTAAGTCCTCAAGATGGCATTTTACACTCATTGTTGTATTTCAGTGGGGAAGTATATTGTGTGCTGATCACTCTGGTAACTGATTCATTTCCATTCACCACACAGAAGTGATTTTATTCAGAACAATTCAAATGTCAACAATTCAATCAATTGTCTTGAGAACCCTATTTAAACCAGAATAACTTATTCTCTAAATCATCTAAGTAGGTCATTGTGACCTAGTTACAATTTTTTCTAAAAATTATGAACAAAGATATTGTGTAAGATAAATGTAGGGAGAATACATATTATTTTGCAAAATATTTTGCAAAATATCACATATAGTCGATTTTGAAAA
Organism: Amphiduros pacificus; assembly: GCA_949316495.1. NCBI lineage: Eukaryota > Metazoa > Annelida > Polychaeta > Phyllodocida > Hesionidae > Amphiduros > Amphiduros pacificus. The sequence continues at coordinate 15,836,117 of OX439007.1, read as the reverse complement.
TCGGCTCCTGTGACCTTGAAAATTGCCTAAGGTCACCCAATATGAAACTTATTCAAGTCCCTCATGTTAAATCAATATTGCTGTATTTTGTAAGAAAATAGAGCATTCATAAGTGAATTGCTCCTGTGCTGGCCATGACCTTGACCCAAAATCACAAAAAGTTCAACCCCAAAAATTTCCCAGGCCTACATATTATCATAATATAGTATCTAGTCCTCACGTCCAAGCATTAAAGAATGATGAAGAAAACAAAGTGTGGCGGTGGACGCGGTGGCGGGCGGCGGACGCGACAGCGGTCGCGGAGGCGGACACTACAGCGAGTGGCGGATGCAGCGGTGGATGCGGCGACGGGCGGCGGATGCGGTGGCGGGCGGCGGATGCGGTGGCGGGCGGTGGCTTGTGCTGACTTAATTAATAATTCAACACTGTTTTCTTACACTTGTACAGCAGTTTTAAAAGCGGGATAAAAAGTGCCGACCATTCCATTTTAATGGACGTCTTGTCTCTCTATCCAGTAATATTTGGGATATCCAATCTATTCCACACTATCTGGAATATCCAATTCACTCTGCTCTCTCCCATATGTTTCACATTATCTAGGATATCCATTTCATTCTGCTCTCTCCCATATGTTTCACATTATCTGGGATATCCAATTCATTCTGGTCTCTCTTATATGTTTCACATTATCTGGGATATCCAATTCATTCTGGTCTCTCCAATATGTTTCACATTATCTGCAGTATCCAATTCATTCTGATTTCTCCCATATGTTTCACATTATCTGGAAACGATATCCAATTCACTCTGCTCTCTCCCATATGTTTCACATTATCTATGGTATCCAATTCATTCTGATCTCTCCCATATGTTTCACATTATCTGCAGTATCCAATTTACTCTGCTCTCTCCCATATGTTTCACATTATCTGCAGTATCCAATTCACTCTGCTCTCTCCCATACGTTTTACATTATCTTGGATGTCCAATTCATTCTGATCTCTCCCACATGTTTCACATTATCTGCGGTATCCAATTCATTCTGCTCTCCCCCTTATGTCTTATGTTTCACATTATCTATGGTATTCAATTCATTCTGATCTCTCCCATATGTTTCACATTATCTGCAGTATCCAATTCACTCTGCTCTCTCCCATATGTTTCACATTATGTGAGCTATCCAATTCATTTTGATCTCTCCCATATGTTTCACATTATCTGCGGCATACATTTCATTCTGCTCTCTCCCATATGTTTCACATTATCTGCAGTATCCAATTCATCCTGATCTCTCCCATATATTTCACATTATCTGCGGCATACATTTCATTCTGATCTCTCCCATATGTTTCACATTATCTGCGGCATACAATTCATTCTGCTCTCTCCCATATGTTTCACATTATCTGTGGTATCCAATTCAATATGATCTCTCCCATATGTTTCACATTATCTGTGGTATCCAATTTATTCTGATCATGATTTCTACCATATGCCTTGCATTATCTAAGATATCCAATTCATTCTGTTCTCTCCCATATTTTTCACATTATCTAGGATTTCCAATTCATTCTGATCTTTCCAATATGTTTCACATTATCTAGGATATCTAATTCATTACACTTTCTCCCAAATGTTTCACATTATCTGGAAACTATGTCCAATTCATTCCGTTCTCTCTCATATGTCTCACATTATCTGGGATATCCAACTCATTCCACTGTCTCCCATCTGTTTTATATTATGTGGGATATATATCTCATTCATAAGTTTTACATTATCTGAGATGTCCAATTCGTTCTGCTCTATCCACTCTCTTCCCTATTATCAGGGATATACACTTTGTCCTGTTCTCTTCCATGCATTCCACATTCTCTGGAATATGGGAGTCTGATGTCTCAAAATATTTCCACCATATAATGCATTTTAAGCTGTAAGGACCGTAGTCTGCTTTCCATGATTATTTCATTTTAATAATATTTAAGTATGTGACCTTCTTTGGGGCTTTTTTTCTCACGATCCAAATCATATAATGAATTAATCATTGTAAATTAGGGTACATAAGTACAGGATAAGGCAGCGGAAATAATTCTTACACAATTTCATTTTCATTTGTTAGTGCTATAGAATCCTCACATCGCAAAATTAACTTTTAGCATATTCTTTTTAACAAGAAAGCGTGACGTGTTTCTTCCATAAGAGATATATACCTTACTTTTTAGGTGAAATATTGAAGTAAAGAACAGTCGTGAGTTTATTAAAGTTGAATAGGACATGGCGGGGAAAGCATTGATTTGTTCAGTATGACAATATGTATTGTGTTCCCGGGGGAATCACAAGTGATAGTGATTATAGCAGTAGACAAGCTGTAAAACCACTAAAAACATAGTGGCTGAAGATTGATTCACAATCTCCAAAAGACGGAACACGTAATGATGAGTAAGTCCATTCTTGATGAAGCACGTTTCATCTTGCAAATATTACCATGACATTTGTTCAAACCTGTTCACAAATCTGTCTAGACATGTTATGTCAAGTCCCATCATGTGCAATATTGTCAGAAATGTATAAAATCCATCATCCTATAAGATCACTGAATCATTGCCAGGATGCATCTTAGATGTACAATTTATTCAATGATATTCATTTTAAATTATACATCAAAATGATATCAGCCCTAAGTGAACTTGCATCCTGGTTGTGTACAGTTTCAATTTAAGTCTACAGGTATAATCATACCATGTCTAATGCTGTAATGGGGCATAGACGGTACACTATTACAAGTTTTACCATTATGAAAAAAACCCAGAGAATTTTCTGTTGGACTATTTTTTAGTGCCTTCATATGATATTATTTACAGTACAGTTGTTCTTAATACATGCCTACAATATCCTAGACTTTCATATCAGGACTACTGTCTCCTGTAAAACGGATACTATGTAATTATTCTGTTTGTCAAACTTTCAAAATAAAACCACAACGGTTTTTCTAGGTATTTTGATTTTTTTCTGAAAAAATGATAAAAAGAATGGAAGAATGGACTTGATAATCTGTTGAACTGTGGAATTACAGAGCACGAGGATGGTGAAAAGTGGTGAACCGATCGCATGTGAGGAAGTCATCAATGTAAAAGAGTGTTCTGGTGGATGGTAGAAAACAATAAGAACGCACCGCAAGTGGCAGCGCCTCAGCTGAAAATGACATCATGATGCCGGAAAAGAACATGCTGAAACAGACATAATGGCTGGCAATTGGTACCTAGCTCCCCAGAATGAGCAGTGTACCGTTTGGTAATCGGTCGGTAGCGGAGACCACGGGCTTAGACAATCGCCCACCTGCCCAGACAGATAATACCGGGCACCTGATAGTTGCATGCAAGATGGAATCAAGTGAAAAACTGGTCATTGTGCCTTTATTGGGCTGAAGCGCGGGAAAGCTCCGGCACGAGACAGCGCTACAGGTAGTCTGATGACATCTGATGAAGATATAGATCCGAATGTCAAGGGATCCAATGGATCACTCAAGCACAAAGACATTATCTCTTTTGACTGTTCCTATACATCAAAGGGTTCAGATTCTTTAGTCTCGAACATAATGGTCAAGTGTTCTGATGGTGGTCACTTGTTACCCTCTCTTCACTTTAGTTAACACAGATTTATTGAGTCTGTTGCTGTACTTGTGACTTAGTTAGTTGTTGCGCTTGTAATCTTAGTTTTTTCAAAATAGACACTGTATGCATCAAGTCATTCAAAATAAGTGAAAAATTTCACAATTATATTTCTTTTTCAGGAAAATTTATTATGTGTCAATTTAACAGAGAATCTATCCTCCAACTCAGGTTCCAGTAAATAGAGTTTGCCTGATAGAATTACCCTGTTGATGTGTCCAATTAACTCATTAGTGTCATAAAGGACCGAGTCATCAGCATAATAACCATAGATATCTACACTTGATGACCTGAACGAGTGACCATTACCAGGCAAATGCTGACCATTGATTCTCAAAAGCAGTGCCCACTCTTATGATATTATCATCTATTTTCTTTATTAGCTTGTTTTCAATGGATCGCGCACGTATATCTTCAGTTCCACCAGAGCTGTTACCCGCCACAACATACATCAATGTAGTCCTGAAAACACCTCACAGACATGCAAACATAATTGGTCATTGAAATCCCCCGGGATGATGATATGATGATGCCATGTCGGTAGTTTTCCCGCTACTACCGTTTTATGCCGCCCACCCCGTGTTCCCACGACCTTGTTGCAGCATAGGTCAGGGGAGGGTCTCACCCCTAGCGTGCTGTATCCGATGTGGGTGCCTGCTGGTGTAAAACTATCAGCTTGATTACTTCTAATTGCACACCTATTATGGTCAGCTCATGAGTGTACGTAACAAACATGTAGCATAGGCCTTCCATTGCCTGGAGTACAGGGAAGATCCCCTTGTACTGTAATTTGTAAAGATTATGATAATCTTGTAGAAAATGTTCCTTTTTACCGGCTTGTGCCACTACTGTAATGACACATAAGTATGAATAATAACAACCCAAATTGTCAAAAAAGACAACAAAATTTTGAGATGATGAGTAAAAAGGCCAGCTTGTCATCCGGCTTGTGGGGTAAATTAGAAAAGAACAGCGATAAAGTTTGAAAACAATTGCAGTTAGGACTGAGATTGGAGAATTTTCAACGGTTTTTGTAATTATGTAGTGATATGATTGAACAAGTTAGTATAGGAGAACACGCGCCTGTCAATATTAGCTTGGGAATTCCATATAATTCAAAATCTACCAACCCCAAATTTGTCATCCTAAACTACCCTCAAATTGGTGATTTACATAGGTCATGTGATTTAAATTGACTAAAACAAAGAGATCTTGGAACATCATGTAATAAATCAGTTGGCACTTTTCATGTCATCCAAGTGTGAGTCATTTTTGGCGGGAAGGTTTGTGACCGGATGGTATATTATTAAAACCCAACATATAATTTCATCAGGAGTAAATTATGCAGAAGATACAGTAAAAATACACAACTCTTTCTCCCAGTCCTACATTTTAAAGCTTAAATATCGGTTGATTTTGAATCCAAAGCATAATATTTGAGCATGATATAATAGTGAGAATCATAGAGACTGTGGTAGAAATGTTCATGTCTAGATACTAGACACTGTGCAATTTGATAGGATGGGTGGTAGGCAATGACTATGTTCTTCACATTCAGTCAATATATTCAGTGTGGAGAAGCATAGAAGGATACAGGGATACAGGGAGTTGCACAGTCCTATACATATTCACTAATTTTCATTTTTGGATAAGTTGCTATGTATGTCCATTATTGGTAAAGCGCATGTAGTGAAGGCTTGCTTTATCAATAATGATATTCATGTATGGAGAATCTAAATAATTTCAATAGTTGTGTGTTTTATTAAAAGTCTTTCTTCTGGGCATGTTTACACCAAATATATTGCTCTCAATTTCTAGCAGCAAATCACAGTGTCATGCTTAGAATGGGTCGATGTACTGAGAATTGTAGAAAATAATCTGCACCAAATTTATTGGTCTCATCATGATCAAGACAATTTCCAGCAGCAAATCACAGAGTTTCATGTTTAGAGTGGGCTAATGTACTGACAATTGGAGAAAGCTACCAATTATGTGCAGATATGATCTTAACAGCCTCCCGTTTGCTTCCCCTGTTCATTGGAGAAATGAACGGGATATAGATTGTCCTGGGGCTGATATTCACCTGCCCGGTGCTAGAAATCACATAAATAACACACCACCATACTGGGCGTGTACATAAGATTAAGCATCAGAGTCCATCCAACTGGACTAATGTCTGTAATCAATACAAAGATAATGTAATTAATAACGGTTTGTTGTTAAGTAAAAGTGCCAGGATGTTGCCAATTTGACTGATATCTTATTGTCAGATTTGCGTGAAGATGTTCCCATTACCATAGCAACAGGTGCCATGTGGAAGATGGAAGATTTTCCTTTTTTTTAAATGACCCTTATTGTTGAAAATGTCTTTGAGGTCACTAGAGGGGAGGTAATTTGTACTTAAGATACGCCATAAATATTCCAATATTGAAAAATGATATTGCTTCTGAAGGGTTATAGCCGGTTATGACTTTCTTCTGTGAAAATACTAAGCTTCTTATGAATGTGATGGACGTATATTGTGTTCTTTTCAGGCCTATCTCTATGCTTAATATATAAATTCCATTGGCATGACCTTGGCATATCATATGGTGGTGTAAACTCAACCTCTGTGTTCCCACTATGATTTCAGATTACATTGAACTGTGAAATAGTTTATTAGCGGTAAGATCAAGTGTTCTTTAATGTTAAGAGCGATCTTTTCTTATCATTTTAATTTATTATATCAAACAAATCTATGTCATTTACATACAATTAAGAAATGAATGAAATAAATATCATATTTATGACTTTAGGACCAATATCTAAGCAAATATTACTTTCAGGACAACCATGAGGTGTTTAGACAATAGAACCAATAAAAAATCTGATATTTTTCCCAGGAAATAAAGTAAGCAGCCCGCATATGAACAAATACACATCAGCTCCAAATGAGATCTCACAAAAGAAGAATTGATCCGTAAATATTGCCTTTAGAATAAGACCTCGCATTTCTAATTTGTGGAAGATGGTGTCCAAGTAATCTCAGCTCAGTAAGGCTTTATGATAGCCAGGAATTGCTTTGTCAAATACTTTAACTAGATCTCCAAAATTGAATATGGGATAATTGGCTCCTTCATCAAACCACTCAAATTGTATTCATGTGTTTTGAACTTCTATATTTAATGTGGTGGAAAAATCAAATAGGCGTATATATGGTGTATTGTGGTCCTTGCATGTCTCAGTACTGTTTCCATATTTCTAAATGAGGCAGCCTAAACAGTGCTTCAGGGTTCTCAAAGCTAATTACTGAGAATAATACAACTGAGAATTTCTGAACTCCAACTGACCGCTTTAAAATATGGCCGTTATATTTTTTTTCTATAAAACGATAATTGAATACATTCTTCAAACAAAATGACTTCATTGCGTAGATGCCTTTCACCTGTAGTTTGAGACACATCAATAAAATATTGACAGCTTTTCATCTTAACAGAAAAACGCCCCTTTAATTTTCACACCTTTTTAAAAGAGAAAACCGTGCTTCCATTTTTATTGTATTAATTATAAGCACACATATTGGACCAATCAACACAATAATATATTATATTTTTTTTAAAATCAGCGTCTCTACATACGCTTTCACAGCAGGATATCTTGGACCATTTAAACATCAAAAATAATCACTGACCCTGCCTTGACCCTGTGGCAATATTGCGTTCTCAGTACAATTCCATTAAAAAATCTCAGGACAATGATAAAAAGTGGTCAGTTCTAGGCGGACCTCGTTAGCCCCCTTTATTATAATCATATCTAATGGACACAGGTCACTGAGTGGTCATGTGAAAATTCTATACCACTCAGGGCATTTTCATCAACGTTTTCTGGCTTGACATCACACAAAAAATAACTGCAAAAAAATGGGAATTTTTATGTGGTGAATGGGAATGATTATGATAACAGGGATTTCTGTTGCATTAAAAGTAGTCTGCGTTAGAATTCTTGCCTTTTGTGCCTGTGATGACAAAACAAGATAACTTTGTATTTGGTTTTGTATTGTGCCTTCATATTCCTTCGCTCATCCGGATAAAATAGTATTTGTCAATAATATTGTGAATTTGTAATATACAAAGTCTGAATAGATCAAAGATCCCACAAAATGGAAATACACTGCCCTGTCTTCTCAAGCATCTATTTGAAATGTCTTTGAAAGGAGAATCAGGGTATTAAAGATGTTTATGAAGTTTAAACATCACTTTCTAATATTTGAACTTACAAGATCTTCCCAAGCCCTTCTATCGCTCTTTCAGATCTTTTTGTCCCACCCCAATATTCCCATATGTTGATTCAGAGAGGGCTCGTGATGGTGTGAAGTTCTGAAAAGCTTTACAATATGCCTTTGAGTTCCGGATCCAAACTGAGATATCCTCCATTGTCAAATCTGAGAAAGCGACAAACAGAAATGACCACATTCCTAGGCTCGATATAGTACTTCAAAGTTTCCTTAGATATCCCACATTTGAAACCTATTCATTTCTACATCACATATATGTTAAGATATTACATTGAGATTGAAAGAGAGTCTCCACAGACAACATTAGTTGGACTTGTTGCATTGTGAGTAAAGTGTTTTTAACCTTTACCCTGCTACAGCGCGGGCTTTATGGTGGTCGTGGGAATGAGAAAAATGTGTCAGCACTGAGCTGAAGAGTCAACTGTATTATGGTAATCCAGATTATTGGTCCCCAGCGACAAAGGATTAGACAACTCAATGGTGAAATACCTGTTAAACGTTTGTAAAGACAAGCTATGGCCCCAAGTAGATGAACAAGACCAAATGCCAACAAATGATATGACATATTCTGGAAGATTTCAAAGTTGTGGTCAGAGGTTCAACTGCTGAGGTATTGTTATAATTCTGCAGTTTACGCCTTACTGAACACAGCCAAAATTCAACAATTGCTTTTTTTGTGGCATGCCACCCTCAAGTGATGGCGTCATTATTAAAAGATACCGTTTGTTGACACAAGATGAGCCTTTGATAAGTAGTTTAAGTCATTGTTGCACTAATAGTGATGACTGTATTGTGAGCATCCAGGAGCAATAGCCTATTGTATTCCCTACACTTACAAGCTATTGTACTCACCAAACATAAATACAAATGGAATTTGACACATCCTAGGCTACATGAGCTCAATAAAGTGCAGAATTGAATATATATTCTATGCATTATATGTCATACTATTCACCTGTTCCCTGCAGGTATTGACAGAAAATAGATATATGCCAACCTAATTCTAAAATAGAATAATTATATTTAGTCAAGTAGCTTTGATAGAATTAAATCTGATGTGGTCTGTAGCATTTGCAGTGATGAAGTCTTGAAAAAGGTGGTATTAACAGATATCTGGAATTTATTTGCTTTGAAAAGTATGACACTTGGACAATATATATATATGCCAGTAAAATGTCAATGCAATGAGCAAGAATGTGTTTTTAGAAATAGAATTAGGTGGCTTTGGTGCGACAACAATATCATATTTCATGCACATAATCTTATATCAAAATAAAGTGAAATCTAGTGCACTGCAACCATCGTGTCATTGGCATAGTTGAATCAAGGCATGTAATATTAGATGGAAAGCCACTGAAATTGGAGGGATACAATGTGATGTGTTTGTATAGATAGCATATTCACACTAATAATCATTGCCATCAAGGGCATTGCCATTTGAGGTCAATAGGTCATTTAGTGAGAGTATTATATGAAATATTCATAAAGCTCAGAGGCATGCTCCATCAAAAGCTTGATGAAAATCAATCAAAAGAAGCTAGTCTTTGAAGGTGCATCATATTTTGATTAGCCATTAATGCACATCAGTTCTATGTCACCTTTCTGACCAAAGATTCTGGTTCACCGAGGCATTGCCACCATGTCCCAGTGGGATATGAGTCTTGTGCTTACATCACCTGGTCCAACGCTGCCCTGTGTCGCCATCGACCACTCCAAGATATAACCTTACCTCTCAACATCTTACAGACTTCTCCTAAGCCTTTGACCCCTCACATAATGGGACATAGAAATATTATCGCAACCCTGTTAACAGACACAATGCCATATAAGGCAATTGATTATAATTCTTAATTCAAAAAAATGATTTTATGAAAGCCCAATTAATAAAGTCCGTTGGAGGATTTAAATTGATGTCATTTTAAATCAGTGAGATATATAAATACACAGTTGATTATTATGATATATTGGGATATGCAAATATGAGGAAGTATTGAGATGCTTGGTCATTAATGTCTTTAAATCACTGAAATATATGCTGAGTGGATTATTTTGAATGAGTGCAATATGTGTTTCTATATCTTTAGTCTGCCACTTAATCACTTTGGAATAAAGAGTAATGATAGCAATTGTCCTACTTTGCTTAGGTTTTTTGTTCACATTTCAATTAGAAACCAGTAGGCTTTATGCAACTGTAATAACCCAGGATCATTTTGGCAGTCCGACCGTGGGTCAGAGGGTCATGTTGGAAGATCTGGCGGGAGCGAGGCTCAGACTGATAAACAGCAAGAGGTCATAATGCAAAAGGTCAAAAGACCTCTATCAGAGCCTACCATCCACTCTAATGATTGAGCAAGAGATGCGATATTAAGTCTAATATTGAACTCTTGAACTACAGATTAAATATTGCCTGGAGTGTATGTTACTGTATTGCATTGTGTTTAGAATGGCCACTGTGGTGCTTCAACATTGTGATACATGGCATATCAGATGACATAGTAATGGATACAAGTTAAGGGTTCCTTCCCAATACACACTTGTCAATCACATGTTTTGCCTGGAAGGTAACCAGGCGTGCATATTATGACAATACCTTTGCAGAATCAACAAAACAAAATGATAATATATCAATATCATAAATAAATTCTCAAAGATTGCCAAACCACTTGTGGAATCTAATGGTAAATAAAGTCAATTATAATATGAGAGTCCAGACATAACGTTTTTTGTTCAAAGATAAAACACTAAGTGTCTCAATAATTGGGAAATTAGCATATTATTCTTTGTTGAACAGTATGAATATCTATTTTCTCACAATACTCTTTTTGATCTTGTTCCAAAGAAGGCATGTTACGATGCAGGTGTGAATAATGATTCAGATAAGAGGCACGTCCACAAAGTGTGAAGTTTTGGTCAGGGTATAATGAGCTTCCGTGTCACACAACCTTGCTCTGATTTGCAATCTGTGCACATAAGAGATGCATGTTACAAATCACAACATGTCTGTGTGGTATTATAATTCTTTGATGTTACCCTAATTGTCTCACAATAAAGATGGGAAAATGCATGTGCAGGCCTCCATGCTTTCTGGATGGGATGATAATCTTCATGTTATATGTGCTATTACCGAATATGCATATAGATCACAGCAGAGGTACAATTATGAAGCTCAGTTATAGACTTCATGGATCATGTCTGTTTGGCCCCAAATTGTTCCATTATGGAGGTAAATGGAACGGTCCTCAGGTCATCACAGGCCGTTATATTTCTTCTCGGCTTGTCTGCTTGTAGCTTCCCGCCTTTAAGATGCGCTTTGTTACACCGATGATCTGTGTTCACATAAAACTTAATACAATCATGTTTAATGACCTAACCGTTATACATATAACAGAAAAGAAATCTTGTATCATTAATCCTATAAGAATATCTGATTCACCGATTAAGCATAGTTTATTCGAATTATCATAATAATTAGCCGATATTTTCACCCTTTTAAATTTGTCCTGTAAATGTTTCTTGCATGTTGCATTTTGATAATTGTTATAATCATATAATTTCAATCATAGTGATATCTGAATGGTCAGGATGTTGTGGACATTCCTTGAGGAATGTGACATGTATATTCTTTCTGTTATTATCTATGTTAAGTTGTATTTCATCGCGGAACACATATTCCACTATTGTTACTATTGCCTTATTTGTACCATTCTTTCATGTGAGAGCATTGTTGTGAGCAATAATGTTTGACCTTTGTGACCTTGCCATTCTTACATGCAGACCAGTAGTGTATGGCTTTGTGGAGATCATAATTCAATTGCACATTGCATACTATTGGCGAGTTAACAGTTATTATGCTGACATTCATATCTACTTATGATGGAGGTGTACAATCATTTAAATGTATAATAATAATAATAATAATAATTATAATAATAATAATAATATATATATATCTCGTTATGTATTTTCAAATTTAAATTATTCAACAAGTATATAGAATGGCTGCTTTAATGGGCCAATCAGCACCAAGTAACGTTTAAAACTTGATTTAACCTTCATGCTTTGGTCTCTCACAGTATTCCTGATTTGCCCAATTCAATTTGCTCAATTCAAATGGAAGATCAAGGTTTAACTGAAATGAGCCCAGTGCCAGATGTAAACATAGAGATAAGAAGAAAGCACTTGATCCTATGAGTTCATTTGCAGTGGTGAATGTACATTCTGATGCACCATGTATACAGTACCGCATATCCATGTCATTTGACCAGACATGAGATTTTAGAATATATCTGAGTTGGTGGCAGAATATATAATTTTTCTGGACAGCTTAAATACTTATGTCTGACATGATGTCTGGCAGGCTAGGGTGTCCTTTGTGATGACCATGACAGTGGAAGTATTCCACAGTGGAAGTATTCCATATTTATGTATCTTTCTTTGCTTAGGAAGATATAAATCTATGGTTAGTTTTCTCTATTCAAAATGATAATAAATTCATAATATGATCATTTAATATTTTCTATATTATCAATCATAACCATTCACACTAAAGCATACTTTGGATTATGTTCAAAATGAATACAGGAATAATGCTTGAGTTACTTGAGCACTTTTTATTTATTAAACATTTACACGTCCAGGGACCAACACACCCCAAAAAAACTGTAAATGTTTCCATTTATGACAGATAACTGTTAGCTCATAACAGGTGATCCTGCGGTAGTACAGGTGCATGTAGATTTAAAATCCCTCACTTTCCCACGGTATCTCCTCACAAATGTCATGGCAGGAATTCTCAGCTATTTCTTTACTTTTCAACTGCTCTCATCCATGACTACGGCCACCTGTCCATGTGTCTCAGAACCTTGTGGTCTTGTGCCCTCACGCGCCCTACCTGGGCTTACTTGAATGCATCATATGCATTACTCTGCACATTTCAAAGCACCGCCTACCACCAACAAGGTGTTTCCATGGACATTACCTAGTTGGCGTATTAGAAAGTGATCCTAGCCACTCACTCTGAGGCTGACACTAATTAAGACTGTAATTAATCACAGTGGCTGTATTTGAAAGTGGTGTGAGGCTGAATAGCCCGTTATTGAAGCAATAAGTTACTGTCTGTGACAAATGTGTTCATTGCAAAAGGCGGGAAAGTTGGTGGGAAAATGTAGCGTAGCATAAAGTGAAGTGAAGCTGTACACGCGAGTGATCTGTGTCCGACGTCAGCTTCTTTATCTTGTTTATGGTCATCAGCATATAGAATGACTGTCAGAGCTGGACAACTGCATCCAACGCCTCTTCAATATCTCTAAGTTGTTAAACGTTTAACGCTTGCATACACTTTCTCAGAACACATTTGAAATTTCGTGTAGATCCATAGTTAACAAATTACGCTTTAAATTCATATGTCACAAAACTAAACAATCCAGAACAGAGCAACTGTTATAAAATTATTATGTCATCCATATCTTGATTTACATATGTAATCATTTATTGATATTGCCCTCAGAAATAAACATGATCATAATAGCAATTCTTGTAAAGGGAAGCTCTACACACAATTTTTCCATCTATTTACTTTATAGTGAAAAAGCAGAATAAGATCGTGCTAATGTGATATGATATCAGCAGTACACCTGCATATGTTTGAACAAAATACAGGTGGATTAAAGAAAACAGGAGAAGAAAACCAATGAAATAGCATGATTCATAATGTCAACTAAACAGAGCACTTAATTAATCCCCTGCAGAGTATAGGGCAAAGGTACAAGTCATGTTAGAGGGCACAGATGGGCAAGATGGAAGGAGAGTAAAGTGGTATTTTTGTGGTGAAAGCAGAACAGCAAGAGTGAAACCACAGACCCCTGGATGAGAGAAGCCTGGCTTTTCTTTGGCACAAGCCTGGTTCTGGATGGCTGGCGTTCCCACGGTTTGGAGAGGAGAGGCTGGTCTCACCCCAGACACATGCATGACACATGGACACTTAGAAAACAACTATCCACTATAACACGCTGGGCAAAAAAGTATAACCGCATAGAGAGTTTAACATAAACGCAGCTAAATTCTTACTATATGTTTTGATGTCCAACCAGGAGTGTGCACTCAGCCATGAAAAGCAATTGCTCATGATTCAAAACAACCCAGTAGTATTCCTCAGTAGTTTAACAAGTACCCTTTTCCTCTAAACGCTTTATTGCCATTCTTGAGATATACAATTTATGTTCAGGTTTGTCAGATTGCAACTGGTATTTTTTCAAGATTACTTGATTTATCAAGGGATTTCTTTGTCCCCGAAGATATATTTCCCAGGAAAATCTGTTCATTTCTTACATTATTGTTAGATGTGTACAATGTATGTCTGTTAATATAACTTGGTATTGAAATCACCTGTTAACATTAACAAAGCAATAAGCCAAAATTTCATAAAATAAAATTTTGCAATTAGTGTACACATTTGTCTATCTGATCGAACAAGAAATATTATAAAGTGTTTTATTTATTGTCCTTGGATATATGAAAGCCCTTAATGAATTATTGGATCTTTACCAGTCACAGATACAATTTCATTTTAGTTGGTGAAATTATCAATAGATTGAACATTGAATTGCTGAATTATAGTTTCTTTCAATTTAATAATAATAATAATAATAATAATAATAATAATAATAATAATAATAATAATAATGATAATAATGATGATAATAATAATAATAATAATAATAATAATAATAATAATAATAATAATAATAATAATAATAATGATAATAATAATAATAATAATAATAATAATAATAATAATAATAATAATAATAATAATAATAATAATAATAATAATACAACTTGTATAGCGCATATACCAGACAAGTCTGTTCAAAGCGCTGAAATATTTAACTGATTAATGATCTCATTTGATATTATAAACATTCATCTATTCAAGCTTTCTAGGGAAACATATTAATCATAACACCATGTTATCTTATGATTCCCACATGCCAGGTGTAAACACTTACAATGGAAGAGTTAATTAGGGCAGGGTTCCTGTCACCCCAGGGGCAATACAAAATACAAGAGACTTGAAGATCTCCTTGAGATATGATTGGTTGAAACAACAATCTGTGCCTATCATAAGGTAACACCTGCCAGGAAGTCAAGAAAAGAGCACCCACTGGACATAAAAACATAACATATTTAACAGTAAAGAGGGTAATGTAAGCATAGATAAGCACTTTCAGATGTTCTGGTATGACCTTGTATTAGGTCACTGTTGTTGTTTTGTTATGGCATTACATTATTTTGTTGTAAATCATTTAGAAAAAATAAAAATTGACTCAGTTAACCAGAATATGGCTATTTTAAGAACAATATACCCTTGACCTTTTTTTACTAAATTAAAAACAAAACATAATTTAAAGGTGTCACAGCTAAGTAGACCTTTTTCCTAAAAAAGAATGGTCTTAATTTTTGTTCAATTTTTCAAATGATAATAATAATGATCATTATATTTTACTCAGAATTTAATTTTCCAGCTTTGTTTTTCATTCCTCTCACTTTGATATCAAGTCACCCCAACCTCAATGCAATGATTTACTTTCATTCCAAGTTCAAAGCAACATCTTCAGACAAATATAACATAAAGGTCCTTCCCACAGGTATTCAGTATATAAATAATAATGGTCTGAGATTGGACAGGGTGGTCTCAGTCTTTCACAAGATGGAACCAAAATGTTCACATCCTGTGAGGGAGAGGCTGTGGTTAAAGTGGCTAATGTCTACATGGACATGTTCTTAATACAAACCTTAATATATCATTAAGAGGTTATGGTTTATATCTTTTTTTGTTTAAAATATTTGAATGGTTTTTATGAATAATTGCGTGTAATTCTTATGTGTTTATTTTTTTTATTTGCTTTGGAAACTATCATACTATCATTGAAATCCCCACATTTCATACCAATATTCGAACTATAATAATAAGTTGTACTCCATTAATGGAAAGAACAATACTTTCCTTCATTTAGATACATGTAGTTTCTGCAACATTAATATACATATCCTTGGAAGGAATATGAATATAAACTTTGTGGTTTACTTTTAATTTATATTTTTACCCCTGGTTCCCCCTCCCAATATGGGGACTCGCTCACTGAAGGCCATAGGTGACCAGATAGGTGGACAGTGGTCAGTGAGGTCAGTAAGAAGATTAAAGTCCCTTGTGTCCAGTTGTGTCTCTTCATGGGGTAGTGGACACAGTGATGACCACTAGTGAGCAAGCCTCACACCTAGTCAATAGCTCTAAATCACACCTCACCTGCTCCAACCACTGGATACCCCAGCAACATAAAGCACAACCCCTGCTTCTGGATGAATGACATCTGAATAATTGTCAATATGCTTTACAACAGTCAGAAAATATTCCTGATATTGCAGCATAATGGTCATGAGTTGAGGATTTCATGCTGAATGTGACCAAATATTAAACAGATATGCTGATGATGTTAACACAGAATATCAAGGTCCTTAAATGGTCAGGTAGGAGTTTTGTATCAATATCTGTTGGAGGGACCAGAGATAAACAAATGTGATCTTAGGATTGTCTGGTCTAATCCTTCTGATATCATTGATGTCTGCACGTTCCCATCAGGCACCACTCTGCACCTACTAATTTTCACTTTCACTCTTATTATTCTGTATTGTACCCCCATAAGGGATGGAGTAAACCCCCCTGTGGTTATATCTGTGTTTTGGGGTGGGTTTTGTGTGATAGAGATACCCAGTATGGTGTATCCGATTACATATATTCTGCTTCTTGGTGATATTGAGAAATCCTTAAAGATGAAGCTCTGCTGGAGGATTGGACTCTGACAGGGTTCACAGGCAGACCAATGCTCCTGCAGGCCACTTCTATCATCATATTGTTCATTTCCTTTCTATGTGGTACCAGCACTATTGTCAGTAGTCTGCTGTCACATCGTAGGAATGTCATGAACCAAGTTTGCATATAGCAGTATTTAAATATACCTCATCATTTTTTCATGCATTCAAAGAACCAAAACATATTATAGATTGTTCTCATCAATTAACCCTTTCCATGATGAAATCCCTACAGTAACTGAGTTCTCTTAGAATTGAGAAGATAAAATATATTATGTTTTTTATTTGCAAATTTATATATGATATGTTCATTTACTGGTCTTTCTGTGCATGGTCTAAACAACGCTTACTTTCTCATAAAAGACTAAATATTTCTTTTGTCCAGACACGTCAGTGGTAAAACTACCTTTTTCTCCTCATTGCCTGAAGCATTTCATGACAAGAAATATAAAAATTCAAAGAACTCTTTAAATGGTTTTAAACACTACGAAACCAAAGAATAATAGAAACACTCCTCTTCCTGTTAAGCAGGGCCTAAACGGGAATGAACCATTCAGCTAAACATGGAAGATATGACAATTGAGGACTGCAATGACATTGACAGGTCTATGCAGTGCTGGCTGTACACAACACATCGCATGGTTGAACAGAAATTACCTGTAATCTATAGCACAATATTTTCACATCTTGACCGTCAATGTCCATTTCCTGAAAAAGAGCAAGTCTAAAAAAGGTTAAAGGATCAAATGGAGAGGAAAAATATCTAAAAAGAATCTTAATTTCCCACGATTTTTTACCCATTGATATTTTTTTAAACATTGATTGAGGGGGTCAGATGTTGGTCAATGCTCTGAGCTTAAAACTGTGTGTCTATTTCTGGCTTGATTTCATCTCTCATTTTCACAGGAGAGGTGAGAAGTTATTTGAAAGCCTGTTCTTTTTATGACAGACCTACTTTGATGTTATCTCTCGATTGAGAGCATGTCAAGACCCTCATATCAATTTATGTTCACGAAGGACAGACTTTTGACGCACGCGAATGGCAGGAGATGCTACTGGACCATAATTTCTGAAAATTATGTTCTGATAAAACCAGCTCCAAAAATGTTTTCTTAACATGATAAAGAAACTCCTTTGTACTTCCGGAATATAATCACATCTTGCACGTGCATTTTGGACAAATTATGGAAAGATATTTTTATTTCTTGTTGTCATTTAAATCATCATTTTGGCCTGATTGCTGAAATTTTGAAATAAGATTCTTCTGAAGATTATGGTCAGCATAGGCGGTATTATGGTCAGCATAGGCGGTATTATGGTCAGCATGGGCGGTATTATGGTCAGCATGGGCGGTATTATGGTCTCTATCGTGGCAGACGATATATTTGGTAACTTTGCTACTGTAGTGGGAATGAATGCTGATGATTAGAAAACAAAAATCAAATTATTTGACCAAATTCAAACAATACAATATTGCCATTTTGGAGACTGTCATTTACTATTCTGGCGACTGTGGTGGGGTGGATAGTGTCAGTTACAATGTTGGTCACTATGGTGGGGTAGATAGTGTCAGGGACAATGTTGGTCACTGTGGTGGGGTGGATAGTGTCAGTTACAATGTTGGTCACTGTGGTGGGGTAGATATTGTCAGGGACTATGTTGGTCACTGTGGTGGGGAGTCAATAGTGTCAGGGAATATGTTGGTCACTATGGTGGGGTAGATAGTGTCAGTTACAATATTGGTCACTATGGTGGGGTAGATAGTGTCAGGGACAATGTTGGTCACTGTGGTGGGGTGGATAGTGTCAGTTACAATGTTGGTCACTGTGGTAGGGTAGATATTGTCAGGGACTATGTTGGTCACTGTGGTGGGGTGGATATTGTCAGGGACTATGTTGGTCACTGTGGTGGGGTGGATATTGTCAGGGACTATGTTGGTCACTGTGGTGGGGTGGATATTGTCAGGGACTATGTTGGTCACTGTGATGGGGTGGATATTGTCAGTTACAATGTTGGTCACTGTGGTGGGGTAGATAGTGTCAGGGATTATGTTGGTCACTGTGGTGGGGTGGATAGTGTCAGTTACAATGTTGGTCACTGTGGTGGGGTGGATATTGTCAGGGACTATGTTGGTCACTGTGGTGGGGTGGATATTGTCAGGGATTATGTTGGTCACTGTGGTGGGGTGGATAGTGTCAGTTACAATGTTGTTCACTGTGGTGGGGAGTCAATAGTGTCAGGGACTATGTTGGTCACTGTTGTGGGGTGGATAGTGTCAGTTACAATGTTGGTCACTGTGGTGGGGTAGATATTGTCATGTTGGATGGTTAGTGTCATGTTGGATGGTTAGTGTCATGTTGGATGGTTAGTGTCATGTTGGATGGTTAGTGTCATGTCGGATGGTTAGTGTCATGTTGGATGGTTAGTGTCATGTTGGATGGTGACAACCATTCACCGTCCAAGGTGTAATACAATTTAGACAATCAGAGATTATATTTCTATCGCCCTTCAAAAAAATGAAATACTTAAATATATACTTTCACAGTGATATCATTGAAAATCATAACATATTGTCTATTATACGCCCAGACTAGGAGTGTGTTATGAGAAGACACGTATAAAATCTGTTATTTAATGATATCCCATCCTGAGCCAAGTGTTATGAATGCAGCCATTGTCTGTGTGCATCCTTGCTTTTATTCACACACAACAATATAAGGATGTTCTTTTTTATGTCTAGAAAAAGCCAGGAAGGAATTTGGCTTCAATGTACATAAAGCCCTCTTCGGGCGTGCTTGATAGCGCACACATTGATGTGATAAATGGCTTTAGGAAGCTGGCTATTTTACCATAGGGACTATGGGGGAACGTTGCATTTCTATGGAGACAGGCAAGAATGAGGGGAGGGCAGACTAAGAACCTGAGCCGGCATGTTTGTAGCCTTGATGCAGGTGTAGGACAAACTGCTACCTTGTCCTGAGATCATGCCCTCTGCATTCTCCTCGTGTTAAACCATGTGGGCTTGGTCTTTGTCAGGGCATTGAAGTCTGCACCAAGCTGTTGCAGATTGGGGATAGGTTCTGGGGAGTTGTGCATTCAAGGCGCATAAACAACCCCGAAGAAAAGCTATAGGCCTCTGCATTTTACTTTTCTATTAGGAGGCAGGTTAGGATAGCAGCAGAGGGGCGTGAAAGGAACATTTATACCGATTATATGACACATTAACTGCTTCATTACTTCTTGTGTATGCTGCATTGAAACCTTGGCCATCACAATCAAGTAAGGGGAAGTCACAATACCTACTGAGAAGCTGAAAATGAGCGTTTAATGCTGGTTTTCTGCCCAGGTGTCATAAATGAACAATTTGGTGTCAAAAGTGGGCTCGTCTTAATATGATGGTGTGGGGCCACTTATAATAACATGATTCCGAGCTTAGTATTTCAACTTCCCAGGTTCCCACGACACCTGAAGGTCGCCCATTAAACACATGATTTGATGGTATGATTTACAAAGGTGTGAACATTGCCTGAAATGGACTCCCAGTAAACCACACACCTGATATTGGCATTTTTCTCTATCTGCCACCTCCTATAAGAGGAATCATGTCAATTTGAGTGCCAACTCTCCACTCTATATACCAAGGTGATACAGACAATTACAGTGAATGTCAATTACAGTGAAATCAACATCACAAAGATATGACATTTTCAACAACTTAGGCCATTATGAAATTTGATAACCCGCTTTTTAAGAGATTGAGCTTGAAATAAGTGCTATCATGACCTGCTCTTGACTTTGGTTTTCTATTTTTATGTGCGGTGAATGTGGGTAAATATCCAATGAAATGAGCAAAAGCAGTAAATAAATAAACCTGTAATTGATGCGAAATTGCTTGGAATGAATGTGATAGTGACAGATATATATGCATGGAATGTTATATCCCCACACACCAAGATAATCTGGTAAAAGGGGTGGGATTCTTATATATCTACCAAGATGATCCTATTCGCATGTTTAGATATGGAAAATGTGCAGATAAAATGATTTAGAATTTCAAGATATTCCTTATTTCCAGAGAAACCATTTCTTATGAATGACAATGTTACTACTCCGAATAAGATTACGCTTAACATTCATTAACGTTGGTCTGATGTTTGATAAAATAAACTACAGATCTGATATTCCAGATGAGATCCATGTATGATTTATATCAAGACACCATAAATCTTGGCATTTGTCACGTAGAATATGTGGTTATAAGGTCAAGGGTATGCTAACATGTCAGTCGCTAATAGATACCTCGTCCCATCTCTTAAGATCATCCACCTGCTACAGGGTCTACCAAAGAGTAACATGTATATGTTGCTTTGTTTTGGAATTTAGATATTTATTAGACTTTCACAAAATTACCCATACAAGCATATACATCAGAGTGTATATCTACAAGATGTAACTATGTTACCATTTTCCTGTTAAAATGTAACTCACTTTACAAGTACAAGGCATAGTGTTCTTTTGAGAGTATATATTTATATCAATATGTACAATATGTGCCCACTGCCCAGGAGGTGACACAGTAAGTGATCCACAAGCTGTTGGACATCCCACTGGTCACCTAGGGTCAGTTTAGAATCCCTCACCTCCAACCCCAGGGGTCAGTTGTCATACATCACCCCACTCTGTCATAGTCACTGGTCAAATTGGATCCAAGGTGATTTGTGTTCACCATATGTGGGATGACCACAACCGTGCTGACCACCACTGTGACCACCAAAGACGCTATTCACATTGCTAATTCTTCTGTTTCATATATTCTTCTGGTACGTTTATGCTTATACCATTTGATATGATATAAATCAAACTTGACTGTCTGAAGCAGGTAATGCACAGATAAAGACTAGTTCCTATTATGATGGAGTCTCATGTTTTGATCAGGCATTTTTCATCTGGGTCTCTGTCATATATCATTAATGGCAGGGGTGTACCCATGAGGAAAGTGTGTACCAGATGAGAAGCTTTCTGTAATGACCTTGATTGTTATCTTGACCTTCATCTGAAAATGGAAGCCATCAGTTGGTGACCTCAAGTCGTCTCACTGCCCAGCAAGTTAGGACCTCCAAGACGGCTCCGGCCCTCCAGTGTCATAGGAAAGACGGGTATATGTATGGAGGTGAGATAAATAATGCCCACAGGGATCGTTAGATTTTTTCCAAAGGATTTAGCCAAGGATCGGGTTACTGGTGGCCACTTAACTCTATGAACAATAAGAAACACGCTTTCTGTAATCAACAAGCAGGAAAATAATCTCCCCAAAAGAAATACACACAAGTCATATGATACCTTGAGCAGAGATAAGATAAGTGACTTGATGCACAAATATCGCTCCTCACAGACAAGCATTCTACAGGTAAGACCCAATATGGGTTGCTATAGCAGATGTTATAAATCATCTGTAATTATCTCTGAGAGTGCATCGATGAGGAATATATATATATATATATATATATATATATATATATATATATATATATATATATATATATATATATATATATATATATATATATATATATATATATTAGCATATATATATATTTTAGCATATCCCATGCGGGATGATCTGTAACTGTTTGACCATTCATTGTAGGGCTGGAATCAATATATATATATATATATATATATATATATATATATATATATATATATATATATATATATATATATATATATATATATATATATATATATATATATATATATTATATGGTTATAACATATCTTTTTTCGATTTAATAATTATCTATAACAATTAATTTCTTTTAAACACCGTATATGAAAAAAATTCCCACATATGTCTAAATCGTGCGTTTGACAAGCATTGACAAGCGGCTATTTCAGGTTAACGATTAGAACAAAACGAATCTGGGCAGTGACCTGGTTGATAATTTAAAAAAGGAAACTCAAAGACGTGTCTATAATCATTTGAATACAGAAACATGAAAATGACAATCATATCAAAGACCTTTAAATTCATTAGACAGGATGTAGCTCATAATATCGCAGTTACACCTGTTGGCATCAAAGTTTTTGGTGGCAAAAATAGTGAGTGACAGCCCCTATCGGGAGGATTCAACGATTCACGTCTCCCTCAGACTGCTGAAGATGCGATTACACTGTTTGCTGTTCCTTTCAGGTCTTTTTCATCCCGTTTCTTTGCAAGTAATCAGCCATTACATCTTAAGTGCCGTTATGGAGGATGTCGCCCGCTGTGACTCAATGACCAGTCACTGTCTAAATATCTATTTAGGCTTTGGGCGAATTTGAACGGCAATGGTTTTGAAGCAGCGGCGAGGTTGTTGTTGTTTGATAGCATATCCCATGCGGGACGATCTGTAACTGTTTGACCATTCATGGTAGGGCTGGAATCAATGACACGCCCTTTTCCCCTGCCTCTTTTCCCGCCTGAGCAGCGTGGAATGCGCTTCAATTTAACTCAAGGTCCCCTGGCCAGTTTACTAACCTGCAATTTTCATATTAAAGACGAGTGGCTTAAATCCAGTGGAAAAATATGCAGCCAATGCACTGTTGATACCTTCTCAGGGAATTGTACAAATGCATTTATGAAATGAAGCATGTGAGGTGAGAGAAGAACGGCTGGGCTTTACTATTAGATAGGGTCTGGAACAAAATGAACAAAAAGGAATGAAATTCCAACATTACTTCAAATGTGGGGATTTTATGTCATTTCCATTTTTATTATTACAAAAATTAGTTTAACTTGACCAGTAACACTACCTCCATTATAACTACTAGGCATGGTTTACAAGTTTACCCCATATGTTACCAATATACATTTGAAAAGAATAGATTTGTCTCACTTGTAATCCTGCAGTGTTGTTTATAGAATTTTATTATTTAAGCCAGAGTTTTGTTGTTGTTCAGTACACTGATCATCATACAGAGTGGTATTGTACAGTTTGGGAATTTATCATTTACCTATTGTTTGTGTATTATTATATCAATGCAGATGGATGTCATCATCCACTAATCTCTTATGATATATGTAATATAGAGATACCATTGATTTACATCTGCATAAGGTTTTCACAAAAAAACCAGGGAGATATTTTCTGGGTAAATTCAGATTTATTTTATTTCCGGATTTATCAATAGGTCTAAATTTTATCTTGATAACTTGTATAAATTGTTATTCAAGAGTTATTCCTGTTAAAAGCATCTAACTGGATAAGTACCAGCCCACTAAATTATGGTGACCATCTTATATACAGATTTATAATCTGTTATAGTGCACTTAGTATGTATCACATTTAATTTAGCCTTTTCACCAGGATATTTCAACATCAAGTAGTAAATACTACCTCCAGCCTCTCATCTGAGGATTGATAAAAATTTAATAGAAGCCTAGAGATGTAGCGCCAAGTTCCTAGTCATTTAAGCGGTGCGAAATCAAAGGGCAATGTAACCTTTATTAAGCGTTATTCCGCGCTCCATCCACACAACAAGTATATTATTCAATTAAATACACATTAAATCTCAAGAGGGGATTAACTGTTCTGCCTCCTGCCTACATCACAAGCTTAAAATACACAGAACATATTTGCCCTTTAATAACACAATGCCATTTCACAATGAGAAATGCCCACCCTGTAATGTTGTCCAGTTATTGACTCACAGAAAAGAAAAGGGCCACAAGACCAAAGGGGCTATGACAAATGACAGCTCCCCCGGTAAGATTTCTGTTTCCTGTGTTTGTAGATCTATTGTTTGGTAGTGTTTACACCTGGAATATCACTTCATTCAAAGTTGGTTCAGTGATCTCAATTTGTGATAGATGCTGAAAAGTCAAAACTGTGCAAATACAATAAATATACTTCAAATCCATTTTCTATATTTTTGAATTTAGTTAGATTTGGTGGTGTTAGATATCATTGGTACATTGGGGATAAGTTGGACAAAAGAGCATTATGCTTGTATTTGTTTCATGTCAGAATTACAATTAGATCTACAATGAAGGAAGCAATGTTGATTTGGCCCATAAACAATTAGCGTGCTGTTCAAGTATTCAGAAAAGCTTATTACCGTAATTTGATGAATAATAACTGAAATGATTATTCAACAACAGATTATTGAAATTGGGGAACATTAAATACCGTATTGAATAAGAGATTGTTATGCAATATTCGACCAACTTGGAGTCACTATGCTTTAAGTGCTTTCACAGTTTGCCTACACCTATCACAAAATGAATTCCCCGGTAACACAATACGTGCGAATGTTTTCGCCGCTCTTTCCCGTTCAACGGTTTAATACCCCACGACTGTTCCTTGCTCCAGGATTTCCCCTCTTAAGTCTTGGATATAGTTAGATATGGCTTATGGAAAAAATATGTTTTCATTAAAACACCTGTTATAAATCTATTTGCCTCCCACGCGGAGTTCACTGCTCTGCACCTGCAAAACCACCAAAAGGCTGAGCATTGACCTTTTCTCCAATCTGTTTTTCCTTGCCCGGAAGGGCATTTCTTATTTATTCCAGGAAGCTTCAAAGCATATTTACTGATGCCGCATTGACAAACATTTAATCACTATTATACATAGGCGGTCAATAAAAAAGTAACCGTGGCCTACTTTTATCTGACCACAAAGCTAATGATCACTGACGCCAACTCTCGCGAGACAGTTGCCTTTATTCTCGACTGGACTATCCCGCATCTGTTCAAATGCACAAACCAATCAACGCATTAAAGAAATCAACAAATATTTTATCTGTGATGATTCTACAGGTGAGGCCCTTTCCTGGACTGCGTGGGGTCATGACCTTCACATTCCACAAGCAGACGACATTTTCTCATGCGTGACATCACAAAGCGTCTGACCAGTCCATGTGAGACGCTGCTCTTCTCGGCATCTTTTATGTATTTCTTCTCGCACACTTTGTGAGGTATGCACAGGTAGAGTTAAATCATTGATGCGAAACTAAACAACAGGTGCGTGTAACTTTGCATTACAAAGCCAGGTGCATCTTCAACTGCTGGAATTCTTGGTATTCATATTTCTATTACTGATTAAGGTATGTTCTTTCTTCTGTAATTCATCGGGATTCTTCATGTTGTCTTATTTGAGTCAAATGTCATATTTAACAAAAGTTACTCTTAGGAAGAAAAAAAGGAGAAGAGAGGAATGCTGTGCCAGTTAATTAACAAAAGGGACAAAATAACATTATCGTGCCAATATCTTATGAAACTACAATTCTGATTTCATCAATGTGAGAAAAAATCTCATGTTCAAATTTTGTCCCTCTACAGGTATATGCAGACACTAGCATTAACCAATATATCCAGTCAAGCGTGAGCAATGTGTTTGCCAAGAAAAAATATAATTGATGACACATAATAACACACATCATTGTGTCACATTCCAGTTTGTGAGTCTACTCATGGTATATGTGAACGAAAACATGGAATCAAATATAAAAAAACATGTAATGGGCAAACATTTGGGAAATTTGGGAAAGACGTTGAACTCCCAGTCAAATAATGATTAATTCTTAGGTTATTAATATTTGTCATGGCAACCAAAGACAGAATTATTTAAGACCCAGCTAGAGTAATGATAACTATTATAATTGTAACACTTAACACATGGGACACTTTCAATATCATGTTAAATCCGTGACCATTCTCGTCTGTATATTATGTCATTCTGTCAATATTATTTTAAAGTCCATGGTCAAAAGCAATAGCAGGTATTTTGTTATATTAATTATACTGTTATACCATGACAATTCTTATGCATTATATAATTCCATGACCATTTTGATATGTCATTCCATGACCATTTTGATATGTCATTCCATGACCATTTTGATATGTCATTCCATGACCATTTTGATATGTCATTCCATGACAATTTTGATATGTCATGCCATTCCATGACCATTTTGATATGTCATTCCATGACCAATTTGATATGTCATGCCATTCCATGACCAATTTGATATGTCATTCCATGACCATTTTGATATGTCATGTTATTCCATGACCATTTTGATATGTCATGTTATTCCATGACCATTCTGATATGTCATGTCATTCCATGACCATTTTGACATATGATTGCATGACCATTCCTATATGTCACAAACGTTTGATTCTTGCACCCAGACAAAAAGCCATTTATAATTTCTGCCATACATTCCCAGGTCCGCCTGCGGTTACCCCCTTCCTCCCACAACTACCACAGTAGGGTGAGTAAAGGTTGACTGGGTGACATGCATGCATGCCTACAAAGCGTCCCATTTTTGTAGTTTACCCATTTTCTTCTTGGTTTCTTGGTGTTTAAGTAATTCTAGCAATTCTAAAGTTTGCACCTCTGAAGAACACTGTGGGTGTTAGTCATGCCTTTTGCGTCATATTATTATATGATGTAAGCTGCATGAAATTGCTGGTATTAGATGGTATTTCATACAGACACATTGCACATAATGAAGAATAAAGCATCTTTTGTTGAGTGTCTCACCTTTATATAATTATATTTTCCCAGAGATGGTTATTTCTCTTTAAATGGTCTTTTATTAACTGAGTGTATTGAGATTGAGAGCTATTGAAACTCAGTTCAAACTGTTTTATTTTATGCTACAAAGTATCCACACATTTTTGTAAATTGTAATATATCTTATTGTCACTAAAAGGGAACAAAGAAGAATAGGTTCAACACAGTCAATTTTGGATATAATCAGTGATATTCTGGCATATTACCCAAAGACGTGTGAGATAATTTGATGTGCATTGATAGGAGCGGGAATAAGTTCATTTGATCTGTGAGTAAAGTTTCCCTTTGTGTCATTTGGTTTTGTCATATGCACTTCCTCCAGGGTAACCTTGTGCACGCCCAAACACATCATGCAGTGCCATGCATGCATTGAGAATACCTGGATGGTTAAAGATGTTAATCTTACATCAAACTATTCATAGTTATCTTGAGCAATGGGGTTTTATAATGTGCAATGATTCATGCATTGAGTTCCCCAGGAAAAATAGTTCAACCGTGTGCATGTAGTTAAATTGTTATAAGGAGCTCTTGTGTACATAGTCACATTACTCTCAAAAGCTATTATAGCCCATTTACTGTCATTGGTCAATGTATACAGTTATCCATATTTTCATATGATAGTAAAGGTTTGGCTATAGAATTATCATCATCTTTCATGAACACTAGCACATTTCTAACACAAATTCGATCATTGAGTTTTTCAAAAACCTGCACAAATAGTGATATTTGATTGAAAATCAGTAGGTGTTCAAGTATCTCTTATTTTTCAAATATTGACAGCTCAGAACACTTTAATATTACCCTACTAAAACACCCACTTTTTTCAATATATGGTCTTTTAATATAATGAAAATTATAAACTTAAAATTGTTTTCATGTTATTCATTAAAAGTGTTTTGGTCATATTTCAGGAAATCATGAAGCCAGGTCTATGAGAAAACAACACATCAGACATTTTGGGTATTCTTTGTGTACTTGCAAAATCGTGTATTGAGCACCATGGTGGCGGTATACCATATTCACAAAATGACCATTATGGCCATAAAATCAGCCTTCCGCAAAATATCTGTGGTTGGTATGGTACATGCACTAATGAAATATAATGTAACTGTATAACAATGAAATATAATGTAACTCTATAGCATAACATTAGTACAGTAATTATTATGTATTTATTGATTTACGGGTGCGATATTCTCTTATTAATAAGTGTTTTTATAATATATGAAAAAGACAAATTTTATCTTTGAACAAATGATAACAGTGAATATCGATCATCACCCTGAAATTATGTTAAACTTTAAAAATAATATAAATCTTATATATGTTAATAGAGAGTCATAAATAATAGGTCATATTTATGCTACATTTGTGTCATTTAAATAATGATTTATATGAGAGACTGAAACATTAAACATTTATAAAGTTACTATTTTGTGATACTCAATTATCGTATTGTGTTTCTGTGCTGTGGGACACCCTGCCTGTGAGAGTTGTAAGTGTTAAGATATCATATTATCATCATAACATAGCAGGGTGGAAATGTTTGGTGTGCCTAAGACTTCTCGGGTGGCCAATAATGAAAGGGTAGCAATAAAGGTTATATGTCTTTCACTGACCATCACAGACACAAAAGACGTAACACTTTCATATAGGTGTTGGTTTGTCCACCTGCAAAAAGCATTAGACCATTCATTCATCAATAAATCAGGTGCACACCCAAAATCAATAAAGAGTCTTGATTTCAGAGGACCAAATACTGTGGAATATGTGGTTGAATAAGCAATGGGAAACTTCAAAGAGAAGTTAATTGATGTTACTCTCTGGTCTTTGTAAATATGTATTCTGAGGCTGGACACTAGGGTCAAGGGTCAGATGACCTAGGGAAAAGGTTCAACTGGACCTGGCAACCATGTCAAAGGTCATGCAACCTGGCAACCAAGGACATTCTCTGTAAAATTAACTCTCAGGCCACAATAAAGGTAACTGTTTCATTTTTGTATATTAAATGACCATTTATGGGTGATTAACAAGACTGAAGAATAAGTAGGCCTATGCATTGCACACACCACAATAAGGGGTCAAAACAATTTGCACTTAGGTGGGAAAGTATATCAATCTGACTGTCTTCCTCATTTTTGAATTCGGTTTACAAGTATTTGAAGTGAGTGGCTTCAAAGATGTGTGCAAAAAGAATATTTTACCACTTCACACAGACAATTGAAGGAACAACAAAATGATGTACAGGTGACAGTACATCTGACAGCTAAGATGTTTTTATGCCTTGAATCAAGCCTTTTATTATGGTAATCATTAACCTTTTGGCGGGAATAAAGTCAATAGCATGATCAAAAGCATCTTGTTTAGATTATCTAAAATGTAACTTTTACAGACTATCGATAATGTCTTAAACTTATTATTTCAAACTTTAAGCAAATTTGTTATTTTTAGTGGTTGTGAGAATAGATTCGATTAAAAGTTTGTTTTTGACCTATGCAAAGCCTCTAATAATATGCTGTTCATTTTATCTGTATTGAAACTATAAATGGAGATGAATAGATGAATGAAAGATTCAAAGATGAGCCCATTGCAGGTGAGGACTGATAAGGAGGTGATTATGGGAGAGCACTTGTATTCATAGTTGACCAGGGGAGCAGTCCCTGGTAAAGCCCACAATACAAGTCAGATAATGATGAGATCCCTGGTCCTTCAGCCATGAACACTCTGTATCAGTGGCCAATTTGTTAAAATAATGACTTTAGACTTTGACTATAATGTTCTCCAGCAATTGAGCACACAGGATTGAGGGATGTCAGAGCATTGTCTTCTCTGCCAGCATGCTTGTTTCTCTGCCAGCCCCCTGGACATAGAACACACCAAAAGTGCCATCATTCCTCAAGTTGATAGTTGTCACTTTCCAAAATCACACTACACATGGGTGCTTGTTTTGTTTCTGTAATATACCCTAGGGTGGCTCTGTTGAAGATATATTGCAATGTACTTGCTGTGATCTTATCTGATTTCTTGGATGAATTGTCTTATAAGTGTATACAGGTTGTTTGCTCAGAACACAAGATTTCACCTCTGTGAATATTCTTTGTTTGAACATTATGTGGTTGGATTATTCTGATGAGATGCTCATTCTAGTGACTTTGTTGCCTGAAGACTTAATATGTTTGTATGTGAATAATAAATCCTGGCAATGATGTGCAAACACAACCATCGACTGACCCCAACCTTTCAT
Organism: Amphiduros pacificus; assembly: GCA_949316495.1. NCBI lineage: Eukaryota > Metazoa > Annelida > Polychaeta > Phyllodocida > Hesionidae > Amphiduros > Amphiduros pacificus. Next base: position 15,805,493 of record OX439007.1, on the reverse strand, counting down.
TAAGTATGATGACTTCTTGACCACTCCAGTGACCAACGATTTACTGTGTAGCTCAATTTACAAAACTCTATTACACTTCCCATAAATTGTGGGATATTGGGTGAAAATGATCTGATTCCCTGACTGTTTTACTTAAAAGAGTCCTATTTTACTTCTGTTGATAGATGGTCATACTTGTTAATGGTTGAAAGCCCTAATTTATACTATAGTACCCTATATTGCTTTGAATGCAAGTATAAAACCAAAAGTGAAGAAATAAATTTTTTTTTTTAAATAATACCTTATAACATTGTCTGTTTAATCTAACAGTCTCATAAAAGTTAATCAGTCTCATAAAGGTTTTAATAAAATGGTGTGTAGAAAAAAAATATAAAACAATGTAATAAGTGGGAGCATTCAACTACTGAGTGGCAAGAAACTTAACTTGTAGTTTAAATAATGGTAGATTTGGCAATGGCTAGACATCCAACTGATCTGGTTACAGAGCTTGAGTCAGTTTTATGACTTCTGTGATGGTGTTAGATGACTTAAGAACCCACAATGCAATGTATCAGTTCTCTGCCCATAGCTCCTCCCCCAAGCCCTGCCTCTGCCGTCATTGTCCCACCCTTCTTGGGCTACACCTGACCCCCATTGTATGACCCCTTGGGTGCCTCACAGCGACGAGTAATCATCCAGGGACACAGAGTCACACACCTTGTTGAGGTCTAGCAACCTGACTGGGTGCAACATGCACACTGCTGATGTCAGACGACAAGTTGTGGTTCAACAGTTGTGATTTCAAAATTGTCTCATGGTCTGTATAGGCTCACTATTGTGTTCTAATTGATCTGTTGTTTGGATGATGTAGGTGGCACAATCTCATTATTTAAGTAGACCTAAACCAAATATTGGAGCATATGTATAATAAAGATATAATTGTGATCGGGGAATTTGCATTGCTCGCATTAAAGCCATACAATTAGGCCATACAAATGGTTGAAGCATATGATGTGAATGTTGAAACTGTGTATAATATCGTTTAATTCATTAATTTATTCTCATGAAGGAAGAATTGACGCATATCATTTAATGTCACTTGATCCTAATACCTTGTGTTAGTGTTAGATGACTTATTGCATATATCACAAAAATAATAAAACAATTGCCAATATTCGAATACCTCAACCTGCACATAGGACGTCTGTATTGTATTTGAAGGGCAACCAAATTCTGTGCCCAAGATGTCTAGATGATAAGTGAGAGGGGGCCTAAAACTGGATTCAGTATGATGTGTGTGGGACACCCTCAACTTGGACCATAGATGTCTCTATATGTATGGGACACCCTCAACCTGGACCTCAGATGTCTGTATGATATGTGTGAACCAACCTCAACCTGAACCTCAGATGTCTCTATGATGTGTGTGGAACAACCTCAACCTGAACCTCAGATGTCTCTATGATGTGTGTGGGACAACCTCAACCTGAACCTCAAATGTCTCTATGATGTGTGTGGAACAACCTCAACCTGAACCTCAGATGTCTCTATGATGTGTGTGGAACAACCTCAACCTGGACTTCAGATGTCTCTATGATGTGTGTGGGACATCCTCAACCTGGACTTCAGATGTCTCTATGATGTGTGTGGAACAACCTCAACCTGGACCTGAGATGTCTCTATGATGTGTGTGGGACAACCTCAACCTGAACCTCAGATGTCTCTATGATATGTGTGAACCAACCTCAACCTGGACCTCAGATGTCTCTATGATGTGTGTGGGACAACCTCAACCTGAACCTCAGATGTCTCTATGATGTGTGTGGGACAATCTCAACCTGAACCTCAGATGTCTCTATGATGTGTGTGGGACAACCTCAACCTGGACCTCAGATGTCTCTATGATGTGTGTGGGACAACCTCAACCTGAACCTCAGATGTCTCTATGATGTGTGTGGGACAATCTCAACCTGAACCTCAGATGTCTCTATGATGTGTGTGGGACAACCTCAACCTGGACCTCAAATATCTCTATGATGTGTGTGGGACAACCTGGATTTATCGTATATGTATGATATGTCAAGGGAAACCTAAACCTGGACACAAGACCTCTCTCTTTACATTATATGAGGGGCAATCCCAACTGGACACAAAACCTCTATTCGATATGTGAGTTTCAACCCCAACAAGAGCCAATGACATGTCAGATATACGATAGTTGTGATTTGAGACTGAAACAGATTGAGAGCCAGTTGCAACCGAGACTGCACCGAAACAAATGTGTCTGCTTGTCATTGTATCTACCACAGTTCATCTAAATTGCCTGTTGAATCCGCACAGAGAAGCATGCGGCCAGCTTTGTGTGCAAGATGGGTTGTCATTGTGTGGCCTGAATGGCTAGTGGCAGAGGACAGAAGCGAGCCAGAGAGGGGCACAGTCTCGGGGTACTGGGCCCCTACCGTGCTTCCAAGGTTTCTCTACCTCTTCCTGACACCCGTTACCAGTCCATCCATTCACCCAGTGAGTCTGATGTGTATCATTTGCGTCTGCCTCAATATGAAAAACCAGCAGAGCATATCAGAGCGAGCTGTTACCCCAAGGTCTGGCCCTGAAGTGACCCAGTCTGAGGAAGAAGTTCCCACGCCCGCGCCGGCAGAGGAGTTGACCCCTCGACACACGTTCTGTGCACGTCAAACACGAGTCAAGACAGCAAAACGTGATTGGGAGCTTTAATTGCAACCCTTATTGCCTTCTAGATATATGACAATGACTACATTGATACCAGTGAGATTCATTCTGATAAGTGCTACATCGCCATAAGTGAGAATGTAATGACTAAAGGCACTAAACAAACAGTGTGTACTGCATGTAACAAATGTGTGTGACTTCATCGAACACTTCTCTAAATCAATATCATCCATTCACAAACCACATCGTAGGCTTTGTTAAAATCAATACAATACCAAACAACTTGAATCAAGGCGTAATTATCATTAAACATTTTATATTAATTGTGTGACTGCGTCGAACACTTCTCTAAACACTTCAATATTGAATATGTGTGAGCAACTGCATTTTATCCGTACCATTCATCCACAAACCACATCATATGCTTTGCTAAAATCAATACAATTCCAAACTGCTTGAATAAAGATATCAATATCATCAAAACATTCTAAATATTTTGATGGTCATGGGTATGTCCACATCACTGTCAATTATACTCATTAAGTATTCTAACAAAACATCATCCTCACTCAACACAGCATATATACTACATCAATCACATTCACTCAAAATGCCACTTATTACATGGGAGAGGAAGATAAACCTATCTTATACATAAGTCAAAAAGTCATTCATGCCATGGGATATTTGGGTAGTGCATCACACAATATATAATTTATATGCAACACAATATGAAGCATCACAGTATTCAGGTAAAATAATATAAAGGCAACACTTCCTGTTATTTGGCCCATGTCAAGGCAACACAAAATAAAACTCAAATAAGTCACTTATATCTTCTATCTTTGGTGTGCAACCTATACTTGGATTACTGCTCATATGAAATGCAATGTATCACCGTCAAAGTAACATTTGCATAATATATCACCTGTATAAAATTCCATAACTCTTTACACCTCATAAAATAGTGCACAAATTATATAAGACATTGAATACATTTTTAAAGACACACAGTACTAGTGTATCTAAAAAAGAAATACATATAATTATATACGTATTTGAAAACATATCGTTCTAATTACTGTATAAATGCGATATAAAAGTTTGCTTTGAATATGTGTTGATTTCACATCACCATAACCTCTGTAGTTGCCATCACCATGACCTTTGTAATTGCCATCACCATGACCTCTGCAGTTGCCATCACCATGACCTCTGTAGTTGCCATCACCATGACCTCTGTTGTTGCCAACACTTTGACCTCTGAAGATGCCATCACTATGATCTCTGCAGACGACAACATCATGACCTACTTAGGTGCCATCGCCATGATGATTACAATGCAATCACCTTTTTCCATGTTGATGACATCAAAATTATCTATGTAAAGTAGATTATTTTATTAGGATTTCCACCACTTTTTTTAATTCTCATAATTCAAATAGAATATTATACAAAATTTTTAAACCAATATTTTGTCACATTTCCCTTAAAATTGAGCCTTATATAATTTCGCATTCCAACTTTTTTCATTTTCAGAGCTTTGAAGTCAGTGAGTATACTGCAAAGAGACCATTGGCCTTTCTTGGCGATTCTGCCAACATATAACATTGTGAAAGTCCTCAAAAAAGAAATGTCTGTCGAAACACTCCAAATCAATGGGGAACCTTCACTTCAGAGTCTCTCCCTGGTGACATGATGCTGTGACTGAGAAAATCATTTGTCTCAATGCTTCCATATATATTGGACACTAGATGGCGTTGCATGTATACATTGCAGTAGTGTCATCTGATGGCTATTTCTGATTTCATTTATCCGTAAGATGGCGTTGTATATGTTTTCCTTTTAATTTTGTGATTTCTACTTTGTCAAGTTTCCGGTCTGGAAGGTTTAAGTAAAAACACCAACGGAAACATTGTGTTCATTTTCAAATTTCAAAATTCAAATATTCAGCAAGATACGGCCATATATGTGTTCAGCAGTCTAAAAATGTATGAATTGAACAATTCAGACAGCTTCGTTCAAGATATTTACATGTAGTTGCCTAATTGATATTAATATTTATGATATATTTATGATATACCTCATTTATATAGTTTGACATAGAGTTAAGTCCATGATCACAATGACCTCATTTCAAGGCCATAATTACTAGTAACATGCAAATGGCAAATCCCATTGGTACCTCTCAATATTGATTCAGCACCAATGCAGCGCCACACCGTGGTTTTGATACAATTTGCACACTCGGAAGTTTGTCGGCCGAAATAGCTCAGTTGGGAGAGCGTTAGACTGAAGATCTAAAGGTCCCTGGTTCAATCCCGGGTTTCGGCAACGCCGTGACACGGCGGCTGACATTACTTTTTAAATTTTAAAATTTCAAAGCAGGGTAGAAAGTTACATGCCTTCGTTCAAGACATCCGATAAACATTTTGTGTTGAAATGAGCATTTTTCAACACTTGTTATAACAATTGGATAAGTTGTATATCACTGGTCATAATTTTCAGACAGCTATTATACACTAAAAACCAAAAATTAAAAAAGAAATTATTATCATTTACATTACAAAATCTACAAAATGTGCAAGTTTGTCTTTCGGTGGGTTTTTTAAATTTTAAACAGGTTTTTGGTCTATTTCCGTGTGATTCTTATTGGACATTCGTGATTATTATTATATATTTTTTTATTTTATAAAAAGTTTGACTTTGCAGAAGGTTAAAGTGGTGCGAGTATAAAATCAGTAGGATATTCTCTTGACATTATCATTGAAAATGCTAGAAAAGAACATTTCGTTTTTGATATGTAATGTCATGCTATTCAAAAATTTATATTTTGTGAATAATATTTTTAAACCAAACATTTTTTACGCATTAAGCTTCTTGTCGGCCGAAATAGCTCAGTTGGGAGAGCGTTAGACTGAAGATCTAAAGGACCCTGGTTCAATCCCGGGTTTCGGCAGCGCCGTAACACGGCGGCTGACATTACTTTTTTAATCATTTTTATCAATTGATCAAGTGAGACAAATCCCACACTGTCTTTTTATCAAACATTTCGATACCTTAGATTTATAATATGGCGGTTTGCATTCCTTTATTGTCATATTGATTAAGGTGTCTTCAAAGTTGACAATATTACGTTCAAGTAATTAACCGGTATTACCTCAGTTTTGTTTACCAATAATGTTTTAAACGTAAGTTTTCTCTATGGCCGAAGTAGAGTCTAAATCTATTCACCCAATGGACCCCCCTCAAACCTGAGACCAACTTGGGACACTTGTCTCAAATTTAAACCAATGAGCTTTTTGAGATGTCCCATGTTTTCCCCACGTGACAGCAAACTTGAGACAAGTTGAGACTGCCCCTGGGCCAGTCAGAGGAGAGATTTTAAATCACGTGACTCAAACTTGAGACATGTCCCATGTTCACATTTGATCCAAAGCTGATTCGAGAAATGCGCCCGTTTTCACACATCTGTTGAAGAGACATCGTTTGTAAGTGGTGAGTAAAAGTTGTCAGAACATGAGTAAGAATATTTTGTTCATTAACAGAAAGTGTGTCATTGCTTCTGTTCAATATTTCAATTTTCTTCAGTAGGGAGAGCGTTAGACTTAAGATCTGAAGGTCCCAGGTTTTGGCATCATCTTGTCACAGAGGTTAAAGTTACTTTTTGGAATATTATACAGACATACAGATATTTTGCTGCGTCAACTGAATGGGTGGCAAATAGGTTAACCAAGGCTTAACTCCCTGGAAGATATACTTTATGTTTGAGATATTTAGCATGCTAAACATGACATAATTATAAGACACAGCAAGTTGACAAGTCCACATCTTCAACACAGAAAAGACTGTACTTATCCCAGATGCTATGAAAATCTATCAAAGGGCCAGTTCCTAATAATCTAATCTTATTTTCTTTTAAGATGTAATGAAATATATGGTAATAAGATATCAAACTACACACATTCTACATTAATCTAACCAATTGTTTATTTACAAAGTGGGTCTTTGTTGGGGCAACAGGCTGTCCTGGAAAGAAAGGTCGGGTTTGGGAGGGTAATAAAACTTCATACGTCACCAGTGTAACTCCTCATCCCGGGAAACTGGGTCGCACAATGGATGGTGAAGCTGGAACCTCTGCATGTACTCTAAATAAGCCACCCTCATTGTCAGGGGAATTAGTAGGGGAGCCAGATCGTAAAAATTTAAGTTCACTAGTCCCTCAAAATGCGTGGTCTATTTTTTGTGTATTAAGAAAGACACATTGGGAGTCAGTTTATCATGAAAAAAATATATGTTGTTCATTTAGATTTTTAGATATAACTGTTTCCATGGTAACCAAATGATTGTTATAGAATATTAAAAATAAATATACATTTTCCCATAACCCACTGGGATTTTATGTATTAGAGGTAAAATTAGCCAATTAAAATATTTTTTGGTTGTCATGGTAACAGTCATATGTTGTCTGAGGGTGACACACATAGATTTTCATGATTTTTGTCCTGTTACATACTATGCTCATTCTTTAAACAAATTCAGACCATGATATAAATTCTAATTGTGTAAATTACCATGGCAACCATTAATAACATATTAAGTAAAGCTTCAGAATAATTTCACAATTACATATATCTGTGTCCATGTTCATAGATTATTTGTGAATGAAGTTCATATTTGGTATGAATGGGTTGGTCAGTTACAAAAATGGTTATTTTCAAAGGAAATTGGTTGCCATTGAAACCAATTTAATCAAATTTCCACACTTTTCCACATATATTTTTTTTCATGAAAAACTGACCCCCAATGTGTCTTCTTCCTTAATATACTAAAATTAGACCATGCATTTTGGGGGACCAGTAACTCCCAAAATAAGCATCTTTCTGAGATTGGCTCCCCTACTAAATTGTGTCGTAAATATTTGCAGCGAAAGTAATTGACAAGGGGTCAATGTTTTCAATTCCCCAAAAATTGTGGCAACACAAGTTTGAAATACACTAAATACACAGGTTTGAAACACAGCCTGGGTTATCTATGAAGAAATCATTTTGTTCTTGAGTCAGATTATGGTAACAGTTGGGCCTAGAAAAATGGTTACCAGAGGTTCCGTTGGCTAAAATGAACTGTAATTCCTATTAGACCACATCCCAGACCTATTGATGGTCAGATTTGCTGAACCATGTGAACAGAGGTTATTTCACAATGCACGAAAGGGGGCGGGAGAAGTTCTAAACAAGCCTTCACTGCAGAGTCCATGCTGAAATGAGAGGTGCATGTGATTGCATGTGTTGTTCTCCAGGAATACATTTTCCAAAATGTTGTCAAATGGTAAAAATGGTCTTAATTTTAATACCTCTTTTAACTCTTGGTTTATATAACGGTACACATGTTTGTGATATCTTGGAGTAATTATGAATGGAGGCACATGGCTGTTATTTGAGCTATGGCGTCATAGTAACGCATTGTTTCACACAATGAAGTCAAAATCCCTTGATCCTATCATAGTTGCTGACTTCAGAACAGTGAACAATTGAAGATTCATATTTTCAGAAAATTAATTGGCCAAAGTTTTATTGAAGTATTACACCACATTTTGGTTTATTTTTGTTAAAGAAAAATTCAGAATAGTTGCTCTTTTGAAGCTTATAATACCATCCACTCAAAATTAATTCAAATAAATCTGTTCATTTCTGTTCTGATTTCTTCAATAATAGATATTATGAAAAAAGAAAAATGCATAATCAAAACCTTTTATTTTTTTATACATGTTTTTAAAAAAAATGTCCTTCATATCTTGCACCTACCTATATGGCGTCATCACATTAATGGCCATGGCGGTAACTATGATGTCCCTTTTGATCTTGCGACGTTGCGCCTCCATTCATAATTACTCCAAGGTGATATACAAGTCTTTTCAATATTTTAAACTTTGAGTTTGTACTTTGTGGTCCATATAAATGATTGAAAATATGGTGTGGTCCTTACCTTTCTCTGTTCTTTGTGCAGGGTACTTTTCACAACTTGTCACCTCGTGGTGTATTTTAAGATGCGATACATGATACTGAAAGGTTCAAGAGAGCTTTAGCTTTAGTCCACTGCATGAACATCGTGGCATGGAGAGTGAGTGGATGGTATCAAGTGTCAGAGTGGCCCTCTCTAGGTCAGGTGATCAAATTGTTTTAGAAAATGGAGGTGTATTACTTCAGAGCTAATATCATAGAATTACAGTATCCTGATGATAATCATGGTGACAATCAAGCGAGTGAGCTACCTACATCATAAGTTTGTGCATTCTGTGTGGGGGGAGCATATTACATGATTCCAGACCAGAGATTGTAAAGGTCGAGACAATTCTGTCACTGGGGAGTGAATTAGAAGGAACCAAAAGAGACTGTCTGACAGAGTCAAGATAAAAATCAATCTTATGCCAATTGGCTGGTCTCCACGGCCAAAATTCGAATGATAAATAAGGCAAATCTCTGCTTGTCTAATAATTTTACAATTAGACAGGTCAAACATTTTTATTAGACAGGTAACACATTGTTATTAGATAGGTCACATATTGTTATTAGACAGGTCACATATTGTTATTAGACAGGTCAGACATTGTTATTAGACAGGTCAGACATTGTTATTAGACAGGTCACACATTGTTATTAGACAGGTAACACATTGTTATTAGACAGGTCACACATTGTTATTAGACAGGTCACACATTGTTATTATTGTACCTATATATCACATGTATATTATCGAGGTTTATCTTCGAGGTAGTTTAAAAGAATGCAGGCAGAAAGTCATTAAATCATTTCTTCCGCATGAAAAGGGGCGTTTCATATGATGGGTTCTTCATGTCAGTATTAATAGACATTAATAACATAGCATAGTCTACAGTATTACCATGAATACCATCTGGTGTCAAACTACAGCATTTTCTCAGGGTGAGACGTCTCAAGAAGAAAATTGGTCTTCAGATCAAATTAGAATAATCAGATAGAGATTAGAATAAATTATATTATTATTACCTAATTCCAGCAACTTTGGGCCAATATTCTTGTTTCTATCGTGAACCGATCACCAGCCATAAGTATTGAAGGGTAAATCTGTTATTTATGCATTTATACTCGTGAATAATAAATGTTATAATCCAGTGACTGTAGAATTAGATTCATTTTCTTCAGCATATTACATAAACACAACATAATATGCATAACTATTGACCGAGTTTCTAGCCCCCTCCTCATGTCCTGAATGGACCCTCACAGCATAAAAAGGTTTACAACGGATGGTAACAGTCAAACCTTACTTTCACTTTTGCTTGAAATGTTTATATTACAGCATAACATTTTCCCCTGTTGTTTACCCAATGGGGTCTCCAAGTGATGACATTTCCACAGTAAATAATGATCTAAACACATCGTGAATATGCCAGACTAATCCTGTAAGTATTCAACATGTCATCAAAGATTCTTTATGATAAATAGGATTCATCATAGACCTAATAAATAAATTTCATCATAAATAATTATAAATGTGCATTTTTTTTTATTTCCTGTCACCCACCTATTAGCTTACAATATCGTTCTCAATACACATATATTATCATTGTAATGTAGGGTTTATGTAAGTCAGTTGAAGAATGGTTTGTCATTAACAATTGTATTCCAGTCCGGCCACAGTCTCTGCTTGAGTCTTTCAAAGTACTGCACAATATTAACACATTCTGTAGTCAGCAGGGTTTTGTGTGGGAAATCCAGGTCCACAGGTATCAGCTGGGATAGGTGTCCAAACATTGCACAATCAACCTGCAATGGAAACGGCAGAGAGAGAGAGATTATTACAAAACCTAATGGACACAAAAAAGACCAGACGAATTAGTTTTCTTCAAGTTCATCTCAGACATGCGTCTTATTTCTATGCTTTGTCAGTAATTATTGCTGTCAGAATTTGATATTTCTTCTCAAATATTTGTCCACAAGACCGTAAGAAAGAGTGGATATCGAAAATATAGGACAAAACATCTGATTACTCAAGTTTCAAAGTTTCTTCAGATCTCCAGCCCAGACTGGTCATTCATTTTTGCTGCAGGCACACGTTCAGTGAAGACCAAGTAGGTAGGCTTGAAAGTTGCATGTTCTTGACTTGTATTTACAATAGACAATATTCAGTATAGCTGGTTCAGCTGAGGTAGTTCTGTTTCCTTTAAGAAAGTGTACCAATATTACACAGTTACTGTGTCGGGAGTGCGCATGCGTAAGGAACAAGATGGCAGTGTTTTGAATTAGCTCCGTATTTTGTCGTGTATTTCGGCAATTTACTGGGCTCTGACGAATCAAATATCACTGCAGTGACTACCTACCTCAACCAAAGCACTCCTGGCTTTAAGTTCATGCTTTTAACAACACTTTCACTGAATATATTCAGTATAAATTTCGATCAGTGAGGAGGGTTGGTAGGTACCGGTTAGTTTACCTGCCGGCCGTCCACAGAAAATCAACAAAGAAAACAAGAAAATATCACTCGAGTCAACTCTCTGAAAAGAAAGTGCAGATTTTCAATCAACGCAATTTTTTGATTGGAAATTCAACATTATCAATCAACGAAATCTTTTGATTGATAAGAAACACAAAAACTTCAACTGCTCCAATATCAACGAAATCTTTTGATATTGAGTCAAAAAGGCAGCTGAAACAGAAATACCAAAAAAAAAAAACTGAACAAAATATCAATTACTACAATATCAACGCAATCTTTTGATATTGAATTCAAATAGTAATTGAACTGAAACTAATACAATTACTACAATATCAACGAAATTTTTTGATATTGAACAAACATAGTAATTGAATTTAAAGAAAACAAAAAGAACAAAGAACAACAACAAAATTGGAAAAACATCAATCAACGAAATCTTTTGATTGATAAGTAACACAAACACTTCAACTGCTCCAATATCAACGAAATCTTTTGATATTGAGTCAAAAAGGCAGCTGAAACAGAAATACAAAAAATACTGAACAAACTATCAATTACTACAATATCAACGCAATCTTTTGATATTGAATTCAAATAGTAATTGAACTGAAACTACTACAATTACTACAATATCAAGTAAAAAAAATTTTGATATTGAACAAACACAGAAATTGAATTTAAAGAAAACAAAAAGAACCAAAAGAACATCAACAACGACAACAACTGATACTATTACAATTACTACAATATCAACGTAATTTTTTGATATTGAACAAAACAAAAACAAACGAAAAAAACACAAAAAACAAACAAAAACAAACAAAAAAAACAACAAAAACAACAACAAAAAATATTTTAAAAAATAACAACAACAAAAAATACAACAAGATGAAATGTTTCCTCCCAAAACTGATTCTAAACTGTCTTGTCTGCATCTTGGTGGCAAGCATAACTTATGAAGGAAATTTTGGCAATACTTCCAACAAATCCAGAAGTACTGCATTGATAATGATTAATGACCTAATACACAAACAATGTATGATTCAAAGAAACCCAATACTGGGCATTGCCTTTCACAAAGCCAGCATGATATACAAGAAACAGAATTTCTGCTACTGGGATAAAGCAAATATGAAGGAAAGATGCAATAATCTTGTGTTACTTTTCCTGTTATCCCTGCTACTATTATGTGGCGATGTTCACCCACATCCAGGGCCAGTTCAATTTCCTTGTGGAGTGTGTGAAAGACCAGTTGCCAAAAATCACAGAGCCATGCAGTGTGATGAATGTGACACATACGTACACATTAAATGTGATGGGCTCACAAATAAAGATTATGAGTTATTCAATAAACAAAGATGGCTGTCATGGGAGTGCTGGAAATGTCGCCTCCCTAATATTTCCGATGCCTTCTTTGTAAATGAACTTGAAACAAGTAATCTCTTTGAAACACTTAGTGATGAATGTATCACAAGTGAAAGAGCAGAAGATCAATCTGCAGGAAAAACCACAAGACCAATGCAAGGTAGAAAAAAGCAAAAAATTCAAAAGCTTAAGGTTATGACAGTGAACTGTAGAGGCCTAATCTCAACCAAAAAACAATTAGAGCTACAGGAACTAATAACTGAGCATAATTACCCTGATATATTATGCATAACAGAATCACACATTGACCACACTATTGCAGACAGTGTCATCCACCCTGATTATGATATAGGGAGAGAAGACAGATGCAAGGGTGGTGGTGGGGTACTGATTGGTATCCATAAAAGGTGGCTGTCAGACCCTAAGGAGGAGAGTCTAAAAACTGACTGTGAAATTGTATGGAGAAAACTTAACATATCTGGAACAAAACCACTGTTCATAGGATGTTACTATAGGCCGACAGACAGAAATATATCTAATGTCCATGAACTAAATGCATCTCTTGGAAAGATTCCCCAGTCTGACACAAATACCCCAAATATATTACTAACAGGGGATTTCAATGTACCAGATATCACATGGGAAAATATGTCCTATAAGCCAAGCCCTGCATATGGGATTGACCTAAATACAGCAATGATTGAAACTTTTAATGAACATTGTCTCACACAAGTAAATCCACACCCAACCAGGGGAGGCAATAGGTTAGATTTGGTCGGTACAACAAACCCTAACCTAGTAAATAAAGTATCTGTCCATCCAGGCATGAGTGACCATGATGTGGTGATAACAGAAATCAATGCAAAAGCCACACTGGCTAAGAAAAAGCCAAGAAACGTATTGCTGTACAAAAAAGGAGACATGAATGCAATAAAACAAGATATGCATGTCTTTTTTGAAGATGAAATTAAGGATTCAAGTCTCCCAGTTGAAACTCTGAACAATAAGTTCACAGCCAAGCTTATGGAGTCCATCAATAAACACATTCCTATTAAGAAAATAACTGGTAGATGGGATGTGCCATGGATGACAAAGGAAATTAAGAGACAAATTAGAAGAAAACAAAGACTATATAACAAGGCTGAAAAAACCAAAAAGGATTCTGACCGTAGTAAATTCAGAAACCTGAGGAAACACATAAAACATAAGTTGAGAGAATCCCACAATGAATATGTCCTTGGGCTACTCAATTTACCTGACATTGAATTCAGTAGACCATCAATGGGAAAAAGGTTCTGGAACTATATTAGAGCCAGGCGCAAAGATACTGTTGGTGTACCAACACTAACAGAAAATGGCATTGAAGTAAAAGACAGTAAAGGCAAGGCAGAAGTTCTTTCACTTCGGTATAAATCTGTTTTTTCTACTGAAAACATGGAAAACATTCCTGACAAAGGTGATCCAACTTCTCCGCAAATAGAGCCAATTACCCTCACAGTTGCTGGTGTGGAAAAACTGCTCTCTAACATAAACTGCAAAAAAGCCAATGGCCCAGATCAAATACCTACAAGAGTCTTGAAAGAATGTTCACATGAAATAGCTCCAATCCTCCAAAAAATATTCCAAGACTCACTCGATAAAGGAGAAGTTCCAAAAGCATGGCGCACAGCAAATATAGTTGCAGTCTTTTAAAAAGGAGATAAAAGTTGTGCTGCTAACTACAGGCCAGTTTCCTTGACATCTGTCCCCTGTAAGATTTTGGAGCATATAATTGTCAGACATATGATGAATCACTGCGAACTTTACAATATCCTGGTAAATTTTCAGCATGGATTCAGGACAGGCCACTCGTGTGAAACTCAGTTAATCACAACCTTACAGGACATACTCAAGGCTAGAAATGATGGGCAAAATGTTGACATGCTCATTCTTGATTTTAGTAAAGCCTTTGACACAGTCTGCCAAAAGCGGCTGAATCACAAGCTTGAGTATTACGGAATCTCAGGGCAGATCGGTTCATGGATAAAAAACTGGCTTACAAACCGTGAACAGAGGGTAGTTATTGACGGTGATGAATCTGACCCTGTCCATGTTAAATCTGGAGTGCCTCAGGGTACAGTACTTGGGCCAATCCTATTTCTACTCTATATAAATGATATTGGAGAGAAACTAAAATATTCAAACATAAGGCTCTTCGCAGATGACAGCCTTCTATATAGGATAGTTGAAAATGATGAGGATGCAGTAAAACTGCAAGAGGATCTAAATATGCTGGAGGAATGGTCAAATGAGTGGCAAATGGACTTCAATGCTCAGAAATGCTACACCCTGAGCAGCAAGAAAAAAAGCCAAGCTCCTGAGTCAAGAAAATATACACTAAATGGTCACATCTTGCAACATGTTGAACATCATCCCTACCTGGGAGTCGAGCTCCAAACAGATATGAAATGGGATGAACATATTAACAACATTGTTTGCAAAGCAAATCAAGTACTGGGATTTGTAAGAAGGAATTTCAACATGTGCCCAGGAAATATCAAGGAGGCTGCCTACAATACACTTGTGCGCCCCCACTTAGAATATGCATCAAGTGTGTGGGACCCTTACCTCAAGAAAGATACTGACCGCATAGAATCAGTTCAAAGACGAGCTGCTAGATTTGTGGCTGGAAACTGGAAGAGAGAAACAGGCACTGTAACAAAAATCCTGGAAGACCTAAAATGGGATTCACTAGCAGGGAGAAGAAGGACCCAGAGGCTGGTCTTATTGTACAAAGCTATAAATGGTGAAATAGCTTTGAAACTTCCAGAACATGTCAAAATGAAATCAGCTCCCACAAGGAAAAACCATGGAAATTGCTATATCGAGATGGCGACAAGCTGTGACCCTTATAAATACAGCTATTTTCCAAGGACAGTGACTGACTGGAACAACCTTCCCCCTCATTTAACTACATTGGAAACAGGTAGCTCGGCATCCTTCAGAAACTCCCTTGCCAGAGTATAAAGGTTGGCAACAAGCAGGTGGTGTGTACCAGCTGCTCCCCTTAGTGCAATCTTGCACTCTCGGCGGGATGCCAATTGGTTTTGCCGAGTAAACTTATAGATGTAGATGTAGACAATTATGACCTGGTCAATATTATACAGCGGACGACAACAGAGCTGCGAATAAAGCTGTGTTTCAGTTTACCAATTGAGTGTCGATGTTTTTATCAGAACCATTTGACGTTATTGGTACATATACTTATCTGACAATAACAGGAAAAGAATATATTTGAAAGCGCAGATGGAACAGCAGATGTTCCATATTCTGAAAATCATTACACAATTTTGCACTTTAGTTATAATATGATGTATCCATATTGGTTACATTTTATCAATATTACAAATGTTGAAACTGGTGGTGATGGCTTATCGTCTGTATAATTGATACACTTACGAGCATTAATCACCATTTTTAGTATATCATACATATAATAGAGTCTTAAACCTGTACAATGTTGATGCGTGACACCCCTCCCCCCAAAAAAATGTAAACAATCATAAATCTATAACTCACCGTTGTTGGTGTATCGCCCATAAGAAAATCTTTGTTCCCCAAATATTTTGAAATGGCTCGGAGGTCATCTTTACCGAGTGTTGCTACATTTTCCTTGGTCTGACGACCTATGCCTTGAAAATTAGCCCTCTTCTCTATCTGCAATGAAAGGGAAACTCTCCAAGTATCATATTTATTCCCAAACAACCGCTACCAGATGTATTTTTAAAGATTGTTTAGTTCAATGGATGACTGGAGTGTTAACTTGTTATGGGCGATTTTATTTAGGCTGAGACCATTAAATTAACTGAATGACACCCTTCAGATAATAATCAAGAAATCATCTTTATCTCAGAGATGATTTAAACAAACAGTCTATTATATTAAGTCTTTCTATGTAAACAACAAGAAATATCTGATTTGTCATGAACGCCCCCCCCCCCCCCGGAATGTATATATGTCTATTGTGAATATGTCATGAAATGTGATGTCATAATTGATATGCCATATCATGGGTGATATTAACAAAACAAGGAATGAATAAACAAAGCTAAGTATATGTGACGGTTTAAGTATGTGCAGAGTCACTGATACTCACGCTCTTTTTGAGAAATCTGTTAACATATTTATCAAGCCATTCCACATTATAGATCCTGAAAACCCTACGGAAGCTGCTAGCTAGATAAGAATATCTACATATAAAGTATGTCCTGCAAAATAATATCAGTTTATTATATATAATATCATACAATATCATGCACAGCAACAGGTGTAAATTATTGAGTGATCCAGATGTATTCTAATACTAAGTGTTATGCATGTCTTTTCACATTTTTCAGATTTTTATTGTATTTGTAGATAATTATATAATAATCAAACATATGTTTGTATCAAAGAGATCTGATTTTTGCCTTGATGTGCTCGCTGTTTATTTACCAGCTCGTTGCCTCATCAACCATCCTCTGAAATGCCCTTGCCACCCCTTGCTGCTCAGCTGTCATCTCTGCGTCCAGGTCCACATTAAACATTTGGGCTAAATACGGGATGATGAAGGCGCTGTCAGACATGACCTCATTGTTGAAATGGATGTACGGGATTTGCTTTGTGTCCTGGGACATTTTTAGCGTCTCAACAACCTGTCCATAGATATCAACATACAATGTTATTTGTAACACCTCAGAAATTTATTGAATATATATATATGCTGAAATCAATGCTCTAATTACAGATCTAAACGAGGCTAGGATAGAAAGGAAATCTTAAAATAATTCAGAGACATGAGCAGCTATATATGTAAAAATAATCATTATTTTTATAGTTAGTGTTGCGCCCACTTTAGTCTCAAACTATGAGGGGTTTTCATATGAATTAATTTCAACTTGCTCATTCACTGTCCTATCTTATTTCAACCACCAGGTGTCACACCTTCCACATTACAAACAGTACAATGGACATTTGGACTTCGATACTAATATGATTCCGGTTCCCACCTCAATTTCCAACAGAATGTCCATCCTTTATCTTTGCTTAAGAGGTCTCATACGGATTAGATTACCATTGTTTTAAAATATCATCATACACTTAGAATAATAGTACTTTCCTCATATGGTATCTTGTGGAGTCTCAGCCAGGATTCAACTTTGATGGCAAATGGTGAGAGATTCAGAGTTTGCCTGGTGTATCTACGAGGAAACATGTGGAGGTACACAACTCCATTTTTGAACTCTTTTTCTTTCCCACGGCCTCTGATAAGTCTGATAAAATGCCACAAGGAAAATTTCCCTATTTTGTAAATGCCATAAAGCCCCAGAATACCACAAGTCACTTTCTTCCATGTTTGATCTAATGTTATGAGCTGTCTCAGGTCGGTGGAATCCATGTTTAAAATGGAAGTACCCACACTCCTCACAGTGCTGACTCAAAGGCACATCACTCACTTAGACACTAGTAACATGTCCATATATGGACAGTAAACCACGTCGCAGTTGCCTGTATGCTTTGACCGTGAACCAGGGCACCGCCGGAAATATGTCATTGAGCCTCGTTTGTTGAGGTGGCCCCATGTTGTGACCTAGACACTAATTCCGGTCATACGTCACTTGAAATATATGGGTTGTTGTTTAGGGTTTCCCTGTTCTATATTTATGTCAGCCAATCAGAGCAATCCCCTCCAAAATAGGTACAATATTCGCCCGCTGCACAACGAGAGGTCCTTGATAGTCCTCATATAGATGGACTGCATAGTCTATCACTCACTGCCACAGGCAGATTAGCATGTGAGTTGGTACTATTTTCAGAGTGTAAAAGTCAACAAATTGAACTCAGCTCATATAAGGGGCCGGTCATTTGACAATCAGGGGTATGGTTTTTTTCCCAGAGCTAAAATATTTTGTTTAGTCAAAGGCAGGCGAAGATATTTTTTTTACTTCACCTGAGCTAGAATATTTGATTTGGTGACAAAAAGTTCAAAGGATTTTCAAGGGTTATCAAAGGAAAAACCCCAGAAAAACCAAGGGTTTCTAACATATTTTCTGCTGACTTATCTGTTTTAATGTACGCCCCAAATTCTAATTTATTCTCACATAATGGGTTCTAATTCAAATTAATATATTATATTCTTATTTATTCTAATATATTTTATTATATTCGAATCTATTCTGATCTATTCTATTCAATTTTAACAACATATTCTACTTTATTCTATTCTATTATAATTTATTGTGAATTAGTTTTATCCGTTCTAATTTATTCTCATCTCTTCTTATCCATCCAGATAAATTTCAATCTAGCCTTATCCATTATAATTTATTCTAATCCATTCTATCTATTCCTATCAATTCATTTCTTTTCTTCTATATTCTAATCTAATATATTCTTATCAATTCTAATCATTTCTTATGTATTCTAATGTAATATATTCCTATCTATACCGATCTACTCTAATCTGAGTTAATCTAACTCAATGGCCTCTTTACTCCTTATAAGGAAAATACTGTTGTTTGACACCAGGTGGCACTAACCTTAATCTTGACATCCTGAAGAATCCATATGAAACGTCCCTTTTCGCGAAGAAATTATTTAATTGATTATTTTCCACCTATATTTCTTTTACACCATACGTTTTTAATTATATAATGAGATAAATAGCTGAACTGTCTGAACTCATTACACAACTGATATGGTATGGATTTTACAAAATTCACATGATTCTTTGAAACCACATAAAGTATCATTTTGGAATTTTTTTATTTGAGATAATAAGACTAACATGAATAACTTTATAATTTAATAACTGTATTTAAATGAGGGTTGGACCAGTCTTTTATCAATGCAAGGTTTGTCAATGCAAGGTTTGTCATTGCAAGGCTTGTCAATGCAAGGCTTGTCATTGCAAGGTTTGTCAATGCAAGGTTTGTCAATGCAAGGTTTGCAAAACCAATATAAGGTCAATGTGTGTTCCAAGAGAATTAAGAAATCTGTATCAATGACTGTGTCTATGACTGTAGTGGAACTCCCTATAAATACCATTATGCCCCGGAAGTCTTGTTTAACACTTCTACTATTTATCTCAGAGCAATTATATAATGGACAATAATATAAATCAATCATAAGTCGGGGTAACAGCATTAAAAACTACAAACTGAAATTTTCTTATCCTTTGTTTTCATCCTGTTAACTACTTTTGAATACTTGAAGACTTCACTGAACAGGAATCAAACATTTTTCCATTATTTTAGCTTTTTGGGTTCCCTATGTCACCATCCATTCAGAGACTATCGTTCCTTTCCTTCTCATCACAAACTTAAATATGATTAAAATATTTTTAGACGAGAAATAATGTCAACTCAAGACGTGTTACAGTTTAAATCTACCAGTTGTTGGTTGAAGACTCGTATTTCCAATATTTAGAGTATATTTCATGATTTATTTCAAATAAATTATGTTGAAAACGTCTGGTCTGATAAGTGGGATATGCATAAGTATAAAATAAAGTTTTCAAATATTTCCATTTCAAAGCTAATGGTTTTCTACTTAACTATCATAAGTACATCGACGTGTTGAAAAGGCGTAACCCTAGAAAACGAAGCATGGCTGAGTTCAAATTTACTCATGTGACATATTTTCTAACATCAAGATAAATCCAGGATAGGTTTTAAATAAAATTTAGTGAATTGACGAAACAAAACAGATGAGTTCAAATCTATACCTTTTATTATTTCACTTTTAATTTTGCTTTAGTCACAGGTGTACAGATAACCCAGCAGACACGCCACGTGAAAACCACATGTATTTCTGGAAGAAATCTCAGAAATCTTTGGGCAACAAGATAGCCACGCCTTTCTGACGTGATTTTTAAGACATTAATTTTTTAGTCCAGTTTATGAATTTTGGTTCAGTTTATTCCACCAATTCACCACGTCAAACCACGTCTGAAATTCATGTCAAAAACGTGTCATTTTAACACAAAGAATTTCTAAAACTGTTATTTGTTAAGCAGAGTTGTCCACTTGACATCTCACCACTTTACAAACAACATAAATGATTTTAAATTCTATCAAGACCAACACTTACATCTCTGTGTACAAGGGGGTACGTATTCCATGATGGGGGTACGTACACTACAAACAGACAAAACATCTCATTTTCACCAATAATTATTTCACTAACAATACTCAACATGAGTAAAATATATTTTGTACCTTTATTGTACATGTATAAACTACTATAAAAATAAAATTGATCAATCAATCATTATTAGAAATGTAAAATCTTATTTACAGGGGTTGAAACAAGAAATTCTTTAAAAAAAACACATTTTTTCTGAGGTATTGTCATGATGTCATACACGAGAAAATCCTAAAAAAAACTAAATGAATAATAATTAGTCAAAATATATCTTGTTTGTGCAATGTATCCTTTATATTAGTTGTTAACTTTAACTTGACAAAAAGGTACAGCACACAATGCACATTCATAACAGTTAATTTTTAAAAAGTATAGGACATTAAAATATTTATTGTTTTGGTACACTGATTCATGGTTTATTTATTTTATTTTTTTGTTCTCTAAAAGGTAAAAACATTCTTTCTTTATCTGTAGTTGATAAGCATTATAAATTAAGATTCATTTGAAGTTAATTCGTTGTCATAATCTTTGCTAGGAGCATTACTGGAAATATCAAAATGTTATTTCCCGTCTCAACATTTTTTTCTCTGTATATTTAAAATTTTGGTTGTCCAAATTTAGTTTTAACTATGTTTGAACATTATATACACTATATTAATTTGATTGCTTTATATTTGTTTCATTTAATATAACCAATTTGGATAAGATTTCTGAATTATCCAAAATCAGTGTATACAGTTTGTAGAGTACGTACCCCCTGCAACACGTATATGTAAAGCAGCCATAAAATTTCAATGGTATGTCCTTGTGCAAAAATATTTTGGATTTAGGACAAGGAGACCTTGAATTTTAATAAAACATAAGTTAGAAATGCAGGTCACAGGTTTGATTTTTCATGTTAAGTGACTGCCTCTAGTGACCTTGATTGTGTCCAACCCGTGAAGTATGTATAACTTATAGTGACTGATTAGAATACTCACTGTTAGGATATATTGCCTGAATGTAAATATTTTGCACGAACAGGATATTTTATGTTAGGAATTATGTATTACCTCTATTGTCTGATAAGAATACTCAATGTTAGGACGTATTTATAACCTACATTGCCTGGTTAGATTACTCAATGTTAGGGTATGTTCATTACCGACATTGCCTAATAATAATACTCAATACAAGGAAGAATGCATTATCTTTAGTTCCTGAATGAAAGCATAAATTATATGGAATGAACATAATATTACATCTGTCAGTGTGTATACCATTAATAAACTGGTCCTATTTGTGTAATTAGTTCTAATGGCTTCAGGTCTGCCTATTTGCATTATAATCTATAATTTATAATTATAATTCTAGCACATCTAAATGGCAAAAGAATAGCAAACTGTTCACACTGGGTTGGAGCCAATGGTTGACATGATGATGTACTCAAGAAACATATTATCGTAATTCCT
Source organism: Amphiduros pacificus (assembly GCA_949316495.1). Lineage (NCBI taxonomy): Eukaryota > Metazoa > Annelida > Polychaeta > Phyllodocida > Hesionidae > Amphiduros > Amphiduros pacificus. Next base: position 15,783,372 of record OX439007.1, on the reverse strand, counting down.
TATTCCTTAAACATAAGTCCTTATTCCTTAAACATAAGTCCTTATTCCTTAAACATAAGTCCTTATTCTTTAAATATACTTAATGGAAGCTCTCCCGAATACCATCCCTGCTGTGAATACCATCCCTGCTGTGAATACCATCCCTGCTGTGAATACCATCACTGCTGTGAATACCATCACTGCTGTGAATACCATCCCTGCTGTGAATACCATCCCTGCTGTGAATACCATCCCTGCTGTGAATACCATCACTGCTGTGAATACCATCACTGCTGTGAAAACCATCCCTGCTGTGAATACCATCCCTGCTGTGAATACCATCCCTGCTGTGAATACCATCCCTGCTGTGAATACCATCACTGCTGTGAATACCATCACTGCTGTGAATACCATCCCTGCTGTGAATACCATCCCTGCTGTGAATACCATCACTGCTGTGAATACCATCCCTGCTGTGAATACCATCCCTGCTGTGAATACCATCCCTGCTGTGAATACCATCACTGCTGTGAATACCATCACTGCTGTGAATACCATCACTGCTGTGAATGCTGCCATCGCTGCAGTTCCCCGAATGTCTCACTCTGCAGTCATCGCCCCCACTTTTTGAAACTTCTGAAATTTTTCAACTGTCCAAATACGGGGACAGATATGCCATTGAGAATTAAATGTTGTCACAAATGTTATATTATCACTATAAATAGAGTTGGTTCACGTCAAGGAAAATCGTGTATGAAAGGGAAATAAGTGGGTTTTTTTTCAAAAATAGTAAACTAGTGACTTAAGTATCAATTTAATGTATATTTGACACTGTGCCCCAGTTAGATCACAACCCATTTATTGTTGTCATATTCCCAAATACCCAATGCAAGACTACGTGGGGAGTTACAACATTTCGAATACAAAATTCCTCGATTCCCCAAACAGAACACGTTATTTAATATGTGACATAACACATATTTGCCTCATATAACTTTTCCTGTACACTGTATTATAAACCTTTTTACTGTCCAAAATCACGTTACTGTAGATTTTATTATTACATTACCGATTTTATTATCCCATTGGCATCAATGTACTTTTGCCTTAGCATTTTTGGTCGGCCTTTGCGAAGGCCGGCCACTTGGGGTGAGATTGGTTCTCAACTTGGCTCTGTCAGACGGTCTCATTTGCTAAAGTCTCATTCACTTCCCAGTGTAAGAATTGTCTCGGACCTCCACACTCTCTGGTCTGGAATCATGTAATATGCTCCCCCCACACAGCATGCACAAACTTATGATGTAAGGAGCTCACTCGCTTGATTGTCACCATGATAATCATCAGGATACTGTAATTTTATGATATTAGCTTTGAAATAATACACCTCCATTTTTTTTAAACAATTTAAGTTATACTTTTTGTGGAACATTCTTCCTTCTGACACGTAGCATAGAAATCTCGTGATCATCTGACCTAGAGAGCATGGAGGGACACTCTGACACTTGATACCATCCACTCACTCTCCATGCCACAGTGTCCATGCAGTGGACTAAAGCTCTCTTGAACCTTTCAGTATCATCATGGACTAAATGGCATCATGCATCACATCTTAAAATACACCAAGAGGTGACAAGTTGTAAAAAGTACCCCACAGAGAACAGAGAGAGGTGATGACCACATCACAGGAATGATTTGAGAGAACTTTGTGTCCAAGCTTGATTGCCACCTTTGATCGGATTACCCCTGCCTCCCAAACTCTGACCTAGAAAAAGTTATGGAGTGCAGCTAAACATGTTTAGTCCTCAAGATGGCATTTTACACTCATTGTTGTATTTCAGTGGGGAAGTATATTGTGTGCTGATCATTCTGGTAACTGATTCATTTCCATTCACCACACAGAAGTGATTTATTCAGAGCAATTCAAATGTCAACAATTCAATCAATTGTCTTGAGAACCCTATTTAAACCAGAATAACTTATTCTCTGAATCATGAACATATTGTACAGGATACATATAATTACATATATTTACACAATATCATGATCTAATCTTTTCTGATTCGTAAAAGATTAGAATCACAATATTTTGGAAATTGTGACCTATAGGGCATCTAAGTAGGTCATTGTGACCTAGTTACAATTTTTTTCTAAAAATTATGAACAAAGATATTGTGTAAGATAAATGTAGGGAGAATACATATTATTTGCAAAATATCACATATAGTCGATTTTGAAAATCGGCTCCTGTGACCTTGAAAATTGCCTAAGGTCACCCAATATTAAACTTATTCAAGCCCCTCATGTTATATCAATATTGCTGTATTTTGTAAGAAAATAGAGCATTCATAAGTGAATTGCTCCTGTGCTGGCCATGACCTTGACCTTGACCAAAATCACAAAAAGTTCAACCCCAAAAATTTCCCAGGCCTACATATTATCATAACATAGTATCTAGTCCTCATGTCCAAGCATAAAGGAATGATGAAGAAAACAAAGTGTGGCGGTGGATGCGGCGTGGACGCGGCAGCGGGTGGCGGATGCGGCGCGGACGCGGCAGCGGGTGGCGGATGCGGCGGTGGGCGGCGGATGCGGTGGTGGGCGGCGGCTTGTGCTGACTTAATTAATAATTCAACAATGTTTTCTTACACTTGTACAGCAGTTTTAAAAGGGGATAAAAAGTGCCGACCATTCCATTTTAATGGACGTCTTGTTGCTTATTGATTCGCGAATTTGTCATCAGAATCGTTTAGGAAATATAATTTTAACATTTTCTTCGAAAATATCCATGTTTTTTTATAATTTTATTTTAGTATGACGCATTTTGAAGCATGTCCTGTTTTGATATGGAGTGTTAATCAGTTCATGGAGTGTGCGATCTGAATGGTTGACACAAATACTAACATTACATAACACGTTCCAGTAGAAGGGAGAAGTAATGTCAGGTTTGAGGTCGATGTATCGCGGATCATAAAAATCAGGTCAGAGCTTGTAGTGTTTGTAATGACTTGATTTAGTTTTAAAATAGCAATTTTAAACTGTTCGCCTATTACAGCATTGGATTCCTTGAATAGAAAAAATGTCTGACTTGAGAGCGATTTTTTTTTAAATATATAAATAGAATTTCAGCTGGATGAAGAAGAATTCAAGCTCTATTTAAAAAAATAAGCTGTGTTCAAAAGAAAAGATTTTTTAAAAAAGATTGATGAAATAAAATATGATTGACGTTTGTCATTTATCTCGGACCACTATGAAATATTGCCGGATGCCTTGTGGCTTGTGAAGACATGGAGCCAAGAGGTCTTGTTAACATATGCAAATATCTTGCAGATCAGCTTGGATGACGTAGAAAAATGAGAGCAAAGGAGATAATACATTTAAAAAAGGGCACATTTTGTAGCAAATCAGGATAAGTCAAATTATTTATTTTCATTTTTGAAAATGACATAGTCATTAAAAAGATGATTGCGCAAACATTTAATGTTGTGATAAAACATTTTTCACATAAATCTCTGCAGGCGATTTATGTTATGTAAATTAATGAATTTATGATAAGAATTGGTAGTTGATCCAAATTGGGTTAACCGCTGTTATATAATGAAAAAGAACTCATTCATCTCGTGATGATCATTATAGCGATTATTGCGAACACGCACACACAAATTACTGCCACAAATTACTGCCACAAATTTGGACTTTGGAGGAAATTGGCACCCGCAAATATGGCAGTGTGTTACCATGGTAACGTGATGAGGCAGAGTTGCCCCCACGGTAGTCTTAAAGGCAGCTACATAGTGGACGAGCGAATCAATACTGCGCGATGAATCGCGGTGAGGCCCTGAACGGCGATACACCATCCACTCATATGTGATAATAAAACCATGTCGAGATACAGGAGGTAAGTCTACGCCGTATACTGGCTTATATAATAGTTCTTCCACACCATATAAGTGACTGTGTTATATGTCAATATCAGTGTGAAGCACTGACAGGAGATGCAGTGTTTTCTATATTCTCTACACTGACTGCAGGTGTATTTTAGAAGGAATCGTTTAACACTGTAGAATCGATCATCAGCGTTAATATTTTATTCCGCTATTTCTTAACGCTGTCTTGGCGAGCCAGCGTTCTGTGCGCGTTAATATACAGATCTAATAACCAGTATGTGGTCATGATGCGGGGCTTGACATCCCCAAATACACCGAGAACGTGAAATGTGATAGATGGGGTATTACATGTAATGAACGTGACCGAGAATATTGTACACTTGCCAACTCTGTACAAGCGAAAATGGAGACAGGCCACGTTGACCACACAATCCAATCTTGATTGCTTCACTAACACGTAACACGTAATGTTAATTTGTAGTATTTGACCTTGTAAAAATGATCGATATTTCTATGAACTATTGCGTAATGATCCCGCTGTAGATAGGTTTGACAACATATAAATCTAATACACAACTTATAAACTATATCGAGGAGAAGCAGATATATGTTTATAGATAGATACATATAGAGCTATATAACAAAACTACCACTATTGTTGTCCGATATTTCACGAGGAACATTGGTCACTTATCATTTATTTGCACGTATCTGTGGTAAACATATCGAGAGTAAAGTCCAAGAGCTTAAAGGCCGTCAATATCAGATCCATGATAATCGGTTAATCAGCTTATCCGTTAGCAGAGTTCCCAGCCCCAACGCACCTGTAGATGTATATGTATATAGTGATTGTGTGAATGGAACACTGCAGGTAAATTCATCAAGGACTCAGGCCAGGTGAACATGGGAAATCGTGCCTGAGTTGTATGATAGAGAATGTTTGCATTGTTCTGTTCCTATCTCACCTGCATTACCTGTTGCAATGTCATGAAACAAGGAGCATCATATATCAAAACACCCTTAACATTAAAGAAATTGATATTGATAAGACCAGAGAGTTGGCGACTGAAGTAATCCGAAATTTAACAAATAACAATTTTGATAAATTATTGCTAAATACGATGATGGGGATAACCATATATGCAGAGAAATGATGGTAAAAATGGAAGAACTTATTTAACAGCTATTTAACAACTTATTTATAAATATCTACAACTTATGATGAAAATATTTACACCCATCCTGATACCAATCATTGCGACATTTTAAAGAAGATATGTCTTCTGCTAAATTAAAGATTGAGCACTTTGTTAACAAATTGTTTTAGTTGACCAGTGATCTAGTGCAAGCACCTTCTTAGTAAAGGCTTGCTAACAATGGGGTACCATCAAATTGGGACACTGGAGTGATTTGACTAACAGAGGCCTGTTTGTCCATTAATATTTCCAAATTTGCACTTTCAACAACACACAATAATCCTGGCAGGTGTATTTTATTGATTTCAGGACAATAAATTGAATATATCACAGTATCATTACCACATATCATTTAAACACATCCGAAATCTCTGTAAAACTGTCTATGACCTCTGTGATTTCATGAAAGCTTTAAGCCATCTAGGCTTATATCAAAACTTTGAACATAATAATGACACAACTTGAATAGATACCGGTATGATATATAACACAGATTAGTTCAGTCTAGATAAAAGTAATCAGTTTCGGATGGACAAAATGCCAGGTTTTGGGCTGTATGATGAATAAGGAACTGGGGATGGAATGTGTAAAATAAATAACAGAGTTATATGTTACAAAATAAGAGATGTTTCAGAGCATTTAACTGCTTGGGACATTCTAATTTATAAACGATATATAAGCAAATAGTTTCAATCAGCACTTCGCATTATTACATCGTCAGTTCTCACTCACTGCCGTCATTGCCCTATTTTGACGTTGTTTGAAGTCATGCATGTGAGTCCCGCCCACTAGAATATCATACAATCAGAATTGACCAATCTCAGGTCACCACCTGTAAACCGAGAGGCTAACCAATAATACTCTGAATGAAGAGTCATTCACTCTGTCACCAATCACTTCTCAGTCAGATTTGTTATGAATAGTTATGACTTGTGGCCGTTCCTGTCCGCACCTTTTTATCGTTGGTGGCAGGGACTGATGGATAACACAATATATGTAGCATTCAGAAAGGGTGATCTTGATGTATTGTAAGCCTGAATTACCAGGTGGCCCAGATGACTAATGTTGACTGACATTAGATTAAAAGCGCAGATTAAAAAATCACTCTTTCAACTTTAGATTGAATAAAGGACACCGTGGAGAAAGCCAATGTAATTTCCATATGAAATTATGTAATATTATGTTTACAAATATATTGCAATATATTTCAAACTCGCTTTTTATTTTAATGTCTTTGCCAAATAATGATGACGAAATGTCTAATACGAAACTGAATTGAACAAGTTGGTCAGTAACAGTATAAGATCGGTATATCATACAGTACTAAAAGAAGGACACCGTGGAGAAAGCCAATGGTTCACCATGTCGCCCTCTGGTGGAGTTTGCATCATGCGTACTAAGGGCTGGGTGCCAATAAATACAGAGGACCTGGGGCAAAACCAAAGGTTCTCAGGGCCCGAGGGAATGATTATAAGTCAGTACACATATCCATTCTTGTCCATATATATATATATATATATATGGGCTCAGCCAAGGGGAAGTGAACATTAACATGAAAAAGTGAAACTCAAAATATGTGCTTCTTTTAAATTGTACCTTATAAACTAAAAACTGTAGTTTCTGAAACTGTTTTATTTTTTTCTCTACCCTTATTGGTTGCAAAATAATCACAATTTGTTTAAGACCCTATTTTGTTGGTTCATTTTGCTGTCTGTCGTCGTTTTTCTATCAATTTAGAAAATATGGTGTATTTTATTAGAAATCACATGCAAAGTAGTGGAAATGGGACTTTAATAAAGTTGAGATGCTATGTTATCATGATTTAAAGTCAAATTCTTGGCACACAAGTCTAAAGATGTTTTGGGGGAAAAACTTTAAAATATGAATTTGTCCCTCCGTTACATGTCCCTCCGTTACAAAAAATATTGAAATTTTTACCTCCTGCTATAATGCATATCACAAGGAATGTGAAACTTTCTCGAAGTAAGGTGCTTATAGTGAAGTATCATAACTTTCTGTATGCTTTATGAAACTCATTTAATTTTTGGTTGATTTTATATGAAGAAAACCTGTCCCTCCGTTACTAGTAACGGAGGGACAAATGTTCAGGTTCATGCAAGTTGTTATTATTTCAGTTATTTGCCAGAAATTTTTATTTCTTAAAGTGGTTTATGTCAAGTGGAAATGGACACAAACAATTTATTTGGTTAAACATGTATTGGTTGGCTAATATGTGGTCTGTCACCTGAGAGACAATAGACACTTCATGTTTATACTTATGCATCAATCAACATGGTCAGTGATACATAATTCTATTTCCCTGTGTACATACTCATGTATTATAAACACTGGTTTTCAATAATGTCTGAGTTTATGGCAAAAAAAATCATATTTGTTTGCATTGGTACTTTAGTCAGAGGAAGAAAGCCACCAGCTGACCTGCACTGGGTACACAAGCTGTCCCATCAGAGACAACACAATTGCTGTTTGATAGGTGTGATTCCTTGTGACACTATGTAACCGTTTGTTTGATCTTGTCAAAGTGTCTAATTTACCTGACAAATCCATTCTTAGGGATAATGCAGTGTTCCTGGCTTACAGTTAGGATAACACAAGGCTAAGAACATGATGATGTAATGGAATGAGTTGTGTGTGTCATCCTTATGATGACCAAAATGGCCATGATACGAAGTGGACCGCTGGACCAAGTGCATGTGCATTTCATTTGATAGCTATATATTCCCTCCTCTTATCTAAAACCTGAACATAGCTGCCAATCTTAATCTTATTCAGCTACTTTCTCATATTTTCTCCAACTTGTAGATAATTTACACTTGTGGATAATTTAGATTCATAAAATGTCCAAATTCTGTCTAATGTGGCAGTTCAGTACCACGGTCACCTTTGTCACATGGTTATTTTGACCATAATCCATCCTTAGTACCCAGTTATCATTTTGGTGTGTATTTGGTCTTTGTTACTTATGTTATTTCATTCAATTTATTCTGTAAATTTATTCTGTCAAGTTCATAAAGATTTAGCACCTAAATAGTACATGTACAGTTTGCTACAGAAGTTACTTGTTGACAAGATTACAGCTGAACACTTGTGTCCCTCCGTTACTATTTTCGGTTGTCCCTCCGTTACGACAATATTTCTTTAATAAATAAAACAGTGTTAAGGTTATAAACTTGATATTTTGGTATTTACTACTTAGGTATGTGTAGATGATATATGATATAGAGATTTTTAAGAATATTCATAAGAACTTTATGTTAAGCCCATTTTGCTACATGACTCCAAAACTGCTGTTCAAAAGTGTCCCTCCGTTACAGAAAACATATTTTGATACCATACATAAACTGTTACAGTATGATCCTGTAAGTGTCAAGATGTGAGTGAACTATATATGCACAAAATGTTTGTCTGATGATGTGCTTTGGTGGGGGGGGGGGGGGGGATTATCTGCATATTTAATAGTAGCCTATGGTTTTTCATATTCCTTGTGAAAACAATGAGAAGATTTATGTATTTGGCCATTTTTGTCAAGCCACTTTGGTTGAGGCACACTTCACTTGTAAAGATCTGCCAATCAAGTTATACATTGTAATATAGGGTCAGCTCAGATCGGGAATTTATCTTAACTAATCATGCCATATATGTGTATATTTTAAAGCATGAGTGGCAACCACTTAGTATTTATTTAGAGGAAGCTTGGAAGAGACGCACTGATGTTATGTATTTGTTATATTATACTTACATATTCTTATTGGTTCATGATGTATTTTCAAATGCTATGATTATTGCACACATGATTATCACAAGGTTAAAGTAATAAATGTAACATGTTCAAACTGACAGTTAAGTCTTAAGGGGCTGGGAAACTTTGTAAAATGATTACTTTATGTAACTGTTATTGCATGTTTCTTGTCAGCATAATAAAAAATATCAATCATTATTTCTTCAGAAGGATCAATCAAGTTGAATTCATGAAGGCGTTGTGGGACAAGATTTTGCTTGAAGTCATGGGACAAGATTTTGCTTTGAAGTCATGACACTTTTCTGTATAATTAAGTTTGAGTGTTTCGTCATTGAGACTTAATGATTATCAAAGAGTGGTCATTATTATTCTCATCTTATATCTTTAACATATCATTTTCCTTCAAAAGGTTTGTGTTTTTAAAGGCTGCCGTGGCTGAGATACAATGCCAGGTAAGTATTAAATAAAAGTTAACCAAAATTCAGGACCCACAGTTGGAGACAACATGAAACCTACTAATATATTGATGATGGTGATTCGAAAGTCTAATACAATACAGTCTGCAAAGGCTTACTCCCATTTTACGCTACAGAGCGCAGCGCCATATGGTGCCATGACATCACACAAAAAACTAGCACAAAATAAAAGATTATCAACTCAAGCTCTTAAGTATCAAATGAGAAGATTCCATGAGCATGTAAAATTATTGACAATGTCAACACATCTTATGTCAGGTTTTCGTCACGCTGCGCATGGTATACGTGCATACCCTAACATTGTGGCGCCGCGCCATGTGGCGTAAAATGGGAGCAAGAAATTTGCAAATGCGGCATAATATTATTCCACATAGGCCACTCATGCCAGAAGTGTACATAATCGAACAGGATTATAAAAATACTCTCTCGCACATAAAAGAAGTCTGAGATAAATCTTACACCCATTTTCAAAACTTTCACCCCAAAAAATAGTTTTGCAATATATATGATTCGTAATTGACTTATAAAGAGAGTCATATGGATGTTATTTTTTTATACAATTTATGATTTCATGTGTTCTGAGTAGATAGGTGGACTCTACCTCGCTATGAATAGCAAATATGTTGGGCAATATTTGTGGCGAATATAGCTCGCGGATATATGGTGTTTCAATATTGGCTTTAACAACAACGATACTCAAGTTACATTATGCAGAAACCCCTTAAAATGCATTGCATACACGTGTTCATCACATATATTTTGGCCTTAATAAGCCTTAATCAATCTTGTTTAAACATCTTTTTTCACCTATATATGATATATTATATTCAGGCTATCAGACGATTTCCAATGAGTTTTGTGTTAGAATGGATCAAAACGTCATCTCCCTTCATTTAAAGTATCAAGCGGTTTCCACTTCTAGATCCTATGTATTTTTAATTCACATCCTTTCATGGATATGTACTAAGAGATGATAGCATTCCTTTACAGATAACATGCAAAAATGCGATTGCCCCACCGTGCTCTAACAGTAATTAATACATAACAGCCCTGAGCAAACTCCGGGGATCCAGTACAACTATTTATCAGTTTGGAAGGCCCTATCTGGAGACCTCAATAATTGTCCACACTCAGCCATTCATGTTATCAATGACTGTGCATTAAAGAAAATAAATATTGATGGAGCTTACGTTTTTGTAATCCTTTATATTGGTTTTATGGGATATATATATATATATATATATATATATATATATATATATATATATATATATATATATATATATATATATATATATATATATATATATATATATATATATATATATATATATATATATATATATATATATATCCCATAAAATTAATCAGATAAATTAATAGTCTGTTACTCAAAGAGGCTATATTACAGGGAACTTCCATTATTCCGGGTATTTTCGAATCGCATGATAAGAACTTAAATGCACGCAATGCCATGGGACACAGGTGGTTTTGATATTCGCAGTAGGGAATTTATTTGAGATAATTGGTGGCTTGCTCATGTTTCCGAATTTGGCAAAATCGCGATCAGCATAGATATACAATTGTTGTTCATCATGGAACATCACTATATGAAGATCGCACCTGCAACACATGAACAACAAAAGTATAAAATATGAACAAAATGCTAATCATTTTCTTCTAATTGGTCAGATTATGATTTTTTCTTTCTTCAATGCATCCTCTATACATTGATGGAACAGTTGTGATATTTGAGACGCTGATATTTGCCAAAGGTCCATTGGCATGTGTGCGTTTACAGAATTGACTATTAATGTTTTATCTGGAACCAATTTTATGCTAATTGTTGTTTACATAATATGCCACTTTCAGTAAATCTCACGTCACATGTTAATTTCGTCTCGTGGATATGGATCATTTCTGTCGTTTTCTGTTCAGAACAGAACTGATTATTTATCGTGCAGATGGCTTCAATAAAAATGTTCTTTATATATTTATCACTTTGCAGATTCACACATTTGTAATTTCAAAAAGAAAATATATATATTATAATCAATTTGTTTTAATTATTATCTTTTCAGATTGCTTCATTATTTGCTGCTTGTGGTGATATTTTTCCTCCTGGCCCATATCTTTCTGTGGAATAGAATAAACCCTGAAAAACATCGGGTACCAGTCAAATCTTCAAATCAGGATGAAGATGTATTCAACCGATTATCACTGGACCTACATAACAACACAGACTACATAAAGGATATCATAGAAAAAAATAACCACTGTAGTATCACAGTGAGGCCATCACACATTGATATCAGAAATACATATTGGCAAGCATACAAGGATGATATGAATGAAATCATTATATACAATGCTATATATGATGACAGACCGGATACAGGGATACTTCCGGTCATCCGGATGCTTGGAGTGTCCAAATCCTTAGTTGGACAAATATATTGTCAGATTTGGTATACTAACATGGAGAAGCCTCATCTCAGTGACTTTAAAAGTGTATCTACTGGAAGAGGAGAAAATTATAACAAGATCCACTATGGACAATACCAATATACCTGTGAGTTACCTGGGAGCTATCCAATTCCTTCACACGTCTCCATTGTGACTAATAAGTGCCAAACATCATCGGTGTATATGCCAATATATCTGCCAGTTAGGACTAAATGGCAGCACGAGTTTGGCATATGCGTCGCGATTTCATTTGGAGAAATAAATAAAGATCAGTTTATAGAATGGGCGGAAATGAACAGACAATTGGGAGTGACAGAGATAAATATATACAATTCTACAATATCTAAAGATTTTGATGATTTGTTTAAGTATTATGAGGACCAACATCTGGTTGTGGTGCACCAGATGCCACCTCCAGTCTCCAGGTATGATAAGGCCGGTGCCAAGATGGGAAGTCCCGCCTCCCTCAATGACTGTATGCTCAGGAACATGTACAGATATCGTTACGTCATCATCTCGGACTTCGACGAGATCATAGTTCCCAAGATGCATCACAACTACACTGAACTACTAGCACACATTGATAAAGTGTATGAGCTCTCACAGCCATATAGGTCATACACTTTCAGAAACGTGTACTTCCTGTCTGACCTACCCCCAGACACATCACAACCCTCACACTTAAAATCTTTGCAATACAGAAAAAGACTAGACTACAGCTCTTACCTGTTTGCCCCCAAGTCTTTCATAGATCCCCGCCATTGCCTTTCAGCGTTCAACCATTATTGCTGGGTTAAGTTTCCCAATACTCCCAAGAAGTGGACGATAGATGTTGACCCCAAGATAGCCGCTAGTCATCACTATAAAAAGTGTAACTTTAACAAAAAGAAATGCGATGAAATGATGTCTAATTACAAGGAAGATACTTCCATAATGACATTCAGGGATGAGCTTATCAACAGAACTGATAGAGTCAGAGAAGAGCTCAATCTCCGATAAAGAACTACATCTAAAATACTGGTTTAAATATATCTCCATCAGTGGCCATACCAAAATTTGCATTTAATACGTTTTATGCATTTAATCAGTTTCATCCGGGGCCTGTTCACAAGTGTGTATAATTATAAGATAGTAAGCTAGTAGAATTCAGTTAAAGGCTTATACATTCCAAAGCATAACATTATTCTGTTCTGGCGCTGTATTTACTCACTCTCAAATATCATGTTCTCGGTTTTATTGTCAAGAAATACATGCGATCTGCAGTATCAACACTATCCATTGATATCCCATGTCATGTGATCAGTAGTATTCACTGATATCCAGATCCTATGTCATGTGATCAGTAGGATTCACCGATGTCCCATGTTATGTGATCAGTAGGATTCACCGATGTCCCATGTCATGTGATCAGTAGGATTCACCAATGTCCCATGTCATGTAATCAGTAGTATTCACTGATATCCAGATCCTATGTCATGTGATCAGTAGGATTCACCGATGTCCCATGTTATGTGATCAGTAGGATTCACCGATGTCCCATGTTATGTGATCAGTAGTATCCAATGATATTCGGATTCTAATGTCATGTGATCAGTAGGATTCACCGATGTCCCATGTCGTGTGATCAGTAATATATATTGACTCATGACGTAGGTTTGCAGTACACATTCCACATTTGATCTGCAGTATAATGCCATAATGTCTGATCAGCAGTATGCATAATTAATTTTGCCATGATTTTGCCATACTTATGATCAGTATCATACATAATTAGTTTTGTCATAAAATGGGATCAGTACATTACATAGTTAGTTTGGCCATAAAATGTGATCAGTACATTACGTAGTTAGTTTGGCCATAAAATGGGATCAGTACATTACATAGTTAGTTTGGCCATAAAATGGGATCAGTACATTACATAGTTAGTTTGGCCATAAAATGGGATCAGTACATTACATATTAAGTTTGGCCATAAAATGGGATCAGTACATTACATAGTTAGTTTGGCCATAAAATGGGATCAGTACATTACATAGTTAGTTTGGCCATAAAATGTGATTAGTACATTACATAGTTAGTTTGGCCATAAAATGTGATCAGTACATTACACATTTAGTTTGGCCATAAAATGTGATCAGTACATTACATAGTTAGTTTGGCCATAAAATGTGATCATTACATTACATTGTTAGTTTGGCCATAAATGTGATCAGTACATTACATTGTTAGTTTTGCCATAAAATGTGATCAGGACTTTACATAGGGCTAACGACCGTCAGTTTCGCGCATTTTGGTCTTTGTCAATAAATAAATAACCTCACTTGACATGAACAGTTATCTATATGTGTGCTATAGTGGGGTATATCCATCAGTAAGACTAGTCATAACTTTATCTTAGAAAACGATGTGTGTATGCAAAAGTCATACAAGATTTACAAGTCAAAGTCACACCTTTGCGCATACAATCTTGGCCTTCGCGCACTGACCTTTCTTCAATGCCAAAAGATGAAAATTAATATATCGATCATCTGATTTACATATTTGAAGAGAAGAGCTCAACAGCTCAATTTTGAGTTGTCAATGATGTAAATCGGCCAAGAACTGACTGAGCAGCGCCAATTTGTATACAAATGTAACAAGCTGGAACTCCCGCACGTGCACATTGTGACAAAATCGGGGTCAATGGGTGCAATTTTCATAACAATTTATTCAAACCATTCAAATAAACTTTCTGTGCAAAAAAAATCCAATGTTCTATTACTTTTGCGTTCACAAGACATTTCCAAAATTATCAGCCAATCCTATGGTTGCGCGAATCCTATGGTTGTTAGCTCTAATTGGTTTATACCATGATGTAATTTTTCATATCATGTGTATCATTTGAATGACAAATCATTGTAATACTGAGTAACTTTAAACTGATCATTTGATAACTGACAGTGTTATACTTTCGAATGTGATAAAGACAGGTATGCTAAAATACAATCATCCTCTCATCTTATACATTCATTGAATATCATTATTTAACTTGTCATCCATACAAATGTCATCCAAGCATCGGTTTCATATTGCATTCGTTCATTAATAATAATAATAATAATAACGATTTATATAGCGCTATATCAGACCAGGTCTGCTCTAAGCGCTTGATCATTATATTTTGATATGTGCAAAATAAACATTGTCTATAAGATTATACATATGTGTCTATCTATCTGTGTCTACATCATATAATTATCGCATTTAACAATAGTGAGGAGGTCATTTAGGCGTAAAAAATAAGTGAAAAAGGAAGTAAGCAAAAATGTTTGATAGAGGTGCCAGTGGGATGCATGGACCATTATTCAATTGGGGGAACTGGGGGACGGGGGGTGTTTGAGTAAATTTGCCGATTTGTTTCCCGTGCAAGACCATTCACAAATTGTATTTCCGAACATATTTCCATATAAAGTTGACAATGACTTAAGACAATGCTCAAAATGACAAAAATATCAAAATATTTCAGATTAGTAAGGTATTTTTACTGCCTGGTTACCACAGGGTTTGGCTTTAAACCTGCCCAATTCAAATATGTTTCAGAAAAATATTTTCACAAATTACTTAAAACATTTCTCAAATAAAAATATACAACCGTTGAATGAATATGTGATATCGAGCAAATGCATGCTATTTTTTTTTTTTGGGGGGGGGGCGGGGGGGGGGGGGGCAATAATACATATAAAGTAATCAAGCTGAACGTCTTGCAATATGAATAACAATAAAATGTTTTTGGAATAGATTGTATGTTGCCCTAAAAACCTGTTATAGATTGTATTTGTTGTTAATACCTCAAAAACTGGCTCCCCCAAACTATCTTTGGTTAATTTTACATATTACAGTGCCGAAGCCTACTTTTCGCCCTCTAAAGTGGACTTCTATGTGCTTGAGCTTCAGGAGCTCTCGTTTAAATGGGTTCGACACAGTTGTTTGAACTGGATCGACTCAGTTTGCGAAGCAGTTACAAAAAGACCTCTGACCAATCACAGCCATCGCTTCAGTGGTAGCTGTCAGACCCTAATCTTTGATTTTGAGTCGTGGAGCAGACTAAATATAATTTATCTTTGAAATAGGCTTCTTAACATTTGGCATCTGCATCTGAGCGAGCAAGTGCTGTCCGGATTTGTCGAGTCATTTATATGGTGTGCAGCCACAGCCACCAACCAAAAATACAGTATCTATTACTGTTAAATAATAAAAAAAAAACAATTTACATATGTACTGCATACAAAATGGCAAAAGATGAGTATCAAGTTAGTGAGGGAATAACCCCTGGCGACCAGCACATGAACTACTGGACACGCAGGGATTGTACGTTATGCTTTTGTCTCACAAGTAAGGTTCTCCCACACCACGGCTCATCTGTTGAAATTGCATACATCAAGGTATTTATGCTTGCCCAATACAGTGGTGCAATAACTTTGTGAAGCGCAGGAAGTGTGATGGCTATTGTGCAATAGATTTAAGGTGTCTACAGTGACCTCTAGTGGAAAATGTAAATAGGAGATTATTGACCGTTAGATGTCACTATAGATACATGTATAATTGATATTGTCAATCATGAGTATGTAAAAGAAGAGTAGATTTAAAATAAATGATTTTAAAAATTAAAAATAAATAAATAAACAAAGCAAAATATACAATAACTTCAAGAGTTAGACAAAATCTCTCAAGCTTAGTCTGACATTTTCTGACAGTTGGCCAAAATCTTCAGTCAAACACCTCAATTTGTTTATTGGTGGGCAAAAGTACAGCAACAATCAATAGACTTACAACTTTATGAAGTGAAGTCTCAATCTTCCATCCACGAAGAAAAAACAAGCACGAGTGAGAAAAAGTAATTGTGAAAATGGCAAAAGATGAGTATCGAGTTAGTGAGGGTGTTACCCCTGGCGACCAGCAAATGAACTACTGGACACACAGGGATTGTACGCTGTGCTTTTGTCTCAAACGTTAAGTTCTCCCTCACCACGGCTCACCCGTAAAAGTTTCATGCAATAAACTATTCATGCTTGTTTTGTGCAGTGTTGAAATACCTTCATTGGACACAGGAAGTCGGTAAGATGTTGTGCAATGTTCCAGGTGTTAAAAGTGACCTCTGGTGGTCACATCTTTCAAAAGCATCAGGATTTTATTATTTATTTGAGACATTGCCAAGCAAAAGCCCATCCAAGTATATTTGTAGCATACACATTTGGTTGTGATATTTTCATTTTCTCATTCTACTTTGGCAGACCCTAATCTTTGATTTTGAGTCGTGGAGCAGACTAAATATAATTTATCCTTGAAATAGGCTTCTTAACATTTGGCATCTGCATCTGAGCGAGCAAGTGCTGTCCGGATTTGTAAAGTCATTTGTATGGTGTGCAACCACAGCCACCAACCAAAAATACAGTATCTATTACTGTTAAATAATAAAAAAACAATTTACATATGTACTGCATACAAAATGGCAAAAGATGAGTATCAAGTTAGTGAGGGAATAACCCCTGGCGACCAGCACATGAACTACTGGACACGCAGGGATTGTACGTTATGCTTTTGTCTCACAAGTAAGGTTCTCCCACACCACGGCTCATCTGTTGAAATTGCATACATCAAGCTATTTATGCTTGCCCAATACAGTGGTGCAATAACTTTGTGAAGCACAGGAAGTGTGATGGCTATTGTGCAATAGATTTAAGGTGTCTACAGTGACCTCTAGTGGAAAATGTAAATAGGAGATTATTGACCGTTAGATGTCACTATAGATACATGTATAATTGATATTGTCAATCATGAGTATGTAAAAGAAGAGTAGATTTAAAATAAATGATTTTAAAAATTAAAAATAAATAAATAAACAAAGCAAAATATACAATAACTTCAAGAGTTAGACAAAATCTCTCAAGCTTAGTCTGACATTTTCTGACAGTTGGCCAAAATCTTCAGTCAAACACCTCAATTTGTTTATTGGTGGGCAAATGTACAGCAACAATCAATAGACTTACAACTTTATGAAGTGAAGTCTCAATCTTCCATCCACGAAGAAAAAACAAGCACGAGTGAGAAAAAGTAATTGTGAAAATGGCAAAAGATGAGTATCGAGTTAGTGAGGGTGTTACCCCTGGCGACCAGCAAATGAACTACTGGACACACAGGGATTGTACGCTGTGCTTTTGTCTCAAACGTTAAGTTCTCCCTCACCACGGCTCATCCGTAAAAATTTCATGCAATAAACTATTCATGCTTGCTTTGTGCAGTGTTGAAATACCTTCATTGGACACAGGAAGTCGGTAAGATGTTGTGCAATGTTCCAGGTGTTAAAAGTGACCTCTGGTGGTCACATCTTTCAAAAGCATCAGGATTTTATTATTTATTTGAGACATTGCCAAGCAAAAGCCCATCCAAGCATATTTGTAGCATACACATTTGGTTGTGATATTTTCATTTTCTCATTCTACTTTGAGAAAATCGACACATTGTTAACGTTATACTGAACCTGATCAAAATTTCCTTGCAATATTATTTCTTCTTTATTTTTCCTACTTTATTGTTTTCATTATGTGGAGATGTATACCTATTTTAATTGTACTTAATTGGCTTTTCAATACAGCTACCTCTGCAATTATAGATTTACCTAAAAGATAAATGGAGGTTATATCTGTTAAGTGAAAGCTTTAACAAAAGCCAACCTTGATTTGTGTTATGGAGTGTATTAGGAATTTTCTCAGCCTCTCTTTAAATAATACACTGCTCCTGCTGATATGAGGGGGCTTTATTTATAAATCGTATTTACTCATCTGAATACAAATTTATGCCGGAAAATGAAGTATCAAGCGTGGAAAGTAAAGATCAAGTACTTTTTTTCATTAGTAAAAATAAAAATGAAAAACTCTTGTTTGGGTTAATTAAACTGGCTTACTTGTATAATGTGACAATAAGGTGTGAGATGAACAATGAGAAAGGCTATGTCATAGACATCTAAATATCATTATTTTATCTGCTTCTATGGAACCAGCAGGCATTTGACAATCAATTTTTTTAAGATGACATATATCACAATTGATATTACCTAAAATAATATCAGCAAATACCAGTGTGCCATTGCTTAAAATAGGTTGTCAGTGCCAATATTGAAATAGATGGACGCTGGGTTGATCCAAATGGTACATACAATGCACAACTCATTATTCGGACTAATTACCTTACAAAACCAATCCAAATAGTGTCTGACAAACAAAAAGCTTGCAAATATACCCAAGGTCCATTTAAGCAAGGAGGTAGTAAAGTGGGTCATTGTTATCAGAACGCCCAGTGCAGGTGTAAGGCAACCGATCAGGGAAACAAGCCAAGACTGGTTCACTATACCTTCAGCGAGTTTATATTTACACCAAGAAAATGAAACTCTATGATTCCTATATGTCAAGGAGAAATCGGTAGGTTGATGCATCTTATTCTCAAGAAATCTAAATATGCATTGATATTTTTGGTGAAAATTGTCATTTTTGCTTTGCACTGCTCACCTGTCACACTTCATGCCAATCGATATGTCTATTGTTTGACGTTTACCATTATTGCCCTAGTAAAGGTTGGGCAGAGAAAGCGGTCACTGGGTTTGCACTGTCACTTGTCAAATTAGACCCTGGAATAGCACAGGGACTGATCTTACTACTCTTAAAATAAGACACATTTTGTCTGTGCAGATCTAGAGATTAAAATATTTTGAAATTAATGAGATTACATGGACAATTTTATTACCAATAGTCGTCCTACCACTGCCAGTCAAATCAAACATTTTTGATGAGATGGCCGCAAATCAGAAAGTGAGACAATACAAAAATAGACTCTTTTTATAAATAGACGTGTTTTGTGTTATAATAGGATTGTCAATTCGGAATTGATGTAATTGTATGTCCAACAAAGGCTGTCAATATTCCCAGAAAGATGTCAACAAACAGTGTCTTATCGTTGGTCCAGATTTCTGAAGTGCTGAACTAAAGACATAACACGTTATCTCAAGTGTAATCTGTATGAAACATAACTTATGGGAATGAGTTTTCTTTCAGTAATGACTTATACACACACAAATACATACATTTAGCATGTTAACAAATCCTGACAGGTTTTATATCAGTTTTAAGTTCAGTACTCGTCAGCGACCAGTTTCCGCCGATGAAGTAGACCGTGACTGCCAGCGGCTACAATGGTCCTCTCCGGCTTAGCCGCTGTAATCGGCGGTAATTGGTAGCGACGGACAACTGGTCGGGCACAAGTATTATTTTTTTCTGTGTTGTATGATATAAACTGTCATGTATTAACCACTTATAAGCTCTTATCTTATTTATATATTTTGTCAAGCTTAGCATATAGTTTTCTCCTCTAATATTTCTTGAAAATTGACCCCGGCGTCCCCCCCCCCTAAAAAAATCTATAAATTACTCCAATATTGTTAATTTGAAAGGCACAGATGACTGGATATCAAAATGTGGAGTAAAAGCAACGGAAATAGGCGTTTAAGTTCCGATATGTAAAGGTCACTTCAGGGTCACTGACAATGTTCTATAAATATAGCCAATTTATGTCCACATAAAGTCATGTATACATGTACCATTTCGACTGATGTATAATTTTGGTAATTTTTGCTCTTTTTTATATATGAAATAATAAACGATTCTAGTTTCTGTAGAATAAATACGATATTTGCAATCTATTGTATGTACTATTTACATTAATCTACTACCTGCCAATCAATTTCATCATAGTTATATAATGTTCTTTATCAATATCAACAAATTATTTTATTTTCAGGTCAAAGACAGTACTCTGTGGACTACTAATTTTGCTGACAATAATTACAGTTATCGTATTATGTAAAGATTATCTCCCAAAATACCCATCAAGAGACTCCACAGTGTCACCATCTAGTCACTACCCTAAAACTTTGGTGGACACAGAACTCACTGCTGCGCATGCGCTAATCGAAAAAGAGGCTCAAACATGTTCTCAAATTTCCCTGGAAAGTTCCTTGTCGCTACTAGCGGACAGCACTCGCGGCATGAGAATCGGTGGCACCAATGGTCAAAGTGAGATATACTCGGCATTCTACGACGACAGACCCATTATTGGTTTGGAAGCCGTTTTGCAGGTCGTTGTCGCCTCATATAAGGATGATTTGCTTGGTGATTCATTATATTGTTATGTGTGGTATCAAAACGTCCATGGCCCTGTTGTAATTTCTGCAAAGAAAATAGAAACTGCAAGAACTACCATTCCATCTTTAACAGAAGTGGTTGAGATTCAGCACTTGATCCTATCTTGTCCTCTCAAGGTTGCCTACCCACATCCAAAATATGTATCTGTTGGTTCAAGACCTTGTGAACCCCCAAATAACCTTGCGCCCATCTTTATTCCTGTCAGGAAAACTTGGAACTATGAAGTTGGGTTATGTTTGTTCTCCAGTGCTGCATATGGGGACCCCAATAAATTGATTGAATGGTTGGAGATATACCGTTTATTTGGCGTGGAACACGTGACACTGTACGACCTTGACCAAATTGATGAGGTCAATAGCGTTATCAAGGAATATACGCTTCGCGGATTTGTCACGGTGAGGTCAGTGGCGCCACCTAGTAGCTTGGCAATCAAGGAAGCTTTGATGTCGGATCATTTGCAGCATGTTCACCCCGATATTCAAAATGACTGTATTATGCATAGCATTTACAGATACAAGTTTGTCATTCTTTCCAATTTTGACCAAATCCTTGTTCCAAGAGGTCACGCAACTTACCAGGACATGTTGACCTCTCTTCAACAGAAAGCTCCAGAGCTTGATGTTTCATTTTACAAAGTCCCTACGGCTTATTACTTCAAACAAATGTCAGTCCTTTTCATGGAAAAAGGTCACCTCTGGGTCGAGGACCTCGTCTACAGAGATGCTAAAATCAGAGACGGGCCCATTGATTTTCAGTTGATAGTGAATCCCAGAAAATGTGTACATATATCGAAGAATTCCTGCCTTACAGATTTAACCAATGAAAAGACACATGTGTCACATGTCCTGAATTCAGAAAATGTACGCAGTCACGTGTACCGATCATGTGACGAGTCACGTGACTCTTGTTCAGACTTAAAAGAAATCAGAGGCAAAGATGCATTCATGCATAAATATTTAAACGTACTCAAAAAGAGAGTACACCATACCATCAAGTTACTTGAGCTGTAGACCCCGGGAAAAGACTCTCCAAACTGCCTTGAAACCATAAAACAGCTGAACATTTTTACATTTATGTTTCAAACGACAATACCTATATTTCAATACCTAATGTGATTGTTCTTAGTTCAAATTAAGCCAAACAAAAAGGTTTATAAAGAAACATGTTTATTGCTGATGTTCATCTTGTTCATTATATTGATGCCAGATAAACAAGGATCCTTTGCGCAGTTTCAAACTGTGAGAGTATTTGGGGCTGAATTTTGCATCTCAAATCCACGTTTGCCAAAATGAAGAATATCTAATCTTTTATATTATTTACAATGTAGTTCATAGTGAACACTTGTTCAAGTAATCACATTTGTATTAACTGGTTAAAATAAACAAATACATTTTGAAAATATATTATAAATTCCTTACATAGTGAGAATTTAGCACATCTAGTAAGATTTCGGTTTGGGACTATAACCAGAGACAAATACCTCTGCTGTACCCATTTGCGAATTTTGTGTAAATGGTGTATTTGGTTAAAAGAAATCTGTATGGTTGGAATCTTACTCACTCTCTGTTTGTTTCTTAATTTATTTATGTTTGTGAAACTCTAAAATAAACATAAGAAATTGACAATATTCAAAGAATTATCTCACAGAACATGCAGAAATTAATATTGATAATATTCACCAGATACTGGAGGTGATCCATAATGTTTTATTCCATTACAAATCTGATATAATTTATATAGTTTCGTAGTATTCAACAAAGTGCCATTCTCAAAAAACTGATATCGTATTGTTTAATATAAAAGTCTCTAAAATATCATTCTCAAAATCTTGCATCCTGTGCTGAAGGCAACATAAGGGGCGATCCATTTGATTTTTGTGGGGTGGGGTGGGAGATTTTGGAAAAAACAATTATTCACCCACCCCACACCAGAAAAAAAATTTATTCACCCACCCCACACCAGAAAAAAAAATTATTCATCCACCCTACCAAAGAAAAAAAAATTATTCATCCAGTACTGCTGTCCCACCCCACCCCACAAAAATCAAATGGATCGCCCTAACTTGAAGCACGTGCCAATCCCTGTGCAACAGGAGCATTACTGCTTTATATGCAGGAAATACATGTAAATTGCTTCATAAATGATCATTTATATCCTTTCAGACTTGAGCAGATAATTTGGACCATTCAAAATGCATGTGGCCCCTATTTATCCACACTGTCCACCAGAGGCACACGCAAACTATTGTGATAGGTTCACCACGTCGCCCTCTGGTGGAGTTTGCTATTATCTTGATTCTCATTGGCTAATATTTGTCATGTTATGCAGCCTCCTTCTCATGTTAGTGATAGGTATCAGATTTTTTTCAAAAATCATAAAAAAAATGGAAACTTCCTCCCCATTCACTGCAGATGCTATGCCAAACATTGCATACAGTGCATTCTAATAGACAAATTGGTGCCACCATGTTATATAATGTTGCAAATGTAAGGTCCCCTGCCAATCTTTATAAGGGAAAGGGCATTGTGTTCCTCTAAAAGTCTAGCAAGTGTGAATGGTCATGAATGTATAAAGACTGATTGTTTTACTACTGTGGTTATGTGTTCCCTCAAAGAATTACTTTAAAGCTGAATATGAGAAGCAATTGGTGAATAATTTTGGAAAACCAAAGTTCAAAATGTTTCATCAGGAAAATGTTGATGGCTTCAATGAAAGGTTATCATTTAATTTTACATCATTGACAAATTGTGCGAGAAATGTATTGTTTGAATGATTAAGTTACAGATTTTAAATCAATATGTTGATTGCCATTATTATGTATGTTATGCATTTTGATAAATCAAATTTGTCAATAAATTCTGTTTTATTTTTTAAATTGTGGTTTTTTTATTTGTATTGACGTTTCTATTTTAAACTTCTTTCTATTCTCTGTTTGAATCATAGAATGTAATGGCATTTCAACAACCTTTTTATACTGCCATGACAATTTGTTCACTAAACTTGACCATATTAATATGGATTCTACTTGAAGAATTGTGAATTGGTAATATTTGTGACCATTTCCTGAAAATACCCACATACTGATTCATAAATGATAATTTTACGTATTTACCCAGCTATGTAGACAGAGATCAGTCAATGTGGTAAAAATGCCTCCAATATGGCAGCTGACTCCACAGCCTCAATAACGCTTTTCTCAAGATGTCTCTGAGGCTATATTCAGATCAGAGGAAAGAGCCAATGGATGTTCACAAAGTCCATGCCTATTAGAAACAATTCACACTCTGCCATTTCATTTTTTACTAATCATAAAAAAATTAAGAAATATCTTGGCTTGAACAAATATAAATAACATTCATCTCCTGAATAACAACTACACCTCCACTAAGAACAGCTTGGGAAAATGACAGATAATCTAGATCAACAAATTCTTGGACAAAATACTTTTAAGCACATTGTTTATCACAAAACAAATATTTAACTGAAGGGACACTACATATTTCTCTCATTCATCCAACTAGATACCTTCTGACAAATGTCACAATTGGTGCTGTAATAATTTGTGGTGTCAACAATAATAGTATATACATGGCTACAGCCAGATTCCTTGACACTATATACATTGCTTTGGTTGATTTATAAACTAATGATGAAGGTACAGTCATAACACCACATGTATTGTCATTATTCCCAGATCATCAGCTTCATTGTGCATCAAGTTTCTATGGAAGGGGACACACTGTGTACACTGCTGCTCAAATAGTGTCTTTACAGGGTAGACAACACTCAATACCAGCAGCAGTTAAGTCAGAGGTTATTTATAGCACTAAAGTTTCAAATGTAGGTCAATAGATCTTTCAGCTCGGGCATGCTAGCTATTTATACAAGCAGCTGAACTGAGTAGAAATAGCAAACATAACCCCATGGGTTGATAGCTCTGCTGACTTGAATGAAAACACATGAACTGAGATAAAGTGCAATAAGCAACCAGGTTATGATTTTCCATACAAGATCCCAATTCAGTTTTGATGAGATATTCATTAATATTTTGCAAATCATTATCATGTTACCAATGCAAAATTTCATGCACAAAATTTGTGATTTTTTCAAAAATCTAATAGCTATCACTAAGTTGTCAAGGGGGCTGCCATTTTGAATAACATAGCCAATGAGAATCGAGATAACAAGTTGGGGCCAAATTTCATATGTAACATGCATTTTGATTGGTCAAAATCACTTTCTGCTCAATTCTGCTCTTGAAAAGGATTTAAATGATCATTTAGGAAGAAATGTTCAAAAACATTACAAACATAGGCATCAGAGATGCATGAACCCTCAGCCCTTGTATCTCATTGCACAACATTCGCTCCACACAATATTTATGAACAAAACGTCACTGCACCAAGGCAAATTGATGCAGGGGTAAAAAAACCCATAAAATCTACTTCCTTTGATAGCTTAGGTGTGTCAAGTATCATGAAACTGTCATCATTTACTCTAGAATTATTGAGATGATGGGCCGGTGACCTTGAAAAGAAGGTTAAGGTCACCGTCCATCAAACTCATCTGGGGTCTTCACCAGATGCTTATGTGTGTCAATTCTCATGAAGCTGCCATTATTTGTTCTTGAGTTATTGCAATGTCGTGGATTTGACATAATTGTCCCTGTGACCTTGAAAAGTAGGTGAAGGTAACGATTCATCAAACTCTTTTGGGGTCTTTACAAGATGCTTATTTGTGTCAAATCTCATAAAGCTGCCATCATTTGTTCTCGAGTTATCGCAATGATGGGGATTTCATGGTACAATTGTCCCTGTGACCTTGAAAAGTAGGTGAAGGTCATGTTCGTTCAAAGGAAGTCTGAGATCTTCACCAGATGCTTATGTGTGTCAAGTCTCATAAAGCTGCCATCATTTGTTCTTGAGTTACTGCAATGACAAGGATGATTTCACATAATTGTCCCTGTGACCTTGAAAAGTAGGTGAAGGGCATGTTTCATAAAAATTCTGAGGTTTTCATCAGATGCTTATGTGTGTCAAATCTCATAAAGCTGCCATCATTCGTTCTTGAGTTATTGTGATTCTTGGGATTTCACATAATTGTCCCTGTAACCTTGAAAAATAGGTCAAGGTCACCGTCCATCAAACTCGTCCGAGGTTTTCACCAGATGCTTATGTGTGGTAAGTTTCATGAAGCTACCATCATTTGTTCTCGTGTTATCGCGATGACAAGGATGATTTCACATAATTGTCCCTGTGACCTTGAAAAGTAGGTGAAGGTCATGTTCCGTCAAAGGAAGTCGGAGGTCTTCACCATATGCTTATGTGTGTCAAGTCTCATAAAGCTGCCATAATTTGTTCTTGAGTTATTGCGATGACAAGGATGATTTCACATAATTGTCCCTGTGACCTTGAAAAGTAGGTGAAGGTCATGTTCCGTCAGAGGAAGTCGGAGGTCTTCACCATATGCTTATGTGTGTCAAGTCTCATAAAGCTGCCATAATTTGTTCTTGAGTTATTGCGATGACAAGGATGATTTCACATAATTGTCCCTGTGACCTTGAAAAGTAGGTGAAGGTCATGTTTCATAAAAAAATTCTGAGGTCTTCACCAGATGCTTATGTGTGTCAAATCTCATAAAGCTGCCATCGTTTGTCCTTGAGTTATTGCGATTCTTGGGATTTCACATAATTGTCCCTGTGACCTTGAAAAATAGGTCAAGGTCGCTGTCCATCGAACTCGTCCGAGGTATTCACCAGATGCTTATGTGTGTCAAGTTTCATGAAGCTGCCATCATTTGTTCTCGAGTTATCACGATGACAAGGATGTTCGCTACATACATACATACATACATACACACATACACACACACACACACACACACACATACATACATACATACCCACGCCAGGAGTACTGCAATACCCTCAGCCTGATTACATCAGGGGCTGAGGATAAAAAAGCAATGATATGCATAGCTCAAAGGCCATTGATATATGTTTATTCACTTTTGATGGTTGTGAGATTTTGCAAGTATACAAATTTTGAATTGAAGGTCAATGTGTCAAGGTCAAAGGTCACATGACTAAGAAATTATAATGAGGCACAGCTATGACCTAAAACATTTCTGTATACCAAGTTTTAATTTCCTCTAATAAGTGGTTGCTAAGATATACTCCTTACAAAATTTGTGACATCAAGGTCACTGCATTAAGGTCAATGGTGACATCACTAAGATTTGAAGGAATCTGAATCTTCAACTCTCTATCTACCTCTGTATTAAATATGAAACAAATATTACTGGTAGTTTTGGAGGAGAAGATTTTTAAACATAGTGTAAGTGTATAACAGATATGAAGTGTTTTTTATTCACTTCTGATGGTTGTGATGTGGCATGTTCACAAATTTTGAATTCAAGGTCAATGTGTCAAGGTCAAAGGTCACATGACTAAAATTGTATGACGAGGTACAGCTTTAACATAAGACATTCCTGTATACCAAGATTTAATTTCTTCTTGTAAGTGGTTGCTGAGATATGCTCCTTACAAAATTTGTGACATCAAGGTCACTGCACTAAGGTCAATGGTGACATCACTGATAATTGAAGGAATCTAAATCTTCAACTCTCTATCTAGCTATGTATAAAATAGTGTTGGTATATAAAAGATATGAAGTGCATTTAATTCACTTCTAATGGTTATGATGTGGCATGTTCACAAATTTTGAATTCAAGGTCAATGTGTCAAGGTCAAAGGTCACATGACTAAGAAAGTATGATGAGGCACGGCTATGACCTAAAAAATTTCTGTATACCAAGTTTTAATTTCTTCTTATAAGTAGTTGCTGAGATATACACCTTACAAAATTTGTGACATCAAGGTCACTGCATTAAGGTCAATGGTGACATCACTAAGATTTGAAGGAATCTGAATCTTCAACTCTCTATCTACCTCTGTATTAAATATGAAACAAATATTACTGGTAGTTTTGGAGGAGAAGATTTTTAAACATAGTGTTAGTATATAACAGATATGAAGTGTTTATTATTCACTTCTGATGGTTGTGATGTGGCATGTTCACAAATTTTGAATTCAAGGTCAATGTGTCAAGGTCAAAGGTCACATGACTAAAATTGTATGACAAGGCACAGCTTTAACATATGACATTTCTGCATACCAAGTTTTAATATCCTGTAATAAGTGGTTGCTGAGATATGCTCAGTACAAAATTTGTGACCTCAAGGTCACTGCACTAAGGTCAATGGTGACATCACTAAGATTTGAAGGAATCTGAATCTTCAACTATATATCTACCTCTATATAAAATATGAAAGATGTAGTACAGGTAGTTTTGGAGAAGAAGATTTTTAAAGAAATGTTGACAGACGGACGGACAGACGGACGGACAGACGGACAGACAGACGGACAGACATTTTCCCCCTCCTAAAGCTCTGCGAGCTAAAGTCTCAGCAGAGCTAACAACAGAGAGACTACAGAGTGCTCTGTATGTGATAAGGTTGGGATCTGCTCATTGCTTAACTGAACAGTTGGCCACCAACCCGAAATATCAAAGAATCATGCCCCCTGGTGTTACATATAGTTATGTAACCAGCAACTAAGGATCCAAAGATCAAAGGATCAATTCCCTCATATTATGTAACCTTATATAACTTACATGAGACAAACAAAGGAAAAGAGGTAACACACACTAGCACACACACACACACACACAGAGGCATAGGACATACAGAGTGATTTGGAAGTTATCTTCCAGTACCTCAATTAAGAGGTAATTTACTGTACACCAAACAAAACGAGACAAAAAATAGTTTCATTGGTATAATCTTTTATTTACTTGATATAATTTAGCAGACACATATGAAATGATCATTTTAATGTCTTTTGATAAAATGTTGATCACAGTCCACATTTAATCTATATGTATACTGACATATTTCTTCACCTTCACCATATGTACTCTTTGGTGCTGCTGTAAATTCACTTTACACACATCACTTTCACAAGTGTCTTACAGACATGGAAATAATGATGCAAAAAAAGTATTTGTCATATCTATCATGTTAAAACTATAATTTATTTATGGTTGACATACTTTGCATTATAATAGTTTTATATTGTCATAGGTCTCTTGGTTTGACATCAAACACCTTTTATGCATAAAACCTTATTTCTATTTTTGTTACTGAGATTATTTATTACAATATCCCTGTTCATAAGGAACAATCAAAGCAATAAACATTTTTGTTCACAGCATAAAAATATGTATCGATGTTTCATCACACATAAGGCCTTATCACAAATGTTGGTCATAAAAAGATGGTTTTTTTATCAGTGGATAATGGGTACATTCACATGGAGAAGTTTAAAACCAAAAAACTTTCACAAAAAAATTGTACTCAAAGTCATCAATTTTTATCTGCTTTCAAACTGGAAACAAGTTTAGTTTTACCAAATGCCAGATATATTAAAACATATGTATTCATGTCCGTCCTTAGAAACCTATATCACCCATTATTTTATTTGCTACACTAGAATGCAAACCTTTATGACTGATTTAATATATAATTCTGATTTTATGATGATTCTGTTTTGTTATAGACCCAAATATTGTAATGTCTACCATTGTCCATCATTAATCTTCGAAATCTAGATCTTCGAGGTCGGCTATGATCTCGGAGTTGACCTGGGCTTCCAGGCTTGCTGGGATGACATCCAGGCACACATCATACTGCTGATCCAGGCCCAGGTACGAGTCACTCATCAGGTACAGGGTGTAGATGGCTCGGCCTGGAGACTCGGGGGTGTAGAAGGCCAGCTGTGGAGATGACTGGCCCCGTACGTACCCTACTCTCTTCAGGGCGATCACTTCTCTGGTCTCGATCTCGCCCAGCACAAGGAACCATCCCTCGTCTTTGGGTTTCTGGAACCTGGGAGTATAGGCCTTTGTGTCTCTCCGCTGCAAGGGAAATAAACAGTACACGTTTAAATGCAAATGCAAATTCATATGATCTCTTCACAGTGCATTTTTTTTAATAAGCTAAATATTCAATATAACCACCAAATGCAATTCCTGTTATATATATTTTTAAACACACAAGAGGCACAAGCAAACTATCATAGTTGGGATGGTTCACCATGCTGCCCTCTGGTGGAGTTTGATATATAATATGGGGCATACCCTTTCTTTGTTGATCCTCTTGAGGTTTATTTGGAGCACATATTCCTGGTCAGCATGCACTGGGATCCACTGACTGTCTGGTCGTCTCCCACCTACAACAAGTAGGAAACATCCTCACAATATTTCCTATCAACAAATATCTCCCAAGAAGTGCCAAACATTTACTTTAATCTTTTACTCTGCAGGTATGTGAATTCTACCTTTGGAATGTGGCATTCACAATCATATACACTCCTCAGAAGTAAAATTTACTTTTTATCATTAAACCTTTAATTCTAAAAAATCTTCAGGTTGATTATCTCTCATACTAAAATATGATAGATTGATTCTGCTGATTAAGAGGCAAGGTTCCAAGGATTTTAGTGCTATGAACAGACATTATGCAATGCCTACTTTTATTGATGCGTGAGAGTGGAACAAGTTATTGAATGTTGCCATACCACTTAGGACCTTTTGTATACTGCCTGGACCTAGGTCTTGAAACACCTTCAAGACGAGGTAAATGTACCCATAGAGCCCTTCCTACATGCATACCTTAATTGGGACATGACAGTGGTACGAGGTATGTCTTTACACTTACCCATAGAGCCCTTCTTACATGCATACCTTAGTTGGTACATGACATTGGTATGAGGTATGTCTTGACACTTACCCACAGAGCCCTTCTTACATGCGTACCTTAGTTGGTACATGAGAGTGGTACGAGGTATTTCTTTACACTTACCCATAGAGCCCTTCCTACATGCATACCTTAGTTGGTGCATGAGAGTGGTACGAGTTATGTCTTTACACTTACCCTTATGATGGATGGGGACCGGTCTTGTTTCCTCCTTGCCAGGACCTCCCTCCCAGAAACCTTTCACGTCTATGGACACCTCGATCTGGGGAAGCTGCTGTATAACTCGGTATATCTGCAGATATCCCAGATAAACAAGGATTAAATAACATATCATCTTTGATGTTAAAATAGTCAAGACAAAAAGTTTAATGTTCACAGTTTGAAATACATTTACAAATTTGGCAAAGTCAGTAAGAATTTACTTCTAAAAGTTTATTACAGTTTAACTCTCATCCTCTTCAACAATTGCTCTGTGTTTGTAATTTATATCCTTCCACTCTCTTTGTCTCCACCCTTAGATTGGAGCAGTACCAGTCTGTCACTAGACTCATGTCTCCACCCTTGGATTGGAGCAATACCAGTCTGTCACTAGACTCATGTCTCCACCCTTGGATTGGAGCAATACCAGTCTGTCACTAGACTCATGTCTCCACCCTTGGATTGGAGCAGTACCAGTCTGTCACTAGACTCATGTCTCCACCCTTGGATTGGAGCAGTACCAGTCTGTCACTAGACTCATGTCTCCACCCTTGGATTGGAGCAATACCAGTCTGTCACTAGACTCATGTCTCCACCCTTGGATTGGAGCAGTACCAGTCTGTCACTAGACTCATGTCTCCACCCTTGGATTGGAGCAGTACCAGTCTGTCACTGGACTAACGTCCCCACACTTGTAGTGAGCTAAGAGTGTCCCTACCTGATCTATTTTATTGTGTTCGAGCTCACTGCCAGTGAGCATGGATTGCAGGACGTCTGGTTTTCCACTACACAGATGGACCAACTCTGCCAGACTCTCCACTTGATGACCTTTGCCAGTCTTTGACCTGCAATTATATAAATCCCAGGATATAATATAGTTCATACACTTATATAGGTGTACACAGATGCAATCAAACATATCACCCAAACACCTGAATGAGCGGATGGAAATAAAACAGTGAACATACCTGAATGAGTAGAAATGGAAATGATAATAAAGTGAATGAATAGAAATGGAAATGGCAATAGAGTGAACATAGCTGAATGAGTAGAAAAGGAAATGATAATAGAGTGAACATACCTGAATGAGTAGAAATGGAAATGATAATAAAGTGAATGAGTAAAAATGGAAATGATATTAGAGTGAACAAACCTGAATGAGTAGAGATGGAGATGATATTAGAGTGAACATACCTGAATGAGTAGAGATGGAAGGTTTGTACATTGGGCAGGGTTAGGAGGGAGTTGTCATGCACCCATCGCCCCTGCAGCACCATCTGTACCACTTGGATGACACGCAATGATGTCACCAGCCATCCCTGGTCTGCTGCCGTATCCAACATCGCCTTAACACAATAACATTACATTCCAAAAATCAATCTTTAATATATGACACAATTTTGTTTTATTTATTTTTTATTTGTTGTTTGAAAAAGAGAAAAAAAAGAAGAAGGAAATGATAATTGATAAAGTAAAAAAAAACTTTCTTTACTAGTTAAAATATAGTAATAAAAAAATGTGAAAACTACTTCTTTACTAGTTAAATAATAGTAATAATGAAAACTACTTCTTTACTTGTTAAGACATAGTAATAAAAATATATGAAATCAGACCTGGAGGATACGTATGGCCTGATCGAGCACAGACTTGGTGTCCGTGTGGTAGTCGGAGGAGGGCAGTTGTTGCTGGCAGAAGTGTGCCTGGAGCAGGAGGTGAGTTTTGGTGTTGGATGAGTCGAAGGAGTGAGGATTGACCTCCAGGGGGAGCTGCTGAGCCAGGTCACTGTTAATCTGGTCCTCGTTGTGTCTCACGGGCAACTCTGAGTACTCGTGTGCATCCTGAAGTAGTTAAAATATAACATTTTTTTTCCAATTATATTGAAGATACCTAGTATATCAATTACAATATCTGTAGCCCCACAACTAGTAATCCAAGGCTAAGGTTCTGTTACTATACCAATGTGATAATACAAGTAAAGGTTCCCTTGTCACTCTTCAAAAAGAGTAGGACATTGAGTCCAAGTGGCAGGCTTCTATCTCAGGCGATATACCTCAAATGGTACTGGGAAGTTATGAAAGATATAACATGCATTAAGCAGAATGCACTTACAGAGAGTATTTGGAGTACGTCTGCGATGGAGGCCTCGGGGATCATCTCATCTCGGAACATGCGCACTGTGGTATGATGGAGATAGTAGTACGAGGCAATACGTCCCAGTGTCGCCGGTGTCACCGTGTGGTTGTCCTGAGAAAGAATAACACATATTAACCTAATATTTTTTTCATACCAGATGAAACCTGGTCCTTTTATTTTTATATTGTGTACTTACTGGAATTTTACCATTCTATTTAACTAATTTTCAGAAGACAAATATCTCAGTTAAGCATAAATTGTATTATTGTACTGAAAACTACAAGGCTCCAAGGTCCTTTGCTTAAGCTGAATAAGTGAAAATATAACAGGCAGTAAAATATAGCGAAATGTACTGGGCGATGTACACATTATAAATGTGGATAAAAAAACAAGAAAAACATGTGCTTTTATTGTCTTTTTAACATGGGTTAAACAAATGCCTTGACTGGGTTCCATCCTAATCCTAGGAGTAGATCAATGATAATTTGGGTCAGGTACAAGACTAAATAAGACACTACGATTTGAAGGGATGAATCTCCCCTCTAGCTGGGTAGCCGCGCTGCGTAAGCTCTGAGTGCCCACGGGACAAAAGTGGAGCGGCCAACATATCAAATGAAATGAAATGAAATGAAATGAAATGAAGTAGCTTACATCTGCCACCTCCATGCAGTAGGAGGACTCCAGCTCCTGTAGAGCCTTCTCCACCAGGGTGGACAGGTACCGGTTGATGCTGTCATGATCCGTGTCATCCAGCTCATAGTAACTGCAAAGAGAAAATTATATATCATATCAATTCCAATGTCAATATCTAAAAAAACAACTCATTGTCCTTATTTATCATCAGTCAATAATTCATAACTCTGAATATTGACTGATCAGAACATTCAAAACTGTACCCCGAGATATTGACTGATCAACACCTTTCTTATTTATTGCACCCCTGGATATTGACTGATCAACACCTTTCTTATTTATTGTACCCCTGGATATTGACTGATCAACACCTCTCTCATGTATTGCACCCCTGGATATTGACTGATCAACACCCTTCTTATTTATTGTACCCCTGGATATTGACTGATCAACACCTCTCTCATGTATTGCACCCCTGGATATTGACTGATCAACACCTTTCTTATTTATTGTACCCCTGGATATTGACTGATCAACACCTCTCTCATGTATTGCACCCCTGGATATTGACTGATCAACACCCTTCTGCATATAGTCTGAAATAGCACTATACAAATGTTTATTATTATTATTATTATTATTATTATTATTATTATTATTATTATTATTATTATTATTATTATTATTATTATTATTATTATTATTATTATTATTACTATTATTATTATTATTTTTACCCAAGGAAATTAAGTTACCATAACAAGTGTTCATTATTTCTTGATTTTCTGTAACTCCTTTATTTTAGAGATATTTCTCAAATAACAGTCCCCAAAACCGCTCCATAACAGATGCAAAAGGTTTCTTTATCAATCAGAAGTGTCCATTATTTCATAATAAATTCTAATTGACAAAGCTGTTCCATTGTTTTTTTGTCCCTGGAGACTTTGCACGGTGCAATCTTTGTACAGTGAGGAATTGTTAACGGAGACCAGGTTTATGTTTGTTTCAGTTCTGACATAATCATTGTAATATTACATCTTTGGTTTGTATTATTCAAATAATGCAGACCCTATCTGAGCTGATCTGCTTATTATAGTCTAAAGCACATCTTGTTGAAAGCAATTAACACATTACTATACTTTGTCCAAATACACAGCAAATTTGTTGCACCTTTTTACTGAATCGGGGGAACTCTATAGCAAGGACAACTGTCAATTGATATTAAAGATTACAAACATCAACATGAGGAAGAATTTAAACTCTTCATTAATGCAAAGACGGCTGGCATCAAAACAGTTAAACAAACAAAGTGTTCTTCAATTGGAAATAATGAGACGACAAGCCCCCAGGGAGGGTTCTATGCATGCATATATAGTACATCCATGGCTGCACTGAGGAGTTCTGATTGGGTGCACAATGGAACAGTGGGGTGGCGTTTGTGAACATAGGTGAGGCACGCATCACTGACCACACTCCAGCCACTCTCCACTCGGGATGAGTGCACCCTCCACATCAGAACACAAATGTAACCTCTATTTAGAGTGATCAGGACACTCATATTGCCTGGAACAGCGATGTTAACAAGCGCGACGACACAATCTGCTTAATTTGTGTATAAGGACTGGAGGACTGGCATGACCAAGAGATGCTTTATGAGAGACCAATGCTATTCACATATAGAATATCTGAGGTGAGATTTACTTGAGTATATTATTATGTTCTACCCTTTGGGTACACTTACAATTCATAAAGAAAGTAACATTGATATTTTTGTAAGATATGTCACACTTGACAATTCTTCTATTGTATGTGTGTGTGTCTCTACCTGAGAAAGTGGTCAACCTTGGCACACAAAACCCAGAACATTTTACATGAATCTTGGTCATAAACAGTGAGTAATGTTTAATTCAGTGTTGAATTTCAGTTTCAGGACTATTTTTTTCTGCTGAGCTCTGGCTTGTTAAAACATACGTGGTGTAATTGGGTGTATACAAGACCCACTTCAAAAATACACAGATAGTGGAGATTTTATGCAGAAAAATAACTGGATTCAGATGTAAACAAACAATCTAGCACAACCTGTGGTGTCTAGGAATACATGTCCCTACTCTACAAACCGGGAATACAGACCCCAGTGAAGGATATCATTAATCTCTTCCATAATACAACAGTATGCGACAGTCCCAATTTCCCAGGATGAGGGTTTTATTTCTGGTTTTAGTGGCACTGACAACAGGCCTTTGGGCACAAGAAATTCCTGGTAAGTGCGAGAAGGTAAACATTTTCATAAAAGTACTTTTAATATATTTATCTTTGTTCAACCTGACTCAATTATATTCCCACGCTTAATCAAACATAATTTAGCACAGCCAGAACACTTAAACACCTAAAAAGGCTAAAAATGCTAAAAAGACTAAAAATGCTAAAAAGGCTTAAAAAAAAAGAGTGTAATCTAAATATGATCATTCCCCTTTCTTAATCTATTTGATTGTTTGGTTGGGCAATAAATGGGCAAAAAAAGTTTGATTACCTGTAAGGTTTCTTTCCTCTAAAAGTCCCTCCCCTAACTCTGCCATGTTTTTAAATCAATTCTTTAGTTGTTCAATTGTGTTTGATGTATTAATGGCTGAGTTTATGCTTAGATATTTCGGCTCACATTTCTCTTATCTTCTATTCTGATAAATTAGAAAGCCTCACATTTAAAAAAAAGATTGAATGGTATCTTCATTCATTCAATTACTTGTGGTCTTTGAAACCATAAGACAATAAGAACCCAGGTTTTGCATTCAATGCATTCGATAAATGGAGATCCCTAAACTATTTTGACAATTTATGTTAAGTCCTTATGAGAATTCAAACCATACTGATTGGAGCACTTTAACAACTTGGAAACAGCAATTGATTTTGCCTTCCAAAATAAATATGTGAATACACTCCAAACACAACACTACTCAATTCTTAATTGCCAGTATTGGACTTTGTTTCCTATTGGGCCTTTCCAAAGTGACAAACTTTCTCTTTAGGGAAAACATATACCATGGTTATGATTATAACGACTCAATTTAAACCTCAGCTCAAAGATCAAGGTATCCTCTGAGGCGATACAAGTCTATGGATAATGAGATCTTCCTGAGACAATGTTCCCCAGACAGACAATGCTCCCCAGACAGACAATTCTCCCCAGACAGACAATTCTCCCCAGATATGTTGTCATGCTATAACCACAACCTATTGACAAATACCCACAATGCACGGCTGCCATGTCACTGATTATAACAACTGTGTCTTAAGAACAGACTCTCTTCTCAACCAAACTTTGCTAATTTCAAATAAATTTGTTAATGTAATTCATTTTTCCCATTTCAGGCCAGTCATCATGGAAGTTGCTTCTGCTCTGTTATAACCACACAGGAGTCCAGACTCTGGAATGCGACAATGGCATCATCTACGAGAACGATGTTGTCAACGGTTACGACCCAAATTATTCCTACTCGGTTCAGACTGGGCCGCAGTGTACATACTCTGCCTCACACTGCAAGCAGCGCCACCCCACCATGGGAGTGTGCACTACGGGCAAGGCATGCTACATTGGAGCGTACACACCGAGACAGCTCATGTATGAAGATTGTGGACAGGACAGTGGCGCCCTCTACTCTAACTATATACGCTACAACTACAGCTGTGTGCCAGGTATGTCAGTCATTAAACAATGACAGTATCCGTTATCCATTTTGAAGAATATATAATGTCACTTTTGAATGCGGGATAAACATAAATTAAAAAAGAAATTTGGCTGAAAGTTCTCGAGTAAACAGCGGACGCCATAACTTTACAGAGAAATTGATGATGAACACAAATAGTGAATGGTTGAGACCAATGCTAGTACTATCCAACATTCCATCATAGATTATTAACGATAATTAAGCTTTACCATAGGTCTCAGGCTTGGATACCAAAGAAAAAATGAAATCCATTGATTATTTCACTGCATTAAAAATGTTTAAAATGCTGTATTGTAATGACTAAGGGATAGAAGTGAGACCTTTAAATGTTTCTTAAATTTGGGCCATTGGGCCATTTGGGCCATTGGGCCATTTGGGCCATTTATCTACTCTTTGTGTTGACTGGTTGAGACAAGACAGAGGAGACATCATGATATAATATTTGTGTTCTCGCAGTTCCAGAGTTGAATGCTGTAAGCCTGTGCTCCAACATAACAGTGACTCTGCCGTCCGCACATCTGGTCAGTCCAGACTTTCCCCAGAACATCCTCGGTGGGAAGAACTACTCCTGTCGCTGTGATATAACAGCCACAGAACCTGGTAGACTTTTCAGCCTTACATTGAAGGTACTTAACTAGACTCGACTTGGAGACCTCTGGAAATTTAGGTTCTCCATCACCCTGTGCTTTTCTTCCAGAAATGCAAATTTTCACCTCTCCCAACCTTTCGGGTTTAGTCAATTAAAAGAAGCCAAACCTTGCACCATCATGTCCTAAAGTCATGCAATCTGGACTATAACCACTTAGAAGAACCTTTTCTTGTCCTCAGTTCATCCCAAATAAAAAGTTCACTAATTATGGGGGTTTGAGGATCTATTTGTCACAGATTGTCAACCAAACATGGCCTTCCTTCATTTCTAATTCTGTAACTTAACAAAATCCTTATTTGCACTGAATTTAAAAATGATGGTACAGAAAAGATATATTGCTTTATCACCACATTTACAGACATATATATTAATTCTTATTTAACAACCACAAACTATATTACAATATGTTATCACCCTATTTTCAGACATATCATTAATCCCTATTTTAACAACCACAACCTATATTACAATATGTTATCACCCTATGTTCAGACATATCATTAATCCCTATTTAACAACCACAACCTATATTACAATATGTTATCACCCTATTTACAGACATATCATCAATCCCTATTTAATAACCACAAACTATATTACAATATGTTATCACGCTATTTACAGACATATCATCAATCCCTATTTAATAACCACAAACTATATTATAATATGTTATCACGCTATTTACAGGGCTACTACCTATTCCTGATAGAGCAGGGTTGTGCGAGCAAGGTGGAGGTACGGGACCACACTAACGGGCTGTTACCTCTATCCCGATGCTCCCCGAGGTCTACGTACTTCTGGTCCTCGGCCACCAACACTAGTCATCTCTCCATCTCATTCCACAAAACACAAACCAACCAGTATGGCGGAAAATTCTGGTTTGGCTTTCAAGGTGATTTTATTTTTCTGTTTGCATTTGTTTTGTCTTCAGGGTTGGATGTTTGAGGTTTCCACTGATTAAGCTGTAAGTCTATGGAGTATACACGTATTATCACCCCATG
This sequence comes from Amphiduros pacificus, assembly GCA_949316495.1. Taxonomy (NCBI): domain Eukaryota; kingdom Metazoa; phylum Annelida; class Polychaeta; order Phyllodocida; family Hesionidae; genus Amphiduros; species Amphiduros pacificus. The sequence goes on along the minus strand of OX439007.1, from coordinate 15,744,226 downwards.
TAGGTCATGGTGCCCAGCTTTATTAAGGAAATGGCACTTTTGCAAAAGAACTGGCTGAAGTGAATATTAAGCAAGGAAAAAGTGTTTGAAAACCTTATTTCTTTAAGTCACATTTACTTCGAGACTTTGGCAAGAATGGTTTATCTTTATCCGAAGATTTCTGGTAAATCCTAAGTGAGCTTGATTTTTTTAAATCAACACTTGTGAAAAGTAGCATTAACAGATTATGTGTATATTTTTGGATACATTCATAGAACAAAGGTTTACAATATAATGTGCCAATGCATGTTGTGCCGTTTCTCTTTTACTAATATGATCTAATAAATGAATCTGATTTAAATGCTTTCAGCCAGTGAGGCAGTACGGTTGAGTTGTTATACAGATGCTGATCCTAACGAGAGCCCTGAGCTTAATCCTTCCTCGACACACAGCAATCTCCCATCAGGCACCTCTGAGATTAACCTGACCTTTCCCACCACAGAGGGCACCACTGCAGCCTTCATCAGCCTGACAAGTACCACAGACGCATCGCCAAACGTCCCAGTGCACTCCCTCACAGAGAATACCAATAACTCTACAGGTGGGGGACATTCATTTTGAAGAAAAAAAACAGTAACTAGTATGCCGTTCTCTTTTACAGGAATTATCCCATAAAAAAATCAATTTTGCTCTCATCATGAATATCATGAATATCCAGTATTCTAACACTATCTTTTTCCTTTCAAATTTCAGGAGTAATAGCGGGTCTTGTGGTGACTCTGGCCATCTTAGGCACTGTTGCAGCTGTATTTTCCATCATATATTTAAAAAGGTAGAGTTCCAAATTTGATGTGCATCTTACCACATCAAAAAAAAAAGAGATAAATCATTAAAAAAAAAAAAAAAAAAAAAAAAGAATTAACCAAAAAATTAACAAAAGATAAACAAGTGTTGATTTAAAAAAATCAAGCTCGCGTAAGTTTGCAAAATCCCAAGGCAAAAAACCCCTTCACTAATTCAAAAACCCCAACAAAATCTTCTTACTCTACTACGCACTCACAAATCACTTCTCAAACAAAAGCGACATCTGACGGTGTAATCAGAATTATTGAGCCAAAACATGGCCGCCATGGACCGATAATCGGGGTAGGCTCCATTGACTAACGGCTTAATCACCTTGAAACCTCGAACATCTAGCCCTAAAGGCAAAACAAACGCGAGCGAAAATATCAATTACAGTTTTCAATATATTCTTGGTACACTAAGAACATAAAAAAATAGGGCATCCTTTCATAAATGCTCTTCACTTGTAATTTAACCTGATTTTTGTGGTTAAATTTTAGGCGGTGCAGGAGCAAACCCCCGATGTTGCCAAGTACGGATGAGCTGAAGATGAGCGGGGAGGAATCGGCCTACGACTACATCAACCATCAGAGCATGAACCTGGGCACTCCCGCTCCTCTCACCGCCCTATCCTCCCCTCACTACAGACACTCCTTCGATCCGGGCAACGTCAACCAATCAGAACCTGTAGAGTATGTCAAGCCCTACGACAAAATAGCTGCCCACTATGTGGGATCTGTACCAGACTACTTAGCACCCTCTGTACCGGAGATGATACTGGAGGGTAGACTCCAGGATGACAAAGGAGGTTATCTATATCCAACAACTCTAGCGGAATACGAAGTCCCAATGGATATTACAGATAATGAGATGCGAACACATGACCTTGAAATGTCATCAAAGAATAACAATCACCAGGTGTCGCTAGCATCTGATTATTTACAACCTATACCCTCTTACAAGTTTGTAGATGACAATACAGACTACTATAACGAGAGTAACTTAACTCAAAGTATCACTCAAGATTTAACTGCTCCGAAGGAAAATCTCACAGACAATATTATATACGAGGACAAATGGCAAAGGCAAATAAACAAGAGAATGAGTGATAATAGGGATTCTGCTGACGAAAAGGCAAACTATATTGATATGTTAATTCCCGTGAGTCAGGGTGTCTATGAGAATGGTGCTGATAGTATAGACTATGCCAACTATGACACCATACGGAGTGAGAATGATAAGATGGCGGGCACCTATGAGGATTTAGCCAATTCCTGTGCTTAATATGTACAAAATCACAGGGTAAGGAATACCCATAGGGAACATTACATCCGTACCAAGTCACAAAGTCACAGGGTAAGGAATACCCATACGGTACATTACACCCGTACCAAGTCACAAAGTCACAGGGTAAGGAATACCCATAGGGAACATTACACCCGTACCAAGTCACAAAGTCACAGAGTAAGGAATACCCATAGGGAACATTACACCCGTACCAAGTCACAAAGTCACAGAGTATCAGATTTGCATGCACAGTGCATGGAACTAAAGTCACAGATATTACAACAACATGCAACTGAAGTCATATTAAGTCATATATACTAACATCATATTAACATGTATTTCAAGTCAAGGACACCATGTGAACATTTATTTCAAGTGACATACATCATTTGACCATGTAAATCACATACATCAATTGACCATGTATTTCAAGTCACAGACATTACTTTAACATCAATTCACAAAGATAATCTGGACATGGATTCCAAGTCACAGACATTACTTTAACATTAATTCACAAAGGTAATCTGGACATGGATTCCAAGTCACAGACATTACTTTAACATTAATTCACAAAGGTAATCTGGACATGGATTCCAAGTCACAGACATTACTTTAACATCAATTCACAAAGATAATCTGGACATGGATTCCAAGTCACAGACATTACTTTAACATTAATTCACAAAGGTAATCTGGACATGGATTCCAAGTCACAGACATTACTTTAACATTAATTCACAAAGGTAATCTGGACATGGATTCCAAGTCACAGACATTACTTAAACAATAAGTCACAAAGGTAATCTGGACATGGATTCCAAGTCATAGACATCACATTGGCATTACAAGTCTCATTCTTCATATTAACATGCATATCAAGTCACAGACATCATATTAACATGGAAATTACTAGAAGTCACAAGCCTCACATTAGTATTCAATTCAAGTCGCAAGCAAAAAACTGACATGCATTTCAAGTCACAGGTCTGACATTGGCATGTATTTCAAATCATATAAGGATTTTTAAGTCAAATTGATATTCAATAAAATAGGGGGTTGAACATGTATCACTTAATAAACTGATTGCTGGAGAAAGTCAACAAAAAGCAAATTCAAAAAGAAAATTGTTTGTTTTTATGATTTATTAAATAGTCATATATTCATATCCAGCAGAATTTTTCATGGTCTTTATAATGGTCTTTATAATGAGCAGTCTAACTTTATTCTTTATTCCAGAAATTAAAAGAAGCCAAAAAAGTTAAGCAATTACTGATTTCCAATTCCTATTTACGACATTGAGATTCAAAGGAAATGACAAATAACCTATTGGTCTTTCTAATCAGGTTTATTTTGTTATCATTCATCATGTGATTATATTAGAATAAACACATAAACCTTTGAAGCAGCTATGAGATACACCTGCATTCAGGTTACATCATGTCCTATTTTCTTAAGCACAGTCACCATTTTCTAGGAGAAAGTTATCAGACCCTATCGGTGATTATAAATTAGTGTCTTATAAATAAATGTTAGTGGCCAAACACCTTGCAAATATTTTGGCAAATGAATAACAGACCATATGGTCTGATCAAATAAGAAATTGCATTATAACTGCATTTCAAAGAATGGAAGTGCATAACCAGTCAACTACAAACATTTTACAAGCGGCAGAATAGAATAAAAAAAAAACTGGTACTAATAGCTAAATGTAACCAGATAGAAATAAAGGGATCACCTCAAGATGTTATAGACTCTATTTAAAATTGAGAATATCATTAAAACATAAGAGATTTCTTTAAAAAAAATAATACTCTACTGGGAAAAACATAACTGAGATTATTCAAAATCAAAATTGGCCTCAATAGAAAAGGCAAGGATCATAAGAAAGAGCTTGACGACGATCACAATCCCGACCAAGACCAACAACGGTTTCGATCTGATTCGATCTCTTCAGTTGCATAGGGACCTCAAAATTAGGCTGCCACACACACACAAAGCTGTATCTCAATTTATCATATTTGGTTATTCTGAATGATTAACATGGCAAAAATAATCTAATGATGATATTTTATAAGTTAATTCCTACTTGGGGCAGCATTTGTCCATCACAGCTTGAGTATTGTCAACACTGATTTATACCGAGACCTGAGTCATTCCGCGACCTAAGTCATACTGAGACCTAAGTCATACTGAGACCTAAGTCATACAGAGACCTAAGTCATACTGAGACCTAAGTCATACAGAGACCTAAGTCACACTGAGAGCTGAGTCAATCCGAGACCTAAGTCATACTGAGACCTAAGTCATACTGAGACCTAAGTCATACAGAGAGCTGAGTCATTCCGAGACCTAAGTCATACCGAGACCTAAGTCATACTGAGACCTAAGCCATACTGAGACCTAAGTCAAACAGAGACCTAAGTCATACAGAGACCTAAGTCATACAGAGACCTAAGTCATACTGAGACCTAAGTCATACAGAGACCTAAGTCATACAGAGACCTAAGTCACACTGAGAGCTGAGTCAATCCGAGACCTAAGTCATACAGAGACCTAAGTCATACTGAGAGCTGAGACATACCGAGAGCTGAGTCATACCAAGATATGAAGTACGTTCACTTATTCTTGGCAGCATATCCTCATACCTCATGACACTTCATGAGACATTTTTCTCGTGGGATGCCAAATATAGAAATCTAGCCCTCATTGCATTCCTTGCACATGACATTTCTTTAAACAAATGAACATGAAAGAAATTACATTAAATTTTATGCAATATTTCCATGAAAATTTTTCCTTTGAAATGAAATGCTGTCTAATTATTGTGTCAAACAAAACGTAAATAAGCACTTTTCCTAAGCAACAAAGATCTGAGCAATCCTGTACCTCACAACTTGAATGAGAAGGGGACCATAACATTCAGGCATATACAAAGAAAACAAAAAATCCAAAAAACCAAATTCAAGACATAATATTCAAAACTTATAGTATATATAATAAAACTTATAGTATATACAATAAAACAGTGCCATGAACAAACATGTACAATATAAACTTAAATGTCCTGGTCGGGAGGGTCACACTTCTAGTTCACATCAACGCTTGGATGGTTTGCCATAGGGTGGGTTAAAAAGCTCAGATCAATGTAGGTTAGCTCTCTATTACTGCCAACCAATACTTGTGGTGTGCAAGAACAAGACAAGACAGCTGGGCATTGTCCACGATCATAACACTCACCATGTGGTCGTCAGTGCAAATCTCATGCAGGAAAATGAGTTTTCTTATGCTTGTGTTGTTCACACCTTCAGTGATCCAAGGTGAGTAATGTTATGTTTTATCTTGTACTATTGTTATACAATATAGGTAAATTGTCTTCCTGCTTTGCAACTGTGCCTATTAAATGTGTCACGGATCACGATAACTATTACTGCTACGACAGTTTTAAATTGCTGTTAATCACTTCTCAATTATTATTTTAAATGATCCACGGGACTTTATTAGCAGAAAATCTATCACAGTATATATAGGAGTATCTAAAACATAAAGTTATAAATGCTGTTAGCGATGAGAACTTTAGACAGTTTTCTAACTATCATTACAATCTAAATATGATGACTCATCTTATATCTGACAATTACGAGGAAGAATTTTTAGATTGGTTGGCATAAACTGAATACACAAAGTGAATGCTGAGAAATTAGTTTTGAGGTGTTTTTTTCTTTTAAGTAAACACCCAAAACTCCAAAGTTCCCAATTAATGATTTATCATACTTTAAACAAAAATCCTGATTTCTCATGGAAATAGCAGAACTTTCTCTGAATCAATCTTGGATCCAATAGTTTCTATACGTAATATTTTTTTAAATTGCAGGATTAGAAAAGATTGAATGCTTGCGGGGTGCGTCAAGTATCGAAGTAAGCATCGCCTGTCTGCAGGATCAGCTCATCTCCATCGTGCAGGCTCATGAGGCAACAACAAACAGTAACCAGTGCAGTGACGTCATGGCTTCACGTGACCAGCACTGCAAGGGTCGAGACATCACCCCGGAGATGCGCAGGCTGTGCAACGCATTCACTACCAGATCCTGGACCGTCCAAGAACCAAGTCTCAGCCAGTGTTCAAGCACGGCTGGTGCCTATATATACTTTAAATATAATTGTATTTCCAGTAAGTTTCATGATATTACACTACACCATATTCATTTCAAAACTCTATTTCTGGGCTTCCTAAACATCAAAATTGAATTAAATATTTCATTTACACTTTTGAAGTAACAAAGAACATATAATTTAAATATTGTGCTGATATATAAAATAAAATAAATCATATGTAAAGCAGGTATTTATCTATTTTTAACATATTGGTGTGATGGTTTTTAAATTATCATAAATCATATCATTGACAGTAAAATCTGCAAACGGTCTGCCCATAAGGACTATTCGCCCGATGTCTGAAGTGAGCCAGAGCGATCAAGTTTCTCAGCTGTTTCTGCAGACAACAAGCTATCCGGGAGCAATCAACGATTTCACCAACACAACATGTCTGATAAAGCTACCCCCAAACACACAACTGAGCCTGAATATCTTAGATCTGTTGTCTGGTCCATCTAAACTTTCTGCCTCTTATTGCCTGGAGATTCAAGATTCCGCTGGACCCAGTATTTGTGCCGGTCCTAACACTCATAGGAAGCTAGCATATACTCCTGGCACTGAGGGCGACGACTTTTACATTAAACTAAGAAGTGATGGCATTAATGATGGATTAAAAACCCGCTTCTGGATACTCCTATCTGGTCAGTACTGATATTGTATTTGTTGGCCCATCCATTTAAATAAACACTCACACACATTAATGAATTGTAAAGCTTAAAATTAGTGGTTTTAAAAATTTAGTTCAATTAAATCAAGTTAAAGGATATGAGAATTTTATACAGGGATTCAACTTGCCAGTAAAGACCCAGCCAAGATGTTCATCTTGTGTGGCCCTGACAACCAGCTCACCACAGAGCGTATCACTAGATGGCGCCAGGAGACCCCCATCCTGATTCCTGTCCAAAAACCTAATAATATAATCTTTTCTCAAAATTCGACTACAGTTGGGGTCATCATTATAGGTGAGACCAAAAATTCCACATAAATCAAAATAAATCTGAATTATGATTTAGTAAGAGCTTTCTAATCTTTCTGACCAATCAATCAATTTACTTATATCAAATTCAATTGTATAAAATGGTTAATGATAACAGTGTAACTGCAGATATAAATAAGGCAGTTTTTCAATCTGAAGGGCCTGCACCAGGTGGCAGTGCAAGTGTTACACACAGATTGGATATTGTGCATGTTGGATCTTCCCACTAGCTGTGTAGTCTTACTGTCGAGGCATTGAGTGCCCTTGAGACACAAGTGAAACAGCTAACATCCCAAATCAAAGCATATACTGACATATACCTTGTCTTTCAGGCCCAATTATTGGTGGTGCTATCTCTGGAGTCATTATACTTATTAGTGGAATTGGTGCACTCATTTGTTACTGCAAAAGGTAACCGATACACATGTCTAGTAATAAAGTAAATCAGATCATCAGAGATATTTAAACAGAGATTGGAAACAGCAGGTTTGCCACTAGATGTCAGCATGGTGCACCATGCAACTCACACGTTCGACTGTTGTTGATCAGCGATAAATAGTTTTGCATTTATTAAACCAATTCTTCCATTCTTGATGTCATTGATGTACGATTAACATAGATATGTGAAAAGTAAGTAGTTCTCGTAATAATTTCTTACAAAAAAGACATATTTATACAAGTCTGTGAGTCTGTGAATCCGGATCTAGGTCTATATTATAGGTCAACATATAGTATTTACTGTGGCGGCGGCGAGATCAGCCTGGGCGATAATGCAGAACTTCAGCTTGTTTCCAACCTATGTGTTAAACGTCTCCGTGATCATGTATCTTATCATGGGTAAAATTTTAAAGTTAAAAGAAAATTCTAACATGCATATATATCTGTAATTAAAAACAGTATTTACGCTATGAGCACCAAATGTACCTTACAATACATGCAGAAAGATCATAAATTGTTATATGGTTTAATTCTGATGCAGGAAACAATTGAGTGGCCACCCTCAAGCTGGGCATATAATAATACAACCAGCGAAAACTGGTAGCACTAGTAGCATACTGGAACGTCCGCAAGCCGGAACCCAAGGTCTTCAGGAGAGTACTTATGAACAGATGCAAGATGGATATCTATACCCTGTGCCTTTGGAACAAAACCTGGGGGACGCTCCGGAGCCTGACGGCTTGGTCGCTAGTGGTTACCAATCCACTCAAAGACGCAATCAGGAAGAAAACCATACTTATACGACAGTCGTGCCGCAATATGTGGAAATCCTACCAAGCCATCAGTACTCAAACCGCAATGTTCCTCAAATGCAGACTGACGGAAATTATACATACATAACTCACTAAAAATGTTCAAGTCTTAATTCTGTTGTGTAAATATCGACCTTAAAATGTATATAAAATTGTGATATTATCCCAGAAAGGCAGTGATTATAACTACATAGCTCAGTAAACATGTAAATGTTTTTTTCTCTTGTTTATATACATGTAGATATTGACACTTGTTTTTCAATGCACCAGATTGTTTGTGGTTTTTACCAGTTTTGATTTCATTGACAATTAGTTTATTTAGTACAAATGTGTGTGTCAGCCGGTTTAATAGGTCTCTCCAGACCTGGGTTGTATGTGTGTATGACATATATATGTCCCTCCAGACCTGGGTTGTATGTGAGTATGACATATATATGTCTCTCCAGACCTGGGTTGTATGTGTGTATGACATATATATGTCTCTCCAGACCTGGGTTGTATGTGTGTATGACATATATATGTCTCTCCAGACCTGGGTTGTATGTGTGTATGACATATATATGTATCTCCAGACCTGGGTTGTAAGTGTGTATGACATATATATGTCTCTCCAGACCTGGGTTGTAAGTGTGTATGACATATATATGTCTCTCCAGACCTGGGTTGTAAGTGTGTATGACATATATATGTCTCTCCAGACCTGGGTTGTATGTGTGTATGACATATATATGTCTCTCCAGACCTGGGTTGTAAGTGTGTATGACATATATATGTCTCTCCAGACCTGGTTCGTATGTGTGTATGACATATATCGGTCTCTTAAGTATGGTATATAAGTTACTCTAGACTCTGTATCTATATGTATATTTTGGCCATAAGCCACTCATCTAGTCGAATGTCACCAACCTTGCTCTTGTTTTTATTAATTCTTATGTGGTAACATTTTTTTCAATCAGAATAATAAAGCTTATATATACAATCAGATATAATGTTGTCCCAACCAAGAATCAAACCTTGGACACCAGTACCAAGATCCCTAACTGAGTCTGGCTTAAGCCGGTCCAAACCACCCCTACACTGGATCCCTATAGTCACTCTATGAGGAACTCCAACAATCTGTTCCTACGTTCATGCCCATTATACCTATGGTCATCAAATCATTTCACATTAACCAAACGAACCCCTTCACATGCTCTCCCCATGTAGCCATTACCGGTACTCTCCATTTTAGAAATTACATATCTTAAAACTGTCTAATAGTGTACAGATTTTTTTCTATAAATTTGTGCCACACTCTAGTTGTTGTGTTGTGTTCACCTTTTACCACCAATGCATGTAAGCAGAACATTTAGCCCATCTATTTATAAAATCTCTATAAAGATTAGTAACACATTATTCACTTCCTAAATGAATCAGAATGTTTTCGCTAAATAGCCTTCAACTCAAATGGTTGAGATGTCGAGATCACAGGTCCTGAGCTGGACACAGAGAAATGGTATGTTTGAACTATTTGGTGCAGTTTGTTCTACAAATTTGTTTATTTGATTTTATGTTGCAAGTCAGAAAAAAAACAGATGTATAAAACTCTCAGTGATTGAGTAGGAAAAACTGGTTTACAAGACAATGTTCCATTATGTAACAAAATAATGGGACAATTTCTCCCACAATGGCAAATTATCAGATATTTTAATACTTTTTCAGTGTGGTATGACCCATCATTTTTTTCTTGATATCAGAAATATATATAATGTGCAAATTATAATATTTCATTTAGATTTTTGGAATGGATTAAAAGTCTGTCATCAGGGGGCATGACTGTCTTAGAGAAAGAACTTCAATATAGTCAATGTGACACCTGGTGGACAGTATGCAGTGACACCTGGTGGTAAACTGCCAATCTTATATGTCAATACAACAACAAATGAACCAGCAACAGAAGGTTCAAAATCTACCCATTCAATTACCTACCAGATTTGAGATTTTTATTCCACACACTTTTCTGCCCTCCTTTTATAAGACAATAGCGATGGTATGTATGAATAAAAAATCACTATGAGCAAACAAAAATATATACAATTTTTTCAGCCAGAAACACTTAAATTAGCATGTGTGTTGAACTTTAAAATATCCAGATAATTAGTACTATATATCACTAAATCTTAATTTGTTCTTAAATCTTAATTTCTGATACATGCTCATGGCAGGTTATAGATAATCATTTATACATTGATATCTCTTTATACTTTCATTAAAATTATGTATCTTATATACACTACAACTGAAGCTGTAGTTAATGTATACATTTTTAATAAAAAAATTGTAAACTTTTATAATTTTGTTATGCGTAACAATTTGACTGAAATCAATTTAATCAACATAAAATTTTTAAATGATGCATATAAAAAACCAAGTTACAACATTTTTGTTTGCGATTTTCTTGGTGTAATTTGGGTATTTTCCCAAAGGAGAAGAAAAAAATACTTCCTCAAATATCATAATTTTTTACGAAGTAAAAGAAAGGAGCTCACATGTCAATTTCTATGCCCTTTCACTGTTCGCAATGTGTGTTATAGGAACGGCTAATTTCTTTAAATGCTGCACACACAATTTATCCGAAATAAGATATTGCTTCAAAAAAATCATCCTTTATAAATGGAAAGAAAATTTCTTTAATGAGTTTGTACTTGTTATTATAGGATGTTTTCTAGTTATGGCTGAAGCATTTAATTTCCTCATGTCCAGGAAAATACCCTCAATGGAAACCAATAGAGGTCAGCAAATGTAACATCAGCCTATGACAACGGGCTGGAGATCTTTCATCAACAGTCACTGTGGTAATATTTTTTTTCTTTTCTGAAGAAAATAACAGTAAAATTTCGGTATTTTGCATTTTTGCTTTGTAAATCAGTTAATCACCAAACACCATTGTCCAAAATTGATGAAGAACCACTCCCAGGCTTGCAAGGCTGCGATATCGCCTGAGAAATACATCATCAATTTATGTGTTCCAAGATATGCTTCTGATATGCATGTAAATATATAATCAAACCTTCCAAATATAAAATATCTGATATATGCACAATCATGTACATGTACACACATACATAAACGCACATACATGTTTATGCACACACAAAAGCATATCAATGCACATGTGTCAAACACATACTCAAATGAGACAACAATTCCCCCCCCCCCCACATTAAATATTGAAATTCGTACAAAAAATGGGTGAAATAATAACAAAATTTCTGCATTGATCACATCACATTATAGTTTCTTTTTTCAAAGGGAATCTTTCTTGTTTACGTGCCTAGCTGCACATGTTCAAGACTTGTAGAAGGACAGCTTGACAGACAGACAACATTTTGATAACAATACCTGTCAAAACTTTTTAGTCATGACTAGATAAGAGTGACAGCTAATACCTTCAAGAGGGATCGTCTATATATTATTTGGTATGGATATCTAATGTCTTTAAATGGTTTCAGTACCATAAATGCATCAGTTTAACTGATGATGTGGCAAATAATTGTATATTCAAATATACATATATAAATTAAAGACACATTTTTTCCTATTGCAACAAAGAATGTAAACCCCCAATATTTATGACATGTAGAGTTGGTCAGGTACTAGCACATTTCTTCTACTGGTATCATGTCTCTACTTCCTCAAGAATGTTACAATCACTGACAATGCATGAGAGAGATGCGAATTCGTGAAAGTGATACCATAAAATAAATAGCCGTTTCTATTTTATCCGTGGCGATATTTAGGATGAGACCGACCAGCTCCACATATTTGTGGGTGTATTTTATTTGATCTTGGCAAACAGACGTACATTCACTTCATGACGACAGGATATTGTATATTGTCAACCTCTAAATTCCTCTCCACTCGGGCTTTATCTTATATGACCAGAAAAAAGGGGTAAAAGTAACTACTAACTCGCTCAGAAAGGGAAGCATTCATTTCCTGTTCTACTATAAGTAAATAGACACTTGTTTGGTGGTAAAATAATTACAAAAAGAAAAAAAAGTGGAAAATTACAATGACAATCAAGATTCACTGAAGCGTGTCATGTAAAAACACTAAGCACTCGTGGAATGTTAAGTGTAAATTTAAAATCATAAAAAATACATCAATTTGTTACTGTACATGCCACAAAAAAAAATGGTAGTGTTAAAGTATCTAGACAGAAAAATAATACAAATGAAGAATACTTCATTGTAAAATCAACAAATGAGATATGGTTAAAAAAAAAGAAATGACGCATAAAGATGGAATACAATAAGGAAAAGTGTACCATGCCCTAATATATTCACTGATGATTTGAACAATACCGCTGATATTCCCCAGTCACGACTCTGGTATGAAATGTCCTTGTTTTCTTGAGCACTGGTTGTGTTTTGGCCATGGGGGATATTTTTCCGATATTTTTTTTTGTGGGGGGGGGGGGGGGGTCTCAACAGCAATATTGACAATTGTCAAGCTCTGTGGACTTCAGTACAAACTTTAATGATTTCATGTAGATAACAACAGATTTGGCAAGTTCTTATGTGTTTTGGGTTTTGCCGGGGAGTTTTTCTCATGCCACTGCGATGACACACTGACAGCGGCCATGAGGTCTTAACACCATCACACAACCAGATAGCAATTGTGTGTGCTTATGGCTTAACACTGCGGCGGACACATACCGTGTTACGGTCATCGCCTCAGGAATGTAACAGTGCCGTATTTGCCTTCAGCTTTAATCCTCCACACTGCAACTGTACACATATGGACTAACCATACCCAGCCAATATCACAAATTTGTAGCTATTTTCAATCATTTTTTAAATTATAAGTTTATGGCATTAATTCCACAAGCAAGCGCTGATGTCATGGATGTCTAAAAAAAAAAACGTGAGCGAAATTCATGAGCTCACAGGTAGCTGTGTGGCGAACCAACCAGGCATATCGACTGGACTGTGTAGGCAGCTTATAAGCTGGTAGGATAAACACACTAACAAGGAACAGCGAGCGAGAGGGCAGGGGGGGCACAGCCAAGACACTCCCACACACGTCAGCCTACAAGAGCCTGCCATCACTCGGGCCTTGAGTCATCAACAATAACATCAGTGCCAAGTTAGGACGAAATCCTCACAATGGAACACATGGAACGGGCGTGAGAACAGGGACGGACAGGTGGAATACAACCTCACTATCATGGAAAACCACATCACATGGATATTATTCGCTTTTATTTCAGTGTCTTTCATTCAAAACTCAGGTAAGCAGAGACATGCTAAAATTTTCAAAAAATTCTTCTTTCGTGATTCCTGACTTTTCTTTTGATATATCAGTTAAACTGGGGTTGAACATAACAACCTTCAAGTTTTTATTCAAAATTGTACACTTTATTCTATACTACAAGTTACTAGTTTATTCTATTTACAACTTGAGTAATGTTTACAACATTATTCTATTGTATTTCTACTGGTCATACATGAAATTTCTTTCAAGCAGTCATGGTCAAATATACCATTTTCAAAAGCTTGGAATGTTATAAATGTGAGCCACTGATTTCATGATTGTACACCTGCCAACCTGTCGAGAAACATCACTCCATTCATTCTACCCCAAACATGTTCTCAAGCATACTTATTTCTGTCAATCTTAATTTTCAAGTCACGTCAGCAAAATCTACAAAACTTTCACATTTTGAAATTTCCAGAAACTTGTGCAGTCATGTTATCATTAGACGACACTGACCTATTTGACTCTTCCATAAAATAACCATAAAATTGATTTAATTACGCAGGCAACGCATAAATGCTAACCAGCGAATTAACGCCAGGTGATCGTACAGCAATAAAACGACATTCTCTTGTACATTTTAATTGGATTATAATAACAGTTGAATCAAGGCAGTTATTATTATGGCGAGCGGAGAACCAGGTGTTCGGACCATTCTGACATATATGGACCATCACAATGGGGCTATTTGCACTTTTCCCACAAGCACTTGGGTTCATATTGGAGTAATCGCTGCTCTGAATTGTTGGCATTCTTCGCCATGTCTAATCACCCTGTATCCAGGCACTGTCCAACAATTTAATGGCCTCCAATGTTTCAATACATGTGGGACGAGCCTATTCACGAACCGTCCCATGTTTAAGCTGGTTCTGCTATATGTTGTGTGTGCATTTGTAAGCTTATATTTTGTGGGTAATTACTTGCCACTTGATTGTTTGCCAAGAATGGCCAAAAAGGGCTGCACGTCTGATTTGAATGAATTAGAATTAGACTAATACTTCAGACGGCCTAAGTGTGTGTTCTCTCAGTCATTAATATTCTTATCTCACCTTGACTGTGCCTAAAATAAGCATTTAATTCTCCTGTCGTCAGACATGGGGTTTCTTAACCCTGCTGATGTCATTCCTATTCAGAACCAAAAGCAAGCTCTGATCAATAGTATTCATTGTAAAAGCTAACATTTTTATTTGGCTTTCATTGTTGAAAAAATCAATATAAACCTGATCAATTCAAATTAAAAAAACAAATCAGTTTAAATATGGGTCAGGCATCAGTATTTATGATAGAACTTATCTATTATGTTTCAGAATGTTTATATAGAATGTTTGTTTCTTGCATTTGAAAATGGCGTACGTTACTTAAATTGATTTCCATTTTAGAAACCATTCCCCAAGAATCTTAGTTGTTTACCCAATATGCTCCATGGCAACCACAAAAATATGCATGGTTCATTTCATATTATAATATTAAGCTAAAAAAATTGAATTTGAGATATTTTCAGAAATAAAAAAAAATGGGAAATGCCATTATTTATTTTTCAAAAGCAGCTGGTTTATATTTCCATGTCTATAATTTCAGTTTGTGAAAAGTTGATCCGATGTCTGTATGCAGATGTAAACAATGCTCAGTTAAGATTGTCCTGCCAGCAAGATGAAATGTTACGCATCAACTCGGTCATCATGGGCAAAACAGCCACTGCTGATACGAACTGTGAGAATATTGCGATGAGTGAGTCAGACTGCAAACCATTTGACAGTAAACCTACAGAATATGCAAGAAGATCTTGCCATTTCTTCTCGACATGTACTTGGTTTGTGCCCTACACGATGCTCCCACAATGCAGTTCTCAGGGGAAGGTTTATGTCGCAGTGGACTACTACTGTATGTCTCGTAAGTATATAATTTCCTCTCAGTAAGTCTATAACAAGAAAGTCTTTAAAAAAAAGAAAGAATTTGTATGCAAATTCCTTTTTGAAAATGATATTTATATTTCTTCATCCCCTAAATATTGAATGGCCTGACCATAAATCTCATCAAATGTCGTCTACTGAAGAAACTTGCTATGTGAGAGTGCGAATCGAATGCATTACAGAATGACACGTACACGGAAATATCTGACGTATACACACCAGCCCTTGTCACCTCTGATCACTACATATGCAATTTGTTATAATATAGTCTATATTATTACATATATTTATTACTGCTCAAAGAGATTTTGAAATATAATATTAAAGAGAAAAAAATCATCTTAACTTTGAAACCACAAGCAATTTTCTAATTTGTTAACTTTATTTGTTCTTTATTTAATTCAACAGGAAAAGATCCATTTGGAAATTATCTCGCACAAATATATGCATTGAGAAGAGAACAACTGGTAGAGGACAAGCCTCAAGTGCTTATACAATCTCTGGATTATCCGAACGGTTTTGATTCTTTCCAAAGTGCCACATGCACAGTCACACTGCCACCTAGAGTCTATGGCAGATTTGATATCATGGATATGTCCCACAATGGAAGTTCGCAGACCTCTCCCTACTGTCTGCAAGTAGACAATGCATTATATGGAATACAGTGTGCAGGAAAAGGTAGCATGTTTCCCGTCATCACAATACCACCATCAACAGACCTGCCGAGGACCACCAAATTCCAGATCCGAGAGTCAGGCCTGACCCATAATCTCGGGGTCAGCTTTTGGATATTATTAAGTGGTAAGGATAATATTTCAATTTGTGAAATCCTTCGCTGATTTTATGTGATATAGCCATGGCACAGTAGGTTTTAAATGCAAGCTTATTTGTACCAGTTCCTCTGTGGTGATCCAAAGGTCGTGGGTTTGATTCCCAGCTGTGTCAGCATTAAATTCATGTTACAATTTCTCATATGACAAAGACCAATGCCTGAAGGGTTAACCAATTGTCCTCATAAATCTGTGACTGAATTGATTGTCATGTCATGGACCTGTGACATGACAATTCACTGAGGCACCATATATTTGCTACAAATAGGTCCTGTCATGAAATAACTGAAATAATATTGAAAGTGATGTAAAACCTCAAACAAAGAAACAAAATGTATATGATATATCAGTGTGGACTACGATCTTGAACATGACACACAAGTATGAGCGTCATGAGCGCCATGAGCAGACTGGGTCTGAAATAGCGCTATAGAAATTATTATTATTATTATTATCATTATTATGAAATCCACTCATTACCCAAAATATATGCAAATTAACTCTCAAATTGAAAATGAACTTTTTACCTGAGTGAGGTAAATAATATGCATACAAAAAGGGTCACTTTGGCCTGTTGAAATATGAAAACTTTCCAAGCCACTCCCAGTGTCCCTTTTACAATGATAATAATCAGTGATGATTTGTTGACTGATTTTAACATGAAATGAAATTAATAAATTAAAATAATCAAGATCCTGTTTTTCATATGATAAATGATGTTTCTTGTACTTTGCAGCACTACACGCGGACACGGAAGCTTACGAGTCGATGACGGTGTATTGTAGTCCAGACTCTTTGCTGTCTACGACTCCAGTGACCATGGACTGGCTGAAGACACGTAGCACAGACATCAGCTGGTACACCTCAACTTTCCCAACCTCCCCTCTTCCTGCCTCGGACCAAAACATAGGTACATCTTAACCACATATACACATTGATTGTTTGTTCTATTCTCAAGAAAATCATCTGATTTGCTTGCTTCACTAATTTATTTTTTTGCAAACATTTTCTTTAAATATAAAAAAGTTTAAAATTTGAATATTTTAAAATTAATCCTATTTTTTCTTTTTTTGCAAACGTTTTCTTTAAATATAAAAAAGTTTAAAATTTGAATATTCTAAAATTAATCCTATTTTAAAAGAAATATACATTTTGCTGGATCTACTTTCAATATTCAGTAAAATTCTGATTTTATAGTTATTTTGTCCTGTTTCAAGACCACAACCCCAAAGAGTTTTTGGTCTATAACAATTAATGTCCATATCGAATGACCATTAAGAATCCTGGATGTGTGATCCATGAAGTGATTTTTTATCTGCAGGTATTATAATCGGCGGTGTTGTGGCTGGGATCGTCGTCATTACTGCTGTAGTTATAATAGCTTGGATTCTTGTCAAGAGAAGGTAAGCCATCAATTTATTTTTCACTAATTTAATAATAATAATAATAATAATAATAATAATAATAATAATAATAATAATAATAATAATAATAATAATAATAATAATAATAATAATAATAATAATAATAATAATAATAATAATAATAATAATAATAATAATAATAATAATAATAATAATAAAGAGGTATTTATATAGTGCATATACCAAGCATAGTTTGGTCAAGGCACTGATTTTAGGAAATTTAAATTATAATGATAATAATAATATTGATTGTAATGCACCTATACAAGACTGCCTGTTTAAGGTGCTCTTGTATGTATGTCTGTATATATTTAATACATAAAATATATATATATATATATATATATATATTATAAATATGCATCAACTCCCAGCCCACACAGGCTTAATTGTTTGAATTTGAGTTGTACACTGTTTTGAGTTGAATACTGTAAAAGTTCAGGGAGATATAAATTTTTAAAATTTAAAATGAATTTTTACTTATTCTAAATCATTATTGAAATGGAAGATCATTTTTAGAAAAAGAACGCAAAGGCTACTACTATTACTAGCTGAATACATGTGGTAAGCTTTCAACACTGACAGGTAGTGACACCTGGTGTATATATCCTTTCTTTCAAAACATCAGGCTGTCCATGCGATATTTCCCGGTACTTAGACTGAGGAATTTAAGAGGGATTAAAAAGAGGAGATTAATTAGCTTAGATTGAAATCCAATTAGAAAGATAAATGAGGGTTTATTATATCTTTGTAAAATCTAGAGCACTACACAATTACATCTATTTAATGTCCAGAGATTGTTGCTGATTCCATATATATTCAACTATCTTTATAGGCCGATTGCCGGTCTCCATGTTTTTTTTTTTTCCCCATTGAAAAGTACACACCGGAACTGTACAACTTTACCGGAACCAGATCTGTACAACTCCACTATATTTAATCATTGGTCGGAGAGACTGGCAGGGGGCCTATTGCATGTTTATGGATGCGTAGGAATCTTAAAGGGAATATATTGAAAAACAATGACTGCAGGCTTGAACATGTTGAAAAGAGAATTTCATCAAAACGAAATGATATCTTAGCACCAACCCAAACCTGACCTTGACTGAGGTTCAGCCCGCACTGACCCCCATAGAAGCCTTATGGGCCCACACTGCATAAAGAAAGTCCACAAGGGATAGAACCAGTCAAAACCTAACACCATCCAATAAAGCCTGGAAATCATGCTTAAACAGCTGTTTTTACCCTGAAAATGAAATCCTCTGATAGGATAAGTTTAGCATCAGGAAGGCATAAAGTCTTTATATGTTTCTGTTTAGTATTAAATATCTAAAATAATTGACTTGTTTCTGTTTAGCATTAAATATTTAAAATAATTGACTGTTTCCATCCCTTATGAACCCTTTTTATGCTGTGAGGGTCCCTCCTTGAGGGAACGGCTGAAGCTCAGTCAACTAAAATAATCACTTTCATGAAAAAAATTAATGTAATGCATGTCATGTATAATATATTCAGTATAATATATTCAACTTTAGTCAAATTTACCAAGTGAGCAAAACCAGAGGATAATAATAAAAATAATAATATATCTGGATAAGGAAACATTGATCTATCTATGACTGAACAGATTAGTTTTGGTTTTAGGTTGATAAATACAGGCAGGGTTTCTGGTGTATTGGCAAGTTAAACAAAGTTCATCTGGAACACATGCCAATTATATCTATATTCTATCAAACTCAAAAGGGTGTTGTTATCAAAATGTCTAAATTTTCCACCATAGCAATTTTAGCTCTAAAGATTATTGTAACATTTAGATATTATTATTATTATTTGCCATGTGATTTTAAGTAGTATCAACATTAAGATTATCTTCGGCAATAAATTATTAATGTCTCTAATTCCATTATTTATCTCTGCAAAAAGGAATTGTTCAGATTTCATTGTATCACCTTATTTTGATATTTTCTATTTTCTTCCTTGTTACTTCACTTTATTTTATTCTATTGTGATTGCAGGAATAAGAAGAGTGAGGAAGATTATGCCTATGTATGTCATGCTAACATTGCTGCTGCAACCAAACTGGGGGCCACTATGTCCAGGAGTAAAACAGACCTGACCTCTGTTGGCAAACAGCTGCATCAGCCTCCATACAATGTGCAACCTTATGCTTATAGTAATGCCCTGCAGCCAAAGATCACAAACACACTGGACCGTAATTTATACTCAGAGATATCGGAGAATAACAAGAGACCATGGGAGAAAGATAATAACGTGGACTACAATCCGTATGAAATGGAAGATGATATTTACAGAGGAGTGATAGATTCACCACTAGGTGGCTCTGAGAGCTGGGTGCCACCTGGTGGTAAAAATAACTGTCCTGCTATGTTGCCGCCAGCTGGTCACAAGGCCATCCTCCCACCAAGTGGGAAAAAGCCAGTCTTGCCGCCAAGTGGGAAAAAGCCTGTGCTGCCTACTGGTGCCAGAGGAGCACTTCCACCTCCTGCTGGGGAGACTGTCTATGCCATATCATCAAAACACAAGGATATTCGCAACAATTTGGAACAAATGTACTCTATGCCACAGAAAAATGGCCGACCTTGGTCACGCACCCTGAGCAGCGAGGTGGAAATTGTGGAAAATGATCTTTATGCCTGATAAAGAATAAAAATAAGTTTTGTATATGCATTGTAACAGATTATACTTGATGTACCGTCTGTCTGCATTTGAAAACAATTTCCAAGTATAGAGAGTCAACTGAAATGGTCTTCCATTCTTGGTGTGATTTGCTGGAATCATATTTAACCTTATATTCTTCAAGATATCGAGAGAAAAAAAACTGTTACGAAAACAAAATCCAGTCTCAATATCAGTATTTACTTGCGCCTCCAGAATTTAATATCCCTTTGTATCATTTATAAAGTATCTGAGATTCATTTAAATACACCTAGTATATTCAAGTTAGAGAAAAGAATTATATATTCCCAATACATTATATTTATATTGAGGAGTGAAACTGCATCAACAGTATTGAGTACAAACAAATCATTGTACAACAATCCAAATGATATAATGATTTTTATTATATCTCAGATGAAATAATCATAATATACATAAATGTTTACTTTACAAATGCTGGCATTTGTTCTAAACAAAATGTACTTTTACATATATACACCATTATAAAAATAAAATGACTTGTCTCTTCTATTCTTGGTACTGAACTCAATTATTTAATACAAAAAGCATGGCTTGTAAAAGTGTTTCCTGTATGTCCAAATGTTGTTTGAAAATTGAGGCCAGTACTCTGATAGAATATTCTGATAGAGTACTTTGAATGGGTACTACATGCTATGACAGGGTACTTTGAAAGGGTACGATGACAGGGTACTTTGAAAGGGTACTATGACAGGGTACTTTGAAAGGGTACGATGACAGGGTACTTTGAAAGGGTATGATAGCAGGGTACTTTGAAAGGGTACTATGACAGGGTACTTTGAAAGGGTACTATGACAGGGTACTTTGAAAGGGTACTCTGATAGAGTACTATGATAGGATATTCTGATTGGGTACTATAATAGGGTATTCTGATAGGGTACTATGGTAGGGTATTCTGATAGGGTACTCGGATAGGGTTCTATGATAGGGTATTCTTATAGGATTTCTGATAGGGTACTATGAAAAGGTATTCTGATTGGGTGTACTATGATAGGGTATTAAGATAGGGTATTCTGATAGGGTACTATGATAGGGTATTATAACAGTGTACTATGATAGGGTATTCTGATTGGGTACTATGATAGGGTATTATGATAGGGTATTCTGATTGGGTACTATGAGAGTGTAATATGATAGGGTATTCTGATAGGGTATTCTGATTGGGTACTATGAGAGGGTAATATGATAGGGTATTCTGATAGGGTACTATGAGAGTGTAATATGATAGGGTATTCTGATAGGGTATTCTGATTGGGTACTATGAGAGGGTAATATGATAGGGTATTCTGATAGGGTATTCTGATTGGGTACTATGAGAGTGTAATATGATAGGGTATTCTGATAGGGTATTCTGATTGGGTACTATGAGAGGGTAATATGATAGGGTATTCTGATAGGGTACTATGAGAGTGTAATATGATAGGGTATTCTGATAGGGTATTCTGATTGGGTACTATGAGAGGGTAATATGATAGGGTATTCTGATAGGGTATTCTGATTGGGTACTATGAGAGTGTAATATGATAGGGTATTCTGATAGGGTACTATGAGAGGGTATTAAGATAGGGTATTCTGATAGGGTACTATGATAGGGTATTATAACAGTGTACTATGATAGGGTATTCTGATAGGGTACTATGAGAGGGTAATATGATAGGGTATTCTGATAGGGTACTATGCCCAGTAGATCCTGGATTCAAACCAGGCTCTGTCAGTAATGACCTGAAGTTGCATCCATTATAGTCGCAGTCCTTAGCATGAAAATGCACAGTTGATGCACTGCCCATATACAGCACCCGGTTTTTTTAAAATCCAAAACATGCTTCCACCATCATATAAGTGTGCATGTCAGTTTCATATGTCAAGTCATAAGGATGGACCATTTATAATTGAGGGGAGTGAATAAATAATGGAAAGTATTTGTGGTATAAACAACAAATATTGGGATTGACAATGCTCAAGTAAATAAAAATCTGGATATCCCCCCCATCTCCTACTCCTACTTAAATCATTACATTGGTCATTATCATGTGCCTAATTTTGGATTCAGCATGTACTCTACTGGTTGCAGTACTCTACTGGTTACAGTACTCTACTGATTGAACAGTTCACTATAACTGGGTGTGGTCTCTTTGTACTCATGTACACAGCCAGTTCTTGCCAAACTTGCAGAAGTAGTATACAACTCACCTCGCTGTGCTGAGTTTTGATTGGTGGAAATAGTTGAAAATGTCTGATATAAAATACAACTGAACACATATGTATATGGCCGAAAAAAAGTATTGTTTTAAACATGTAATCTAAAAAATTTGAAAGCTTTCTGTTTTCATGATCTCAAGTTAAACAGATGTGCTACATTTGTTTGAACACTCCTTATAGCAATTGACATTTTTGCAAGATAACCACGTTACTAAGTTCAATGTCGACTAAAATATAACCCAAAAAAACAACAACAAAAAATAAAAAATAAATAAAAATAGGAATCTAAAAGAAATTCATAAACAGCAATCACAGTCCCTTACCAATGTCAACTAGAGCCCATACTATTAATTGATTTCTGAGTTTGATGGTTAATTCCGAATCTAACTTTATCCTGCAGTGTCAAACTATTGAGAAGCACTTTCCATGTATGATGAAAATGTTTCGAAACAACAACAAAATAACGTCTTTGAGATGCTGGAAGCTGATACTGAGACAAAAAATGTTTTTCATCCCAGGTGTAATACTTTTCCAGGTGAACAGTGCTCAAGTTGTTCAAATATGTGGCAACAATTCCAGTAAGGAATATATCTTCAAGCCAGAAATATGTTGTCCTCAATGCTTTATTGTACAAATCCGTCACTAAATCAGCAGATAGAACATAGAAATCTCCCTGCAGGAAGTCTGGATATAACACTAAATGTTTGTAATCTTCTTTGGCGACACACCACTTGCCGCAGTTATGTGCACCAGTATCTCTCTCTATTCTGATGTTTTTCATCACATAACCTGCCATTATTCTCTGTGCACTCTTCTGTCGGGGGATAGTTATATCCTCACTGATATCCTCTTCCTGTCTGGCCATAACTTTCTGTTGACCTAATTCTTGGTTCAGTCCAGGCTTACTTCTCTGCTGACCTAATTCTTGGTTCAGTACAGGCTTACTTCTCTGCTGACCTAATTCTTGGTTCAGTCCACGCTTATTTCTCTGCTGACCTAATTCTTGGTTCAGTCCAGGCTTACTTCTCTGCTGACCTAATTCTTGGTTCAGTACAGGCTTACTTCTCTGCTGACCTAATTCTTGGTTCAGTACAGGCTTACTTCTCTGCTGACCTAATTCTTGGTTCAGTACAGGCTTACTTCTCTGCTGACCTAATTCTTGGTTCATTCCACGCTTATTTCTCTGCTGACCTAATTCTTGGTTCAGTCCAGGCGTACTTCTCTGCTGACCTAATTCTTGGTTCAGTACAGGCTTACTTCTCTGCTGACCTAATTCTTGGTTCAGTACAGGCTTACTTCTCTGCTGACCTAATTCTTGGTTCAGTCCAGGCTTACTTCTCTGCTGACCTAATTCTTGGTTCAGTCCAGGCTTACTTCTCTGCTGACCTAATTCTTGGTTCAGTACAGGCTTACTTCTCTGCTGACCTAATTCTTGG
The DNA here is from genome assembly GCA_949316495.1 of Amphiduros pacificus. Taxonomy (NCBI): domain Eukaryota; kingdom Metazoa; phylum Annelida; class Polychaeta; order Phyllodocida; family Hesionidae; genus Amphiduros; species Amphiduros pacificus. The sequence goes on along the minus strand of OX439007.1, from coordinate 15,719,918 downwards.
TTCAGTCCAGGCTTACTTCTCTGCTGACCTAATTCTTGGTTCAGTACAGGCTTACTTCTCTGCTGACCTAATTCTTGGTCCAATCCAAGCTTAATTTTCTGTTGATATTTGCTAATTACATCAATTGATTTCAAAACATCAACAAACATATCATCATTGACACGATAAACATATTTAGCATTGCAGTAAGTCATGATCCACTTTAATCCAACCAGAACCTTAATTGTGATATTATGATACGAGTCCTTAAAATCTGCCTGCAGGATATCTCCATATTTCTTGTCCTCTTCTACGATCATTCTCTGGAGAGTGTCATTTTTCCTATAACCCAGCAGATACAAAGTAATGGATGGAAACCTCCGGAGCAGATGGCTCTTGGCCCAAGTTTCCCGGAGACGATTCCTACGTATGACGTTCTCTGGAGCCGTGACAATGAGGATGATATGATGTAATTCTCCCGCACATTGTTCCGGATGATTTATAATGTATGGAAACATCACATCATCAGACTCCCTGATACCATACTTGTCATGTAACGTTATCCCTATATCTGTGAAGTGATCCAGAAGATTTGTGTCCGGTTTTCGAAAAGATGTGTTCCGAGTTTGTTCCATATAATAAATTTGTATGCATAAAGAAGCTATGCAAAATCCACTCAAGACACACATAAATATGCAAAATTGGCGCTGATTCATTTGGATTATAGTGTTCATCCTGCTTATTATTTTCATACCAAACATATTCTGCGATGCATAGTTCAATCAATGATAGGTGAAATCATACCCTCCATAGAAGGACTTCTCTCTTAAATCACTCCTTGCCTCCAAAGGTGAAAAGCTGCACACAGGATTGCTCGCAAGTCATCAGTATTCATAAAAATCAGGCTATCCACTGCCTGGTGAAAGACTATAAATAGATTTGTCTGTACTCGCAGTTAGTTGTACATATTGGTCATTTTATGGGTCAGACAAATACAGCGTTACACAATGCTACGTGTCTTCCTTAGGGATGAGTTGTATTTGCGCTCTCCAGCAGTACTTGTTTCATGGAATGGCGTCATCAGCCATGATTTGAGGGGATAGCCACTGTCCCCTAGGACCCATGATTACAGTTCATAAAGTGATGTTGGTCAATTAAGATTTTATGATATTTTTGTGAGCAAGGCAAGTATTTATAACTCCAAATTTCGAATGGTATCAAATGTAGGCAATGCTGGCAGAGGTAATAATTGAACAGAGTAAAGAACTCACTTCACCTAATATTTTCTTCCTACTAGCCCATAAGGTCAGTGAACAGCCACTTGTTTCCATATTGTCAGGCTGCCAAGTTTAAATATTAATTAGTCAATATATAAAATTGCAGTCAATGACAAATTGTTGTTCACTATTTTAACATCCTCACAAGGATTCCAGCCCTCCACATGGCGAGGTCGAGTCACATTTACATATACATTTGCAGATGGTCTTTTCAATGCTCATGTACATTTCCACCTCCTATAACTTTACACTGAGCAGTTTGCACTTTCATGAAATAAATATATCAGATTTTTTTTCCTCCACCCCCTGAATAACTTCTACCCTTTGTTATGGGATCTGCCCAGGATCTGCCCGGGATCTGCCCGGGATCTGCCCAGGATTTCCCCAGGATTTCCCCAGGATCTGCTGAGGAGTATATGGTTCCTGTTCAATCAGACAAATACCCTGTTCTACACAGCATGAGCTATCTGGAAATGTTAAAAATATCTTTGATCTCAACCATTTGTCCATTTATGATATTACTTTATATCGATACTAAGGGCATTAAACTATTGCACCACATTTCTGTCAATAGAATGTTTGGAATAGAATTAAAAATAATTATGTCTAACATATAATTTTAAGGATATTATCCATAAATGCTAAGATGCAAAGAATCTTTAAAATCTGCAATCCTTACCCTTTTTTTCTGTCACGAAGTTGGATATTGTGTTCCGGGAGAGATGAAAACAAGACTGATTTGTTCCATGGAACAGCCTTTAAAATATGACTGCATTCCTCTAGTATAGCTTATCAGAGATCAATACTGTACTTTATATTACTTATTGCTCTCACAACACAATGGTTTAAAGCCAGCCGAAATAAAAGCATCAATAATTAATCTGATATAACAGATTTTTATTTATTGTACAGTTTCGATAGTTCTTGTTATGTTTATTTTCTAATCCCACCAGGAGAAAAAAATTAATCCCACCAGGAGTGAAGCAAATGATTGTCAGAGTTTTAATCAAGGCTCATTCATGCACTTATCCAAGGTGACATAAAGTGAATAGCTGTGTCTGTTTTCTGGATAACTGACTGTTACCATCCTTCATGAAGGTTTTTTTATGGTGTACCCTGAAGTTCAGAGAAGACATGGCTACTCGTTTATTATTGTATAATTTCACTCATTTCACTCATTGTTTGTACTCATTTCACTCATACTCATTTCACTCATTGTTTATACTCATTTCACTCACTGTTTATACTCATTTCACTCATTGTTTATACTCATTTCACTCATTGTTTATACTCATTTCACTCATTGTTTATACTCATTTCATTCATTGTTTATACTCATTTCACTCATTGCTTATACTGTATAATGATCATGTGACCATACCTTAATCAACACAGTCTTAGTCATCCAATTTATTTTGTTTATTGATTAAAAAACAGATTACAAATACAAATGAGTATTCATTTCCATTACTCACATTTGAGCAAATTAGGGCAACTGACATGAGTGTCTTTCTGTTTGTGATTACAAAATGAGAATAGTGCAGGCTCACTTTGGTCTTTTGATATGCCAATCTACCTGTGATGGTTGCTTGACATTCTGCAGGTTCAGACAGGTACATATTCTGTTAGACCAAGCTGCATGGATGGTTAAATTCTGATTGGGTCAATTGCAAGTTCAATAAAGTGCCCTTTTGTTTGATATGATTTCATGGTCAGATGCACAAAAGCACATGATTTTTTTTCTTTTTCTTTTCAAATAGAAAGTAAACAACAACAGGTTCACCCATACCAACTCTTTTTGCTGATTCCCAAACATCTTATAGCCATCTGTGCCAATGAACCTTTTTTGGATTATATTAACTTGCTTGAAGAAAATATCATCTTGAAAATTCAGATCATAAAATTACTTTTAAATAAGAATAAACCTAACTGGAACTGCAAGAACTCCACCTCAGTGCTGCTTGTGTATTGTGAGTGGTTTAACATCATGATTCAGTATCAAAATATGTCCTTGATTTTCCTGTAAATCATAAACCATTGTAATGTGCTCTATACAGCATAATGACAATAGATTTTAGAAAGCCTGTATAAATCACTGCAGACTTGAAATAAAATATGCATTATGATGCATATTACGTAAGCTGCTGCTGCTGAAAAGAAGCTTGTAAAGAAGCTTGTAAAGAAGCTTGTAAAGAAGCTTGAAAAGAAGGGTGGGGTCTCCCAGGAATGACTTCAAAAGACATTTCTGACCTTTATTTGCAGAGAGTGTTACAAACCCAGGATCTGGTATAAGGAGAATAATAAATCAGCTGAGTGTAAAAGATAAATGGCATATCATAATAGATATAGCAGCTAGATTGTTTCAAAATTCATTCATCCACAGGGACACACAATCAGATATATAGAGGGGGCACTTTATTGTTGAAAATATCAACCCCCCCCCCCCACCCAAGTGCCTAGTGACCTTGGGTGTGGTTTCGCTGATGTGAAAAACATGTCATAACTCAACTCAAGTCAATATGGCAATACATAAAATATGTACACACCAGCACAAAATGGAATTTAGTACTTTTCACTGTACTATCAAACAAGTCAATCATAATGATTGGTGAGGAATGAATGTTTACTGAGATAGATTCTGTTTTGTTCTGACAGTTGTACTGATTGGTCAGTTTACAAGCCAGGCACCTTATCCCAAGTCATAACCTAATGTAGGTCAATTCAGATTGTATGTTTTTGTTTTTTTTGGTGAGCAAGACGAGTATTTATGACTTGGGGAATTCCAAACTTCGATTGAGATCAAAAACAGGTCAATGACTGCAGGGGTAGTTAGAAAACAGGACAACAACAATACTACTGATATAGAGATGCAGAGTATAATACCAGTAGAATATCTAATATTTGCCTGGCGGTACCACTGAGGACAACCAGAATCCTCCAGCCACATTGAGACCAAGAACCCAACATTCTGTCATTGGACAACTTGGTGGACTCCACTGAAAAACTTATCTCCCATATTTCATACCTAAAATCCTGAAGGTTTGATAAACCTGTTTCCTATTCATCATCGAATTCATAAACATGGTTTGGTATATCAATGTCAACCACAAAACAATACAACACATTAGACCTGATTAGCTGATGTTAAGGCAAGAACATGTGAGTGCAGTGTTCAGGCTGGCAGATCTCTCAAGTTGGTTCTGGTGGAAGGATCTCAAGAGTCCGAAGGACGAGTGAGATCCTTCCACCAGAACCAACGAGAGAGATCTGTCAGCCTGAACACTGCACGAACCTATGTTCTTGACTTTATCTCATACTTACCTCCTGCAGATAGGTATGAGATAAAGTTTTGGTTTGATGTCCAATCTATTTAAAGCAAAACTGTGTGGAAAATATTGCAGCATGTGTGGACCTATGTTGTGTGTGTCAAACAACATAAACAATGCCACACCCCCTTTTTAATGACGTCACACTCAATGACGTCATTACAACATATAATTTATTATGTTATGACGCCATTGAGAGGTGGGCATAGTGCCACTCTATATTGTGAGATCCTTCCACCAGAACCAACGTGAGAGATCTGTCAGCCTGAACACTGCACAAACCTATGTTCTTGACTTATCTCATACTTACCTCCTGCAGATAGGTATGAGATAAAGTTTTGGTTTGATGTCCAATCTATTTAAAGCAAAACTGTGTGGAAAATATTGCAGCATGTGTGGACCTATGTTGTGTGTGTCAAACAACATAAACAAGGCCACGCCCCTTTTTAATGACGTCACACTCAATGACATCATTACAACATATTTTACTATGTTATGACGTCATTGAGAGGTGGGCATTGTGACTTCATAATTTCGGACTCTTGAGATCCTTCCACCAGAACCAACTTGAGAGTTCTCTCAGCCTGAACACTGCACTGACATGTTCTTGTCTTTAGGTCTGTACTTCTTACAATGTTAACACTGGTCTGGTATATGAACCATCTGTGGAAGATAAATATGAGATAAAGTCAAGAGCATGGGTTCATGCAGTGTTCAGCCTGACAGATCTCTTTTGTTGGTTCTGGTGGAAGGATCTCACTCGTCCTTTGGACCAAAGATGATTTGCAAAAGTAGTTCGGCACATGGGTGATCTGCGAAAGTAGTTCGGCAGAGGGGTGATCTGCGAAAGTAGTTCGGCAGAGGGGTGATCTGCAAAAGAATATCTCACAGGTGAAGAACACCCTCTTGAAGCACCAAGTATGAGATAAAATGTTTGAACTCTTGATCTGAGCATCTGTATTTAGCTCTGGTGAGTACATTAACACCAGGACACAGTGCCCTATTATATTTGGGGATTGACTTTTACATTTACAGACCAAAGTTATATGGCTGTTGTTGGATCTATCTCCATCATCTTGTCATCTCATAACATTCCAAATTTCTAAATGTTTCAAATTGAAGCTTATCCAATTACTATCCTTATCTCCAATCCTTATTACTTATACCTCCAAAAATAGCTTTAAACATCAGCTGTCTCATATATTATGAAAATGACCTTGATATGATCTGAGAGCAATAATAAATAGTTATATTGCTCTCAGATATGATCTACATCTTCACAATAACTTTAAGGTAAGTGACATAAAAGCACTGTGGATCTTTTAGAGATCGTCATAGATCAGTGTCTGAAACTATGTAACAGCTGGCAAGCCATATGACCCCTGAAACTAAGGTTACCATAGCAACGTAAGTCATTGTTCGTTCCTTCTACCATTGTCTTGTGATGCTCACGTCTTTCGAATTCTAAGAAGTCCCCAGACGAGAGATCGCCTGAAATTGATGTGACATGTGGCATGGGCTACTCGTGCATTTCATCCTGCCTGGAGGTCTGTCGTTACCATGGCAACCTCCTATTGTTGTTGTCATGGTGATGTGGGAAGTGTGCACCATCTGTTGCCAAGGTGGTTGCTATGATCACAGAGCCGAGCACAGCTGGTCGTCAAGTCAGGCAGGCCATTAAAGGTATCACATGTGGTGGCGGGATGCGAAGGTGCCATTCCTCTTAGTTGCAGGGTGTGTCGTGCCTCGAATTTGGCCATGCCGGCACCGCAGCGAGCGGCTCAGTTTGCCTAGACACTGTTGTGAGCACAGATCTCTATACAAGCACTGAGCATCATAGGAACACGTGGATATCTTTGTACATACATAGCCCCCCCATCCAAGATGGATGTAAGCAAGGGATCTTTGCTCTCTCTTTTCATCTTTATCATATCCGTGATCATAATTGCCACCTCCAAACCCAGTAAGTATATATATTTTTTTTCATTTTCAACACATTTTAGATATAATTCATTTAAAATTTATAGCTATCTGTTAAAGTGCTGTCCTCTGATTCCTGTAACCATGTTCCATTATGTCTGTTGCTATGGTATTGACCTCAACAATATCATAAGTAAGGTCTATTCTTGGTTGCGATGGGATGAACACTCTTGCTACTTACTGCAATGACCTCCCTATTGTGAAAAGCATAGTCCCTCTTTTGTCATCAATGTCATCAAAATTCTTTCTGATCCATCAATGATTTTTTTTTCAAAGGTGGAGACCAAAGCAAAAGTAATCATTATCTTGTATTGCCCAATCTCTCCTGGTTCTGCCAAACCAAAAAGATGATTTTCTCTGTTCACTCTCAGTGGTTCCCTATCCATTATAGGCAAGAAAATATAATTTTTTTGGTTTTTCTTTTGAACATAAAATTGTCTTCCCATACTCATTGCAAAGATATTTTAGTATTGAAATCACCACAAACAAGTATATCATATAATATGAAATTTTACAATTTCCTTTTTAAAGAAATCCAATATGCCTTTTGCAATATGCATCCAGCCATAATATATTATTTTATCATAACAAATTTCTGTATTCTATCATAGTTATTTATAATTATAACATTACACAGCAGGCTGTATAAGTTGCTACAATTACCATAATGAGAGAAGCAATTTGATGATCACATAATTTTTACCTTGCACATGACACATGTGCTTAAATATGCTCTATAATATATAACTCCCTAAATCTGAAAAAAAATATGTCAACTACTAACATAATAAGCTGCTAAAAAGAATTGTTGCCTTCATCTGAGCTTGATAAAAGGAATATAAAACTGCAATCACAGTGCGATATAAATAAATACGACAGCAAGTTAAAAATTGAGAAAATCTTTATCAATCTAAGTTTGAAATAGAAAAATATTCATGCTCCAGCTATCATGATAAACCCCTAGTCGATCAAAAGAAATATTAAGGAATTCCTATTTATTAAAAAAAAAGTTTGGCATTGTTGCTGAATACAACAAAAATAATCTTATTTAGACAAAACAGAAACATCAGGAAAATCCTGAACTGCATTTTTAAAAATAAAATAACTTTAAAATTCAAGAATCCCAGTTTAATAGAGATATTTACCAGAAGAAAAAAAATATATATAAGTACCGGTATACATATATATGTTAAGTGTGTGCAGTTTGGATGTGACTTGGGACTGGCACACATGTTGGTCTGTTGGGTCACTAGACGGGCCATTAATCACGACTGTCAGGTGACATATTGTCCTCTCCCAGCAATTAAGCACAAGAGGAATACTGCCCGGCCTAATATGTGAAATGATGAATTATGGACGAGGAATACAATAAATGTGTCCGCTATAATGCTTTGATATTACTATTGGCAGTATTGACCTTGTATTTAATTTCCATTCTTTCTGCATGCAATATATGTATGAATTATTGAATTTGTTTTGCATTTGTTTTGACGGAACAATGACCTAGTTTGACCACAGATCTGTTCTCAAGTAATATGGGTCCCAATATGAAAACTTATTAAACAATATGTCACACTATTCTGAAGTAAGAATAAATTTCTCCCAAATAAAAAGAGTCGTAAATATTCCTTTTTTCCAGAAATATTAAAAAACGTGTATGATGCAACATATTTTATCATCCAAATGCAAAATGATTTGACGACCCAAACTTAACATCTATTTCTGACTAAAATAAATAGAGTAAAGGTCTGAACATTCTGTACTGAACCAGCTTTCATTTTCTCAACCCTGATAAATGTCCATGATAAAACTATAACAGAATATTAACATTAGAACCAGAAACCGAGACATAATCTAATAAATTAATCACCAAAAATACTTTCTTCCTTTCTTAGCCATGCACAAGGCGAGTCAGTGTTTCAAAAGCCGTGGGATTCCAAAAGTAGCCTTCAAGTGCGAGAGAAATCACATGATCAAGATCCACCGAGCGTTCCACGGAATAGCCGTCAAGGACCGTAACATTCTGGACCTGAACAAAGACTGTGCGCCCAGCCCGGGTCACATTTCCAGCAACTGCACCCAGTGCAAGGGCGACTGCATTGACGACAGCATGAACCTGGTGTACGACTGGTCCACGTGTATGGGCAACACCTCGTGTAAACGCACCGTCATGCAGTCCTACATGCCCGCCTGTCCCGGCGGAGACAAGTTCAGTGACTACTTGCAAGTGGAATACCAGTGTATACCCAGTGAGTCTTAAATACAATATTCCACTCGTTTTTGGCCATAATAAAAATTTCAAAGAAACCTGTCTCCAAATGTTCACTATAAAGAGTCAAATTTTCTTTCACTCATTTATTTTTATGGACAAGTTATCTGTCCCACATTTTATGTTTGTTGCAGTAAAAAAAAAAAGAATTCTCTAAATATCCAATTTCATATAATATGTTCCTTAGAACATATCAAAATAATATCCTCTTTGAGTCATTTGTTTTAAAAAGTAAACATAATATTTTACTAAATTTGTTATAAAAGTTTTTGATATCAGATTACAAGATGAATAAATGTGAAGAACGAACCAGACTGTTTACATGGCTCTTGATTGTTGCTTTGCAGGGAAGGATGTGATTAATATATGCAGCCATATTGAATCCAGGATGGAAGAGGGTTACATCATGAGCCCCAACTACCCCCACAACTACCCCACCAACATGAACTGCCTCTGCAGCATATACACCGACTGGAGTTCCAAAATACACCTCAGTCTCTACGACCTGCTGCTGGAGACCAAGAACGGCCGTTGCCGTGCCGATTGGGTGATGTTCCGGCAGGAAGACCAGAAGCACCGGCACTGTGGCGCCATCATGACCGGCACCAAAAACATCACCTCCAAGACCAACGCCATTGAGATACAGTTTCACTCCGACGAGAACGACAACAGAACCCAGAATTTCCAGTATTTTACTCGCAGCCTGAAGGGATTCTGGATGTATTTCTCAGGTTGGTAACCAGAGGGCGCTCCATACTTCATGACGTCATTAAAATCAAGACTAAAGAGTAAAAAACAATGCAAAGAAAACTGTAATCTTTAACAGTGAACAGTAGTTTTTCCTCCTCAATAAAAAACTACAAGATCTTAATGGCAGTAACGTAACCTTTGGGAGCATTTTGCCACTTTTGATCAACTTCCAATTGAGATTTTCAGCAATTGAGATTTTTTTGTTTTCCAGCAAAACCAAGGTCTAATGTTAAAGTGGCATGTCGTCAGCTGACGGAACAGGATCAGGAAGTGCGAGAGATTCAGTCGGACGACGAGGAGTTTGAAGAGATCGTCAGCACCCGCGACATCCTGATGACGACGGAGTCCGGAGTGACCAGATCCGATGAGGCGATCACCGCAGTGCCGCCCAAAACCCCCAGCAGGGATGGACCCGGCAAGAAAAAGAACCGGATGAGGAATAAGACAAAGAACAGCAAAATGGCAGAAGAGAGCGACAAAGAAGGTGAGAAAACATGACCTTGTTATTTGTCTCATACACAGGATAATAACCTTTGTGCATTTTGAAACAAAATACTAATATTTCTGCTCAAAGTATTTTTTACATTCAATTAATTTGTTGTCTCCTCTGAATCTTTCATAGATTTTAGCTTTAGAAATGAAGGGAGATGACTTTTTTTTCATGATTTTATTGTATTGTAACTGGAGAATATAATTATTGCAGCTAATTATCACCCGGGGTATTCTGGAAGCAATTCATTAGCAAGCTGTGTGGTTTCTACGGTGACAGTTGTCATGGCAACGATCAGTATTCTTCACTGAGGAAAGAGGAATATTTCAGTGAACAACTCTTGAAAAGTATATGAAAGGAGAAATCCACCAAACAACCTTAAAAACAAGGCCGAAATTCTTTTAATGTAAAATATTCTTCTTTTAATTCAACGATCATATGGAAGATGATGGTGTCAAGGCCTTAATATTTCAAATTGGTTTATCATAAAAAAATATAAAAAATGGCCCATCTTGTATTTGAGAGAACTTAAATATTTTGTTATAATTTCCATATAAAAAAATGCTAGTGTTTAAATCAAGCTCTCAATATATCAAAAAGTACCACCTACTTCAAGATATTGAGGTTTCTTTAGCGAAATGATGAGGTGTGATAATCTTGAGAACTTTCATTTTTCTTCTAATCTTGCCTTGTTTTTGTGTGTCAAAAAAGAAATAGTAATGATTTGTGATTTCTGATCAGTTTTCATGAAAAGGGGAAATTTCCCAGTTAAAATGGGAGCCTTTTCTCGGTAAGACAAAGTTTATGATATCCAGTTGTACAAATATGTAAAGATACAATGTTACCTTTCTTGCAAAGTAAAGCAGTTCTGTAATTTGTGTAGATTAAGAAGGAAAAGTTCAGAATTTATGACTTTTTTTGTATTATCAAAATGTTTCATTATCTTATTGATTCTATTGTCAAAAATGCTGCCACCTTTTATTTAAGAAAAGCACTAACTGAAACCACCGACCTTATATTTCACGTTTCAAAAGACTTATTTTCTACAGTATATTGCATTTAAACTTGAAAAAAATCTTGATTTCTCATTTATTTCTTGTGAATGACAACCAGTTTTTCTTATACCATGAATTTTCATGATGTTTGAAGAATTGTGTCATTCAAATCATTTTCATAAATTTGTTCAATCTTAACTTTCCAATGTACATCATATCTTATACAAGGCCCAAATGGTAGCTAATTTAAATGTTCCAGACGCTGATATTAAGGATATATGGTAACTGGTCTGAAAGGATGACAATTTTCTCGGATCTTTGTTATATCTGCTGGCTCATAGCATATTTTGTGAAAATATCAGAAATATTCATTTAAAGCTTGGCCAGTAAAATTTAAAAACCACTGACCCGTACTGGCCCTGATCATATGCCCACTGCTTCATGTTAACCCTTGCAGTGCAAATACAATATGACAGTGTTCAGTTAACAAGAAAAACTTTACTGTAGATAATGGTTTAAGCTTGAATTATAATTTGATCAATATAACAACGTGAATGGATCTTCTAAATATGTGTGGGTGTATTATTCCTGACACTCCCAACACTTTAGTCATGTGACGTGTCACCATAGTTACATCACTGGGCTAGGAATCATTATTCTTACATTACCACTCAATTCTTCAACTGAAAATGTATATAATTATAGAAAATGTTATTGCTAAAAAACTTTCCAGTGCATATATTCTGCTGGACATTGCAAAACTCACACAAACAGCATTTCTATTTATTGCGTATTCCACCTAGATATTTGGACAAATTAGATTTGTGCCTTGCCCTTGTCAAGCATGCATAACCAACATGCATTTTTTTAGAATAAGAATAAGTATTCTTGCTCAAATCAAAATTTCTTGACAAAAATAAGTCATCACTTTTGCACAAATCCTCGATAATCATCACACAAATGGTAGGAAAGTAGAATTTTTGCCTAATGAGTGAAATCTTTTGTTTCACAAAAGTATATTCAAGAAATCTTATCCAAATGAACATATTGCAATATGTTGAATTCTCTTACCATGTGTGTTGATTCCAGGGGAAAAAAATGGGCATTACCAAATAGTACTGTTCTCAGCATACCACAGAAATCCTGTGTCACATTTGTATATATACTTGTAGAAATATCAAACTAAACTGTGTATATGTGAGTTATATGTGGGTGGTGAATAAATTCTATACAAAATATCCTGTCTGTTTGTCTTATTGAACATGCTTTCATGTGATCATGGTTAAAAAATGAACAAAAGTTTTAAATAAATTGGGAATCACTTGTGAAAAATGTTACCCCAAAAAGCTAAACATTTAATGAAAGGTAAATATTTTTGCTCAACTACCGTAATTCAGGTCTATTTGATTGTAAAATGTATATAACTTTCTGTTGTACAAAACTTATGATCGGAATGTTATGGATTTTTTTGTGATTTTCCATTCTTATCTATCAGAAGTGTTTCTTCATATAAGATCAAGGTACATAGTAATGGCTGTTTGAATATTGGCACATCTGATGAGAAAATGGTCATAAGTTTGTGTGCTCCCAACATGTGCTTCTGATATATTCATGTAGACTTCCACATATCTCATATTATTCATCTGCATTATAATGGAAAAACATACTTGGCCTTTTTTATATCAATTTGAATAAAAAAGATGCACTTGTGCCAAAACTGAACAAAAAAAGCACTTGCATTATAATGCGTGAAAAAGTGCAAACAATGAAACTGGGCAAAGGTCAATAGTCTACAAAATTTATTAATCACAGTGTTCACAGCATACTTTTTTCACTGGAATCTTTCTTGTTCAACAATGTTCAAATGCTCTGCTAGTCAGATCTAGGTCTACAAAATATATGTGGGTCTATCATTCTTCATATTCTATTTTTGTCACATAAACTGTTATATAATACTGAGCCACAAATTATTAATAAGGGAATAAAATAAAAATAACAGTCAATATATTCATCTTTATGAAATGGTGTTGATATTCACTCCCTGTTTAGTCGATTTAATTTAGATAAGCCTAAAAAAATTTTGCTTTATTAGAATAGTTATTTGGTAATTATTATCTGAATTAAATGCCATCCAAGAAACATATATGTGGCCAAATCAAAGGAAAATTATCCACTATTTTTCTTGTATTCAATACAGCAAGCAACATGACATTGTCTTATTCATGGAGAAACTATATAAGGCAAGACAGCTGCAAAAAAGGAAGTCACATGACCGTAATATGCAAATGAGAGACTGACCACGTTCTGCAGCCAAACTTGGGCATGTCTGAGTGTTGACCCTGGCCTACATGTAACATATGGTAGCTACTTCTAAATGAGTCTAGCTATACAAACTGGGAATTCCTCTATCTATCATGTGTGTGTGTATGTGTGTGTGTGTGTGTGTGTGTGTGTCATGGTAGGGCTCATCAAATCAAAGAACATGTTGCATTAAAATGAATCGATGAATTCCTTGATCTTCCAGATTGTTAATTTTTTTTCCTTTTTCAACTTTTCTGACAAACATGTTGATCATCATTGTTGCCATTTTTCAACTGAGTGATACATTTAAGAGATGCACCTTCCACTATGTGATTCATTACTAATGAACCTTTTCTTATATTATCCTTTACTATACTTTAATGAACAATTAGTGGTGATTTTAACAAGAGCATTGACTCTAAGTCCCCCACACATTGGACAGCTGTCCAGGCAACAAAAACCAACCAATCACTGCCATGACCTAATCAGATTGGGACAAGGTCCCCAGGAGTGCATGTGTGCAATATCTAACTTAAATGTCAAAACGTTCGAGATGTATCGTGCATACAAGCCAAGTTGGTGACATGTTTGTCATGGCAACAGAAATTAACCAATCACAGCCATTAATTATCTAATCGGATCAGAGTAAGGTAACCAGGAATGCATGTGTGCAATATCTAAGGTAAATGTCAAACTGTTATGGCTGTATCGTGCGCACAAGTTATTTACCGCGGATGGATGCACGCATGCAGCTCAATTTAATGTCCCCTGCTTTTCGCATTCTGAAGAATGCAGGGGACAAAAATATGAAGATTGTTCAGAATTTGCAAATTAATATGACAGAAAACCAAAAGAATTTGAAAAGCAAAGTTATGCAATAATTTCAAATGGTTGTCAAAATCTTGCGAGACAAGCCTGTGAATTTCCGATACCTGGCCAACATGCCCAATCAGGCACTACTATTTCTTTTTCACTCCTTCCAATCCTCATGTAAATGGCCAAAAATTGACAGAAAACTTGTAAGATGGTTGCCAAGATGAATTGCATTGAATGATAATACAGAGAGAATCCATAGTGAGCCCATAATCAGTTGAAATCTGAAACATCCATCCCCAATAGCTTAACAAACACAAATGAATATATTTGTGCTATTTTCATATTATAGTCAGGTGCTGCCATCTAGGATCAAGAACTTTGAAACTCCTCGAAACCATCCAAACTGGTGCAATCTGACCAAGTCTCTGTATGCCCTCAGGGCATAATTATTAATCCATGGTGGATAGGTAAATGCTTAATTATAGTGTATTTTTATTTGTTATGACTCACCTGTTCAAAGCATTTCCAGGATAAACAGCACATGAAATGAGAAAAAACAGATACATTCATTTTTGATTGGTTATCACAAACTTAAGTTATCATTTTTATTTACATAGAACACCTAGCATTGAATCTCCCACCTTGCACTAAAATAAATGTGGAACAGCACAAGATAATTTGAATCACACATTTGAACAAATTGAGTTTATTTTGTTGAATTAAAACTTAGGGAGAAAGTGGGGCTAATTTGAGCATTGCGACCGAGGTACAATATTCAGTCTGAATGGTATTCCGTTTCCTTTAAATCTATTTAATAATGTTGGATAAAGATTAAAAGTTGTGGATTTGAAAACTGCCTGTGACTTTCTATTTCGGAGGAGTTGAAATAATGATGCCATTACGACTATTTAATTACGGCATGTGAAGTGATATATATATATATATATTACACTTGTTTCCATTGATAATTTGATGGCTTGGGGCATGGACCAGTGTTCTTCACAGCCTCTATAGGATATAATTAACATCTCACTTCTCCCTAGTGACAATGTCTCAACAAAGAGACAGGAGACAAAAAACCAAAGGAAGTGTGCATCCTAGGCAACACATGTAACTACTGTTGCCATGGCAACACATGGACAATGGGCGGTGGCACCTGGTACCCCATTCATGAAAACAAACATCACAGATAATAGCTTGCCTATGGCACTAGATCACTTACTGGTGACAAGAATTTTGGTGATGACCAAAAAAGGTTGAGAAGGTGCTTCGTACACCTTTATTTGGATATCATATTTAACAGAAAAGTATAATTTAGTCAGATAACATTGAATTAAACAGTGATACTGAAATAAAATGAAGAAATGGGTCCACGTCATAAGTTTTTTTTGCAAATAGATCACAGTCAACCAGCTTTTTGTGAAGCTTCACCCCTCAATACATCCCAACATGGACTGGCCCATCTTGATGATTGGAGACAGATTGCAAAGGTAGTTAAAATTCTACACACAACCTGGCTTCTGTGGTCAACTTGTAAAAAGATGACATCAACATATTCTGCTAAATGAAACTGTGCTACAATATGCGACCCAGGTTGAAAGTTCACGCGGAATTACATTACAAACTTTGATTCAAACTGCATGCTCAGCATTGTAAAATCTACAACATGTGGAAAATTTGTTAAATTGTTCTACAAAGATGTGGAAATCTTGACTGGAGCGTGGATGATCTGAGGATAAGTGTGGTGGACGTGGCTTAAGGAGGCTGAGTGATGATAGGGTACCAGGCTGGAGGGTGGGGGGTGATTCTCCTTGCAGTTATCACCCTTCTCCCCACCCCCAATGCCAAGTCAACCCCACCCGCAGGTAAATAACACACTAATTGCCCTCATATATCCATAAATTACAATACCTTCTCTTGTAATTACATTATGATTATAGTGAAAGCATATCCATAAATAACAATGGCTTCTAATGTATTTACAATCTGACTATAGTAAAAGCATATCCATAAATAACAATAGCTTCTAATGTAAATTACATTCTGATCATAGTAAAATCTTATGCATAAATAACAAAATCTTCTCATGGATTACATTCTGATTAATGTAAAAAAAACAAAACACAACAACATCTGAACAACATTTAGACATTCCTTAACTGTTCACATTTGATAGATGAAACAAGAAAAGAAATTGTGTGAAATATTAGTGGATCTTACCACATGTAAACTGAACACAATGTTCTTAGAACCTGGCTGTATTGATCTCTTGACATATCAAGGTGACATTATACTTTTGGTATCTGGAGGGTATACACAAAGACCAGCCATGAGACTTCATAGCCTTTGGCAGCTATTAAAACTCCACTCAAATTGCTAAGAAAATTAAGCCACAGGTGCACAGATCACCTGTCACAAACAATTTAATCTGAAACATTTTATGTAAATATGTTTACATAATAGTTTACAGCTCTTAACCAACTCCTCTTTGAATATCATATTTCTTTTGAGCAATATTCAATATGACCTTTTTATTATATGTAAGGAGCATGTTAAAATAGTCTCAGTTAGGATAATTAATTTTTACTACAAAGACTTGCTACCACAAACTCTCATAATAAAATGTGAGTTGTATCATAAGAAAAAAGCAAAATTAAAAGGAAATATCTTCCAGAAAATAGTGGATACAAATTAATCAATAAAAAGGGAAATATTGATACTTTGAAGAAAATAAACACATAATGTGTAATGCGTTGATTTCAGCTAAGTCTAAGACTGCGAGTCAGTGTTTGCAGGATTCCGGAATGTCCTTTGTGACGGTGTTCTGTGGCTTCCAGAGAGTGATCCGCATCCAGAAAGCATTCCTAGGGGTCAGCACCAGCCCTAACGCATGCATGTTCACAAAAGGACACTGCACTAAAGGTATCAAACCTCTAAACATATAGTCCTCTGTGCAATCTTCACAGCTCATATTCAAACCTGTATTATTGTCATCAATGTCAAATTGCTTAAAATAACACATTCAATATTCCAAAAATATCAATATTTTCTTATTCTCTTGAATGTCAAAAAGGCTTAGCATAAATGAAGATTAAATTGAATAACTATCATATATCATATATAGAAGTCAACCAAAACGAAAAAGCAAGTAATTATTTTCACTTAAATATATTGCTATTTGAAATGAATGGTGTATATTTCAGACCAGATGTCCATTTATGACTGGTCAAAATGTCAAGACAAACACAGCTGTGTGATGATGATCAAGAAAACAGTGCTGCCCCCTTGTGCAGGAAAAACTTCAAAATCTGGGGGATACCTCCAAGTTGATTACCAGTGTGTACCAGGTATGGAGAGCTACAGATTCTGTGACAGAAGGGCCAAAACTACGAGACTATTTCCATATTTAGTATAATTTAGTATTTGTATTTTTTGTCATTATTTTAGAATACTTATATATTCCTAATATATTATAATTATACTAAGTTGAATACTAGGACAGAATTTTTGAATACAATTATTTCATAAGTATTTTCAAACTTTCCCTTTTTGAATGGTATTGCCCTTAACCTTTTTGACCAATATTGAAAGTGACCTTTTTCGGTGATATTCAAGACAACCAATTTTAATGAGAACCGATTCACCTTCATGCTTTCTGAATGATGTTTAACCTATGGCTAAAACAAAATAACATATTTTGTATATTTATGAATGTGACAAAATGACAAAAATTCAAATTGTGTTACAACAATGTTTATCTGAGAACTTTGATTGCAGGAGAAGAAAAGACCACACTCCCACCTTCCTTTGACACAACTAATCCTGGAATCAGCAAAATGTCACCCAAAGCCAACAGAGGTATGATCATGAAGTGATAAAAATTGTAAATTATTAAATGAATTTGAATTGTTGGCATAAAAATTACTGGAGATGTTTATCACTTTTGTATTTATTCATTTTTTTTTTCAGGCCATAGAACAGTGGATATCTGTCAAAATCAAACATTTAAAGCCACAGTGCTTGAAATTCAAAGTCCTGGTTACCCTGACAACCTACCTGGCAACCAAGACTGTCGGTGCGATGTGATTGGCCCAATTATAGGTCATTTGACTGTATTATTTGAGGAAGTGTCACTAGGCATGCACCAGGACATGTGTCATGATTGGCTAGCAATCATTGTACCAGGTAACAATGACAACAAGCTGGTTGCCTGTGGTGAAGAAAAAGAAGCAGACAAGGTGGCGCAACCTGGTGGCAATAAATTATCTATACAGTTCCACACGGCCATGGGCATGCACCCTAAACACCTCAATGGCTTTAAGATCAGTATCAAATGTAAGCATTTACAAGTTACTCCACATATCTTTCATATTGTAGTAACATATATTGATACTACACTTATATTCTGACATAAGAAATTGAATGTTAATACTTTTATATATTCAGCCACGGCTGGTGGGTCTATGCAAATTCGCTGCCTAAAGATGGCAGCACCAGCTATAATCCCTCCAGGTCAGTGCCAACTAACTATGTCATGCAGAATCCCAATAGTTGTTTTTCAGTTTAGTTTTTGTCCAAATTAAAAGTACGTAGCTAAAGTTAAGCATGGCTTTTTCTGTCAAAATATCAATTTCTTCTGAACACCAGGTACTCTGGTTATTAAAAATAAAATAAACAATAGATATATGTTTTCTGTACAACAGGTAATCAATTACTCTCTGGTTACTCCCAAGCCCCCCAATTTTTTTCTTTCTATGGTTATTCATATTTGCTTTGTATACTGAAATCTCATGATTTTGATTTTCAGGTGGGGTTGCCCAACTAGCAGCTAGTGACCTCAATGATTTGCCAAACGCTGGAGATACACCACAAAAACGTAGGAATATTTCTATTGCAAACATAATATCATATTTATATCATTAGAGTACAAGCTTACAAAGATTCAACCCAACTCACCATTTGAAATTTAAATGTCATTATATTTTATCCAAAGAAAAATATCATACAAAACAAGTAATTCATGGAATAAATATCAAATTTATCTATGTCTAAAATTATTTTTACGATTAGTCATTTTGGGCCAAGGAGAAACAAGAATTGCTTTGGCCTACCATATCTAATTCTGTAAATCTTAGCTGGATGTTGAAAGATGAAGCCAGTCACAGGCCTTATGCTTATAAGCCAAACATGGTGTGGAACTGAGTTAATTATGGAAATTTCGGTATGAAATATAGTTTAAAAAAATACTGTCTAGCTATCTCTTTCTTTATTGAAAAAGTGACTCAATGAAGTGATCTTGGGTTGCAGTGTTCTGCAATAGCAGGGTGATAAATTAGAACTGGCCTGGTGGCTCTAAAGGGTTTTTTGTACCTATGGGCCAGTGCAGGTCATTAGTTTTAAAATTCTGGTGGTCCTGATTGAAGTAAAAAAAATCTTATTTTCCACTGTTTAATGTGCACGCCACAACACAAAACAAGAACAAAATAATTCAAGTAGATTAGAGGGCAGTCTACCTTTTGGGGCCAGTAGCCAAAATCCTTAATGTCAAGACCTGTACAGCGAACCAAGTCTTTAACAGTAAAAAAAGCAATCTTCTTGAAGTGGATCATTTCTGCATTATAATATCTTATTTCAGAACCACCAAGCAGTATTCAGCAGACCCAATCTAGCGCTGGAATGAGGTTCGATGGCAGCAGCATCGCGTCATGTGTTCTCGGTTTCTTATATCTGCTCAGCTGTCTATAGCTATTCTATATCTCATAAACCTTTCTCTTAAGCCTTAAACCACTATTTAACTTCTGTTATCATGTAAAACAAAAACATATGATGCCTCAAGAAATATTGCCACTTTATGTGTAGAAATATGAAAATCTAGTTTACTGCTATAGTTGTATATATTAATTTTATCTGAATCATCGATTTATTGAGGTAATCATAAAAATCATGTATTCTCTTGTTTGTTTGAAATTTTTTAATTTCCCACTAATTCTGAAAAATTTGTTTTATTCTATGATCACTGTGTTAATTACTGCCATTGTTGGTTTAATTCTAAAAGTGAGAACTGAAAAGGACGAGTTTGTCTGTATGGTGACGTCATGGAATTCCCCATCAGTGCAGTGGAAAGTATATTGACGTGCAATATAATGCATCTGGTCAATACAACAATTTAGAGAAGCTCACGTGACAAGGAATTGACCAATCACAGCACAGAATACACAGTGATCATAGAATAAGATGTGATATTGCATGATGTGATATTGTATGATGTGATATTGCATGATGTGATATTGCATGATGTGATATTGCATGCAATTTGCATGTCATATAGCAAAACTGATTTCAAATAACAAGATATTAAAACAGTTGTGACATTTTATGACAAAAATAATTGTCCTTTTTAGTTTAAGTTGACACTTTCACTGTCCAACTTATGCAGATGTTATATTATGAATCAAGATGTGTGCACTATATGAAATAAATGTGATTGCTATAAAGAAACAAATTGTGTCTTTGTTAATTACTATTTATTTATTTTGACCTAGATTACAACACCCCATCTTGCAAGCATTCTTTAGAATAAAACAATATACAACAACAACAAAATCCCTTAAAAAGTTTTTTTTTTAAAGTCTGACGTAAGGCACTCAAAATCTGGTAGCCGTAAAAAAAATCATTATAAAAAGAGAAAAACATTGTGAGGACATAAAATTCCATGTCACCCACTGAGATGCAGAAGTAACTGAATTGGTCATTTTGTCATTAGGTTGTCAGGTTATTGATCTTTTGGTGTCTTCACACATTTGCAATTCAATCACTGCCAATAAATTCTTTCAAAACACTTTTGAATGGTTCTAAAATTCATTCCAAAGTTGTTACTTAGCATTTGTCTGTAATGAAAATAAAATAAATGCCAATCACAGATTTGATGAAGTGAAAAAATCATCATGCTAACAGGAAATGTTAACAATGCTAACATAGATCATGAAGTGTCTCATAATTGCTGAATTTGAGGCTGATGACATTATATTCTCACTCCAAATTAAGGATTTATATAAAAAATAAACATGGTACAAGATAGGTCTCGGTGCAAGATTTCATTTGTGTGTGTTATGGTTTGCCACTAAATGGACATACAAAATGAGGAAGAAATGTGTTCCATTCATACCCTACATAGCATACAAGCTTAGAGTATGTGACTCTGCTGTCGGTCCCACCAGCTGATGCCCAGGTATTTAACATAATATTATGTGACCCAAACATGAACAGGTGTCTCAAATAATATGCAGCTTTAGAAATCTTTCTTTAATAAAAAATAATGTAAGCAAATTAATTTGTAGTTGTTTTTCTTATGTCATTTCAATAAAGTATCACAATAATACAATTTTTATTTCCACCCCCCCCCCCCACCCAAAGAAATAGATAAGGTTGGATGGGATATAAGTTATGTATTTGACATTCATTGAGGTTTGTCCACCTGTCATTAGGTGCGAGGTGTAGCAAGAATGTTGTCCCTTGTGTCACTATTACAGATGGTGTCCAGAAGAATGTGAGCCCCTCCAGCCCATGGGAGTTAAGATGATCTCATCATGCAACACACACAGTGAGAGAAAAGTTTTGCTGACTTCTGTACATAAATAATTTACAATGATTACTTGGCATAATTTAATATTACAATTTGCATTTTGGACGACGGTAACAATTTCTCATGGTAAGTAAAGATATAAAGTTTTTAATCCAACAATTGTATTTTGATAACAAATTTGGAAAGATGACATTTATTGACCATAATTAAGATCCACATACATAAAATCTTGAATGAGTGATTCATTTTTCACTTCAGTATTTGTTGATTATACTACGATAAATAAACATAACATTTTCTAAAATGACAATGAAAAATCTTTATGGATAATGTACAAACTGTATATATGTGATTAAAGAATTATGAAAAGATTTCTTCCAGAATTAAAGACTTCATCGCAATGTGCAAAGGCCAAAGCTCATCCGTTTGTAAAGCTCCACTGCAACCACCGTGAGCTTATAAAGATACACCGAGCCTTCCACGGCCGCCATGTTCGGGAAGGAGACTCTGGATGTTCGAGAGTCCCTGATGACTGCAATGAGGACAAGCTCAACACTAACATCTATGACTGGCCTGACCACTGCATGGGTCGGCAGCACTGCGTTCAGTCTGTGAAGCAATCGTGGATGGCCTCGTGTGGGAATTACAGCGACTACCTCCAAGTTCACTACGCATGCATACCAGGTGAGACCAAAAATATTACAAAACAGACATTTTGGCAACATTTCTAACAGTCTTATTGGGTTTTCACATTTTTCTCTCTTTTTCTACTTTTGTTACCTCATATGTAAATGTGACATCAGAAAGCAAGGTAAGACTTTGCCATCACTATGCCAAATACTCTCATGCAAAATAAAACTCTCCAAATGTACATCACAAATATCAGTAAAAATACTCTCTAAAAGTCTCACTGGGCTTTAGCACTGTTCCTCTATTTTTAACAATATCCATAACAACCAAAGAGTAAATCCTACACCAGAAAGCAAGATATTTGAGTGATGTAAATTGAGAGAATTTGATGAACCCAAACCAAGGCAGGTTTATTAGTTCAAAATCATTAGCCCAGGCAATTTGGATCCCGTCATTTTGTAACAAGTCATAAGATACCAATGCAATGCTCCAGATATTGATGTGGGCACAATATATGCAAATTGTTTATGATATTAAAATTGGCCCTCTCCCTCATGGACCCTCACAGCATAAAAAAGGTTCACAACGGAAGGTAACAAAACTGATCGAGATGTATACTGATTAAAAAAAAAAATCTGGCAATTATTGACATTGTGATAATTGTTTTATATGAGCTGTCTATTTCTCCTTACAGATGCTGAGGTGATCAACATGTGTAAGAGAGAGACCTACAAGATGAAGGAGGGTTATCTAAGAAGTCCTAGTTACCCTGAATACTACCCTCCCAGTCAGGACTGTTCCTGTACCCTCGTAGGTCACAAGAAAAGCAACATCTTTGTTTCCTTCTACGACCTGGCTATGGAGACCCACCAAGATGGCCGCTGTGCCGACTGGCTGCTAATGGAGACAAATATCACTGACAGTGATGATGTAGATGGCAGCACCAACAATAACAAAAAGAAGAAGCTATGGTCGGATATGAGTTGTGGACATATTGTACAAGACAGGAAGAATATAACGGTCAAGTCCAACCGGGTGCACCTGCACTTACACACAGATAAGCATGACAACCGCACCCAGGCATTCAGCTTCAACACCAAGCGCCACCTCAAGGGATTCTGGGTGTACTTCACATGTATGTAACATTTATATTTCCATAGCTGCCTCAAATTATACATGTTGTATTGCAAGTCACTTTTCAATGAATTGTTAATGTGTTGCAATTTGAAATAAGTGAATATATGCTACTTATTTTTTTCATTTTTGTGATATGTAAATGCATAAAGATGTTGATCACCATCTCCCACCATTGTTACTAAGAAAACTCCTTGTAATCATGTTAGCTGCTCTCTAATTGGTCAAAATAATCACCCTTGCCTCCCACCATTGTTTCTACTGCTGTGATTAGTCCATAAACCAGATATTTGCCATCTGGTTTGCTGACCAATCACAGGGGCTGAAACAATTATGGGCTTGAAGGGCAATATTTTTTTTACCAATCAGAGACCAGCTAACAAACTGTTTCATGAAGTGTCCATCGTAACAAGGTAACAGACAAGATCTGTCTGCAAAACTCCAGAAATAGTCCTAACATGTTTGAATAATGATGTGATTCTTGACTTCAAAACGATTCAATATAGATCTAGTCCAAGGTATATTGCATTATGGTCTTTACTCAGCCACTTTTTCCTTGACTCCATAATATTGGCCAAACTTTTTGTAAATATTGTTTTTATTGCAGCTGATCCACCTGGCACTGTCATACTGAAGTGCAGGCCATCCAGTCCTCACATACCGGAACAGTTCCGAGTCCACCATACAAGTCTACCCAAACTTCTCAATGGTAGGCACAAGCTCAATATATGTATCTCGGTCTCCAGTAGAAAATTCTTATTTCGCATGAAAAAATATGGCTCAGCACGAGTCACAATACCAAAATGTCCAACTGTCTCCAAGTGCCTGGGCTTTTAAAATCACAATGTATCAAACTTCGAGCATTATCAATAAAAATTACTTTAATTTATCAATAATTAAGGATGTGTGATGGAATTAATTTATAAACTTTCAACAAACATAGAAAAGAACAAATATTTGAATATCATGACCATTCCAGTGTGATTTAAGAACTGTTTCCCTCTAACCATGTCAACTATTTTGTTCTTATCATTACAGCCAGTCCACCAACAACAAATGTGATAGATGTAGAGAATGCTGGCGCCACCTACAGGCAAACATTATCAGTTCTAAGCGTCACAGTTGTATCAATCGTCATACATCTATGCCTTGTATAATACTTATATTATCACTCGCTTTTACAAACTTTATATGATAATGAATGTGTCTGTACAGTATTCTGTCTTAATAAAACATGACAAAAAATATAATTATTTGAATGATTTTTTAATGATTTTTTTTGCATATTTCATGAAGATTTATTATAATAAGTGGCTTTGCCATGAGTGTTCCTGCTGTTAAAAAGATCAGGTATAATATTGTTTAGGCTGTGACTTATAAATGTTTGAACAGAAAATATTGTTTTTTGTTGATCTCTGTGACCTTGAAAAAGGTCAAGGTCATCTGTAATAATAAAATAAGTAAGATATATTAATGATACTTATGCAGCTGAATTATGATAATGAAGATTTTATTTCTGTTTAATTATCGTCAAAGAAAGATTTTCTTGTACTAACGTTATGTAAAAAAAAGGATCACAGTAATAAATCATTGACCTTGACCTAGACCTTCAACATGAAATGATTAGAGTGCACATGGCAGTAGTCCCATGAAAAGATGGTAATTGATGCTATATCAATCAACAAACACAAAGAAAGCAATTTGATCACCTACTAATGTGAATGGGGAACAATTGATGCTGAAATCTATCATTGCGTGGATCGTTTACTACCATTTTTTTCTTTTGTTTTGCAGTACTAGTGCATGATAAAAAATATATGATGATCTCTCACTTGAAGTTTTTTTTTAGTAAAAGAAAAGACTTTCCTGTATTGCTCACTATCAATATCCAATATCAATGTGGAAGTTGGTCGAGAAGTTGGCTAACTTTACAGGAATATTTTAAAAACAAAAATTGTGAAACTCAGAATAAAAGATCTGTTTTTCTCAAGAAAGGTTCTTTATCCAAAAAAATCTGTCAGAATTCTTTTCCGTAATTTTTTGCCAATTTAAAAGATGTACTTTGTGTGCATAGTCCAAAAACCTGGTACTCCGAAAATCACAACTTCATCAAATTCCTAATTGTTATGATATTTGATTTTTAAATATGTAAAAACTTATGGGAAAACTTTGCTATAAATCTAAAAAGGTTTTACTGATAGCGTTAATGTTTATTTAATTTTTTTTTTGGAAAATATTTGTAACAGATTTCATAATTTGCAACATGGAATGGTAAATTTCATTTGAAATTGTAAATTGATCTCGAACCAATTCAATTGTAAGTTTCATCTGTCAAAATCACGAAATTCAGAATTTGCTTAAATGAGAAATCTTATTTGACATACCGGTATATCATAAATCACTGCCAATCTAATTTCAAAAATCATATTTGACGAGTCAATATATATTTTCTTGAAAAATTCTTAAAACTGAAATGTGGACAAAACACAAATTTGGAGATTGTCTCCAAAATTGTAAGGCAGAAATATATTTTTTTGACATTTGTAAATTTTGTTTGACATCCTGGGTCCAAGTCAAGCAGGTGATGGCAAAGCAAGCTTAAGAGTGCATGACCAAAGGCCTTAAACAATCAAATAAAGGCTTTTTGGAGATCAAATAAGGGCTATATGAATGCATATCTGATCAACATTTTTTGTCTTCATATAAAATATTCTAAATACTAATAAGGATACAAACAAGTAAACCAAATATGTAATCACTAAAATATAGACAAACCCTTTTTTGCTTCATTGGGAGACATTAGGAGAGTTATAACATGATTTGGCAAATCAACAAATCTGCTGTGAATTAAAGGGACAAGATCCATATCACTTCC
The DNA here is from genome assembly GCA_949316495.1 of Amphiduros pacificus. NCBI lineage: Eukaryota > Metazoa > Annelida > Polychaeta > Phyllodocida > Hesionidae > Amphiduros > Amphiduros pacificus. Next base: position 15,693,514 of record OX439007.1, on the reverse strand, counting down.
AACACTCAGATTTTGTTAAAAATTGGCAGAATTGTAGCAAATGACATTCTGAGTGAAAAACTAAAAAAAAAAGGGGGGTCATCGGGCAAATTTTTTCGGTACAGTGCTGCCACCATGTGGCCATTTTTAATTTTTTTGTAAAACCACACATATCCAGTTTTTACTAGATATGCATACTGTCAGTAGTCTATGATATAATTATTTGAGCCTTACTTGAAGTTAATATATATATAAATATCAGAACAACATATTTTAACTATAATACAGTATTTTTATTGAATTTTTTTTTCAATAAAATATGAAAAATCTGAGAAATAGACACTAAAATTTGACAAAAATCGTAATATTTTTTTTCTCAACACTCAGAATTTCCCTAAATTGTTAAAAGAGCTAGGCAATTATATAAGTAATAGATAACTAAAAAAAAATTGGGGGTCATCGTGCTAATTTTTCCAATATTTTGACTTGAAAAAGTCCGAAAATTGTATTTTTTTCATGGATTTTTGGCTTTTTACACCATTTTATACTGTTATACACAAAAGCATTATCCACAGTATCTTAATATCTCAAGGTTACTCTGATATAACAAACTCACTGTTTGTACACATATCTGCAAGTTAATTAAAAAGAAAATTTGGTGATACCGCATTTATTTCTAATACAATCTGATTGGAAATTCTCAACATATTAGGTTTTTTCATGAATTTTTGGCTTATTTACACACTTTGTATCTCTGTTACCTACAAAAACATACAATACTGTAGGCCAATCAAAATAATAAAACAACTTGCTTAGTATAACCAGTGTCAATATCAGTGTAACCAAACCAACCACCGGGGGCTGACCCATTAAAAAAAATAATAATAAATAAAAAAAAAATATGGAGAGGTCTGTGAGAGATACAAACTCACAAATCCTGTATTTAGTTTTGCGATCTAGCGCTTTTCCGACGATATATTACGGGCGCCGTAGTTATTTAACTATTAACACGATTATTATATTGATGATACCAGCAGTTAGCTGAGAATCAGTAGATATGATTAAAAAAAAACAGAAGTCGATTCGGACAAGGGATAGTGGAGTTATTAGCGATAGAGTAGGAGGATGTCACAACACCTTAATTTCTTGCCCTGGGTGTAAATATATCAACAAGATGTTATAGTTATTTAGTTTATAGCTATGTTTACTATGCATTTATCAAACAGGAAGCAGCTGATCACTGCTGATAAATGGTGAAAGTTGCACCAGCAGTGACAGTACCAGTTGCAACTCTGCTATGTAGGTCAGGTCATGACCTGACACATATGGGCGAACTGAATGCTCAGTAACAAAAGGAACATATCTTTTTAAGAGGAGGTTCTTCTCAATAAAATAAAGGCTATTTCAAAGGAATTATGCAGTGATTTTGGATGTACTTTGATATACTAAATAATAATATTGGTGCTAAAGATACACCGCCCACACTGGGTCCATAGCCTATCAATTCTATGATCATCTGACCTTTGACCATCAAGATCACAGGTCAAATGTTCAAATAAACGTAATGTTGCATACTTGAATATTAAAATGATCATACATAGCAATTAAGAAGAACCTACTACTTACAGTTGCCATGAAAAAGGCCAGATTAAAAAAAAAAGTCATGAAGGTCAAAGGCTAAAAGTTGGACATCAACCACATAATGTTATTACATAATCAGAAATGAATCAGAACAATGGGTCAAGGTCATTGAAGAAAGGTCAATGGTCATGAAGTCAAAGGAACATATCATTGTATACCTATATATTAAGGTTATTATATACCTTATACAATTGTCCTTTCTTATTAAATCTATGAAATTCAAGACAAATCTTTTCGAACAAAAGTCACTGCAGCAAGGTCATGCACAAAAGATAAAATTAACACAATGTTGCACTTCACCCCCTTAAGAGCATCCTGTAAACAAAATAAATGTTGCTGAGAAATAGCCAAGAAAATGATGTCGCTGGCACCCACCAGACCATTGCAACTAATGACAATACCCCAAAAGTGTAAGTGCTGTGGTGTAAACAAAATAATGATAAGAAAAATTCTAAAATCCTGTCCCCAGTTAATGAGAGAAACCAAACTCAAAATTGGTCTCATGTGCCCATTGGGCTTGATATATATACTTTATTATTATTCCAAATATTAAACACAGCTTACCCTTTTAAAACGGACATAATATCCATTAATGAAATGAAAAATTAGTCTATGAATGACATTCACTAATTCCCTCCGTTGAGAGTTTGTTCTGGTGTCCTGTATGTATTTTGTGATGTATTTTTATGGGCACAGTCCAGTTTGGTGGGTGTAAATAGTATGCAGAGAGTGCAGTGTGCATGATTGGCACCATAAATAACATGCCTATGTGGTAACGGTGAGACAATATTGGGATTTCAAAGAGATAGGGATGACATGAGGTGCTGTGACATCCACAAGGTCATGCAGCGTGCACACCGTCAATCCAGTGTCCTCGCCAAAATTCCTGCTCCCGACAGGGTCAAGGTGGCAAGGGTCGGCATGTGATCATGGTGTTTTGTGTGTATTTATTGTATGTAGGGCCGCAAATGACTGTCCTGTGCGCCCGGCAGGGTCACGGCACCAGATGTGTGCGGTGCCCGCCCGCTCTCCGTCGGCACGCACTATGCCAAGCATGCTTGCTCGCACAGCTAGGGTGTGTCGCCATGGCGACGCGGCACTCACAACACTTGATGCCATGGTGACAGCTAGTGGCCATAGTAACGGGCAGCCATGTTTGTGTGAGAGAAAGTGGTAGGAGCATGAGGGTGCGGAATGAACCATGTATTACAGTATCTATGTAACCCTCCTATACAGCATCATATCTCTACTCATAACCTTCACAACAACATCAGCACCATTTAAATTCAACAATAAAGGTAAGTTACTTTTTTTTCCATCATTTCACACTCAAAATTCCATATAGATTTATATGTGCAGATGTAACAATAATATTTATATATTTGTATACTGTTTTGAAGGAATAGAAGAACACAAAGTGCAATGCATTATTTTAAATAAATAACATTTGTTTATTATCCACTACTAAAACTAAATATATCTCTTTTATAAACACCTGGATAAGATTAGATCTGCATTTTCAAATGAAATATGTGCTACTTTTATTATACACATTTTTAACCTGTCTACCATGTTAAGAAAGCTACAAATCTTGAAATCATTTCATTAATATGCAAGAAAAAAACATTGGCCAAAGCAGCTTGCTCATTATATTATCAGATGTACAAAACCATACATTGCAATTTGAAAATTCATTCATTTAAATAAGACATACAAGATAAGTTGAGACAAATAAGATTGATAATATGTTATTCCATTCTTGATGACCACAAGTTGCAAAATATAATCATATGTCAAAATCATATGTAAAAACATGATTTGTGGAGAATCTAAAACAAATACCGTATTCATAAATCTGCAAATAGTGACAGTGTCCAGCACTATAATGTTGACACTGACCGGGTCAGAATGCCTGTAATTATCCCATCACACCTGGATCCAAATTACCCACTGTAAGAAAACAGTAATTGTAAACTTGGATAATTGATGCCCTGAGCAGATGCTAATTATGGGCACGAGGCAATCTGCTGGTTACGACTGTCATTATATATTTACTGTGTCAAGCTGGCATTCTGACCGAATTACAGTCATTTTGTAGATTTTGTGCAACATGTGTTTGTACTGTGGGCCATTCACCTATAGATGGATGGTGGAATTTTTATGGTGGATCATGACCATCAAAAAAGTTTTAATATCAAGTTTATAGTCAATGATTCTCGATTCTGTGACAATTTTCACACCAATGCCCTTCCACATGTGTTATATATTGCAATATTCACTTCATGGGTGGCAGAGAAAGATTTGATATTGCATTTAGTCCTTCTTAAAAATCAGGCCATTCCATCATATAGGTCCTGCCATCACATATCAAATAATCACAGGTCACAGGTCACAGGTCCTCCTATCATATAAACACAAGCCCCTCGTTCATATAAACACAGGCCCTTCCTTCATATAAACACAGGACCTTCCTTCATATAAACACAGGACCTTGCTTCATATAAACACAGGGCCTTCCTTCATATAAACACAGGACCTTCCTTCATATAAACACAGGACTTTGCTTCATATAAACACAGGACCTTCTACCATATAAACACAGGACCTTCTATCATACAAACACAGGACCTTCCCTCATATAAACACAGGACCTTCTATCATACAAACACAGGACCTTCTATCATACAAACACAGGACCTTCTATCATACAAACACAGGACCTTCTATCATACAAACACAGGACCTTCTATCATACAAACACAGGACCTTCCCTCATATAAACACAGACCTTCCTTCATATAAACACAGGCCCTTCAATCACATGAACACATGTACTTTCATCCTATTAACGTATATTTTGCATCAAGCCATTTGATTGAGCAATAAGGTATTCATAATCATTTCAACTTATATAAAGAACCACCCAGGCAGGCTCTTTTTCCCCACAAATATTCAGAACCAGGCTCCTCTGTCATATCTGAATAAAATATCGGAGCAAAAAAGAAAGAAAGAAGAAGAACTAGTTAATTAAAGGACGAGTTAACTAAAGCAAAACTACATTGTATTAAAATCAACACATTACACAGCCAATTTACACTGAAACATTAGAGACCTGATCGTTTCTTTTTCATTTAAATATTTCAGATGATGAGAACTACAAGGCACGTAGTGGCAGCCAATGTTTCCACATCAAGGGAGTGCCCACCCTCAAGCTCACGTGTCCGAACCGCGAACTCATCAAGGTCCAGCAGGCCTTCTACGGGGCGCCCCCTAACAACGGCACATGTAAATACATTGCATCTGAGCACCACTGCATGCAGCTGACAGACCTTCACGAGAACTGCATGGGGCGCTACATGTGCTCCGTGTATGTCAGCAACCCTTTCCTCATGAACTGCCGAGTGTACGCCAACTACATGCAAGTCAACTACTCTTGCATTCCCAGTAAGTAGCTCAGTCATTTTGATTGGTTCAGGATTTACCTGTTTTTCTCAGCTCGTGAGCCTGCTAAAGGGTAATGATCCTGAAGTAAAATGTTTGGCTCTATTCCTAGCATTGCCAGTAAGTCACTCAGCCATTTTGATTGGTTACGGTTTGTATGTTTTTCACACACCTCCCGAGTCTGTGATGATCCTGAGATAAGATGTTGGGTTCTATTTATGTCAGCCAGGGTTTGGCACCAACTTTGTAATGAAACTTAGAGCAAGGTACACAAGAGAAATATAATGAACTATTTCTAATAATACAAGATTATCTAAATGAAAAACCCTCATTTTTTTAAAAAAGACTCAGGAGCGTTCACTGTGTCAGTGGCTGGCTTCTGTCTCTGACCTGATATGTGGTGAAAAAGATATTGATTCCAATATATTATAAATGACACAAATTGCTAAAACTACCCCAGAGATATTTACATGACTTGGGATTTATGTTATTTTTGTGGCAGAGAAGCGTGTACACAACATATGCAAGAGTACGACAGTGACAACCCAACATGGCTTCATCCGTACTCCCAACTACCCGGACAGCAACTACACAGCAAACCTGAACTGTGCATGCAGACTCAAGACCCAAGATGACTCCATATTGCTCCATATCCTAGACTTCTCTCTGAACAACACCAAGCAAGGAGTGTGCGAGTCCGACTTCCTCAAGATATCTGGTTGGGGGAGGAAATGTGGTGCCATCGGGCCTGCCAGGCTGCCGGAGAGGCTGGAACTAGACCGCAGAGAACTCATGCTGCAGTTCAAGTCTGATGACATCCACCAGGCTCGAGGACTCTGGATGGAGTTCACAGGTAATGCATTTGATTTGATTTGATTTGATTTGATATGTTGGCCGCTCCACTTTTGTCTCGTGGGCACTCAGAGCTTACGCAGCGTGGCTATCCAGCTAGAGAGGAGACCCATACGCACTATCCCCAATCTGTGAAAGGCACTCGTGCTGACCGCCCGGTGCAGGCCCCTACACTGATGTAAAGCTACCCTATCTAATTATCACCTTCTGCACTGACAACTTTCACCCCAACACTCACTCCTTCCCTTGGGGCCTACAATCCCCAGCGCACTAAAGGGCGTCCAATATCCCTATACAGCCTGAGGCGTCCAATATCCTCGTAAGCCCTACCAATCACAACTAGAGGCTAAAGATGTCCTCCACGTGAGTACCTAGTGATCTTCAGCACCTTCATATCTACCAGCTGCCTCCTTACCAACTTTTCTAATCCCACCGAGACTACATGCATCAATTTGATTTTTTTTGATTTGATTTGATTTGATATGTTGGCCGCTCCACTTCTGTCTCGTGGGAACTCAGAGCTTACACAGCGTGGCTACCCAGCTAGAGGGGAGACCCATTGTGCACTCTCTCTAATCTGCAGGTCCCTACACCCATGAGCAGCTAAACTATCTCACAAATACCAATTCCAATATCCCTGTTAACCTAGGGGCTTCCAATATCCCCCATCTCACCTATCTCACAACTAGGGGAATCCCTTATGTGAAGACCTAATGAGCTGTCCTCCCTTCATACCTACCCTATGTCCTGTCACCTTTACTTTTCTATGTCAGATCAGTACTGCCTATCGACCTATCCTATCTCACGAAACCCCATAATTTGACATGATTTATTATGTTGGCCACTCCACTTGTATTTCCTGGGCACTCAGAACCTTTGCAGTATAACTTACACTTCAGAGGAGATCCAATATGCACCATCGGCAATTGATGTGTAGCTATTATATTGCATGCCCAGTGCAGGCCCCTACACTGATGAACAAAACTACCCAATCTACCGGTAATTACAACTACTTGCAGTGTCAACATTAACCTCCACTCACACATTCCTTTGATTTAATTTGAAAAGTTGGCTGCTCCACTTTTGTCTCATGGGGACTAAAAGCCTACTTTCTACTCAGCCTGAAATATTTTGGAACTACCTCTTTTTAATACCAAATGTAAACATTTAGGACCTTTCCTAACTAGATTTGTCAATTAATATTGTCTTCAAAGGAAATACAATGATAATCACTTATATTCAGCACAAATATTCTGTCAACATTTCTTATTAAACCATATTTCCCAATATTCTTGCCAGGTTCGGGAGGAGGTAAGGTCACGATGACATGCGGACAGGTGATGGTGGCGCCACCTACTAGTCCAGATTATGAGACCAGCAATATTCAAATTAAACCTCCACCAAAGGAGAGCATAGAGGAAGACCTGGACAATGAAATATTAATAGAAAATCCAGATACCTTCCCACCAAGAGACGACAACGATCTGGAGAACATGTTTGATACTTATGACTTTGCAGAGACCCAAGGATCATTTAAATACAACATCGACCATGGTGAGAAAAAAATTAATTAGAAATAAGACAACAGACTATAGTCAGTTGAATAATATAAGATTGACCGCATTACTGCTGAGTTAAAGTACCTATATGTTATCTTCAGAGAAATAAGAGTGAAATGCCTTATGCACTCAATTCTTTTATTCATGAATTCATTATAAAAAAATTTCCTTGTTAGCAAATGTATATTAGTTCTTTCTACATGGATCTAATATAATGTACATTCTTTCTTTGTGTTTGACCAGAGTCATGAACCTTGTGACAGGGATGTACATTTTAAAATTGTATTTTCAATGCTGATAGATAGCCATGAGATTTGTTACTGGGGTGTATATTTTATCGCTGTTTGTTTTTTTTATCTGCAGTAAGCCCAGAACCATGTGACAGGGGTGTATATTTTACTATCTCCTCCCATTTCAGTGCAGAAAGCCATGGGCCTTGTGACTGGGGTGTATATTATATTACTGTGTTTTGTTTGCTGATAGCTATGAACCTTGTGACAGAGGTGTATATTCTACCATTGTGCTTTCAGTGCAGATAGCCACGGGCCTTGTGACTGGGGTGCTCATTCTCATAGCAGTCATCATCATCATTGTTCTAGTCTTTCGGAGGTAAGACAGCAGGGTAATATCTATCAAACTGCACTTTTTTCCTATAATTATTTTTAATTCAAGATAAAATGTGATTCTTTAAGAAAATATTCAAAACCACATTTAAATTGCATACAAGGAGGAGGCCATTGCCTGGAGCACTAATATCAGAGCAATCATTAACTTATTTCACCAAAATGAAACTAATTTACTTGACTAAATATGGAGAATTGTACATGAAGAGTAAAACCATTACATCATTTTGAGCCAATTCTTCCAATAAATGGTCAAAATCAAAACTATCAACTCGCAAAGTGCATGCTTGACAGATCTTTAATAAGTAATACACTGTTTATTATTTCTAACTTTCAAACTACTGCTTTCAGTCTAATTCTTGAAATGATTCTGACGTTGCAGGTGAGACCTCCAGATAGAATTGTCTGTGATAGTCCATACAGCGTGTCCACCAGTCCTCACGACAAAGGATATGATCCTCGTGGACAACTTCTCTGACCACACTCCAACACCATGCCAGATGCAACATAATCAAGTGATAATGCAACAACTGAATTGTTTAATGAATAACGACAGGTTTTGACACCAGGGGCTCTCTCTCGTCAGCGCCCTCTGCTGTGATTTTGTGCATCTGGCAGTAAGGGTTGCCTGTTACAAATATCTAGAATTGACGAACTGCTGCGGTAAAACAATAAGGCAAAATTTTAAATTGGTCCCCGTGATGTTAAAATTACAAGGTAAATATTGCCAAAAAACGGATCTTGTATAAACATCTTATCATGGTGCACGATGTTAGAATTACTAGGTAAATATTGCCAAAAAACAGATCTGATATAAACATCTTATTATGGTGCAAATTTGGTACAAGTCATACCATATTATATGGTATGAATACAATGGAAGATCTTGATGAGTTTGTGGAACCAAAAATTACAAAATACTCATATAAGCAGTATCAAGATAATTTTTTTAATTTGTTTGATATAAAAAAAATCTGTGTAAATCTTGGCTTTATGCAAATGTATCATTTCATCATTAATCTGTAAATGTCTTTGGAAAAAAGGGCAAAATCTAAAAAGATTCTTTAAATTCTTTTAAAGCATCATATAGCACCTGGGAATGTGTATATTTAGCCCAGAGGTGCACATAAACCAAAGAAAGGAAAGACTCCCCAAATTGTCACAGGAGCATGCCAGTTAATAAATCTGTGATGTTCACACCAGTGGTGCCCTCTATGTATCTAATCCTTTGTACTATTTTATAATTGTTTCTACCAGCACAATTTCTCTTACTGTAGATAGAAAATTTATAATGTATATATTCACCATGACTAATCACATAAACTGACCCAAATATGAGACAATCAAACTAGTTAGTAGCATCTTGCAGTGTTTATAAATTCTACTAAGGTAATATTAACTCTAATTTGACCAAAAAATACCACAAAATATCAGTCAAATGAATCAAACAAATTTCTTATAACTGAATGCTATTTTTAGCATGTTATACACAAGGGAAGCTCTGTGTGGCTTCTGTTAGTCAGGTAGGGATTTCATAGCTCTGCTATTCAGGTGCAGAATGTTCTTAAATATGCAGCAAAGACATATCCCCAAACTCACTTATAAGTGTAATGACTGACTCCAAGACAACCATGACTAAGATGAATAATATCTCACATACTATATTAGATGGTTTATTAAAGGATATTATCTCAGACTGGAAAGGGGTGCATATATTTATGATATCATTGAGTGAGGGCAACTTTGTTTCTAGTTCAGTGAATGTATGTCAATTCTGTATACAGTGAGGGTAGTTGAATCATAGGAGGTTCTTTCTTTGGCAAGAGTAGATCGACCTGAGAAGGACCTTTATTCAGGGAGAGTAGCTCAAACTGAGAAGGACCTTTATTCAGGGAGAGTAGCTCTAACTAAGAAGGTCCTTTATTCAGCAAGAGTAGATCAACCTAAGAAGGTCCTTTATTCAGGGAGATTAGCTCTCACTGAGAAGGACCTTTATTCAGGGAGAGTAGCTCAAACTGAGAAGGTCCTTTTTTCAAGGAGAGTAGCTCAAACTAAGAAGGTCCTTTATTCAGCAAGAGTAGATCAACCTAAGAAGGTCCTTTATTCAGGGAGATTAGCTCACACTGAGAAGGACCTTTATTCAGGGAGAGTAGCTCAAACCAAGAAGGTCCATTATTATTTCGGTGAGAGTAGCTCAAACTGTGAAGGTCCTTTAATCCGGGAGAGTAGCTCAAACCAAGAAGGTCCATTATTATTTCGGTGAGAGTAGCTCAAACTGAGAAGGTCCTTTAATCCGGGAGAGTAGCTCAAACCAAGAAGGTCCTTTATTATTTCGGTGAGAGTAGCTCAAACTGAGAAGGTCCTTTATTCAGGGAGAGTAGCACAAACTGAGAAGGTCCTTTATTCAGGGAGAGTAGCTCAAACTGAGAAGGTCCTTTATTCAGCAAGAGTAGATCAACCTGAGAAGGTCTAATATTCAATGCGATCAACCACATTATAATCATAGTTATATATTCAATTTGGGTGACTCAGTCAAGGAGTTCCTCCGCCTTGTATGAGTAGTGAAGTTTAAATAGACCTTCCTCCAATCGTGAAATATCACCCATTTAGTCAGACCAGTTCAGTAAATAGTCAGGACAGTTAATTAGACAATCTTAAGATTTCCCTCATTCAGTCAGGAAGTTCAGTTTAGATATATTCTTGTTAAGGATTGATCCAGAGTAACAGTCATCAATCTTTAGACTCTTGAGAGCAGAGAATATTTCAGAGCACAATTCTTTTTCAATACTTGACCAATATTCATTTTCTATCAAATATCATTAAATATTGAGTCAAACCTACACTCAAACATGCATGTAAAATAACTGGTCAGTAATAAATAATTGTTTGCATTATCTAAATGAGAAATAACATCTGTAAAATATCTTATAATGCTGGTGTATAAAACATTTTTTTGAATAAAGTTTTAAATAAAACTAAACAGCATCTTTTGTGGTCTGTATTTTGAAATCATTCAAATAATAACATTTTATATTGATATTTTCTGATATTTTCTTTGTGACTACACAGCCAAAACTATGCAGACAGACATGTGTCAGCTGTCATGGCAACGTGACATGAAATATTCACTTAAATACCGCAAGGATGTAGGTCATGACCAAATTTGGTATCCAAGTGGAGAAAACATGGTGTTAACTCTGAACAAGCATAAGGTGTTACTAGACCAAAAATGTGCAAATAACACAGGCATCTTTCAACTTCCTAAAATACATGAAAAGCTACCAAAGATACAGAATGCACAGAATGTTACTTCAAAAATATATTGAAGATGAAAAATAGGAATAGAAGAATATGAATCTATGGCTAACACCAGAGGTCCTCCCAGTGTAACTTAAATGTAGATGAATTTATTCTCCAAGGCTATATGTATATAGGTGGTATACATAACTAAAATACCATCTTTATTTCACTGTTCAGAGATAAAATCACTTTAGTATATTCCAGATGACAGAGAAAAATATTGACTTAAAATACTGAAAATGAATTCTCATGTCATGTTCAACCTCTTGGATACGCTTCTTTTAAACACTTCACCTTTCACAAATAACTTATGCAATAAGTGAAGTCATTTAGCAAAATAAAAATTATGAAAAAAAGACACTAAATCTTCGTTTTCTGGGGCACGAAAGACAGAGACACCTGGTGGAGATTAAATTTGACATTTAGATAAACATAGTATTGTATATTGGGACTATCAATTGAGGTGTTGATACTGAACCACAAATAACTTTCTCATGCTTCAAATAAAATTACTTTTGTAATTAAAAATAAATTAGCCATATTCATTGAATCTTGTGACATTGGTTGTTTTCCTTTGCCATTTGTTGTTCAGCCACTAGAGGGCACTAATCTATTCTGTGAACCACTCAATCATCAATGTGCAATCACCACTAGGTGGCACCAAACCTTTCATATCTGCTCCCAGGAACACATGCTATCCAACCCAATTGATTCCATCCTATTGTTTTACTGTGATGCACCATTCCAAGTTCAGTTCAACGGCACAAATAGGGATGAACAGGGAAATATTTTTTTGTTGCAAATCTTAAATCTGCATTTTGATTCAGTATTTAGGGAACAGTGATAAAGTGTTCACGAACGTGTATAAATGACCACATTGACTCGAAGGAAAAATATTATTTGAATAAAATATCAGGTGAAGACTATTTTCACATTAACTAACATATCCAAGTAGGATAAAAACATGAAAATAAAATTTGTTGGAATAATGCCTGTTGTTCTAAACAATAATTCGATAATAAAGCTGTCTGCTGTCCAATCCCTAGTATACAACACTGCCGGTGCACACACTTTTGTGTGGCTCCTATCAGGCAAATACAAATATCTAGGATTAGCAGGGTGAAAAAAGGGTCACTATATATCATTCCCCTACCATAAGGAGAGGAGTGAAGACCGGTTAACTGGCCACATATTCCAATAATTCCTCTGAACAGACAAACATCCCAATAATGTGAAGTTTATTTCCATTATTTCATAATTAATTGTACATGCCATAAAAAAACAAAGGAGGTTGCAAGAAAGTCAACATGGCATATGAAGCTATCTACCTGTACATTGTGAGATTAAAATATTCTACTTAAAACAGAATGATCTGCATTGCTTCCCACCCACTCCTAAAATATATTTTCGAGAACTAATTGCATTTTACAAAACCAGGAATACACAGAGAATAACATTGACACTTTTGTTTGTTTTTTGTATTATTGACAATCTCAGCACAATTTATGCAACCTCGAATCAGACAGAAATCTGTAACCTGGACTTAATGCCCAACTCTTCTGAATAAAAAAACTGGAGATTGGTCTTTTGCATTACCACATAGATATGGTGTGAAAGACAAACCAATAGTAGGTTCAACTCTTCTCAATCATTTAGCAAGACCATGAGATACAAGGTCAATAATACATTTGTTTTGGTGGAATTCAGAGAGCTCCTAATCCCATCTGACTATGAAGGAACATTTACTGACACAAAACAAAAGTTTCTCTTCAATCATAAGACATAATATTGTGAAACAGGACAAATCTTGAATGAAATTGGCCACAATTTAATTTTTTTTAAATTTTTGTGAATAGTATATGTTCATTTCAATGTCAAATACACAAGTTGCTGTGCAGTTTCCTCAACATATATTGGTGATACATTTCACATTCCAATCTGCCTTAATCAGTTTCAGCAATCAAGCCCACACAGAATGACGTAGAATTGAACCATCATGATCAACATCTGTTTTGATATGTAAGATATCCCTTTAAATACATTTTCTTTGTCATCTGATAGTTAATGAGTGGTTCACATGTTCAAAAAAAGAGTTAAGCTGTCCTTGTGTGACTAAGAAATGGGTAATCCATCGAGATAATCTGGTGTTGGAATTAGACAATCGATCATGTTAATCTGGTGTTGACTTAACACGGCAACATCAGATCCATTTGTCTGTGCCCATGTTTTAAATAACAATTGTTTGTGTAACACTTGTTTGATAGCAACCTGGGTTTTGTTTCATGTTGTTCTAGCACAACAAATCAGCTGCCTCCACAAAGTGTTGTCATGGCAACGTGATGTCATGTGATGTCATGTCAATATGGCTCCTGTCAAAACTGATACTCGTCATTGTTCTTCTCATTTTTTTCTCATTATTTCATATTTCACAAAATGGATAATTGATTAAAAATAATACTTTTGATGTAGCATATACATTTGTTTAATTGTTAGCCATTATATCATCACAGTTCATTTTGATTGGATCAGGAATGGACAATTGTTAAATTTTGCATAAATATATTTCCTGAAGAATTATCAATTTTTTGGGGGCGCACCAAAAAACTCTGATATGAACAGAACAAATACTGCCACTTAGACAAGTTTAAAATTCAAATTGATTAAAAACCAAAACCAACCAGATCAACATATCAAATAACCTTGTATATGTTTAACTGTAATGTTATTTATAGCCCTCCCTGGTTTCACAAAGTTGTGGATCAGTACAAAGAGTTTGAAAAGGTTGAGTGTTGTGGCGCCAGCTGGTGGTGACCATCTGTGTGACATACCTCTGCACTCACCTGGCTGACGATGGGTGGGGTTTGCCAGTCCTCATCTCATCGCCATCACTAATTACTCGCCTCACTAGTGGAATGCAGCTTAGCAATACAAGGCACATGAACACCATTAAGGTTTTTTTGCCGCCGCAAAAGTGAAATTTTGGATGCAAGAGTTTTCCCCGGAATGATGTAGGTTTTTGAAACCTACACTTAAAGCTATGTTGCAGTTTGGATTTGCTACAGGATTGAGATTTAGTGTGCTTCATTTTATAGGGATTTTAAGCCTTTTCTCCACTGTTGCTGCCCAGAGTAAGTACAATAACATTCATAATTCACAGAAAACACCTGTTATCTTGCCTACCTCTATAAGGTGCCTTCCCCAATCTTAATATTTTTGTACATTTGAAATGGGACTTACTTAATAATGTTTATCTGCCACATGAGTCATTTTGATACTTTCTCAATTCACCTCTTCTCATCTCCTCAAATTTACTTTAAAATGATACCATTAACATATTTTTTGTAAAACTGGCTAAAACAAATGGAAAATTTCACACACCTCTTTATAACCTGTTGATGATAAACAGCTGAGGTATTAAGTTTCTATTTATCAAGAAAGCATTCCTGTTTCATATAAAACTTTTTCTTTGTTTCTACACATGGGCTTTGTTATTTTTTACTCTATTTTAACTTTTTTTCTTTCTCATAATGCATGTCACACATAGGCATAAGAAACTAAACAGCAAGAAAACTAAAAAAAAGTCAGGATACACTTTTCACCAATTCCAAAATAAAATTAAGCTGCGTCAAAAATGATCATGAATGGCACAATGGACCTAGATCCATGCAGAAACCTGTTGCAATGTACGGACCAAATATAGGCAGAAACGAGGTAAAGCTGTCACCATCTTCCCTGGAAGAACTCCGCAATCAAACATATCATCTACCTGACCCAACTACTATATAATTACATAATGTTTGATAATTACACCCTTAAGGTTAGATTGTCTAATCATACTAAATCGTTATGTTTATGATACCAAAAGTATATTGACCCCAAAGATCTGGGCCATACTTTTGAAAGGTGCCAGATCTTTTTCAAGTTAGTACTTTCTTAGCACATTTATCTTGCTTGTGCAGGTCAAGGTCATTTGTTCAAACTCACCTTCATCCAAATCAGATGCAAAAAGACAAAACAAATAATATTTTTAACTCATAAATTTGATCCTTAGTTATTACTTTAATCAACACTTTTTATTGGTCCATTGACCTTGACAACAATGCTCAAGGTCATTCATTTTAAATCATGTATGAAGGATTCTGTAGGATCAATCATTTCATGTGTGCATAACATGAGCTTCACCAAAAGGCATTTATCAGGGTTTTTTAAGTCAGATCCTGTGATCCAGAGAAACAGGTCAAGGTCATTTATATATTCAATATGTAACAGTGAAAAAGGCAAGGATCCTCAAGGATCCTATATTCAATATGTAAAATGTTATTCGATATGTATAATGTTATTCAAAAATGATAATGTTAATATTCATAAAATCTATATTCAATATGTAGCAGTGAAAAAGGCAAGGATCCTCAAGGATCCTATATTCAATATGTAAAATGTTATTCAAAATGGCAGCTTCCTTGACAAATCATTAACAACTATGAGATTTTTGAAAAATCATAACAAAATATAAAAAAAATCTGAGTCTAATGACACAAAAATTCCCTTCCCCCATTACTGTAGAAGCTTTGGTGACATAATCATAGATAGCATAGCTAAAAACCAAGCTCTTGTAGAATTTGCAAAATTTTCACCTATTCAAGTCTGCTTGCGAAAGTGCCATCTCAAGGTTTAAAGATTGTAAAAACTTTTGCAAATGGCCGACATGGGTTGCTGATATATTCAGCCTATTCAGCAGAAAAATCAAGCATCTAGCCTCAAATGCAAAACAAGTTTGAGTGAAAAGACACCTGTTTTCCATGCTAAAGGTCTGGGGTTCAAATTCCGATTGGGACGAGTACTTTTTTCATGCTGAAGAAGAAATCTTCATATTTGGCTAATATATGGGCGATATGCACGTCAGAAAATTGTTATTTTCCAAACATAGAAATTATCAAAAAATAAGGATAACCTATTTGTATATGTAGATGAGGGGAGCACGGCTGAGCGCCGCTATGCTTGCTGGGGTAGCTTTGGACCGCCAGTGGTATCGGCTCAATGTCCACGAGACACCGTCATCCATGTGACCAAGGCAGGCCTGAAGGTGCAGACCCACGGCGGTACATGCCGGTACAACGAGAATGACTGTGGGTGTATATTTGGTGAGCTGGGGTGCAACATGCCTAACGTGCGAGATCTGTGCATGGGGCGTCCGGCGTGCAGACTTGACGTCACCCAGCAATATATCAACACAGACGCCTGCCGGGGATTCAGCGACTACATGTATATAGACTTCAACTGTGTACCAGGTACAGAAATGAACTTTTTTTCTCTGGCCCAAAACTGTAAGAGTTACAAACTTCTTCTGAGTGCACATCCACTAACTGACATTCAACATCTTGTACATTGTTTTCCATGCAGAAATTCAAATTGTTCATAATTTTTTTGTTTAAGTACTTATTCAGTACTTATAAGTACTGAGTACTCAGTTTAAGTACTCATGAAAAATAATGCCAATCATGGCAGGTATTACTTCTCCTTTGCTTTCAGTGATGAAACTGACAAAGCTTATAAAGCTAGTCTTGGTTGAGATTTAAAATGTCAGATTGTAAAATCTCCCTGTTGCTCCAGTCGCTGCTAACTTTTTTCTATTACTATTCACAGCCCAGCAGAATGCCATAGTGGACATCTGCTCCAGCACCCAGCAGAGCTCGGAGTCTGGGTTCATACGAAGCCCCAACTACCCTGGCGCCTCAGCGTATGAGCAGCAGTGTACGTGTGAGCTGTCCACGCAGCCGTACAGCGCCATCCCAGTCAACCTGCTGGACTTCCATGCCCAGACGCCCGGATGCCAGCACAACCAGCTTCTCATACAACACAATGGCCAGTCCAACAAATACTGCGGGGAGAAACCCACATCTGGTATCCAGATCAATGTAGAGAGCAACAAAGTCTCCCTGACCTACAGCACGGATGGACAAGGGTCCAAAGGCGGATTCTGGCTAAAATTCCAGGGTGAGCTCCGCGAAAACACTTTTTTATACTAAAACAGTATATTTTTATCAATTTAATCTAATATTTGTTATCTTTGAAATAAAAAACACGTTCAGTCTTTGATCTCTCTTTGACAGATGAGGTATTTTTCAATGCACATAGAGTTAAGTTTTGAGTGAGTTTTACATGTGTTTACAATTTTTTCTTCTTATTTTCAGCTGAGCCGAAAGCTACAGTTAATATAAAATGTAAGATCACAAAGAGGTCAAAGCCAAAGAAACCTATCACTGCTGTAAAACCACCGAAAGACAATGCCGACGAAAATGATATCAAGAAAAAGACAGACCGAGAAAGATCAAAGAAACTGTCAAGAATTCGGGAAAGAAACAAAAATATGGATGACGAGCTGGAGGGGAAGTCTAAGAGAACTCACTCTAGTGTAGAGCGCGAGTCAAGGCGTGGATCTGGGCGCGACTCCAGGAGAGGTGACTTGGACCGCACTTCCAGGCAAGACAAAGATGAGAAGAAGGGTCAGAGCACCCCCTGGTGGTGGAAGTTCACGGTGAAGACCAAAGCCCCGCAGGCGAGCACCACGCAATTTCCTCCTTGGTTCGAGGAGGTGGATGCCACCGAGATGCCGAAATGGATCAAGAAGACCGTGAAGCCCGAGACTAGTACAAAACCTCCCTCCGCTCCTGACACCACCCCTTCCCTGCATGACGGCCAACGCTCGCACAAGCTGGTGGAGTCCATGCTTAAATCTAAGGGTAATAATAAACAGGATGGGCGGCAGGGCAACCCTATCACCAACAAGCCAGGCAAGTTACCACCCACTGTTGCGCCACCTAGCCCCATCCCCAGCATCAGTATTCAGCTGTCTGTAGAAGCTTCTGACGAACCACCACCGCCTAAGCCTAACGCATCACATAACATGGCCAAAATCTTAGAAACCAAAGGTTATCAAGCACCAACACCTAAAAAAGCTGATCAACACCCAAATCAAAATGATAATTTTTTTAATATGCATGCTGAAAAAATCCATAAAGATATGCTTTTTGTGAACTTAGGTATTGAGAGGTCTTCTGACAGTGCTAAAACAAGAACAGACAAATCTAATGATAAAGACAAAGTTGATGTTCACAAGGAGAATAACAATCCCGGTACAACAAAAAGTAAGTCATCACAAAACAGAAGTAATAATAATGCAAAAACAAAAATTAAGGCAAATCAAAAGCGTATCAAAGAGAGACCAAAGAAACCCCCCACAGTTGGTTCATTATTAGCTCCATCTCCACCTGCATCAAATAGGGGGAATTCAAAATCACACAAATATGAGAAATCCCAGATAAAACGAGTAAAACAAAGGATAAAAAATGAACAACGATACCGACCAACTGAACCTCCACCAAATAAAAAAGCTTCTAAATATCGATCGGAAAGAACAAAGCCACTCTCACAATCTTGGTCACATTCAGACAAGGGTAAGTCCTATCCGGTGGCCCAGTCATATTCTGATCGAGATAAGTCCTATCCGGTGGCCCAGTCATATTCTGATCGAGATAAGTCCTATCCGGTGGCCCATTCATATTCTGATCGAGATAAGTCCTATCCGGTGGCCCAGTCAATTTCTGATAGAGAAAGGTCCTATCCAATGGCCCAGCAATATTCTGACCGAGAGAAGTTTTTGAAAAATATGCCATCATATTTGGGCAGAAGGAAGTCCTTTCCAAGCACCCGGTTTTCACGGCCTGCCTTTCGTGGAAATCGGGAATATCCAAAAGGTTCTAGCACCCAGAAACAGACTGCGTCATCACAGAACAAGGAAGCTTTTTCGAAAAGAAAAACATATCCCATTGCCAAAGTTGCCAAGATTGCCAAAGTTGCCAAAGTTCACAGGAAATTACCTCCCAATTCTGACAAGCACAATAAACCCAAACCAAGGTACAAGCCCGATCTCAGAGTCTATATTTCTGATGAAAACCCCAAAACACAAAGAAAAACAAAAAAGCTTGAGAAAGATATACGATTGGCCCCACTTAATAAACCCACTTCTTCCAAAAATAAATATTTTGTCAGACCAGCCACAAGTTTCAAATCAAAATCAAAATCTCCCACAGATATCAAAAATGACCTTTACTTCAAAAGTGCACCAACTGCAAGAAGCAATTCAAAAAACAGAAAAGGCGAAAAAGAAAAAGAAAGGAAGAACACCCAAAGAGTTAAAATGGGGGAAAAATCTAGATTTGAGTCAAAAGAAAAAGATAGATCAACCGACGATAGAGGTGGGTCAAAGGTCAAAAGCTGGTCAGTGGAGCGACCGCCAAAGGTTTCAAGCAGGTCGGAATCAAAGCCAGTTGCTGTCAGGTCCCGTGGGCTCCCAGTCAGGTCGACTTCAGCCTCCCCTCCCCCTGGCACCTCCTCCGAGTCGAGGACCACCGCCGGCCTTCCCTCTCCCACGCAGCACCCCCGTAGTCTCCCCGACCACCCCAGCTCCTCCCGGTCTCCTGCTGGGTCAGCCCACCATGTTTTGTCAGCTTCTGTCTCAGGCAACAACCGCAAACCCATGGTCACCACCACAAATACAGACTCCACAGGTAAACATACACATGCAGCCAAAAACCTAAAAAGTCATACAATGTCAAACACTGCAAGCCTGTAGCAAGGATTCAAATATTTGAAAACCACTTCCTTCCAAGAATAAATATTTTATCACACCAGCTACAGTTTCCAAATCAATAATCTCCAACAGAAATCATCTTCAGCAATATGCATTGCACCAACAAAAATATTCACTATTGTGTCGGAGATGCTTCAACATGAAGCACCTTAAAATCTTAGGAGCAGTATTAGGTCCTTTCATGTCATGTCATGCTGATAGGGATTGTCAACAAAAAAAGTGATTTGACAACAAAAAAGTGATATGACTCAGCCTGGAATTTAGATTTGAGTTTTGTGGTGGAGAAAAGAAGATAAACCTAGGATATATTTTATGCAAATAACTATTTTTGTTGCCATTCTTTTTCTACCGTGATGTATTTTAAACATTTTTTGAGAATTGAACACAATCTTACATGTTTTTAAACCTATTTGTTAACATCATAATAACCAAATGAATGTTAAAACATAGGCATCAGAGATGCATCAACCCTCAGCCCTGGTAACTCATTGCACATCATTCGCTCCACACAATATTTGTGAACAAAACGTCACTGCACCAAGGCAAATTGATGCAGGGGTAAAAAAACCCCATAAAATCTACTTCCTTTGATAGCTTAGGTGTGTCAAGTATCATGAAACTGTCATCATTTACTCTAGAATTATTGAGATGGGCAGGTGACCTTGAAAAGCAGGTTAAGGTCACCGTCCATCAAACTCATGTGAAGACTTCCAAGATGCTTATATGTGTCAATTTTCATGAAGCTGCCATTATTTGTTCTTAAGTTATTGCAATGACGTGGATTTGACATGATTGTCCCTGTGACCTTGAAAAGTAGGTAAAGGTCATGTTCCATCAAGAGAAGTCTGAGGTCTTCACCAGATGCTTATGTGTGTCAAGTCTCATAAAGCTGCCAACATTCGTTCTCGAGTTATGGCAATGATAGGGATTTCACATAATTGTAACTGTGACCTTGAAAAGTAGGTGAAGGTCATGTTCCATACAAAAATGTCTGAGGTTTTCATCAGATGCTTATGTGTGTCAAGTTTCATGAAGCTGCCATCATTTGTTCTCGAGTTATCGCGATGACAAGGATGATTTCACATAATTGTCTCTGTGACCTTGAAAAGTAGGTGAAGGTCATGGTCCACCATGAGAAGTCTGAGGTCTTCACCAGATGCTTGTGTGTGTCAAATCTCATAAAGCTGCCATCATTCGTTCTTGAGTTATTGCGATTCTTGGGATTTCACATATTTGTCCCTGTGACCTTGAAAAATAGGTCAAGGTCGCCGTCCACCGAACTAGTCTGAGGTTTTCAACAGATGCTTATGCGTGTAAAGTTTCATGAAGCTGCCATCATTTGTTCTTGAGTTATCACGATGACAAGGATGATTTCACATTATTGTCCCTGTGACCTTGAAAAGTAGGTGAAGGTCATGTTCCATCAAGAGAAGTCTGAGGTCTTCACCAGATGCTTGTATGTGTCAAATCTCATAAAGCTGCCATCATTCGTTCTTGCGATTCTTGGGATTACACATAATTGTCCGTGACCTTGAAAAATAGGTCAAGGTCACCGTCCATCGAACTCGTCCGAGGTTTTCACCAGATGCTTATATGTGTCAAGTTTCACGAAGCTGCCATCATTTGTTCTCGTACTATCGCGATGACAAGGATGATTTCAAATAATTGTCCATGTGACCTTGAAAAGTAGGTGAAGGTTATGTTTTATAGAAACAATTCTGAGGTCTTCACCAGATGCTTATGGGTGTCAAATCTCATAAAGCTGCCATCATTTGTTCTTGAGTTATGCGATTCTTGGGATTTCACATAATTGTCCCTGTGACCTTGAAAAATAAGTCAAGGTCACCGTCCATCGAACTCGTCCGAGGTTTTCACCAGATGCTTATATGTGTCAAGTTTCACGAAGCTGCCATCATTTGTTCTCGAGTTATCGCGATGACAAGATGATTTCACATAATTGTCCCTGTGACCTTGAAAAGTAGGTGAAGGTCATGTTTCATAGGAAAAATTCTGAGGGCTTCACCAGATGCTTATGTGTGTCAAATCTCATAAAGCTGCCATCATTCGTTCTTGAGTTATTGTGATTCTTGGGATTTCACATAATTGTCCCTGTGACCTTGAAAAATAGGTCAAGGTCGCCGTCCATCGAACTCGTCCGAGGTTTTCACCAGATGCATATGTGTGTCAAGTTTCATGAAGCTGCCATCATTTGTTCTTGAGTTATCGCGATGACAAGGATGTTCGCTACAGACATACATACAGACATACAGACATACATACATACATACATACATACCCACGCCAGGAGTACTGCAATACCCTCAGCCTGATTACATCAGGGGCTGAGGGTAAAAATGCCATATTCTGAATCCACCACATATCTGATTTTGATAAAAAAAATTAGAATAAAAACCAGATTTGTGCATTTTAAAAGCAAAAGTAACCTTTTTATTATAAACTGCAAATTGAAATTATGACGAATTAAGAAAACAGGGGTGCCAAAGCAGATTTATTTTTTTTTGATATATAAAAATGAAAAACTGAAAAATAGTTGAATTTCTTGTATTTATCAAAAATAAAAAATACATTACAGCCTTCAGCCAGGCCAAGAACAACGGCAGATCCCGAAGCACTGCAGGCTACGCCAATGGCAATGGTCAGGCTCCTAATTTGTCCTGTCTTCTAACTTGACATTTTTGAACATTAATTTTAAATTGTTTAAACTATGATCTAATAACATCTAGATTATCTTGTTGTTGACTTCTCTTATTTCTTATGTTTTCAAGGTTTGCATGCTAATCCCAAATACAATAATAGAAACAAAGGACAACAAGGGGAATCCACGATAGGTGAGAAAAAAAAACGGAGACAAAGATTCTGGAGTAAATTCAGCTGAATTTTCTCGTGAATTTTCTCGTGAAAAACAGTGTTTATATAATATTTATTGGCATGAGCACAGTAATCCACTCTATTGGTGTTTTTCGTGATCATAATTTCAAATTCATGTTGTTTGTTTGCAAGTACAAAATGCAAGTAATATCCTTCAGGACAGTGTTTAATATTGTTGTGGTTTGTGTTTGGCAGTGACCATAATAGCCGGGTGTGTTATCGGCAGCATCCTGCTCATCATTATCATTGGAATCGTGGTCAGATTGTAAGTATCATACGCACATTGGTAACTTCTTCAAATACAGCCTTAAGCTGAATGTGTCAAAGTGAAAACTGCAGATTCATACAGAATAAAAGCCAATCTTATCTTGTTTTGCTCGCAAGATGATCCAAAAAAACAATAAATAATTGGTGTTTATTGTATTCCAAAATAATTATATATCGGTAATTACATGTTTTCCACTGGAACTCAATACACATGCCATTCAGCCAGATAATTTATTTTGAGTCAATCTCTGGAGACCATTTAAAAACATTTGAAATCAAACCATCTCACAATTAATTTTCAAGATAAATTTACCAGGAAATATCTTTAATTTTTTATTTTCCGTTTCAGCGTTATCAACCGAGCAGATCCCAACTATGCGATGAGACAGAACCATAAGAAGGAATGCGTGATGAGACGCAATGCCCAGATGCAACGCAGGGGCCAACAATATCAGTAAAACTGGAATATTTCCATCAATCTACCAACAGAATATATACATATAACATCCACATGTTTTATTACAATTATATCAAAGGGAAAAAGATAACTGCTGTGAAGTATTATAATAATAAAGAAAAATAGACAAGTAAATCATTACAGACAAAGACAAAAAGATGTGGAATTTTTTTCCTCAAAGGCAAATATCTTGTAATTACAAATATCTTGTAATACTGACAAGCCTTATTAAAAAAAAACCCCACCATATTTAAAACGTGAATATATGATTTATCAATTTTCTGCATATTTAAGTCTTTGTCTGTAAACTTCAGCTCCTCCACAAATTTTAAGTATTGACCTTGCTAGGTGAATGGGGTGATATCAGGTGTTTGATTTCAGCAGCAAATTCAGGCCCACTTTTGGACCTATATAAATGCATTGAGGACTTTTCAGATGAATCCCTCTTACACAAAGTACACACTGCAATATGATTTTATTCTCGGTAATCTGAATATTCTTTGCACTTATTTCATAACATATACCTACAGAATTCATCATATATGTATCAAAAATATACAAATTGCTCTGTCGGGGTAAAATCCTGCAGAAATATTCAAATTAAGTTTTTGAAACAATTGTTTGATATTTAGAAATCGCAAGATACAAATTGAAAAATTAAAAAAAAATCCTTTTAAAAAATAGATGAGAGGAAAAAACAGAGAAACAGAATTGAAGTGAAGTGCAGAAATTCAATATTCACCACCAGCAAAGATCCCTTGAATGAAATTGGAATTAGAGTTTGAATTAATTTGTATTGCAGTTGTGGACTGGTTTTTGGAGAAAGGTTTACAAATCAAATAAGATATATAGCTCTATGTATATAAGCTAATAATAAAGATCAGAAATTTTCTCAAAGCCATTTGTCTATAGTACTTTTTTGATAATAAAAGCTGATTATATTTTCTTTTATGAATATATATGGGAACAAATGTGATGATCAGTACTGGTATGAATGGGAAAAACACATCTAATTTAAATGACGCATTACACATATACTTTTTATTTATAAACAAATAAAGTAGTCACTTTTAAAAATTTTGAAAAGTGCCTTTTACATATATTATACAACATGGACTCAAAACATTTTCACCCTTCATCACTCCCCATACTTTAAGGTTCTTTCAAAAAGGTAGAAAAAGATCAAATTCCAAAAATATTATAATGAAAGCCATATGATATTTAGTACTGCTTATGTAGTTTTGTTGACATACCGGTACATGCATATTGCCACTGTCCTTTTCAGCAAAATTGTTTGCATTGTATATATCAATGACCAATGAAATGTACCAAAATGGCAAAAGTAGATCACTGACTACTATTCCTGGGTTATTTTCAGGAGTAAAATTTAATCAGTGTCAAATGCCTACTGATGTCACAGGACATGCACTGACATCTGATCAACGATTGGTCAATTTTGCCTTTCGATGGTAAATGTCTACTGTAGAATTTTATGTGTAAAATTTTAACGCATCATTTGGCCTGTACAAACATCATCTGACAAAAGATGTGTTTTAAATGAATCAAAAACTTTGCTGTGAATATTTTTTTCAAACAAGTTTAATGAAATTATATATTTTCTCACCACTAGGAATATTATGTTTATAATACAAACTTGACCATACCATAAATAAAATGGAGAAATCTCCCAAGATAAGGTCACGGGAGCTTCAAGTGATAGTGACCACCAGGTGGCACTCTCTTTAGGACAATATAAGAGACATGTCAAGAGATTTACTTCCAGATATTGATATGAGATTGGGACAGGAAAGTATCTTTTCATTCAGATAGATGTCACCACTGTATTCATAAAGAAGCAACCACTAGATGGCAGGTCTTAAAAAAGACCCATTTTTAAATGCTCCTTATTGGCAATTTTTTAAAATCTGTATTATTTTAAAATTCTTAATGTCCAGGTGTTTGATTAATCTTTTTGTCTGCTTAAATGGTTGAAAATTATTTGAAAAATGGTCTGGAATATTGCTTACCACAATTGGTCAAAGAACAACTATTTTTTTTTAAATGCTGGAGGGAGTCCCTTGGCTTATGGCAAATGTGGGAGATGTAGAAAGTTTGGGCTGTTATGAATTCAAGGTTTAATTTTAATAATGTGATCTTCATTTGTTGTCAATTATTACATTCACAAGATTTTCAGAAATCGGGTCACATGAGGTCAAGGTCACTAATAATGAAAACATTCTAAGAAGTTGATAAAATGCATCCAGTTGATGGCATCAGGCAGACAGACAAATTCAAATTTGGAATACTGGGGGTCAATGTTGAGTGTTGCTTCTCCCTTAAAACTCAGCATGCATAATTCATCATACAAATATACATTTGAGGATGAAAAAGTTCTAGTAATCCACATTATTCAATCAACACACTGCCGTGTCCATACAATTAGAAGTAAGTTAAGGAACCTTCATCCAGGTGGCGCTCTGAAATATGACCATTCCAAAATCATCTCATAAAACTCAACTTGTAACTATAATAGATGGAGATCCAAAGCTTCTCATAAGCCTCCTACCAGTGATTTTTCATTGATTCAAGTGAGGTTTCTACAGTTCCTGCTCCTGAATTTCATTCACTTCCAGTATATAGTTTTCAATTAAAAACATAGGCATCAGAGATGCATCAACCCTCAGCCCTGGTAACTTATTGCACAACATTCGCTCCACACAATATTTGTGAACAAAACGTCACCGCACCACATAATTGTTACTGTGACCTTGAAAAGTAGGTGAAGGTCTTCACTGAGGTCTTCACCAGATGCTTATGTGTGTCAAGTCTCATAAAGCTGCCATCATTTGTTCTCGAGTTATAGCAATGATAGGGATTTCACATAATTGTCACCGTGACCTTGAAAAGTAGGTGACGGTCATGTTCCATAGAAAAATGTCTGAGGTCTTCAACAGATGCTCATGTGTGTCAAATCTCATAAAGCTGCTATCATTTGTTCTAGAGTTATTGTGATTCTAGGGATTTCACACAACTGTCCCTGTGACCTTGAAAAATATGTCAAGGTCGCCGTCCATCGGTCTTGTCCGAGGTTTTCACCAGATGCTTATGTGTGTCAAGTTTAGTGAAGCTGCCATTATTTGTTCTAGAGTTATCACGATGACAAGGATGATTTCACATAATTGTCCCTGTGACCTTGAAAAGCAGGAGAAGGTCATGTTCCATAGAAAAAATTCTGCAGTCTTCACCACATGCTTATGTGTGTCAAATCTCATAAAGCTGCCATCATTTGTTCTTAAGTTATTGCGATTCTTGGGATTTCACATAATTGTCCATGTGACCTTGAAAAATAGGTCAAGGTCGCTGTCCATCGAACTCATCCAAGGTTTTCCCCAGATGCTTACATGTGTCAAGTTTCATGAAGCTGCCAGCATTTTTTCTCAAGTTATCGCGATGACAAGGACGATTTCACATAATTGTCCCTGTGACCTTGAAAAGTAGGTGAAGGTCATGTTTCATAGAAAAAATTCTGAGGTCTTCAACAGATGCTTTTGTGTGTCAAATCTCATAAAGCTGCCATCATTTGTTCTTGAGTTATTGTGATTCTTGGGATTTCACATAATTGTCCATGTGACCTTGAAAAATAGGTCAAGCTCACTGTTCATCGAACTCGTCCGAGCTTTTCACCGGATGCTTATGTGTGTCAAGTTTCATGAAGCTGCCATCATTTGTTCTAGAGTTATCGCGATGACAAGGATGATTTCACATAATTGTCCCTGTGACCTTGAAAAGTAGGTGAAGGTCATGTTTCATAGAAAAAATTCTCAGGTCTTCACCAGATGCTTATGTGTGTCAAATCTCATAAAGTTGCCATCATTTGTTCTTAAGTTATTGCAATTCTTGGGATTTCACATAATTGTCCCTGTGACCTTGAAAAATATGTCAAGGTCGCTGTCCATCGAACTCGTCCGAGGTTTTCACCAGATGCTTATGTGTGTCAAGTTTCATGAAGCTGCCATCATTTGTTCTCAAGTTATCGCGATGACAAGGATGTTCGCTACAGACATGCAGACATACAGACATACATACATACATACATACATACCCACGCCAGGAGTACTGCAATACCCTCAGCCTGATTACATCAGGGGCTGAGGGTAAAAAAAAGCAAGAACCAACCGATCACTGCCATAACCAAATCAGATTGGGGATAGGTCCCCAGGAGTGCATGTGTGCAATATCTAAGGTAAATGTCAAACTGTTATAGCTGTATCGTGGACACAAGTAATTTACCACGGACACACAGATGCAGCTCAATTTAATGTCCATCGCTTTTCGTGTTGTGAAGAATGTGGGGAACAAAAATATGCTTATGGACCAAATTTATAATAATAATTATTTGGAATGAATTTGAGTCAAGCTCATCAATCGATGGCAATTTCACCATACCATTGTATATTTAGAATTTCCTCACCTGCCATCAAAATGTCTAAAGATGTTTGGCATGCATAGAATAGTTCAGGCAGACAGATGGACAGACAGTGCAGGCCATAGCAATAACCTTCAACAAATCTTTTGGGGCTGAAAGATAAGTTCAAAGTCCAGGTAGTGAAAATTGTTAACTAATTTTCCATTTTGTTGTGATCAACATAGAAGTCTATTTCTATTTTTCCTTGTCCAACATTTCTTCAAAACATTTCTCTCAAATCAATAAATGCCTCATACTTATTTGGTCGTGATAAAAA
This sequence comes from Amphiduros pacificus, assembly GCA_949316495.1. Taxonomy (NCBI): domain Eukaryota; kingdom Metazoa; phylum Annelida; class Polychaeta; order Phyllodocida; family Hesionidae; genus Amphiduros; species Amphiduros pacificus. The sequence continues at coordinate 15,665,114 of OX439007.1, read as the reverse complement.
AATGACCTTATGATAATAAATCAGATGCAAGTGTTAATTATGTCACACAGGTATAATGAGTGCACATCAATCTTACTTAGTTACTCCATAGATATGAGATACTAGCATACATAATAGGTGACATCATACACCTGGTCATATGTGGCAATATATCATAATCATTATATCATCCCAAACATGTCAGAATAATCCACTATTATCCTGTCATCCAATAATACCTTCTCTCCTACTCGTCATTCAAAACATGTGGGTCATAGTTCATGTGGTCACCATGACAACCACTGTCAAGGCCAGGTCTCCTATGGCAACCTGTGTCCATGTTGAAATCTGGCACCACTGTCAGGACGATAACAATACCACATTCCAACACAATGACCATTGTCTATTGGTGTCATCATTGTCCATCTCCATGGCAACCCTGGTAGCCATTGCAATGGTAACCATGGAATTAAGAGGGTTTCCTGCTATTTCACCAACTATGGGAGAAATAGCTGTGTGTGCTTTTGAGAAACTCATGCATATTGTGTGATTGAACCAAACAATGGAGCATACCTTCTTGTATACAAGTTCTTTATATGTCGTTTTGATAACATTATTGGGACTTCCCTGGAGTGCTGCACAACTCGGATATCATGGTGAGTTTGGCTGCAGTTTTTTTATCAATTCCACACACTCTTTGTTTTAATACATATTAAAACATACACTTGATTTCTTTTGGCATGGAAACTCAACCCAAAATGCGAACATACATAAACACACACACACACACACACACAAAACACATGAGAAATTATTTCAATACAAAACCTTTTCAGAATAAATATAATTGGAAGGTTAATAATTACGTGGTAAACCACAATGACTGATCTTTTTGAACATTGACATGTCAGTTATGAATATCGGTATGTCGTAGGTATTATGTGTACAGCTGTGCACTTTGCCTGATGTGGGAATAGCATGTCTTCTTATATAGACTTCCCATAACCGTGGCATTTGACAACTTAGCACCTGGTTCAGTTTTCACCATCCTGAGCGTGACACTTCTATACCTATCACTGTCTGTGTCACATTCAAGAATATTCACGCCAAAACTATCAAAGTACTGTCAGCATTACTCAGATATGCATGCACAACCTTTATATTGTTATGTTAAAATCTTATCCAAAATCCTTAGAAATGTTAACATCTATTGATCACAAAATCCTAATTTATATTGTTTACTGATCTAATAGAAAGTTGCTTTAGATGTATTAAATGTATTCATAACACTTTAAGATAGAAATGCTTGTTACATTAAGAAACACATTGTGGAAATATTCAAGAAAAATCATATACTCAAGAAAAATCAAATACTCAAGAAAAACAATGTTTGCTGTGTATCAATGGGCATCAACTCTCATAGTTTATCTTTGATATAAAATGTGATATCAGTGGCAGTTTTAATCTCTGCAGTGTTGGCAGCAGTTTAAGTAGAAGCTTGATGATGTGTACAAAAACTCATGTTTTGTTTAGTTTTGATATTACAATTCAATCTTGGAAAATTGATATATTTTTTATGTCATCATAATATTTAATCCATTACCACATCATGGTCTAAATATACAATTCCATTCCAAGCAAAGTGGTCACAGGTAAAATTTTGATCCCTGGAGTGTTTTTAAAGGATCTAAGTTTGATCCCTGATGATGACAGTGTTGATGAGTTTGTTACTCGGCACCAGGTGTCACCACTGGAATGTTCTGGTCACAGCTGGTCTCCTCTAGCTCTACTCGTATCCATGCATAGACACCAACTTCCTTCTGCACTCATTAACTGCCCACTGTGGCATCCTTAATTCAATTTCCATTTTTTAGAAGTGAACAGCTGCAAAGTGCTGCTATTAATAGAAATGATTCAAAGATATAAAAGTGATATGAAGAAAATATATACAGACTCTCCATCAAACTTTTTTGACACTTTTCTTTCTCCTTGTCAAATCATGGTGACATATTCAACTATAGATAGAGTAAATATTATTGCTATCCTCAATCTTTATATTCACTAATTTACATGTTTCAAAATAATTTCAAGCAGATATTTGGCTTTAAGTTAAATTTGATTAATATATTAAACACTGCAAGAACATAACACTTATAATTGCCACTATGGGAGTGTGGATGTAAAATAAAGCTAAAATAAATTTAGACATTAAACTTTTTTGCTTGCAGAGACGCGGATTGCCAACAAGTGTTTCTCGGTGGCCGGGGTGCCGAGGCTGGACTTTGATGCATGCTATGATGAGGAGATGCTGCTCATCGTGGACGCCATCCAGGGTATAGGCTCCGAGGCCAACCAGTGCGAGTACCGGCATGGAGACTGCATCGAGCCCACCACCGCCGAAACCGACAACAAACTGCGGGAGAAATGCATCGGGCGTCCAGCATGCAGTATCACGGTCAGCGTGGCCTGGATGCCCCAGTGTAGCGCCTACAGCAGCTATAACTACGTCATGTACCAGTGCATCCAAAGTAGGTGCTCCCCTTGTCATGTAGTGCATCCAAAGTAGGTGCTCCCCCTTGTCATGTACCAGTGCATCCAAAGTAGGTGCTCCCCTTGTCATGCACCAGTGCATCCAAAGTAGGTGCTCCCCTTGTCATGTAGTGCATCCAAAGTAGGTGCTCCCCCTTGTCATGCACCAGTGCATCCAAAGTAGGTGCTCCCCCTTGTCATGTACCAGTGCATCCAAAGTAGGTGCTCCCCCTTGTCATGTACCAGTGCATCCAAAGTAGGTGCTCCCCCTTGTCATGTACCAGTGCATCCAAAGTAGGTGCACCCCCTTGTCATGTACCAGTGCATCCAAAGAAGGTGCACCCCTTGTCATGTACCAGTGCATCCAAAGTAGGTGCACCCCCTTGTCATGTACCAGTGCATCCAAAGTAGGTGCTCCCCCTTGTCATGTACCAGTGCATCCAAAGTAGGTGCTCCCCCTTGTCATGTACCAGTGCATCCAAAGTAGGTGCTCCCCCTTGTCATGTACCAGTGCATCCAAAGTAGGTGCACCCCCTTGTCATGTACCAGTGCATCCAAAGAAGGTGCTCCCCCTTGTCATGTACCAGTGCATCCAAAGTAGGTGCACCCCCTTGTCATGTACCAGTGCATCCAAAGAAGGTGCACCCCTTGTCATGTACCAGTGCATCCAAAGTAGGTGCACCCCCTTGTCATGTACCAGTGCATCCAAAGTAGGTGCTCCCCCTTGTCATGTACCAGTGCATCCAAAGTAGGTGCACCCCCTTGTCATGTACCAGTGCATCCAAAGAAGGTGCACCCCCTTGTCATGTACCAGTGCATCCAAAGTAGGTGCACCCCCTTGTCATGTACCAGTGCATCCAAAGTAGGTGCTCCCCCTTGTCATGTACCAGTGCATCCAAAGTAGGTGCACCCCCTTGTCATGTACCAGTGCATCCAAAGTAGGTGCTCCCCCTTGTCATGTACCAGTGCATCCAAAGTAGGTGCACCCCCTTGTCATGTACCAGTGCATCCAAAGAAGGTGCACCCCCTTGTCATGTACCAGTGCATCCAAAGTAGGTGCACCCCCTTGTCATGTACCAGTGCATCCAAAGTAGGTGCACCCCCTTGTCATGTACCAGTGCATCCAAAGAAGGTGCTCCCCCTTGTCATGTACCAGTGCATCCAAAGTAGGTGCACCCCCTTGTCATGTACCAGTGCATCCAAAGAAGGTGCTCCCCCTTGTCATGTACCAGTGCATCCAAAAAAGGTGCACCCCCTTGTCATGTACCAGTGCATCCAAAGTAGGTGCACCCCCTTGTCATGTACCAGTGCATCCAAAGTAGGTGCACCCCCTTGTCATGTACCAGTGCATCCAAAGAAGGTGCTCCCCCTTGTCATGTACCAGTGCATCCAAAGTAGGTGCACCCCCTTGTCATGTACCAGTGCATCCAAAGAAGGTGCTCCCCCTTGTCATGTACCAGTGCATCCAAAGAAGGTGCACCCCCTTGTCATGTACCAGTGCATCCAAAGTAGGTGCACCCCCTTGTCATGTACCAGTGCATCCAAAGTAGGTACACCCCCTTGTCATGTACCAGTGCATCCAAAGAAGGTGCTCCCCCTTGTCATGTACCAGTGCATCCAAAGAAGGTGCACCCCCTTGTCATGTACCAGTGCATCCAAAGTAGGTGCACCCCCTTGTCATGTACCAGTGCATCCAAAGAAGGTGCTCCCCCTTGTCATGTACCAGTGCATCCAAAGTAGGTGCACCCCCTTGTCATGTACCAGTGCATCCAAAGTAGGTGCTCCCCCTTGTCATGTACCAGTGCATCCAAAGAAGGTGCACCCCCTTGTCATGTACCAGTGCATACAAAGTAGGTGCACCCCCTTGTCATGTACCAGTGCATCCAAAGTAGGTGCACCCCCTTGTCATGTACCAGTGCATCCAAAGTAGGTGCACCCCCTTGTCATGTACCAGTGCATCCAAAGTAGGTGCTCCCCCTTGTCATGCACCAGTGCATCCAAAGTGGGTGCTTCCCCTTGTCATGTACCAGTGCATCCAAAGTAGGTGCACCCCCTTGTCATGTACCAGTGCATCCAAAGAAGGTGCACCCCCTTGTCATGTACCAGTGCATCCAAAGTAGGTGCACCCCCTTGTCATGTACCAGTGTATCCAAAGAAGGTGCACCCCCTTGTCATGTACCAGTGCATCCAAAGAAGGTGCACCCCCTTGTCATGTACCAGTGCATCCAAAGAAGGTGCACCCCCTTGTCATGTACCAGTGCATCCAAAGTAGGTGCACCCCCTTGTCATGTACCAGTGCATCCAAAGAAGGTGCACCCCCTTGTCATGTACCAATGCATCCAAAGTAGGTGCTCCCCCTTGTCAGAGTGGCCTGGATGCCCAAGTGGAGCGCCTACAGCAGCTATAACTACGTCATGCACCAGTGCATCCAAAGTAGGTGCTCCCCTATGAGCACAGTGCCATTTTGACCATAGTGTCATTGTGGGATACCATCTTATTTTATTTATGATTGGATTTTGCAGTTTTTTGTGCACTTCTGATTTTTTTTGTGAATGTTTTCAACGGGGCAAAATGGCAACCTACAATCGGCCTATATAAATGTGTTCGTGAAAGTCTGTAATTGAGAGTATGGCAAAATTCAAATTGGAAAATCAATTTACAGTGATATTCTTTCATCAACACTAACATCATTATAATTAAGATTTATTTTTCCCAAACCTGCATATTTAAAGCTGCATATATTTATGAATTTAGGACCTGAGATAGTGAACATATGTGAGCACGTGGAGACATTGGGATACCGGATGGCCCACATTCAGAGTCCAGGATATCCGGTAGAGTATGGATCAGACCTCAAGTGCAGGTGTAACATATCCACAGACCTGGATCAGAGAATCCTCCTCAAGTTTGCAGACTACTCCGTGGAGTGGAGCGAGAACTGTGATAAAGACGTAGTACAGGTAGAGAGCTCAAGTATTCAGCAATTCTTACTGCTTGAGTTTTAACAACCAGGTGTCTCTGGTGTCATGTACAATGTATGCTGGGATAGGTTTGTAGATATGAAACTGATACGACGTCATATCAATCAATAAAACATAACAATCAACATTTGTTATGAACCAAGTTCACATGTCAACAAAGTTCCCCCATGCATGACAGATTTTAACACACCAGGTGGCAGATGAAACCAAACCAAACCAAGTCAAATCAAGTATCAAAGCAAGTTTCAAATAAAAGAAAATTAAATAATTTTTTAGCATCTGGTGAGTAACAAATATGTGAGGTTTGAGCAGTGTGTGAGGTAACGTTTTTATGTTGCCCTAGGTGAGTGACGGAACGTCTCGCATGCCACGGTGTGGCCCCCTCCCTCGTAACTACAACATCACCAGCCGTACCAACAAAGTACAGGTCTACTTCAGAACTGACCAGTGGAACCACGCCAAGGGATTCTGGCTCATTGTGGAATGTCTGTATCACAATCTTTTAAAATTTCTATTTAAATTTCTTTTATATTTGATGATTATAATTATAAAAAAAATTATAATTTTTTTTTGTAACAAATTTATATTCTAGCGTTGGGGTCTATACAAATCAGTTGTGGACCTTCAATTTATGAAGACACAGATTTGCAGTTCCCAACAGCTCCCTTGGCTACGACCATGGCAACCAGACCCTTCCCTACTACCAAATCCACCACCAGGGCCCCGACACTGCTGCCATCTACTGTTAAATCCACAACACAGTACAGAGAACCAGAGGACCCATTTATCAATGAGGTAGACCGATCTGGTCCAGAAGACAATCAGACAGAGGACCTTACAAAAGATAGAGATGAACAGGAAGGCATGTATAAATCTTTTTTTATTTATTTGAATATATATAATATCCTTAGTAGGTAGGATGATTAATTAAATGTGTTTTGGACATCTGGTTGCTATAAACATCAACATTCATATACCAATGATTTATTTGGGATTTGTTAGAATATTCTCCTTAATGATATTTCATCCTCCCTCTTTCAGGAGAGAACTCATCAAAAACAGGTAGAGATGCTTTTTTAGGCAAGTATTATTTTTGTGTAATTCTTTAGTGAAAAGATTTCTGATGATATAAAATATCATTGATGTCTACACCCTGCCTACTCAACCAATATTTGCTTTTTCTATGACAAGAAGCAAACTTTTTTTATCTCTGACCTTAACCATGATTGTAATAAGTACAATAACTGGATTTTCCTGACATAATGTCTACACCCTGCCTACTGAACCAATATTTGCTATTTCTATGACAAGAAGCAAACTTTTTTTTATTTCTGACCTTAAACATGATTGTAACAAGTAAAATAACAGGTTTTTCCTGACATAATGACTACACACGTATGTTTGTTTCAGTTGGGATCATTGTCGGCTGCATACTGGCCGCCATACTACTTGTAGTCCTCATTATACTTATTGTATGGTTTAAAAAGTAAGTAAAAAAGTAAATATATCACTCGGTGAACAAGCTGAGTGATGTGAATAATAGCTTAAATTAAGGGTCCTCTTATGCATGAGGAGTGTGATTGAAATGTGCTATTGAGTGTTTCTGGACTTTATTAAAAATCCATCGTATTCCACAAGACTGTTGATAATGTTGATCTGTTGGGAGCCACTACGTCTCTTGGTCTTACGAAGGCCTTGGTCTGAGTGGACAGTCATCCCTCTAAGAGAAGCGTTTATCATAATGGTGTTTTCCTGGTTCTATTTTACTTTACTAGGTATCTGTTACTGTGTCTCTATAAACAATGTGGTGTGAAAATACCTGTGACTAATTTGGCATTTATTTCATACTTTTAAAGGGTTAAAAATACATTTTAAATTTAAAAATCAGAGTGAAAATCTCAATCTAAAGCACCAAAAGCCTTATCTAATATGATAAATAAATACTTAATATAAACACTGCAGTAAAGCAATAATCACAAATACAAAACAATATATTTATTTGATCCCCTAGGCGGCGCCACAAGGAAGACATATCAGCGGCACCAGAACCAACGTATCGGAGCAGTACATCGCAGTCAGTGTGTAATGACCCGCAGACTTCGCAGGAGGCAGAGGGCGCCTCATCCTCCCCCACTTCTCAGAGTAGGCACTCAGCTTCTTCATGGTCTTAATTTTGTTTTCATACCATGTTAAAATTTTTATTTCTGTCAGACAGTTTATCATGTGTTTATTATGTTTTAAGAAGGTTTAAGATGAAATATACTTATATGTATATGAGCTTCGCTATTTAAATTAACATTTCACTTGATGTTTAAAATTTTGTTTTCTTTTTTTTCAGTTTGATATTTTAAAGTGGAAGAGAATCTCTGCTCAATAATTCACACAAAAAACATTAACAGGATTACCTCCATAATTCACTTTCCCCTGAATCTACACCAGGAATTACCATTAAAATACGATAAAAATGACTTATTAGATGTACATCTGAACAACAAATAATGTTTAAGACAAAACTTATGCCACAGAAGGGATAATTTCTGTGTAATATATATGTTTTTACAAGGCAGAGAACAAGGCATTGAATGATTTTTTTCAAATCGCAAACATTGAAATGACCAATGCTGTTTTCAAGCAATAGTGTAATGTATTCAACTGTGATTATCTAAAACATTTTGTACTTATATATGGTCTTCATAAGGCTTTCTTGATTTTTAATAAGGAAAACTAGCCTTGTATATTGTGTGATATGTCACTTTCCAAGTAGTTGAAGGAAAGACAGAAAATGATAAAAGAAATAGCCATAAAAACTTGATAAAGGAATGTTCATAACATCACTGGAGAAAAATATTCTTTGTCAAAGAAATAATGATTTAAAATCTTTGAAATGTACGTGAAGATAAAGCATATCTAAAGCAGTGTCATCTGGTGGCTGAAGATGACCTATACCACAATTTTATTTATCAAATCTAGGCTCTTCACTTTCATAGAAACAATCAAACAGTGTCTTTCAAGTTGCAAATATTCTAAAGTAAAGGATAACAACTGTAACAAGTCACTTGTGATGTGGAATTCTCAAAATTTAAATGATTTAAGTATAAATACTATGGCAACCTGCTGCATATATGTTTGGTAGAACTAAAATGGTATGAGGGTGAAGGAATACTGATTGTAAATGAATTTCTGTTAATAAAAAACTTTTAAAAATTCTTTTGATTAAAGAATTTGTTTTGTTTGAATATTTGAAAGTAACTTGCTCAATAGCCTGCTCTCCCTTTCCACCAGGTGGCACTCTGTCTCTCTCACTCCTGAAGTTAACAGTTACGGATTCTATCTCACCACCAGGTGGCCCTTTATCTGTCCTGCTCATAAGGTTATCAGTAATTTGCTCCCTCTTTCCAGCAGGTGGCACTCTATCTGTCCCCATACCCGCCCCACCCCTATGAGGTTATACCCTATTTCTTATGCTCATGAGGTTACTTGCTCTCTATCACCACTAGGTGGCACTCTCTCTGCCCTGCTCGTGAGGATTTCAGTTATTTTCTCACCCTTTCAACCAGGTGGCATCCTATCTGTCCTGTTTTCAAGATTATCAGTAATCAGAGATATTTAAACAGAGTTTGGAAAGAGCAGGTCTGCCACTAGGTGTCAGCACATTGCACCATCCAACTCAGACATGCAACTGTTGCGGATCAGCGATAGATAGTTTTATATTTAATTCACAAATTCTTCCATTCTTGATGTCATTGAGGTACAATTAACATAGATGTGTGAAAAGTGAGTAGTTCTTGTAATAATTTCTTGCAAAAAATACATATTTATACAAGTCTGCGAGTCCGTGAATCCGGATCCAGGTCTGTGTTATAAGTCTACATGTAGTATTTAATGTGGTGACTGTGGTGCCGCCACGAGATCAGTTCGCCTGAGCAATAATGCAGAACTTCAGCTTGTTTCTGTTACACCCAAAAAGTCACTCACTCATAAAGTTATTTTATCTCACCACTAGGTGGCACACCTGTACTGCTAATAAGTGTAAATAAACTCTTCCTTTCCACTAGGTGGCACTCTATCTATCCCTGTACCTGCCTCACCTCCCTTGGAGGTTATACTCTCTGTCTTGCTCATAATATCAACAGTTGCTCTAGCTATCTCACCACTAGGTGGCCCCACCTTCTGGCTTGCTCACCTGTCTCTTCTGCCAATGGCACTGCCTCCAGCAATGATGTAACACTCGTACCCTTAAGGCACCATAATATCATAGTTTTTACCATTACATTATTTTTTCATCAATGTCTAATCATATGTTTGGATCATACATCTGTGTTAAATATGGTCAAGGTTTCTAAGCTCAAAACAAAGTACTTTTTATAAAATCATGTTTGCCTGATGTATCGGTCACATTGAGACCACTGAACAGAAGTTAATTAGCGACCTTATGTAGTATGAACATCATGATTGCTGTCCCAAAAGCATGTTTACACAAATCCACCTGTTGTTATCAACTCTTATTGCTTGTTAAGTGTCCCAGATGTCTCAACAACATCAATTATCCAGTGATTTTCTCCTGTGGTCTCCTGTGGTCTCCTGCGGTCTCCTGCGGTTCGGAGGACACCTGTTGCATCACCTTAATCCAGCAAATATCACATCCCTCCAACTGTAGGACACACTAAGCTTAAAATCTCCAATGGATCAGAAACACTGAATCAGATTCCCTACAAAGTACCAATGATGGAGATCTTACCTAACTCCAGCTTATTCTGTAATGGATAATGTCGGAGAGAACCATGATGCTGACGCTAAGGATTACGTTTTTTGTTAATCACATCTACAGATCTCTGCTTTTCCTTGGGCTTTGTCTATCTGCCTGTTCTGGTAAGTCATAGTCTTGAACTCCATTTTCATGTTTTTTTTTCATTTCATTATATTCTTTGATTTCAATAAGTACAAAAAAAACAGTGATGAAGATCACACTGTTGCAGCAACACAGAATAATAAAAACACAGTAAAGGAAATTTAAACCAATTCTATCCATATCTATTCACATAGGAAATTTATGTGAAGTAAATTAAAAACATTTCTGTTTAAATCTTTATGGAGTATATAAATTTTTGCTTGTTTCACAAAAAAATGTAAAAAGATCAATAGAAAGCAATTGTTTCAAATTTACGCGTTTGATATTTCTTGTGATTTGCAATATTTGCAGCATTGTTCAAAGCCAGCCGATGTTACGACGTTTCCGGTAACGCGCACCTACAGCTCCGGTGCCCACCGGACCACCGCATCCACCCGGTGACGACCTTCACAGGGATCTCCCGTAGCAACGCATGCTCGTACCAGGCATGGGACTGCGTGATACAGGAAGGCTTCTCCAAGGTGTGTGAGGACAAACACATGTGTACGGTGAGCACGGGTTACCATGACAGCCACCGGAAGGCCTTCTTCTGCGGCAAGAAGGGAACCACTATCTACTTCCAGGTGGAATACGAGTGCCACAACAGTAAGAAGCTCCACTCTTCTCTATCAGCAAATGTGTAGTCAATATGTTCAAGAAATTTAATACTGCTAATGTTACTATGTTATCTTAACCACCTCCTCCCTCCCAAAAATCAAAATGATCTTAATTAAATAAAATAGAAACTTGGAGTGAATTCAGAACTTCTAACTAGCACAATATCGTGAATTTAATTACTATTTCACTGTAAACTTTAGCTCTTATATTTTTCAAATTAAGACACATAATTGATTATAAAGAAAGTAGTTTTCACCACTGATCTTCACCAACTCCCCCCCCCCCCCCAAAAAAAAAAAATCTTTGTTTTTTTTTTTATTCTCTCAAAGAAAACAAAAAATCAGGAGACTGATTCATATGGGAATAATCTAATTCAAAGAAATTTTTTTTTTATATAGTTAAAGATAAAATCTAAGCTATCTTTTTAAAATAGAAAATGGCAGTGTTGCGAGAGTGACAGAGCCACCAGTTCTGTCCACCACCACAGAAAACACCTCCCATCTTAATGCCAGTGACGTACTACCCGACCTAGAAGCTGATATATACAATGACACGTACAGCATATATGGTGAGGACCTTACAACATTAACATTTCATATAGCATCCTCTTAACTAATTAAGATATGTTCATGCTTAATTCTTCATAATTCTGTCTTTAATCAGAATACATCTGTGATGGCTTTATGAAGTAAGGTCATATACATTTTGGTAAGAGTAGGTCCTCATTATAAGTTGAATAATGATGTCTGATTGTGTTATATTGTAGAGGAGAGTGTGAAGCCAACCACTCCAACACCACAGGGACAGTTTGCTATCAGTGAGTATTAACCACAGAACTAGGATATAATGGAGCGGAACTTTCCATCAGATATACTTTGTTTGTTTGTTTGTTTGTTTGTACGTACATATTAATAACCAATTTTACCATCATTTAGGCTGAATCAGGTTTGACAGAAACCTCAATGCCCTACTCCTTTCTAAGAGTGACTGGGGAGTTTTTTTTGCATTATCACATAGACATGACAATAAACCCAGACCATTATACATGAAATGACCTTATGACAAGGAGATGTAGTGAACAGACCATAACAGAAGAGATGACCTTATGATATGGCAATGTAGAGCCCAGAATGTCATACAGGAGATGATGACCTTTTGACAGGGTGATGTTAGGTCTAGACTGTTATTTAAGAGATAGAAGAGAAAGTTTTGAAACTAATTAGAATGGTGCCAATTGAGCCAATTGGAGGTATGTTAAATTAGGTATGGTACCCATGGTATTAACAAGATGTCAAATATGATAATGTGTTTGCTTTATATTAAAGAAAAGGTACTAGCAAAGGCAAACTCAATATGCCTATATTTATGTGTCCCTTACTTTCGACTGGGCTAAAAAAAGTATTGTACTAAAGAGGTAGTTCAGTTTCTGTTTGATGCAGAAAAAAAAAAAAAAAATATGAATAATGTTCAAAAGAGAGACTGAAAACACATTCAGTTGTTTGCGAGAAAACCAAAGTAATCAAAGAAGGAGAATTATCATTTTATTATGCTGTCTCTCTGGTGGAGTTTTGTCACTTCGATACTATTCTACTATATTCATCTATTACTTTACTATATTTGACATTAAGCCAGTTGTGCATATTCCAATTGGCGTATACATATTTGATGACTGACTGTGCTTACATCAATACTTTGCTCCAATGTCTATAGCTGACATATGTAATGCCGAACTTTCCCGTGAGAAAATTCCTTTACGCACTTAATTTATCTGCGGAGCCTTTAAATATTTGATGTTAAGAATTTGTGCAGGGGATTTCCACTAATGTTTCATTCAGCATTATAATGTTTGTGATATGATAATACTTTATATATTCTAATATCACAATCATTTCAAACGATTTCAGTGACTGTGAGATGTTGAAGAAATATAAACATGAATCTAAAATGAAACACAAATCTACCTTTATACAATAAATTTAACCCTGCTAATTGAAAAATGTAAAAAAGGTAATTTAGTTTACTAACCTGTGTTTTAGGAATTGTATTTGACACCAGGTGACAGCACAGAGCCAACCAGAGAATCAATATATGAAAAGACAGAAAAACACAAATGTCATTAGAATTAAGCATGCATTTCCATATTTCAGTTGCCATAGTGTGTGGTGCCACTGTTGCTCTCATATTAGTTGTCGTTGCCACGGTTACCCTCACATGCAGAGTCAAAAACAGGTAACGTCAAAATTTCAATGATAAAAGTTGAATAAAATTAAACTGCATTACACTAATGATTCAATTTAACAATAGAAAAGTACTCATTGATTAATTAACAGAACAATAACATATATTTTCATTCCAGGACCTATGAGCGCACACCTAGTTTGTATGGACCAATAGGGGGCTCTGGTAGTTCCATACAAGGGCGTGAATCAAGGTACCACTCTCCAAACAGAGAAGCGCCCAGTCAAAGCCACCGTAGCGATGCTATTTATAACAGGGGCAGCCTTAACTACTCAGACAGACCTTAATTAATTATTGTGTCACAAATTATAATCAAATGACTGAATCAGTACTGCAGTGCCATCTGGTGCTGACACTATAACCTAAACTGAATTAATATGGCACAGAGATGCTTAATATTGAAATATATACGGTACACTGGAACCACAAATAATATACAATGGATGATCATAAGTCTGAGAACGAGCATCAAATTACTGACACAGCCTCATCATATTGTGGAAAATAATAAGCAAATGTTTTATTTTTTAATGTTACACTTCACTGATTGAGTCAGTGTTTTATGTTGATCATATCTATTCCCCTCTTTGATGTGAATAGAAATGAAAGAAATACTGAAAATGTTTCAACATACTGAGTTCAACTCAAACTTTTGACGTGAAAATCAATATTGATCTACTGTGACAAATCACTGCAAAACACAAAAGCAGGAACTTTTCTTTGCCTGAATAATACTCAATTGATTGCTTATCAAGTTTATTTTGTTAATTCTTAATCACACATTTGGTGTGAATACTGCATATCATAATTTTTTCTGAATGAGATACCAATATCGTAATAAAACAGTATCAGTTATTTAGATAAAGTAATATTATGTAATTCTTCCTGTAAAATGGTACTCCAGTCAGTATGAATTGGGCGAAATTAGATTGAATTTTAATGTATCATAATTCATCTGATGAATTTTATTCATAGAATATTAAATGGATTTTGAGAAAAATTTGTTGGTTTCTGTTAATGTGGCATCCTAGCAGACAAAACAAAACTTTACAAAAACTGAGGAAAAATAAAACCCTTAGGATTTTCTTGACACAGAATGTCAGACATTTGTGGATCTTGTTGAGCTATTTACTCCTCATGGCAACAGTTGGTCGTACATTTTATCAGTGGTCCTTTGGGCACAGAAAATGTATATATATATATATATATATATATATATATATATATATATATATATATATATATATATATATATATATATATATATATATATATATATATATATATATATTATACTTAAACTTTGAAACTCATGAAAGGCAGTCACACTCAGAACTGATATCCTAAAAGAACCTCCTACTACAAATATCCTGTCAAAAATCTTTGACAATCATTGAAAAATACTAATTACAGTCAATATCTCATCATCATTTCACATCCTTTAATCTAATCATCAGAAATTATTCAAATGAATGATAAAATTGTGATTTGCCAAATTCAATTACATAAGAGTCTTCTATATCCAGTACCTCAGCAAGTTATAGTGGTATCTAGTTGGGATCCTACCACTGAGTGGTATCTAGTTGGGAGCCTACCATTGAGTGGTATCTAGTTGGGAGCCTACCACTGAGTGGTATCTAGTTGGGAGCCTACCACTGAGTGGTATCTAGTTGGGATCCTACCATTGAGTGGTATCTAGTTGGGAGCCTACCACTGAGTGGTATCTAGTTGGGAGCCTACCATTGAGTGGTATCTAGTTGGGAGCCTACCACTGAGTGGTATCTAGTTGGGATCCTACCACTGGGTGGTATCTAGTTGGGAGCCTACCATTGAGTGGTATCTAGTTGGGAGCCTACCATTGAGTGGTATCTAGTTGGGAGCCTACCATTGAGTGGTATCTAGTTGGGAGCCTACCACTGAGTGGTATCTAGTTGGGAGCCTACCATTGAGTGGTATCTAGTTGGGATCCTACCACTGAGTGGTATCTAGTTGGGAGCCTACCACTGAGTGGTATCTAGTTGGGAGCCTACCATTGAGTGGTATCTAGTTGGGAGCCTACCACTGAGTGGTATCTAGTTGGGAGCCTACCATTGAGTGGTATCTAGTTGGGATCCTACCACTGAGTGGTATCTAGTTGGGAGCCTACCATTGAGTGGTATCTAGTTGGGATCCTACCACTGAGTGGTATCTAGTTGGGAGCCTACCATTGAGTGGTATCTAGTTGGGAGCCTACCACTGAGTGGTATCTAGTTGGGAGCCTACCATTGAGTGGTATCTAGTTGGGATCCTACCATTGAGTGGTATCTAGTTGGGAGCCTAGCATTGAGTGGTATCTAGTTGGGAGCCTAGCATTGAGTGGTATCTAGTTGGGGTCCTACCATTGAGTGGTATCTAGTTGGGATCCTACCACTGAGTGGTATCTAGTTGGGAGCCTACCACTGGGTGGTATCTAGTTGGGAGCCTAGCATTGAGTGGTATCTAGTTGGGGTCCTACCATTGAGTGGTATCTAGTTGAGAGCCTACCACTGAGTGGTATCAAGTTGGGAGCCTACCATTGAGTGGTATCTAGTTGGGAGCCTACCACTGAGTGGTATCTAGTTGGGAGCCTACCATTGAGTGGTATCTAGTTATGATCCTACCATTGAGTGGTATCTAGTTGGGAGCCTAGCATTGAGTGGTATCTAGTTGGGAGCCTAGCATTGAGTGGTATCTAGTTGGGGTCCTACCATTGAGTGGTATCTAGTTGGGATCCTACCACTGAGTGGTATCTAGTTGGGAGCCTACCATTGAGTGGTATCTAGTTGGGATCCTACCATTGAGTGGTATCTAGTTGGGATCCTACCATTGAGTGGTATCTAGTTGGGAGCCTAGCATTGAGTGGTATCTAGTTGGGAGCCTAGCATTGAGTGGTATCTAGTTGGGGTCCTACCATTGAGTGGTATCTAGTTGGGAGCCTACCATTGAGTGGTATCTAGTTGGGAGCCTACCACTGAGTGGTATCTAGTTGGGAGCCTACCATTGAGTGGTATCTAGTTGGGATCCTACCATTGAGTGGTATCTAGTTGGGAGCCTAGCATTGAGTGGTATCTAGTTGGGAGCCTAGCATTGAGTGGTATCTAGTTGGGGTCCTACCATTGAGTGGTATCTAGTTGGGATCCTACCACTGAGTGGTATCTAGTTGGGAGCCTACCATTGAGTGGTATCTAGTTGGGATCCTACCATTGAGTGGTATCTAGTTGGGAGCCTAGCATTGAGTGGTATCTAGTTGGGAGCCTAGCATTGAGTGGTATCTAGTTGGGGTCCTACCATTGAGTGGTATCTAGTTGGGATCCTACCACTGAGTGGTATCTAGTTGGGAGCCTACCACTGGGTGGTATCTAGTTGGGAGCCTAGCATTGAGTGGTATCTAGTTGGGGTCCTACCATTGAGTGGTATCTAGTTGAGAGCCTACCACTGAGTGGTATCAAGTTGGGAGCCTACCATTGAGTGGTATCTAGTTGGGAGCCTACCACTGAGTGGTATCTAGTTGGGAGCCTACCATTGAGTGGTATCTAGTTGGGAGCCTACCATTGAGTGGTATCTAGTTGGGAGCCTACCATTGAGTGGTATCTAGTTGGGAGCCTACCATTGAGTGGTATCTAGTTGGGATCCTACCATTGAGTGGTATCTAGTTGGGATCCTACCATTGAGTGGTATCTAGTTGGGATCCTACCATTGAGTGGTATCTAGTTGGGAGCCTACCATTGAGTGGTATCTAGTTGGGAGCCTACCACTGAGTGGTATCTAGTTGGGAGCCTACCATTGAGTGGTATCTAGTTGGGAGCCTACCATTGAGTGGTATCTAGTTGGGAGCCTACCATTGAGTGGTATCTAGTTGGGAGCCTACCATTGAGTGGTATCTAGTTGGGATCCTACCATTGAGTGGTATCTAGTTGGGATCCTACCATTGAGTGGTATCTAGTTGGGAGCCTACCACTGGGTGGTATCTAGTTGGGAGCCTAGCATTGAGTGGTATCTAGTTGGGATCCTACCATTGAGTGGTATCTAGTTGGGAGCATACCACTGAGTGGTATCTAGTTGGGAGCCTACCATTGAGTGGTATCTAGTTGGGTGCCTACCATTGAGTGGTATCTAGTTGGGAGCCTACTATTGAGTGGTATCTAGTTGGGTGCCTACCATTGAGTGGTATCTAGTTGGGATCCTACCATTGCGTGGTATCTAGTTGGGATCCTACCACTGAGTGGTATCTAGTTGGGAGCCTACCATTGAGTGGTATCTAGTTGGGAGCCTACCATTGAGTGGTATCTAGTTGGGAGCCTACCACTGAGTGGTATCTAGTTGGGAGCCTACCATTGAGTGGTATCTAGTTGGGTGCCTACCATTGAGTGGTATCTAGTTGGGAGCCTACCATTGAGTGGTATCTAGTTGGGTGCCTACCATTGAGTGGTATCTAGTTGGGATCCTACCATTGCGTGGTATCTAGTTGGGATCCTACCACTGAGTGGTATCTAGTTGGGTGCCTACCATTGAGTGGTATCTAGTTGGGAGCCTACCACTGAGTGGTATCTAGTTGGGAGCCTACCACTGAGTGGTATCTAGTTGGGAGCATACCATTGAGTGGTATCTAGTTGGGAGCCTAGCATTGAGTGGTATCTAGTTGGGGTCCTACCATTGAGTGGTATCTAGTTGGGATCCTACCATTGCGTGGTATCTAGTTGGGATCCTACCACTGAGTGGTATCTAGTTGGGAGCCTACCATTGCGTGGTATCTAGTTGGGAGCATACCATTGAGTGGTATCTAGTTGGGATCCTACCATTGCGTGGTATCTAGTTGGGATCCTACCACTGAGTGGTATCTAGTTGGGAGCCTACCATTGAGTGGTATCTAGTTGGGAGCCTACCATTGAGTGGTATCTAGTTGGGATCCTACCACTGAGTGGTATCTAGTTGGGAGCCTACCATTGAGTGGTATCTAGTTGGGAGCCTACCATTGAGTGGTATCTAGTTGGGTGCCTACCATTGAGTGGTATCTAGTTGGGATCCTACCATTGCGTGGTATCTAGTTGGGATCCTACCACTGAGTGGTATCTAGTTGGGAGCCTAGCATTGAGTGGTATCTAGTTGGGAGCCTACCATTGAGTGGTATCTAGTTGGGAGCCAACCATTGAGTGGTATCTAGTTGGGAGCCTACCATTGAGTGGTATCTAGTTGGGAGCCTACCATTGAGTGGTATCTAGTTGGGATCCTACCATTGAGTGGTATCTAGTTGGGGGCCTACCATTGAGTGGTATCTAGTTGGGAGCCTACCATTGAGTGGTATCTAGTTGGGAGCCAACCATTGAGTGGTATCTAGTTGGGAGCCTACCATTGAGTGGTATCTAGTTGGGAGCCTACCATTGAGTGGTATCTAGTTGGGAGCCTACCATTGAGTGGTATCTAGTTGGGATCCTACCACTGAGTGGTATCTAGTTGGGAGCCTACCATTGAGTGGTATCTGGTTGGGAGCCTACCACTGGGTGGTATCTAGTTGGGAGCCTACCATTGAGTGGTATCTAGTTGGGAGCCTACCATTGAGTGGTATCTAGTTGGGGTCCTACCATTGAGTGGTATCTAGTTGGGATCCTACCATTGAGTGGTATCTAGTTGGGAGCCTACCATTGAGTGGTATCTAGTTGGGAGCCTACCATTGAGTGGTATCTAGTTGGGAGCCTACCATTGAGTGGTATCTAGTTGGGAGCCTACCATTGAGTGGTATCTGGTTGGGAGCCTACCACTGGGTGGTATCTAGTTGGGAGCCTACCATTGAGTGGTATCTAGTTGGGATCCTACCATTGAGTGGTATCTAGTTGGGAGCCTACCATTGAGTGGTATCTAGTTGGGAGCCTACCATTGAGTGGTATCTAGTTGGGAGCCTACCATTGAGTGGTATCTAGTTGGGAGCCTACCATTGAGTGGTATCTGGTTGGGAGCCTACCACTGGGTGGTATCTAGTTGGGAGCCTACCATTGAGTGGTATCTAGTTGGGAGCCTACCATTGAGTGGTATCTAGTTGGGATCCTACCATTGAGTGGTATCTAGTTGGGAGCCTACCATTGAGTGGTATCTAGTTGGGAGCCTACCATTGAGTGGTATCTAGTTGGGAGCCTACCATTGAGTGGTATCTAGTTGGGAGCCTACCATTGAGTGGTATCTAGTTGGGAGCCTACCATTGAGTGGTATCTAGTTGGGATCCTACCATTGAGTGGTATCTAGTTGGGAGCATACCATTGAGTGGTATCTAGTTGGGATCCTACCATTGAGTGGTATCTAGTTGGGAGCCTACCATTGAGTGGTATCTAGTTGGGATCCTACCATTGAGTGGTATCTAGTTGGGAGCCTACCATTGAGTGGTATCTGGTTGGGAGCCTACCACTGGGTGGTATCTAGTTGGGAGCCTACCATTGAGTGGTATCTAGTTGGGAGCCTACCATTGAGTGGTATCTAGTTGGGATCCTACCATTGAGTGGTATCTAGTTGGGAGCCTACCATTGAGTGGTATCTAGTTGGGAGCCTACCATTGAGTGGTATCTAGTTGGGAGCCTACCATTGAGTGGTATCTAGTTGGGAGCCTACCATTGAGTGGTATCTAGTTGGGAGCCTACCATTGAGTGGTATCTAGTTGGGAGCCTACCACTGAGTGGTATCTAGTTGGGATCCTACCATTGAGTGGTATCTAGTTGGGAGCATACCATTGAGTGGTATCTAGTTGGGATCCTACCATTGAGTGGTATCTAGTTGGGAGCCTACCATTGAGTGGTATCTAGTTGGGATCCTACCATTGAGTGGTATCTAGTTGGGAGCATACCATTGAGTGGTATCTAGTTGGGAGCCTACCATTGAGTGGTATCTAGTTGGGAGCCTACCACTGAGTGGTATCTAGTTGGGATCCTACCATTGAGTGGTATCTAGTTGGGAGCATACCATTGAGTGGTATCTAGTTGGGATCCTACCATTGAGTGGTATCTAGTTGGGAGCCTACCATTGAGTGGTATCTAGTTGGGATCCTACCATTGAGTGGTATCTAGTTGGGAGCATACCATTGAGTGGTATCTAGTTGGGATCCTACCATTGAGTGGTATCTAGTTGGGGGCCTACCATTGAGTGGTATCTAGTTGGGAGCCTACCATTGAGTGGTATCTAGTTGGGAGCCTACCATTGAGTGGTATCTAGTTGGGAGCCTACCATTGAGTGGTATCTAGTTGGGGTCCTACCATTGAGTGGTATCTAGTTGGGAGCCTACCACTGAGTGGTATCTAGTTGGGAGCCTACCATTGAGTGGTATCTAGTTGGGGGCCTACCATTGAGTGGTATCTAGTTGGGAGCCTACCATTGAGTGGTATCTAGTTGGGATCCTACCACTGAGTGGTATCTAGTTGGGAGCCTACCATTGAGTGGTATCTAGTTGGGAGCCTACCACTGAGTGGTATCTAGTTGGGATCCTACCATTGAGTGGTATCTAGTTGGGAGCCTACCATTGAGTGGTATCTAGTTGGGAGCCTACCACTGAGTGGTATCTAGTTGGGAGCCTACCATTGAGTGGTATCTAGTTGGGAGCCTACCACTGAGTGGTATCTAGTTGGGAGCCTACCATTGAGTGGTATCTAGTTGGGAGCCTACCATTGAGTGGTATCTAGTTGGGAGCCTACCATTGAGTGGTATCTAGTTGGGATCCTACCATTGAGTGGTATCTAGTTGGGAGCCTACCAGCATACATTGCCTACCATTGAGTGGTATCTGGTTGGCAGAGGTGATACAAGTCTGGGTATGTGATCCTGCTGCTGGGATGGGCTGAGTAGCACAGCCACTTACTACCTGTAGCAGACACCTTGTGATACACACAGCCAACGGGCGAGCACAGAGGTAGTACTGCATCAAACAGGTGAGACATTCACTCCACCTATATATAAAGATGTATATACACAGATAGAAAGAACACTAACTACGACGTTCAATTTTCTCACTCTTAATCCTGCATTTCCTACTTTCCCTTTATCTAATATCTTCCATCCTCCCATCACTTGACAGAATTAGTGAACATTTTTCCTGGGTCAGTTTGACACCAACTTTCATCTTGCCTGGGTTTGTGGAGGGGGGGGGGGATTGATGTAAGTTGTATGCACCGTGCAGGAGATAACAGCTGTGTGTTATGCTATGTTTTCATTCTCGCTATTTTGGCACCAGTTTTGCAAAAGAAAAACACAAATATGTTGTTTGTTGATGTGTTTATTGGTGGGTAGGATGTGAGCTACAGATGATACATAGACTGTGGCAAGGATACAACCATAACGTATCAATCCTCTTATATATTCGTGTATGACAGCATAGAGGATAAAAACACCCTGTATCAATCCTACTGCACATTTATCAAATAATATACAGTATACAGCCTAAAGTATACTCTATTTAGGAAACAACAAATTTGATCAACCTGATAATATATAGGATACAACCAATTCGTAATCAACCTGATAATATATAGGATGCAACCAATTCATACTCTTCTTATATCTTAATGAGGTCCGTACACACATCTGGTTTAGGGACCAATCACGGCAGTCTAGACAATGGTGGGAGACAATGGTGATCATTTCGACCAAACAGAGAGGAGCTAACAAACGATTACAAGAAGTTTCCATAGTAACAATGGTGGGAAGCAGTGATCACCATGTATCTATATTTCAACATCGCATAGATGGCTTTCTCAGAATAAATGAGACATATAACTAAACAACTGGGAAAAAATTTTAATTGACAACAGGGTCATTTGTGGCAGTTACAGATTTACTAGTATATTATATATCTACATGACAATATACAGGATACAACCAACTTGTGTGAGTTTGAATATATATTTGCCATATATCACCTGGTTAACTTGTTTATCAATCCTGTTCCTACCCAACTGATTGATTCGCTATCTGTCAATGAGTAATTATAATCAGCAAGGAAGGAAATTAACCCTTGTGAAATTGATTTATGAGGACAATATCAGAGGGAAAAATATGTAGTACCATCATTAGCCATAAACCTAATGATCAGCTGTAAAACTGCAGTCAATACATAATTGCTGTATGTATGCCATATTGAGGAATAATTCTTTTATACCATAGTATTTGTACTGCTTAAGAATAAGGGAGTATTTCGATGGCTCCAGTTTTTTAGAAGTGAGGCATTTCAATTGTTGTCAAAGAGTAAACAAAATCACCATTCCAAATCTCTGTGACATTTTGGGTATGCCCAAGTTTCTTGTGTTGTTCAATCTTCTCACTATCTCTGCCATTGTTGCCCTATATTTGATATCATTTGAAATTTGGAATTCCCCATAAATTCTAGCCTTGCCCACCAGAATATCATCCAATCAGAATTGACGAACATCAGGTCATAAACTGTGATCAGGTTTCTGGCCTAGATGCTGGCCATTCATTATAGCTGTCAGTACAAAATGGAATTTGTATGAATATTCATCTTTTTCACCAAAGAAAGCAGGGACTAATATGAAAGAGAGGTCCTGTTATGGAGTGTAGCAGGACTGAAGCTCAGTCAAAGTTTATATCACACTTTTCTTTAATTGGCATCTATTTCCGTATTCATTTCTGTATTTATCCACCACTTAACCAGTCGAAACCAACAGTGCAACAGTTGTAGTGTCTTTTCTCTGAATTCAGATATATGTCATTAACTAATTGACATACAAAACAACTGTCATTCTGCCAACTATGGGACAGACCCTGAGGCCATTAGGAGACAGGAAGCCCGTCAGTATATATGTATATATCTCCCTGAAAATTAAATACCTTTAAAAAAAATCCAAGTATCTAAAGATTTCAAGTCTCAGAAATCTTTCTCAGCACATAAAACTGACCCTGAGAGGGGATTCTGATTAAGTTTTTAGAATCCCCTGGCATCATCTCTCCATACACTTATAAGGTGGGAGTGCTGGTAGTCTGTATATTGATGGGTGCTTCTGTCTGTGTAGGTTGGAAATGAATGATCTCGGCAACGGTTCCCACACATGAATGAATAGCTGACATCGATCTAACAGACTCAGTGCCAAGTCAATAGAGAATTAAAGGAAATAGTAGACATTCATTATTCATGCTGATCGTAATCGCTTATTCCACGAATTGTCATTGCTTCCATCTTTTATGTATTGTGGGAATACATTCTAGTTCTTACATAAACAAATTACTCAGATAATTCTGTATAATCTTTTAGTGAAGAAATTGGATATTTCTTGGGTGAATGCAATTTCTAGCTCTTACATTAAGAAATTATTGTGATAATTCCATTTAATCCTTTAGTGAAGTAGTTGGACATTTCTTGTGTGGGTTTCTTTCTGAATATCTGAAGTTGTCATGCCCAGAGAAGTGTTTCTCTGGGCAACTTCTGATCGCTATGTGCATATTTTCAAGTTCATTACAAAACTATGTCATGTTTTACCCAGGGGACACAAACCTGGGACCAAACAAAAGATACACTGCAATGAAATGTTTTAGTAATAACAAGAACAATTTCTTTCCTCAGGAACTTGTTCGGTGTCATAAAAACACCACAAAAATGATGTCAATATGTAAAACAGTATTATCTTATGATGAAAATATAAAAATGATTAATCTTCCTTTGGTATGTGTCATGAAACCTTCAGAAGATTCCTTTTAATTTTTCAAGTATTCTTATATCAAAAGAAAGTCCAGGCTTCAATCTTTTTTACAAGACCTTAAAAAAGGGGGCTTCATCATTCATTTATTTTCTGTAAATTGCTAGAAACTGCTAGATCATTTGGTACATTGCTAGAAACTGCTAGATCTTTTTGTAAATTGCTGGAAACTACTAGATCTTTTTGTAAATTGCTGGAAACTGCTAGATCATTTTGTAAATTGCTAGAAACTGTCTGATCACCAACTGCACAGTAAAAGAAACAAACTATTAAACTGGCATTTCAAATCTGTAGGTCTTGATCTCAACTTTGAAGTTTTAGTGATTCTTGTGAACTTGTGAAAAAAATTAATAAAAACAATACGATTTATGGGCCCCATGTGTAGATATAAATGGAAGCCAAAGTGTGGACACACTGAATGAATGAAATCTATGCAATATTAAATTGCAAGAGGGCCGTAGCCTGGAGAGGCGGCCCTGCAGTGTGATTGCTGTGAATTGCAATCATGTATTGTTAAATTTGGTCATTGATTATTGCTATTGACAAATGGACTATTGTTGTTGTGAGTTGGTTAACTGAAAGGTTTTTTTTCAGAGACCATTCGCACCGGGTTCCCCCTACTCTTTTCGATAAGTGCTACTGGGTTCTTTAACGTGCTCTGGGATAGGGTCAGATACACGGGACCACGACGTTTTACGCCCAATCCGAGCGGGCGAGCAATAACCTTGCTGGGGGACAATTTAACCAGGCATTGTCAAAGGGGGACCTACCCATAGTGAGTTTAGAGGTGGTTTTATGTTGTGTTCAGACTTTGTGTGTGGGTTGCATATATGAGAAGTTATGTAGAAATTTTGATTAAAAAGTAGTGAGAATTGCATTTTACCCAGTGGGGTGTCCATAGGCAAAAGTGAACCTTTCTTGTTTATGCTTGTTTTGTTTGCTTTTGGATGACAGAATAATTCAGAAGATTTATATTATTATGTGTTCCATCTTATTATGTGTATAAATGCCTAATTATAGTTTATTTGAAATTGCTATGGGGTGGGTGGTGTGTGATTATCGGTGCAAATGGCCCGATTTGGGGCACTGAAAGCCGACTATGGGCAGGATATACACTGAATATCTCTGCAACCGCTGTTGGTCATTCTTGTGAAACCAAAGCCGGCAATCTGTGACCCAGGCCAGGCATTTTCACTATTATGGGTGGCATGTGTTAGTAATGTGTTAGGTTTATCTACCCTGGCTGTCAATGTAGGGATGTAGGACATACATTCCATCATTGCAGCCAGTGGTAGGATCAGGTTCGTTTCCGTTTTAATTAGTCAATGTGTCCTCGGGGAATCAGCCAGTGGCCACTGTGACCCGATCTCTTAAGTGACCATTGATTGACCATCCGCAGTCAGTCAGTCATGCGGGCTGCCTACTTCATGGGTTCTAGTGGGATCTTTTCCAGTTCCTATCTGGGCACAGGATACTGAGTCAGGATATAATGCAGATCCACAAAGTTTAAGGCATTATAGACCACCTCAGCTGCAGCCTGGGTGTGGTCAGCGCCATCTTCCACATCATATACTCTATTGTCATATTGTCTAAGAGGCATTGTGTAAAAGCATTCTAGCAGGTAGTGCCACAGTGGTTTACTGGTGGGCCTACTACAATGCTCGCAGGCTCTATCCATATCTCCTAACAATTCCCAAGTGCACTTGTAGCCTAGTCTAAGTCTATGCATGGTGACCTGTAGGGATCTGTGGTTCTCAGCTAGTCTGGGGAGTGGCATGTATCTAGTGGCTATGGCATACCATCTGGCAGTTCCTGAACCGGGTACACTGTATTTGTGCCTGAGATAGTGCCTTTCCTTTGAGTCAGAGACAAAAAGTCGTCTGGTCTGGCTAAGAGAGGGGAGGACATGGGCTGATATCTTGGATAGCTTGGAGCCTGCATTCGCAGCCTCGTCTGCCATATCATTACCCTCAAGTCCAATGTGACTGGGGATCCAGTGTAGCACAACAGCCCTATTGTCTGATTGTAACTTATACAGGGTAACATAAACTCCCGTGATGAGCTTAACATTGTCTAAGGGGTGACCTTTCTCTAGTGCTTTGAGGGATGACTGTGAGTCTGTGATTACTAGTACTGGACCTGTCTTGTTGTGAAGGGCATCTAGGAGGGCAAATGAAATGGCAATGAGCTCAGTCTGCAGGGTTGAGCAATTGTCACTATTTCTCCATAATTCCTGTCTACCTTCCTGACAATAACCAGAGCCTGACCTGCCATCTTCCTGAACTGAGCCATCAGTGTAGTACACTGTTGCTCCCGGGGGGCGAACAATATCTATGGATGCATGAGCCTGTCTGAGCATGTCTGCCCTATCTAGGTCTGATTTCTTGCTGGCCATAGGCATGTATGTAATGCTATACGGGAGTGGCTTCCAGGGTGGAGGGATGACATAGTTGGAGGCTGGAGTGTCTGCACCTTTGTGTAATACTAGTCCATCTCTAAACCCTAGCACTAGGGAAGCAGCCCTGGTGGCCCAGTGATTTCTCCTGGAGGGCATTTTGCCACCATCACCGAGGGCTATCTTGGTACTTTTCCTAAGAGGTGTTACTACATGGGAGTGCATAACCTTGGCTAAGAAGCATGCTGTGGTCTGAGCTATTCTAACTCGGACAGCTGGGATGCCTGACTCAAGTTGTAAATTCTCAGTTTTAGTCCATAACGGGGCACCTAATATGAGCCTGAGGGCTTTGTTTTGTATGACCTCAACCTGCTGTACTGCACTATCTGAGGCAAATGCTAACAGTGGTGTGGCATAGTCTATTAGGCTACGTGTAGTGGCTAAATAGTAGAGTCTGAGAATCTCACTTTTGGGGCCTATCTTGATGGAAGAAAGGGCTCTCATGACATCTATTCTCTTTTGGCATCTTTCCTTGAGGTAATTGACCTGACAGTGCATGTTAAAGGCGCTATCTATCCACACCCCCAGATACTGATACACAGGGACCCAATCCAGGGCATGGCCCTGTATTTGGAGCTGTGAGCTGGGTGTGTTCATTTTGATGCACATTGCTTTTGTTTTGGAGGCAGATATCTTGAGCCCTAAGTTTGTGCATTCTCTAGATAGGATGTCTAGCGAGTTCTGAGCTTTGAGGGTCAATCCCTTACCTGTGACTGTCAATACCAAGTCGTCAGCATAGCAAAGCAGCTGTACACCTGGGGGGAATTTGAGGGAGACTAATCTGCTCATGAGGATGTTGAATAAAGTGGGGGACAGGACACCACCTTGGGGCGTGCCGTTCTCGTGAGCATGATAAGCACTATAAGTTCCCTGATAGCGCACCCTACTTTTCCTGCCTGTGAGATAGGAAGCAACCCAGGCAAGTAGCTTGCCTTTGATGCCCTTGCTGGCTAAAGTGGATAAAATTGCTTTTGGGCTGGCTAACTCAAAGGCTTTCTCAAGGTCTAAAAAGATGGCAATGCTTTGACCTGTCGTGATGATGGAAAGCAGTGTGGCTATACTGTGGGTGGTGCTGACTGCCTTAATGTACCCGAAGATGTTGTGGTGAAAGGGCCCTAGTTCATACAGCAGCCGGTTTAGTACTAATCTCTCCATTGTTTTGCATATGCAACTCGTGAGCGAGATCGGCCTAGGCTTGGTGGGTTCTTTGGGCTTGGGGATGGGCTGTATGTCAACAAGCTTCCACTTCGACGGGAGCTGGCCAGCTTGATATGAGGCATTTATGAGATCTAATATCATCATTTGCCCAGCTGTGCCTGCGTTGCTAATCATACTGTATGTGATCTTATCTGAACCTGTGGCAGTGTCTCTACCTTTCTTCCTAGCATTGAAAAGTTCTTGTATTGTGAAGGGAATGTCTGCTCTGTGTGTTGCCTGGCAAGCCTCACTAATGATTTTGTCCCTGCCACTAAGCAATTCGTTTTGTTTGAGCCTAATGCTTCGTGACAGATTATCTGACGAGGCCCTGCTGGCAAACATGGCTGCAAGTCTTTCTGATTCCATGCTGGGATTGGGATGGTCTGGAATGGGCGAGATTTTCTTGCCACTAGAAATTTTCAATTTCTTCCAGAGCTCAGTGAGAGATGTGTGCTCATTGAAAGATTCGCACCACTCTTCCCATTTACTACGCATGGCACCCCTGCAGATCTCTTGCAGGTGTTTGCTAACCTCCCTGAGCATTTGCCTATTGTGTGGGGTGGGATATTTTCTATATATCTTCCTGGTCCTATTTAGCCTATTCCTATACTCAGCTATTGTGGGATTATAGTACCAGTAGTTTGTATGATGGGTACCTGTTGCTTTCTTTAAAGGGATGGCTTCATTAGCCGCTAATGTAAGAGCCTGCGTGACTGCCTCTGAGTGTTCGTCTATGTCCTGTGGTAGGACAAATTGGTCATACCAGTCAGATATTGTCTTTTGAAACTTGTCCCAGTCAGCTTTCCTAACGTTCCACTTGGGTGGGGGTGGAGGAGGGGGTGGGATGTGTGGAATGTCAAGCAAGAGAGTGGTACCATAGTGATCACTGGTTAGGGTGGGGTGTACTCCCCATTTAGCAAGTTGGGTAAGGGCTGAGGACACAAAGGTAAGGTCTAAACAGTGTCCTCTAATGTGAGTGGGCGTACCATCATTTAGCAGGGACAATTCATCAGTGTCATTGAGGAGGGCATTGATGTGATGGCCATTATGATTGTAATATTTGGAATACAGAATGGGGTGATGGGCATTGAAATCACCTAACACAGCAATGGATTGTGAGCTTGCAACTCTTGCCAGATTGGTGAGATCTATTTTGCCCTGGTGGAATGGGTTGGGATTGGAGTATATATTATATATAAGGACAGGACCTGTGGAGAGGGTGATCTCTATGGCTAGCACTTCTATGCCTGTCCCACAGTTAAGAGGATCAATTATCTTTTTGGATGGAATTTTATTTCTAACGTATATTGCGAGACCTTTCCTATTATTTTCACTTTTTTCAGTGTAGGGTGTGTATCCATTGATTTTGGGGGGAGAATCTTTCTTGTCTAAAGTTTCCTGGAGGGTAATGATGTCTGGATCATCTGTCCCAATGCAGGCTTTGAGGGTGGCAATTTTGGATTTTAGTGAGAAGCAGTTCCAGTTAATGATTTTCAGATTCTGACTTACTTCTGTGAATTTAACTTGGCCGAAATTTCTATGAGGAGATTTACTATTGATCTAGATATGTCTCTGACCTCTTGAGTAACTGTGGCTAAATGTGACAGGGCCTGAACAAGGGAGGCATTCACAGTATTAACAGGAACCGCACACAGCGGTAAAGGATTGTGTGCGGCTGATGATGTGGGAGGGATGCTTTGAGTCAGTGGAACGTCAGTTCTATCATTTTCTGGTAAGGGAGAGTCAGATGTCGGGAGGGAAACTGTCATTTTGCTGGGCCCTGGGGTGGGTTCAGGGGTGGGGGTCGGGTTCACACGAGAGTTCACGGTTGGGGGGTTCTTGATTTTGGGTGGGGGTGGGAGTGGGTGTAGGGGGCGTGTGGGGGTAGTGTTTTTTGTGGACTTCTTGGCAGGGTTTTTGACCTGCTGGCCTGGCTTGGCCTTTTTGGTTGGCCATTGGGCAGGCTGGGGGGCAGGCAGGGGGGCAGGCTGGGGGGCAGGCAGGGGGGCAGGCTGGGGGGCAGGCTGGGGGGCAGGCTGGGGGGCAGGCTGGGGGGCAGGCTGGGGGGCAGGGGGTGAGGTCCTAGAAGGAGGATGGGTGGGAATGGTCATCAGGGGGCGCACTTGCTGAAGTTTTGGCTTGTTTTGCGCATAAATTCTGTTTAGCCTCTCAGGACATCTTTTGTTCCAAGCATGATGCTTTTTGTGACAGTTTGGACAACAAGGAGCAACCTGTTCTTTATTTCTGAGTTTGACAAGGCACTGTTCGGTGTCGTGTTTTTTGCTACAGATGCCACAGACTGCTGAGTTTCTGCAGAAGGTAGCTATGTGTCCAAAAGATTGACAATTTCTGCACCTACGTGGCTCAGTCCTAAACTGCTCGAGGTTAAAGGTACCAAGATGATTGAGAGTGACAGAGGCAGGGGGAGGACCTTCGAAAGTGATCTCAACTTTTGAAGTGGGTCTGTCATTGAAAGTGTATCTTTTTGCGTGAAGTACGTGGGGAAGGTCAAGGAAAGCATCAGTGGATATATATATGGGAACTCTCAGTGCTACTGCCTTAGTGGGCTTTGTGTTGGGATTCAATTCACTTAAATTGACAGCTTTGCCTTTGAGATGAGTGATGCCTCCCAGCATAGTTACTGTACTGGGGGATTTTGGGCAGATTATGAATTCACCTTTTGCGTTGGGGTGGGCAGTGAACTGTAGGCCAGGCCTAACGTCATCCAAGGCTTTGGTCAATTGATATGTGTCAGAGATATTACTAGTGTTCAGCTTGAACTTGGGAAGGGAGCTGGTAGAGGGAGTCTTTGTTGTTTTGTGAGTAGGGGTAGGTTTTGGCACAGTTCGTGTGGCTGGGCGGGGGGTGGAGGTTGTGGGCTTGGCAGGGGTCTTGGAAGGAGTCTTTTTTCCTGTATCAATAACAAGTTCTGGATGGGCAATGACAAGAGGGGTGGAGGACTTGGTGTATGGGGATTTGCTAGCAGTAATGTGGGGAAACTCTATATCAGAAAGGTCATCTGTGGTAACTGTTGTTCCTGGGGTGAGTGAGAGTGATTTGGACCTCTCTGTTCTGACTGAGGAAACCTCATTATCAAAATCGTAGTCCTCTACCTCATCAAAAGCAGATACTGCATTGCAATTAGGGGTCATTCTTTCAAAATGTAGGGCCTTTTTGGGCTGCTTGGCTTTTTTACGTGTTTTTGGCAACTGCCAAAATCCAGACACTTCCTCTTCTGAAGAGGACGAGAAGTCTGCTATCCTTTTCAGTGGTGTCTGAGTGGGAGGGGCAAGCTGAACTAATTTCATCTTTGGGGGGGAGATAGTGAGTGAATGGTATGGGCTTTTCTTAGCCTGTGGCGGGGTTGTTTCTACTGCAGGCAGTTCAGCGGGTTTGTCCTGAGAAGGACTAGCCCTCAGAACTGTCATCATGGCCTTCTCTGGGATAGAGGAGGACTTCTGCAGTAGAGTGAACTTCTGCAGTAAAGTGAGGCTAGGTGAAGTGGGTGAGGGGGGAATGCTAGCTATTTTCATGTTTGGTCTGTCTGTTGGTGTGAAAAACTTTCAAGTTTGATGAAATTGGGTCAATTGCCTAGTGTAACATATTCACTGAGTGGGTGTGAAAAACTTCCAAGTTTGATTGAATGGGGTCAATTGCCTAGTGTTGCATGTTCACTGAGCCGTGACTAATGGCTTGAAATAATCAAGCCACCAGTTCCAGCCATTCTGCCTATATACCTATATGAACTGCCTATTTCTATGTGAATATGTGAAAATCTGCCTAATTCTATCCTAAAATAAGTGTGTATAGATCATGATACGGCCCCTTGGCTATTAATTCAACAATCCCGCTAATAGAAAAGGCACGGTCAGGATACAGCCTTTTCTACCTTCGGGAAAGTAACCGTAAGCTTCAGGGGTTCGTTTGTTGGTGTGGTGTGTTTGTTAGTGCATACTTATATGTGAAAACCAAAAAATATTGAACAAAGTTCAATTATTGAATGATAGTGAATATACCTCAAGCAGGGGTTAAGGCACTGCCTCCCACGCTCAAGGCGTGTGCAGGGAAGGCGAGTGCTCTGCCGTAGAGGTGGTCAAAAGATTTCCTAAAAAATTAATAGCTGTACTGCCATTAAAGTCAAAAAGTTTCCAAGAAATTTTTCAACTGAAGTCGGGAGATGTTGCCACGAGAGTGAACACCGCCAGACTGTGGACACACTGACTATCACATAATATATAGTACATGTGTTCTTATAGTGTGTGTACATATAAAGTGTGTGCGTGTCCGCACAGCTGAGCACACAAATATTTTTTTATTTAGCTGCAGACACTTCCTGGTCTCATTAACATAAATTACAAACCTTTTGTCCGCTAAAACATTTTTTTCTGCTTAAATCAATATATCGATGAATCACGATGTAAACTTTGACTTTGCTTTCACAGTTATTTATGACAAAGAATGTCATAATTTACTTCAAAATAACAATCTATATGTATAAATATATATCTGGGGGAGAAAATATGTGTGGAGTGAATGAAAGCAGGTGGAAGTGGTTTCACACGTGATGAGGTATGAAAGCATTTCATTCATATGTGACTCCCACCATCACCCGTTGTATCGGCACATTTGATGAATAATATATAGGAGACATATCAATAGTTTTCTGCCAGTGCCAAGTCGGCTGTTGTTCATAGTTTGACAACAATAGACCACCTGATCAAATATATATTTCACTTAAATAGCATGACCATTCATTTAAAAAAAATTAATTAGAAAAAAATATTTTTGTTTAAATGATGTACAATTTAAGTGATGTGCAGTCACATGCCATATGGCAGAAATATATTTTAATCAAGATGCTAATTGCTAATTCATCTGTGTCAGTTTTTGTCAATATAATCATAGCGAGATGAACTTGGAAATTGATGAGCCCAATATTCAAAGTTATAGACATGGTCATATATAATAACACTGAGTATTTCACCCAAACTGAGGTCTTTTCACTTTTGCTTTTTAATTTTGTGTACATCTGAAAAAAAGGAGCTCACTGAAAAAGGGTCAAATTTGTAAAGGATATTTAAATAACTTATTGAAGCATCAATTTTGTGTTTAATCCATTGGGTATGATGGATTCCATCTATTTTCTATATCTATGGTGATATGTATTCATACTGTGGTATCTCTGTGGTATCTATGACTTGTTTATCTCACTTTTATGATATTTATCTGTTTGCCAAGTCTATAATTTTCACACCTTCTAACGATAAATAAATATTTAGCCAGAGTCCATCTTCTCCACCTGTTACCCTCATCCTGTTACTTAGCAACCAACCCAAACCTTTGATCATGTGACCCTTGCTCAGTTAAGTCGATCATTTAGTAAGTCAAAACAAAACATTTCATACATTTATGTTTTGTTTGTGCTACTCTGAATGGCGATTGATGCAGAGAGTGACAACAAATTATGATACATAGAGAACAAATTCTTTAAAACAATCATCGGTGACTGGAATAATCTGCCCTCAGATGTAACCACACTTAACGTCCAGCAGATCAGCATCACAGAGGAATGGTGGAGTCAGAGGTCAGACTGTTAAAGAAAAGTTTGTCCTTCAAAATGGTCTTGTCAGAGTGTAAAAGTAAAAAGTGTCATTTAGGAATGATCTTTTAGAGTGTAGGAGTTATTCAGGAGTGGTCTTTTAGAGTGTAGGAGTTATTGAGGAATGGTCATTTAGAGTGTAGGAGTTATCCAGGAGTGGTCTTTTAGAGTGTCAGAGTTATTCAGGAATGGTCTTTCAGAGTGTAGGTGTTATTCGGGAATGGTCTTTCAGAGTGTAGGTGTTATTCGGGAATGGTCTTTTAGAGTGTAGGAGTTATTTAGGAATGGGTGTTTCAGAGTGTAGGAGTAAAACAATACCTAACATTGTGTAATGCATGAATAGTTTGACATCCATATCGCAGGTTATGAAATATTCATTGAACAGTGTCAATATTTGATCATAAAACATTATCAATCATACTGAGGTATATTTATATTCATTAATAATGAATAATAATAATATAAAAATTCCACTTCCATCAAAACACATTTTGAAATAAAAGAGGGTCAAGAGAAATCCAGGAACAACACTTTATTATGGAATGTTTTGGATCTGATGTAGAGAACTTTTCTTTCCCCCATTTTGGATAGTGAAGAGTCAGGGAGAAGCATAACATTGCAACTTCCCGGCAGAGAGGATTGGCAGGTCAGCTCTGGTATGTTATCACTGATACAGTCCTTACCACTTAGATTACAGACTTCTCCCTATCTGCACATTCTCTCTCTCTATATATAGGGCACATGAGATGAAATCACTTGCCACTTAACACATCCATTAGTTCCTGATAAAGTGACTGGTCAGATGGACCACTCTGACTGAAAATTATCAAAATATGATATAAAAGAGAGAACTGCAATAGTATGAGATGCATAATAGTGATCAAAGACTTCTTGTGTACAAAGGGTTCTCAGTTATTATGACAATAATCAAATGAGACCCATTCTTGCATTATATTTCACTCTTGGTAACACACAGTTTTACAGCAAACTGAGTGAAATAAATATCCTTAGCTGATTTTGATCCAATATTAGAAATAAACTATTGAAAGTTATTGCACCAAGAAAGAAAAAAAAAAAAAAAAAAAAAATCATGTTTGGTGTCTGCTGGGTGTGATGATCTCTTCACCACCAGAGGGCGTAGGTGGCAGATACGGAGCTTGGTATAGATACATAGGCTGACACATGTCAGATGATGATGCCCTCAGGGGATGGGAGTCCTGACCAGCATCTGCTATGAATGCCCCTAGGGGGAGCCACTCTGTGTACCTCTACACTCGCCTGATTACACATACGCCCAGGTAACTAACTTATCTCGTTCATGAAACTTATTCTTATCCATCCTAAGATTTATTCTAAAATTCTAATTTTAGTCTCAAAATAACTCATGCAAAAAATATAGAGGATTTTGACCATTTCAGATGCATGGAAATGACTCTGATTGCAAAGTCCATCAATAATGTGATGGTGGTGTTTTTATTTTGTGGAGTGACAGGTGCCATATGATCTGGGGATTATCTCAGTGGTCTGCTCAGGTGTCACATATAATCTCATCTGTGCAGGTGTAGCCTGTAAATACTGCATACTTAAACCTCTCCCCTGCCGCAATGTAGCAAATAAGTTACTGTGTTCAGATAGAGTGGGATTATGTCTTGGTATATTAATTCTTAACAGTACTTCATTTGAGCTGAATTTGCAATTATGCCAGAATATATATTTTCACATTAGATTCCATTAAAAAAAATTAAAATGAGATGTACTTAAAAATGGTTTGTGTTTATGATTTGGAGAGGCCAAGGTTATCTCCCTTTTTGAGATCCAGGGCTGCTCCTAACAGATTCAGGGAATATTCATTAGAGATCCAGGGTACATTCATTCAAGATTCAGGACATGTGCATGGTATAGAAGCAATTTATGTTCCATTGACAGAACAAAGACAGATTACAAGAATATATAGTAGAGGGTATCACCCTCAGATATCCAGGGCATATGCCAAAGTGAGATCCAGGGCATGTAGCTAGGTGAGATCCAGGGCATATGCCAAGGTGAGATCCAGGGCATGTGAGAAGGTGAGGTCCAGGGAATGTGACTAGGTGAGAAAGATCCAGGGCATGTTACAAGGAAATATCCAGGGCATGTGACTAGGTGAGATCCAGGGCATGTTACAAGGAAATATCCAGGGTATGTGCTTAAAATGGTAAAATGTCGGGACTGGTCCAGAGAGGCTGAAGTTCGTACTAAGCAAAGATCTTAAACAGCAACCATAGTCATCGAAAAGCGCAGGTGTTTAATAACATTAAAAAAAGGTAACTTTCACCAATTCTCCTGGTACTGAATACTCCAGTCCTGATGCAACTAATGATGTTTAAAGTGACCAAAAGGTCATGGATTCTCAGTGTGGAAACCGACTTGTACCTGGTTCTACATGGCTCAGTGTGAGACCCACCTTGTATCCACCATGTATCTAGAGCCATATGATTTGACATGTGAGCCACCACGTATCTAGAGCCATTTGGCTCAGCATGTGAGCCACCACGTATCTGATGCTGTATGTCTCACCTGGCCGAGGCTCAGGTGGTTAATAAAAAAAAAAAAATTACCCTGAGTCTGGCTAGCATACCCTGGTGGTTTACCCTAAGTCTGGCTAGCATACCCTGGTGGTTTACCCTGAGTCTGGCTGGCATACCCTGGTGGTTTACCATGAGTCTGGCTGGCATACCCTGGTGGTTTACCATGAGTCTGGCTGGCATACCCTGGTGGTTTACCCTAAGTCTGGCTAGCATACCCTGGTGGTTTACCCTGCATGAGTCTGGCTGGCATACCCTGGTGGTTTACCATGAGTCTGGCTGGCATACCCTGGTGGTTTACCATGAGTCTGGCTGGCATACCCTGGTGGTTTACCATGAGTCTGGCTGGCATACCCTGGTGGTTTACCCTGCATGAGTCTGGCTAGCATACCCAGAGCCGCAGAGATCTACTTTTTAATGATAGGTTTGTGGGCATTTCAATCTTCCACTCAGGTGGTTCTGGTTGCAGCATCTGTTCAGTCTGCCAAGGAAAATATCAAACCCCCAACCCCCCACTCCCCCAACCCAACTACCACCCCCTGGTCTATCCACAAACCCAACCCCCACAACAAGATGCACCAGAAGACAAACGACTAACAAGCTAACACTTATGTGCTGCTTACTTGGTGTGGCATGAACATTTGCCGCAGACACTTTCACTACAGATTCACTGCCTTGTTGTTTTCTCATGGGTGGCTAGGGCACATTTGATTGCTTCTGTTAAGTTCACAAAACTTTCAGGCGGACATGAAATGCAGAAACTCTGGTTTGTTTTTATTTGCCTTTTTTTTCAACCAAAGAAATCCTCCTATCAGTACAGCACTGAGATGATCGGCAGGTTGGTGGTAGTGGTGCCCAGTGGTTACAGGTTTGCAATAAAGTGGGTGCAACTGGCAGGAGGTAAACATTTCCAGAAACCTTCACTTTCTCTCCTGTCCATAATTCACCACCGGCAACTGGCTCAATATTCTGTCATCCACGCTGCTTCGGTGCATGCGTGTTTTGAGTGCGAGCATGTGTTAAGTATATTACTTGGATGTGATGCAAGCAAGGCTTCTTGTAGCTGCTTCAGGAACATACATGCCAGGGTGAGATATGGAGGCAGAATGCCATGAGATCACAACTGAGATAGATACCTTAGAGAACTGAAAGTGATAGATGAGAGAGCACCAAAGATACATCTGACCACGGCCATGTTCAGGGTCAGGGGAGTCACCTGCCCACAACTTGCACCTAATTTATCCAAACTTTTCATCTCAGTCTGTAACATATCATGGAATTAAGTTCATTCATTTCTTATAGGCAATATTAAACTTATTTGCTGCGGCAGAGTTTATTCCTATCCCCTTTGAGTTAGATGGATATGATACGAGTATATGACCAAAACATATTGTGCTCTATTCACACATACTCTTTACCATTTCGACATTTATTTTTTAGTCCCTTGACTTTTACCACTACAATCACTGAATGCATTGTTGTGAATTGCATCCCCCTAAATTAATAATGGCAGCTTTAGCTTTAACTTCCCCAATCACAAGCAAGCCATTTCCTGTGACTCTTCGTCCCATGTGAGACCTTTACTGGTATCAGTCATGTCTGTGAGCACGGTTTAAGTTCCTGCAACACGTTGATCCTTCTCGCCAGCCATCCCACACCGGCCATGTTCAATGTCGGCCATGTTCAATGTCGGCCATGTTCAATGTCGGCCATGTTCAATGTCGGCCATGTTCAATGTCGGCCATGTTCAATGTCGGCCATGTTCAATGTCGGCCATGTTCAATGTCGGCCATGTTCAATGTCGGCCATGTTCAATGTCGGCCATGTTCAATGTCGGCCATGTTCAATGTCGGCCATGTTCAATGTCGGCCATGTTCAATGTCGGCCATGTTCAATGTCGGCCATGTTCAATGTCGGCCATGTTCAATGTCGGCCATGTTCAATGTCGGCCATGTTCAATGTCGGCCATGTTCAATGTCGGCCATGTTCAATGTCGGCCATGTTCAATGTCGGCCATGTTCAATGTCGGCCATGTTCAATGTCGGCCATGTTCAATGTCGGCCATGTTCAATGTCGGCTGGCCATGTTCTATGTCGGCCATGTTCTATGTCGGCCATGTTCTATGTCGGTGCGGGATGAAAGTGAGCAACTACCTGACGTGACCTTTAATACCTGGCAGAAGCAGCAGCAGCAGCCCAAGTGTAAGAGGCATCATTCCTAAGTGCTTCATCCTACCACAGACACTGCCTCTCCATCCCAACTCAGAGAGCATTAAACAACAAACACTGACTCACTTTCCTGCAACCGCAGACTACATTCCTCACGCTCTGTATCTGGATAATATATAAATACTTTAAAAAAAATTGGACACTTGATGATATTTTTTATCAGCCTCACAGGTCAGTTCACTGATACACTTATTCCGTTCATAATGATGTGTGTAAATATTAGACATAAGTATTGTGAGCTGTTTGCTGTGATATATGTCTTAGCAGTGTTTAACAGGCTAATTAGGCAGAGAAATCACTCATACATCATAATTTAATTACCCATTAGAGGGACAAACCATGGGGTGCCTGAACATAAACCCTGGAGGAAGATTCTAAAGGTTGCAATTATAAAAGCATTCCCAAAACAAATACAGGCAGTATGTTTCTCATCTTGACATTTCACTGCAGCATATGATTTTTTTGCCAACCTTCTCTATATTTTTTTTTCTGTGCTTATGTTTGTATTTCCTCACCTGATTATATGAGTCAGCATTTTGCCACCATTTTCAATTTCCACCCATCTTCTCTGCCCCATTCCTGGATCACCTTTTAGACATTTTCTATTAATCCTCTCATTGTTCAGTCTTAGCACCCCTAAAACTTCCCTTTGTGTTAAAATAGCTTGATCTCTCTTCGTCTAATCTAACAATTTGGAACAAATGACAGTCTGTTTAGTTGCATTCCCCCTTAATACAGAACTTGATAATTCAATCAGGTTATTTTTACTCACTATCAAAAATCAGTAAAAATTAATGAGCAAATGCTAGATGTGAACTTTAAACACCTGTCAGCCTATACAATCTATGATAAAATGAAAAATTCCGTGAATTGATATTGCACATTAGAAGTGTAATAATCGAGGGTTTTGTTTTCACTAATTGCTTTCATTTCCCCCAACCAACTGTTGACATTTACTGTTCAATGTCTGCGACATTCTGAACATAATCTGGCCACAAAGTACTAAGCAGACAAAGGCTGCCCCAGGCACACCGCTAATATCACAATAGTCAACATCCAGTCTCTCCCACTAATCTATCACTAATTAATGTTCCGTCGCTCATCTTGCGATCCTGGAGAGAGTCTGTAACATGTCAATTTTCTGTTTCTACATTCCTGGAAATTACCCTGATCAAAGATGATTAAAAGTATAATTTTGCAAGACCAACCACCTTGGAATTGAGGCATTTTTCATCAAAATCGATTCAGGTGGACCCAAAGTCTGGTGTCAAGTGTGTGTGTGTGTGTGTGTGTGTGTGTGTGTGTGTGTGTGTGTGTGTGTGTGTGTGTAAACACTTTGTAGCATGTGGCAGTACCAGACTTTGTGAGACCCCTGCAGCACTAAGGTCAAGCCCCTGCAGTTATCAGGTTAGCCTCCTACAAACCAAAATGCCCCCTGTGGGGCCCTTGCAGTGCTGAGATCAAAGGCTCACTGTGGTTCTGGTTCCTAATGCAGACCAGTGTCCTCCTGTGTATTGCAGGTATCTCAGATAGTCATATCAGTTAATCCACCTGCAGGATTCAGATTGTCAAATGGGTTAACCCACCTGCAAGACCTAGGTAGTCATATGCATTAGCCCAACTGCAGGACTGAGGTAGTCATATCAGGTAACCCACCTGTAGCTATGTGAGCTAGCCTACCTGCAGGACTCTTGTAGCTATGTGAGCTAGCACACCTGCAGGACTCTTGTAGCTATGTGAGCTAGCCTAACTGCAGGACTGAGGTAGTCATATCTGTTTGCCCACCTGCAGGACTGAGGTAGTCATATGAGCTAGCCCACCTGCAGGGCTGAGGTAGTCATATGAGCTAGCCCACCTGCAGGACCTAGGTAGTCATATGCATTAGCCCACCTGCAGGACCTAGGCAGTCATATGGGTTAGCCCGCCTGCAGGACTGAGGTAGTCATATGGGTCAGCCCACCTGCAGGACTCGGGTAGTCATATGGGTCAGCCCACCTGCAGGACTGAGGTAGTCATATCAGTTAACCCACCTGTAGCTATGTGAGCTAGCCCACCTGCAGGACCTAGGTAGTCATATGAATTAGCCTACCTGCAGGACTGAGGCAGTCATATGGGTGACTGCCTCAGTCATATGGGTTAGTCCACCTGCAGGACATCTATATTTATATAGGTTAGCCCTGACACAGGACCCTGGTAGTCCTACGGGTTAGCCCTGACACAGGACCCTGGTAGTCCTACGGGTTAGCCCTGACACAGGACCCTGGTAGTCCTACGGGTTAGCCCTCACACAGGACCCTGGTAGTCCTACGGGTTAGCCCTCACACAGGACCCTGGTAGTCCTACGGGTTAGCCCTCACACAGGACCCTGGTAGTCCTACGGGTTAGCCCTCACACAGGACCCTGGTAGTCCTACGGGTTAGCCCTCACACAGGACCCTGGTAGTCCTACGGGTTAGCCCTCACACAGGACCCTGGTAGTCATATGGGTTAGCCCTCACACAGGACCCTGGTAGTCATATGGGTTAGCCCTTTTGACGAGTAGTTTGGCAAGTAAGGCTGAAATATGATTGCATGTCCTCAATAACAATCACTGTCCATATATTATGCTGTGCAACCATCAAATCTGATTTTATTATTCTTTTTTGCACAGCTATTTATCCGAATTGGTTTAATAATATGTTGAGAAGAATCCATTAAATTTTATTTGTGGTTAGCAAAGTGCATTCTATTTAATAATATTACAGACATGCAACCACAAGAGCACCACAGAATAAACCACTAAATAATTTCTTGTCCACTTTATAGGTCATATTATAATATCTTAGAAATATACTTGACTGATATATACTATAATCTTCAAATTATATCCATCACATTTCAAGGTCATGCTTCAAGGTCATGCTTCAAGGTCATGCTTCAAGGTCATGCTTCAAGGTCATGCTTCAAGGTCATGCTTCAAGGATATCGACATGTGAATAATGGACTGGCATTCTATTTTGATTTGCTGAGGTTAGCTTTTTTATAAGTGAGACGTGAATGATTCACAGATATTCTGGACTACATTCATCTAGAGCATATAATATATATTACATGATCTGATCCTATTTCTGGCCTTCAT
Source organism: Amphiduros pacificus (assembly GCA_949316495.1). Classification (NCBI taxonomy): domain Eukaryota; kingdom Metazoa; phylum Annelida; class Polychaeta; order Phyllodocida; family Hesionidae; genus Amphiduros; species Amphiduros pacificus. The sequence continues at coordinate 15,624,025 of OX439007.1, read as the reverse complement.
ATCCGCCATCCTTAACTCTGATAAGTTTTATACCACTCACTGCATCATGTGCCAAAGTCACTGCATTGTGCACCACATGTTATGTTCTGTGTGTCTCAGTGGGTTCCTCAGGTGAGGTTAACAATGCGGCTGCAGAAAAGCATGCATGTAAGAGAGCAGAGAACTAAGATCCTGCACTATCTTCAATCTTTCATTAATAATTTCATATAGTAATAATGTTTGGCAGCGATTCTATTAAACTCCAGTGGATGAGGGAGCTTTCATGTTTTTTGCATGTTTGGCAAGTATCCCTGTAAGTTATTTTTAAATGCAAAAAGGTAATCAAGAAAACAGTGAAGATCAATAATCCACTTCTCTGATCCGCACATTAAGCCAGATTAGTGATAATCTATCAAACAATCTTGTAAATCTTCTGATCCTTCCCCAAGTTTTACAAAATAATGTTTTAATGTGGCTTTTCACAAAATAAACAAAACCATCTTGGCATCTCTTGTCATGTGGCTTATGTAAGCCCCACTGACTAATCCTAATCCAATGACGGACAGGTAATCTCTCTTTATCCATGCACAAATCTCTGTTTCTGTTGTTAGTGCAATTGAAATCCAAGATAGCACTGTGCCAATTATCACACATTTTAATGAGAAAAATCTCACCGAGATTCTAATGTTACCCGCACATTATTATTATGTTGTTTTTTTTTATCAGAACCATTTCTAATTTCTATATGTGATCAATGATTATACTTGAGTTTTGAGACTTGTTAATAGAGACCACTTGGTGTGGGACTATATTTTGCTTCTTTTTTTTTTTGCTCTGTGATAAGTGTTTTTGGTCCAGGTGCAAAGCCTTTAGCTCTCTAAATCTAACATCAGTCTTTTCTAAATCATATCATGAGGAACTTAAAATGGGGCAATTAATTACATCCCCATACACCACCCCTGGAGGGGTACATGTCATTGTCAAGCACCCTGAGGGTTGAGTACCTCTGCGGATTGGGTCGTGGGTCAAGTACCTGGGTGCAGAAAAGACTCAAAATCTGTTAGCATATTTCATACAGAATACTGCAGTTTTGCCAAATATTGGTGCAGCCAACCTCAGGCCTGAATATTGTCCCAGGTATCCTGCATCTTATATATGTGGATTCACAGTATATCTGTTCATTACTTCTGTACCTCTCCATCTAAACATTCAAGATAACAAGAGTATGAAGCATAGACAAGATGGCTCACTCCATATATCAGAATATTTTCCAAATTAAATCATACACTCTCAACATAATATTTCTTCCAACAAAGTATTTAGGAAGAGAATATAAAAACAAATTGGATTTTGCTGGGTTTCATCACTCTTCCTTTTTTATTTTACTTTATTCTATTTTTTCTGTTTTTCTTTTAAATATATTTTTACTGTTTTTTCACTTTGGAGTGTCAATGATAGGTGGCACGTGCCTCTCTCAGCCGGCCCACTTGTGACCTGACCTGACGCCCCCCAGGGGGAGATAGGAGACGCGTGCCCGCCACGTGCCCCACTCAAATCAAACATCAATACCTCCATTGTCAACAACACTCTTCAAACATTTCGGCCATATCCCCTCTGCCCTGTTATTTCTCACCTTAACCCCCGGCATCCCAAAACTCTGAATATTTCATCTGTGCTTATAATGTAGCACAGGTACAAACTCTATTTGTTCTCTACGTCTGAGCAATGGAACACATATTTTATTGTAACTGTAAACATCATGCAAATGGGTAGTGCCATACTCTCTGAACATAAATAACTACACTAAAGGTCATTTTATATGGTGGATTCTCTCAACTGAATTGCATAAACAAACCTATATGCACAACACTCCGAGACTCAATGCTTTAAAATTTTATTTTATGTGTACATCTGTTATTAAATTCTATAGCTTATAATGCTGTGTAAAATCAATACCTAATTAACCAATCAAATAAATCAGTGCTAAGATTGATCATAATTGATTGAAACATTCAAATCAATCCTAACTTCCGCAGCAAATTCATTAAAGTGCATTTAATACCTGCGAGCAGTCACTACAACAGTCAACACCAGATAAATCAGTGTAAGCACAAGCTGGCCCTGCCTACTCAACGAAGACAAATTGGGGTCTGGTAATTGGGCCAGGACTGTATGCAAATGAGGGGAGGGACAAATATGGCAGACTGGAATGTGTGTCACCATGTGTCTGTCAAAGCACCAGCAGCCATCGTAGTAGTGTCGCCCCCACGGACCAGACCTGGCGGCTTATAGAGAAAAACCACAACACTATCGTACACACACACACACACACACGCACATACTCTCCATAACAACAACTACACATGCTTGTTTCTCCACTACGCGCTCTGCTACTTCAATACTGACAACGTATCATTGTGTTTTTTTTGCAGTGATAATATAACTGAAAAAAGCCTGACAGATAGCCAGGGATGTGAGGCTGGAACTATATGGATTAAACGATTAGCACAAAACAATGAGAAGATTATTGGGAGCACAGATCACCTAATGTCATGGAATCTCGCCTACTGATTCTACCGGTCATCTTCCTACTACTACAACAAGCATACTCCTTCAAACTTATAGGTAAGCCCTCAACTGCTCTATGTATAACAATATAAAGCTGATTTTATAAACCTTTTCTTCTTCTTGAAAAAAGTTAAAATATGAAATTTTTGAAAGTAACATTACTGGTGACTTTTTTCCTTTTTCTTCATTTGAGATCTGTCTTGTCACCATGTTGGAAATTTGCATTTGACTTCTGTTTGAGAGCGGAATTTTCATTTATCTATTTTCATCACTTTTACCTTGTAGCAATAGGTAAGAGTTTTTGTTTATCCATGTTACACCTGGGTCCACTGTTCTGCTTTCTGATCTCCCATGCCCCTGGATTTCCCATGCCCCAGGATCTCCCATGTCCCAGGATCTCCCATACCCCAGGATCATCCATGCCCCAGGATCCCCCATGCCCCATGATCCCCCATGTCCAGGATCTCCCATGCCCCAGGATCTCCCATGTCCTAGGATCTCCCATGCCCCAGGATCTCCCATGCCCACTGCTAAACTATGCCTTAAACATCATATTCTCCTTCCAACCAAACAAGCATATAACAGAATTTGTGGAGACACAAAAGCAACTAATCATCCAACATTTTAATATGCAGGATAGTATGAGTAAATAAACTGATTCTGTTGCCATGGTGACGAACATGATTGTGTACCACTTTTCCTCTTGGTTATTGTGTGGATCACATTTCATGTTATAATATTGACTTGTGCATTTCTCGGCGAGATGAAATGACTGAATATTGACGAGCGTCACACAGCATTGTGTACATAGCCTGATTACCGTGAAATCTACGAGTGTGCCATACAATCAAATTCGTCCCCGACACAAGGTCCTATAATGATAGGTGTCTTTACAACCCAATTAGATAAATAGGCGAATTTTGGCACGGTTTTCTGTGTAACAGATTGCAAAAGAGAATAATAACAAAACATGAAAATCATTTGACAGCAATTGATTTGCAATCAACTAGGAGAAAGCCTCACCACTGTGCAGTTAAATCATATCCGGGTTTTATGAGGATGACAGATGTTAGGCTTACAATACAGGACAGAAACGTACAGGCCGACAGCTACTCTTGAACATGGTATTCCCCATGACCTTGACCCTGTGTCAAACCTGGTTCAACTCTTATCCACTCCTGAAAGGGTGATCCTTTCTTTTTATGAACCTTAATTAATCATAATTTGCCTTTATCTGTAATAATATTTGCTTTATTATCGATCAACCCCAACATTTTTGTCAAATTTATTTACCCAAACTAGTACTCTATCTATAAGTTACCCTCTCTCCTTATTTTTTTGAATCGCCCCAATGTCACCCTCAACCCTCTCTCTGAATAATCATGGCATCTTGCCAGATCCATAATTATGTTATGATAATTTCTGTCTTTCATCTCTCTTTCTCATTTGTTTTTTTGTTCATACTCCAGTTTTTTATGTCTGCATTGTGTCTGTTGGGGTGGAGAGTATATTTCTAGTGTGACAAGTATGGAAATATTTATATCACAAACTTTCCCTGGTAAAAGACAGAAAAACATGTGAACAACACAAATAATACATGTCAGTGTATCTTGTTCTTCAACTGGGCTTGCAAATTTGTCCTGCATATAACGAGCTGTGGCATGTGATCTTCATGTATGTGGCATATGTAGCTATGTTTCCTGGAGGAAGCCATATGCCACCGTGTCTGCTGACCACCACCACCAGGGGGCCCTCCCAGCCCACCTGCCCAGCTGTTACCACATCTCACTGGAACAGCCTAGTGTCATGTTATCACCGATAGACGACCAGTCAAATAACTTTGCAGCTTGACCCATTGGGTGGCAAACTTCGAACCACCTGATTCATGCATTTAAATATCTTTTAAAGATAATCACATTGACAATATGTATGACGATGGCAATAATTTGACAGATGCATAATTTTACACATCACATTCAAATGAAATTTTCCTTTCTGCATTTAAATCAAAAGAAACAAAAGTTTCAGCCATAAACATTCATCAAACATTTTTTGTTTTTTTGTTTAAACAGGCAATGCCTTTCTGACAATAATAAATCTCGAGTTCTCTTTATATGTCATAAATGTGACAAGACATGCCTGGAGCTGTTGCCCTCTATGTTAAGAACAAGAAAAATAATGTCAGTTATAAATCATCTCTCAATAAAACCCAATTCCTCCACATGATGGAACCACGCCAAGCGCTCCTTAAGCAAAGAATTACGGGCTTGTTTAAGTATTTTACACCTGACCAAGTTTCCAGTTAAAAATCAATTGGTGTTTTGGCAGAGTGTGATTGGGTATTGTATTAAGGGGGCAGTGGGTCAGGCACAGATGGCCGCTCGCTCTCCCATCATTAAGACGCCCAGCTCATCCAGAACAGGTGTGCAGCCAGGTGAGGAATATGGAATGACCTGATAGGATGCCAGGTTAGGCAGATAAACTGTGTTAAGTTTGATGCCTTATGTGTTGTTCACATCACATGATACTGAATACCCATAAAAATCAAGTTTATTATATGGCTGTTTTTTTTAAAATTTAACATAACTTTTATTCTCATTCTTAAAGGCAAGAATTGGTCCAAAATATATATTTTTTTTAGTTCTGACAATAGACCTCATTCTTAATTAGGTCAGAATTTCAATCTTTTGTCCACGTATTTACAAACTACTGTAAAATAGCCCAACTACAATTAAAACGTAAAATTGCAAATAAAAAAATGTTTTCACACTGATGAGGAAATTAATTCTCTTTGATATTTTAGACCCCATCTGAGTCAGGGTTGAATGCATTGTGCAAAGTTCAACCATGAGTAAAATTTGATTGTGAAAAGTTCAACCATGAGTGACATTTACTCCCAAGTAATGCCAGCATTTTACGTGACAATAACGGATGCTGGTGACAAAGGGTGGAGTGACGAGAACGGGCTAATTATTGATGAGATAGATGGATGTATAGCACCGTTTTGTATGGTACATTTCAAAAACTAATTGCCCAAAGTAAACATCGCCACGCGATGAGTAACGAAAATCAAAGTCAGGGGCGTGCGAAAGTGAGGAGAATTTCTGCACGAGTTATAAACATTGAAATAATGTACATGATGGGATTGTGAGGAATTTTGGCAATATACAAATCACTCCCAGAAGTTCACACCGATATGCATGAGTTCCCTGCAAAGTGTGGGAAAACATCTAAATTGAAAAATAACAGAAGCTTAATTGTAATAACAGTTATTGAGATTTAAAAAGGTGGTCGTCTCTGCAAATGATACCCCCGTTCCTGCAATATGCTCAAATAAAGACAAACACTTTTTTTTAAAGTTGTTGACTTTTCTAATGAAATATTGCATTTTGCAATTTGCACAAAACCTTTTTTTATAATTTCATAATCAATTCTAATCGCTCCTTCCTATTTTAAATATACTTTAATGAAGTCTCGTCAATTTATCAATTTTCTCAAGATTATATTTCACATTTTAAAATTTGCTTTTGTTCCAGAGAATCCTATTTCAAATATACTGTAATGAAGTCTAGTCAATTTATCAATTTTCTCAAGATTATATTTCATATTTTGAAATTCGTTTTTGTTTCTTCAGAGAAGAACGAGTTTAATGTGAGTGCGTGCTTCAACCAGACGGAGAAGGAGCTACACGCGGAGTGTGCTGAGGGTTTCCAGGTCAAGATAGACCATGTGATCTACGGACACAGTAACCATGGTGGCTGCTCCATCGCCCCTGGCGACTGTACCCAGGAGGACCTCCAGAGCCTCTCCTGCATCGGGCAGAGGTCCTGTCCTACCAACCTGCCCTCTGGTGACAGAGGTCGTATGCTTCCCCAGTGTGGACTCTACAGTACTTACATGCAGATCCAGTATAGCTGTATTGAAGGTAAGCCTCCAACTTTTTTTTACATTCCCTCGTAGATCCTACATTTTACGTCACGGTTCCTATCATTCAACATTTGACAGAGCTCCCATGAGGACATCATAGGACATATAAAGTGATGGCGAAAAATCAATGAATATATAATTTTTTAATAGAGATTTTATCATATCAGAATTAAACATGACGTTTAATGACGTTAGCATTGATCCCGCAAAGATGTCTGCGAGTTAGTGACAGAAGGGATAAATCAATCAAGCGACAATGACAGGGACATTTTAATTACACCACTACAGATTTAATTGAATATAATGATGGTTTTTTTTAAAATCGGCAAGGCATGTTTTCACTGCATTATAACCTGTTATCCAATCGTGTGACAAAAGAGCTAACACTACTTGTGACAATACCTCTTCGTGTATCCGTGATTGAACAATGAGGGGTGGGGTAATTATTTGTGACCCCCAGGTCAAAGTTACCTCTCATGTGTGACTATCCATCTGTGACTTAACGCTCACCCATCTGTGTCTATATTTACTCCTCATTCTAATAAAGTTGTATATATACATTGGTATATGTTGAAATATTTGATACTATACACCAAATACACCAAATTGTTTTTCATTCAATATCAAATATATATATATATATATATATATATATATATATATATATATATATATATATATATATATATATATATATATATATATATATATATAGAGGGGTGTGGTAATTATTTGAATATATATATATATATATATATATATATATATATATATATATATTCTACTGCTCAGTAAATTCATCAGCCAAATTTTAAAAAAAAATGTGTGTCATAGGTAATAAGTGTGAGTAAATTATTCAATTTTAATTTGTAAGACTGAAGATGAATTTCCAGAATGATGTTTAATTCATTGAATTCACAAAATCTGCGCTTTTATCTCCGAATGACAGATACAGACACAACTAATATATGCGCCCGGGACTTACTGACGGAGCAAAGAGGATATATCAGCACTCCCCGCTATCCGAACAACTATCCATCGCCCCTGACCTGTGAGGTCACGATCGAGGTTCATCCGTCCCAACATCTGACCCTGTTCTCCATGGACTTTGACCTTGAGGAGGCTCCGAACAGTGGCTGCACCGACTCGCTCCACATGCAGTCTCCCACGCATGATGCCACCATGTGTGGCCGTAGATACAATACACAACTCATCAAAACACTTGACAACACTCTCACTTTGACCTTCAGAAGTTTAGGTCAAGGTCAGAGCAAAGGATTCTGGCTTTATTATGAAGGTAAGTCCAATATGATGGTTGGAAAAAAACTTTTTTTTTTGGTTGGGGATAAAGCATTGTGTTGCTTAACATGTAATTGTTGCATTGATGTGTAGTCCTTATAAATAAAATAAAAAATATTTTCATGTTTCCAGCCTCACCATTCATGCCTCCTACAACCACATCAAGTACAACTGAGCAGGAAACAACAGTGGTGCCATCTGTGGCTATGACTGATAATGGAAAAACCAGCACAGTGCTACCCTCTATTGGGCAACACACCATTCGTTCTACCACCGTTTCTTCCACTACACCTGGTGGAGATGACAAGCCTTCAGCAAGGCTACCCCTAGGTAGGTACCAAATGAAAACCAGTACCTATATTAATATAATTTCCACACAAGAACAGCCGCACATCCAAAGTTGATGAGGAAAAAAAATACACAATTAAATGCTGCTTGTCAACTACACTTCACAGTATTTTTCTCTCAGATATAACGTAATCAGCCTTTATTTTTCAAATGAGAAAGATATTTTAAAGTGAGTTGGATGATTACCTATAAAATAACATTATCTCAATATGATGAACACATATAAATATATATGTTAACTTAGAGGAACTGTGTTATGTTTCAGAAGCCATCGTAGGAGGGGTGCTGGGCACTTTGTTGTTTATCCTATTTACACTCCTGATACTGCTCATTATAAAGAGGTGAGTTACTCAAGAAGGTTTTTTTACACATTTTTAATGAAATAGATCAACTGTTTTTTTCTAATCCTTCAAGAGATTAGCATAAGATTTCCATTTCACTATGACAAGATAAAAAAAATCTAATTTATATGCACAAACGAACTGAGCACAGCAATTTAATGATTAAATATACAAAAATAAAACAAATTTTATACTTTCGAAGACTTTTTTTTTATAGACATTGTTATTTTTCTTAAGCATCTCACCAAAAATCCAGAAAAATAATTTGTTTACAATCATAAAGCCATATTAAAAGACAAATGTTTTCTCTTCATCTCACTAACTATCTAATAATGAAATTTTGTTTTCTTTTCAGACGCAAAGAACGGGACATGAACGCATCTCCTTCCACGTGTTATCTTAACAGCAAGCAGAGTGCCTCAAAGCATGGCACTTCTGGGCCTTATATACAGAACAATCTGTACAGCACGGATGACAGCAAACTCTTCAGCAAAGTATAGCGAGGTATGCAGTATACAGAATGAAGTGTACAGTACGGGTGACAGTGAGGTGTGCAGTATACAGTACAACCTGTAAAATATGGGTGACAGTAAGGTATGCAGTATACAGTACAACCTGTACAGTATGGGTGACAGTGAGGTATGCAGTATACAGAACAGCCTGTACAGTATGGGTGAGAGTAAGGTATGCAGTATACAGAACAGCCTGTACAGTATGGGTGACAGTGAGGTATGCAGTATACAGTACAACCTGTACAGTATGGGTGACAGTGAGGTATGCAGTATACATTATAACCTGTACAGTACGGGTGACAGTAAGGTATGCAGTATACATTATAACCTGTACAGTACGGGTGACAGTAAGGTATGCAGTATACAGAATGAAATGTACAATATGGGTGACAGTGAGGTATGCAGTATACATTATTACCTGTACAGTACGGGTGACAGTAAGGTATGCAGTATACAGAATAAAGAACAGCCTGTACAGTATACATTATAACCTGTACAGTATGGGTGACAGCAAGGTATGCAGTATATATTATAACCTGTCCAGTACGGGTGACACAGCCTGTACAGTATACATTATAACCTGTACAGTACGGGTGACAGTAAGGTATGCAGTATACAAAATACAGAACAGCCTGTACAGTATACATTATAAATTGTACAGTACGGGTGACAGTAAGGTATGCAGTATACATTATAACCTATACAGTACGGGTGATAGTAAGGTATGTAAGGTATACATTATAACCTGTACAGTACGGGTGATATCTAAACCAACTAAGTCTGAAACAGCAAGGTTTACTGCACTCTGGCGCCATATGCTCACAGATTTGATGTGTATATACAGTCACCTAAATTGTTACACAAAATACAAACTATCAAATATATGAAAGTGCTCTATCACCTTGTGGCCTTTTTCAAATCCAGGCCAGAGAATCTGGATATACTTTTATGTGCTAAACATTTGTATAAATTTGGTATTATTTGTCACACAATGTAACTTTAGCCTGGTGTACATTTGTGTAAAATGTAACTTTGTAAGTGTGTGTGTAATTTGGAAAATATAACACACCAATTGACAAAAATAATCTGTGATAAAATGGAATCTGACGTTTGTCCAAATGTATTTGTCAATCATTCATTTACATGTGTGACTTTTTTATGTGTGTGAATTCTTGATTGTAAACCTGATTTATTCATAAATTGCTTTAAGAAAAGATTTGTTACTTGCCATCCAGTTCCATGAATCTTTATTCTGCAATGATTCCCTGTACGTTTAAATTACGATACTCGAATGAGTAATCTTCCATGAAAAAACTAAAGTATTATCGTAATTATATATATCAAGAATGACATAGACAATTGCAATGCTATATATTTTGATCTTGATATATATTCTAGACAATGTCTGCTCATAGAAATTTATAGTAACTGGCCAGGATTCGAACTGGGAATCCCTGGGTCTCAATACAAATGTTCTACCATTTGTGCTATTTCTGCCATCTATGTTGCATCTAGTTGTATCCAGATAGCACAGCAATCCTTGTATCTCATGAGAAAGTAATGTTTTGGTACAACCATGTCAAAAATGTGAACTAGATTGCAAAATGTCTTGTTCTTGTACCTTAGAATACTAATGATTTGATCTCGCCAGAATTACGTGATATTGTAAATAATTTGGACAATGAATATAATCTAGTCACTCACTATATGCTATTTCCCGTTTGTAAAAACCTACATATAATATCAAAACACTACTACCAGGTTAAAATGCATACATATCTTGAAACTTAATGGTAATACAAGACTAAGAATCTGTATATTCTGTTAATGATATAGATATATTTTGTGTACATAAACTTGTTCTATAAAAAATATTTCTAACCAAAACAAGAATGTATGAAATCTGATTAAGGTCTCAGATCATCTATTTAGTTGTTCATTTAAACATTGAATAACTAGATATTTTGGATGTTTATATGTTTAGTATTTTTGACAGAATACAATAAGGAAGCTAGCAGCTGTTGATATTTGATTGATAATTCTTTCTGTACCAGCCTGTTCTTACTGACGTACCTCAATATATAACAATTATTGAATCTGGTTGAATCCACACTTTGCAACATGTCACATCCCAAGACAATATAATTACTTGTACCACAAGCCATATTTTTCTTCCCACCATATGTGACAACACAAAAATATTATATTGATATTTCCGATAGTTATTGTATTTCGGTAGTCATGATATGGCAATGGTCTTCTTCATAAACTTACATTATAACTTGAAGTGTGAACGAGGCAAAACATGTTGCCATGGTAATATGTAGCAAAAGCTTCTTCACACACACAAACACACTTGACCTAGTTACTTTACAAATGACCTGATTACAGCCCTAATATCCAAGTATATTGGAATACTGTCTGTCATCAATGATAGTTCATTAATCACAGAAAAAATCAATCTTTGTGCTTTAAGGTTGTAAAGTTTAAATATTTTCAGAAAATGATTTTATCAGGTAAATAATTGCTTATTTTTATTCATTGATCTCCTTCCTATAAATATCAACTCCAAACACTTTAAGTTAAATCTGCTCATGCAAAAGCATAAACTATGTCATGATGCTTATTAACCAGAATGGCCTCATAAGATTATTTTGTTCTTAATTTTACCCAAATATTTCTGTTTGGCCTCAGCATTTTATATGTTGTATATAATAAATAAGAAACTTGTAAATATGTGTACAGTTAATAGATATGTAATTATGTAGTTGGTGTAATTTATTGTTATTGATAAATAAATATATCACGAAGAAATATTTGCAGTTATCTCTACTTATTCTTTGGCACTTTTCTGTTTCTTTCAAACCTTTGGAACTAGTTTATAATAGTCAAGGTCCCATAGCTCCATGTATAGTGCTAGTTTATAATAGTCAAGGCCCCATAGCTCCATGTAAAGTGCTAGTTTATAATAGTCAAGGCCCAATAGCTCCATGTATAGTGCTAGTTTATAATAGTCAAGGCCCCATAGCTCCATGTAAAGTGCTAGTTTATGATAGTCAAGGTCCCATAGTAAAGTACTAGTTTATAATAGTCAAGGCCCCATAGCTCCATGTATAGTGCTAGTTTATAATAGTCAAGGCCCCATAGCTCCATGTAAAGTGCTAGTTTATAATAGTCAAGGCCCCATAGCTCCATGTAAAGTGCTAGTTTATAATAGTCAAGGCCCCATAGCTCCATGTAAAGTGCTAGTTTATAATAGTCAAGGCCCCATAGCTCCATGTAAAGTGCTAGTTTATAATGGTCAAGGCCCCATAGCTCCATGTATAGTGCTAGTTTATAATGGTCAAGGCTCCATAGCTCCATGTAAAGTGCTAGTTTATAATGGCCAAGGCCCCATAGCTCCATGTATAGTGCTAGTTTATAATGGCCAAGGCCCCATAGCTCCATGTATAGTGCTAGTTTATAAAAGTCAAGGCCCCATAGCTCCATGTATAGTGCTAGTTTATAATAGTCAAGGCCCTATAGCTCCATGTATAGTGCTAGTTTATAATGGCCAAGGCTCCATAGCTCCATGTATAGTGCTAGTTTATAATAGTCAAGCCCCTATAGCTCCATGTATAGTGCTAGTTTATAATAGCCAAGGCTCCATAGCTCCATGTATAGTGCTAGTTTATAATAGTCAAGGCCCCATAGCTCTGTGTATAGTGCATATCTGTGCATTAACTAAGATCTGCCAGATGGATGACACAACAGGATGTGACATTAATAACTTGCTCAGTTGCCCAGGTGTTTTCTTACCCTCCTTAGCTAACAAGGACAACTAGATTTTAAAATCAACTTGCCCTGCATAGATAAATCTGAAAACTAAGTTAGCACACCGTTTTGTTTTGGCTGTAATTTTCAATCTGAATAAAGGCAAGTTAAATGAATGTTATCTGATGCTTAAGTACTTGTCAAGGCCTGAATATCATAATATTAACACAGTCTGGAAGATGATCAAGAAATTTTATATCAGTATTATCCTTGCTTCTTTTTATTTGTATTATACTTGACTTTCTCATTGAATATATATTTTTATCCTCATTAATATTTGACCCAACATACAACAATAAATTTCATATCCGCCATCATGAAAGTTGTCATAATTCAGAAATGAGGATTTTTTTTTCTGCAAAAAACAAAATTTTGGCCATATTTGGCCAAAAAAGTGACGTAAATCTGGAAAATGGCCTGCAACAAAATATTTTTGAAATTTCATATCCGGCATCTTGAAAATTGTCAGAATTGACATTTGAAAGTAGCAAGAATTTACACACTGATGAGATGGTCAAATTTTACCTGCCAGATGTTTTTTTTAAAAAAAAGAAAAATATCAACCAGCCATCAAAGAAAACACATTTGTATAAATTATGGGCGAACATTAATTGTGAGCTAGCTATTGCTTTGCTGTTTCATTTGCTAGCTAAAATGACTAAATGGGTTAATAGATATTCTGAATATGACTTGAGTAAGAGTGCCCTCTGTGGCATGATAAAGGCATACTCTCAAATCTACATCCACCACAAGGTGGCAGTATGACCATGTCTAATTTGAACACCAGAGGACACTGTGATTATTACGATTTTGTTTATTCCCAAGAGAAATATTAAGTCAAAATGCACATTTTTGTTACAATTCCAGCACAATAATGACTTACTATTTTTCCAGTTATAAGATATTATGCACATCTGGAGTTAAATCTATTTCAAAGAGTTTTCAGAAACCTTCCCTATAATCTCATCATATTAGGATTATTTTTTCTTATGTCAATGTCAATGTAACTAGAGCAGCATATCAATATAAAAGTCTTAAAACAATTGCATAAATGTTTTAACTAATAAGTTATAACTACTCCACAATCAGCATAGTTATAATTAATGTTTAAATATACTACAAATATATTTTCTTCTTGTGAATGAAAATATACAATCAAATAGAATAATATGCAAGGAAGAACAATGTAATCTAATATCAATAGGCCGATTGCAGGTCGCCATAATGCCCCATTGAAAACAACACACCGGAACTGCACAATTGTAATCGGAAGTGCACAAAAAACTCTCTAAAATCTAATCATTAAAAAAAACAAGATGGAAACCCGCAATCGCACTATGAGACAGTTTTCAAGACAAGCTGTTCTGAGTGTGAGATTTATGTGTATTATACCTCATACAGTTGATTAACTTGTCAGGTTTATATCAACCTGTTTGTTTTTATGGTTACCGTATTTACTCGTGTATAAGACGACTCGTGTATAAGACGACCCCCCAAAATTGAGCTTATTTTCTTGAAAAAAAAACAATTTCCGAATATAAGACGAGTTGGTTTTTCTTGAAATATCGACTCTGCTACCATTCAAGCTTCAGCTGACGCATGGCGGTCATATTAAAAGTGAAATGTAAATATGCTTACAAAACAAGATCTTAATGGTCTTATACACGAGTAAATACGGTAAAACGTAAATACGATGTTCATATTTTCGAAATAACGAATATCAGAGGTAGCAGATTGATTTTAATTGCGTTTTAAATGATAAATAAAGGTATTTACCCAATATTATCACAAATTGTTCGAGAACAGAACAAAAACATCAATCCATTTAAAATGCAATTAAAATCGAAACACGTGTGAAAGCATTTCTGTCAAAAAGGGAAGACACGACTCAAAGCAGTGGAAACAAAGACGAGATGCAAAACTGTGAACGCTGATAATTGGAATCAGCGAGAACAAAGTCAAAACAAAGTGTTTCGAAATAATAGACATCAGACGAAGCAGATTGATTTTAATTGCGTTTTAAATGATAAATAAAGGTATTTACCCAATATTATCACAAATTATGCTTTGCAGGTCGAGAATTTCTCGACAAAGTAAAACGTAATACGATGTACGTGACGTCCTTGATCTTAGTGTCTGGGTGCCCACGAGACAAAAGTAGAGCGGCCAACATGTCAAATTGAACTTTCATATCCGTAGCAGATCGATTTTAATTGTGTTTTAAATGATAAATAAAGGTATTCACCCAATATTATCACAAATTATGCTTCGCAGGTCGAGAATTTATCCATGAATTAAAACGTAAATATCATGTACGTGACGTCACGCTAATTCACGTCCGCAACACGAGGAGAAGCCAGGGATCCATCATTGCACAATATATTAATATTTCAATGCGTGTTAAGTTGGCTCTGATCGTTTTCGCGCCAAAAATAAGAGCTTGTCCCCGTCACTCCCGCTTTTTAAAACGACGACCTCGTATGTTAAATGGATGAATGGTTTTGTTCTGTTCTCGACCTGCAAAGCGTAATTTGTGTTTATATTGGGTATATACTTTTATTTATCATTTAAAACGCAATTAAAATCGATCCACGTGTGAAGGCATTTCTGTCAAGAAGGGAAGACACGACTCAACGCAACACGTGGTCGCAATTTTGAAAGGCGGAAGTGACGGGAAGAGGCTCTTGTTTTTAGCGCGAAAACGATTGTTAATATAATGCGCAATAATGAGTGATAATATTGGGTAAATACCTTTATATATCTTTTAAAACATATTATTTCAAAATGCTTTGTTTTAACCTTGTTTTCACTGATTTCAATTATCAGCGTTCACAGTTTTGCATCTCGTCATTGTTTCCACTGCTTTGAGTCGTGTCTTCCCTTGTTGACAGAAATGCTTTCACACGTGGATCGATTTTAATTGCGTTTTAAATGGATTGATGGTTTTGTTCTGTTCTCGAACAATTTGTGATAATATTGGGTAAATACCTTTATTTATCATTTAAAACGCAATCAAAAAGGGAAGACACGACTCAAAGCTGTGGAGACAATGACGAAACGCAAAACTGAACGCTGATGATTGGAATCAGTGAGAACAAATTCAAAACAAAGCGTTTTGAAATAATAGACCAATAATATTGGGTAAATACCTTTATTTATCATTTAAAACGCAATTAAAATCAATCTGCTACGTCTGATATTCGTTATTTCGAAAATATGAACATCGTATTTACGTTTTACCGTATTTACGTTTTACCGTAAATACTCGAGTATAAGACTGCTCTCGTGTATAAGACGACCCCCTAACCATTAACTTAGAGTTTTTGGAAAAAAACCTCGTCTTATATACGAGTAAATACGGTAAGTGTTTGTCACATCTGGGCAGTTTTAATCCTCAAAGCTAAACAAGTCAGCAGATTGAGAATGAAACATGACAATAATATCTTCATTTTTTTTTACCTGCATCTTGTCACAGATGTGAATCTAATCAAACTCAACACCTGTCTGCTTTGCAATTAAATTACCTTAATCCTGCCTTCCTCAAATTTAGCCCAAAATGATCTTTAAGAAAGGGTTCAACATTTTTCTTGCGTGAATTATATCATTGGTTATAGCAAATAAAAGAAAATTTCACTAAGTTTTGAAATAGTTTGTTGAAGAAAAAATCAAGCACATGAGAGCAATGGACAACTGGCACACACCAGGTGGAGCACTTGCACAAGGTGTCTTACTGTCCACCAGGTGGGGTATCTGTCACTCAAACATCTCGCAACAAAATCAAACATAAACCTCAAAATATTAATGACACTGCATAATCTAGCATTTCAATAATTTTCCAAAACTTTGAAAATATTTCTTTCTTTTTTTCTTAGCAATAACCAAAATGTTGATTTGCTTTTTTAAGTTATGACATTGGCAAGAGAGGCTGATAAAATGGAAAATATAATAATGAACAAAACTCTGAGCAGACCATACTGGGACAGCAGCTGAGAGACCTCGCTAATATAGATACTGTGTACGTGTAGTAAGATTTGCCAAACACCATCTTGACAACCTGGCCATCGTTAATCATTTGACATGACCTCTCATTGTTGTCTACCTAGTAACAGCTGCTATGGCAACCAAGACACTGTGTGTGAGATGTACAAAGTATTCTAGTAGTACTACGTCCAACATGGTGACCAAACAAACGTAATATCAATGTTAGCAATATGCCATGGATTATTCTCATTTTTCTTCTCATCACAAAAATCTCTATTGCATCAGGTAAGTGTCAAAATATTTGTGACCCCTTAAAAAAAATTTCATATCTATTTTGTAGCAATCATATTAATTCACCATCAAGCCTGCTGAGTCAGAATATTTGTGACTCCTTAAATTGTTTTATATTTATTTTGTAACAATCATATCAAATCACCAAGCCTGCTCAGTCAAAATATTTGTGACCCCTTAAAATTGGTTTATATTAATTTTATAGCAATATTTCAAATCACACTCAAGCTTGCAAAGCCAATTAAAACATCTAATGATATTAAAAATACTGATGATTGAGTTTAAATCATTCTCTAAATTCTTTTTAAAAGAAAGCTAAAAAATACATAATTAAATACATAATTAATATCTTTTCAACAGTTTTTTTTGTTTTCAGAAGGTAAATAGCTTCTGTAAAATTTCATTTTTTTCACCAAATCGAGTTCATAAATATTTTGAGCGAACAGTGCCATTCCAAAAAGCACATGTATTACCTTTATGTTACCAAAATCTTGAAAAACTTAGCAAAGTTATGCTCTCAAAATGGAGGAGGTAAAATGGATGGTCCCAATCATGTATACAAGATAATTTGTTATATACTGACCCATGTGGCACTCCCCAGAGGGAGCCACTGCCAGGCATCTCATTCACAGACACCAAAACCACAACACATGTGACTATAATAATCATCACGCCTTGTATTATTTATTGTAGCAATATTTCTACATATTACATTTTTAAATACCGGTATATATTACTATAACTATCTCCTATAAACATTATACCTAACATTTTATAAATAATCACCTTCAAGGCTTTAATGTGAACTTCCATCATTTTGCTTTTCTTTTTAAAAATGAATATCCTCAATATAATTTTATCTAAAAGTAGGTATAATTTACATGTAAATATCCACATTTCAGATCTGTATAAATCCCGAACTGTAGACCAGTGTTATGGTGAGCCCATTCCAGTTGCCTGTGACCCTGGCTTCATGGTCAAGGTCAACTCTGCTTACTATAGGCAGACAGAGAACTGCCGAGGTGGTTACCATAGCAACTATTGTAGCAAGGAGGAACCTAGCAACCCTGCATGCGTTGGCAACCAAACATGCATCTTCACGACGCCATGGGTCTATCTGTCTTCTCAGTGTGGATACAGCAACAACTTCCTTATAGCATATCAGTGTGTCCCTGGTAAGTAACCATAGCATATCAGTGTGTCCCTGGTAAGTAACCATAGCATATCAGTGTGTCCCTGGTAAGTAACCATAGCATATCAGTGTGTCCCTGGTAAGTAACCATAGCATATCAGTGTGTCCCTGGTAAGTATCCATGGCATATCAGTGTGTCCCTGGTAAGTAACCATAGCATATCAGTGTGTCCCTGGTAAGTATCCATGGCATATCAGTGTGTCCCTGGTAAGTAACCATAGCATATCAGTGTGTCCCTGGTAAGTAACCATAGCATATCAGTGTGTCCCTGGTAAGTAACCATAGCATATCAGTGTGTCACTGGTAAGTAACCATAGCATATCAGTGTGTCCCTGGTAAGTTACCATAGCATATCAGTGTGTCCCTGGTAAGTAACCATAGCATATCACTGTGTCCCTGGTAAGTGACCATAGCATATCAGTGTGTGTCCCTGGTAAGTAACCATAGCATATCAGTGTGTCCCTGGTAAGTAACCATAGCATATCAGTGTGTCCCTGGTAAGTAACCATAGCATATCAGTGTGTCCCTGGTAAGTAACCATAGCATATCAGTGTGTCCCTGGTAAGTATCCATGGCATATCAGTGTGTCCCTGGTAAGTAACCATAGCATATCAGTGTGTCCCTGGTAAGTATCCATGGCATATCAGTGTGTCCCTGGTAAGTAACCATAGCATATCAGTGTGTCCCTGGTAAGTAACCATAGCATATCAGTGTGTCCCTGGTAAGTAACCATAGCATATCAGTGTGTCACTGGTAAGTAACCATAGCATATCAGTGTGTCCCTGGTAAGTTACCATAGCATATCAGTGTGTCCCTGGTAAGTAACCATAGCATATCACTGTGTCCCTGGTAAGTGACCATAGCATATCAGTGTGTGTCCCTGGTAAGTAACCATAGCATATCAGTGTGTCCCTGGTAAGTAACCATAGCATATCAGTGTGTCCCTGGTAAGTAACCATAGCATATCAGTGTGTCCCTGGTAAGTAACCATAGCATATCAGTGTGTCCCTGGTAAGTATCCATGGCATATCAGTGTGTCCCTGGTAAGTAACCATAGCATATCAGTGTGTCCCTGGTAAGTAACCATAGCATATCAGTGTGTCCCTGGTAAGTAACCATAGCATATCAGTGTGTCACTGGTAAGTAACCATAGCATATCAGTGTGTCCCTGGTAAGTTACCATAGCATATCAGTGTGTCCCTGGTAAGTAACCATAGCATATCACTGTGTCCCTGGTAAGTGACCATAGCATATCAGTGTGTGTCCCTGGTAAGTAACCATAGCATATCAGTGTGCCCCTGGTAAGTGACCATAGCATATCAGTGTGCCCCTGGTAAGTGACCATAGCATATCAGTGTGTGTCCCTGGTAAGTAACCATAGCATATCAGTGTGCCCCTGGTAAGTAACCATGGCAAATCAGTGTGTCCCTGGTAAGTAACAATAGCAAATCAGTGTGTCCCTGGTAAGTAACCATAGCATATCAGTGTGTCCCTGGTAAGTAACCATAGCAAATCAGTGTGTCCCTGGTAAGTAACCATAGCAAATCAGTGTGTCCCTGGTAAGTAACCATAGCATATCAGTGTGCCCCTGGTAAGTAACCATAGCATATCAGTGTGTCCCTGGTAAGTGACCATAGCTTATCAGTGTCCCTGGTAAGTAACCATAGCATATCACTGTGTCCCTGGTAAGTAACCATAGCATATCAGTGTGTCCCTGGTAAGTAACCATAGCATATCAGTGTGTCCCTGGTATCAGTGTGTCCCTGGTAAGTGACCATAGCATATCAATGTGTCCCTAGTAAGTAACCATAGCATATCAGTGTGTCCCTGGTATCAGTGTGTCCCTGGTAAGTAACCATAGCATATCAGTGTGTCCCTGGTAAGTGACCATAGCATATCAGTGTGTCCCTGGTATCAGTGTGTCCCTGGTAAGTAACCATAGCATATCAGTGTGTCCCTGGTAAGTGACCATAGCATATCAGTGTGTCCCTGGTATCAGTGTGTCCCTGGTATCAGTGTGTCCCTGGTAAGTGACCATAGCATATCAGTGTGTCCCTGGTATCAGTGTGTCCCTGGTAAGTGACCATAGCATATCAGTGTGTCCCTGGTATCAGTGTGTCCCTAGTAAGTGACCATAACCTATATCTGTCTGGTAAAATGAGGGATGACCTATTTGTGGTCCTTGTATTCTACCGTTTGCCTCTATTGTCCCTGGTAAGCGACATTGTGTACTTAGTAAATGTTTGTATCACTACTGTCGTGATTAATGGTCTGAATTCTAATTATTGAGGATGAAAACTTGCAAAAGTTCCCTGGCAATTATATGTAGACATTTATTCATACTCCACATTTTTTTCTTTGAATAACAGATGCAGCCATTGTTGATATCTGTGAGACGAAAATATTGAAGTCTTCATCCGGGTATATAGCGTCACCTAACTACCCACAGAAGTACCCAGCATCCCGCCACTGCAGCATCAAGATAGTGACGCCCCCTAGCAGCAAGATCAAGGTGTACCTTCTCGACCTCTACCTCGCCTACTACAACTATGAAGTCAACAAGCAGGTCACATTCTTTTTAATATTGTCTTTAAAAGAATATTGATTTGGCATTTGGTAATAAAACAGTGTGGAAATTCACTGCGATTAAGCCAAAAAAATAATACCCTTGTTTCAAATAGAGTGCCCTGAGAAAATAGGATAGGGCTTCTGTTTTTTGTTCAAAGTGATCAAATATATTGACAATATAATGAGAATTAATAGACTTTGTATTTTTGGTATGTGCAGTGCGTGGACGCGCTATGGGTGCATGATGGGAAGGAACGAACCGAGTATCTGTGCTCTGGAAAGCAGCGTGGTGCCATCTTTACCAGCAACACAAATCATATCACCATTTATTTCTCCAGCGAAGGGCACCAGTACCTCAACGCCAAGGGCTTCTGGATCTACTACGAGGGTGACAATTCCTATACAATTACAATAAACTCAGCTCTATATCTGTAAATTTAGCCAATCACCATAAACTTTCTTTGTGCATCTACAGCCTATCTAAAAGCATTCCTAATTGCCTAATTGTAATAAATAGTGTGTGAGCTGATTCAACTGGCAGTTGTATAATGCATGTTTTTTTTTCAGCATCAAGTTATCAAGCATCAACTTTGACTCATGACCAACCATATCATCCAAATTATGCTTCTGTAAAAAAATAAGATTTTGAATTTTAAACATCTTACGTTGATTTTTTTTAAATTATGGAAATAAACCTATGAAACACAAAATCATAAATTTTGTATTTTACTACAAAATTTAAATTTGAATTTTCTCTAGAATTGTACATTTAAAACTATCAAAAGCTACAATATTCTGAACATCGATCTCCTTTATTTTTCACAGCTATATCAAGTGACAGTATCTCCACCACAACTGCAAAGGTTGGCATTAGCGGTGGTGCCACCTTGTGGCCAGATTCGTCGACGCCCTCACCCCTCCTGCAGCAGTTCCTGACGAGACTGACCATCCAGCCGACGGGGTCTGGATCCAGCCTTCACACCTCCAGCTGGAAGCAAGGCCAGGACAGTTCCAACATTGTGCCGATAGCAAAACCCACACCACAGTACTACAGGAAAATTCCCTCTAATGATGACACGGAGGGGGGTAAAACCTTGAAGGGCAGAAGAAGTAAAACCCTTCCTCCTGTTTCTGGCAGCATTGCTAAAGCAACTGCCTTGAATTTAAATCTTGCTGCAACCACCAAAAACCCAAAAGATAAACAGCTGGTTGCCAATAGCGATACACCTGTAACTACGCCAACAATTGTTAATTTTCCAGCACTTGAAACCGAAGAAGAGGCTCTGACTAAAGAGGTCATGAATTATGTTCAAAATGTCATTTCGAGGGTACAAAAGAGCAGACATAACAAATCACTGGAAAAGACTACACCTGAACCTGCTCAAGATGTAAACAAACAAGTGACAAAAGATGTTGTCATTCATGCCACGAGGGAAAACCTAGGAGACCTTGACACGGAAGATGATAGCAATGAATATATTCTTCCAGAGAATGATTACCATGGTGACTCCATTGTTCCCAGACAATACAATCCAGATAATGGTTACCGGGGTAGCGATATAGATGGGTATTACCACAGCCAAAGTCCGGCCACTGACAGTCGACAGTTCAGTTCCGATGCTGGGTTGGAGGAGTTTGTGTTGCCATGGAACTCTGAGTTAGCCGCTAAAGCCTCGGTGCAGGGAGCCGAGCACAAAGATACAGCCCCTAAAGGTACGATCCACAAAGATACAGCCCCTAAAGGTACGATACACAAAGATACAGCCCCTAAAGGTACGATCCACAAAGATACAGCCCCTAAAGGTATGATCCAAAACGATATAGCCCCTAAAGGTACGATCCACAAAGATACAGCCCCTAAAGGTACGATCCAAAACGATATAGCCCCTAAAGGTACGATCCACAAAGATACAGCCCCTAAAGGTACGATCCACAAAGATACAGCCCCTAAAGGTACGATCCACAGAGATACAGCCCCTAAAGGTACGATCCACAAAGATACAGCCCCTAAAGGTACGATCCACAGAGATACAGCCCCTAAAGTTATGATCCACAAAGATATAGCCCCTAAAGGTACGATCCACAAAGATACAGCCCCTAAAGGTACGATCCAAAACGATATAGCCCCTAAAGGTACGATCCACAAAGATACAGCCCCTAAAGGTACGATCCACAAAGATACAGCCCCTAAAGGTACGATCCACAGAGATACAGCCCCTAAAGTTATGATCCACAAAGATATAGCCCCTAAAGGTGTGATCCACAAAGCACAAAGATAAAGACTCTAAAGGTACGATCCACAAAGCACAATGTTTGCAAAATTTGCCACACTTGTTATGATTCTGAAAGCCTTTATTTTCAAACTTTTCTCAGCATTTCTCATGATCTATTCTTTATGCTTTCTTTTATTTCCAGGAGGTATCATAGGGGGTGCCATTAGTTGTATTCTGGTGATAATTGCATTTCTGTGTCTGGCTATATACTGGAAAAGGTAAGAGTTCAAAAAAGTTACCATGGTAACAAATGAAATATGTGGCACTAATAGTAACTGAAGGAAACTCTTATTTGCATGATAACAGGTGTGTCCTTGCCAAAATAGCTCATTGGTAAAGCATTTGCTTTGAGACGCAGGGGTTCCCAGTTCAAATCTCTCCCAGTTACTATTAAACCTAATGAGCAGACAATATCTGGAATCAGTGCTATATTAATATTACCTTAACCTTTTTTCTTTTTTTTCTAATTTGAGAACCATCTTTTAATCACTTTAATGCATTTTCCTATCGTAGTTTTACTAAACATCATCGATAAAAAACAAAGACTAATATTTCACAATCAGAATGTGTGATGAGGTTTTCTCGATTCTTTCACGCACATATAGGAATTAACCAGTATGAGTCTTTGTTCTAGACGCAAACCGGTTGAGAGGGCTGAACCCAAGGAGGAGGTGCCTCCCCATCGCGAGGGAGACATCATATTTGCATATGGTTCGACACAAAGCAGTAGCCCTGACATACAAGGCCTCACAAACATGGCGTTTGAACAAGAGAGCCCGCCACCTACTTTGCGTGACTTTCCTCCCAACATGCAGAGCGTACCCAACCCTCAGTATCTGGGCACCATGAGGTCGTGGAGGGGTCTGGTACCAATTGACGAGGTACCGGAAATACTGTACGCTCAGTGCAAAGACACAAGGAGAGATATCGGATCACGACACAGCTTCAACGTCACCCGGGACAAATCTAAAAGTTTAGACGATCTCTGCGCAAAGATCGGCACAAAGTCCAAGAAGAGAAGAAAGAAGAAGGTCGGATTTGGACACTTGCCATCGAGTCGCAGTTTGGAGTGTTTGTCTGATGACAAGTATGAGAACGTAGTGATGCCACATTATGCCACCATAACGCGCCACCATTCTTTGCGACACAACGACCGGATGTACATAGATCCCACAATGCCAAGCGTGTCACAACGCAGCCCTTCTTCTGAATCCTACGATATCCACCCACTGCCTCGACGCCGGCAGCATTATGACCACACGTTCCACAATATACCTCCCTACCACAATTATAACCTGGAAGATTTCTCTGTTTCCAGTACGCTACCTCCTCCACGCCCACCAAGGAAAGCGCCGTATGACGTTTCCAATTCTCACTCGTCTGGTGAAAATGCTGGCATATTGCAATTGCGACCTACGCCATATGAAAGCCTGGTGCTGGATGGCAGTGGCGCCACCATACAGCATCCGAGGAACTATAAGACCAGGCCAGAACAGTATGAGACAATGTTACTGCAGAATCAGACAGAAGACGAAGTAGCACTATGACATCACAGATCACAATAAATAACAATAGAGTGACCTCCCACAGGAGGTTGCTCTATGACATCACATATCACAATAATAACAAGAGTGGCCTCCCACAGGAGGTTGCTCTATGACATCACATATCACAAAAAATAATAGAGTGACCTCCCACAGGAAGTAGCTCTGTGACATCAAATATCACAATAAATAACAATAGAGTGACCTCCCAAATAATGTACCTCAATGACATCAAATATCACAATAAATAACAATAGAGTGACCTCCCACAGGAAGTAGCTCTTTGACATCACATATCACAAAAAATAACAATAGAGTGGCCTCCCACATTATGTACCTCTATGACATCACAGATCACAATAAATAACAATAGAGTGGCCTCCCACAGTAGGTAGCACTATGACATCACATATCACAATAAATAACAATAGAGTGGCCTCCCACATTATGTACCTCTATGACATCACAGATCACAATAAATAACAATAGAGTGACCTCCCACATTATGTACCTCTATGACATCACAGATCACAATAAATAACAATAGAGTGGCCTCCCACATTATGTACCTCTATGACATCACAGATCACAATAAATACCAATAGAGTGGCCCCCCACATAATCTACCTCTATGACATCACAGATCACAATAAATAACAATAGAGTGACCTCTACAGGATATGACATCACAAATTACTTCATTCTGTAAGATCTTTAATGAGGTAATCCTATATATTATTCAATCACATGCAACTCTTTGACATTAATGACTAGGCAAGTATACTAGGATGTAAATCAGAGCATCACCAACTAGTTTACCAGGATGCAGTTCAGTCATCAATGACTAGTAAACTTTCTTATGATGTGATTACGCACATCACTGGCTAGTAAAATTTACAAGGATGCAGTTCGGACATCATAGAAGGTAAACTTTACTACATGGAGGATGCAGTTCTGACATCACTGAGTAATGAACTTTACTAGGATGCAGTTCAGATGTCAAAGACTAGAAAACTTGTTTATTAAACAAGTATCTAGAATATTCAGTTAATGTAAATGTTTTACAGCATGTTATTGAAAGACAATGTAAATGTACCACATAATTGTGTTAATAAAAGTATAAATAAATTCCCTCTCTGAGTTAGTGAGATTCATCCACCGTGAGTCATTAACTATTCCCAATGTTCTCTTCTGTCCTTCACTGCTTAATTGCAAAAAGAGCAAGATATTTCTACTGTTGGGCCCACCAACTATTCCTCTGAATGTTTTTTTTAAATGTTATTTTGATTTCTAAACTTTCTAAATGTTCTGAACTATAATCTGATTTTTTTTTAGAAGACTTGAAATTTAATTGAAGTATTTCAAATATAGCATTTCAAAAAAGATAAAATATGTTATAATGACTAATTTAGTTATGTAGTGATTATGTTTGTTGTAAAGAGATTTTTACAAAATCTTTCAAATATAGCACTCAGATTGCTGTATCTCTATGTCTCATCAGCTTAAGATAGTAAGAATGGGCAAATCCAGCAGATTGACAGAGAGTGACACTTAATGATAGGCTTGGCTTTATTTGGACCAATAAAATCTCTATATTTTATTGATTACCCCTTTCAATTCATTGATTTCCCTTTTGAGATTTATAGTGGATATATTTAACACATTTTAATTCTTCACAAAATCATCTATATCATCCTTTTTATTCTTAATGTAAAGTATTAAAAAAATAATAATAAATTTTATCAATAATTTTCACCAGTGCAATAAATTTCCAATATGACCATCATTGTAAGTGACAGAAGACAAAAAAAGCAACTGATTCTTCCATTATGACAATTAAAATTTTAAAATGCAAAGTGGACATTGAGTCATATCACACAACATTAAGTTTTGATAATGTCAACTGTAATTTTTTCTGATTTATCATATATTTCAATAGGTGACAATGAGATATGAGCTCCTCATACCAAAGTTTAGTCACATAATTGACACCAGGGGGAGCTACTCCCATATGATCTTCTGAACAACATGTGCAGGGATGTCCAATATGCTTCAGATTCACAATTTTTTCCAATTCATAAACCTCCTAAATTTATAAAAAATACATTTGAGATTGATTTCAGACATATGCTTAAAATTAAATCTTTAGGTGCTTAATAACAAAATAAGTATTCATGAAAATTATTCAAAAATATAACAGTAGTCAGTTGTTTGATCAATGAGCATATGCTCGCATTAAATGGTTCTGTGAATTTCAACCATCCCTGTTCATGTACACCTTAACCGACACGACTCTCTTGATTTAAATATGCCCTCTGGGAACAAGAATAATCATAAATACAAAGTGAACATCATATAACTGTCATTCAAAAATGGCAGCAACCAATCCCAGCATGGCATGAACATGTGAGTTGTGACTTGCCCACAAGCTTACAGGGGTATGTCGTAGTAGCCCCTCTGAGGCTCAACACATTCTAAAACCTGATGGAGTTTTCATAGCAAATTTCAGTCAATTTTGGGACAGCTTACAAACCCATAGATTGATCAAGTTAAACCTTTAAGATGTTGGATATGACTGTATAATATCATATAAGATATCAAATATATGATGAGCTTAGCATTCTGAAAGAACAATGTGAATATGGAAAGGGCAGAAAAATAGTTGTCACAATGAACAAGGAAATACTCCTGTGTATCCTGATTGCAGTTATCGGTATGTATGCATTTCATTACCTCTCATACCATACATAAAACATTCTCAAATGTTTTGAATTTAATAAATATATCGATAGTTTGGGGTATTTGCTCCCTTCTTCCATGATAATTATGAACTGTTGACAAAGGTTGATTCAGTACAGTGGACGCTTTACAGTTAAAAACACATCAGAAAATGTCAATCTTAAATATTTTCATCATGAAAAAATGGAGCTCAGTGGCCTTAGAGCTATGTTAATCATTGTTTTTTTAATGTTTGTAAATGCTTCTATTTGCTTCATAATGATCACTTAAATCCTTTCCTACAGTAGACTTAGCAGATCAAAATGCACATTACATACTCAGATTCTCATTGGCTGATATTTGTCATATTATTCAAAATGGTAGCTTCCTTAACAACTCAGTGATAAGATTTTCTCAAAAAGTCTTAAAAAGCTAATAACTCTGAACAATGATTTCAGAGTATGACAAAGAATGAGAATGACAGAAAATGTCTCTCCCTTACTACAGAAGTTATGCTATGCAAATTTAAAAATCTACACAAAACCTATTAGTGGAATCACATAACATGGATTATGTGGAACAGAATGTTACCATTGTTGTCATATGAATACAGATATATGTTTTTCGAGCAACTCTCATGAATAATGAAATACAAGTACTAGCAAAATGTTTATGAATACAGTATCATAGTAGGCTATGCTATGAGATATGCAAGAATAAAAAAAAATCACTTTAAAGAATCTTTTAGTTTCCTTAAAAAAACAATCTTTGTGTAAATATTTCATCATACTTTATTTACAAATGTAAATTGAAAATGTTATATAATTATTTTATTTATCAAGATTTCACAGCAACAACAACACTCAGTGGTTGCCACGGAGAGTCAATGACCTTCAGCTGTGACCTTGATGATGTCATCCAGATAGAATCAGTCATCCATGGCCACTCCGATACCTGCAGGTACGCTCCAGAGCAGTGTGTTATCATCCAGAGTTTCCAGTCCTCTGGAAGCAAGCCTCATCCATGCTCCGGACTGAAGGAATGCTACTGGTCCATTCCTACAGTGGATGTTGGTGAATGTGGACCTAACACCTACAGTCAGTTAAACTTCTCCTGCCTGCCTTGTAAGTATTAAAGGGATGAAGCACCGATTTTGAAAAAAACGTTTAAAATTCACATATTGGTGATAAATGATGTCTATTTTATTGTCTATTTTCTATTTTATTGATGCATCCCCATGTTTGCCTGTTAATTCTATTTTAACAAGACCCTAATCTATTGCCCCTTTATGAAAGCACACTTCTTTCTTGGAGTCATTTTAATGTGGAGTGTGACCATAGAGGCACTGAAAGGTAAAATGACGTCATAAGAGTATAGCAATATGCTTATGACGTCATCAAAGTAATTGTCCTTTGAATAGTGCCAGAATGACGTCAAACAGTGCTACCCTACTTTGAGCCTCAATTGAGGTCAAACAAAGTTCACGCTACCCGTGTTTACCCGTCACGTGCAGCTTATGGCTCAGACAGACCTGTGCTGGGAGTGCAACTCTTATATCTTATAGTAACTTATATTATTACTCTATTATCATTTTAATTTGTTGTGATGTTCCTGTATGGCTAAGCTTTCAATTTCACCAAATTGTAGAATTGGTGCTTAATCCCTTTAATACTGTCTGATTGCCACAAGGGGACACCACTTCTTTACCATTGTTGGCTCAGTATCACACCATTTTCATTTAAGGCTAAATATTTGGTCTCTACTATCTAGCTGGCCAAAATTGCCAAAACTTCCATATTGTGAAATTCTGATGAAAAACATATTATTCTTACCCTACATCAATGTATTGATAACTAAATAACTAATGTTTTGGTTACTGGGAATTAGGTAACTGAAGATGTTTAACACATTCAGTGAAAGTTCAGCCAAAGTTTAGGTCTTGACATCTTAATAAAGTGATGTTGCTTGAATACATTAAAAAATATATATATTCGTCTACCGTTTATTAATATGTACCCTGAGATTTCTTATTTGATATCTTTTTTTATAAAAATAATCTTTTTTTTATAAAAATAATCTTTTATATTGAAACTCAGCTAAAGATGTATATAATTTCATATTTCAATAACTGATTACACCTGCAATATCTAAAACTTAATATTTGGGAGGTGATATGCAATTCAAATAATATCTCTGCAGAAACTTTCAAATTTAGTAAAATCTATATCAGTAAATTTCTTTGGAAAGTTTGATTATTGTATTGCCAATGACATGGCAAATTTCTCTATGAAACAAAATTATCAATCATATTTACATAATCTAAACTTAGAATATAACTATAACAGTATCATGGTATTTTCGTTATAATAATCTCACAGCATAACATGATCTTATATGTATCAGTGGTGAGTGCTGATGACGTTTTCTCGCGTGATGTTCCAGTGGTCTGGAATGTACGCACATGTGACAGACTGCCCCGTCCGGATAATTACACCCTGAAACTATGTTAATGGTATCGTGGTCATTCTGCACACTTTATCTATCCTGCTTTCTGGGATCTTACCTAATCCACTTGGAGAAATTTTATCAGAATAGAGATGAACTTTGAAAAATGTATGGTTCAAAACTGCACACAAAATTGTGAGTGTATGTTTGGAAGATCTAGCGTTTCGGTGATTATAAGTTGTTATGACCATCTGTTGTCTTCTAAGGAATGGGAGAAATGTACACTGCTGCTGACTTCTGCATATGACCTTGACACGACCTTGGGGTCAAGCAGCAGGTCAGCTACTGAATGCGTTAACACCAAAGGTCTGAGGTTTCTGTTTCTTCAGCGTGTTAAGACTTCCTGTATCGCTCAGCATTTCGGTCATAATCACGTTTCAGCTAACAAACTTTCTTCTCTGACCTACTGTGACATGATATCTATAAAGACTAAGCCAACTTGAACAGGTGGGTCACTATTTATGTATCATTCTCCAAAGCAACTGACCAAATAATCGTACAATTTTTCTATTATTTCGTCCCAGTTTTACCACTGGGTATAATCTGTGATTATCATTATGCAAATGTTAGCTCTGAGTTGATTTGGTTTCTGTGATTGTTCTAGCCTTGAGGCTGGATATAATATGATTATATTCATACAGACACGCTCCGTGTCCCCGGGCCCATGTTTAATTTTACAGTTATGCTCATTACGTCCCGACTATGTTAACAATGATTCTTTTTTTCACACCTATGCATTTGCAAAAGGATATTCATGTCTTTCTCACGATTTCTAAGTTTAAATGTTAACTGTATTTGTTATATTTTAAAATATATAGCTAATTAGTTGTGGTAAAAAAGGGTGAAAAGTTGTGATGAAAAAATGGGTAAGATAATGCATGTTTCTTTTTCATGTGCATACATGTTAGGTGGAGTCAACATGCACCAGGTGGTAACACAAATATATTATGGGATGGTTGCTAAGGAGGAACCTTCCCACCTCTTCCTTCCTTCTCAATCATGGAGTGTACCATATTGCATTGTGGGACAATTATCTTCTATATATACACAATGATATTTGTGCTTTTGTATTGATTTAAGCTACCTGATATAAACAACATCAAATATACTTTATAAACCTGATCTTATGACGATTCTTTCCAACTAAGTTTGAGCGAGGCAACAAACATCACACTTATCTACTCTTCTGTTGTTGAAAACATTTTTAATTCAAATATGAATTATATAATGGGATTTGTTTGTTTTTTATAATAACTCGTTTCTCTCACCAGATGGCATGGCAGACACCCTACCACCAACACAGTCTGTCTCCACTTTGTCAGCAGCATTGGAACTGCCAACCTTCCACAACCCAGACACCACGCCACCTGGTGGCAATGGAGAAAACAATGCAGCTCGTAATGATAGCCTCTTCACCCTGCACCAGAGCCACGAGACCGAAACATGGGGTAAGCAAACACTATCAATGTAATGTTTTTGGGGGTTTTTTTTTCAAAGAATAAGATTTACAGTTTAAGCTTGTGAAATTCAAATTTACTCCTTTTCTTTATGATTTATTCAATCATTCATCATTGTAAAATCTAAATTGCACGTGGTTTGTCCTTTGTTATATGCATACATATGTTTTGTTCACTATCCCAAATCGTAGACATTGCCATTATATTTCGAACAAAATATAATTGGCATTTAAGCCATGATCCCAAGAGGGGTCAGTTTCCATTTTTATGTGACCCAATAATATGTATCAATGTTTCGGCTACAATTATGTGTTATGAATATATTTGATTCTTTCATGTTTTGTATCTTTATCATGATTATATTCTGTTTGATTTGGTCAAGTCTTTATGTTTTAGCCACGATCGCTGGAGGGGTCATCGCTGGCATCGCTGTGTTACTTCTCATTGCTATCGTTGTCATACTTATTATTGAGAAGCACCGCAAGCCACCCACCCCAGCCCCAGACTACGACGACGTCTCTCTCCACGAATCCCAGCAGGTGGCGCCAACAGACATCCCGACCAAACCTCCGACCATCTCCAGCAACAACACATACGAGAATATTCATGTGAACGGCGGATTTGTGCCGGAGTCTGAAGACAAAAAGATACCACCTCCTGACTTAAACCAGAAGGAAACTCTGCAAATATCTGTCATAAACGGGACACATGGCTCTAAATCCGGCGGAGAAACCGAACTGTCGGAGGTGGAACAAACCACCCCACCCAATACCATGTACCAGAACATCTCCCCTGTCAACACTCTTGTTTCAAATACATCTGCTTCAAAGGCGCCTCTGTCGCCGACTCGACCATCCAAGACATTCCGCCTAAATTACGACGAGGTAGAACTCTCTGAGCCTCCTCCTCAGTGGAATTCTATCAAGTACATAGACCCTCGGCATCCACCTGTGTTACATTTGCCACCGCCCCCTTGTGACCCAGAAGAGACTCATATTTATACAGATGTCCCGGACGAGTGTCGCAGCGAGAGTTCCTCACAAGATGGCGCATCTTCACACTCTGTGCAAACGCTCTCGCCGAGCCACTGCCGCAAGGGCGATGCTCCCCCGGACATCATTATGATAGATAATGAAGTTTATGAGGGAAATGAGTACAATCATAGTTGATGTTAGCCTATCCTGTAAACTAGGAACCATATGAACTTGGGGCTAAGAATAACAAACTCTCTGCAATGCCCATAACACTGATAGCTGTGTATATCAGAAAATGTCTGGTACGTCATAAGATACATATTTGGTATAAATTTGGCAGGAATAAATCCAATATTTCAAGAGGTTTGTGCTGTTGTATGGAAAGAAGTATGGTTGGACAGACACCAAGATGAAGACAGTAATCTTGGTTATGCTTGACTGAGGGGTAAAAAAAGTATATGTAAGCTATCCTGTGCCTCAAACTGTGAAAATAACAAGCAAATCATTCATTCTAGTTTACAGTGATTAATACTTTATCGAATGAGACAAAATAAAGATAATGATGACATTATTTTTCAAAGACACAAACATGGAGACAAGATCTGAAACTATTAAACAATTTCAGTCTGATTTAAAAAAAATGTTCTTAGATTTAAAAAGAATCACTCGAAAGAGTTCTTAATAACAAACAATAAACTTCTATATCTAATGCATTTTTTGCTGTTGGATTGGTTAATAATTCTAAATGTAATTATATGTATATCATTTATATGTTAATCCGTAAATAATTAACATAATGTTCAAACTGATAGATTGGCATCTTTAGTTGTAAAAATTGTAAATAAAAGTAAAT
Source organism: Amphiduros pacificus (assembly GCA_949316495.1). Lineage (NCBI taxonomy): Eukaryota > Metazoa > Annelida > Polychaeta > Phyllodocida > Hesionidae > Amphiduros > Amphiduros pacificus. The sequence goes on along the minus strand of OX439007.1, from coordinate 15,590,882 downwards.
TAGACAGGAACATGTGACCACAGTGTCCATGGAGACAGATCTCACACGTTGATTCAGGTGGAAGGATCTCACCAACCTCACCAAGTGAGATCTGCCTTCTCCGGACAGCGCACAATCCTGTGTTCTTGCCGTTATCTCGCACTTTGATTTTTAGCAAATGCATCTCTGTGCACTTTTAATTGACGGAAACATCAATTATTATATCATCTTAAGTATGGCACTGTTTTTTAATGATATTTCAATGGCGAAGATCTTCACTATTGAATTTTCAATATAATCTATGACATCACTATTCTCTTGTGACATCATAACATGGAAGGCAATTTTGAGACCCAAGGAGGGCACTTGTAGTAATTAATATGACATTTCTTTCTTTTGTGCTCCCCATAATAATAATGCAAATAAAAAAATAATTGATGCAAAAAAAACAACAACAAAAAACTAATTGATGCAGACCATCATGCTGATTGAGATATTTCGCATGAGAACAGGAATAGCATAACATAACAGAAGGGGCCATGTTGTTATTTTTTTAAAGAAATGATTCCCTTTTGTTGTAGAAAAAATAATTCTATTGCACTTGATGCTCTACGTCGTAGAAATATTAATTTATTGTACTGGGTGCCCTTTTTTGGTAGAAAATTAATATTATTGCATTTGATGCCCTTTGTTGTAGAAATATTGATTTTAATGCACTTGATGCCCTTTGTTAGAGAAATACTAATGCTATTGCACCTGATGCCCTTTATTGCAGAAATATAAAATTTATTGCACTTGATGCCCTTTGATGTCGAAATATCAAAATTACTGCACTTGATGCCCTTTGTTTTATAAATATTAATCAGATTGCATCATTATATTGTGAACTAGGATCATCTCAAACATATCTCCTGCTTTTGAGGTAAACGGATATTCATCAGCATATAGCAAATAAAAAAAATATCGTAATTATTACATTGCTAAAATGACATGATATAAATATGAAAAAAACTGGGCACCTGAGACATTAAATATGTGCATTTCCATTACTTTACTGATTTCCAATAATGATTTAACATGACCTACTCTTAAATCCTAAGCACGTCTGCCTCTCTATGTCACCTTTTAAAAATATAATTGACTGTAACAATGTTTTGAAATAACTTATTGTGAAGAAAGGGTGAGACACTAGATGTCTGAGAATATGTGAGTCCCTATTTTCTATGTTATTTTAAAGATAAATTAGTCATATTGAACTTTTGGGTAACCAGCAATTTTTGACACTACAATTTCAATGCAGCATCAAATCTACCACAATATAATTGAAATACTATAAAAAATGATACCAATTTTCAAATATGCAAACAAAAAATAGCACTGATAACATCAGTGTCTATTGTAAGGTTTGTTGTCCTAAGGTTTTTCAGGGTAACAATAAAAGGAAATTCAAGGGGAAAAATAAAAAATAAAAGGAAATTCAAGGGGAAAATAAAAAATAAAAGGAAATTAACTACAACAGGCAGGATTTTAGTTTTTTCTTGATAAATTCTTAGTGATTATAAACTTAATAATAACTCGTCATTAAAGTAAAAAAAAATATGAAAATCAATACTAAAAATCAATAAAAATTTGTAATTCCAATGTGCATGAACAAAAATAGGTCACCATCTTAGATTTTTCAGAAATGAAACCCTAAGATGGGTTTTTTTTACATAAAATCTTTAAAATTCATTCTTTGTTTCAAATATATTTTCATAGGGTCTGTGGTAATCATTCTATAGATTTTCATATTCTATGTTTCTTAGCATCTCTGGTAATGATATATAAAAAACATGGGGTCACCAGGTCCATGGAGTAATTTATTTTTTAGTTCACAAGTAATTTTTGTACTCAAGAGATAATAATAATAATAATAACAAAATTTCTATAGCGCGTATACCAGACAAGTCTGTTCATAGCGCTGTGTCAGGGAAATGCTTCCTGAAGAGATAGGTTTTCAGTTTACTCTTGAAGGATACAACTGATCTACTTGTTCTAATCTCATTAGGAAGTTGATTCCACAGTCTCGGCCCTACTGATGAAAAGGCTCTATCGCCCATTGTCTTGAGCCTAGTCCCAGGGACCTGGAGGTAAGTACCATCATTTGATCGGAGAGACCTCTCCCCTTGTTTGACAAGGAGTAGATCACGTAGGTCAGGAGGCGCCTTACCATTTAATGCCTTCCAGGTTATAAGAAGGATCTTAAAATCAATCCTGGCCTGGACCGGGAGCCAATGGAGCTCCCTCAGTTTTTCAGATATATGATCGAACTTCCTGATCTTACCCACTACACGAGCTGCAGAGTTCTGTAGGTATTGCAACTTCTTGATGTCAGTATTTGGAAGGCCAGCAAGGAGGCCATTACCATAATCCAATGTGGATGTGACAAAGGCATGGGTAAGTGTGATAGCCGTTTTCTCGTCTAGACAATTTCTGATAGCCGACAGATTCCGGATGTGGTAATAGCCCTTCTTACACATCCTCGCTATCTGAGCCCTCATGTCTAGATTAGAGTCTAGAGTGACGCCGAGGTCAACTACTGAGTCACTAGGCGATATATCAGTGCTGCCCACCTTAATAGTGTTAGGGACACTGCCACGATTGGCAGTATTGTACCTGTCAGTACATACTAGCATCTCAGTCTTGCCATCATTGATTTTCATTTTATTTGAAATCAGAAAGTCCCTGACCTCACAGACACATTCTTCCAATCTGCATCTGCTGATTTCGGCCTGCCTGGCAGAGCAATGGTCAATGGGGATGTAAATCTGGGTATCATCTGCATAGATATGGTAGTTGAGACCATATTTACCCAAGATGTCTGCAAGAGGTGTCATATATATGGTAAAAAGAATAAGACCAAGGACCGAGCCTTGTGGGACCCCATACTTTATGTCCATTACAGAGGACCTTTTCATTCCAACTTTGACACATTGTTTCCTGTTACTTAGGTATGACCGTATCCAATTAAGAGCATGACCTTTGATATGACATCTACCCTCCAATCTGTTGAGCAGGATTTGATGGTCAATGGTGTCAAAGGCAGCAGACAGGTCTAGCAAAAGTAGGATTACCGACTTTTTCTCATCTAGATCCCGAAGGATGTCATTTTGTACCCTGATTAGGGCAGTCTCTGTGCTATGATACTTCTTGTAGGCAGATTGAAACTTATCAGTAAGACCATTCCTTACCAGATGGGGAATCAATTGCTCAGATACTGCCCTTTCAGTTAGCTTTGAGATATAAGTAAGGTTTGAAACTGGTCTATAGTTACATTCGATCAGTTCCAGACCCAATTTCTTCAGTAAGGGTGTAATTATGGCCATCTTTATGTTATCTGGCACTGTTGCATCCATTAAGGATTTATTTATAATGGATGCAATTAAAGGTATAAGATCATCCAGGATGTTGAGCAGTAACCATGTAGGGATTGGATCCAGCTTACATGACTTATTCGCAGACCCTCTGATTAATTTGCGTACCTCCTCATTGGATAAGGGGAGAAATCTATCAAGGGATTCTGTCACCGGAGCATCATTATTGTTCGTAGTGTCACCTGGTGGTGGGAAAGTCATTTGTGGATTATTGTCCATATCAGAGCGAATTTTCTCAATTTTTTCAAGAAAAAAGTCATTGAACCTCTCAGCCAAAGCGACTTCACAGTCGGTTTCGGGCATTGGGGTGTCCTTATTCTTGTGCATGACCGTATCAATAACCCTGAATAGTTTTTTAGGGTCATGCTTGTTTTCTTCAACCAGATTAGAGAAATAATTGGATTGAGCCAATTTCAGCATGGAGTTATATTTGTTTCTTTGATCATTATATAATTCCTTATCAATCTGGAGTTTGGTTTTGTTCCATTTCCTCTCAAGCCTCCTCTTGAGAGATCTCTCGTGCTTTAGTTGGTTGCTCATCCAGGGTACTGGTTTACGTTGGGTAACTCTGGCATGCTTGAAAGGAGCATGCTTATCCATTAGTACCGTAAGCTCCCTATCATAGTAGTCCACCAATTCACTGAGGGATAGTTTGTCCCAGAGTGAGCTACTATTTGTCAGGGACCTGATATCATTTTTCAGCGAATCCATGTTTAGATCCCTAAAGTTCCTATATTTGATAGCTTTTTTAGGGATTTTAGGGGCTGTGATCCCCATGTCTAAAATGATCATTTTATGATCAGAGATATATCCGTCTACTGTGTGACTTTTGAAGGATTTATTACCTTTGAAGGTAATAATGAGATCAGGGGTGTTGCCTAATCTATGAGTAGGCTCAGTCACCCATTGATCTAAGTCAAAGGTAGAAAGAATATCCATAAATTGGATCACATCAGGCTTATCTGGCTTATTTACATGGAAGTTATAGTCACCCAGGAAAATTACTTGATTGAACGAGCCATAGTGAGCAACCAGTTGAGTGAATTCATCATAAAACTCGGAATAGGTGTATAACTCGGAATAACTCGGAATAGGTGTATAAGATATCATTTGAATGATTTAAACTCATATTTGATATTGATTTCAAATCCTTCATTTTTTTTAACAAAAAGTAAAATACTGTTAAGAAAATTCATTCTAATATATAAGATTTGCTTTTACAAAAGTTTCTTTTTAGCTTTTTGATGCATGGGATTTTTTTCATTCACACTGGTAACAGACCCGAAGGACATAAACATCCCATTGTTCTGACTAAATTCCTTAATCTGCTATCCAGGATTTTAAGCTGGCCAATATAAATGTTGCATTCTTAACTTTTGTTAAAAATTGAGTCAAATCTGATTGTAGCACCACAAAAGAGCAGATAGTGAGGTTATTGATTGCAATATGACATCAGGCTACTAAAATCATGGTCTTTTGACCCAAATCCACCATAGTTATATATTACAGCAATTTAGTCTGAGGATAGACGAATCAAGGAAAAAGGTTGGTTAATCCTGCCAATTGACAATATTTGGGCAATGCACCACTTTTCAGGGGATCACAGGCCTTATACTTACTAAGATTTGCTTTAAGATATGCTGAAACTTTGGAGAGACCCATGTGTTTGAATCATCCTTTAAATATGCCTCAATGCAAAGACATACATGCTGTGAAATGCTACAACTGGCATGAACAATCTCTATGTCGAAATCTGTCCCAGGTGGCTCCACCAGTACTACAGTTTCACTATCTCACAAAACCTTTGGACTAACTGCAGACACAAGACAGACATTTCAACAGGCCGATTGCTGATCCCCATAGGCTGATTGCCGATCTCCATGTTGTTTTTTTCCCCATTGAAAAGTACACACCAGAACTGTACAACTTTATCGGAACCACAAGTTTACAACTCTTCTGTATTTAATCATTGGGTGGAGTGATTGGCAGGAGATTGGATTCAAAACAAGTTATCACAGTTTCAAATGTCCTTTTGGTTGTATAATTTTGTCAACAAAATCTACAAAGGCATATGGCCACTAAAAAAAGGTGTAATTGTGAGAAAAGTCAAAATATGCAAATTAATTTAAAGGTAGTTACGGATATAAAACTACCAAATTATATATGTTTTCATCCAGCACTAGCTTAGCATAATATTTATTGTCCAGGGACAGATTCTCTCTCCAAACACATGTTAAGTAATTGCACCAAACAGAAAAAAAGAAATTGAGAAGAGTGTTTGATATTTTATATATCAAATTATCTTCATTGGCCAATAATCCTTAATTTTGTGCAATTATATAATTTCTGACAATCAGTGTATCAACAAACATGGTAGTTGTGGGATCATTTAGGTTAGCAAGCTGTTAGATTGCAGATGATTTACATAATGTGACAAGGCCTCCTACCACAAGGACAAATGCATTATTTGCAAAAATATTCACTAAATAATCGTTTCTAACTCTGATCTGTTTGCAAATTGTCAGTCAGTAAATATTCTTACATATTTTAAAATCTCAGAAAGAAGTAGTGAAATTAAAAGTAATATGGGATTTCTGGTCTCATTGTTAAGGAATGTTGGAGTAAAATAATCAGTCCAAAGTGGGCCACCAGGTGATACCAACTTATTTGTTGCTATGGTAACCAGGAACAAGCTGACTGTGTTGCACCACCTGGCTCCATAACTCATTGGCCAGATTCTTTGACCTGTTGGTCACTGTTACTTCTAAACTCTATGAAAATTCACTTTTACCTTGTGAAGCAATTCTCTTTTTTTGGTTAAAATTTCAAAACTGCTGCAGTTTAAACAAAGGAAATATTTTTGGATGTTGTAAATCTTCAATGAGATGCAGACAAATGTGGGTTTAACTGAACTGGTAAAGGATGTGCAATTCAAGATGGTGGTCAGACCAGGATGTATGGCAGATGGATTAGCAGTGCCATCTGGTGGTGACTGTGTCTGCCAGGATCAAGGACCCTGCCCTTGTGGAGAGGCACGGTGTGAACAGTGTCAGCTTATCTCCCTGAGATGCTGAGTCAATCCTTCATTAAGTTTACCTTGATCAAGTCAACAAGCTGACTTTATTGTTTCACCATCCACCTTGTCTGTGCAACCTGCCCGTGGCAACAACCGCACAACAGAAAAGATTCACTCAAAGTTAACGCTGACATTACATAACAGTTGTCAACTTAATGACTCGCATCACTTCATCACTTCAGGAGCAAGTTTTATTTCTGACTCTTTCAGGAAGCTGATTTTATGTTTAGAATGGATTAGTTTAACCAACATGGACTAAAGCACAAAAACATTCTTTGCGAGATAAAAAATACTTGGCAGATCACAAAAAGATGTGTGACAATATGGCTACCAACAATCATGTTTTGGAATGTTTCCATATACTTGTGGATCCTCTGTAAAAAACACACTGACCAGTCTGTTTGCAGTTACGGGAAAATTAAACTACATCTGATGAAAATTGATTATTTTTTCCGAAAAACTTGCTTTGGACCTCTAATGAAGCTACTTGGTGACCAAGAATTGGCAACTTTGGATGATGAAAATTTATAAATGTTAGCATATTCTATGGACTCAGTAGGTGTGACCTCAATATGACATTGTCGGCCATGACAGTTTCAAGCTGACAATGAGTCCTCCGACACTGGATATAATCCAGCCTTGCTGGTGGTTTATTAAATGGACTATAAACTTCAACACAAAACCGTCTTTATCACCAATACCTAGGTTGCTACATGGACGGCCGTTGTCATGGAGTTGTACCTTGTTGCTATGGACACACATAATGGCATCGCTATGGATACCGCTTGATGCCGAGACTGCTGTGATGCATTATGGGCATTTTGGAGGTTTGAGCATAACGTGTCAAAGGAACGAGTTGATTTTGATGGAATCTGAATTGCTGGGGTACAGTTTGGATGATGACTGTGACCCTAAACCCCTGTGTTCTGTACCCTACACCCTCGCCAAGTGGTACTGCCGGGGTAAAAGCACATGCGGGGGTATGCAGGTAGAGAGGCGCCCTCTACACAAGAGAACATGCGGCAGCGATTTCACCAACTGCCTGAGAGTCAAGTACCAATGTGTCGGTGGTAAGTACCACTTTATAACAGGTTGAGGGTGACATTTGTATAGTACTGATTCCAGACAATGTCATAACATGGTAAGTACCACTTTATAACAAGTTGAGGGGGACATTTGTATAGTGCTGATTCCAGACAATGTCATAACATGGTAAGTGCCACTTTATAACAAGTTGAGGGTGACATTTGTATCGTGCTGATTCCAGACAATGTCATAACATGGTAAGTACCACTTTATAACAAGTTGAGGGTGACATCTGTATAGTGCTGATTCCAGACAATGTCATAACATGGTAAGTACCACTTTATTACAAGTTGAGGGTGACATTTGAATAGTGCTGATTCCAGACAATGTCATAGCACTTTATAGTAACTGGCCGGGATTCAAACCAGGGATCCCTGGTCTCAAGACAAATACTCTATCAACTGAGCTATTTCAGCCAAGTAAAAGTAAGGTCAATGGTTGAAAATAAGATATACACTTAGTATCAATGGCAACCTTTCAAAATTTTAATATCTCATGTAAGCTGACTGAGAAAGATTTTAAGGTTTTTTATTGTGATAACATGATGGAGAATAACACTAACAATTTTGTTTGAAATATATTAGCTGTTGCCCAGTGCACAACCAGACACAGTAGCTAGATTTCAGTCCTGTGCACAAGTTAAGGAAATTTGAATTGTGAAAAAATGTTCACATTTTGGTAGTTTCAATATCATGGTATTTCAAAACATCTCATGACAAATGGTATAAATAGCAGAAGTTGTCAAACATATGTAAAGCACATATTTTCCCTATCAAAATAGAATTCACTGTTTGATGGGAAATACTACTTGCGATTGCCGATGTATTTGTCTATATTTTGCATGACATACATATTGCCCTTTTTGTGTGACTATTAGTCTGTACTCCATAAGGCTCACCCATTCCTCATTGCCCCAGTTACACACTGGCATAATTGTTTGGGGAACTAAACAACGATATAGTTATCATTTTTTTTTTCATTTATCTGTACAACCCAAAATGTACCATGTTATTACTAAAAATATATTTCTAAAAGCCAAATTTCCTATGATGACAAACAAATTTGCATAAACCCTTTATGATTTCTATCTAAATAGTTTGAAAATTTACTACAAGTCAATTCCTATCTGTCTACTGCCATGTGCAAAACATGACTGCACTCTACATGTGTCATCTACACGTGGCCACCCAAAGTATATAGAACATTACAATTATACAAAAAAAATGTCACATCTCAGAAGAGTTCAAAAACCGACTTCCTAACATCTAGTGGTTCCAAACTTGACTGAGTTCTCATCAGGGAATTGTTTTGATTTATATATAGAACATACAGATGTCGCCTCTTTGTTTGCCCATGCTGGACATTGTATCTGGCGGAAACATTCACGACATCTAGTATTAGCAAGCCATGTGTTGTTCCATACGTGGTATCTTTTTGTTTCCTCATTTTTGTCCCAATACCTTAATTTGCACAAAAGTTTAACATATACTGTTGTTTTCACAATTCAGCTAATACCTTCCAAGAAGAACTTGATACAAGACTTTCCCTGATACTAAAAATGTTTTCTTATTTTAGATTTCTGAAATCTATATTATATGTTCTCTTAGGATAAATGCCACAATTTGAAACAATTTAACAGGTGGCCATTTACCTAACGGAATAATTGCTAAGAAGTATTCTAAGAAGTGTTCTATAATACTTCTGAAAAGTATTATCTTTGAATATGTTTTCATTATTGCTATAACACATGCAAATGTGAACGTATGCAAATGTGAACACATGCAAATGTGAACACATGCAAATGTGAACATATGCAAATGTGTTACGTATGTGATTATGTTACTCTGCATCACATATAAGTACCAGTAGTAAATGTTTGTTGTTCAATCTTCTAATTTCTACTGTCATCCATTGCCCAGTATTTCCAGCATTTGAAGTTTGGAAGTACACACAATCATGCATGCAAGTCATATCCACCAAAATATCATCCAATCAGAACTGACCACTCTCAGGTCACGACCTTTGATCATTTCGCTGAACAAGATGCTAAACTATCAGAATCTGTATGAATATATATTGATTCTTTTACCAATCAGATCACAGTCAGAGTCAGATCACAGGATAGTCATGACTTACAATGAATATTCATTTATTCTTGAACCAATCAGTGCACAACCTAATTTACATGAACAGTCATGACTTGCTGCCAATCCTGAACGCATGTTTTTACCACTGACAGCAGGGACTGACTGTAGAGATAAGTCCTCTTTTGGAGGGTAGTGATTTTATGTGATTCAAAATGAACATATTTTATACTTCTGGTTTGAACTTCTAATGTCATGGTGCCCTTCACATCTGTTTTGTCACATTTTCCCCAATTCCTAGTCACTTCTAATCTTAAAAAAATATCTCACTTCCTGTGACAAATGTCACAATTACCAGATAGTTAATTCAAATTTACACAACCTACATATTTTGTTTTGGGTGAAATATTAACAATGATTGGGGTTATTTTCCTCAGCCAAGAAGATGACGGATGTGTGCAGTGATCAGATTTATGAAACTGTGGATGGATACATAAGTAGTCCGTCCTTCCCTGACATGTACCCGCCCGACAAAAACTGCACATGCTCTCTGCAGGCCAGCCCCAACGAGCATGTGCAGGTCTACTCGGCTTTCTTCCTACTCAAAGCCAGCACTCCCTGCAATGATTGGGTCAAGCTCAACGTCGACTCCGAGGAAACCACCAAATGTGGCTACATTCCAGAACACAAGTTCTATGTTGGACAGGAAATCAAAATCAATTTTAGGTCTGATGAACATGACACTGAAATGGGCTTCTGGTTCAAATTTTCAGGTAATATGCAGTTTTTTTACAATTGGATTTTTGATTTGATTTGATTTGATATGTTGGCTGCTCCGCTTGTGTGTCATGGGCACTGAGTACCTTCACAGTAATATTATTTAAAAACTATCACTTGCTAAACTTTGTGAGAAAAATGACATGTATCATCATATGCTTGAATATATTTGATATTTCAGTTTAAATTGGTAAAACATTGTTAATCAAGTAATATAAACATTAATATATATATTATAGGGACTTCAAGGAGTCCAGTTACCTTGCGCTGTGGTCGCTATGCTCTCACAGACAAGTCAGCAAGCCCAAAACCGGTCACACTCAAGGTCACTCCAGACAAACGACCTTCAAAGGTCAAAGTTGAAAAGGGCTCCACACTGTCTGCCATCAGCTCAACTACTCACATGATTACCACAACCAAAGAACCTACACCCCGATTTAAAGAAGAAATATTTCTGGACGAAACAACACCAGGTGTCACTACCACATTCAGAGATAGTTTTGAGTTTGTAGAAGAAACTGACTTTGAGGGCAGAAGTTGGAGAACCACACCGGAACCAGTTAGTAAATCTGGTGTGGATAAATACAGCCAATATCAAGACTGGAATACGGTGCATCCAACGACCATATTCACGGAGTACGAGGATCAGGCAACTCCGTGGTCAAATGAAGAAGGGGTCGTGGGAGAACGAAGATATCAAGAAGAGGAAATCTCACTTCCTGAGTTCATACCGGAATTCCAAACAAATTCTGACAATGCAGGTGCAGAGTTGAGGACAGAAGTTCTGAGGGCTGTTTTGAAAACTTATAAGCCTGACGCTCCACTCAGTGCAGGCGGGGAGAAGCTGTATGAGGCAGAGCTCGGAGACTATACTGAACCTCGGATACTGTCCTCCACTCCTAAACCTGACTCGGCATTTATACCCGAGTTAAACGTAGGAGACGAGCTGACCTGGGTGGAAATAAATCCCGATGATGAAACCTCATTTAGTGACGAAAGCGGTGAAGAACTGACCGTGAAAACGACGACGCAATCTGATTTAAATTACCCCAAAGAGTATGGTGATAAAGTGCGAGAAGATGTGGGTGGAATAGATGTAAGTGATGGTGTGGTTGATTCTGATGACGAAGCACACCACAGTGTGAACCCGATAGACAGTAAAGATGCCAAGACTGCGTCGGTGATGAGACATCACGTGCATACCATGAAGCCCGACCAGGGAGCCGTCAGTACTACAGTCAAACCAAAGCCAAAGGTCACGGTAAACCCCACCCTCACCCCGACCCAATCTTCTACCCGTTCTGCTTCTACGTCCCTCTTTAGGTTCTCTGCCGAAACAACTTGGCCTTCTGAGCTGAACACAGTCACTTCTACTCTGTACCCTACAGCCAGACTTTTTCCTACTGCTCCGGTGTTTGAAGGCCCAGCTCAGGGCCTCATTATATCAGACGAGGTATTTCAACTCCAGGATCCTGACGATTCACCTTTTGCAGTTGAAACCCAATTCTATTCTCCATACGAAAAAAAGTTTAAGGCCTCTCCAACTGAAACTTATCACACCTTAGCTGACAACCCTGAAATCACTGAAATCTTACAGAAACTGACAACGTGGGGTTTCAAGCCTTTAACTCCTCATCCTAAAATCCCCCTAACTAATAACTTACCTCCACCTACTCTTAAAGCTAAATCTTTTTCTCCTCCTTCGTCACCAGCGCCGGTCTACACAACCATCTTTCATACCCTACCTGTGTCGAGCAGTAGAGTGCCCCCCACTCTTTCCACCACTCTAACCACTAAGCCGCGCTCTCCCACCACTCCGGACCACGACATCCGGCACCACGTCCACTCGGTTATACCCTGGCATATCAACTCCTATGCCACGGGCGAGTTCAAGGCCGCGGTCAACAAGCAGCACATAGCCCTGGTGGACAATGACAACATAATTCAGACCACGACCACGCCAGTACCGACCACCACCACCAGGAGGAGCAGGACCCCAGAGATCGTCACTCTGTGGGGCATGCTCTCCGAGAAGGGGAGGATCATGGGAACTGTGAGCAAACGGAAAAGACCTGGTAAAGTGTACTTGAGAACAACGAGGCCATCTGTAATACGCGAGAAAGAGAGGAAGTATGGTTTAGCGCCTCTTGACTCAAAACCTTACGAATTGATGAGATCTTTACCGAACCATCCAAAGAGGCAACCACACAGGCCAAAGTTTAAAAACACCACTATATCCAATCCTTACAGTTACGGATACAGAGAAACCGTTGAACAGCCAACATCTTATGTCAGGAATCCTCTGTGGGAGGTAGATAAACAATGGACTCCCGCCGTATATGTAAGGACTTACGAGTCAGAATCTCCACGGCTTCATCCACGCGTCTATGAGACCGTCACCAAGCCTTACAAGACTTCAGCTAACCTCAAAAACAGCACAGGCAAGGAGGGCTCCAAGGCAAGCATGGTGTGGGGTGAGTCTCAACATTAATTTACTCCAATACTTTTTTTTTTTTTTTTTTGGTGAACATTTACCATGTGCTGAGGGTCCATCATTGAGAGGAGAGATATACAGTCAATTTGTCAATTATTATCAAATCTTTGTTTACGGAGTACCCTTGACAAATTTTACAAACTATGCATGCAATATATTTTATAAGGAATTAAAACACATGTCAAGACAAATAAGTAAATCACAACATAAGTAAAATGAAAATAAATATTACTCATTTTTTACATATATCTAATTGTTTTTTGCTGTTTGCATTAAAAAAAGATTTTATGATATTATTGTACGTCTAGACTGAAACAAATCAAACATTTTTGTGACTGCATACATGTGATTCACATTCACAGATATATCTAGAAACATAGATATCACCCCATGTGTTGCCCAATTACAGCCCAAAATCATAACAATAAATTTTGGCTGTCTCATTATGTCAGTGGTGCCATCTGGTGACAGGTCAATGGAGATTCAATGGAACAATATGTTCTCCCTGAACTGCCTGAACTTTCAATTACTTTTTTTCGACAAAAAAACAACTTCTCCTTATACCATTATTCAATTCAGATGAGTATTTCTTGAATTTAGACATTGAGGAAAGGACATCTCAAACTTTGTTCAGAATAATGTTTTCATAATATGTTAAATAATTTTACTGAAAAAATGAATGGACAAGAGTCAATATATGACTACATTTTTGCACCTATGTCTTTAATAAATAGATAAGATCTATTCACAGTGTCAGATGATTGACTTCATATTAGATATGTCATGCTTAATATTGTGAGCTAATGAACAATGTGAGAGTAGACTTGAATAGAAATTAATGATGAACATAAAGTGAGTAGAAATGACTTATATAGGGCAATTTGTTTGAAGAAATAGTTTATCACGAACACTTTTGTGAGCAGAAATGGTTCATCATAGGAATTAGAATGTTAATTAATGAGAAATAATTGAGTAGACAAATCTAATGTGGGCAGAAATAATGTGTACAATTTGAAAAGGGATTATGAACGGAGTGTAATGTCTGATGGGCAGAGATGTGAACATTCTCAGTTTGACAGGCAGAGATGTGAACATTCTAACAGTCTAACCAACACATATTCTTAAGGCAAGACTGCAACACAGAGTGAAACCAACACATTAATTTGCAAGTGTTACCAATTATTACATAGAATAATTGTAAAATGCATCACTATGGAATGTATGGAATGTGTGGAATGTGTGTGGAATGCGTGGAATGTGGCTGCCACGTGTGCATCCATGTGACTGTCCGAGGTGACTGAGCGGACAGTCCCGTGTCAGGTCCCATCCATAACACAGGTGTCCCCTCCTACTCCTCCCAGATCTACATCCCTCAATATGCGCTTGCCCCTGATCTCATTATACTACTTTTATAATACTAATTTTATGAAACGAAATATTTATATATTAGGAAATTAATATCATAATTAATTCAAACTCTGTTTAAACTATAAAACAATTTCATAACAATCCTTAATGGAAGTATGATACAATTCAGATTTAAAAAAAATTAAAATCATAAATTGGTGTTAATGTATTTGTCTTTTATGTTTATCTACTTTTTGGGAAGATGGGCTCCAATAAGTGACTGTAAAACCTATTTAAACCTAATTAGAAGCCCCTCTTTCTTGGCATCATTTTTATGTGAAGTTTTATCATAGAGACACTAAAAGGTAAAATGAAGTTATGAGAGTATGGCAATATGCTTAAGACATTATCAAAGGTAGAGTCCTTTTAAATTGTGTTGGAATGATGTCAAAATGTGAGGTAAAAAAAAAAAGTTCACACTAACCATGTTTACCCATCACATGTGACAGATGGCTGACACAGATCTCTGCAGACACTACAACTATTATTTCTAATTATAACTTTCCTAATTGCTCCATGTAAAACTTCAATGTGTCATGATGTTCCAATGTCAATATGCTTTTATTACTTCAAGTTATAGGATTACGGCTCAATCCCTCAAATATTTATCATTTCAGTATTACTGGTGATAGCTATTATAGGCTGGCTGATATTCATGGCTCTGCTTGGCATAGTCCTCTATTACAAAAGGTAAATTTATTAGTTTTAGTCAAACTAAGTTTTGAACTGAATTCACCATTCTCTCTCATTAATATACATATATCCTTTTTTTAAGGAGGGTTAATATCAAATGACTATATAACTATGTATATATTCTCTATGACACCAAACAGCTTATAATATAATTCTATTAAATGCATTTCAAATATATAGAATAAAGAAGTTGAGAAATCAGTTTGTTTTATAATTCAATAATTTTTTCAGGCATCGTATGCCATGTCTCGGGCAGGCAAGACCAGCCCCTCCAGGCAGTCGGCAGTCAATGGCAAGAGCCATGTTCCTTCCTTCCTCGCTCTCTGCTCAGAACACTCCCTATATCCGGCACGGAGGGCGCAACAAGTCTGCGGGCACCCAGACTGGCAAGGGGAAGCGATTCCGCCAGGTGGCTGCCTACAGCATACAGCAAGATGCCCAGAGCAGGCCGTCCACCTCCCTGGAGAGCCCTTACCCTCCCCTTTCTGTCACCCCTCACCCTACCTCACCAACCCCTTCTGTCATTTCTCGCCCTCTGCCTCAAGTGCCGGGTTACAGGGGAAACTCGCCAGATACCCCGACCATCCCACCCAGACACAGCAGTTTTGTACACAGCCATTATCCCAATAGTGGACGCACGACGCCCTCAACGCCAGGTGGCGCCAGCTACAGGGCTGAAACGCCTGTCGAGTACAGCCAACCCTTCAGGGTGAACCGCCAAGCCCCACCCACTCCGAGTCTCCGCAGCATATCTCAGATGTCCCGGAGAGGACTACCGGAGCCGCCTCCGACCCCCGGAGGACGTAGCTTGGGCATTCAGGCCCAGATTCCACAGAGCATATCAACACAGACCGCGGAGACAAACGGTTCTCAGACTGATGTGTCCCTCATGTCTAATCCATTTGAAAGTATTGGGCATGCACTGGGAAGAAGAAGCTCGCAAAGACGAATTGCCACTGTGGCTCACCGGCCGTCTCAGCCGCAGAGGAGAAGTTCTTTGAAACAGAGAACAGAGAACCCCACATACGCAACCATAAGAACTGTTGACTTGAACACATCTTTGAATTCTTTGAATAATCTGAACGTTTCTAACGTGAGTAATTGGGCTTTGAACCGGATGCCGAGCATGGAGAGGAATAAATTTAACATCACACGGCCACGCCCCCAGCCTGTAGCGCACGTGTCTCGGCCAAGGAAGCATACCTCAAAGCACGAGAAATCACCAAAACACCACCAGAGTCGGCGGCGAGCTCCATCTCCTCCAACCTCCCCTGAAATCAACCAAAATGCTGCTGCTGCTGCTGCTGCTGCTGCAGGGGGCGGAGAAGGGATGGGGGCTAAATCTCCCCCTCTACCCAGTCTGCCTCCACCCCACAGTCCTCTGTCTGAAGTGGCCTGTGAGGCACCCCTTCCTCCTCCTCCCCCCGAGGCCTACCCCAGAGGGGTTCAACGCCCACCTGTCCCTTACCAACAGGTCTCCACGCCGTTCAATGTTGATAAAAACGAACGGAAGCAGACTCCCTCCCCAAGACCGGAATTTATGATAACGTCTCCGCCGATGTCCCAGCCAAGCACATCAACTCCGCTTCCATTATCTGTAGATGCCCTAAGTGTGAGGCATATTACCACCCCTGCTGCCCCAAGAACCCCTGTTATTAACCCCTACACGATCACAAAACATGAGCCTGGTGATGAAAAGGTTGATGCTGGTTCTTCCCACCAGATGGCAGCAGCTAACAATGATATGGATAAGTATTATGCAGAGGGAGCCACATTACCAATACGAAATGGTGAGTCAAGAAAAGAGGCATATATCCTTTTTGCCAAAACTTCCATTATTATACCATTTTCACAATTTATATTAAATTATTTTTAAAAAATCTTTTTTTCAATGCAACGATAACATTTTTCTGTGAGCTTGATGGTAAATGTTTTTTTCAGATTGAAAAGAAAATTATCACATAGATTAAAAAGTCAATATTTGTGTGTTTCAGTCTGTGAAAGAGAAGCAGCACCATGTCCATCTGATACCAGTTATGATTCAGATTCTAAGCCAGCACTTCCCCCGAGGAATCTACTTTCGATGCATCCACCACCCACACCCCCTCCCCTCCCAGATGGACCGATCTCAACACTCCACAGAAACCTTGACACCAGTCCAACCAATCAGGAGAAAGTAACTTCTAATCTGCTGGGTGCCATCAGAAATCAACCAATGAGAGCAGAAAAAGAAATCAACAATGAAGAAAGTACAGAAGATGCAAAAGCTCGGCGTCCAAGGGACAGGAGCACAGAGAGAATGCGTAAACTGGTACCCCATCAGGCATATGTGTTCAACGATATGGTACAGCCAGAACTGAGAAGAATTTTGTCTAAGAGACGCTCGAAGCATGAGGCTGTGGAAGTGTAAATAGCTGCTCTCTCAGAAGAATCAATTATTTTTTTCTCTGTGTTCATTTAAAATATGCCAATGTGAAATAATGTTTAATGGGTAAACTCTGTTAAGAGGTCACATGTCTTGTTATCTTAATGCATTAATTACCATAGACTAAAAATCAACAAATCTTAATAGCAAAAGTTATTTTTATTGAACAAAAACCTAAAATTGTACATAATAGTGTTTATTTCCTTACTGATGTAGAGCAAATATATTGTCATCCATTTTGATACATCATCCAATCTGTATTGTGTTATAAAAGAATTGTTATGATCATGATGATTGGGTGACTGGGGAATGAGAAATACTGTATACCGAGAAAAATTCGCGCCTAGTTATTTTCGCGCCATCGCCGTTTAAGACAGGTTCGCGCCGTTTTATTTTCGCGAATTTTGGATTTCTAGTACATAATATTATCACAAATTATACTTTGCAGGTCGAGAACAGAACAAAACAAAAAAATTCGAAACACTTCTTAGCATCAAAACAAAGCGTGTAATACACAAAGAAATATTCAACCACGTGTAGACAGTAGTCCGCCTGTCCGATATTTGCTTTCACGCTAGTATTGCGTAATGCATGTTAAATGAATGGATGGTTTTGTTCTGTTCTTGACCTGCAAAGCGAATTTGTGATAATATTGGGTAAATACCTTTATATATCATTTACAACATATTATTTCGAAATGCTTTGATATGACTTTGTTCTCACTGATTTCAATTATCAGCGTTCACAGTTTTGCATTTCGTCTTTGTTTCCACGGCTTTGAGTCGTGTCTTCCCTGTTGACAGAAATGCTTTCACACGTGGATCGATTTTAATTGCGTTTTAAATGATAAATAAAGGTATTTACCCAATATTGTCACAAATTATGCTTCGCAGGTCGAGAATTTATCCATGAAGTAAAACGTAAATATCATGTACGTGACGTCGCGGTAATTGATGTCCGCAACACGAGGAGAAGCCAGGGATCCATCATTGCGCAATATATTAATATTTCAATGCGTGTTGATAGACTCCAATTGTTTTCGCGCCAAAAATAAGAGCTTGTCCCCGTCACTCCCGCTTTTTAACATGACGACCTCAAATTGCGTAATGCATCTTCAATTTCGCGTCCATTTAATTTCGCGAATGACGTCCTGGCGCGAATTAACGCGAAAATAAAAAGGTCGCGAAAATTTGTCTGTATACAGTATTTAAAGTGTAAATAAGGACAAATAAATTATTCAGCATGATATATATCCTTATATGTTTGAACCTCAGTCATTTCATAAGCATTAAGCTAACAATGAATGATATAAAAGGACAAAAAGTCCGAGACATTTCCCCAAACAGTTTATCAGAAATTCATATTGTTTTGGCAAAGTTATTGCTGGTATTTTCCAACTTGACCTTCTTTTCAAGGACAATAAGCTCACAGAGGGATCATGGTTAAACTCATTCAAGACATTCTCCCTAAAGTTTATACACCAAGAATAGTTTGTAAGTTGTTTTAGCAAAGTTATCATATTTACATGAAGAAGGACAGAGGCATACAGTTGGAGCACAACAATACACTCAGGTCTGTGGAGTGAAAAATAAATATCTTGGAAGATGGGGCAGCACTGTTGCTGGGTGCTTTAAACTTATCTGAACGTAGGTGGCACTACTAACAACATCATTGGTGTATTATTGAATCTCAGCTTGAGTTGAAAGCCAATATTCATTCCATATTAATGTGGATCAACCAAGCTTTAAGTTCCTTCACTAATCATCAATATTTTAGGTTTTAATTTCACATTTAATTCCCGCTGAGTCTCATAATTTCATTAGGTTTTTACAATTTTAACCCTGCCTACTCTAAAATATACTTATTTATGAAAGGTATTGTGGTCTGCCCATATTTCAGGTTCTCACTTGTTTTATGGAATACATAATTTTGATTTTAACCTGGACTTATATTATGAATGCTCACTGATTTGGAGAAAATATTATTACTTATTCCTAGTATTGTGATTTAGGTCCAACTTTCCCTCAACTAGATTTTCCTTAGTTTCACCACTTACTAACTACTGTATCATTTATAAGTTAAAAACAAACAATTAGCCCCCCAGAAACCATGGCAATCTAAATTAAATCACTCAATCAGACATTTTACCCCTCCCCTCTACAGGAATTAATCTTTGATATTGGCAATGACTCTATTACCACATAAATAAACATTTAATCAACAACCATGGTAATTCTAACCACCCATCAGACATGCTATCCCCTGTCCCCTTTCAGTGAGTTATCCAATGACCTTATTTCACCATTTATCAAATCCACCATCTATAAATACAATTCTCATTGCTTGAGTTTCATCATTTGTTATCCATCAGATCCATCTCTTGTGTCAGGTACAATGCATGCTGGGATAGGTTTCTCGAAACTAAATGTGACTAACAATATATCAATCAATATTTTTTACTCCCAGCTTGTATGTCTTCAAAGTTCTTCCATGCACGACAGATTTTAACACACCAGGTGGCAGCATGGCCCACTCTTGCTGATAGGATTATATAAAAAACCCAGAAACCATGGCTATTCTAATCAGTCATTCCAACATTCCAACCCACCCCCATACGAGAGTTCCTCACTTACCTTGTTTTAACAAATCCAATCAATCCAGTGACAATTAAACAACAGCCTGACAAACCACGGTAATTTCACTAACTCATTCAAACATTCAACCTTTCTCCTTACATCTGTGACTCACTGACCTTGTTTCAACTACTCCACCCTATGAATAAACAATCAACCAACATCCCCACAAAACCACGTCGATTCTAACCACCCATTCTGACCTTTGACCTCTCCCCCGTACATGAGTTACTCACTGACCTTGGGTTCATGAGAAACCACGTCGATTCTAACCACCCATTCTGACCTTTGACCCCTCCCCCGTACATGAGTTACTCACTGACCTTGGGTTCATGAGAAACCACGTCGATTCTAACCACCCATTCTGACCTTTGACCCCTCCCCCGTACATGAGTTACTCACTGACCTTGGGTTCATGAGAAGCCACATCGATTCTAACCACCCATTCTGACCTTTGACCCCTCCCCTGTACATGAGTTACTCACTGACCTTGGGTTCATGAGAAGCCTTCTGAAGAAGTAGGTCCAGGTGATGTAGTCCATGGCATCCTGCTTGGAGGTGATGGTCCCTGCCACCAGCTCGGCATTCAGATGCTCTGCTAGTACCTCCAACAGGCTGCAACAAACAATACACAATCATCAGCAACTTTCTCTTTATGCAAATCTCTCTCAAAGAGTATGTTTGCAAAATATGACACAAACCATACAGCATTAACCAATGAATGAGGAGCCGGTCTTCTTATGAAAGACAGTTCTTGTCCATTTTTTTTTTCAAACTTGGATTTGATAAACCTCTCAAATTCTGTTGTTTTCTTTTTTAAACTTGACATATCCTAATATAATCCTGAAAGATATTAAGCTTTTGTAACGATGACCTACTTTGATTCCACGGGGAATGGCTCATAAAGGAATTTCTTGTAGAAGTGTTTCTTTACGTCGTGGACCAATATGACTGCTTTGCCCTGATCATCAAACTGCGGCCGACCCGCACGCCCCATCATCTGCAGTACATCTGTAATCATACAGAATAATCATTCAAAGTAATCATTCAGAGTAATCATTCAGAGTGATCATTCAGAGTGATCAGTAAGAGTGATCAGTAAGAGTGATCAGTAAGAGTGATCAGTAAGAGTGATCAGTAAGAGTAATTATTAAGAGTAATCATTAAGAGTAATCATAAACAGTAATCAGTAAGAGTAATCATTAAGAGATTATTCAAGAAGAGTACCATGATGTGTTATTGCATTAAGAGAAAATACCAAACATTGAGAAGAGTCTTTGGTATGGAACCAGTGGGGAGGATTGAGAAGTTAAAATTGGGCAGAGTGATGAATAAATTCACACCTTTTGTGTTATGGTCAAAATTATTTGTAATAGCTCCAGCCAAGGTGCGAAAGCACTGAGACAAAGATGGCTGAAAGTTGGTTAAATATTGCCTCAAAATCTCCAGAGAGTATAGCACATGATGGGTATATGAACAGAATTATATCAATATCAGACAAATATTTTGAAAGAGAGTGCATGTATTTGACTTGAAATATGTCATTATTTATTTTCTGAAACAAATTTTAACAGTCTTTCCAAATATTAAACAAAACTGCAAAAATACCCAAATTTTTTTCATTTTTAAAGTATGATTTAATGTCCTTTTTGAACAAAATTTATTTTCTATCGCATTGAAATCATTTCTAAAGATAAACTATGAAGCAAGGTCAATTTCTCTGAACACAGAGAACATGAATCCAAAGTTCTATTTTAATTAATATTCAATGTTTAATAGTAAATATCAAAATTGTATAATGTTTAATAGTAAATATCAAACGTTTTGCAGTAAATATTAAAAATTAATAAAAGTTTCCCAAAATATGCGGAAAGAAAACCCTATGGGATTACCTGTGATGGGGAAGTCCACATATCGGCAGGTTTTACCATCAAAGTACTCAGTTCCTTTGACGACCACAAGATGAGCCGGGAAGTTGACACCCCAAGCCAAGGTACTGGTGGCAATAAGCACCTGTAGGAATCACTATCTCTATTACACACACTCGCAATAAGCACCTGTAGGAATCACTAACTCTATTACACACATACACTCGCAATAAGCACCTGTAGGAATCACTAACTCTATTACACACACTCGCAATAAGAACCTGTAGGAATCACTAACTCTATTACACACACTCGCAATAAGAACCTGTAGGAATCACTAACTCTATTACACACACTCGCAATAAGCACCTGTAGGAATCACTAACTCTATTACACACACTCGCAATAAGAACCTGTAGGAATCACTAACTCTATTACACACACTCGCAATAAGCACCTGTAGGAATCACTAACTCTATTACACACACTCGCAATAAGAACCTGTAGGAATCACTAACTCTATTACACACATTCGCAATAAGAACCTGTAGGAACCACTAACTCTATTACACACACTCGCAATAAGCACCTGTAGGAATCACTAACTCTATTACACACACACACTCGCAATAAGCACCTGTAGGAATCACTAACTCTATTACACACATTCACAATAAGAACCTGTAGGAATCACTAACTCTATTACACACACTCGCAATAAGCACCTGTAGGAATCACTAACTCTATTACACACACACACTCGCAATAAGCACCTGTAGGAATCACTAACTCTATTACACACATTCACAATAAGAACCTGTAGGAATCACTAACTCTATTACACACACTCGCAATAAGCACCTGTAGGAATCACTAACTCTATTACACACATACACTCGCAATAAGCACCTGTAGGAATCACTAACTCTATTACACACACTCGCAATAAGAACCTGTAGGAATCACTAACTCTATTACACACACTCGCAATAAGAACCTGTAGGAATCACTAACTCTATTACACACACTCGCAATAAGAACCTGTAGGAATCACTAACTCTATTACACACACTCGCAATAAGCACCTGTAGGAATCACTAACTCTATTACACACACACACTCGCAATAAGCACCTGTAGGAATCACTAACTCTATTACACACACACACTCGCAATAAGCACCTGTAGGAATCACTAACTCTATCACACACACTCGCAATAAGCACCTGTAGGAATCACTAACTCTATTACACACACACACTCGCAATAAGCACCTGTAGGAATCACTAACTCTATTACACACACTCGCAATAAGCACCTGTAGGAATCACTAACTCTATTACACACACTCGCAATAAGAACCTGTAGGAATCACTAACTCTATTACACACGCTCGCAATAAGAACCTGTAGGAATCACTAACTCTATTACACACACTCGCAATAAGAACCTGTAGGAATCACTAACTCTATTACACACACTCGCAATAAGCACCTGTAGGAATCACTAACTCTATTACACACACTCGCAATAAGAACCTGTAGGAATCACTAACTCTATTACACACACTCGCAATAAGAACCTGTAGGAATCACTAACTCTATTACACACACTCGCAATAAGAACCTGTAGGAATCACTAACTCTATTACACACACTCGCAATAAGCACCTGTAGGAATCACTAACTCTATTACACACACTCGCAATAAGAACCTGTAGGAATCACTAACTCTATTACACACATTCACAATAAGAACCTGTAGGAATCACTAACTCTATTACACACACTCGCAATAAGAACCTGTAGGAATCACTAACTCTATTACACACACACACTCGCAATAAGAACCTGTAGGAATCACTAACTCTATTACACACACTCGCAATAAGCACCTGTAGGAATCACTAACTCTATTACACACACTCGCAATAAGAACCTGTAGGAATCACTAACTCTATTACACACACTCGCAATAAGAACCTGTAGGAATCACTAACTCTATTACACACACACACTCGCAATAAGAACCTGTAGGAATCACTAACTCTATTACACACACACACTCGCAATAAGAACCTGTAGGAATCACTAACTCTATTACACACACTCGCAATAAGAACCTGTAGGAATCACTAACTCTATTACACGCACTCGCAATAAGAACCTGTAGGAATCACTAACTCTATTACACACACTCGCAATAAGAACCTGTAGGAATCACTAACTCTATTACACACACACACTCGCAATAAGCACCTGTAGGAATCACTAACTCTATTACACACACTCGCAATAAGAACCTGTAGGAATCACTAACTCTATTACACACACTCGCAATAAGAACCTGTAGGAATCACTAACTCTATTACACACACTCGCAATAAGAACCTGTAGGAATCACTAACTCTATTACACACACACACTCGCAATAAGAACCTGTAGGAATCACTAACTCTATTACACACACTCGCAATAAGAACCTGTAGGAATCACTAACTCTATTACACACACTCGCAATAAGAACCTGTAGGAATCACTAACTCTATTACACGCACTCGCAATAAGAACCTGTAGGAATCACTAACTCTATTACACGCACTCGCAATAAGAACCTGTAGGAATCACTAACTCTATTACACACACTCGCAATAAGAACCTGTAGGAATCACTAACTCTATTACACGCACTCGTAATAAGAATCTGTAGGAATCACTAACTCTATTACACACACTCGCAATAAGAACCTGTAGGAATCACTAACTCTATTACACACACTCGCAATAAGAACCTGTAGGAATCACTAACTCTATTACATGCACTCGCAATAAGAACCTGTAGGAATCACTAACTCTATTACACGCACTCGCAATAAGAACCTGTAGGAATCACTAACTCTATTACACACACTCGCAATAAGAACCTGTAGGAATCACTAACTCTATTACACACACTCGCAATAAGAACCTGTAGGAATCACTAACTCTATTACACACACACACTCGCAATAAGAACCTGTAGGAATCACTAACTCTATTACACACACTCGCAATAAGAACCTGTAGGAATCACTAACTCTATTACACGCACTCGCAATAAGAACCTGTAGGAATCACTAACTCTATTACACACACTCGCAATAAGCACCTGTAGGAATCACTAACTCTATTACACGCACTCGCAATAAGAACCTGTAGGAATCACTAACTCTATTACACACACTCGCAATAAGAACCTGTAGGAATCACTAACTCTATTACACACACTCGCAATAAGCACCTGTAGGAATCACTAACTCTATTACACACACTCGCAATAAGAACCTGTAGGAATCACTAACTCTATTACACACATACACTCGCAATCATACAGATATATATATAAAGCAAAGAGAAAATCATAATACATGTACATGTACATGCATATTACCTTTTTTTTAAATTTTACCATTTTTATAAATTCAAAACTGCAGAATGAGAGCTAATTTTATTAAATGATTAAGTACTTATAAAGCTGTTCTATGAAACTCTGTTTTTACCTGTATCTTTGAGTTGACGAAGAGTTCTTCCACTGTTTTCCTGTCCCGTTCGTGGAGACCTGCGTGATGGATTCCGATCCCAAAAGCAAGAGTCAGCTTCAGATTGGTTTCCTTGATGCCGCCAATTATGTTCTCCATCTGGAAAATAAAATATCAAAATCCACATATTATCAAGAGGTCTTTTCAAAGGATGTTCAAATATGTTTGTCTTTGGTAAATGTTACAAAAGTTCGTTCAAATCTGACGGGCTCATGATTTACACAAAAAAATTGTTTTAAAGTTAGTATATCAAATGTAAATTGAACACTTGCAGACTCAGGAGCTTGACAAAATACAAATAGATCATGTTCATGCTTGAAAATTGCAATTGTACCCGTTTTTGAATTGGAAGTGTGGATAAAATCGTGCGCTTGAAACTGATCATGAAATTGGTAATAAGATATACATGTAAATATCAAAGTTTGTTTTGATGTTAAAAAAATATGGACCCATATATATATATATATATATATATATATATATATATATATATATATATATATATATATATATATATATATATATATATATATATATATATATATATATATATATATATATATATATATATGGGTCCATATTTTTTTAACATATATATATATATATATATATATATATATGTATAATATGTATAAAAGTATAATATGTATAAAAGTGAATAAAAATCAGACCAATATTTGCTTTACTTTCAAATAAAAATCCTTTCCAGAGTATGTTCTGCCTTAATAACCTTTTTCTTGCACACACATATACCACACGTACATGCAGACTCAAATTACATTTACATCGGTCTTTAAATTCCTTCACCTTATTTCGTTTTTCGAACATACAAAAACCTATTGTATGCAGAACCTCATTTATAAATAAAAAATTGACAACACAATATGGTTTCTTTTTTCAAAGAAAACTTTGTTGTCATGAAAGATGATGTTACAAAGATGATGGTACAACTCTGTGCAACCAGTCATTTAATTCTCACTGTTGTGGACTATGCTGCCACCTGGTGTGTTAAAACCTGTCACTCATAAAACCATTAACAGTCTTTCAATTCCCAATTTCAATATTCCCAAACTGATTAATTCTTATTTTTTATACATGTAATGGCTGCCAAAACATCAATCTATTCCTTCATGGCATACACAATGGTAGTCATCATATCAGCTACGTTGTCTACAATCTATCCCAGCATGCATTGCACATGACACAAGAGACACCTGGGGGACAACAAACGTAAAAACTAGAGCAGTGAAAATGGTGCCTTCTATGATGTCTACTGAACTCAATCTCCAACCTAAATATGTCTTTCTTTATTTCAACTCTTCATTGCCTGAGAGAAGATAGCATAAAGTTGTCCATCTCATTTTATCGAGTGGTGTAAAACATTCTCCCTTGCGATTTGGATGGGAAGTGTACACATCTGTGTGCTGTGAGTGCCTCCTGGTGGCCAACTGCTGCATGCAATCTTGTCTTATACCGTGTATACTCGAGATTAAGGATGCCCTCAGAATGCGTGTCATTATGTTTTAACAGTACTCTACCAAACATTCACAAAACTTTATATAGGCAACATATATAGAATAAAACATTTAGGGGTCACCATGTTTGTTTCTAAGGCTAAGACCTTAGCCATTTTAACATTTTTAGATTTTTGTATTGAATATACATTTGTATTGTAATTCCAGGCAGAATAGAATTATTCCTGTGATGCAATGCCCTGCTGTGAAGGACTTGCAAAGTTACTCTGTGTCAAAAGGTGGTTGCTACCTTAAGTCATCTTAGAATAAAGAAAATCATCACAGTCCATCATAATAACAAATTTTAAATGATTTATGTTTCAGCATCAGCCTGCATCTCAACTCTTTTTAATTTTATAACTTTTTATTGCTAATCTAAATATACTTAATTAAAAAAAACAAAAAAAAAACCTTTGCAGCCAACTTATTGTTCCACAAATGAGCTACTGGGGTACCGGATAAACTAAGCTCTTTACAGCTGCAGCCAAAGATGGAAAAATGTACAACCCAGTTTACACAGTTATACGGTATATAATCGGGACAGATTGTCTGCCATGCAAGATTTCATGACCACTCCTCAAGCATGTACTCCTACAGATTGTATTAATCCCAACACACCAGATGTCATTAAGTATGATGACCAAAGAAAAGATCTGACATTTATCCTTCTGCAGTACTGTCAAGTATATATTAATCAAAATATGAAAACGTTATCTGATATTCCCGAGTGTCTCCTAAACAAGTTATTTAATGACAAAATAGACATGGCAGTGATAGGATTTTCTTCCTCTTACCGTTTGGTTGGCATACAGACCATAATACTTTCAAGAAGGAACATCTTCCCAATAGGGGGACAGAATTGGCTCGACACAAATATTACCCTCAAAATAGTCTCTAACTAATGTAAGTCTGTATCACACTCAGAAACTCACCTTTTAGTGAGTCAATCGGCTGGCAACATGCCAGACATTAAAACAAGATAGAAAAAGATAAAAGTCATCTTGTCTGACACTTTACAGGAAGATATTTCTGCTCAAAGGCATTTTTGTAATATCTTTTCATTAACTTGGAACTTTTGAAATTCGAGATCTATGACTGTGCCTCCAGCCAATCACATTCCTCTAGGATATTTATCAAAATATGTCAACTCAATTTTGACTAATTTCCACATGATTTTCATGACACCTTTTTTCTTCTTTATATTTCATTTGATGAAAATTGTGTCTGCAATAAAAATCATATTTCTGCATATTATAGTTTGGGTTTTGCTTTGGTATGCATTAAAGCATTCATGAAATGAGGTTTTCAAGCACTTCTTCCTTGCATAATATAAATGTTTATATCCCAAACTTTGCAATCAAATGTTACTACCCATCATATTTCCCTAACATAAATTTCTCTGCCATTTGAAAGTTGCATGAGTCTTCTGCTAAATCCAAATTATCCATTGGACACTTTGTCAAAAAACATTGTTTAGCTGACCAGTGATCTTGTGCGAACAACAGCTTAGTTAAGTCTTCCTAATAGTGGAACACCTTTAGATTAGGACAATGGAATTATTTGGCTTACAAAACCCTGTTTGTCCATTAATGTTTGTCCATTGGTACAGGCTTAACACCCTGACAGACCACAATAGAGGTCACATGAATATATACATGTGGCCACCTGGTGGTCAAAAGAGTACAATCAGTATTTTGCACTTTCAGCAAAACACAATAACCATGATCATTGTAATTAGGTTGATTTTAGTGAGATAGCTTGTTTATATCACAGTTCCATGGCAACATATCATTTAAGCATGCCCCAAACCTCTGTAAGCTTGACCTTTGTGAATGCTTTACAGCCGACGACAACAGAGCTGCAGACAACAACAGAGTTGTGGTTTCATTTTCAAAGCCTTTTATAAGTTCATCTGCACTCTCGAAAATATTCACACCAAGTTGTTTTCTGACACCTACATGTGCAAACAAAGTCAAATGGTGTGCTAAACATCGGTAATCAATTGATAAACTGAACCGCAGCTCTGTTGTCGTCCGCAGCTCTGTTGTCGTCGGCTGTAATACATTTCCTGGTTGGAGTTTTTCGTTTCATTCATTGGTTGGTCTCAAGTATCTAATTTGTTCTTGCACAAATGTGACCAATCAAAGCCACAATGGCTATCATGTGACAATATATGGTCATGTTTAGATGTCATGTGTTGACAGTGTATGGTCATGCCTAACTTGACCTTCAATGGGCCAGCATGACTTGTTTGGTCATGTTTATGCATGACCAAAGTGTTGTTTATCTCAACCTGTTCAAAGTTAACATGCAACATATCATGCTATATGAAAGTTAAAAAAATACCAAAATTCTAAAAACAAATATGTTTTCAGGGTATCTGAAGTCTTAGGAACTAATGAATGCAAGGGTTAAAGGGTTATTTATTTTATACATTCAATTCTCACAAAAGAGAGGGGTTAACTTCGTAAATGCAGTGTTTGAGCCAGACATACAATGGGCGCCCATCTGGAGAGTACGGCCAATGATAAGGTAGAGCTTTTACATCATTACAGAACAGTATTTATTCTCTTAGTTAGGCCCATCAGCTCCCATCCAATCATGAGCCTATACCAAAAGACAGACTTTTTATCATCTGAAAACTACTCCCAAAATGATTACTTGATACCCCGCAAGCAATAAATGTATGTTCTATACTGAACCAATATCTTGTGTGTTCATTTGAATCTTTTTCTGCAGAAGAGCAACTTAATAGTGCATCTTTGTGCCCATGATTAAAATCCATTGACAATTTCTCATGTGTCTCTCGCAAGACTTATACACAACGCAATGATCAAATTTAGATAAATATTCCCGCCATGAAAAATCACCACGAGAAAACACCCAGCATAATACATTCCAAATAAAAGTTTGAAAGAAAAACATTCCAAGTAATAGAACGTCATCTGATGAGCCAGAAATCAGGAGGAATGATTGCATCCGCATGGGATAATCCAAATTTGTATTATCCTCCATGGACGTGTGGATTACCTGCTAATCTGATTTGTACATTACATTGATTAGAGTGGGTATGAGGGCCACCAGCTGGATGATAGATTAATTAGATCTCACCATGCTGCCCAGGTCCATCAACACTATATAGAAAAATAGGTAAGAGCTGCCCATTACTGTAATGGACTCCCGGCCTCATTCAATTCTCAAATAAGCTGTGTACAAAGCTGGAGAATGTTCATCATTCTTAATGTCTTGACCCATTCCACAGTTGTCTACAGCTTACAAATGGAGACAGAAGGATAACCATTTTCTGTGACTGTGTATTGCCTCTATTAATCCACGCCTACTCTAAACACAGTGTGAATCTATACTCGGACAGTTACTATTCCTTAGTAACTCTATATACAGCATGGGTCTATACTCACACAGTTACTATTCCTTAGTGACTCTATATACAGCATGGGTCTATACTCACACAGTAACCATTCCTACTTTATATACAGCATGGATCTATACTCACACAGTAACCATTCCTACTCTATATACAACATGGGTCTATACTCATGCAGTAACCATTCCTACTCTATATACAGCATGAGTCTATACTCACACAGTGACCATTCCTACTCTATATACAGCATGGATCTATACTCACACAGTAACCATTCCTACTCTATATACAGCATGGGTTTATACTCACACAGTAACAATTCCTACTCTATATACAGCATGAGTCTATACTCACACAGTAAACATTCCTACTCTATATACAGCATGAGTCTATACTCACACAATAAACATTCCTACTCTATATACAGCATGGGTCTATACTCACACAGTAACCACTCCTACTCTATATACAGCATGGGTCTATACTCACACAGTAACCATTCATAATCTATATACAGCATGGGTCTATACTCACACAGTAACCATTCCTACTCTATATACAGCATGGGTCTATACTCATGCAGTAACCATTCCTACTCTATATACAGCATGAGTCTATACTTACACAGTAACCATTCCTACCCTATATACAGAATGGGTCTATACTCACACAGTAACCATTCCTACTCTATATACAGCATGGGTCTATACTCACACAGTAACCATCCCTACTCTAAATACATCATGGGTCTATACTCACACAGTAACCATTCCTACTCTATATACAGCATGGATCTATACTCACACAGTAACAATTCCTACTCTATATACAGCATGGGTCTATACTCACACAGTAACCATTCCTACTCTATATACAGCATGGGTCTATACTCACACAGTAACCATTCCTACTCTATATACAGCATGGGTCTATACTCACAAAGTAACCATTCGTATTCTGTATACGGCATGGATCTATACTCACACAGTAACCATTCCTATTCTGTATACAGCATGGGTCTATACTCACACAGTAACCATTCCTACTCTATATACAGCAAGGTTCAATACCCAGACACGATCCATTCCTACCCTATAGAAAGGATGAATCTACATTCAGACAATATATAATCCTACTCTTTATACAGGATATAGTTTTACTCAGATAGTACACATTCTAATCTATATACAGGATGAATCTATATTTAAGCCTACTCTATATACAGGGTGACTCTATACTCTGATAGTATCCATTCCTACTCTATAAAGAGGATGGATCTATTCTGTTTTAAAGGATGAATCTTTATTCGCAGCACAATTCCTGCCCCTCTATGAACAGAATTATTATATACCTCAGCTATATTCGGTCAATTCTACACCAACACTGGATGTTTTTTTACAGTGAAAAATGAGTTTTCATACATATTGTAAACAGAAATGGGGCCAGTTGCACGAGCTTTCTGCTGTGATCTATGAACGCCCAGTTATTACTGTATGCTCTGTATTGTGCTGGCCCAGGATTATGACCTACGTTATTGGACATTGCAGACCATGCCACAACAAATGTTTTATTTATCCATATTTATTTGCTGTTTGACACCAGCCACAAAAGGTGGACAACAAAGAACACATGGATGATAAATGTCAGCAATAAAATGTCTTTTTTGTCTTATTATTGTCCATTTGTGTAATGGTAGCATTCTGAGTCTGAGGCGCATGTCTATCCATCAATAATGCTCCCTGATCTGGGGTACCTTCTACTGAATGGAGAGGTTTTGGGTGGGATATTAATGCTAACTGATCTGGGGTACCTTCTACTGAATGGAGAGGTTCGGGGTGGGATATTAATGCTAACTGATCTGGGGTACCTTCTACTGAATGGAGAGGTTCGGGGTGGGATATTAATGCTCCCTGATCTGGGGTACCTTCTATTGTATAGAGAGGGATGGGGTGGGATATAAATCCTTCCTGATCTGGGGTACCTTATATTGTATAGAGAGGGATGGGGTGGGATATAAATCCTTCCTGATCTGGGGTACCTTCTATTGTATAGAGAGGGATGTGGTGGGATATTAATGCTCCCTGATCTGGGGTACCTTCTATTGTATAGAGAGGGATGGGGTGAGAGATTAATGCTCCCTGATCTGGGGCACCTTCTATTGTATAGAGTGGGATGGGGTGGGATGTTAATGCTCCCTGATCTGGTGTACCTTCTATTGTATAGAGAGGGATGGGATGGGATACCAATGCTCCCTGATCTGGGGTACCTTCTATTATATAAAGAGGGATGGGGTGAGAGATTAATGCTCCCTGATCTGGGGTACCTTCTATTCGTTTGGGAGGGATGGGGTGGGAGATTAATGCTCCTTAGGTGCCTTCTATTAAAAAGAGAAGAATGTGATTAGAGAAAAAATGTTTCTCATCTGGGTAAGTTCTATTTTATAGAGAGGGATGGGGTAGGAGAGTACTGCTTGCTGATCTGAGGCACTTTCTACTACATGGTAAGGAACAGGGGAATCAGAAGCAAGTCCCAAGCCAGACCATGGTTTATATTTAATGAAGTGATTGACACTGACAGATACCTCAATGCTGCCTGATCTACAAGCTCATCACATGTTTGACATATTAATAACAGCTTGGCCTTAGTCAAAACAGAAAGGCTATTGTTCTGCTTATTTGCCTGCTCAGCAACACCAGGCTGTCATATTAGCGCAACACTCAACGAGCAGAGAATGGCCCAGTGTTGCTTCTCCGATATTCCTTGTCTGCACCTGCACAAAGTGATTGTTTTACAACAGATAGGGTTATCAGATTCAACTGTGGCAGCATTGTGTTGGCTGATATTGTTTCAGAATGATAATCATCTTACACAAATATTTACTACAAGCATTTGTAGTAAACATTTCAGCCAATCAAAATATGTTTGGCTTATGCTTGTACACATTAAACACTTTGATAATTCAAATGATTAAATAAGATCCTTTAATCTTAAATCTTCCAAAAATATACAAAGACCACAAGAAATATTCATATAAACCAAGAAAGCAAAAGAAACCTTATTGGCTGTGAACATGGTAGAAATGATGTTTTTATTCACAATTGTTTTTTGAGAATTTTGAAATTTGGAGGGCATGTTTTAGCATGTGGATGCCTTTT
This sequence comes from Amphiduros pacificus, assembly GCA_949316495.1. Taxonomy (NCBI): domain Eukaryota; kingdom Metazoa; phylum Annelida; class Polychaeta; order Phyllodocida; family Hesionidae; genus Amphiduros; species Amphiduros pacificus. The sequence goes on along the minus strand of OX439007.1, from coordinate 15,557,318 downwards.
ATGTGTAAATCTTTTACAGGCTTACAAATATGTGTACATGTGGCTGTTTATGCAAAAATGCATTTATATATGTGTGTATATATTCCTGTGTGTTTATATACATTTCTGTATATATGCATATGCAATAACAATCTTGTTGAACAATATCAGATATTTGAATGGTTTCACAATACGTTTACATGATTATCAAAAGCATGATTGGAGCACACAAACTTTTGACATTTTTCGGAACAGATGGGATATGTTTGGGAAAACCAATCCTCATACATCATGTGCTGTACACCTCAGTTTTGTGAAAAGATGTATTTCTTATAAACCAAGATAGCACATGGTGGGCTAATGGCCTCAGAGTTGACCACTGCTTTTGAAATGATTGAAAACATATATGATCATTTCAAGTATAAACCCAGCTTTGCTGCTCTGGAACATACAATGTCATATTAGGGCTGACTCTGCTTTATTCCTTCAGTCTACAATTGAGGCTGTATTTAGATTAGTAGAATGAGGTACTGGAAGTTCCAGGTGTATATGCTTGTGTGAAACAATTCACTATTTGCCAAAAAAGTTTTAAAATCTGACCCTCATGAAAAATAGATAGAAATTGATCTCCTGACAATACTACATCTGACCTAAAAATCGCTAAGAACTTCACATAGCAATTTCAGTGGAGAAGATGGAGTTGATGGACAGAATTAAAGAAAATTTCCCCCCACCCCCCATTGCACAAGTCATACTGATAGTCAGCTCAGCTTTGCAGCTATCATACGATTATTGGCGCACCATTTAATTTAAAACATAAATGATGAATTGCACTCCAAAGATTTATCAGACCTGAACATAATCAAAAATATGTTGGAAAAACAATGTTCAGACACCTTGAAATGCAATCAGTGATCACCCAAGCAAATTATTCACAAAATTGGTCTGTCTAACATTAAGTCTGGTTCCCTATCTGGAGTAACTGGTACCCTATCGGAAATATCTGGTGCCCTATCTGGAATATTTAATACTCTGCATGAGATATCCCTGTTGCATCTAACGCAAGATAAAAATTATGTTTTTTGGCAATGAGATGTCATTCTTATAGTGTGAAAAGCTATTTGGCTTTGGCACGCACTTATTGTGCGAGTTGAGGATGTCAGCAGGTATACACTCTCACTTCATTCTCTGCTCATTGTAAATGCTGGCCAAGTGATTTGGAGCTCAGCCTACACATATTGTTTAATGTTCCCCCTGCACTCAAACTGCTGCAAGCTTTATGCTTAAAATAACCTTTGTATCCTCATAAGTGGGACCTTCGATGAACACACTAACTTTAACAATTTATGTTAAAAGCATCTTACACATTCAAAATGGCATGGCTACAAATATCTTTTCAGAATGGATATTTACTGAATAATATATAAAATCTTGGCACAATCTTAAATTTTAAAAAATCTACATTTTCCATTTACATTTAAGAGGTTTGTTTGTTTGCTTGTTTTAAATATCTTTCAACATTATTTCAGTTATTTCATGAAGAGACCTACTTGAAACAGATATTGTGCTATCTCACTGAATTGTTGTGTTGTGGGTCCTTGATATGACAATCCACCCAGTCATAGATTTATAAGGATAAGGGGTTAATCCTTCATAGTTCAAAGGAGAAATTGTAACATGGATACATCTTGGCTGGGAATCAAACCCATGACCTTTGGATTATCACAGAGGAATTTGTGCTAGTAAGGTTAGAGGTCATAATAAATACATCACAACCTTCAGGACACGGTACATGCCTCACAACCTTCAGATTATGGCAAGGGTCCATAAGAAATGAGCCACGACCTTCAGATCATGGCAAAGGTCCATAAGAAATGACTCACGACCTTCAGATCATGACAAAGGTTCATAAGAAATGACTCACAACTTTCATATCATGACAAGGGTCCATAAGAAATGACTCACAACCTTCAGATAATGGGAAAGGTCCATAAGAAATGACTCACAACCTTCAGATAATGGGAAAGGTCCATAAGAAATGACTCACAACCTTCAGATAATGGGAAAGGTCCATAAGAAATGGTTCACAACCTTCAGATAATGGGAAAGGTCCATAAGAAATGGTTCACAACCTTCAGATAATGGGAAAGGTCCATAAGAAATGACTCACAACCTTCAGCTCATGGTAAAGGTCCATAAGAAATAGCTCACAACCTTCAGATAATGGGAAAGGTCCATAAGAAATGACTCACAACCTTCATATCATGACAAGGGTCCATAAGAAATGACTCACAACCTTCAGATAATGGGAAAGGTCCATAAGAAATGACTCACAACCTTCAGATCATGGTAAAGGTCCATAAGAAATGGCTCAAAACCTTCAGATCATGACAAGGGTCCATAAGAAATGACTCACAACCTTCAGATAATGGGAAAGGTCCATAAGAAATGACTCACAACCTTCAAATAATGGGAAAGGTCCATAAGAAATGGCTCACAACCTTCAGATAATGGCAAAGGTCCATAAGAAATGGCTCAAAACCTTCAGATCATGACAAAGGTCCATAAGAAATGGCTCACAACATTCATATAATGGGAAAGGTCCATAAGCAATGACTCACGATCTTCAGATCATGACAAAGGTCAATAAGAAATGACTCACAACCTTCAGATCATGGCAAAGGTCCATAAGAAATGACTCACGACCTTCAGATCATGGTAAAGGTCCATAAGAAATGGCTCAAAACCTTCAGATAATGGGAAAGGTCCATAAGCAATGACTCACGATCTTCAGATCATGACAATGGTCCATAAGAAATGACTCACGACCTTCAGATCATGACAAAGGTCCATAAGAAATGGCTCACAACCTTCAGATCACGACAAAGGTCCATAAGAAATGACTCATAACCTTCAGATCATGGTAAAGGTTCATAAGAAATGACTCACGACCTCCAGATCATGACAAAGGTCCATAAGAAATGGCTCACAACCATCAGATAATGGGAAAGGTCCATAAGAAATGGCTTAAAACTTTCAGATCATGACAAAGGTCCATAAGAAATGCCTCACAAACTTCAGGTCATGAAAATGGCCATTAAGAAATATTTTACTATATTCAGGGCAAATACATATTAGGTCAGTAAGAAATGGCATCAGTAAACTTCAAATCCATCTGTGTGATCTATGTTATTATCACACACATAAATGCCTGTAGCTTAAAGATTTCTTATTCTAAATGGCTTTGAGAATTTTCGATGTTCTATGTTACTATCACACACGTACATGCTTGTAACTTAAAGATATCTTGTTCTAAATGGCTTTGGAATATTATCATTATAGTAATGGTAAATAATCAATACACTCTGATAGACAGACTTCTGTTCAAACATATTGGCTCAAAGTTACCTAATGTAAACCAACAAACTGTAATCACATTGAAATTCCTTCTGGAACACTTTCTCAAACTCCCATTTAGACTAAATCGGAATGCTATATTAAATTCCCCTTGAGAATACTATTGCAAACTCTGTTTCTTAGATACTACCTACACAAACTAATTTACTAAACTCTGATATCTCAGTTATCTCAGAAAATAAAAGAAGAGGAAGAATGCATCTTTTAAACATGGTTCTCATTCCAAATGCCTCCACTTGTAATTAAATATATAAAAATGTTTGAATAAATGAACTAAAATGTGAAAAATCATGCTATCACAGTTGACTTTTTAAAAATGTATATTAGCTTCAAATTCTCCAAAGTAAACTGCATTGATTACATATACATATTTAATTGGGTGAATACAGTGTATTGCTTGGATGCAAGCCTTAAGGGGTTTGGTTGCCAGGACTTGATCACACTGTGGACTACTCGCTCACATGTCAAACTCATAAACTAATTAATCCGGATTAATCCTGCCATGTGGATTAGTGCCAGGCAGGGATAGGGAGATAACCCAGCCATATATTCATACCACCTGGTTAATCCATGTTTCCTGGCTTCCATCAAACAAATATGCAATGTTAATCCAATTCCCCAGTCAACCTTTCCTGTCTTGGTAATTTTACATGGAAACATCTTCTTGAAACAGGGGCGAGAGGAAGAGGCCCTCATAATGTATTATAAGGTTCATTTAATTGATATAAATAACTCATCCCTTTCTCACGTTTTCTCAGAAACACTTTCCTCATGGTATATTTATGGTGATCAATACAAAAGTAAAGTTTGATCTATCAAGGATGAAAGATGGTAACCACAAGTTGTTTTGATGTTAGAATCAATATCTCTTCTGGTAAACAATGCTGACAAACATTGCTCTTATTTTTTGCTGTTTAAACTATTTAGTGCATTCAAGGCAGCACAATAACTTTCTGATGTCTCCTAAAGAAAATGATTGATTAACAACAATATTTTTCGATGAAAAATAAATAATGTCCTCTAAAGATGCAAAGACACTGCATGTTAATTTTTGCTGTTGTCTTGAAATTGGACCCTAATTATTCTTAATAAAAACGATACTGAAGACCAGGTGGCCCTGAATATCTTGGTTTATTCAGGATTATATGTACAATAGGATAATAAATATCATCATGATGAAAAGGCTGGGAAGGTGAGGCCCTTAATGTTTTGAAGTAACAAAGTGAGTGGGAGAGCAAATTGTCTTTTTATGACACTAAACCTGTCTCAAGTGTGGAGCAGTTTAATGGATTTATCTATTTATTCATTAAAATTCTTAGAATAACTGATTATGTTATTCAATCATTGTGACCACGCAAAAGACATTTTTAATCTAATTTAAACATACTGATTAAGGGGCACCATGATGAAGCCTATAGTTCTTTACCATGATTTAATTACCATAATTAACTAATTTACTTTCACAATTCATATTTGAATTTGACACTGTTTAAATCCTACATTTTGTGTGTTTCAAAGTGAAAGCATTGGGAACATGCTGTGAAGCTGTGGGGAAAAAAGGTGAAGCTATATTCAAAATGTCATACTTCCTCAAGCTGTAACCAAAGCTAGCTTGAAATGTTCATGCTTATAATGAAATTTGCAATTAAATCTAAAAAGTGCAAGTTTTTTAGCCAACATTTTAAATTACAGAGAAATGAGAAGAGACTTCTTTCCAAGTCAATGCCAATATTTTATTAAACTTTCAAAATTCACATTTTATGAAATGCACCTGGGATGCACCTGTAATTCTTTTAATTTCTTCATGACCTTTTGTACTACTCAAAATCTTAATCAAGGTGCAGTGACCTTAGCCCTTGGTAACTGATCTTGACCTATAAATGAGATTCTTCTATAAAAGAAGTAATCTGTGTCCAATGTGCATTATAAAGATAATATAATAACTGTATTGACAGTGAAGCAATATGAAGCTATCTTGACTGAACAATTTAATTCTGGGTCCAAACATGTGATGATTAATTACCAAAGTATGAATTAGGCATGTTCAGATGACAATAATATTAGATCGACCTATCATATATGCTCATAATATCTTCCACTCCTTAAGGAAGAGTCTAAATGAACAATAACAGTTATTTAAAATGTGGGTTAATGTCTTGTGTAAAAGTTTATCCAGTTCTTGGATCCACCAAACAGTACAAAAGTAGGTCAGTCTCATGACAAAAGTAGGTCAGTCTCATGATGAAATTGGGTCAGTCTCATGACAAATGTGGGAAAAATAACCATGTAACGAGAGTAAATGTTTTCTCTGCGGGAAACAGGAGGTGGCAATGGTGGCGCCGCCACGAGATCGGTTCACCTGAGCGATAATGCAGAACTTCAGTTTGTTTCCAATCTCTGTTTTAAATTTCTCTGATATAAAATAATATGGTAGACATGCACATAATGATGTATGCTCATTGTCAATGGACTAGACTGCTGTAACATCCAACTATAATATGCCAAATATGTTATAATCTCCAACATATTATATGGATCATGACTTGTCATGAGGGTTCATCATAGGCCTGAGGCTTGGATACAGAAAACATTGCTTCTATTTGACCACATTTTTGCAAAAAAAAGAAAACTTTTTAATTACAAAAAAGGCACATCACAATCTCCCGACATCAAAATGAAGGAATATCTATTTTTAGAGATCTCTGCTGCACATTTCCGACAGGCTTTAAATTATTATTTTTGTAACCATGAGGATGACTTGAGAACCTTTAGAAAATAATCATGACCTTTATTTGCTGTGGCATGAAACTATCTATTTTCAACTTGTAATTTGAAAACGAAAACCTATATTGACTTCGATTAATCAGGCATGAGAATGAAACATCTGAGATGCGTCATATGTGACGCCTACATTGAAAGAGACTTCAAATCTGCGCGGGTCCTTCTGCCCCAAGCAGGCAATGTTTAGCCAGCTTCAGCAACATTTGAGGTCTTTTTTTTCAACTTTTTTTATTATCTGAATGGGGTAAGGGCAAGCAACATTCTGAACAGTATTAAATCGCATTCAGTAAATGGGAAATTATTTTATCATTTAAAAATCTGAACTGTCCAATATGCGAAAGTTAACAAACTATACGGGTTCAAGGTAAATATTTACATGACTGATATGTTGGAAAACAATGGCAGACAGACAATGATGTGAACTATCTGCAGTATCTTCTGACACTGAGAGATTAACACGATTACCTCTCGGAAAATTATCCACTCCTTAAATTATCATTATTATGTTCTTAAAGTTTAATATTGAAAGACCTCTTTATTCTGATTTTTCTTTTTATATCAATTCAATCTACTACCTCAACATCACGATTCAAGCCAAAAAAAGCTAAAGTTTCAAAGCAATCCATCCTTTTTCTCGGGAGTCATGAACCCAGGCATGTATACATGTAAATTGATCTGGATCATTCTTTTTGTATGTCATACGTGTCAAAGAATGGTCAAAGTTCTGAATAACATATTTCTCAAAGATCAAGATATATTTGCACTGTATATTATTAGAGCCAAACTTAATCTTAACACACTCGACATGTTGAATGTCATCTGTTTATGTACACATGACAATCTAATTTTGATAAAAAATTTAATATTCAAATAGATGACTTTGATAATTTCATTGTGAACATTTTGATATTTTATATGAAAAATATTCCTCGTGAATGTGATATAAAACATCCTCTTTCAACAGCACAGTATCTTTTCCTTTTTAAGGAAATTCTTCTTGTTTTGGTATCCTTCAGAGGGACAAAAAAACTGAATACTGATAATCTGATCTTGCAAACTTTTTTTGGTAATGAAATAGAAGTGAAAGTAAATATCTCTAGTTTGAGCCACTAATTAACTGGATCTTATTTCTATTAGATTTGTTGGTGTATAATTGAAATAAATGATCAAATATCAAGTGATTCATAATTATTCTTAAACAATGGCTTTTTGGCTTAATGCAAGACTGGTGATAACTGCAACACCATAGCCTAATGCAACACTACAGCCAACTGCAACACTATAGCCTAATTCAACACTATAGCCAACTGCAACACTATAGCCTAATGCAACACTATAGCCAACTGCAACACTATAGCCTAATGCAACACTATAGCCAACTGCAATACTATAGCCTAATGCAACACTATAGCCTGATGCAACACTACAGCCTAATGCAACACTATAGCCTAATGCAACACTATAGCCTAATGCAACACTATAGCCTGATGCAACACTACAGCCTAATACAACATTACAGCCTGATGCAACATTACAGCCTGATGCAACACTCTAGCCTAATGCAACACTATAGCCTGATGCAACACTATAGCCTAATGCAACACTATAGCCTAATACAACACTACAGCCTAATGCAACACTATAGCCTGATGCAACACTACAGCCTAATACAACACTATAGCCTAATGCAACACTATAGCCTGATGCAACACTATGGCCTAGTGCAACACTATAGCTTGATGCAACACTACAGGCTAATGCAACACTATAGTCTGATGCAACAATATAGTCTGATGCAACACTATAGCCTGCTGCAACACTATATCCTAATGCAACACTATAGCCTGATGCAACACTATAGCCTAATGCAACACTATCGCCTAATGCAACACTATAGCCTGATGCAACACTATCGCCTAATGCAACATTACAGCCTGATGCAACACTCTAGCCTAATGCAACACTATAGCCTGATGCAACACTATAGCCTAATGCAACACTATAGCCTAATGCAACACTACAGCCTAATGCAACACTATAGCCTAATGCAACACTACAGTCTGATGCAACACTATAGCTTAATGCAATGCTACAGCCTATTGCAACACTATAGCCTAATGCAACACTACAGCCTAATGCAACGCTATAGCCTGATGCAACACTATAGTTTAATGCAACACTATAGTCTGATGCAACACTACAGCCTAATGCAACACTATAGCCTAATGCAACACTACAGCCTAATGCAACACTATAGCCTAATGCAACACTACAGCCTAATGCAACACTATAGCCTAATGCAACATTACAGCCTGATGCAACACTATAGTTTAATGCAACACTATAGTCTGATGCAACACTACAGCCTAATGCAACACTATAGCCTAATGCAACACTACAGCCTAATGCCTAATGCATCAGACTGTAGCCTAATACATTATATCATGATGCAACAATTTAGCCTAATGCTATAATATAGCCAAATGCAATGCTATAACTGAATGCAAAACTATAGGTAAATGCAATATTACAGGTAAATGCAACACTATAGGTCAATATAACACTGTAGGTTAATCTGACACTATCACCTGATAAAACACTAGAGCCGAATGCAACATTATAGCCTAATGCAACATTATAGCCTAATGCAACACTCTAGACTAATTAGTCTAGATTCAACACTTTAGCCTAATGCAACACTCTAGACTAATTAGTCAAGATGCAACACTTTAGCCTAATGCAACACTCGAGACTAATTAGTCTAGATGCAACACTTTAGCCTAATGCAACACTCTAGACTAATTAGTCTAGATGCAACACTTTAGCCTAATGCAACACTGTGGACTGATGTAACACTATATCAAAGTAACCCTGGATTAATGTAACATTATGGACAAGTGTAACACTATGGATTAATGTAATACTCTGAACTATAACATTATAGGCCGTTGTAAGACAATACGTTAATTGTGCTTTTTTTTTGGATAATAAAATTTCAACCTACACCTTAGTTAAGCATGCTGGGCATTGGAAAATAGCAATGATTCTTATTTAAAATCAGTATATTTTTTCAAGACCACACAGCTTTCTTGTGGTTAAACTTGCATTGTATCGGCAAACTTTGTACTCTATGGATAACTTGATTTTTTGCTTGGGGGGAACAAACAACAAAACTGAATTAGGGTGTTTTTCAGAGATATTGAAGTCTAATTTCAATGGCAAACTTCCCATTTATTACCAAACAATTCTCATTTTAACTCAATTTATCAATACCAAAGTAGAATGTCTGGCAGTTGCCATCAAATTGTAGGTCCATCATGATCCATCAACTTTCATGTTTAATTCCATTGATTAAAGTGCAACAGCAACAAGGCACTCCCCAATGAAAGCGCACAAAAAACAGGCTTGATTCAATAAGCCACTGCAATGATTTCATATGCCACATAATGAACATATGAGTTATGGCGTGGGCTTTACATCAACTCTGTGGCTTCATAATGTGACAACCATGTAATATGTGGAGGTTGCAAATAAAACATACGCTGGAAAATATTGGCCAAGGACAAAGGGGCAAGGCAGGAGATGCAAATCATATATATTTATAATTTTTATATGCAATATATATGTCATGTAGAAAGGAATAATGTGACTAGTTTGTAAAAAAAAAAATTAATATTGACTATAATATATATGTGTGTGTGTGTTCAAATCAATCATATATTAATCATTTTTTAAATAAATATTGAAACATTTCTTTAAATAATATGAATATATGATAGGATGAATCATAATAAGAGGATAAATCAATATGCCAAAATAACATATTCTAAGAAAATTATTCTTGGCAAGTTATAAATAAATAAATCAAGGAGCTACAAACATGCTCAATTAATCTTTCTTAAGCAATTATGATGAAATGAACTCCAGATTTTTGTTTATGGAGGAGCAGATATTAATGAGGGTTAAATTAAATGTGCTTTTTGCCTGCCATTAAATACTGACTGAGATGCAAGGTCTTGTCAACATTGATGAAAACTCTTAAAAAAATAAAGGAACATAAATTGAACCACACCTTTGCACAGATATTCTATTATTAATGTAAAAAATAGGGTGTGTCATATCATTCTTCACTCTTAAATTAATCTGAAATTGCTTTATGTCACAAAAAACCCATTATTAGTAAACTAATATCAATCTTGGATGTTTGGTCAAGCAAACGTCAAACAAATTTAATATCATTGTCAATTTACTTAGGGTTGACTGTCCACATAGGTTTTGTTGACATGCCTCAAACGGTGGGAAACTTCCATTGATTTTGATAAGTGTCCATCCTGATATATACCATAGAGATTTGTTGAGTGGCCCAGCTTGTATACAGTAATACATGTTTAATGGGCATAACATCTTTAAAAACATATACTTTCAATAAGGAAGGGAAAAAAAACAAAAACAAAAAACAAAAAAAAAACATTCAATAAGGAGAATGACCTTGACTGTGATGCCCTTTTTCTCATTTATCTTAAAGCTTTGGTTACTGACCAGTAATAGAAGACCTTTGGTTCAGAACAGGTGAGAGAGGATGAAGGGTGAGGAGAGAGTCTGTAATGATGGTGCCTTAATAATAAGAGCCTGCATTAATCTTCCCACTCTCGACATCGCACTTGCACTAAGACCATCAAATCAGCCTTGTTTGTGTAGATATGTGCATGTTTCTTGATCAAGGTCACTTGCTCTTGCCTGATTCCTACCTAACAAAGCTCGTTTGTTAACCTGCTCGCAAGATCGTACTATTAATGCAGGAAGTGATGTGCAAAACTGGACTATTGATTCAGAGAGTGACATGCATGTGTGTCTGCACTAAACAATGGACGGGTGCCATGAATGCATTGTTTATCTTACTCCTTTATGAATCAAGTTTAGACAAAAATATCACATGAAAATACTGGTCAGAGGCCGGCGACCACGCAGCTTGTAGCAATAGTGGAAGGAGTAGAAATTTCGGGCTGATATGCATCAATGGTTTAAGATTGGTCATGCCATCTGAATTTGTTTAAATTAAAAGTAATACTATTTTATTGTGTTCAGAATTTTTTTGTAGTATATTTATTTACTGTCAAGTTAATGATAATTTTTTTATTTATACTTTGAAATCTATGTTAATGACGCTAATGAGTATCCCATTTTAAAACATTGATACGATCTACAGTTTAAGTTTGGTTATGCTATCTTGATTTGTTGTGCACTCATCATGTTCACAAGAATTTTACAGATGGGGTCCCATGACCTTGAATTTTAGGTCAAGGTCACCAGCAAAGTAATTATTACAAGACATTAATAAGGTGCATCTATGGTTTAGCTTTGGTGAAGCTATTTTCATTTCTTATCATGTTCTCAAGGTTTTCAGTAATTGAGCTACATGACCTTGAAATAAAGATCAAGGTCACCGAAAGGTGCACTATTTCAAGATCTTTATAAAGAGCATCTAAAGTTTAAGTTAAAAAAAACTTAACATTATTTGTTCTCAAGCTATATTGTTCATGAAAAGGGACAGACCCCCATACTACGCAGGCTCTGATGATAACCCTTCGGCAAATTTGTCCAAGGGTTAAAAACTCAAGAACCATTCTTTGTTTAAAGACAATAATTGTACAGTTCTAGTTTGAAATCCAAATAATCATTACATCAGGAAATGATAGACCTTCAAAGTTTGTGACGGGACAAAGACATCAATATTACTGAATAAACACTATGCCAGTCATGTGATGTATAACCTGAGTATGTAGTATCAAACAATTTACGGGGTCACGAGTGACATTCAATGAGGACATTTTAACATTTTTGATCACGCTTATCCTGGCTCTGGTCCTGGATACCTCAGTTCTTCTTTACAGAGTGGCCTTTACAAGTGAAAGGCCAACACTCCCTCCTAAATGTGCCTTTGTTCTGTATAACTGAAAATGCTTGCTGCACAACTACTAGTAATCATCTGTCATGTATTTATTGGAACTTTATTCATTTGCTGATTCTTTTGGCATGAAAAATAAACACCTGTTTTGTTTTTTTTTGGGGGGGGGGGGTTTGGCTTTGAGACTTTCTTGGTGATTATTTTGTAATAACCTATTTGGTCATTTAAGGCAAAAATATGAGCCAAATAGAAACACATATCTCAACTAACTGCATGTTTGCCTACTGTCAAAGAGCCTGAATATTTCATCAGACTGCTCGAACTTGCCATAACAAGGCAATATATTATTTTACCAGATTGCACTCTCTGTGGGCCGTGTATTGCAGTCTTACAGAACTGCAGATCTTATATGCATTTTTAAAGCAGGAATAATTTCTTTAATTTAATGAGATTTAATTTAGTCAATCTTTATTATTTTCTTTTCACCAAACTGCCCTTCCAAACCTGGACCTTAAAAAAATGTCTATCCACACAGAAATGAAAATGGTCTTAAAAGGTCAATAAAATGTCAACAAAGCCCTGTAATGCATAATTTGAATGCCCTATGAAAAATGCCAGGGCACTTTCTCAAAATCTCATTATACTGTTCAACTGGATTTCTTTATATACATTGTATATATAGGTTCTACTTCACCAGATCAAAGACCTTGTTCATGAATTGCTAGGTAAAAGCTCAGTACAACAACAATAGCTGACGCTTTGCTTTAGTGTTAAGAAGAGAATCTGAGAGCCAATTTTGTCGAGGTCAGTCAAGGGGATATGTCTTCAACCCTCTCTGTTTATTAATTTGTTCATCGGAATCTCAAAAAGTAATAAATAGAACTTGAAGAAATATAAAGAAAAACAGTTTGCATGCCACGAACCAATAATAGATAGATTAGAGCAGGCACACCTTTTTTGTTGACCGATGGATCTTTTTCAAGGTATTGTTCTAATAAATTGCAAGAGAGGGAAACTTTAATAACAGAGGCAGCCATTAATAACAGAAAGCAGCTTATACATGAATATAGTATTTATTCTCCTTGCAACTACCTAGAATGAGCAATATCAGAAAGTTTTTGTCATAACTTGATGTGTTCCATTAATGGCCCCGTTAAGTGATGAGAGGATGAGGGCAGGCCCTAGCAGCAGCAGCAGCAGCAACAGCAGCAGCAGCAGCCTTAGGTGTGTCAAGAGCAGACAGGTGTGTCCTAATATTGACACAACAATCCCTGTGAAACATCATAAATTGATTGTTGACTTTAACCTAAGCCGAAAAGCAAGCATATCATCTTACTTTGACAGAATTATCCATTAATTCTATCAATTTGTGAAAAATCAATATTGCCACATGATCTACCAATAAAGTCCACATAGATATGCTCCACACATGTTAAACCTTTCATAGCCTAACCTCGTGATCATACATGTAATATCAAGATCATTACACCAATTCTAACTCTATAAAGAAGTGTCTAAATTTAAACTTTGTTTTATTTTTCAGCATGTAACAATTAGTAACTAATAATAGATAAGGGGCAAAAGTTCTCATCATCATGCTGCTGTCCACACTTGATACATTCAAGTTTGTGTGTGTGTGTGTGTGTGTGTGTGTGTGTGTGTGTGTGTGTGTGTGTGTGTGTGTGTGTGTGTGTGTGTGTGTGTGTGTGTGTGTGTGTGTGTGTGTGTGTAAAATATTCATTAAATTCAAATAAATAACACTTTATCAGTTTTGAAAGGAAAAAAAAAAGAAAAATGTTAAATTTCGAAAGTCTCTGTTTTGGTTTATGATGGTCTATGATGTTTGGTATAGAAACTGTGTGGTGGATGTCCAAATATGGTTTACTATTTCGCAGCTTTTGCAGGCAGAATCCTCAGTGGCAGTAATTTCCCCTGGCTCCCCTCACTATGCAGACAGTGGTGATACAAGCCTGCTGGCCCACTCCCTATCTGGCAAACACCTCTGCAGTTTTGTATTTTTGTATTTTCTGTCTGCATCACATGACTGGACTTCTTATGAAATCTTAGAAAGTCAGAGTATGGCAAAAATTACAGAACAAATCTGTCAAAATCTAACAATCCATCAGCCCAAAAGTTTAATATCCTGTCACGGTCAACTTATTAGGGACAGGAGTAGAAAAGGTCAAAGGTCAAATATTTAAAACAATGTTACATCTGAAATCTTTAATGAGTTGGAGTATGAATATATGGGTAACATATTGCCAGAGCTACCTGGAAATACCTGGAAATATTGGAGAGTGGCATTGCTGAATGTCGTCAGGACAAATGATCATGTATGAGATATTTGCATGCTTGCCGTGGGGTCTAGTTCAGTACTGTATACTGCGGTGTCCTGGCACTCACACTCTGGCATGCAACTCACTGTACACTTGTGCTGCAAGTGCTTTGTCTCTGCTTGTGATTTCAAAAACGAGTTGACAGTAATTCAATCTCGATTCCAAGCATCTTCATTCCAAGCATCTTAATTCAAAACATCTTGATTCTAAGCATTTTAATTCTGAGCATCTTTATTCCAAGTATCTTGATTCTGAGCATTTTAATTACAGGCATCTTAATTCTAAGTATATTAATTCTGAGCATCTTAATTCTGAGCATCTTAATACTGAGCATCTAAATTCTGAGCATCTATATTCTGAGAATCTTAATTCCAAGCATCTTAATTCTGAGCATCTTAATTTGGAGCATCTAAATTCTGAGCATATCAATATAAAAATGTTGTTAAATATAAGAGATTTTGAAGTGGAAATGTTTGATAACAATACAGCACAACACAACATAACACAATATAACCAGACAAATGAAAAAACTCATGTGAAAAGTTCAGTTTTACGGCAATCTTCTGGAAGAGAGATCACGAGGCTGGAATGGTGGATGAAACATGCAAGCCTCAAACAAACAATTTTCTGGCATAAAGTGCATGCAACCTGGTAATGCATGGCGAAGTGGTATGATCAGATCAATCATATACATTATCACACACATAATAACACCGTACATTATGGCATGCTGGATGTGGTCTGGTTCTCAAGTCTCACAGAGAAAACGCACACAAAAGCAGTCCTAGTATTACAGACACACTGTAACTAGGTTAACCTGGGCTGAAATAAGACAACAAGGTGGTTTATGGGTGTTTTTGCTGAGTGTCCTCTAGTGACAGATTTTTTACAGGGACTACTTTTTTATGCCAAATTAGAATATAAAAGAAAACTGTTTTATGACTGAGAGATAGAGTACCCCAAGAGATACTATGTCCTTAACTTAATAGCTGCCGTAACTTATTCTGAGATTAATTTAATAATATTATATATTTTGATGCTGGTTGTGAACAACAATTGGCACCATATTTCTCAACAGATAATCTTATGACATCTACTGTCTTATACGATCTTTCTTGCAGTTTCTACATTAATAAAATCAAGTGAAGAGAACTGATAAAATTCCACCACTAATAAAACAAATTATTCATGAACGCCATCTTTCTCAGACAATAATTTGAATTCACAACAGCATTTTTTATTCGTGAGTTATGTGAAGTACTGTCGAAAAACAAACTTATTTTTTTGTATTGAGATATTTGTAAGGTATCATAAAATAACACCTTAGTTCCTGTCTCCTTTGCAAGATTATTGGCTTCAAATTAACAATAAACAATGATAAATTACATTAATCATCACCCATCTTAATCTGCATTAATACTTTATGTTTTTGGGCACATTTGTTAATCAAGAAATATTAAAGATTACCTCATTTCTTTATTCAAAAATATAGATGGATTTTGTGTAAATAAAATTTAACTTTAGGTTGGTATTAATAGAACTATAGTCATGTAGATCTCTGGTCCTTAAATATTGCACAATTGCTGCAACTTGCAGTGATTGTAAAAACAATTTTGCTGTGCTATAAATTAGGAATTATTTATGTTATAAAATGACAAAGCTTCAATCATGCTCAATGACAGAGATAAAGTTAATATGACTCAAAGTGTAAAAGGCAAAGTGTAAAACAGTTTCAATCTGATTAGATCTCTTCTGTTGGATGGTTAATATGACTCAAATCTAATGGTCAAACCCTTCTCTAATAATAATCTACAAAATAAAAATGTACAAAAATCTGTCACATGCAGAGTTATCCTATGAAAGTTTTCCTCTGTAATATACAGGAAGGTAATTTATGAGCCTTTTTCATATATCCTTGTTCAAAGATTCTTCAAAATAGACAGATTATATTCATGACATTCTAGTAATCATAATGATTGTTTTTTCTGTAATACCTATGAACTTTTTCTGGAAATGCCTGCAAATTATTTGATAAATGTTTATTTAGAGTATCATTTCTTTATTTCAGAAGTTTTGAATCGGGGCTATCATTGATTTCTGCCAATCAAAATACTTGTTACATAATGAATTTGGCTCCAACTTTTATTCTCATCTCAATTCTCATGGGTGTTTAAATGGTAAATCAGAGGAAAATGGAAAGTATGTGTATTATAGTACACACACTATTTTGCATGAGTATCTCAATTAAATACTATTCATATATTCTTATTAACACTGACCGAAACGTAACAAAATATGCAACTCAAAAGAAATAATGATTATGAGCCAAATAAACTTGGTAATTTGAGGCTCATTAACTGATGGCATCTTCATAAATCTTGTATTTTTTGGCAATATGTCATCATTTAACATACACACAAACATCTAAAAAAAATCATCAGGTCCAGTTACACCAAAAGTAATCAGAACAAAGACAGGGTCCTAATAAATATAGATAAAATATACACGCACTCTACACCTGCAGTTTTCCCATCGTATTCACACAAAGCCTTAGTAAAGTCCACAACAAGATAAACTTGTTGAAAGTCAATCTGAGTAGTAGCAAAGATATGAAGCCGCACCAAGTCTTGTGTGTGGGTAGAGGTATTGCCAGTACTTTCATAAGTTTGTCCTTCGCTTGAGCCAAACATCTATTTGATCATGCAGAAATGTAACCAGACAAAACCATGCATATCATGACCATTTTTTGCCATGCGTGACCAAACAGGGTCAGGCTTATTAAGTTATATTTATATTTACATTTATTTAGTTAAGTAGTACCTTTATAAATACAGCTGTTTCAGAACAGGAAACAAGAGAAACTGCCTCCTTTCAAATGCAAAAGCCTCCTCATAGAGGCAACTGCCTCCTGACAAATGCATATCCTAATAAACAATTGCCTCACAACAACTGAAACTGCCTCCTAACAAATGCAACTCACTCCTAATAAACAATTGCCTCACAACAACTGAAACTGCCTTCTAACAAATGAAACTCACTCCTAACTACTGCAATCACCTCCAAACAAATGCAACTGAATTTTATCTGGTACTAGTATATCTACTAGCTCACAGATACAACTAACTCCTCACAACTGCAATTGGCTCATAACAAATTCAACCGCCTCCTCACTGGTGTAACTGACTCCTAATAAATGCAACTGCCTCTAATCCGATGCAATTGTTTCCTTTCAGATAACACCTGCAATCAGATGCATCTGTCTCCCATCCGATATATCTCCTTCTAACAGATCTCACTGAAAAGCTATGAGGTGTTATCTGGTATTTTCTGAAACCAGGAGGCACAAACAATTCATTCTTTAAAGTTATCCTGCATGGCTTCATTACTTAATATTTAATTTAGTAAATAACAAGATTAACTCAGAATTAGTTAAAACCATTATTAATCAGCTCTTAATCATTGGGATTAACAAAGCACAGGACCATCTTGCGTGGCATCAGAACATTTATTCCTCATGAGGCAATATTTACACTGGCACCTGGTTTGTGATCAATAAATAATTAATGATCAATGACCAACAGCAATTATGAAGTTTTTTCTTTTATACCCTTTATATCTTCATACCCTCTTTTTTTTTAAACCAGAATTGCAATAAAATGTGAACATAAATGCAAACAGGAAGCATGCACAAATAAAATAGCAATAACAAATATATATGGGTTTCTTATACGCTTCTTACAAATCTATATGCTTGGCATAAACTGCACTTCACTTAAGTATTCTACTCACAAAAGACTTTTTCAACACATGCAGACCAAGAGGCTATCAAAACGGCACATGATATACCCATGGGATTCTATCAACATAACATGCATTCTGATGTCTTTAACCCATGGACTGAAACTGAATGGGAAAGAAATCACATGGAATGTTGGGAAATTTAATGTTATGTAGCAACATGGAACGTAATATATATATATATATATATATATATATATATATATATATATATATATATATATATATATATATATATATATATATATATATATATATATATAATATCATGTTATATGTTCTTCTCTTTACTTCTTTAACATCTATGAACAGCTGTGTATTCCCTTTAATCCTTTAAACTTCATGACATCCATCATAAATCATACTTCTGAATCATATCACATCTCCACCTGATTCACTCACTAGCCCACATACACAAGGCATAATTATCAAATAAATTAATATTATCACGTGGTTTATGAACTGTGTGCATTGATACTCAACCATATGAACTATGTGCATTAATACTCAACCATATGATCTGTGTGCATTAATACTCATCCATATGAGCTGTGAACATTAATACTCATCCATATGAGCTGTGAGCATTGATACTCTAACATGTGCACTAATACCCAATCATATGATATGTGTGCATTAATACTCAATCATATGAGCTGTGAGGATTGATACTTAACCATATGATCTGTGTGCATTAATGCTCAACCATAGTTCATAAAATATACATTAACACTGACACATACTTTTTTAACTATGTGAAAACACTGCTTCATGAACCAGTCATTGAAATATACACATTCTTTTCAACATATACATCAACACAAACAGACAATTCACTGACTATGTCCTGACATATGCCTCTTAGACCTTATAAATTAACAGTGACACCTGTTGAGGAACCTTGTATTGAAACTAATATATGTTGCTTTGTCATCACTAGGGCATAACAATTACTTAAAAGTTGAAGGTCCCCATTTCATTTTTTAAATTAAGTGGTTACTCTGTTGCTTTGAGGTCACTAATATTATCATATGGGAAGCTATAATTGGAGAAGAGGGCTTGGAATCCTGGTAAGCGAGTGCTTAGATCTTCCACAATTATGCTCATCAAACATGTATAACAACTGGTAAGATATATCAGACAGTTTGAAGTGTAATTGGTCACACTCAGATGTATTATTCAGTTTCGTTCCATTATAAAGTAAAAAGGCATCCAACTAAACTGCTGTTTCTAGATACATACAGGAAATCTAAGACAATGGGAATCTCATAAAGAACAAATTTACTGGTGATGATAAATTGAGAAAAAAAAACAAAATAAGATGAAGGTGATCTAATTTTAAGTAAATTCAAGATCCGTGTGATGTAATATAGAGGAAACCTAAGATAAAGATGATATTAAGTAGAATAAGTCAAACATACAGGTGATATTAAGTAGAATAACGAAAAGATACAGGTGATGCAATAAAGAGAAACTTAAGATACAGGTGATATTAAGTAGAATAAGTCAAAGATACAGGTGATGCAATAAAGAGGAAACTTAAGATACTGGTGACATTAAGTAGAATAAGTCAAATTTACAGGTGATATTAAGTAGAATATGTCAAAGATACGGGTGATAATAGGTAAAATAAGCCTAAGAAACAGGTGTGTGATACAGGAAAAATATTGAGATAATACTGTTGATGCAACCTTGTGCTACTGTAAATCTATGGAAAATGATGCATAATTAAGCAAATCTCAGGTAAGTTGGAGTAAAGGAAATAAAGATACAGGGAATACAAAATAAAACAATTTGCTAAAACAGTTCTTTTCTCCATCATTGAAAATCATGGCCAGGAAATAAAGAAATCCTGTATCTGAAGATGTGAAAATTAATAAACACTTTGACTGAGTAGGCAGGTGCTTTTCGTTTCAGTGTAGGTTTTGGTCAATTTATATTAATTTGAAAGCCAATAAATATTCAAGCTTTTTGAACTTAATTTTTTTTCTCTTTCCTTGTAACCTTTTTATGAAACAATGAGCATCGGCGACAGGACAATATTTTTCCAAGAGGAATAGATTTGCTTTCTGGATGTGAGTCTAGACACATATAGATGTTGGCTGATAAGTTAAGCCCAGGTCAAAAGATATACCGGTACATGAATATAGTGATAACCTGGTTTTTATATCAATAGTCTAGGATAGCCAAATTACCTAACTAACTTTATTATAGCAGTCACGTGAATGTATTTGTAAAGTTGATTTCCTTTTTATCCCACTCAAATAGTAGTAAGAAGGTTTTAACCTTGCCATAATTCATAATAAATGAAACATACATTTCTGGATGGATTTTTCTGGACAGTGTAGAGAGCCTTGATGCATTATGGCTGTGAAGCATTTAGGTGATCAATTATTGTGAGCAAGCCAAAGCCCCCTGGTGTGTGTTTAACTGGTATGACTTCACACGCATTACACATATGTTTACCTTGTTGCCTATTGTCTTTTGCAGCACTAAGACTCTACCTTGTTGACTTGTCTCAAGAATCCAACTATCTAACATATACCGGAATAACAGAATTCTTATTATTGTCATTTTACTAATGTACAGGTCAGATATCAGACAGAAAATTCGAATATGCATCAAATTATGAAAATTGAGGCCAAATTATGTTTTGCTGATAGAGAAATTGCCAGGATGTCATATAATTTTCATACTCCTACTCAACAATTAGGCATTATATCATACTTTTCTACCAAATTTTGCACAAAGTAATTTAGCACATAATCAATTATTGCAAAAGACTACAACAGACAACAAAAATACTTGCAAGACTCGTTCATAGAAATGCTGGTTTCATTACTGAGAGGAACTTTAAGAAAAGAGTAATAACACACATCCCTTCATCTTTTGATTAAATCCTTTGTAAATATATCACAGCACAGATGCCAACCTAGATACATCCTATATATATATATATATATATATATATATATATATATATATATATATATATATATATATATATATATATATATATATATATATATATATTTCCATATACAGTATATTTCCATATATATTTCAATAAAAAAGAAGTGTGAGACTTTACACTTTGTATGTCTTATCTACATTATATCAAGAAGATTTTGGCAATTGCCGACCAAAACTTTGCAGCACCCTTTAATTTTTATATTTACTCATAATGTTATTTACAATTTACATATTCAGTAGATCTCAGCATTATATCACTGAGAGTTACTCTGATGGTTTTGCATCATATGTACTTGGTTCTTATATAATGATGTTAGTAATTAGAACGTTCCCTCAGGCAGTTGAAGCCAAACATCTATAGGGTCAAGCATAAACGTGACCAAATAAGGTCACTCACTACCACTGCAGGACGATACTGTGCTACCTTGAACTTGAAGGTAGGTGATCAAATTTAGGCATTGACAAGCAAATGCCACGTGTGACCTTATTTGGTCAGGATTTTGTATGACCTAATAGATGTTTGGCTCCAACTTTCAACTAATTGCTCCTTTCAGATGCTATTAACTATACAAATATACTTTGGTTTAATGTACATTCTTGGCTGCACACAGTGATGACTGTATAATGTTTGTGAGGATGTCACCCATTTTGCTGTGGCAGGATCTACGCCATATTTGGTTTTGTAAATACTGACCTTTGGTCAAATGCATTGAAGTTGTTAGAATTCTGTAACAGCCACTTATTTTTTTTTATACAAATGTGTTTACATCTTATACAACTAAAATGACATTTTGGGCAATAATTTCAACAGCTGCTGTTCAAAATGTTCTTATTTTTTTCGTCCTTTTGGAACTTTTGATTGTTTTTCTTAAAATCATCTCTTGATTTTCTTTTCTGAAACACTGATTTGAGCACAAGAAGACAGTCCATGTTAAACCTTGAACATAATTCACTCATATTTACAGTGGATTAAAGTCCTCACAACTATTATGAATACTTATCAATACTGTATACTTATAATATAAGCACCATAATACTGAGTGTCAAAGTTCACCACTAGGGGGCCCATTTTTTATCATTAAATTGTCCTCTGAATTGTATCAGTATGCAGTATGAAGTCATCCCTCTGAGCATTGCTATGTCATTCCAGTAACAAGGGAGTACCCCTTACTTTGTAGTACCCTTACTTTGTCAGCCGAGTGTAAATGGAGTACCCTTACTTAGTCATCCCAGTGACTAGTGACATAGTTTTCTTCCTCTCTCACCCCAGTAACAATGGAGCACCCTTACTTTGTCACCCCAGTAACAATGGAGCACCCTTACCTTGTCAGCCCAGTAACAATGGAGTACCCTTACTTAGTCATCCCAGTGACTAGTGACAAAGTTTTCTTCCTCTGTCACCCCAGTAACAATGGAGTACCCTTACCTTGTCACCCCAGTAACAATGGAGCACCCTTACTTTGTCACCCCAGTAATAATGGAGCACCCTTACTTTGTCACCCCAGTAATAATGGAGCACCCTTACTTTGTCACCCCAGTAACAATGGAGCACCCTTACTTTGTCACCCCAGTAACAATGGAGTACCCTTACTTTGTCACCCCAGTAACAATGGAGCACCCTTACTTTGTCACCCCAGTAACAATGGAGCACCCTTACTTTGTCAGCCCAGTAACAATGGAGCACCCTTACTTTGTCAGCCCAGTAACAATGGAGTGCCCTTACTTTGTCACCCCAGTAACAATGGAGCACCCTTACTTTGTCACCCCAGTAACAATGGAGCACCCTTACTTTGTCAGCCCAGTAACAATGGAGCACCCTTACTTTGTCAGCCCAGTAACAATGGAGTACCCTTACTTTGTCACCCCAGTAACAATGGAGCACCCTTACTTTGTCACCCCAGTAACAATGGAGTACCCTTACTTTGTCAGCCTATTGGTGGTAAGGACCAGCCCACTTGGGTGAGGGGTGCCCTTTTCTTTGTCACCTCACTGTAGCAATGAGTACCTGTACCATATCTCCAAACTGTGACCACAATGGACTTGACTCGGTCACCTACCTGACCTGTGAGAGAGAAATTCATTCCTTATAAAGTGACATATATTCTCTGTAAATCTATTACTCTTTATGAGATCATATCAAAGGGGAGGCCACTCAATCTCAGAGACATTAAATAGTGGTGCGGTGCCCCCCCTCCCATCCCACCTGCACAATTTTCATCACAGCATTTTACATCTTGTAGTTGAGCAATACAACATTAATGATCATGTGACCGGACAGAAATAACCACAAAAATTAAGTTTTGATTTTTTTCTTCAATAAGGTAAGTGAAATGATGGTTTGTTTCAGCATGATGATGCCTGTTTCTCACAAGGGACATGCTAAGTGCTGTTCGCCCCATTCAGCAGGGGTGTCTGTCCGGTGGGGTGAGGGGGCGTGTCACACTGCAGTGTGTGCCACCAGGGGGCGTATCACACTGCAGTGTGTGCCACCAGGCAGTACAACCAGGTGAGGGCGTAGACTTGGCCTAGGGCCCCCGGCCAGCATCATCTACACCGCACCCCTATCTTCTTACAGGTATGCCGCACCCTCTTTTCTAGTTCCGGATACGACTCGCTGACGTGGTTATCCGTGGTGAACTCGCGACAGTTCATGCCAAATCCGGTCATGCAGCTCCGGTAGTGATGCAGGAAGGCGATGTCCGGTTCCACCATTGGTACCTCTAAATTAGCTAATATGGGTTTGCTTATATGATGGATCCCCTTTTCAAACACTTTGTGGGGTATCACCATGTTTTTGGTGCGGAACTTGCTGAATGTTTTAGTTCGCTGATTGTTGACGGATGTGAATAAAAGTTGTGAGCCAGTGAACGTGGAATCCTGACGAGGATCGAAGAATGCGGACTTAAATGTGTAGCCGCAGTGGTTAGGTTTATGTATGGCTCGTATCATGTCTTCCCAGTCAAACACTTCGCGTGGCATGATGAACTCATCCAGATCATTAAATGCCAAGAAGTCCACGGTTGCCATGTTACGATACAAACAATCTTGGATGGCAAGAAGCTGGCCGTGGTACCACACCTTGGCATCTACCACGGGAGGCAGTTGCCATGGTACCATGAGCAACATGCCCGCATCTTTGTAGTGCTCCAGCACCGTGTTTAAGTTAGTGTCATGATGCATATCATAAAGCGTCACTCTCTCCGCTCCCATCATGGACGAGAATTCCATGAACTCAATGAACTTTTCTTGGTTGACCGACCCAAAAAGGGGTGAGAGGCAGAGTCCAAATTTGTATGTGACGGGTCGCCGCTCTGTGCTATAGACAGGTACCTCCACCTGCTTTATGTGGCCGTTTTCTGAGGACTGCAGGGTGACCGAGCAGGGCTGATTTGTCATCTCTTCTGGTACCAGGCAGGACAGTATAAATCCACCATATCTCCTGCCGTGGTTTTCACACATCTCATAGTAGTTAAGAGGACTCAATAGCATATCATCCCGACCTTTGACCTTGAACAAACAGTTGCTCACACCTTTCCCGGTTTTCTGTGTCGTTAACAACACTGCCATGATTCGGATGTAGGTTCTGTTATCCTTGTTGTCAAAATCATTATATCTCCGATCCCAATAACCGGAAAACACATGCAAGTTCCCAATCACTTCCTTAAACTTGAACGGGTCCTTCGCCTCGGGTCCGTGACACGGCGGAGGTTCGGGAATCTCGATCCTGTCCTGCTGCAGAGCTTCCATGGATTCATCGCCCTCTTGAGACTCCACCGATTTCCCGCTGCTCCACGGATTACTGTGCATATCCCGTCGGAACTCTAATCCGGATTGAAAGACAAACAGCATTGCGATGTACACAATACAGAGGACGAGAACAAAAGTGCGGAAGTTTGGCTTGAGGCAACGGCACGGTGCCATCCTGATTCTATGACATACGACGATTCCTCACTCACGCATAGCCCCCGTATGAACACAAACAAAGACCAACTTGCTCTTTTGTTTCCCACACATTTCACATCAACATGTGTTTTCAATTGATCAGCTGGGATGTGTGAGTTGTGTTTGTAAATCACTCTGCAGATGACCACGGCGATGGCTGCCTGCACTGTCCATGCACAGTTCGTACTTATCCAGGCCTCCCGATAATAAAGTACACTCCACTCATCAACCAAAGTCCACCTTCCTCTCGATATTGTCTTATTTATTATCTTCCATATCATCTACATTAATCTACTTTATCATCATCCTTTGCTCGCTCCTCACCTTTTTTGCACGCATTGCATTAAATCAAATTAAGTGCATATCATTACTTCCTGACATCCTGTTTGGTCGTGAGCTCTACACATATTCCCTCTTGCAATTCTCTTCGATATACGATCAATTCCTGTCGGATTGTTATTTCAACAACAGCGAAAAAAAAACAAAAAAACAAATATCGTGTTCAGGTAGAAACAGGTATATATGAGGCTGCCAAAATCTAATTGAAACGTTAGACTTGAGGTGAAGGACGTCTGGTTGACCATACCTGGCTGACACAGAGGCTCAAAGTCCATCCGAGATAATCAGATCCTGTGACAATAGGCCTGGCCAGGTACTCCATGGAAGGTCAGAGAGGTCAAATAGATCCTGTGAAATCTTATCTCTTATCGTGGATGTTAGTTTTGTGTTAATGTGGTAGCTGATATCCTGTATCTATGCTTAGGTTTTTTTCCCCTTGAATTCTATTACTGAGGTGTTACTGCATGAACTTTGTATCCTGTAGTATGCAGTGTTCATCAATACTTGACTAATCTCTTGAAATATCATGAAGCTGCTGGAAAATATCACAGTCTTAGAACATGGACAATATCACATATTTTGGCAATATCACAAATCTTCTGACAATATCACAATATCTGTGTCAATGTAATTGTAGTATTTCTCTGCCAAAATCTACTCCCTGGACATATATGTCTTGAATCAGGCACAGTTTCACTTTCTCAAATTTAATCCAATGAGGTGTGAATTAAATGTATAAGAAGAATTAAAAATCACACAATCACCTTGGAATGATACGAAAAGCACCAGGCATCCCGGAGGCAGAAATCCTGCAAGAGTTTTAAATAACATTTAAGAAACAATTCAATATTTTAACATTCCTTCTGCATTGTGACTGTCTCTCAGTGTTCTTGAAGGGAAAAGATTGTGATCTCCACAGACTGCAGGTAGGTCTTTTTCATTGAGCACTGTGTAAGTCATGCCTGCCATGCTAAAACCACCATCAGTCCACACTTGCCGAGGGAGTCACGTCGTGCATACATACATACACCCGATGCACCGATCATTTCTTCCATACAAGGAGTGTCTGCGATCCTCTCTCTCTCTGTGTCTGTCTGTCTGGCC
Source organism: Amphiduros pacificus (assembly GCA_949316495.1). Lineage (NCBI taxonomy): Eukaryota > Metazoa > Annelida > Polychaeta > Phyllodocida > Hesionidae > Amphiduros > Amphiduros pacificus. The sequence continues at coordinate 15,530,744 of OX439007.1, read as the reverse complement.
TGCCGTGTGTGGTGGTAATGATGGTGGAAGAAGAGGAGACCTCAGTCCCATCCTGGAATGACTGTTGTGCCTGGTGCCTACCTCTGCCTGCTGTATGGTGAGCCGTCCGACCGGGAGCCCTCTCCCCGGCGATGCAGGCTGGCGGCGGGTGGCTGCTGATGCTGCTGAGTCTGACGATGATGGCACACCTGGCCCATCTATGGGGCAGACTCGCAGACATTAAAGGAGAGCCATGTGGCCTTCTTTATTCTTATAATCAAGGCAACTGTTTTCTTTCTAGTGCACTGATCTGTAATGTTGATCCAGACATGAGACATGTAAATACGAGCGACCTTTTAAGGCAGCGATTCATTTCATATATAATACAAATATCTTTTCTTTCTCCTTCATTGAATGACCTATTTTATTTCTTCAAATATTAGTACACCCCTTTCACATGTCCGATGCTCCCCGTATTTGTACTGTGGTCCTACTTTTCATATCGACTGTGAAAATAGAGTCACTCTTCAAGATGTCAAATATTATTAGTGAATGATGACTAGTAAGTGATGTGTGCAAAAATATTGTTGTAAAAACTTTACAGACATTCCCTTACACTGTCTCAAATAGTTGAAGATGAACATCAAACATAGTTCACAGATGTGTTTTGCTCAATTGGCTATATAGGAATGAATTCACCTGATGCTCAACATAGCAGATAATGCTACCCTCATCCCTGCTGCATTCACACAGCATCCATTCAGATACTGAGGCAGAGTTAGCAATCAATACAACCAGAATACAAGTCATGCCATCATAGTAGTACTCATACAGTACCTTCAAAATCTATTTTCCAAGTTTCAACATGAAGTATTTTTCTATTGTGCAAAACAAAACAGCAAATTCTTAACACATGTTTACAAATGCGCAAATAAAAAGATGTTTGATAATGGCTGTCTCTCATTTTATAAAGTAAAATAGACCTTGAAGAAGGCTCAGAACAAATATAGATGTTTATAAAGAGAGCTTTGCAGAGAAAACTGTGATGAGATTACTGACATGTACTGTGCATTGTATCTTAATACCACTATGGATAATTCTTAATTTAAAAAGTGACAAGGGTCATATATAGCATCATTCTCTTAGCAAATTAATACATTATCTGACAAACAAGCTGGTCATGCTTGTCACCACAAGTTCACATGATAACTAATTTCATAAACTACCGGTATTTTTCAACTTAGAGAGTTTAAGTTTGCACTAATGAGCAGTAATTCCTGCCACATGATCAGAAATCACCCACCACTTTATATCCTATTTATTTTAACCGATTAAAGATATTTTATTTTTTGAACTAACAATGTTATCACATTTGAAATGATACAGTTTTGAATACTTTCCTAAGATTTAAAACATTTGAGGGACATCATGCACATGAGACAACACTCATATTACTTGAAGTGCCCACACCTTATTATCTTTAACAGAAGCGAACCTTGTATTGTGTGTTTGCAATCACCAACTATTGGTTTATTACAATCATCACACTTTCTTATTGTTAGCAATCATTAATCAGAAGGAAAAGGAAAGTGTAGCTCTGGGAAGATAATCGCTGATGATGGATGAAAAGAAATGTTTAAACATAGGCATCAGAGATGCATCAACCCTCAGCCCTGGTAACTCATTGCACAACATTCGCTCCACACAATATTTGTGAACAAAACGTCACTGCACCAAGGCAAATTGATGCAGGGGTAAAAAAAACCCATAAAATCTACTTCCTTTGATAGCTTAGGTGTGTCAAGTATCATGAAACTGTTATCATTTACTCTAGAATTATTGAGATGGGCAGGTGACCTTGAAAAGCAGGTTAAGGTCACCGTCCATCAAACTCATGTGAAGACTTCCAAGATGCTTATGTGTGTCAATTTTCATGAAGCTGCCATTATTTGTTCTTAAGTTATTGCAATGACGTGGATTTGACATGATTGTCCCTGTGACCTTGAAAAGTAGGTAAAGGTCATGTTCCATCAAGAGAAGTCTGAGGTCTTCACCAGATGCTTATGTGTGTCAAGTCTCATAAAGCTGCCAACATTCGTTCTCGAGTTATGGCAATGATAGGGATTTCACATAATTGTAACTGTGACCTTGAAAAGTAGGTGAAGGTCATGTTCCATACAAAAATGTCTGAGGTTTTCATCAGATGCTTATGTGTGTCAAGTTTCATGAAGCTGCCATCATTTGTTCTCGAGTTATCGCGATGACAAGATGATTTCACATAATTGTCCCTGTGACCTTGAAAAGTAGGTGAAGGTCATGGTCCACCATGAGAAGTCTGAGGTCTTCACCAGATGCTTGTGTGTGTCAAATCTCATAAAGCTGCCATCATTCGTTCTTGAGTTATTGCGATTCTTGGGATTTCACATATTTGTCCCTGTGACCTTGAAAAATAGGTCAAGGTCGCCGTCCACTGAACTAGTCTGAGGTTTTCAACAGATGCTCATGCGTGTCAAGTTTCATGAAGCTGCCATCATTTGTTCTTGAGTTATCGCGATGACAAGGATGATTTCACATTATTGTCCCTGTGACCTTGAAAAGTAGGTGAAGGTCATGTTCCATCAAGAGAAGTCTGAGGTCTTCACCAGATGCTTGTGTGTGTCAAATCTCATAAAGCTGCCATCATTCGTTCTTGCGATTCTTGGGATTACACATAATTGTCCGTGACCTTGAAAAATAGGTCAAGGTCACCGTCCATCGAACTCGTCCGAGGTTTTCACCAGATGCTTATATGTGTCAAGTTTCACGAAGCTGCCATCATTTGTTCTCGTACTATCGCGATGACAAGGATGATTTCATATAATTGTCCATGTGACCTTGAAAAGTAGGTGAAGGTTATGTTTCAAAGAAACAATTCTGAGGTCTTCACCAGATGCTTATGGGTGTCAAATCTCATAAAGCTGCCATCATTTGTTCTTGAGTTATGCGATTCTTGGGATTTCACATAATTGTCCCTGTGACCTTGAAAAATAGGTCAAGGTCACCGTCCATCGAACTCGTCCGAGGTTTTCACCAGATGCTTATATGTGTCAAGTTTCACGAAGCTGCCATCATTTGTTCTCGAGTTATCGCGATGACAAGATGATTTCACATAATTGTCCCTGTGACCTTGAAAAGTAGGTGAAGGTCATGTTTTATAGTAAAAATTCTGAGGGCTTCACCAGATGCTTATGTGTGTCAAATCTCATAAAGCTGCCATCATTCGTTCTTGAGTTATTGTGATTCTTGGGATTTCACATAATTGTCCCTGTGACCTTGAAAAATAGGTCAAGGTCGCCGTCCATCGAACTCGTCCGAGGTTTTTACCAGATGCATATGTGTGTCAAGTTTCATGAAGCTGCCATCATTTGTTCTTGAGTTATCGCGATGACAAGGATGTTCGCTACAGACATACATACAGACATACAGACATACAGACATACATACATACATACATACCCACGCCAGGAGTACTGCAATACCCTCAGCCTGATTACATCAGGGGCTGAGGGTAAAAAGTCATGATTCAAGGAACAAGATTTAATTATCGTAAATAATGGTGCATAATAAATTTCATTCAGTCATTTCCCAAATAATAATGTTTGTAATGAATATAATGGTTGGTTGATACAACTGCCCTTAGTTAATTGGAGGATATATTAAACTATTATTGGTCTTGCTGATTAATGTCACCGGCCATAGTGAATGGGAAGACACATGACACAAATACTTCATCCTGTAGATTGAGTGAATGGGATGACACATACATATATGTATTAGTTTTGTTTATTGTCCTTAGCCTTAGTGAATGGGAAAAATAAATATACATGTACTCCATCTTGATTGATGTCCCTAGCCATAGTGAATGGGAAGACACATATGGTACTAGTACTTCATCCCTAGCCATTGTGAATGGGAAGACACATATGGTAGTAGTGCTTCATCATGTTGATTGATGTCTCTAGCCATAGTGAATGGGAAGACACATATGGTAGTAGTGCTTCATCATGTTGATTGATGTCTCTAGCCATTGTGAATGGGAAGACACATATGGTACTAGTACTTCATCATGTTGATTGATGTCCCTAGCCATAGTGAATGGGAAGACACATACGGTACTAATACTTCATCCCTAGCCATAGTGAATGGGAAGACACATATGGTACTAGTGCTTCATCATGTTGATTGATGTCCCTAGCCATAGTAAATGGGAAGACACATACGGTACTAATACTTCATCCCTAGCCATAGTGAATGGGAAGACACATATGGTACTAGTACTTCATCCCTAGCCATTGTGAATGGGAAGACACATATGGTAGTAGTGCTTCATCATATTGATTGATGTCTCTAGCCATTGTGAATGGGAAGACACATACGGTACTAGTACTTCATCATGTTGATTGATGTCTCTAGCCATAGTGAATGGGAAGATACATATGGTACTAGTACTTCATGTTGATTGATGTCTCTAGCCATTGTGAATGGGAAGACATTTATGGTTCTAGTATTACATACCGTTGATCGACAAGGAGACAAATGCCTCAAGTAGGTGGTATGGGGGTAGGTTGTTTGATGTCAAAACAAAAGGGAATTTCCATCTGTTTTGAAGTGTGAGACAGTCAAGTGTTTGAAGTGTTTCCATAAACTCTAGCCCTTTAGCAAATGTCAGTCATAAATAAACTGTACTTGGTTAATGATTTATAATGATGCAAAATTTATAATTAATAAACAACATTGATGAAACTCTTTCCTTCTCATAAGAACAATAAGTTATGATTGTAAAAAATAAAAGAAAAAGAACTCTGCCTGCACATAAAATCAAATGGAAATAATTCATGCGTAGAAATTAATTAAACTAGATACCCTTATTTAATTAGCCAAAGTCAGGCTAGAAACATAGATCATTAAATAACTTGTTTGGTCATATACTGCTGTTGTACAAATGCATTTGGTCTGGTATGAAAAGTAATGTATTGTTGCAAATTTGTTAGCAATAACCCAAAATCACATACATGTGATGAAAAACATGATGACCAGCTTTATGTACTGGAAGTGCCTGTTTGATACAGTGCGACAGCTTCATAGATTTATGTTTTAACTCTACTGCTCAGAAGGTCAATAAAATAAATATGCATAAAATATTTCATTACCGGTACATTATAATTGCATTTTCAACATTAAATTTGATAGGTCAACTTCTGCATATTTCTATGAAATCTTTTTTACCATTCTTATTAAAAAAGTTACTCTATTTTCACTACATATTAACATTTCTAATATTGCAACCAGACACTTTTTATTACAGTTATTTTTAGCACTCTTATGAAAAAATTCCGCTCACCTTGCAGATTAAATATCAAAATATAATAAGCATTAAAACTAACAAATATAACTAAAATAGTCTTCGATCATTCAAAATTGTTTGCAAGTATCCCTTCTAATACCCCAGTCACATTGGTGCCAATTTCAGAAAAGGCGATGGTTTTTTTTTTTACAAAATCAGCCTGCAAACCAGGGTGCCATCAGGACACCAGGAGATCATCAACCATAATTAGCCTATTTTGAGACACTGTTCTGGTCATCAGGAACTTTCAACTGCAACCTAAAAGTTGCCATCGTTTCCATGACGACCTCTGACCAAACATCATCTTATAGCAGGTATATCATAAGATTATCTTTTTGGATAATTGGGTTGTCGGTGGAATCTTACCGTGAAAATAGGATTTAAAAAAAATTATATATGGTCAGATAGCTTTGCGATATCCTACAGACATCTATTAAATGATAGAGATGTCTTTAGAATACTTCTGAAGACATCTGTGTCCTTGAATCTTGCAGGTGCAATTTGGCACCAATGCGCGGTCGGCACCCGTTCACGTTTGGCACCCGTTCACGTTTGGTACCCGTATATAACATGACCATAGCCAGGGCATATCTCAATTCTCACCCGGGAGCCGATTCTTACTTCCCACCTAGTACCTGGCAGAAACGTGACTGAGGCATTTGATATCTTACTACTGAAAAAAAAGGGCCACAATAAATTCTATAAATTCAATGCTAAACATGGATACCAAAATACATGAATTATGAATTATATACTTTATACATAGAATATGGCGAGTTCCATGGACAACTGATCGTTGACTGCTGCCTCACATGACTGATTGTATTTCTATGGAATTATGGATAACAAATATGGGTATGTTTGGTTTACATTCGGTGATGGGTGTAAATTGGAGATATTTAATGTCAAAATATGATATGGATGTGAATTTTTTATATAATGATTGGAGTAAAAAATGTAAATTAGAAGAACAAGAGTGCAGAGTATCTGCTCAAATTGCAGAGCTCTTCAGATGGATGGCACACAGTCATCATTTCTCAAAAGGTCAATGTACAGTAATTGAGTATTTATGTACTTATTGACCACATCCATTTTAATAGGTTCATATGTGTCTATTTTTTTATTTATTTCTATTCAAATGTACCTTATATTATATGCAAATAAGGAATTTCAAACAAACAAACAAACAAATCTTGAGTGACAAAAATCCATCGCTTGTTAGATTCACGACATACATGAAGACACGATATCACAATGTCAATTAAACTAAAAGCACAAAATTGGATTTGTACCATAAAAAAGTTGATATGACCAAAGAACATGAGATGTTCCTATTCCCTTTAATAAATCAAAATGCGTGAAGAGAGCTTGAGGCAAACACCGCCATTGATAGATCATTTTAATCACTGAGATTGATCCTGTTGCCTTAATACAGATGTTTATACAGAGGCCGCAGAGGGTATTTAATGGAGATGATTTGATTAAGGTTAGTCTGGGGTGGCTGTGTAGGTATTGGTGCTGCTGACATCTGTGTTGACATTCGTGCTGACACCGTTGTTGGCATTTGTAATAACATTCTGCTGTCATTCATGCTTTAACATTCTGCTGAAAGTCTGTTGACACTTGTTTAGAATAACATGCCGACATTTGTGTTGAATTTCATGCTGACATTTTTGTTGATGTCCATGCCGATATTCTGCTCTCACTCATGCTGACCTTCAGGCAAGCATTAGTGCTGACCTTCCCGCTGACCATCAAGTTTACATTCTGCTGACATTCATGCTGACCATCAAATTATCATTCTGCTGACAATCATGCTGACCATTAAATTATCATTCTGCTGACATTCCTATTGACATTCATGCTGATTATTAAGTTATCATTCATGCTGACATTCATGCTGACTGCCAATTTAATATTCTGCTGACATTGGTGCTGACCACCAAGTTATCATTCATGCTGACCACCAATTTAATATTCTGCTGATATTTGTGCTGTACTCTAGCATGATCTGTCTGAACACTGACAATACGATGACCACATGCAGACCACACAAAAGAGTCACCATATAAATGTCAATAATCAACTTGACCTTATATCAACCAACCCTATTGAACCCATCAGGGGAATGCCAGCAAGCACAGCCAGGCTCGGTCACTTTCATTCATGGTCATGTCAGACTGGCCCACAGGTTTCATCCCCTAAGGTTGCTAAATTAATTGACTCCTTTTTTTTGGTTATTGTCTGATCACACTGAATGATATTTTATGCATTTTTGTTGGCGTTTTATTGGTTGGGCACATGGATGAGTGATTGGATTGGGTGTCCCAGCACAGTGCACGTCAACTGGTGGAAACGATGAAACAAGACAAAACAGTGTCCTAGAATGAGATAGGTTGGGTGTCCTAGAATGAGATAGATTGGGTGCCCAAAAATGAGATAGATTGGGTGTCCAAAAATGAGATTGGGTATCCTAGAGTAAAAATAGATTGGGTATCCTAGAGTAAGATAGGTTGGGTGTCCTAGAATGAGATAGATTGGTTGTGCTGGCAAAAGATTGGGTGCTGTAGGATGAGCAAGTCTGATGATGGGTCAGATGTCCTGTAAAATTACAGGTAGGATGATTGATGTGTGTCCTCGGACAATACAAGCCTGGTGATGGATGGGTGTCCCAGGACAATACAAGCCTGGTGATGGATGGATGTCCCAGGACAATACAAGCCTGGTGATGGATGGGTGTCCCAGGACAATACAAGCTTGGTGATGGATGGGTGTCCCAGAACAATACAAGCCTGATGATAGATGGGTGTCCCAGGACAATACAAGCCTGGTGATAGATGGGTGTCCCAGGACAATACAAGCCTGGTGATGGATGGGTGTCCGAGGACAATAAAAGCCTGATGATGGATGGTTGTCCCAGGACAATAAAAGCCTGGTGATGGATGGATGTCCCAGGACAATACAAGCCTGGTGATGGATGGATGTCCCAGGACAATACAAGCCTGGTGATGGATGGGTGTCCCAGGACAATACAAGCTTGGTGATGGATGGGTGTCCCAGAACAATACAAGCCTGATGATAGATGGGTGTCCCAGGACAATACAAGCCTGATGATGGATGGGTGTCCAAGGACAATACAAGCCTGGTGATAGATGGGTGTCCCAGGACAATACAAGCCTGGTGATGGATGGGTGTCCCAGGACAATACAAGCCTGATGATAGATGGGTGTCCCAGGACAATACAAGCCTGGTGATGGATGGGTGTCCTAGGACAATACAAGCCTGGTGATGGATGGGTGTCCTAGGGCAATAAAAGCCTGGTGATGGATGGATGTCCTAGGACAATACAAGCCTGATGATGGACGGGTGTCCAAGGACAATACAAGCCTGGTGATGGATGGGTGTCCCAAGACAATACAAGCCTGATGATGGATGGGTGTCCAAGGACAATACAAGCCTGATGATGGATGGGTGTCCAAGGACAATACAAGCCTGGTGATGGATGGGTGTCCAAGGACAATACAAACTGGATGATTAATTCTTGTCCAAGGAAAGCACAAATCTGGTGATGTCTTGAGTATTTTGTGAGTAATATTTTGAAAGTATAATTATTCAGGTCATAAAATAACTCTTACTAAGACTAAAACAAAATGTTAAATGATTAGGAAATATTTCAGTTGCGATACAGACTACTATGTTTGCTGAAAAAAACATCAACACTGTGTGAAAGCAAATGCAAACCTAATAAGCTGAAAAATGAGAGAGAAAAAACCCAGATCAATATCATTTCAACAAACTTGGAACTTGAAACTCCCCAGTTCCCAATAACCATCTGAGGTGTAATTTTACTCCCCGGGGGCCGATGTTCTCCGCCCAAAACATTCACAAACACACACACAAAATTCAAGTTTGAGAGAATCCCTCTTGCAGCATTGTTTTCCCAGCATCCACTGCTTTATTCCCATTAGTGCATGTTAAGCTCAACAGAGGGAGATGAGGTGGCGATGTAATGCTTCCTGACAAGGAGCATCTTGGGAAGGTTCAGTTGGCGGGAATGCGCCTTCATGTCTCCATCCACACAGGGTAGTGTAACACACAATGCCTTAACAAAGCCACGCATTAACCCTGGAATCAATCACCCAACTCAGAGACGCTGGGGGCACCAGACTCATTGTAAATCAGGGTACATTCAAGGAATCAACATAACTATTTACTTTCTGACCATCAAGCCATTGTACAAGATTGGTCACTTCAAACCAACTGTAAATCAGGATAGGGTTTTGGCCATCAATCAAACTGAAAATAAGGGGTAATTTCTGGGAATCAAAACAACTGCGAAATCAAAAGAGACATTTTGGGCAACATCAACTTTACTGTAGAATGTCAATCATGTGGTACATATTTAGAATATCAATGCCATAGTAAATTAGGCAGCCCATATTCAAGGTGTAAACACTTCTGTATATCAGGTAGCCCATATTTCGGTATAGGATAGTATATCATGCTGAAGTACAGAGCAGTGGCATCTATTACATACCCCTTTCTGGACAAACTTTAGCCACACTGCATAATACCTGAGAGCAATAATTATATTGCTCTCAGGTAATACATAACTCTGGAGAAATGACACTGATTATTCATCCATTTCTGAACACCCTTTTTGGACCACCTAACCATGCTAAAAAGGCACTTAGTTTACCCATTTCTGGACAAGCCTCTACGTTCACCCATTTCTGGACAAGCCCCTAAGTTCACCCATTTCTGGACAAGCCTCTCCCCACAAAGTCTATGTGGGGCCAAGTAGCCTATCAAAACAGAGACTCTGGGATGTCGAGAACATTTTCCCAAAGCTTTTAATTCCAGAGTGTGAATTATTGAATATCCTGGTTCAAAACCATTAACTTGTTGATATGAGAATTCCTAACTAAATCGTTTAAATATAATTTGTACCAAGTTAAACATCCTTTCATAATTTTCTATGAGGTAAATTAAACAGCAAAATATTGGCAGGCCTTCTTTTTCTTTTTGTAAAGTACATTTTCCTGCAAAATCATACACATGAGTTCAGGTGAGTAATGTTATTCTCTTTTCTTTAATAAATAAATGAGCCAGAATCTTTCAACGACTCTTTATGATTTAATTTTTTTCACTTTGATAAACAAGTGATTACCTTGCCAACTTCATCCACCTCATCGTAACGGAATCTATGGAAACATGCGGTTCCAAAATATTTCTAACAATTTTTGAAGGCATAAAAAGAACTGTGCACATGTTATATCTATCTGCTTGTTGCATTTAGACATGTGTAGAGTTGGCACAGGGTTAATCCTGCAATATGAATGGTTAATGCAAGTCGACAACTAACAGTCTATTGGGTTAAAGCCTTCTGTTCCCTCCCCATCCCCCTCAAAAAGTGCTTTCTAAAATAAATATTCCGAAACTAGATAAAACTCGGGTACAACAATATGTTCCTTTTTATAAAAAAAATAGGTGGAAACTTAAATACAATATACTAGTGATTAAGCCTGGTCTGGGAGGTACGTTATTTTTTAGTAAATTAATTAAGTAAAATATTAAATCAGGCAAAAATCACATTTTCTCAGGATGGTCAAAAATGTGATGACAAAATGTTAGGGAACAACGCAGTGCTGTATTTTCCCCTTTTGAAGGCTATCTCTATTCAATTTGGCTTACAAAGACAGTGCTGTTTCACGTTTATAGTGTTAACAAGTATTGTTTGTAGGCATGAGGTTGGACAAGTGGCTCTGTAGCCTGCTAGTGAAACATTGAAGGAATGTGTAATGAGCAGCAGAGAAATAGGCTCAGTTGCCATTGTGTATGGTCGCCATGGGAGATAACAATGAAATCTCCCACCATTCCTTGCACACAAGCAAGACTATTTTCTGCTTACAGGTGGAATTTATAGCCGATTGAGATACCATCATTATTGCTGGCAACCATCATCTGCCATCACAAATCTAATTATATATATATATATATATATATATATATATATATATATATATATATATATATATATATATATATATATATATATATATATATATATATATATATATATATATATATATATATATATATAAATTACACATTTTAATTCATCTACAAAATGCAGTGTCTCAACCTTGCCAATCAGAGTACAGCTTTTGACAAGAGTATAAATTTCATGACGGAGTTTCAAGCATAATTTTCTCAGCCAACACAAACTAGTAATTAAAGTACTTATAACTGATTCAGGTCTCTCTATATACGAAATGCAAAGAGTCAGGAAAGGACATTTTGTTGTAAATTGTGTAAAATTCATTCCACATTTTAGACTGGGCTCCACTCCGTCTCAACCCTCTCAGTAAGAATAGAGACTGCTACGGGCTGCTGAACATAGCCCCGTCCAAGCAGACTTTTTTCATTGCTCAGTTATTTTCATACCTTTCAACCACACTTGTAGTTAATTCAACCACACTCATACAAAACAGAGTGGACTCGCACTACCCACTCACTCACACTGGTAAAATTGGTTTGTTAGAACTTAAAACCAATAAGAGGACATCTAACTTAGAGATATTCAGACTAATCATAGACATGCTATCAATGGCCCATACCAGACCCTAATCACAATTTGGATCGGGGTAAAAGACGACCCATATTTAGTCTATAATCAAGGGAGTTAAGACCTTTATTTTGCATTCCTCGCCAACAGTGGTTTTGCAGCCTATTTTTTGGCACTCAAAATTAAGAAAAAACTGTGAAATTATGTGTCTGGTGTACAAAATCTCATATAAAATTCAGCAGATAAAATGTGAAAATCGATATGGCATGTACTGTGCTGTTCCATGAGTGATCACATTTAAAAAATGGCTACTGACAAATGAGTAACCCCAAATGCCTTTTATCATGCCTATAAATCATTCAAGACTTCTATAAATATTCGGACCAATCTTGAATGTTCCAGCTCATAGCACACAGCTTTATAACCCTACATACTCAGGTAAATCAATATCTTTAGCTTTGATCAAAGAAATTCAGGTTAATATTCCTCATAAATTCAATGTCAGGAGAAAAAATTGTACCAGACATTGCTGCATCATATTCAATATCCCTGTGAAAATGATATTTGACAGATATAGCGATCCAGCATGCTGCTAAATATTTAGTGACTGAAGTTTTGTCTGAAAAATCATCCAGTAACTAGATTTACATTGATAACTCCTTTGCAGGACTTCATATCAAAATCCTGGTGAAAAAATGTGTCAAGATCAAATGCAGGTTATGACTATTCATGAAAATCAGACTGCGGCTGATTGGTGAAGAAATAGATGAATATTCATACAGATTTGTTTTGGACTGACAGTTGTACTGATTGGTCAGCATCATGGCCAGAGACCTGATCACAGTTTCTGACCTGATTTTAGTCAATTTGGATTGGGTGATATTTTGATGAGCAAGAAGAGTACTTGTATATGACTCTGGGAAATCAAAATTCGAATGATATCATATACTGGGCAATGACAGCAAAGGTAGTGAGTGAAAAGATTGTCAATGAATGAATATCAATACTTCCAATGTTAGAGTAATACACTGTGCATAAACTTGCAAAGAATCTTTCCCAATATATCCACTACATTTGTGATATCTTGATATGGTCTCTGCATACTTTGAACCTTTGGATGCATTTGGTTGTGTGTCCAGATCTCTGATATGGAAGACATGTCTTTTGATCTTTCTTTGTGTCGTTAATACTGACATGTGTACTTATCAACAGAATGTCATCAGAACTCTGATGTCACTGGGACTGATATGTCACCAGAACTCTGATATGTCACAAGAACTCTGATAAGTCATTATAAATCTGATGTCACTAGGATATGTCGATATGTTGTATGATATGTTGATATGTCACTATAAATCTGACATGTCACTATAAATCTGACATGTCACTATAACTCTGATATGTCACTAGAACTCTGATATGTCACTACGAAATCCAACTATAACCCTGACATGTCACTAGAGTTCTGATAAGTCACTTTAAATCTGATGTCACGAGGACATTGATATGTCACCAGAACTCTGATGTCACTAGAACTGATATGTCATTAAAACTCTGATATGTCACATGGACATGTCACTACAACTCAGACATCCGGATGTGTCTCCAGAAATTCCGATCGCTCTATTTGGACCTGCCTCTCTTTGGGCTATAAAGCACTCCCGAGATTTTGCCTGCTCTGTTTGTACAACATTTACAATGTCGGTCACACTTACACCGCGGCTTAAGTGGGAGATTTAATTGGCAGGCACTGCCAGCCGGGGGAGTCCAGTGTACCACAATCCTATTGTGTTTTCCTGCTTATTTGATTCGGAGACAAGCAATATTAAATTTGGTGACCATTCCCCTGGGCTGAGGTAGAATGTAGTTGCTATTGTATTATGCTTGCAAACCTAATCCTTGCCTACTTTCTGGGAGTGTTTTATTGGGAATGTACATGCTTGGTAAAGACCACATTACTATATAAGCTCCCTCGTGATGTGGACACAATTAACTGATAAGATAAAGTATCTTTTTTATGAAACTCATGAACAATACAGCAAGTAGATACCATGAAAGCTTTTTGGAACCTGGAAAGGTGAAATCATATACACTTCTGTCTTAGAAGGAAGGCATAATGGTATTTTCATTTTTATATCAATTTTGCATATCATTCAGATATGATAAACAAATTGGATATACAAAATAAAAATAAAGTTTGATGTCAATTATCATGTAGTTATTATTAAACATATTCAGATATTCAGTGGGAAGTCTTGGCATATTTCATATTTTATTTGCCACCCTGACTAATCCACAGATATCTACTCTCCAATATGACTATGACCTGACTTTGTTTGATTGAACTTGCTGAATGAGACTCGCTATCAAAAAAGTAGTCCCTCTCTGTGCTCAGGTCCATAGGTCTGTTTCTATATTGTGTCTCCATATATATATATATATATATATATATATATATATATATATATATATATATATATATATATATATATATATATATATATATATATATATATATATATATATATATATATATATCTCTGATATATATATATATATATATATATATATATATATATATATATATATATATATATATATATATATATATATATATATATATATATATATATTCTTCCAGTATTCTTCCAGAAATATCTCTGATATATATATATATATATCAGAGATATTTCTGGAAGAATACTGTGACTTTTGTCTACTTAAAAACTAAATGAGACAATATTGTAATGCCTTATAAGGCATTTTTGATCAAACAACCACAAATCACATTGCTTTACTGATACGTAATATTTAATTTCTTACCAAATAGACAAGTGTGAAAGAACACAACAAATTATGTTAAAACTTAGATGGGCCCAGTGTCTCCTCAGGCATGGGTCAGAATGACACATTTGTGACTTATATATATATATATATATATATATATATATATATATAATATATATCCAAAGCAAAATCTGACTTTAGAAGTTGCTGAAAAAATATACAGTGCCACCTGGTGGAGAACAAAAAATCAGCTGACCATCTGTTTGTTACCAGCCACTGATGTGTGAAAATCACTGCTCTTTTTTTTCATCTGACAGATCAAAATGGATTGGAATCTTAGTTGCACTGCTCTCCTACTTCATCACCACTTAAACTGAGAGTTGTGTCATTGAGAAAAGGGGGGATCATCATATAAATGATCTACTCTGTGAAATTTATGGTCCATCCAAGTGAACAACTTCACTGTAGTGACTGAAAAGCATCTTACATTGAGATTATTAATCACAATTTATAACTCGTTCATTTTTGATAAACATTTCGCCGTTCAAGTGAAGCGGAAAATGAGGTAATATTTCAGCGTCCATGATTCGTCGAGAAATGCCTTCGTGATTTACCGCATCATCAAATTAAATTGGTTGATTTCTCTCTTAATCTTAATCTCCTTGTAAAACAAAGGATTATAATCAACCTCTTTTCCAATCAATAAGCATTGGTGGGGACCATGCCTAAATTAACCCTCTCAACCTATATTGACACATCTATGTATCTGCTACTCCTATCTCAAATTTCAATCTACAAAATAAGTTTTTGGATTTATATATATATATTCAGTTTGCCAAATTTATTTGGCACAGCCCTAAAACTAATGAGATTTCCTTACTTTTTCAGTTTCTGGGACAACCCTCTACTCTAGACTCTGGCCGTGCTGTAATCTCTCTGGATTATAGGGCTAATTTTACACAATGGATGCACATTGTCTAATCTTTCAGGATCAGCCCTTTGCAAAACCTATCAAAAAACACTAAATCTATATGGACCAGCCCCCACCAGAATGACATTGTTCGTTAGCTGTTAGGACCAGGAGATTAAAACTTGGAGCACCTTGGCAATCATTCTTTGAAATCCATAATCTCACCCTAAAAAAGGATCAGAGAGTGACAACCACATCAGAGGGTGGATTATCAGGAGATTAAGGGATTATCTTCCAGTCAGACGATGTTTAATCACCCCAGTAAACCATCCCTGTAGGTGCATACAGAGGTCTGACCCTTTATGATGCAGCTGAAAGGGATGGAAGTTTTGACAGGCTAGTTTGTAGAGATGACAAGCCTTTATTTTGTGATTTATTTTTCTCTTCAACCTTGCCAGTGGTGCCATTTGTGAGTGGCAATCATTCTTTTTTGTTCTTTCTTCATTCTATTCCATATAAATTAACCTCACAATTCATACTCTTGTGACAATCGAGATAAAAATTAAAGTTCAACTTTCATGATCTCCAGAGCGCCTTATTCTAAAAACATAAATGAAACGATGAACTGACCTCTAATTCCCCCAGGTGGAGCCACTGCTTGGGGTCCTCCTCAGCTGCCAGGAAGGCTATGAGGTCCAGTGCAGTCAGACGAGTCTGTCTACGACTAGACACAAACACCAAGACAGGTTTGTGCGGCGAATGTGTCCTAATGGCTGAAATATCCCCCAAAATAGTACATCTTAATGTTTATTTGATGTGAACAAGAGAAGGAAGTGGATAAAGTCTGCCTTAAAACTTGGTTCTAATCATGAGTGTCATGAAAGTGTGAAGCATATTGACCTTGTAATGCTATTTTTTTTGGTTTCATATTAGCAATGCAAGGTGATATCTACTTTGAAATGTTGGTTTACTCATAGTAGTTATTTCAAAGAAATTGAGAATGAAAATTTACCTTTGAATGTTGGTTTATTGATGTTAGTTATTTTAAGAGAAATTGAGAATGAAAATTTACCTTGGAATGTTGGTTTATTAATGTTGGTTATTTAAAAGAAATTGAGAATGAAAATTTACCTTGGAATGTTGGTTTATTAATGTTGGTTATTTTAAAGAAATTGAGAATGAGTGTCAGCCTTGGAATGTTGGTTTATTAATGTTGGTTATTTAAAAGAAATTGAGAATGAAAATTTACCTTAGAATGTTGGTTTATTAATGGTGGTTATTTTAAAGAAATTGAGAATGAGAATGAGAGAATGAAAATTTACCTTGGAATGTTGGTTTATTCATGGTGGCCATACGGGGACAATAGTGTTTTCCAGGAAAGCCTGCAATATGCACTTCCAAGGGAACTGGCCTGACCGACGGTCGGAAGTTGAACAATCCCATCTGGAATGAAGACCATGATATTCAATTTTCTGGCCTGTAACAAAGTTAATTGGGTGTCTAATAAATGATGGTTGATTATAGAGGGCGCTAGGAGTACTCACAGTTTTGATGCCCAACCAATCAGCAAGGTCTCTGGCATTGGCCAGGGCGGTGGAGAGCCCCACCACACGCACTTTGTGGCTGGTGTGGGATGATATGAAGTTCGTTCTGGACACGATGACCTCCAAGACAGGTCCTCTATCATCACCTAGAAATGATAAAATATTTAACTTAAATGTAATGCAATTATAATTAAGCAGTTAATTAATCCGAGACTGTAAAATTAACCACCCAGTGTAGAACATTGCCAAAAACTAGTAGTGGTGGAGAACCAGAAGTGCCAGACAAAAAAAATGAGCAATAATTTCAAGTGCCACTGTATTATTGTGTGCATTTGGACTGTATTATCAAACACATCTAAGGACTGTATAGAAGGCATAGTTGCTGTGAAAAAAAGGTTTGTTGTGTATGAAAAGTGTATAAAGAGGATGATATGGTGTGAACAAAATGACCAAGTTGTGGCAGTAAAAAATGATTTATTATAGAAACATATGACTCTAATATATACACATAATATTGACTACTAGGTAGAAAGTAGCATGTCTCATCTTCCAGTGAAACACAATCAAATAAATGCCAATTTTGTGAAGGATTAAAAAATATTCAATAACTTGAGAGGATAGAACTGATATCACAATGTGTTTAATTTTTTTTTTAATTAAAAAAAAAATATGTATGAATTTTTTATATCCTTGACCTGATGTACACAATTTACAAGTCACGAAAATAAAATTTTACTTACCGGTACATATTTTACTATGACTTACCGAGGAGATGGATCTCGTCGATGACAAGGAGCACCACAGACTTGACATAGCTCCTGGTCTGCCAGCTACGACTCACGCCATCCCACTTCTCAGGAGTGGTCACTATCAGGTCAGCATTGGCCACCGCCCTCATGTCCGGCGTCACATCACCGGTCAACTCCACCACCCTGCAGGCCACACAATCAAACTGGCTTACTTACACACAGGGACTCACTGAGATCATCTCTTTCCTTTTGTTTAATGTTGAGAATGGAGATTCTTATTGAATTGTAAAGGTGCATATTTTCGTCTTATCGCACCATTCTTGCACCTGATTACATTTGAGATATTTTCTTATCTAATTTACAGTTACTGTAGAGGTGTAATTTTTCTTCTAATTACAGTGTTCTTGCACCTAATTAAATTTGAAATATTTTCTTCTTTTATATTTTATTTAAAGATGAAAATTCTTTTGAAACTGTAAAGGTGTATATTTTCTTCTTGTCATCTATTGTGTTTTTAGACCTGATTATGTCTGAGATATTTTTTTCTTTTATTTTCTATTCAAAGAAAGAAAATTCTTTTCAGACTATAGTAAGTTGTAAATTTTTCACTGTTTATTACACCTGAGATTGGAGGCACCAATAATTTTGAGAGAGAGGGCATTTCCCAGGTCTGGAGGTTACATGAGTAATCATGACGTCATATCACTGGTTGTTCAATGAGAGATGTTTGTCCCAACATAAATAAATCCGGACTTACTTTTTGCCGAGTTTCTCCGCTATGCGGACTCTCCAGTCTTCCATTCTCTCTCTGACCAGGGCTTTCAGTGGGGCTATGTACACACACTGCAATATGAGAAATCTCTTACTCTCAATCCTGTCTCTACTGTATGGTCTCTCCTATATAATGACTAACCTAATCTCTATACAGTAACTAAACTTTTGCTAAGATTAAAAAGATTACATGTATATCCAGGAAATTATTTTCCAAACCATCCATGTGCATTGCTCTGCATTTGAAAAATTATAAATTAAACACAATATACATATCTCCTGTTAAAGTTTGTTTTATGTGTGAAATATTACTCTATTTTACAGTTTTATTACAATATTATATACTCTATTTCACAATTTTATTACAATAATATATACTCTATTTCACAGTTTTATTAAAATATTATATACTCTATTTCACAGTTTTATTACACTAATATATGTTTACCTTAAAATTCATAGAAGCTTCTGAAAGATTCAAACTCAGCTCTTGCTTTTTCAAAATTCACAGTTTACCACTATGGCCGTTTGGAACATATAATTTACCTTAGCCTTTGGGTATTCCCTGAAGACCCTGAAGATGGCCATCTCGGCCGCGACAGTCTTGCCGGAGCCGGTGGGTGCTCCAAGGAGCACGTTACAATCCGTGTGGTACAAGGTGTGAAAGATCTGTGTCTGGATCGGGTTGAAATGACTGAACCTGTACAGAGACTCCAGGCGTGGATCATTGAGAGCTGTGATGGGCAGCGGTTGAAGGTCCAGCAACTCTGCAATAGTAAACAGGTATTTACATACCGGTAGGTATACTATCTCTGCACGCAAACATAGCTCAATATCTTTTGGAAAATATGATACAGTATTTATGCATATATATCAAAATGTTTAGCATTACAATGCAATATAAAGTTAACAGCATCTTGTTGTAAGTATTAAATTTGCAAATTCAAATTCACCTTATGAGCCTTTTACAATTTACACTGTTTAATTTGATGTTTTGATAACATATTTTTAACCAATAAAACAATTTTTACAGAATGTGTCTAACAAACGTCTTTATAAAGTTTGTCTGTAGATTATATTAATTGTTTTATATACATAAATATTTGTTTTAATCAGAGGAAATTCTTCATTGCATTATTTTTTCTTGGCCTCTTGAGTCCTCACATTAAAAGTATTCAAAACACATGATTAAATACAATATTATTGTTTTTCAAAAAAATTGTAATGTTACTGACATATCAACATTAATAAAACTCCAGTAGACAAGCTTATTCATGATAACCAATGAAATTTGCATGTCAATTGAGGCAACTGAGAAAAAGTTGCTGTCACAGTGTCAGTGCCACCTAGTTGCAGTTTTGCACTTCTGAGATATCCAATGATAAAAATGATTTAAGCAAGGTAAAGTGTCCTATTCCCAGTTGGCATATGGGAAAATTATTGGCCAGCTGTATAACAAAAGCGAGCTTTGGTAAATCCCATTCGTTTTTATTCCCTTATTTTAGAAGAATGAAAAAAAAAACCTGCCTTTTAAAATTTTTCTGAAGTCTCATCAGTGAGAAAATCCTTGTTCATCCAGGTTTTATTTTTGCATAAAGATGTGAAACACACTGTCCACCAAAGGCACACATAAATTATGATAGTGATAGGTTCACCATGTCGCCCTCTGGTGGAGATCAGATATGAAAGTGATTGACCAATCAGAACAACTTGTTAATGATTGACCAATGATAAGTTAGTGACTGACCAATCAGAACCACTCATCAAATCAATGACAAGTTAGTGACTGGCCAATCAGAACAACTTGTCAAATCAATGACAAGTTTCTGACTGATCAATCAGAACAACCAGACTCTCTTCCTATTTTTGAGGGAGACATACTTACCTGTATGAGGAGGGTGTTTCTCGGGCAGGATGAGGTGCTGGAATGAGATGGCCTCGTAGCACTCCGAGCCCAGCCACCGGTCAGAGATGGCTCGCACATAATACTGGTTGGGTAGAGGTTCGAAGATCGGGATAGTGAACACAAGGATCTGGGGCTCCTTTGATACTGCCTGATGTGAGAAATATAGATCCATTTTGATAACATTGCAAATAAACATTAAACAATACATTAAATATTTTTTTTTTGACAATTCCTAATATGTCTTGCAAATCTTACATTCAATGCTAGACAAAATATTATCAAAGAATAACACTCTTTTACAATTATTTTTTTCTTATAAATTAGGCTTTTGTGATTGTCCAAGAATGGTTATTTAGTTTTGAAGTATAAATCTTTTTCATCTGAATTTGGTCTAATTAAAGGGTGGCCCATTGGTGATGTTGTACAGTATTTTTTTGTGTAAATATAAATAGGTCAAATAAGAAATTTAATTTAGTTGTGCTGTAAAAATCACATCATCAGATAATTCTGTGATACAGAAGCATTTATAACTCACATGTTTCTTGTGCATCATGAAGTACTCTGAATGGTAGATGTGGTTATTATCTGGGTCTTCTATCCAGATCCAGAAAGGTTCTGCTCCGTTGCCATGGACACGATCGTTCCACTTGAACTGCGGAGTGATGGTGAGCCTCACTCTGAGCACGGTGCGCGTGATTGGCTGGATGGAGGCGTCCAGGCTGATCATAGGAATCTGGTGGACGCACTGCTTGATGGTGCTCCCCATACGCACGTGGTGAACCATGTGACCTGCAAGCAATATGAAGAGTCAAATTTATGTCACTCATATAAAAAAATCTCCAGATAGTGGAAGTCACATTTTAAACTGTTTATATTCTTTGAAATAATGGACCTACTTTACAAAACACGTAGAACCATCATGTCGTAAAGATTAACCAATAAATGCAATATAATAATAAACTTTTTCTCAGAGCTGATGAAAGGGAAAGATGAAAGGGAAAGGATAAGGTAATAAAAGGGAAAGGATAATCTAAGAAAAGGGAAAGGATAAGCTAATAAAAAGGAAAGGATAAGATAATAACAGATAAAGGATAAGCTAATAAAAAGGAAAAGATAAGCTAATAAAAGGGAAAGGATAAGCTAATAAAAGGAAAAGGACAAGATGAAAGGAAAAGGACACCTCCAGAAAGCTGATCGCTATCTTAACTTTAAATCCTGATTAATGTGTCAACTAATACATAATTATGTTACCAATTTCTTTGCTGTCCATTTCTCGGAGCTTATCAATGGTGAGATTCCTGGCCTCCAGCTTGTGGAGGATCTCATGCTTGAGGAGCGGGAACTGTCGCAGGGGATTCTCGTACCCCCAGAGTCTCTTTTCTATTGTCTTACTGAGAGATAACAGGCGTCCTGCCATGATTGGCCAACCCTTTCGTAGTGCCATCTCAAACAATGCCCTGACAATACGAGCGGCATTCTGCAGAGAAAAATATACAGCTTAACTTTATTGTGTACAGCTCATGGCAAAGAAATGATTTTATATCCAAAATCAAAGCAATGTAGATTTTTTTCAAGTTACAGATTTTATTTATTTCAATGCACTAAAAGGAACCATTTTTGCATGAATGAGCTATGCTTGAATAAATTTTAATTTAATTTAATTTGTCTACTCATTATTTCCCTTACTTAAGATCAAAAAAAGGTTTGGTAGAGACCTATTTAATAAAAGCAAATTAAAAGTAGGAAACAGACCTGAGCAACATATGCGCTGTCAGACACGAGGGAGAAGTTTTCGATGTGACCTCTGCTGACGTAGGTCTGCAGCAGAATGTTGACCTTGCCGTACGTGTTCTCGGAGCCTCCTGCTACCGGCATCACACAACTGTCCATCATGTGGTTATCCAACTCCTCTAGTTCTTCATCTCGCACCTAAAAAAGTAAATGTCCAAATTTACACAAATCAAAGCTGAAAATATCATGTGTAGATCTTTCAGTTAAAAATAATATCAGAATTTACCCTGTATGTTAGTGATATAAAGATTTGGTGTGCATAAAAAAATGCTCATAAAAATATTTTTAAAAATATTATAGGTATTTTACCTTGATTTCATCAAATATCTTATTTTATTTTATTACACAAATGAAAGCTGAAAATATCAGGTCTTTCGGTTAAAAATAATATCAGAATTTACCACATGATATAAAGATTTGGTGTGCATAAAAAAATGCTCATAAAAATATTTTTTTTAATATTGCATGTGAAGCAGAATTTTACCTTGATTTGATCAAACTCCTGGGCCTTGGACACCATCTCCAGGACCTTGTCCTCAGTCATCACAGATTTGAAAAGTTCATTGACCACCTTCAAATAAATCAATATATTGCAAATGGGCTTCTTAATATTGCTTCTGGGAGCAGTTGTTTAATTTATTTTTGGTACAATCTCACTTTTCATGTTACTATTTAGACAAATGAAAACACACAAATGTAATAATCAAACTTCACGCTGAAATATTCAAGTGTTTTGTACTGATATTATGCGTTCTATCGTGTCTTCTAATTGTCCTTTTGAATTTAATTTAAGCTATTATGTCAATGTAAAAATTTACAAATTACATTAATTCCAAACTTCCTTTAATGTTGTAAAAATCAACTAAGTTTAAATAAATTTCTGTCGCTAAGGTTTCTATTTTAATAATACTATAATGAAGCATAGAATATGATCTGACCTCGACGGTGTCATACTTGATGTAGAAGTGACTGGAGGTGCGGCCGAGGTCTGTGGCATACAGGTAGCCAGTCCTCTCATCAAAGCGGATCATACGAGCCTTGTCCAAGGCCCTGGCCGCTGATGTTATCAGCTCCCGGCGGTGATTCTCCAGCGTCGCATCCTCCTGAAGAAATATATATAAACACATTCAGAGGAAATACTGGAAAATAGCCTCCAAATATCAAGACATTAATGTTACTATTATAACAATATTCTTTCACATTTATCATTACAGTTTTAAATATTCATTTATATTAATTATTACAGGATTTAATATTCCTCTTTATTTATCATCAGATTAATATACTTTTATTATCAATTATTACAGGATTAAATGTTCATTATCATTAATGGAATAAATATTCTATTATATTTATTATCACAGGATAAATATTTTTTATATATTCATTATTACAGGATTAAATAATCTTTTATATTCATTATTACAGGATAAGGTTTGATCATTTTTTATGGTGGGAGGATGAAAATAGCTTCCAAATATAAAAAAATGGTTTACTATAAGGATTATAACAGTAGCTCTTTTATCATTTATTATCACAGGATAAATTCTTTATTTTATATTGTTACAGGATAAATATTATTTTATATCTATTATTACAGGATTAAATAATCGTTTATATTTATTATTACAGGATTCGGTTTGATCATTTTTTATGGTGGGAGGACGGTGTTTATACCTGTACAGCCTGGTAGGGTATGCCATAGACCAGAGGGTTAGCCCTCATCCTCACATACAGATAGGTATAACTCAGCCACTTCACTGCCTCCTCCAGATTTGTCACTGTTCCCAGTGAGACCTGCAATTCAGTAATCAATATTAGAGCATTTTTTCAAGAAAAAGCTCTCTGCTGAAAATCTGGACAAGAAGTGACAATAATTTTGAAGTGTTAGGTTATCATGGGAGAGAAATGTGTAACTGAGCACAAAATATCAATAGTTTAGACTGAAATGGTGAAATAAAGAATTTTCATAAAGGATAAAAATAATTTCTTTGAAGTTAACAGGATCTGTGATTTTGTAAAAGGGCAATTTGATAATTCTATATCCATCAAAATTAAATTCATTTACAATACTTAAATGCATAATATTTCCAAATTCTCCTCTACATCTATATGTTTACGTGGCAAAACCAACTGGCATCGTGCCGAGAGATGCAGCCTTACCTCAGCGTTGAGATTATCGGTGAGGCTGGCAATGAACTGGCTCTCGATGGGGTTCTGCTGGGTGAGCAGGGAAAGGTAGTGAGCCAGCTTGTCGTGAGTGGTGAGAATGGTGCCGTGACCGAACGTGTCATACTGGGGCCGACCCGCACGACCAAATATCTGCATCACGTCCAGGATGCCCAGGTCCACAAAGGCACCCTTCTTGGCATCGTAGATCTGCGTGCCCTGTGATAATAATAATGATAATGATAACAACAACAACAACAACAACAAATAATCACGATAAGAATGATGATAATTATTATAATGATGAACACCATGTAATTTCAAAATCACAAAGTATGAATTTGACACGTGTAGTCTTAATTATGTTGTATATTACTTTGATGATGAATAAGGTTGCAATGGGTAACTGCCGATGTCATGCATGCATGCTGGTTATCAGTTACTTTGATGATGAATGAGTTGGGAAACTGCCGATGTAATGCATGTATGCTGGTTACGAGTTACTTTGATGAAGTCTTTATGCCAGCAAATGGCAACTAGTAACACTGATGATGGCAAACTGAGTAGTTACCACAATGATGATGGCAAACTGAGGAGTAGTTACCATGATGATGGCAAACTGAGGAGTAGTTCCCACGATAATGATGGCAAACTGAGGAGTAGTTACCACGATGATGGCAAACTGAGGAGTAGTTACCATGGTGATGATAGCAAACTGAGGAATAGTTACCACGATGATGATGGCAAACTGAGGAATAGTTACCACGATGATGATGGCAAACTGAGGAGTAGTTACCACGATGATGATGGTAAACTGAGGAGTAGTTACCACGATGATGATGGCAAACTGAGGAATAGTTACCACGATGATGATGGCAAACTGAGGAGTAGTTACCACGATGATGATGGCAAACTGAGGAGTAGTTACCACGATAATGATGGCAAACTGAGGAGTAGTTACCACGATGATGGCAAACTGAGGAGTAGTTACCATGGTGATGATAGCAAACTGAGGAATAGTTACCACGATGATGATGGCAAACTGAGGAATAGTTACCACGATGATGATGGCAAACTGAGGAGTAGTTACCACAATGATGATGGCAAACTGAGGAGTAGTTACCACGATGATGATGGCAAACTGAGGAATAGTTACCACGATGATGATGGCAAACTGAGGAGTAGTTACCACGATAATGATGGCAAACTGGGGAGTAGTTACCATGATGATGATGGCAAACTGAGGAGTAGTTACCACGATGATGATGGCAAACTGAGGAGTAGTTACCATGATGATGGCAAACTGAGGAGTAGTTACCACGATAATGATGGCAAACTGAGGAGTAGTTACCACGATAATGATGGCAAACTGAAGAGTAGTTACCATGATGATGATGGCAAACTGAGGAGTAGTTACCACGATGATGGCAAACTCAGGAGTAGTTACCACGATGATGATGGCAAACTAAGGAATAGTTACCATGATGATGATGGCAAACTCAGGAGAAGTTACCACGATGATGATGGCAAACTGGGGAGTAGTTACCATGATGATGACGGCAAACTGAGGAGTAGTTACCACGATGATGATGGCAAACTGAGGAGTAGTTACCATGATGATGATGGCAAACTGAGGAGTAGTTACCACAATGATAATGGCAAACTGAGGAGTAATTACCACGATGATGATGGCAAACTGAGGAGTAGTTACCACGATGATGATGGCAAACTGAGGATTAGTTACCACGATGATGGCAAACTGAGGAGTAGTTACCACGATGATGATGACAAACTGAAGAGTATTTACCATGATGATGATGGCAAACTGAGGAATAGTTACCACGATGATGATGGCAAACTGAGGAGTAGTTACCACAATGATGATAGCAAACTGAGGAGTAGTTACCACAATGATGATGGCAAACTGAGGAGTAGTTACCACAATGATGATGACAAACTGAGGAGTAGTTACCACGATGATGATGGCAAACTGAGGAGTAGTTACCACAATGATGATGGCAAACTGAGGAATAGTTACCACGATGATGATAGCAAACTGAGGAGTCGTTACCACAATGATGATGACAAACTGAGGAGTAGTTACCACGGTGATGATGGCAAACTGAGGAATAGTTACCACAATGGTGACGGCAAACTGAGGAATAGTTACCACGATGATGACGGCAAACTGAGGAGTAGTTACCACGATGGTGACGGCAAACTGAGGAATAGTTACCACGATGATGACGGCAAACTGAGGAGTAGTTACCACGATGATGATGGCAAACTGAGGAATAGTTACCACGATGATGATGGCAAACTGAGGGGTAGTTACCACAATGATGATGGTAAACTGAGGAATAGTTACCACAATGATGATGGCAAACTGAGGAGGAGTTACCACGATGATGGCAAACTGAGGAGTAGTTACCACGATGATGATGGCAAACTGAGGAATAGTTACCACGATGATGATGGCAAACTGAGGAGTAGTTACCATGATGATGATGTCAAACTGAGGAATAGTTACCACGATGATGATAGCAAACTGAGGAATAGTTACCAAGATGATGGCAAACTGAGGAGTAGTTACCTTGATGATGACGGCGTGCGCCGGCAGGTTAACACCCCAGGCCAGGGTGGCTGTGCACACCAGGACCCGGAGTATTCCTTCAGCAAAATATCTCTCCACCAGGTTGCGGTCCTGTCTCAACATGCCAGCGTGGTGAATACCAAACCCGTCAGCAAATATCTCCCGTAACTGCTTGTTGCGAGATCGACTTATCTAAACAAAGTTTAATTTCAATAACAATAATTATAAAACAGTTATATAGCACTGAATAAGACAAGGTCGTGCTGGTAATGCATTCAGAAAAGGTATATTTTTAATTTCTTTTTAAAGATGTCAAGTGTTTTATAATTTTTAACTTGAAGGATATTGGGTATGAGCAGAGAGGATAGGTACCCTGTTGTATCTTCCAGGTAATGCTATCTTGAAGTCTTTTCTCGCCTCCATTTAAACCATACAATCACATAGATGCAAATAATATCACAAATATTTCCTTGGTTATTAATATTATGGAAAAAAAAAGTCTAGCATCCCACCTGTTTCTGTGCCTCTCCATACTTGGGGCTGGACTGTGGTTGGAAGGACATGATGTCGCCCTGGTTCTTGGCCATTTCTATGAGCAGCATGGAGGTGCGTACGGTCTCGTTCCTGGCGTGTACAAACACCATCACCTGCTGGCCCCTCCTCACCTGCGTCAGCACCTTCTCGTAACACACCGTGTTCATGTCCTGTATCTGCTGGATGCGACTCGTAGCCTTGATGCCTTAAACAAAGTTGGTCGATTTAAAGTTTTCAAATCATTCGTCGATGTGAGAATCAGATACACTGCCACCCATTATAGTTGATTACCCCAACAAAAGAAAATGAATAAATAAATAATTAACAATCCATACTAAAATTCTAAGACAGATTATATTAGTCACCATCTTAAATTTCTCAGAAATGAAGTTTTCTAACTTTTTTCTAACCTTTGCAAAAAAATTTTTTATTATTTATTGGAGTTTCACACTATAAATGAGTTATCTGCTTTTTTAAAGATTTATATCAAGGATATTTTCATTTAGTCACTAGAGGGCATGACTGTCCCTGGGACAATCAACTTACCTATAAACGTTTGAGAGAGTGGCACAGGCCTGAAGCGTGTGTCGAAGCAGAAGAGGCCCGTGTAGGGGTTTACATGGAGAAAGCTGGACACATCAAAGTAGTTAGGTAGAGTAGCAGACAGACCCACAATACGGATCATACTCTGTGAAGACTCAACCTGCAATACAAAAACAACAAATATTTAGATATCACTGCTTATTGCAATGAATGATATAACACATCTATATAATTCATAAACAGACAGAACAGGTTGTTGCAAACACAGCAGACATAGAGTGAATATTACATATAAAGATAGATGTAAATATGTCACAGTTACCCAGCAATCCAAAAGATTAAAGAAGCATGCCCCTCATCATGTCTCTATTACTAATGCCCTGTCTTGATAATTTCACAGTTTTCAGCCATCATATTTAGTCATACTCTAAGCCTACCTGTCTGATTGTCCTGGCTACCAGACTCTCTATAACGGAGCCTCTGTCATCGTGCAGCAGGTGGACCTCGTCTATGATGAGCAGTCTGACGATCTGAGTGAGCGCCACATCTCCGGTACTCTTCCTCGTCACCACGTCCCACTTCTCAGGAGTCGTCACCAACATCTGACACAGCAATAACAACAAACGCTATATATTTATTTTCATTCCACTCATTGCAACTTACAGCTCTGACAACACAAAATATCAGTTTAATATGGTCAGACATTGAACGGTGTTTGATTTTTACTTATTTGACTCATATAAATACTCATATTACATATTAAACTAAATTCCCAGGTTCAACTTATCTCTATATAAAAGCAGACAAAACAGGACAATATAGAAAAGCATAGTTATTGATAGAGTCTGAGTGCTGACCTGAGTTTTCATGATCTCTGCCTTGGTGAGCTGCATGTCTCCGGTCAGTTCCTTGACCGAGATACCGAGTGGTTCCAGGCGTCCTCCAAAATTCCTCACCATCTCAGCCGCCAACGCCTTCATAGGGGCCACGTACACTATCTGAAATATCAGGTTATATCTCTCAATATCAAATATTCACATAAGAAATTACTCATAATAAATGTCGGACTAATATTTATATTTTCATTCAATTGACTTTTTATCAATTTAAAAAAAAATCCCATAAAATAATCACAGCATTTGCATTGGGTGTTAAAATGCCATCGCAACATCACTTAATTGAGAATAGAGAAAAATTCTATAAAAGTTTCACTCTTGTTTGCGTTACCTTGAACTCGTCTTTTTTTATGACGCCCTGCACGATGTGTTGTTTGAGCTCGTGTATAATGGTGAGCATGGCAATGTTTGTCTTACCGGCTCCAGTCGGAGCACAGATCAGCAGGTTCTCATTGGTGGTGTAGGCTGCAGGGTACACGACTGACTGGATCAGATTCAAGTGAGACATTCCCTTGAATGCTATTTGTCCAATCTGAAAAAAACCCAATAAAAGGGATTATGTAGTGTATGTCTCAATAACTTAATATGCTTTTTTCATTGATATCGCTCAGTGATATGTGTAAAAAAAATCACATTCAAACCAAATTTAGTGCCAATAAAAAAGAGGATTTGTCATTTCTAAAAGGAGGGCTACAAAGGATTTGTCACTTCTAAAAGGGGGGCTACAAAGGGTTTGTCACTCCTGATAAGAGGGCAACTCTGAATATTGTACCTTCAGGGAGGCAGACGAGGGAGTTTTTCTGTTACTTACCTCATCCAGCTCAGATATGGCTACTTTGTTTTTGCCCACATTGACAGGAGGAGGGTCGCTAGGTGGTATATTAACCTCTTCATACATTTTACAGTTCTCTCTTTCAAAGCCATTTGGCAGAAGCATCTGGAAAAAAAATAAATATAATAATTAAATATAATAATTATATAATAATAAATAATCCTCATATATAAAGACCTATTTTTTTTACTCACTCTTAAAAATGAAATTCACTTAAGAGATATCTATAGTGCAGTCCCATATATTACCTTTGGTTTATTAATGTTTTATAGTATATAATTACCTTTGCCCCTGCTACGAAGGCTGATGACTGCCTGGCCTCAGCATAGGTGTCAAACACATAGGGAAACTTTTCTTGTATTCCTATATGACGTCCTGGTTTGGAAAACAATGGCGTGCTTGCAGCTGCATAGAGTGATGCTTCTCTGATAAAAACAAAAAAACATTATTATAATTTGATTCAAATTCATTTAAAAATCCCATCAGAAACATTCATATTTTAGACACTAAGCTATCAAATGACAAGTGAGGAGAAGCCTTGTTAATGATGCGATAAATTACCCTTTTGAAGTGAGGAAAATTATCTGTATACCAAAAGGGCATTAAAATGTGAGTAATGAATTATACAGAAAAAATGTGATATATTGGGGGAGGATAAAAACAACATCCTATCACCTGGTGGTTTTGAGCTTGACTGACCTCTCATCTGGGACTTATCTAGCGTTTGGAACAATTTGTGTTCTAAGCAGTGAATATAATGGATACTTTTTAAAATACAATTCTTGTCAAAACATGAATGTCACAAACCCTATGCGAGGGACTAGTATCTGAGGATATTGAAACTTACATTTCATGCTTACTGGTGCTAAAAAGGAATTTAGTACTTAGAAATGCCACCAGGGGGTGATGGTGGTGGAAGGGATTGAAAGTCATTGACCAATTTCTCTCCTTCCGAAAAAAAATTAGTAATAATGTGTCAAGGGGCTGTCAGTGGGATTCACCTTTTAGCCCTGAGCTCCTGGGGGTTGAACATAATTCCTGACTCCTCTTCATCATCTTCCCTCCTCTTCTGCATTTTACGCTCCTCTTTTCGAAATTCTTTCATAAGCTTTTTCTCATCTTCAGTCTGCAATAATTATAACATAATCAAACAACATATTTTAGACAAATGAAAATGAACAATTTTTGCTATTTGAAAAAAAAAAATAATTCAACTATTTTATCCTATGCAGAAGTGATTTATCCCTTAATGACTGCATATAATCTTATAGCTTACCTGTACAATGACCTGACAACCATAATTTGGTCTTGTCTCTTCACGTTTTTGACCTGCAACATTTCTTAAAATATGAGTATTTACTTGCTTGATACCTTATTTTTAACTAACCAGTTTATGTCTCCTGAAAGATGATTGACCTTTAAATTTTTTAAGATGTCTTTGTGCATATCTTAATTTGTGACAGATAAATAAACAATGTATTTATTTATAGTTGACTCATAATATAAGATTGTTAACATTCATCTTTACTTTTGATTGACTTAGAATTTTTTTTCCTGTTTATTGGGTTTTCCCCAATGTATTCAAAACATGGCAGCAGATTCCTAATATTATTAAATCAAGAGCAACTCTTCATACGGATTACTGACATATTACTCACCTTATTATTTACATGTACTTCTACATAACTCACCATAGGGTTTACTTCCACATGACTCACCATACTGATTATTCCCAAATGACTCATAACATTGTTTATTGCCAGCTGACTTACCATATTGTTGACTCAGATATGACCCACCATATTGTTTACTCCCATTACTCACCATATTGTTTACTCCCATTACTCGCCATATTGTTAACACAGATACGACTCACCGTATTGTTTTCTCCCATATTACTCACCATGTCACTTAATCCTGTTTTACTCACCATATTGTTTACTCCCATATTACTCACCTTGTTACTTAATCCTATTTGACTCACCATATTATTTACTCACAAGTGACTCGCCATATTGTTAACTCCTATTTGACTCACCATATTGTTTACTTCCAGATGACTCAGGTGGTTCCAGAGCAGCTGCAATAATATCTTTTCTCTTTTCCAGAAGATCCTGAATGAACTCAAACCTATCGAAGCCCAAGAGGTCAAACAGCTAGAAATGAGAAAGAAACATATTTGATATATGACTGAGCAATAATGAAAATATTTCAATTTTATTATTATTTTTTTCTTTGCAATTTCTTCACATACTCTCTGATGTAAAGAAAAAAACTATCATACACATGAAGAGTTATCTTATTTTTAATGTTATATTTATAATTAGACTAATTTTTAGTTTGAGGGATGTAGCCATACCTCATTTTGAAGCTGTGTGTCCGATCTATTTGAGGTGAGAATGTCAAATATTGTGTTGACCATATCCAGCACAGGCATGCCCATAGCGTCGTCACCAGAGAACTGCTTCTCTACCTCAACCTTCAGCCAGGAAGACCCCAGTTTGGAACGCTTGTCTGCCCCGTTAGATTTAGACTCCGGTTTGGTTTCCTTCACATATCTCATGTCGAAGTCACCGGCAGCGTCTGTTTCGCCGTCAGAATCTGACTCCAACCAATTCTCCTCATCAATATATTGAGCAGATGGAAAGACAAACTTGATGGTGCTTCCAAACTCCTTCTGCTCTTCTGGTTCACTTCTCACCTAAATTTTACAATCAGGGATTTGGTCCACAAAATTAAACAAATTAATTAATGGAAGAAATACAAATATTATCCCCTTACATACATTTAACAATGAATCTTACTGAAATGGCATCATTATTTGCTAAGGTTACCCAGA
This sequence comes from Amphiduros pacificus, assembly GCA_949316495.1. Lineage (NCBI taxonomy): Eukaryota > Metazoa > Annelida > Polychaeta > Phyllodocida > Hesionidae > Amphiduros > Amphiduros pacificus. Next base: position 15,497,950 of record OX439007.1, on the reverse strand, counting down.
AAAATCAGAAAAGCAAAATATTGCTTGAAAAAGTGTTAACCCCTTTTCCACAGTACTTAATCACTGGCAGAAATTATTTTAGGTAGGTAAAAAGTAACATGCCTCAGCTTTCAGTGGGACATAGAAAAATAGGAGGGAATACATCAAAGCGGTATACTTTTAAATCAAATGTAAAATTCAATATTTTTCATATGATAAAGCACCGAACAGATGGAGTCTGACATATATTTTTTCTGGGACATAAAAAAATAGGAGGGAATACATCAAAGCGGTATACTTTTAAATCAAATGTAAAATTCAATATTTTTCATATGATAAAGCACCGAACAGATGGAGTCTGACATATATTTTTTCTGGGACATAAAAAAATAGGAGGGAATGCATCAAAGCGGTATACTTTTAAATCAAATGTAAAATTCAATATTTTTCATATGATAAAGCACCGAACAGATGGAGTCTGACATATATTTTTTCTGGGACATAAAAAAATAGGAGGGAATGCATCAAAGCGGTATACTTTTAAATCAAATGTAAAATTCAACATTTTTCATATGATAAAGCACCGAACAGATGGAGTCTGACATATTTTTTTTCTTGCATGACAATGACCTTATGTGGTCATGGAGAGCAACTGCAGGATTCCAATGTGTCACACCCAAGGTATGGTTGAAAAAATGGAACCACAAAAACAGCCAAATGTGAGCAGATTGAGCTACAAAAACCATGCATGACTTTATCAGGTCACATTGATACCAGACCAAATAGGTGCCTGATTCTGCCTGTTGTATCTCATATAGAGTTTGTTACCTTGTTGCTAGTAATAGAGTGCAGGACACTGTCTGGGAGCCAGGACACAATCTGGTTGACAGTGTCACAGGCTTTAGTGGCTGCTGATGCTGGGAATGGGCCAAAAATTCCTCGTAGTTTGGATGTCTCTTTGTGGGAAACATGCTCAGTGGTGTGGAATATTTCAAATATTAACACCGCTCCAGCCTCGATCACAGATGTCTCCGAGTCCATCCCAACTGTAGAGTCGTGTAAAATATTCCCATGCAGGGTAAAAAAAGAAACACAAATGTATAAATATCCTCCTCTAAATAATAAATATATCACCCCAAAGAGTGGTACTTTTAATTATTTAAATTTTAATTAAAAATGACTGAAATTTAAGATGTAGTCTTCTGCAGATACATTGTTTTACCTATTTCTCTGGCGATGTTAGTGAGACTTCTAAGGGCAGTTGTGACCTGATGACTGGCGACGTCTCTGGCCTCTGCTTGCACCTTCTGTGCCAACTGTGCCCATGTCACACTCCCTTCACTCTCACGTTCCGCACGGCGGCGACGTTTGGCTGCCAGCTCATCAGACTTGCGACCAGCTGCCTTGTCCTCATAGGAAACAGAAGAAAAGGCTCGGAGTGCCCCTGTGAATCTGGGAAGAGCCATTCTTCAAATCTACAAAAATATATATTCAAGATGGTTGAGCCTGATGTCATGAAAAATGAATCAAAAAAGAAGAAAATGTTAAATGCTTGATGAAAGTTTCAGGAAATATTTTCCCTCGAGCTACTCTCAAAGGACAAGTTCACCCTAGGTCTGACTTCCAAACTAGATACTTGACGGAAAACTGATTGGACATGTCATTGTCATGAGTACTGTTTTTAATTAAGAGTCTGTGAGTCTGACTCTGACAATGGATCAATGATTTTATCAAGTCACAAACTCAATGACACTGACAGCGACAGACTGTCAGTGACACCAAAACAAGTGTTGATTTTAAAAAATCAAGCTCGCGTAAGTTTGCAAAATCCCAATCTTCTTACTCTACTACGCACTCACAAATCACTTCTCAAACAAAAGCGACATCTGACGGTGTAATCAGAATTAATCAGCCAAAACATGGCCGCCATGGACCGATAATCGGGGTAGGCTCCATTGACTTACGGCTTAATCACCTTGAAACCTCGAACATCTAGCCCTAAAGGCAAAACAAACGCGAGCGAAAATGACGGTGATACTGACAGGTACTGATGAAGCACTTGTAATGCATGAATGTAAGAGTGACACAGTGACAGCTGTTGCAGTGCTGGGAAATTGACATGACAACTCGAGAAAGTGAAACCGGTTCAGCACGATGTCTCATTTAACACTTATTTTGATCTATGTCATCTGTTTTTTACCATTTTACCCACCTCTGTTTCTTCTTTTAACCATGCAACTATCATCAAATGTAAAACCAACTCACGTAAATCCTTTAAAAGCAGATAAGCGTGTTGTGTTGTCTGCTGTTTTGCAATCGCCGGAAGCACGAACAGACAGAATATTTGGCATTGACAGAAGCGGACCAGTGTGATTTGACAGAAGCGGCCTTCTCTCGGTAACGTGGCAAATCCAAACTCTGACGTTTGACAGATACGTTTCTCTTGGAATAAGCGTGATTTACCGTGGTAGGTTTGTTACATTATATGTATAGATGATGAATAATGTATCGAGACAGCTAACTGACAAGAAATAGTGCCTGAAAGAGAGGTGGTAAAACGAGAACACAGCACGAAGTCGGACCAAAGTAAACTCGGCACTGGTTGAACCGGTCCCAAGGAAAAGTCGGCCCTTGTCTTACTATAAAATTAATCCCTAAGCCTAAGTGACTAGGCTATCTACATTTTGTTGATTAGCTGGACTTACCATTTTTTTCTGGACTAGTGTATCTACACACTTTATTGATGAAATATATAACCATGGCATGATGGTTTATTCATTAATATGCTCAATGAAGTGCTGGGATCAAAAGTTCATGATCCAGTCAGTCTGACGTCATTATCATGATTACATTGTAACAAAGTTGCAGCCCAAGGGAATGTTACAAAATGGCATCATTGAGCCAGAACAGTACTTGTCAATACTACAATAGGGACGTCAACATCCCTCCCGTCCGTTACCGGTGGTGGACGTTGCCATCCTTCCCGTCTGTTAGGGGGTTAAAGCTTAAGAGCTAAAAAAAACTCAGAAATTTTCCTGTTAGAATGTTAATTGACACTTTGTTTCTCTTGGTGGATGCCGATTGGTTTTGCTGCATAAACTTATAGATATAGATATACATGGGGCAATATGGCGACAGTAACGATCTTAAGCTCCACAACGCAGTGGTGCTTCTGACGTCATATGACATTTCTCCCATGACGTCATTTCTCCCATAGGCCCCCCTGCCAATCCCTCCGACCAATGATTAAATATAGTGGAGTTGTACAGTTCTGGTTCTGGCAAAGTCGTACAATTCTAGTGTGTACTTTTCAATGGGGATAAAAACCATGGAGATCGGCAATCGGCCTATGCCATTTCACGTTTGATAACAGGTAAAAATTTGATATCGGGTAAAAAAAAGTGAAGAAAAGTCATCACTGAAAACACAAGGGTTTGTATTTAGAGACATTATGACTGGCAAAGATGGTGATACAGTAAGTAAGTACACCAGTTAATCGCCAGCGGTCGAGTTCATTTGGCATGTTTAGTGGGGAAACTATAATATGATGGGCAGTGCATTTATTGAGTGACTGGTTTCTGCCAATGGAGTTGGCTTCATTGGGCCTCTCCAGTTTGGCTGCTGTAATCATTGGTAATTTAAAACGACAGAAAAATGGTTGGATGCAAGTACCAGCTGTCTTATAGCTGACACAGTGTTTCAAATGGTATTTTCTATGCAAAAGCGAAACACAATCTTGCACACAAAGAAAGAGTAATTCATGTTATTTGGTTAGCAATATACAAAAAGTTTATAATGTAAATTATGGTGGACATGGCAAGCAAATATACAAACAGTTTATAATGTAAATTATGGTGGACATGGCAAGCAAATTAAGAATGAGGGTCATTTGATTTTATTTCAGATGTCAGCAGAAAAGAAGAAGATCTTGGTGACTGGAGGGTCAGGTCTGGTTGGCATGGCGATACGGCAGATAGCCGAGACAGCGGAGAAAAGGGATGATGAGGAATGGATCTTCATGTCCTCAAAGGATGCAGATCTTACGTAAGTTGCACACACAAAAAATACTGAATTTCCACAAGTTTAACATGTTTTAGTGCAATGACATACTTTCTCATAAATGCATGTAATATTAGATTTTGTGTTCGAAAATCCATTTTGAGAAATTTCCAATTTGACACAAATTTTCATTATTGGCTTTTACAAATTTCTCCCCAGGAATTTTTGGATTATATTTCACTGTTACCACCTGCCAGCTAACCCTTTGGTAATTTAAAGGTACCAAGAAATACTTTTCATTTTTACGTAAACACTTCTATACTAGTGCTCTTTGAATCTGGAGGGAAAAGTTAATTGTTGATGTAGACCAGGTTTATGGAGCCTTTTCATGACCTCAGTTTAAAATAAAAATAGCATGCAAATATGTAGAATGCCTAAAAATTACCAGCATGATTAACCCTGTGAACTTTCAGATTAATTGATAATACATGAATTGTGTTATTGTCATGATTGTGGGGACAGCTGCACGAGGAAGGAGAAGCATGCAAGGATTTATTGATCTAAAGTTGTAACTGTGAAGTTTTTAAATGCCACATCTGTGCTGCATTAATTTTCAAAGCAATTTTTTAAAGTGAACCTTTGATATAATCAGTGATGAAAGTCTTCAGGAAATAACCTTAATTCAGGTTTTTTTTCTTCAAATGTGAAATTCAAAGTGATTTGAACTCAGTCTTAAACATCCAAAAATGACATTTCTGAAAGGGGGTAGGGGTATCTTCAAGTTTATTTTTAAGGGCTTCAGGTTTTTTCCTTAATGCTGACTTTCATCACTGTATAATAGATTTATTGAAATTATTTGCATGATGTTTCATATTTTACCTAATTTCTAAGCAAGACCAGCAAATACAGAATTCTTTACATCATTTTCATCTCATTATTTTTAGATTTCCAGAGAAAAAAATCAGTTTTTGTGGCCTTTTATACAAAGCGTTCATTTAGATTTAGATATAATTGTCTTAAAAACAAATTATTCACAAATTTATATAATATGATATCCATGATGTGAAGAAGGGGCCTGAAATTCAGTCAAAATAATAATAATATATACATTTGAAAAAAATTCATGATCAGATAATAAAATACATATAAGTTTATTTATGGGAAAGCACTAGATATCTCCAATTGGCCGGTCACAGTTTTATCTGGCTGGTAGTCAAATTTTGTTTAATTTATACTTATATGATAGTTAATGGTTGATTTTGAAATAGGTTCTGATTTTGGTCTAATGATTGGTTGTGATTGTGAATTCAGAGACATTGCAGCGACGAAGAAGTTCTTTGAGGAGAAGCGGCCGACCCATGTAATACACCTGGCAGCCATGGTCGGAGGATTGTTCCGGAACCTCAAATATAACCTCGACTTCCTGGTCTGTTCGTGTTGATCACACGCTACCTTTTAAACCATTTTCACAGTAAAAAGGCAAGAAGTTACAAGATTTAAATGGTCAATGATCACAGTTCCCGACCATCAAATTTTCACAATAAAATGATTAATAGTACATATTTTTATTTATTATGAATTTATACACTACACACATTATTACATGAAAATTCTGAAATTTAAGGATAATTGTGGTTATGATTATTAAACAAAAATAAAAATTCCATTTCAGAGAAAAAATATACAGATGAATGACAATGTCTTGCAAACCTCATTTGAACTTGAGGTAAAAAAAGTGGTGTCCTGTCTCTCAACATGCATCTTCCCAGACAAAACCACCTACCCCATCGATGAAACTATGGTAGGTGCACCTGGCATCCACATGAACTCAAGTCAAATCAAATTTCAATATAGATATAACATATTTAGGATACATTAATAAATGTTGCTTCACACATAATGCCAGTGATAAAAGTTTTCTGGAAATGTCAGGATATCTAATATTTTAATTTACCTGAACATTTTTCCCTTTTTTCCTTTGGCCATCACTTCTGCAGTTTCCACAAAATTTTCAGTTTAGCTGGGTTTTTTTGACAACTTTCATCACCGTGTTACACTTTAAATAGAAAAAAAATGATTTTATTTCCATGCATGGATGGAATTGTTCATGACATAAATAAATTTCTTATCCCACACCAAATAAAAAATGCTCAGATGGAAAAATGGTTATTTTAAGAGAATTTTTTCAATAAGACATCAGAAGTCATCAAATTTGTTTTTAGTTTTTTATATTGTATCTTGTGTGATTTTAGGTTCACAATGGACCACCACACAATTCCAACTTTGGGTACTCCTATGCAAAGCGCCTTATTGATATTCAAAACAAGTGAGTTGTTTATTTCTTTCAAATGCCATATAACCAGTTTAATCTAAGTTTCTATGAGATCAAACATGATTCGATAAATTCTGATAACACTGGTTTGAGATACTGCATTCACAGAGAGTTTTGCTTATTTATTGTAGTTTTGAATAAAAACTAGCTTTTTTGGGAGTGAGAAGGTATATTATCACATTATCAAGTGATGACTGCTGGCAATATGTTTATTTGATTTAATATCCTTCTATACTAGCTCCTTAAGGTGACTTCCTTTATATATTTCTATGAGATGCTCCTGTTAGGTCCTAAATAGGTCAGTACTTTGTTTTTATGTGTTTCATGTTTATGATGGTTGTTTATTTCTTATTTTGACAGAGCATATCACCAGCAACATGGATGCATGTTTACATCTGTGATTCCAACCAACGTATTCGGTCCACATGACAACTTCAGCATCGAGGACGGCCATGTGCTGCCTGGACTTATGCACAAAGTCTTGCTCGCAAAAAGTAAGCTGTGTTCTGTTATTTAACTGGATTAGGACAAAAGGCTTCATGGTCAGGTATTCAAAACTGCAGCAGTTATCAGTTTTGATTCCGATTTTAATATTGTTAAGAAATTTTTAAAAAACTATTAATTCAACACATCTATCTCTTTCAAAAAAGAATTTGGAGATGAAAAGTATTTATATTTTGTCCGTTATTAGAAATAAGATAATCCTTAAGAATCTCTTTGACCAAGTACACAATGTACAAAAATGTTATTGTTCAAGTCACTGATGAAATCTGGGTAAGAAAAGGTTTTGCTTGTGACCTTGGATTTACAGTTTTGTTTTGGAGTATTTGCTTATTATGTGGACATTGTTTTCCCCCCTTTACAGAGAATGACACACCTTTCACAGTGTGGGGTACAGGATCCCCTCTACGCCAGTTCATCTACTCTTTGGATCTGGCCAGGCTCTTTATCTGGGTGATGAGAGAGTACGAGAGCGTAGACCCAATCATTCTGTCCGGTACGTTCTCCATCGTGATAGACTCAACATATCTGTAAACAGTTATAGTAATATATTAATCTTCTATAATTTTTTGTTGCTCTATTTCATCAAAGTTTAAATAGAAGTCTGGGATTGGTTCAGGACTTCTTTGAAAGTTCCACTCCTCTGACCTATCTGTAAACAGTTATAGTAATATAATAATCTTCTATAATTTTTTGTTGCTCTATTCCATCAAAGTTTAAATAGAAGTCTGGGATTGGTTCAGGACTTCTTTGAAAGTTCCACTCTCCTGACCTATCAGAGACAATTTTACATGTTGGTGTGAGATCATACACATGCTGCCCCCTGTTTTCAATCCAGCCAGGTCACATGCCGTGTGTCAAGATGCCATTGAATTAGTTTGATTTGGCTTTTTTTTTCAGTTGGTGAGGAGGAGGAGATCTCCATCAAGCAAGGAGCCGAGATGGTGGTTGATGCCATGAATTTTAAGGGACAGGTTAAAGTATCCTTATGAACAGAAACAGAATTTCAAACATATACTTTTAGATATCTTGAAATAAAGAAAATAGCTCTTCTTTATGGACAGGAAAGTTATTTACCTGACCTGTTATGATTGGTAATGATAGGAGTTATGTTATGTTGAAACCACATGGAATAGTCCAACATGAAGATTGTTTCTCCACAATAGTTCTCCACAATAGTTCTCCACAATAGTTCTCCACAATGAATAACTATCATTTCATCATTGATATGTATATACATGTACATATACATTATGATAAGGGATAATTATTGTCATGTTAATTTTGATGTTAAATTAACCCTCTGACCTTGCTTCTATAACTGGAACTTTTGGCATTTAATGTGTTTTTGAGAAGTTTTGATCCAAAATTCAATTTTCTTAAGATGTTACATTGTTTTGCCATAGAAAATATGGTAAACATATATACGCTTGTCCTGAACATTTTCATTACCATTCGCAATTCTGCAATGGTTGGGGGTGTGCAAAATATCCATAAAATTTAAACCCAATGCATTTCATAAGTTTGAAATTTTCATCTGTCACAGTTTGTAGGGCAATACATCTGTACCTTATTTTGATTATTTAACAGGACTTGAGGTTCAAATCTCACTGCCACCTGCAGTTACTTTCTTTTTAAATGCTTTACAGTGGACTGGTATGCTGAAAAGGTTATAAAGACATCATTTCATTATAGTCCGTCTGTTCATTTAGCAAGGGTTAAAATATGAATGAGTGCTTATTTTTAAATGAAATAAACCTTGACAATGGTGTTAGTATGATACAAGCAAATCAGATGGGCAGTTCAAGAAGACCGCCAGCAATGCCAAACTCAAGCAACTCAGGCCTGACTTCAAGTTTACCCCTATCAAACAAGGTATGTTTCTTCCTTCAGAAGTATGAATTCTTGTTGTAGTTATAAAGAATAAATGTGTTTATTTCATGTAAACGGCTCTAAATGTTTCATAAGCAAAAAAAAGTCTTATGTAACAAAAAAAGATTTAAACAAATTTGCATGTTATCAATTAGGTTAACAGTTGTTTAGATTATTTTTGTTAACATTTTATTCTCCTTTCCAGCAATCCAAGAAACGTGTAAGTGGTTTGAAGACAACTACGACATCGCCAGAAAGTAAACCATAGAACGTCAAGGACACTTTGTGGGGTGTTCATCCACATGTGGGACATTTCATCACACCCAGATAAGGGTCATACTCCTGATTACATCGGAATAAAGATAATGAGTCTTAACAGATAAATCGGTCCATATAGTACACGACTTGTTATTCTAGCGGCAGCTCAGAGTTGAAAATGTCTTTACTTTTGGAATGTGAATATTGGTCATTCTGTGTATCTCTGGGGTTGCTTCACTGTTGCCTTGACCAACCCACATGTCTCGCGTTCTAATGTTCTTATTTTCTCATGGGCAGGCTTGCTATTCTGTGGATCTGTGTCATAAAGCTTGGACAGATGTCTCAACATATTGAGATTGGATGGTCGTTATAAAAACCGCTCTTTTCTACCAAAGACCCTTTGTTTCAACTGTGGATTTGCCTCTTTATGATAATCCACAATGCATGTGCTGCCTCTTCATGCAGTTATACAGAAATTGCATTTGTGATGAGTTTTTATTCTATGAAAGTGTGATTTGATATAAATCTTCCTTTGTGATATATATTTAATCCCTGTACGTTGTTTGGATGATCCGATGGAATTTAATCATATTCGTGCCATGTAAACCCAAGAAACAAATGTCTTTCTTTCTAATAATCTTTAACTGTACATTCCATCGAAAACAGCTGTTTCCCACCACTCAAGGAAGTATAAGTTGCTATGTTTCAGTAGTCTTAGGTTGCATTAGAACTACTTGAAGCAAGGATTATTTCATATAGAACAGAAGTACTTTTCACTGGCCGAGAGCTGTGAAACATGCTTTAACATCCATATTAATTTATCTTAATTTTTAAGACTGAATGAACTGTTCAGTTATTACTACCCTTTGATACTGTTATAAATTATTGTAAAGAAAAAATGTTCATATTCTAATTCTGAAAAAAAGAAGACATTTATTTCTTTAATTTTATTTTGTCTTCAAAATCATTAATCCTGTGATGTCGAAGTAAGATTTGACATGAAAAAGTTCTTTAAATTTGAAATAATTGTGAGGTCTATTCAGATTGAAGTCCATCAAAAATTCAAATGGTGCTTTTCCGTGTAAATGTTTTTACATTCTAATGTCTAAGTCTATGTGTGACCCATGTCTATCAGACATGTTCTTGTGTTCTGTTTACGAAGAACAAAAACATCAAGGAATAGGTGTATATTCTGTGATATTTTATGCGAAGGAGAAGTTGATGAACAAAGCATATCATTTACAATTATATTATCTATTTGAGATCAGTTCAACAAAGCTCTTGGGTTTGTGCTTATTTGTGACAAAGTTTACATTAAACAACAATTAAAAATCCTGTTTCATGCATTCACGGGTAGGATGTTGTATTGCGCCATCTTATACAATATTTCTGACCATTCTGCTCAAATACACATGTAGTAACTCACTTGAGAGACCATCTTGAGCCTGTCTTTTGACTTTAATAAGTCTCTACTAATCTGACCCTGCCAAATTTGGTAGTTTTACCTCATATTCACTCAAATGTTTTGGCATTTTCACACTCCTGTGGGGACGTGTCACCGGTTCAGATTGAGTTTGGGGTTTACTAGCATGAGATTTTGACTTAAACTGCACAGCTCTAGTTCGAATAGTGTCGCCATGGTTACCGACTGACGGCTGATCGGACATTTCGACTCCGCTGGCGCTTTGCAGAATATCTTCTGGTTCTTCATCCTTCTGAGCCAATAGTGGTTCCTCTGAGACATGGACTGGCCTGAAATGGCTGCTGTTTCTGGCCTTGACTTCTGTCCCTCTCTGAGCCACTATCATGGACCCTTTTCTCTCAGTGACCTGGAATGGCTCTGGCTGAAATCTTGGCACTGACTTACCAGATTTGGTCACGTTCTTCATCAGAACTCTGTCTCCAACCTCCAAGCCTGATGGCTTGATGTTGCGTCTCCTCTCTGCGTAGTATTTCATCTTGGCTTTTGCCTTCATGTCATTTTCTGCAATCTTGCTTGTGTCCTCATACCTAAAGACTTGAGGCAGTTTGGTCTTGAGGGGATACCCATTCAAGGCTGTTGCTGGTGGGATACCAGTTGCACTATGTGGAGTTGCTCTGTAATTTCTCAGAAATTTCTGGAGCTCCTTCTTCCACGGCTTACCCTCAAGTTGTGCTGTTTTACACACCTTACCAAGGTTTTTCATGAAGCTCTCCGCTCCACCATTTGCTTCTGGCCAATATGGCGTCACTTTCTGATGCTCAAATCCCAGTACTTCTGCAAAATTCTGAAATTCTTCACTCTGGAAGGGACTCCCGTTGTCACTCTTGAGCTTATCAGGTATGAATCTTGATGAGAACACCTTGTCCATTGCCGGTATGACTGCACTTGCAGCCTGCGACCCGACTATTTCCACTTCTGGAAATCGAGTTCTGTCACATCTTACTACCAGCAAATAGTGACCTGACGGCAGAGGACCAAACATATCTGTGCTCAGATGAGACCATGGATGCTCTGGAAGGTCTGTCATCTGCAATGGTTCTCTCCGTTTGGGATCCTGGCTTGCAGCACACGCTACACATTGACTAATCTTGGTTTTCACCATTTCCTCAATGCCTGGAAACCAAACCTTTTCACGCAATAGTGACTTGGTTTTCACTATCCCTTGGTGCCCTTCATGTGCTAGATCTACAGCTCGCCTCTGGAGACTGTCAGGCAAAACTATTCTCTTACCTCTCAGCACCAATCCAGACTGAGTCACCCTGAGCTCTGTACTCACATGGCTGAATGATTGCAGTGCTTTGACGTCACAATCAGATTGCCAAGAGTTTGGTTTTGATACCAGATGCCACTTGTTGCTTCTGATAAGGCTTTTCACCTGTGTGAGTGTTGGGTCAGCCAGAGTTTCTTCTAGTACTTCTTGCTCAGTCATTGCCTTGGGCACAGCTGCTGATGCTATGTAGTTCACATATTCTTCTGCTATCTTCTCTTCTCTGGAAGTTTTCTCATCCTTCTCAACTGGATGTCTTGATAGGTAGTCTGCTGGGTTGTCTTTCCCACGAGCATACTTCATAGTGATGTTGTATGGCTGTAGTCTCAGAGCCCATCTCTCAAGTCTAGCTGTCAGTTTGGCATTTGGACTACCAAGCATAGACAAGAGTGGTTTGTGATCAGTTCGGACAGTCACTAGTCCACCAAATATGTAGGTATGGAACCTCTCACATGCCCAGACCACTGCTAGGGCCTCTCTCTCAAGCTGAGAGTAATGTTGCTCAACGTCAGTGAGGGCTCGGCTTGCATAAGCCACAACTGTACTTGTCTCTGAGTCATCTGTCTGAGTCAGTATTGCACCTAACCCTACAGGAGATGCGTCAACTATCAGCTCAGTCTCTTTGTTCATGTCAAAGTATGAGACTACTGGTTTGTACTTTACCAAGTACTTTATCAGTCTGTCATATGCAGTCTGTTGTTCTGTATCCCAGTGAAACTGTACTCCTTGTCTAGTCAACCTCCTGAGTGGTTCAGTCAGTGTTGAGAAGTTTGGTATGAACCTAGCGTTGAATGTCAGCATTCCTAGTAGGCTCTCTACTTCACCACTAGATGTCGGCACCTGCATTTCTAGCAATGCTTGCAGTCTCTTGGGTGATGGTTCCATTCCCGCTGCGGAGAATACCATACCATAGAACTCTAGTTTTGGCTTGTCAAATTGGCATTTTGGCAAGTTGACTGTCAGTCCATTGTCAATCAGTCTCTTGAACACTTGGACAATTGCTCTGTCGTGGTCTTCTTGAGTTACTCCTCCAACGATGATGTCATCAGAGATGTTGAGGGCTCCACCTCTGTCGTCATCGATGCCTTCGATCACGCGTGCGACAGTGTTCTGGAATATCTCGGAAGCACAATTGATTCCGAAATTCAGACGTTTGTACCGCCTCAACCCGACATGCGTCACAAATGTTGTGATGTACCGAGATTCCTCGTCCAGTTCCAGCTGGTGGTAACCAGATCTGAGATCGAGTTTGCTGAAAACGGTCCAGCCGTTAACTCTGTGCTGTATGCTATGTTTAACAACTGGAATGACTAACAGAAACAAATTTAACAAGACTAGTATGATAACATGAGAATGTATAAGCATGCAATGGAAGTAAATAAAACTGTATGAAAATGAACCAAACAGATAATTATAACTAGCAGGGTGTAGGCTTCATGTACCAACACATGATCTGAAAACACAGATCATCGGTACTGGATGTCCTCGATCGTCGGTACTGGATGACGGATGCGCTTGATAGCCTTATTGGCGTTTCTCATGTCGACACACATCCTGATCTCGGTTGGATTGCTCGGTTTTGGCGCTACGACCACGTTTGACACCCACGGTGTCGGACCATCGACTTTCTCGATTATGTCGAGTTCCTCGAGTTTGCGTATTTCGTCCTCGAGCTGTGAGCGAATTTTGGATGTGGGGGAATCAGGGATTTTGCAACCGGTGGCACCTCCTTGTCCACATAGAGATGAACCTTTTCCCCCTTCAATTTTCCGACCCCTGCACTCAGCTCTGGATGGTCACTCACAAATGATTCTGCAACACTAACATCAATTTTGTTAATGACATGTGGTGCTACTTTTATCAGATCAAGTTTCAAACAAGCATTGTAACTAAGTAGGCACCCATCTGAGCCAGGCATTACATATACCAACTCAGTGTATGATTTACCTTTACATGAGATAGTTGTTTTAAATTTGCCCTTTGGCTGAATGCTTTTGGCTGAATATGGGTTGATTTTATCATGTTTTGCACTTTCTAGTTTGATTTTACCTTTAAGCTTAGCATTGAATGTATTTTCATCTATGACAGTACATGTAGCTGCGCTATCTGCAGTGAATACAATGTTGCTGTTCTGAATGGTTACCTGAAACCTAGGTGTTGATTTTACCTTATCACCTGACAATGCAAAAAGGAAGTGGTTGTCGTCGTCGCTGTCGGACTCATTGGTCACCTCATGGACTCGCTGATGCTTGCCGTGTCGGCGCTGCTTCTGTCGACGACCACTGTCGGCGCCCTTGCGACCACCGCTTGCGGATGGCTGCTTGTAACCGCCGCTGCTACTGGAACCAGATTGACCACCACGTTTGGATTTACACATTTTAGAGAAGTGGTGCAACTTGTGACAGTTTCCACATTCCTTTCCGGATGCCGGACAAGACTCTCTGCCCTGGGTGTGTGGATAATCCCCGCCACAGTAGTAGCATTGCATCTTTTGTCTGTTTTTTACTTGATTGATTTTCTTATCCTCAGACTTAGGCTGTTGTAATACTTTCTCTATATCTGCATTTTGAGACTTGCACTGTTCGTTGCTACGCCCCTCTGCAAGGACGTCTTCCAGTGTCTTTAAAGATCCCTTTAGCCCTTTTTGCCTAAGTCTGGAATCTGTAGTTGTTGTGACGATGTGTCTCTTGATCTCAATCGCCATGTCCGGAAACTCGCATCTGCTGGCTTGCTGTCTCAGTCTGACCTGATACTGGTCGATGCTTTCGCCTCTCTTCTGCTTCAATCCCCTGAACACGCATACCTCGAAATCAGTGTTCACTTTGGGTTTGAAGTGCGCTGCTAGCTTTGCCTTAGCCTCGTCATACTTATCACCAGTGTTTTCAAATGTGAGGAAGTCTTCAAAAGTTCTCGGACCAATCAGGTGCAAGAGCATCATGCGCTGTCTCTTGTCATCCTTGATATCCAGTGCCCCCATATAGTTTTCAAACCTTGAGATCCATCTCTCCCATGTGACACCACTAGCATCACCATCACCATTTACCTCATCAAATGTGCTGATTGCTGGAATGTTATTTGATGCCATTTTTGAGGTTTGATTGAGTAGCTGGGAGTAGGAATTGTCACTGTCTATGATTTTGATTGGGGCTGTGTGTTTGGAAATCCTGCCTGTGATTCTGATTGGGACTGTATGCACAAATACACAACTTCCGGTCAAGTACTCTTTGTAGCAGTCTGTTGCTTGATTAGCGCTTGAAATTAGGAGAAACAGGCACAGGAAAGTCAGCAAAATTGAGGGCCAAACTTGCATTGGGAAGCCATGACCTTGGGAACCACGTGTCAGCATTTGTGAACTGGTCCGGTAAGTTTGCTGAATGTTTATGACAGTTTATACCAGTTTGCAGACGTGTCCACTTCTTCTGAGCGATGTCTGCAGTTTCCTTGATACCTTAGCGGTATTTTTCACTTGTTTGGGCGAGGTTTTGGCACTTCTGCACGCCCACAAAGTTCATTTTTATCACTCGTCGCCAATGTAATGGATAACACCAGATCGTGCGGTTGCTAAGTTATTTATTGATAGTAACGCGCGATACACGAGATGCGGACGCATCAGTCATATTTGAACATTACAATAGGTATGTAATGGAACCAAGTGCAGAGCAGGTTATAAAGTTTCAATAGTACTATGATGTTTATAATAAGTATACAATTGAGCACAAGCCCAAGGATTTGATGGTTTATCCACGAAGACAACAATTGCAGTCAGTCTGGGAAAATACATTTTGAATAGTGGGAAGTGTGTGCCTGATAGTCTCTTCATCTGGAAGTGTGTGCCTGATAGTCTCTTCATCTGGTCACCTACTTAAAAAGGTCATCTTTCCCACAAGGAGATCAGTCCAGAACCAAAGGTTGGTACTGACAGTCTGGACGCTTAATACCTGGGCCATCTGGTATCATCTTTGAACATTTGAGTCTTAGGTTTAGGAGGGTGTGAAAAAACTGATTCTGATATGGCACACATGGCTTTTGATTTCTTTTGCTGGTCTATTAATTTTAATTTCTTTTGCTGGTCTAGTAATCTCTTTAATCCCTAAAACATTCATCTCACGGTACAGCATAGCACTCCCACTCACTTAAATTCCTCTGTTGAGTCCTTTCAGATTGCCGGAAGAAAGTATTTTAATAGTGTCTTTCCTTTGTGCAAAGTATGTTTGGTCATGAGTGTTTGATGAAGTGCTTCCTCATGGATATGGGCAGCAGTATCGGTCACAAAGTCAATGGTTAATTGTGAGACAAGGCGATAAAGGAACTGCAAGAGTGTTCGGGAGCTCTAAGTGACAGGGGAACGACCCCAGGGGAGAGTGGGGCATTTACCTGAGGTGAGTTGGGAACAGCTAGAGGTGATGCATCTCGAGTTAAACAGGAATAGTTAGTGGTGAGTGGGACCCAGTTGGGGTTGACACTGGAATAGCTATAGGTAACTGGAGGTGAGAGGACCATAGGGAATCTGAAAAGCTATGATAGTGTTTAAATTGTGTGATCAATGTCAATTCCCCCTTTATTCATATACAACTAAAGGGATGAAAGCTTAAATCCCAACCTTGGATGAGATCATTTTTATTCCATGTATAAAGTTATCAGTTTTACATTTATGACCTTGAGGTGTGGATATTTCTAATCTGTACCATCCATTTCTTAAATTCAGTGTTTCAAAACTTAACCTAGCGTTACCTTAAGTAATATTTCTGCCCAAATCTGAGATCACTTGTACAAAAATCCAAAAAGCCTGTGATCCAGTAGAGGGAATGGTGGAAATCAATAGTGTCCCATACAATGTTATAATCCTGTGCTCAGTGGGCTGTGACAATGCCTTATAGTTCTTTGCAAATGTTATGAGCAATTTAACAATAGGGGGCACAAAATTTGTAAGTTTCCTAGGGAATGATATTATTTACAGGTTGTTCCACCACCCAACCACCGGTTTTTTCTTATTTCTCTTGGAACACAATTTTCAACTCCATCAATTTTTGAAGGCCATAAGGTAAAGTTTTCACTTTTTAAAAATGCTTTGCTAGCTTATCATTGAATGGATAATATTCTTTAAATTTTAGGATGTACATAAGTATTTTTAATCTGATTTTAAACATCAGATTGACATAAATGTGGTGCAAGAGCTTTCATGCCCTTAGTTTATATTTATAGTGTACAATAGTAATGCTGTTACCCACTAAATGGATGAGTATCCGTCGTTGGGGGACGTGGACGGGGGATCAATACTCTACCAATTAGATAGATACTCTAACCTGTTCTACTCTATCGTACTGTACTGTACTGTTAACCATAGCTCGCTGACTCGCTGGCTGTGAGTTTGGGGCACGGATCCTAGCTATCATGTCATACCCTCATATAAATGACGGGAAGTAAGGACTGCAGACACAGGATATACACAGTGTAATAGTTACCTTTATTCAGTGCTGTGATCCCTGCTTGTCTGGCTAGGCCGGCATGGCAATGAGCGAGGCATATGAACTACCAACTTTGCATGATACTTATGAAACCCTGACTATATGCTAAACACCCAAGTCTATGTTGTCACGATACTGAGAGTCATGAATCTTCTGTGGCAAGTGGTCGTTGATCTCTGAACTGCTGCTGCTACGAATCTGCTTCTAATCTGCCCTGCATCTACTTCTGAACCCGGATCCACAGTTGCGCGTCTCTTTTAAGGGGCCACTCCGCGTCATCCCTGGGGGCTTGCCTACGTGGCTTCCTCACGCGTCATCAGATGGACTCGTCCTGCCTGCGTATCTAACTTCGGCTCGTCCGTCTTACACGTGACTTTCACGGAGTGGTGGTTATGGTGACTCATCAACCATCAGTATCGTGCGTTATTGTCTATGAATGTTTATATATTTCTGAGAGTCTCTGGGTGTGTATTCCATATCCTACAATGCTATATATAGACACATGGCTGAGATCAAACCTATTTTTATCATTTGGTTTGCAGAGAGCTCATGGAGAGGACAGTCATTGAGAACAGGTTGGCACCTTGGAGTGATGACAGGTACATCTGATGCATCTTCAACACCTTGCGCTCTTTACTTTTTCCTACCATCTCAAGGATGCCAATTGAAATGGTTGATGTGTCTTTAAATCACCATTTATTCATGGATGCCAGTTTTCTCCCTCACATGTGTTGGTGTAGGATACAGACCGTGGCGCAGTGGTTAGAATGCCAGCTTATTAGGACCAGTTCCCCTGTGGTGATCCAAAGGTCATGGGTTCGATCCCTGGCCATGCCAACATTGAATTCATGATACAATTTCGCACATGAGCTGAGGCCTATGCCTAAAGGGTGAACCTGTTGTCCTTGTAAATCTGTGATCAGGTGGGTTGTCATGTCAAGGACCTGTGACACGAGAATTCAATGAGGCAGCACTATATCTGCTACAAGTAGATCTCATCACAAAATGACTGAAATAATGTTGAAAGTGATGTAAAACTCCTACCAAACAAACAAACTGCTACAAGTAGGTCTCATCACGAAATGACTGAAATAATGTTGGTTAGTGTCCATTGCAGTGATGATGTCCCTGTCAGCTGGTTGATGGATCATTTGATGATGACAAGGCTGCTGCAGCTGCCAAGCAACCAATTAATTAATCAAGCCAATTATTGGTAAAACTAAAGGTGCTTCAAGAAAGAACTGAAGGGAAGAGTCTTTAACTCGTATAAGAATAGGACACATATCTTTTTAAAGGTGAAGATCAGCCTCAGTGTATTGGATGTCAAAGGGACTTGATTGTTTAACATATTTTAATTGAGTGTATCAATTCTGATATAATTAGGTATCAATATTTTAATGTGCAAGATTTACATACGTAATTTGATACAGTAGATACTTCTATGATAGTATCATTTTTAAACCAAATAAAACTTAATAACCAATTTTAAGGGTGGAGCACTTGTTTACTTAGATCATTGACCTATATATCAAGAACATCAAATGGTAGTTAAGTCTTTTTAATAATTTACACATTTTTATTTTATTCATAAATGATATCTTAAAATTCTGTGATGTAAGGATTGTTTATATATTATATTGTTGCACATTATTATCTCGTCAAAATGTTATGTTTTTACCATTTTTAGGCATTGAATGACCTTAGTGGTTTATGTGCCTCTAAGCAACCATTCATTCATTCATTCATTGCTTCCTAGGACTCAAACATTAGGAATACACCACATTTTGCTTCTTAAAATTTGAACATTAGAAATACACCAGAAATGTCTTCTCCTTAAGATTCAAACATAAGGAATACACCACATATTGCTTCCCCTTGAGATTTTTACATAAGCTGAATCTTGACCCACAATACAAAATTACAGTTTCTCTGAATGTGATTGAGTAGTAAATCTCAATTATGCATTTTATTGAACTTGGTTGATGTGGTTGATGTGGAAAAAAGTGAGTTCTCTCTCAAGAGGTAGTCTAATGTGATTTGTACATTCAAAATAGATTATATAGTTTTTGCTTGATAATATTTGCTTATGAAGGATGATGAAAACAATTTTTCCTATAGTCTTTGCAAAGCTTACCAAAATCTGTTGCATTCGACTCTATACATTGCATCTTTTTGAAGGATAATGAGAAAAAAAATTGCTATAGTCTTTGCAAAGCTTACCAAAATCTATTGAATTAGACTCTATACATTGCATCTTTCTGAAGGATGATGAAAACAATTTTTCCTATAGTCTTTGCAAAGCTTACCAAAATCTTTTGAATTAGTCTCTATACATTGCATCTTTTTCTGAGTCTCTGTATAAGGGTTCTTTGTCTGGATCAATCTCTCTATCAAACTCATCCTCCAGTCTGCGGTAGTGAGCGCGGGCCCTCACAGCTCTCAGTTGGCGAGCAGTGAATATCACAATCAACACCAAGCAAACCATAGCCGCAACTATGCCAATAGCCAGGCCCTGGGTTGTTCCCTGTGCTGAGCCTTGGTCAAACCTCCCCCCGGGACCGGATCCAGAGTCAGAACTAGACTGGTCTGATGTCCCATCTGATTTGCCCTCATTTGCTTCTCCATCCTCTTCCCAGGAACTTGCCATTTCATCTCCTTTATCCAATGATTTGTCCGGAACTGCTGCGCCAGCGCCACCTTCTGGTTTTTTAGGGGCGTTCACTTTATTAGTTTTAGGCACTGATGGGGCGGCAGCGGTAGTTGCGGAGTCACCGGGCCAATCTTCAGTATTCACATAATCGTCAAACTCTTTCTCAAGCTCTTTTATGACGTCCTCCTCATACTCCTCATAGTTTTCCTCAATCTCACTGAGGTCATCACTCTTTGTCTGATTGCCCATACTCTGGTCATCACCCTTATTGATGTCATCACCCTTGTTGATGGCATCACCCTTATTGATGGCATCACCCTTGTTGATGGCATCACCCTTGTTGATGGCATCACCCTTGTTGATGGCATCACCCTTGTTGAGGTCATCACCCTTATTGAGGTCGTCACTCTTTGTCCCATTGCCCTTACTCAGGTCATCACCCTTATTGAGGTCATCACCCTTATTGAGGTCATCACCCTTATTGAGGTCATCACTCTTTGTCTCATTGAGGTTATCACTCTTTTTCTCATTGCCCTTATTGAGGTCATCAATCTTTGTCTCATTGACGTCTTCCACATGGGCGGTTGTGGGTGCAAGCACGGTCGTTTCCCTTGTACCTATTTTTACCGGCGTCTGGACAGTGGCTCCATTTGAGGCTATTTTTGGTGTAGTAACCTCCCTCGCGGGAGTGCTCATCACCTGAGATGACTGGTCCTTCACTGTATTATTAGCGGTTACAGCCCCGATGGCACGCAGCCCAATCTGCCAAGCTATCGCCCCGTTCACAGCGAAGAAATAACAGTCTTCCAGAGGTTCACAATGCAATAAGATGCACAGATACCCGTTGCCTTTACCGCTATAATTCTCTATGGTGGCGACATTGCATTCTCCCGTCTCTGAAAAAAATAGAATTCCCTTTACATATTTTATTTTTATTTTTTGATACTACCAAATGTAACTTTTTTGAATATGACTAAAATTATGAATTTTATCTCGCATATGTGAGGACATATATGTAAAACCCTCCAATATTACCTCCCTGGCCACGAAGGGACTATAGACCACCCAAATCAGACACAGCTGCTGGCAGTGTTACTTTTAAAAAATGAAGTAAACAAACGAAAACAACGAAAATGGCAATGGTATATTCTAGCTTTTTATGTTTATAAAAAGCTTTTTATGTTTCAATCTCGTCTTTTAAACAAATTATACATATTTATTATATTTGATTGATGTAATATAAATGCTATTGTTAAATTCTTATGTTATCTACATATTGTATTAACATTTACATTTAGTTTCTAGTCAATATTACGTTTCTGTTTTTACTGTTTTGGCACTAAATGACATTGTTTCGATGCGCCGTAAAGAAACCATTTATTCAATCATTCAATCTCGTATGTAAACTGTCATGGAGTTGTGATAAGAAAGCAAGGGTATTTTCATATAGGTATGTATAAACTAATTAAATGAAGCCTAATTTTTCTGACATAAGTATCATACAGACGCTAGGTGGCGTTCCAGACTGATATAAGAACCGTATTTGGAAACCGGAAACACTTATTACCTTTCCAAATCGTCACCATTAACCCTTAATTACGTTTTTTGGTTGGAAATATCCCTCATTTTTTGGTTGGAAATATCCCTCATTTACGTTCTACAATTTAGATATTGGACCTGATACAATTATTTCTATCTCTATGTGTTGATTGTGTGGCATGATACATGTTTAGAAGTGCAGTTCTGTATCTAAATTTTGTGTTCACTTTGGTATTTCATTAACTGTTTCACTTTGCCTAAATAATTCTCCAAACTTCTTATAAATACCAGAGAGGAACAATGGCGATTCATACATTTTTAGTTCACAGGCCACAGGTCCCTTTTTAATTTTCACACTTAAAATATAGTTGGTACTTTGCAATATGTTAAATTATAACAAACAAATATTCCCAACTGTAAGGGAACTGAGGACCCTACATGAATGCCCCAAACCTTTAATTAATACCCTAATCAGTCATACGATTTTTAAAACTATATTAATAAAAACGGATTTTTTTTTAGTCATGACTACTCACCCAAGGCATTATTGCAGCATTTTGCATAGCATTCGTCGGCATTTTTTGCATCTGTGAATTCTCCGATCTTGTAGGAGTCCCGAGCCGCATAATCGAACGTGTCCCCGTGTTTTTCTTGGACAGCTTCACACTCCATTTTCCCACCGCCTTCAGATGGCGCCACGGCAAGTAACAGGCACAACAAAGCTATTTTCCCTGATGATGACTTCATGCTGCTCATTTTATTCTGAAACATTAAAATAACCATGATCTTTATTTATACTTATGTCACTGGTGTTGACGTCGATTTCCTCTATTAAAGTCAAAACCGTCTTCGATATTTTAGCTGAAAGCAATATAACTTATAATTGACCTCAAATTTTGGAAAGTGCATGAAAGTTTTCACCTTCACTTTAGATATATTTATGAAAAGGGCCTATTCTATTCTTTCCTCATGCCTTTGGTGAACTGCCTTATTTTTCTATAGTATACTCCACATGTATACAGATATGCATTGAGCAAATATACATCACAAGAATAGTCTCATTCAAATATTTATTTTGAAGCCACCGTGGTCATTATAATCTTAATAATCACTTACCTTAGTTTGTTTTTTTACAGAATGATGGCTGTTTCCACAAACAGATGTCAATTTAAGTATCACATTAAAAACTATTGATGACCAAGTTTAAACTATAAAGGAGATGTTGCGTCATGTGTGTTCTGTCATCCTGACGTGGCTGGGATGTTACCTCCGTCCAACAAGAGCCAATATTTAGTCTGATCCAGGTAGCCTCTCACACAGATGGTTTGTTTTGTCAATCAATGCCCGGTGATCAAGTATACAGGAGGTATAAATTATGTTCAGGATGGCACATGAATGTCCGGTGATCAAGTACATAAATATGGTCCTGTCGATTCTGAATATTTAATGCTCTGAAAAAGATCACACTAGATCTAGAAAGTGAGAGAATGTGAAGTTTAAAGTGATCTGAAGTAATGTAATACTAACGTACCAGACTATCCAAAAATGGCCTAAAAGCCGCAGAGTAATACTTGAACACCAGACCACATGAGTCACTAACTACCACATATGTTCGCTCGGACCTCTTGAAAACATCATTTTTAGTTAAAATCAATATTATCAATTTTTATGCTCAAAGGGCAACCTCACCCATCTCAGAAATATTGCATTCTGAGAGCTTGTGGACACTGACAAGATGAAATTTATGTCGCAAGTATATGTTTTCATGAGAGCAGCGGGACACTGGCTTGTGTGCAATTAATTGTTTTATGATTACAAATAACATTGTTAAAATGTTCAGATTATTATTTATTTCTATATAATTAATAAATATATATTTGTGTAAGAATTTTTATAAACATCGAAGACGTTGAGGTTTGTGATGTACACACTATGAGTGAGTTATATCAATATTTTCAGATTTTGTGTATGGAGTTTAATTTTGTCACTAGAGGGCATGACTGTCCTCAGGGCGATCAGTTTTAAATAATCTATATCAGCTGTTTTATTGAGGTACTGTTGTTCATTTTTAGAAGATATTAAATGTTTTATTATGGTGCTGTTGTGCATTGAAATATCCTTTCCAGGGTTGTTATATTTGTTATCACATGTTGTGATTTTATTGACATTCAACATTCAGATTATCAATATACAAAATCGGTAATAATTTTAACAAAACGGGTTAACTGGCAAAAACATATTGCAACCCTTTGATCACATGATCAACCCGATACGTGATAGATGCATGATATAATATAAAAGTTTTAATTGGACAGTTTTTTTTAACATCACACTATAATGATTTACTTTCTGCAATGAACTTTTCAACACTTAAACATGGCAATCAGGAATTTGTTTTATCTCTTGGCATTCAAAATACCTGGATTAGGTTTTCCGCAATTAACCGTAATGAAATAGAAAAGAAAAGAATTTAATCTTCTTTCTCACATATCACATATTAAATACAATGTAAAAAAAACCTCCTTGTTTGTATGGACATTTAAGTCCAAAGCACGAGGATCAAATCACATAATTTTATTGATAAATAACATAGCATAATTTAGATACGATATTATATGACATCATGAGAGGGAACAGACAGCTGCTCATTTATTGATATCTGAGGTTTGCCTGCTGTGTGACCCACACAGACAGATATAAATGTGATCAGTTGCCTACTGCGCAGTTGTGTAAAAATTTATGAGCATTTGATTTCGGAGGCAATTTTATTAGAAGTAAATTTTCAAAAACACTTTCGGTACATTGTGTAATTTTAGAGGCTTGACTCTGGTTTTTTGCTGTCGGAGGCGGGAGATTTCTATGTGATGTGCCAAAAATGGTGCCCCATCAAGGAATTCACCAAAATTGTATATTTTAATTGACTTTTTGTGTGGCGCGGTGTACCAAGAAAGGAAGGTGTCTGTAAAATATTTTAAAACATTTGTTTTTGTTTTCATTTAATAAGCAAAATTATGAAATGTTACGTATTATGAGAAAATTGTGATAGATTTAAATTTAATTCAGCAAAGTTCGATCAAGACCATGACCTTCACAAAACTTCACAATTCAAATCTCTAATGTCAACTGGTGACTCGAGTTGGACAACATCTTGTCTGGTGGCTTCTTGAAAGGGTATCTATCATTGAAACCTTTTTACAACTTTGTGTTGATCGTAACCTTTTGGGCCATGGTGCAGTTGGTTAGAGCGCCAGCTTATTACCACCAGTTCCTCTGTGGTGATCCAAAGGTCGTGGGTTCAAACCCCGGCCATGCCGTGATTGAACTAATGATACAATTTCCCACATGAGCTGAGGCCTGTGCCTAAAGGATTAACCCGTTGCCCTTGTAAATCTGTGACCGGGTGGGTTGTCATGTCAAGGACCTGCGACATGACAATTCAGTGAGGCAGCACTATATCTGCTACAAGTAGGTCTCATCACGAAATGACTGATATAATGTTGAAAGTGATGTAAAACAACAAACAAACAAACAAACGTAACCTTTTACCCACGAATAATATATTCAAAGTCCAAATGTCATTTGGAGGTTCAAACATTGAAATTATAAATCTGAAGTTGTGATTTCCAGGTATCAGATTTTTCCTAAATGTAACACTTTCATAGTACTAAACAAAATATCGTTTTCTATTGCTGCAACGTTGACAAATTTTGGCTAAAATCACATCTTTTAATGAAATAATTACTAGAAATGATTTAAACCCCCCAAACAAACAAGCTACATTTTTCTCTTAAGGGAATACCACGTCATGTACGTTGACCATATTTCGGGAATACACACAGTGTTTATATTGACATGCAAATACAGCAAAGTAATTTTCACTTTATTGTACTACAATCATTTTCTTGATTGTTAACTGCGTTATGGTTGACATTTCACAATAAAATACTACAGAGGTAATCAAAATATAAAAAAACAGACTTATTGCTCGAAGCAGTTTGAATTAGTTTGCAGTTTGCAGTTTATGTCAATATTGGATTTATTTTGATAACAATTAAAATGTCAATCATCAGTTTGCTCGAACATGTGTGCAATCGAACTGTGTGGCATTTGAAAAATGTCATGGGATTTTCATGTTATAATTTACATATTGATTATTTCACCAATATGATATAAGGGAAAATGAGTCAAATAAAAACTGATTTCAGAATTGATCCAACCAATATTATTACGAAGCAATGAAAAACATGAAACTAACACATTTTGAAAGTAAAATATTGTTTACCCTTTCAATGATTCTGTTTGAAGTTATACCTAAAAATACTAGGATCGACTTATATATTATTAGACATGTAAATATATAAAACATTACCCAGCAGACAAAACTTGTTGAAATGACGTGAATTTAAGACGTGATTATGACGTGAATTTGTCACGTGGATAAGCCGTGATTTTTTATCCATCACAGTATTCAGGAACTATTTATGAATATACAGAAAGCAAGAAATGCAAGTATCCTGTAGACGTGGTAGACAACTATCGCAGTCCCTGGCCATTTATAAATATACATTTTAAATATATATGTTGGCCCATATAATGAATATTAAGATCAATGAATTACCAAACCTTGAGCTTTGAACGAATGATTTAGGCCAAATTATGCCTCAACCTTTGCGTTTATTTTGTCTCGTCTCACAATTGCTTTGGGGTGACAGCTGCTCTCGGGCTTAACTATGACTTTTTAGCACATTTATAATATATATATATATATATATATATATATATATATATATATATATATATACATTTTCCCTTATTATAAATGTGCTAAAAAGTCATAGTATATATATATATATATATATATATATATATATATATATATATATATATATATATATATATATATAGTTGCTTAATGAGCGTAATATAGTTGCTTAATGAGCGTAATTTCTAAATACAAAATAAATACAAAATAATACTGTAAAAATCCAAGCTTTGTCTCAAATCTTTATTACAAAAGGTAATCACAGAAGTTGAATTTTCATGATTTAACATTTAATTGGTTGTAATTGTTTTATACTAAAATCAAATTGTAATTGTCACATACAACCAGCGTTGAACAGCAGCATGAATATCAATTAACAAACATATTAAATGCTGGGACTCTGGTAAAATTATTGAAATAAAGAACATCAGGAATAATATTTACATGATCATGATCTGCATTTGAGATGAAAAAGGGCCTTGATGTTTTTATTAATTTGATATGAAGAGATTAGCAATGCATTTCATAATTGTTTTTATATATATTTTGCACTATTTACATTGAAAATATATCCCTATACACTTGTTAATATATAGTTTTACCTAAGGTTTATGAGTAAATTTAATGGTAAATATTGCACACATTTTAAACGGGGGAGAGTATTTTGGAATGCATAATATGTATGTGTGTGTGTGTGTGATTAGATGTGCCCTTTAATCCATATGCTCCGCATGTTGTGCCTCTCCGCCGCAAGATGTCACCACTCAGCTATACATGCCTTCCACCAAATAGTCTATTTTCTGGTAATGTCTTCTCTTCCAGCTATCATACCACAACTTCCCTACCAGAGCTACCACAATTAACACTGTGCCAATGCTAGACACGAAAATAATCACTAAAGTGGGAGTTGTGAGAGTGGCGCCATCTGGGGAGGAAATCTGCTGCTCTGATGTACTGTTGAAACCGATGATCAGTGATCCATTTTTGGGAACTGAGGTGATGTTAATCAAACGATCCGTAGTGTTTGTGTCCAACTCATAGTCTAGAATAATAAAAAATATAATATCAATAATTGTAATGCCCCAGTCACATATTTACGATATGTATTTAAGAACAAGGAAGAAGTGATGGGCAATGAAATCCATTATGTAAGTAAAAGAGTTAAAAGTGTAAAGTGAAGAAAAAAAATTCTAACATAAATTTTTTGAAAACATTGTTTATAGTCATCTTGATTCTTGAATGCATATTTTGATACATTAATGTCAGATATCTTAATCATTGATATAACATATGCATTGAAAATCACTTGAAAATATGCATTGAAAATCACTTGAAAATATGCATTGAAAATCACTTGAAAATATCCATTGAAAATCACTTGTATGGTGGTTAAAAATTAAAAGGATTTTCAGGCGCAAAGAGGGGAACATTCCAAAGGCAATCAACATAATACATATGATAACTTGTTTCTCATTTATAAACAAATGGCTGTCTTACCAGTGTCATTGTATGCGACTGTATCAGTCAACATTTGTTGTTCTGTCTTTGTACTATCAGCTGTTGGTTCATTGGTTGCAGTAAAAGATGCGTTATTATTGAGAGCTTTGGATGAAGTCTCGGTCTTATTTTGACCAGCTGCAGACATGGCTTGCACTACTATTTCTGTGATCTGTTCTGGTTCATTGGCCGTATCTTCAGTTGATATAATCACGGTTTGATTTGTGAGCGATGCCGAAGTTGTGTTCAAATCCAGATCAGAATTGGTTGCCATAGCTGCGAGGAAACAATGCATCATTTTATAAACAAGACAATTTGACTCAAATAATATTTGGCCGCAAAATTATAAAATACATGCTAAATATGTAAAAAATAAAATAAATGACAAGAGCTTTGCATACTTTGATTTGTTTCTGTAGTATTGTGTATTGCAGATGAAACTTTGCTCAAATCCGGTGTTGTGGTTGTTGAATGGGTGTTTGTGTTCTCTGTTGTCATAGTTGGACTTTTTGATGTCATTGCTGTTACTGTAGATTGACCTTTGGTTGTTGTTTCCAATGTGGTTGTGCCATTTGTTGTTGTTTCCGCTGTCGTTATATCATCTGTTGTTGTTTTCACTGTATTTGTATCATTTATTGTTGTCCCTACTGTCATTATATCATTTGGTGTTGTTTCCACTGCCGTTGTTACATTATCTGTTGTTTCCAATGTCGTTGTATCACTCGTTGTTGTTTCCACTGTCGTTATATCACTCGTTGTTGTTTCCACTGTCGTTGTATCACTCGTTGTTGTTTCCACTGTCGTATCATTCGTTGTTGTTTCTACTGTCGTTGGACTTTCTGCGTTCGTTGTGGTCTGGACTGTTGTTGTCGTGGACTGGGAGTCAGTAACCGTTGTTGTTATAGTCTCTGGAATGCCAGTTTGTTTCAGCGTGGTATTTTCAGACAGTGCATGAGAAACGTGAATTAATGACAGACCAAATAAAACGGTGACGACAGCAAATCTCATTGTAACGGCTGAAACATATAGGATAATACTTAAACTAAGACATTTATAAATATAAATCACACACATAAACAGAAAATACGGAACTATGTGTATATTATAAAGATTATAAAGATAAAGATAATATCACATTGTTGTATCATGAAATTTTCTCACAAATTCACAAAACTTTGACTTGGAATACAATGTGAATAATAATAATATTTTACATAAACTGGGAATGTGAACTCTGCATAATATTTTACATAAAGTATTTTGTAAATCTATCTGGTAATCTATCAGTTGTACCTTGTAAATTTATGTTACAAGTGAAGAATAAAAGTAAAATGTTTATCCTTTCATGTCTTACCTTAATTATTCCTTTTTTGGGATTACATATCTCTTTCCAGCATTTAAAATATCAATTTAGTGGCAATGCCTTTCTGTCTGACGGACATTTGCCATATTTCACAATATTACAACATATTAGTCAAATAATTTAACATGATGTTGTGTGCCACGTAACCCAGCTTGAGTGTCACACCCAGTATATACCGATGTGACGAAAGAGCGGATCTCGAGTGGGGCAACGCAGCTGGTGCGCAGGCGCAAAGCATGCATCTTGAACAGGAGCAGTCACAGATGGTCCCAAGTTAACAATGCACAGTATTGATGTTAACATGTTGCAAACATTGTGTGCGTGTTTATGTGTTGAATTCTTCATCATTGCACTTATATCATTTACAGATATTTAGATAAATCTAGGCTTGTGTTTCATTGCTTGATTAACGATAAATACACATGTCTTCTTCAGATATCACCTTTTCGCTCGCGTTTGTTTTGCCTTTAGGGCTAGATGTTCGAGGTTTTGACTGATTAAGCTGTAAGTCTATGGAGCATACCCCGATTATCGGTCCATGGCAGCCATGTTTTGCCTCATTAGTTCATGTATTCACCAATAGATGGCAGTGGAGCATTGATAACATGGTCGATTGAAAAGTGATTTGGATTTGTTGGAAGAGCTGAAATCTCGTTTAGCTTCGAGATTTTGCTGAGAATTATTTGTTTTCAACCGAGGAGTAATTTATGCACGAGGATTTCCTTATTTGAAGTATGACATCATTTTCGCTCGCGTTTGTTTTGACTTAAGGTCTGAATGTTCGAGGTTTTGATATGTTTAAGCTGATTTTGCAAACTTACGCGAGCTTGATTTTTTAAAATCAACACTTGTTATGTGTGTGTGTATATATATATATATATATATATATATATATATATATATATATATATATATATATATATATATATATATATATATATATATATATATATATATATATTTATATATATATATATATACTATAACAAAACATACCGAGTCGGGAAGCTGGGTGAGCGGATTCAGTGAGTTGGTGATTGCGGACGGATACCCTGAGCCGAAGGCGAAGGGTATCCGTCCGCCATCACCAACTCACTGAATCCGCTCACACAGCTGACCGACGAGTGTATGTTTTGTTTTTATACCTCAGACAACTACTGTATTTTTAAAAAATGATACATGAAACAAGATATTTATCGTTACAAACATTTGTAAACAAAGCGCACCTCATTTGACCCCGTCACGTGACCCGAAAATGGCGCTTACAGCCATAGACTGGTTGCCGCCATCTGTGTATATACACGATGTTCTTGACACTCGATGGGGAACCAGTCTAAAGATGGCTAATCAATACTTTACAAATAATTGACATGCGCGTATTCATTCGAAATCGCATAAATACGCGCATCACTGAGGTATAAATTGGTATACTCAGACCACGTTAATGCGAGTCACATTGTTCCTTTTTAATGTGGCAATTGCGGTTATTGCCTCTGTGCCAATAATGTGTAGATTGTGCTCTCGCTGCAAGTGTAATTTACAATATTTTTTAGGTTTGTCTCCCTACCCTCAGATCTTGGTTTAGTTATTTGCTTTGTTTTTTACACTAGAATCAGAGTGTTTTACAACAGTGTGCAGAAGTGTATTCGTAGTCCCTTTTTAATAGATAAGAGAACATATGGTAAAATCCGGGAGAGGGCATTGAAAAACTAATTTTGAGTATTTCAGATGAAGCAAGTTCTTGCAATAGAGGGGGATACTTTTTGATTCTAAAACAAAATAGATAAATAATTAAAAAAATAGAATAAAAAACAAAAGCAACAACAACAATAATAATAATAATCACAAAGATTTTTTTCGGACAAAGTTAAACATTGCAATGATAATAATAAATGGAAATCAAATGTTAAAGCATTCATGGAATGAGGTTTTCAATCACCTTTTCCTTACACTATATAAATGTTTATACCCTAACCTTTGCAATCAAAAGTTATTACCCATCATATTTCCCCGACATATAATTCTGTTCCATTTGAAAGTGGATGAGCCTTCTGCTAAAATCCAAATCATCCATTGAACACTTTGTCAACAAACTTTGTTTTGCTGACCAGCGATTTTGTGCAAACACCTGCTTAGTAAATTCTTTCTAACAGTGCGGCAATCTCAATTGGAACAATGGAGTGATTTGGCTTACAGCTCCCTGTTTGTCCATTAATGTTTATCCAATGGTACAGGCCTAACACCCTGACAGACCACAATAGAGGTCACATGACTGTAAACATGTGGCCACCTGATGATCAAAAGAGTACAGGCAGTACTTGGCACTTTTAGTAACAGTAACCATGGTCAGTGTATTTTGGTTGATTTTAGTGAGATAGCTTAATTGTCTCACAGTTTCATGGCCACATGTCATTTGAGCATACCCTGAAACCTCTGTAAAAATGCTTGTGACCTCTGTGGTTTCATGAATGCTTTAACATTATTTGAGGATTTATGACAACCATGTTAATCATATAATTAGCATGATGTGTACTTCCCTTGAGAGTCAGGGGTGGGAAAGCTCTGAACCAATCTGTGCAGTAAATCTGAACCGATCTGGTCAAATCGCATTATTCTGGACGCTCACAACTGATCGGGACGCTAAATCACGTCATTCTGGGCACTCGCAACATATCTGGGTACTCAATCGCAGCTAATCTGAGTGGTTTCTGAGTGTTTCTGTATGGTGGACAATGGCTCGATTGAAAAAGTTTATTTCTTATAAGAAAAAAGCATGCTCATAAGTTACATGTATAAGTATATGATCATCTAAAACTGATTTTTAACGAGATTTTTGTATACAGGAATCCCAACAAAGGAACATGCCCCAGTTTAAGATTACATAACGAGGAGTAATTCCTGACTTGGGGGTACAAATATTACGTTAAAAACGTTAAAGATTTACTTTAAAATTTACACCATCATATTTAACACAGTTGAATACACTTAACTGTCACGATATTTGTTAAATTTTGATGCGATTTGGATGCCTTTTGTGAGAATTAAAAAAACTTGTTATATGGCAGTATCACCCTGATTGGTTCAGAATTGGTTCAGAACAATGGTATGACGTCATACCGTCCAGATATGCTGTGATTACTGCCCAGATTGGTTCAGAGCTCTCCCACCCTGGAGAGATATCAAGAACATTCTCAACCAGCATTCAGCCATCTTGATTTTTGTTAGGAGTGATCTCACTGAGTACATATTATTATGTTAACATCCTACCAGACTACTTTCCATCTGGTTTTTCCAGAAAAAATATGCACCACTCCAGTCACTGACTTCATTTATTACAATTTTTTTTACAGTTTTATGAGTTAAAATTAAATATATAAAATGCGTCTGGATATTATATGACACACCTCATATTCATTGTAAATAAGTACATGCTAACCTTATACACCAACCTGCAGAGAATCAACTGGAATTTTATTTATTAGTTTTAAATGAGACATGAGTTGTTTACATTTACATTACTTTTGATATCATCTTAGAAAAACATGTTTTTGGAAAAGTGTAGTCTATAAATTACTGAAATTACTGAATATCTTCCTTTGTAAAAATGATTTGATAGAGTGAAAAAGATATTTACTATTTGTGAGTGGATCAAATCATACTTTTCAACATGGTCAGTGGGTAAAACATCTGTTTTATTTTTAGCAATATGCACAAAGAATAATATAGAATTAAAATATTTTTGTTTAGACAGAGGGTGAAATATGACTTTATGTAATAATAAAGGATGGGATGTTCATGTTGCGATCTTATTTGAGCGATATGAAAGTCAGAAGAGTTTTAGTTGTTTTTTTGCAAATAGAGAAAATACAAAAACAAAAATTAAATGATATGACTTCATACAGAAAGCAAAGATTGAATCAACAGATTTGTGTTTATTTTGAGTAATGACACATTAGCAAAGAAACTGTGATTTAATTGAGCTAATTAAAATTTTTATATAATGCTGTGACCCCAAAGTTTATACAAAGCTGCCATGGGGTGATACGTGGCTCAGTGGTTAAGATGTATGTCATCTAATGCAAAAGGTCTGGGGTTTGAATCCTTGTTGGGAAAAACACTATTTTCATGCTGAAGGTGAAATCAAATTGGGGTTCTGCATGGGTCATATGCACTTCAGAATATAAATTGATTTGTTTATTGCCAATGGAGAAAATTATGAAATAATGGAAATGACTTAATAGCAAATTTAATTGTTTTTTTTGTTTGTTTTTGTTTTGTTTTGTTTTTTTGCAAACACAGAAAATATGAATAATAATAACTTCAAACTGAAAACAAATTTGAAATCTTATTGGGATAATGTTTGAGCTGTAGTCATGTCAGAACATATATAATTGAATATGTTTTTTCCTTTTCATATTAAGATTGAATTTGAGCTCAGATATGCTTAAGGCCATGGGCCGTGGCGCAGTTGGTTAGGGCGCCAGCTTATTAGCACCAGTTCCTCTGTGGTGATCCAAAGGTCGTGGGTTCGAACCCCGGCTGTGCCGAGATTGAACTCATGACACAATTTCCCACATGAGCTGAGGCCCGTGCCTAAAGGGTTAACCCGTTGCGACATGACAATTCAGTGAGGCAGCACTATATCTGCTACAAGTAGGTCTCATCACGAAATGACTGAAATAATGTTGAAAGTGATGTAAAACCCCAAACAAACAAACAAACAAACAGATATGCTTACAAAGAAACTGCAACATGGAACCAATTTCAAGATTTTATCATGTATTTTAAACCGTGAGTAAGTTGATCATGTGGCCAAACTTGAATGCATGCATGAATATATCCAGTGCAGAGCAAAAGTTCCAAATGTTTCAGTATTAGCATGTGTCTCACAGGTCTGATGATTTGCAAACAATGCTTATTCTTAAACACATTCCATCAGATTGGTATATTATCTATTCCAAAACAATCTCCAAGATCTCCAAAATGTGGAATTGTCAATATTTGACCATGTCAGTCAAGATAGGTCACATGTCACCTGTATGTTTTCTGTTTTCCAGTGAGACCAGCCAAACATGCATGTACTCACATGTGCAAAGATCACCTCTTGGAAATGGTGTTAATGTCTCTGAAATAGATCTCTAGTTTCACAGTTGTTTAAACACTTTTAACAACATAGAATTAGAATTTCTATATTAAAAAATATTGCAATCATTATTTAATTGTTAAATATGACCACAATTTGAATGAAGTAATATGTGTAGTAATTATGCTTAGATATGTGTGCAGTGATTTGCTCACTATTATAGACATGTGAAAGAGACCACATACCACAATAATCTGAGTACCAATCTCAGCAAACAAGCATTCTTAGCTGAGACTTGGGGCCTTTCTCTTTTTGTCAGGGATTTTGGCTTAAGGGAAAACATGTAATTAGTGTTATCCAATTTTATACATTACACAATTCATATCTGCTGTCAAATTGGGTTCAATTTCCCTTTTACTTTGGTAATGAGTTTCTTTTTACTTTTAATCAATTCTATATATGGCAATTCTTAAGTTATCATTTTATCATAATAAATATGTCATGAATCGCTACTTTTCAACAATTGCAATCAACAATTGCATGGAACAGAAAAAGGGATGATTATTACTGAGCCTGATTTTTTTCCAAAAATCAGTTTTGAGTGAAAAAAGTGCTACAAATATGAATTGAAATCGGTCATATTCTAGTAGAGAATAAGTCTTTTTGACGTTGATCACCCAACCCTAAAAAGCCAATATGCATATCAAAATCTGAAAAATGTATTCCCTGTTTATAGAAATGAACGTCAAGGATGTTTAGCTACCTTTTTATAATATTTTATTTTTTTACTAACATTTGTGGCAATGGCATAGAACAAAACACAAAACGTGGGATCACCATGCTTACTTTGTGTTATTGATCTTTTCAAATAACATGCCACCGTTTTATCACAGCTATATCCGACTCCCGACCATGGAAAGATTAAAAACCTAAAAACTAAGCTAAAATATATATAAAGTTAAAAAAAGTTAGTTAAAAACTAAGCTAAGATATATATATTATCATATCTTATAACTTATACCCCAGTCACATTTGCGCCGATTTCAGTAAAGATGCCCGGCTGAGGGGTAATTTTTACGAAATAGGCCTGCAGTTCAGATTGC
Source organism: Amphiduros pacificus (assembly GCA_949316495.1). NCBI lineage: Eukaryota > Metazoa > Annelida > Polychaeta > Phyllodocida > Hesionidae > Amphiduros > Amphiduros pacificus. Next base: position 15,462,797 of record OX439007.1, on the reverse strand, counting down.
CGTGCGGGCACCGGGAGATCATAAGTGTTCTCCAATCACCCATCGGCAAAGCCCAGATAGGTGATCTGGAGAGGTCTGAGAATTTTACTGTTTCATGTATAATCTCGTTCAGATGTGATTTTTTAAATACCCAATTGTTTTATTGATAATTCATATTTTATGTATGATTATGTCTAAAATCTCATAAAAAAGCTTGATTATTCTTTGGATAACATTAAATAAGGAAAATATAAATACTCGATAAATATCGCCAGCTGCAAAAATTGAGTCAAACCCGTTTTAACGGCAGTTCAATTTTGACGTTTAAACGGGTTTACCGCAGTTTTTGCAGCTGGCCACTTTTTACTTCACTAGAGCTCAATCAACTCCACCAAACTTTTCTTTGGTTGCAGTTGGTAGAGACCATGGACGTTCGACAAACCCCTCCAGATCATGCAGATCACCTATCTGGGCTTTGCCGATTGGTGATTGGAGAACACTAGGAGATCATCGGCCACGATTGTTGCTGATAAACTCCCCGGTGCCCGACAGACTGGGAAGTCGGCCGATTCTTACTTCCCGGCCGGCGCCCATTGCAAATCTGACTGAGGCAAAAGACGTCTGTGTCATGTCATCTTGCACGTGCTGTACGGCACCTGTGTATAATGTGACTACAGCTACGGCATATCTTAATTTTCTCGGTGCCCGGGACCTTTTGTTTGTTTGTTTGGGGTTTTACATCACTTTCAACATTATTTCAGTTATTTCGTGATGAGACCTACTTGTAGCAGATATAGTGCTGCCTCACTGAATTGTCATGTCGCAGGTCCTTGACATGACAACCCACCCGGTCACAGATTTACAAGGACAACGGGTTAACCCTTTGGCACAGGCCTCAGCTCATGTGGGAAATTGTATCATGAGTTCAATCCCGGCACAGCCGGGGTTCGAACCCACGACCTTTGGATCACCACAGAGGAACTGGTGCTAATAAGCTGGCGCTCTAACCAACTGCGCCACGGCCCGTGGCAAATGTGACTGTGGTATAAAATGTTTTTCTTGAAATCTTAAATAAATTGTATAAATTGCTTTTCTTGAAACCTTATATACACACTTTTTCTTTGTAATAGTCATACAAATAGATATTTGAAGTTATTTTTTCCTGAACTTGAACTGGATACTAAATACATTAGTATTTTTGTTTATACATATAAATGATGATTCCTCTCTCCCTCACGTTTCTAAACGTATTGTATTACTGGTTATTTGTGTTGTTAATTATAGATAAAAATATACACATATATATATATATATATATATATATATATATATATATATCTGTGAACATTCATAGTTATTTACCTTAAATTTCTTTAAATAACATCTTATAATTAAAAAGAAGGCAATTCTAAAAACTTGAGCTTACAAATCATCAAAACTTGATGTGATATTCACTTGAGATACGTTATAAAAATGGAGAGGAAAGCCTTTAGCATGGAACCAGCGTTAGGGATGAAAATGTTAAATGGATCAGAGCGGCGAATGCGTTCACGTATTATATTTGTGATACTGGCAACCAAGTTGTGGTAGTAATAATAATATTGGGGGCCAGAAGTTGGTCAAACTGCCTCAAAACCTTCTTAATCTATTAAGTGTCTGACACTTTATGTCTTTCTGAGATTCGATACTATTCAGGCACGGTGGTCTATAATGTGACAACGTGAACCTGCTCATATTTAGGAATTGGTTTGACATGCGCATTTGGCTGTTCGTGACCGCACTTCCGTTTTACCAGCCTCGTCACCAGACTGCCTATAGCAATGAGGAGGCCTGTTGCGGCACAGAGCATTATTATCAGAGTGGAAGTGGCCACAGATGAGGAGGACAGTTTGGGATGGGACGTTTTCTCTTCTTCCTCATCTGGAGTACCATTCATCATCATGCTTCTTTCTTTCACAGAGGGAATTTGGTTAAATTCCAGGTAGTCTTCCTTGTTATTTATGCTTTCAATGCTTGTTTCATCATTTACCTCCTCTTCGCCTGTGGAAACAAAAAGTTTATGCTTCACATTGCTATAATAAATGAATAGTTGAACGAATTCTTCACAGCTAAACCGACTCATAGTCACTCAGGTATCAATTTAATAGTATGTGTTAAAAGTTTACTTGCAATATATTATTCGATAGTAGCTAACTGTTCACATAGGATTTATAAAGTGACTACAATATGTGATTACTTGTAGTCTTGTGAAGTTTGAGACTGATGAAAAAAAATGAAAAAAACCATATCTTTCTAATAAATACCTTCTTTCTCTTGACTATTTTCACCATATTGTGCCGTATCATTCTGAACTTTGAAATTTCCTTCATAGGACCCAGGAGTATCTTCTGCAGGAAGGAGTGGAGTGCTTGTCTGAAGTCTGAAGTTGTTTGGTTCAGAAACATCGTCTACCTGTGGTGCTGGAGTGCTTGTCTGAAGTCTAAAGCTATCTATTTTAGGCTCAGAGACATTGTCTACTGGGGGTGCTGGAGTGTTTGACTGAAGTCTAAATGTATCTATTTTAGGCTCAGAAACATCGTCTACCTGGGATGCTGGAGTGCTTGACTGAAGTCTTAACGTATCTATTTTAGGCTCAGAAACATTGTCTACTGGGGGTGCAAGAGTGCTTGTCTGAAGTCTTAACGTATCTATTTTAGGCTCAGAAACATTGTCTACTGGGGGCGCTGGAGTGCTTGTCTGAAGTCTAAGATTTTCTCTGTAAGGTTCAGAAACATTGTCTACTGGGGGTGCTGGAGTGCTCGTCTGGAGTCTAAGGTTTTCTCTGTCAGGTTCAGAAACATTGTCTACTGGAGGTGCTGGAGTACTCGTCTGGAGTCTAAAGTTGTCTCTGTCAGGTTCAGAAACATCGTCTACTGGAGGTGCTGGAGTACTCGTCTGGAGTCTAAAGTTTTCTCTGTCAGGTTCAGAAACATTGTCTACTGGAGGTGCTGCAGTACTTGTCTGAAGTCTGAAGTTGTCTCTGTCAGGTTCAGAAACATCGTCTACTGGAGGTGCTGGAGTACTCGTCTGGAGTCTAAAGTTTTCTCTGTCAGGTTCAGAAACATCGTCTACTGGAGGTGCTGCAGTACTCGTCTGGAGTCTAAAGTTTTCTCTGTCAGGTTCAGAAACATCGTCTACTGGAGGTGCTGGAGTACTTGTTTCAACATTAAAACTAGATTTGCGCAATTGGAGAAGGCTTGATCCGTTATTATCACGCACACCGCTTCCGTGTCTACTGATAGGCGTGCTTGACTGGAATATTTGGGTTGGCTTATCATATATTACAGTACTTCTATAACCTGCATTATCATTCCTCATCTCTGAACCAGTTTGAGTACGGTTTGTTCGTTTCGTTTGATGCGCTTTGAGGTAGGAATCCAACATATCTATCAGCGATGGCATCGTCCTGGCTGGCCGCACAGACGATGTTTCGCTACTCACTTCGTTTGCACTTTCTTCTGCTGAATTGTGTCCAGGCGGTTTTGTGGATGTTATTTCACCTGTATTTCCCAGTCCTGGCAATTCTCCGGTGGTTTTCGGCTCAGTTTTCATTTCCGATTGAGGCAATGCGGTACTTCTACTTTGGGCCAGATCAGGTTCAATGCTTACAGGTGGACGCGAGAAGACATCAGAGCCCTCTGAAGGTTGTTTGGAGAAACTAGATTGTCCTTGTTGAAGCATGCCTGCATCAAGGGCAGTAATAAACAGCGTTGCTCTTGACCTTGGCATTTCTTTCATGAGACATTTATTAATGGGATGACAAAACACCAAGCGACACAAGGTACCCGACAAGCTGATAGCTGTACACAGGGCTAAAATGAAAACAGAATTTGCAATTTATGTTCAAGATCATGTTTTATCCAATTCAGGACGTCGTATAAAACATATAAAAGTGCAATACAATGTTGTTTTGTATTGACCATTTATAAGTAACACTTAAAAGAAATTTCTTTCTCACTATTGTGTCAGATTACATATTCATTAAAAAAAGCGCCATATATTATTGGGTGATTGATTCATTCAGAACTATTTTTAAAGGTATTTGGTAAATCGGCGTTTTTGATCAATTAAATCGGGACAGAAAACAAACTTTTTATGTACTCTACTTTAAAAGGTGGATTTTTTCCAAGGCCTAAAATGAAAAAATAAAACAAAAAACAACATTAAATTGCATGGCAACCCACCTTTTTCACAGCAGGATGCTTGACATTCGGCCACTCGGTCTTCAGTGTTGTTTCCGGTCACGGACTTAGTAAGGAATTCTCTGACCCTGACATTGCCCCCCTGAACTCTGGTGCGGTCCACATCGATAGTCATGTCCTGCCCTTCCTTATATACCTCGCATAGTTGCCCTTCCACGCTGCGCACGGGGAGCGCGAGAGCAACCAACAACACCGGTAGCCACATCTATAGAAAGAATTAAACCACGAAAAGAAAATTAAATAATATCTATGACGTGATTTCTTTTTTAAAAAAAAGAGAATATACCTGCAGCAAGGAACAATCGTGGGGGATTGAAAAGTCGAATAGGGCTTAGGGGCGATTGCATTCATGCGTATGGTGTTAAGAGTAAAATAATTTGTAATACCGGAAGCCAAGCTCTAATAGCATTTAAAACATGGTGGCTGTAAGTTGGTCGAATATTGCTTCAAAATCTCTTAAGTACTTGAGGCGCAATTGATTAATTGAACCACAAATCAAAATAATATTACATTACACATTATTCATCCTTAGATTGAGTAGATTTTAAGTGTATAATACATACCTTTATGTGATGTGTGTGAAATATCACAATTAATATCGTGTATGTACAAGTGTTGATATTTGTTTCGGAAATAAAATTTCATCGGTTTTCACTTATTGACTGGATTAGTCATCTGGTCGAACAGATGGCTGTTATGTAGCAAATTATATATATATTCACGTGGTCAATCTGATGATGCACTTATTTTGAAGGAAAAAAATCCAGTTGGTTTGTGTGAAGTGTTGTCATCAGTGTATGGCATCGTGAGATATTTTTACATAATGTAATCTGCGTGTGATGTTGAATGTTAGTTAAAAGTGTTATCTGTTTGGTTCCTCCATCTGGAAAATCCGGTTGTATCCTTTACCTGCCACCCAAATATAACACAACAAATAAACATTTAATCTTCATGTTTATCTTTGATAAATCTATATCTGCTGATAGAAGGTTGGTGGTTAAAGGAAATATCTTGTAACATAAAATGTATTTTAAAAGTAAAAACAAATCATTTTGTTGTGCCTTTATTAACCTATTCTGCGAAGTATTCATTTATCTATCTATTATATTTGTCAATCAAAAGAAAAGGAATCCTAATTCAATATAGTTTTCATCAGGCTTTATTATTTGGACATTGTAAGATAGCTTTTCTTTTTGAAAGAATTGAAGTCAATTGTATTATATAATTATTATATCAGCACTCTTGTTCATCTAAACAATTCATTCATTCAACTGATCACTATAGCACATGTGGTTTATTTTGAAATTGGAAATAATGCCAACCACATCCATGCTTTCATACTGAAACAATATATTTCCACGTCTAGACGTGTTCATTGAGAATTAAGCTGTATTAAAAGCTGTATTAAAAGTCATTATTATAGGTATACATTACTTACAATGTATTATTAATTAATTACTAACATTTACAATTATAGCAGATTAAGATTCTATTAAATATCTAATGTCTTTTTGGCTTTAATTATTTTAGCATGGGATAACCTTATTTTATTTTATGTACCTTAAGTAACATTTTTTTTTTCATTTAGCAATTATATTCGAAGAATTCAACGCACAAAACAAGTGAGACATGTCCCCATTGATACTGGGTTTGAACTAAAAAAAATCCAATGTTTCCAAATCTCCATATGTTATAGGTTTTTAATCTGGCATCAATACTTTTTATCATTACATGTTAGACCCTCAAGGGATTCTGGGACAATGTTCGACCAGCTAACGCTACAGCCGCGGTGTTTGTAGTGCTTTCACAGCTTGGTTGGCAATATTTACAAGCCTTAACAAAAAATCAACTTTTAATCGCTTGGCTCCAGGTATCACAAATGTTTAGCCGCTAACATAATAGATGAGAATGGTCCCTCCTTGATGCCCCCCCACCACTGTTCTTTATTCCAATGGCTCACTCCAAAGTCCTCTGGATAAAAGGTGTCATGCTATCTTTATTTCTCTAGACCTGTTTATTTCACTTTGTGTATTGCATTACTTGACCAACATATAATACCCCATTTGCGCCGATTTCAGTTAAGATGCGCGGCCGATGGTTTTTTTCTCTGCAAAATCAACTTTTATGTTGCAGCTAAAAGTTCCCGATGACGTACGACGTCTTAATGATGCACAATTTTGGCCCAATTATTATATATATTACTACAACTTATCGTATGAGTTGAGACCTCTGTCAAAAGAGTTGTCGTCTTTGTATATATGTGACTGGGTGGATTACCATGCCAAGGACCTGTTATATGTCAATTCAGTAAGGCGACACTATATCTGCTATAAATAGGCCTTGTCTTAAAATGACTGAAAAATGTTAAAAGTGGCATAAAACATGCTCTGCAGTGTGGAGGGAGACGCCTTCTAGAATGTTTGAAACCTTCACTCCCTATCACGGCCACTTTTAGGTGTGAACATTTTGAGGGACGTTAATAAATGCAAAAAGTGGAAACAAGGCCAGACTAGGCGTTCTTTAGTTATTTCCATAACCAATGAATAACAACAGTTAATATTTATCCCCATCACCACAGTTGAGCCAGACAGCACAAGTAAGTCTCGTCATGATACAACTGAATTAATGTTGAAAGTGACGTAAAATCCTATCAAACTCAGTTGAAACCCTTACTGCACATCTAGAAAGCGAATATAATAGTGTCCTTCTGAGGGACAATTGGCCATAAGACTAACATCTAATGGTTGTGTGTGTAATGACAGTTTCAGTCAAACACTTTCAATTAGCCACATTCAAGGTTAGATCTCTAGATGAATGACACCGGCCTGTCCGAAAAACAGTGGCACAAGTACTAAAATTGGTGGTGCACAAATGCCCAGGATCTTGGTAAAAGTAATGTCATTTGTGGCCACCCTCTTTCTATGAACTTGTGATAATCTGAATAATTTGCTATTGACATAATTTCACCATCAAATCAATATGTTTTTTTATATCTTTTTATTTGCATCTGATTTATATTCTATATAAATTGTCAATATAAAAAAAATCCATAAACAGAGATTGATTTATATCTATTCTGATAGTTATCATCCCTTTATACATCTGTAAGTCATTTACTAAGCACATATGTACTTAAGGTGTTCACACTTCTGCAAACTATGAACCTCTATGAATAGGTCCCTGTATTATCCTTCATTTTAGCATTTGTAGAGTATCATTGTTCTGTTTTGTCCTTTCTTATGTCAGCTTAGCATTTTTCCATTTATCTGGAACTTTTCCAGAGCCGATTGGAAGATGGAATAAATGACTACTCCTGCAATAGAATTAGCTCCCCACCATAAGGTGGTATTATAACATCAATAGGGACAGTTGTATTAAATATGGACCTTACCTCTACTCAAATGAGGGAGTTCCTTGAATGATAATTTGAATCATAAGATACCAGACAAATAATACCAGTAAAATATTGAAATTTAATCGTTATGATTAAAAAAATAGTTCATAATTGAAAACCATAGAGTAGCGTTTGCTTCTATGATCAATGAGTGATTAAAAGAACTGAGACCACTTCTCTAGAAAGGGAGTTATAAAAGACATATTACATGCTATGTTTTGACATTTGACAAAATAACATGTTGTGTACTATACCATTGTGAAAATATGTTAAAATATCAAAAGGCTCAAAATGATAACCATGGAATTCTTATTAAAATGTATTTAAAAGAAGATACTTAGTAATGCTTTCAAATTGTGACCCATAATTTGTTTTCTATACTAAGGAAGTACATACGATGATCCTCTTGCATCGATTTAATTATGTTGTAGTAATTACCTTTAAAAGAAAATAGAAGGGGCTGAAATTGGTGAAAATGACACAGGTGTACCCCCGTCACTTGAATTGGTGATATAATATATAGCAAAATGGAAATGCTTCTGTTCATGGAACAGATTAGTGATGTATAGAAAATCAAATTATATGGGTGATTGCATTTTTGAGGAAAATCTAGAATTTATGGGGAAAGGAATTGTGATTCTTCTATTCCTGTGTGACCATCCAATGGATGGTGATCCTGCATTTTGGCCTAGCTCTGTGGTGGATATAATTATCTCTTTGAATATAATTATGTCTGTATGTTATTTGCGTAAATGTTTCTAATGTGATGAATATTCTGTTCAGAATTGATTTACTTCAATGTGAGGTATCTCCACATTCGCCGCAGTTGCCACGGTTCCATGAGTGATATTAGCTTGACTATCCCTGCTGTGTGAAGCCCGCTCAAGGCTATTTCCCTTGTTGATAACAGAGGAATCAGTGGACCCAGATTTAGAATCGTTTATATCTGACCTGACCTCATTCTTCTTGTTTAACCTCTCAGAAGCCTTTGTAAATTGATTTATAAGTGGCCTAAATATATTTTTGACTTCATTTTGGAAAGCTGACCCAGTGAAATAGAACAGGATAAAATTGATTGAGGAGTTTAGAAGGTTAAAGAAAGGGATAAAGCTAAAGAAGTATATAGTATGAAATTTTAAAATAGACTTTTGTGAAAACATTATGATGCCAAGTACCATGTCCGGGAAGCTAAGCAAAATATAGCTCATAGACAAGGCTAGTACTACAATTGTCACCCGTCCTTCAAAGCTGTTTCTACTTCTTCCTTTTACCTTGTTCATTTTATCTTTTTTAGAAAAAGTGTATATTATACGAGCGTTAGAATACACCATAGCTAATACAGTTATAAAACCAAGGATAAGGAGAGGTATGTATATACTTAAATATTTAGCATTTCTGACATTTGTACTGTTTATCGTACACAATCCGTGTACTGTTTCAAACTTGAACCATGAAGAGTGGCCTGTTAAGCCAGCAGAAACAATAACAGATGCAACAAGCGAAGCAGCTAGCATCTGAAAATATGAAGAATTATTGTTAATTGAATATGATCAGCTTCATACAGTAATCAAAGATGTTGGGACAAATTTAATGTAAATTAAATGGTATCAATTAATCAAATTGTCGAATTGAGTTGCATCAACAACAATAACAATAACAACAATAACAATAACAACAATAACAATAATAATAATAATAATAATAATAATAATAATAATGATAATGATAATGATAATAATAATAATAATAACAATAATAATAATAATAATAATAATAATAATAATAATAATAATAATAATAATAATAATAATAATAATAATAATAATAATAATAATAATAATAATAATAATAATAATAATAATAATAATAATTATAAGAATAATTATAATAGATATGGCAATTGTTCAAATACATTACCTTATAAGCTCTCTTGTGGGAAATTTTAAATCTCGCTTCAAATGGGTTGGTAATAGCAAACTGCCTCTCTAAAGTGAACACGCAGTTCATTAAGTTGGAAAATGTTTTAATAAAATAGGCAAAAAATATATAAGCGAAACAAGTTTGGTTAACAGCTTGATCAATTACTAATTCAGAACTATCAGATTTTGTGTAGAAACTATATTGTAGCATTGACGATATAATGATGATAATAAGATTTGCTATATCACTGACTGATAAAGCAACAAAAAATACATTACACGGGTGTTTGCGAAAGAAATCGTTCTTCAGCAATACCGGAACAACTATCAAGTTTCCAACTATTCCCAGACCTGAAAGATAAAATCATAAAGATATAAATTGATAAAGGATAAATTAACGTGTCCAAAAATTCATGATTAAATCATTCAAATTTGGAACTTATAGAAATGTAGATGAGATGTGAAAGTATGTGGGAAAATCACATTGCATGCAATGAAATAATATGTTGCTAGTATGAAAACCTGACAAACCTGACAAGCATATCGTTGCCATACTGGTTAATCGAAACCACATTGAATTGACTCTTTTGAAAACAGTAGTGAGTCCCCCTTTACAGTCGTCATCTGCTCGTACAATCTTTAGCTCTTCTTGAAGAATATTGTCAACATCAGGAAGAGGTTTGCAGTATTCATTGAGGAAAGTCCACATTTGCCCCAAATCCATAGCGGGATCTAATTTTGCCTCGTTTTGATCAGGTTGACAATAATGTACATATTTGGGAGGGGCTGATTCCTGTTGACCTTTTTCCCATATAAGGTAACAAATGGAGTAACGATCTTTCAGCCACTCTGAATTTTCTACCCAAGTATCAACCGAGTCCATATCGGCTGGATCATCCGGTAGACAAATCTCGTTTGGAATGATAGTCATCATCTCATTTAGAACGGGATCGTTTGAAAAGATACCCTTGTCGCTCAAACAATCTCTTATGAGCAATTTGTCTTCAAAAAACGTGCCTTCAGTAGTGAACCTGTCAAAACAGCTCACGATTTGGGCCATTTTTTGGAGAGTGATGAAATTAGAAGATTCTAATATTTTTAGATAAAAACAAGATGATTCATCTTCCCAGAAAGTATTCAGTGCAGATAATGTTGTGGCTTCGACTGCAATGCAAACCAGAATTTTCCATCAAAGTGCATTAATTTAAGATTTGACCTTTTTGCATTTTTTTAAGGTCTATAATCCACAATCAGTTTGAAGCATCGGGAGAGAACTTCGTGTGGTCTCGTATATTTACGTAACTGCCTTCGGCTCTGCATGCTCTGGGGGATTCCAGGATGAGAGTGAGGCTATGACGTCAGTGGGGGGTATTTCTCATACAGCACACATGGTGTCCAGCTGCAATAACTGAGTCGAACCCGTTTTAACGGTAGTTAAAACGGGTTCAATTTAAATAATAAAAGTTTAAGACTAGCTGGTTAAGTTTACTTTTTCTGTGCTAAATTAACAAGTTACATGACTTTGAACACATTTAAGCCAAAAAAACATAAGTCTGTCCCAGTGTTTCATTGTGGATTATAGACCTTAAGTTGGATTTTTTCTTCATCTTCGTCAAATATATATATATATATATATATATATATATATATATATATATATATATCTATATGCCCCCCCTCTTTAACCTTTTAATCCCCCATGACTCACTCCCCCATGACTCACTCTCCCATGACACACTCTCCCATGACTCACTCCCATGATTCACTCCCCCATGACTCACTCCCATGACTCACTCCCCTATGACTCACTCCTATGACTCACTCCCCCATGACTCACTCCCCCGTGACTCACTCCCATGACTCACTCCCCTATGACTCACTCCTATGACTCACTCCCATGACTCACTCCCCCATGACTCACTCCCCCGTGACTCACTCCCCCATGACTCACTCCCCCATGACTCACTCTAGTGTCTCATCCTCAAAGTCAAATATATGTGTTACATATGGAAAACACGTCATGACCAAATTACATATGTGCAATAATTCTCAAAATGTTATAAATATAACAAATTTAATATATATATAATGCCAATTAAACAGTTTATCCTTTGGTGTCATAGTTACCTGTTTTGTTATTGATATCATCAGCTTCTTCCAAACTATCCAATCCATCTAACTGAAACAAGATCTGGATAGATTGATGACCAATTTCCTTTTATAGAGAACTTACTTGTTGCGTTTTAGTTCAGCTAAATAAGGCAGATGTCATTGGTGGTACACTATAAAATGTTTTAATGGAAGAATGAAATATATTGTAAAATATACTTACAAATCCGCCAAACGTGAACGTCGTCTGTATAGTTGAAAGCAAAACTATGCACTCAAAGATATTATTTGAAACACCCATAATGAAATCGTTGCAACATTTATTACTGGAGGCTATATAATACACGCACTAGAAACTACATGACCTATGAAATAGCAGTCACTTTGTACATAAAACACACATGATCTTATGTGAACGCTGAAAAAACACAATAGTCTATATATACTCATCAGCAAAAATTAGATCTCCAATTTTCACATCATTATTTTTGGGCTTGGTCCAGACGACAAAACCAAATTACCCCTCATTAAATAGTGGTTAATTATCTTCATCAAGATACACAGTGGGGCCCAAATTAAAGCAAGCTACAAAAATGAAAATATTAATAGAGATCAAACGCTTCTGAATGTTATTAAATTCAATATAAATTCATAAAATGTTGTGGGCATGCCAGGCAGCGCTTTCCATATGTATTTCATCTTTGTCTATTGGAACTTTCCAACTATACAAAATGATTACATTTGGTGTTAACATCTTCAGGGGTGTAGGTCGTACAGTTCTTATTTGAAAGTCATTTCATTTTCCTACTTATCAAGATGATATTTTGCTAAATCAGCAAAAGTAAATCGGGAAAAGTAAATCAACAATTTATTTGGCACTAGATTATATGGTGAATAAAATGTTTTTGATAAGATATTATCCACCAGGCAAACCTGTTGTTGTGACATGGTTTATGGATTTAAGACATGGTTTTGACGTGGTTAAGGAGAGTTTAGATGGATTTAACCACGGTTAGAAGGGAACAGTGGAACATGTGTCCCCTGGTGGGGCTGACTGGCTCGCGTGTCACCACTGGCCCCTGGTCAGTGGCAGACCGGTGTCACCTCATTCAAAAGTTATTACAAGATGACACTTTGCTCAAAACACTGTTAACTGACAATGCATGTTTTTAGACATGAAGCATGAACATGTTTTTAGACATGAAACATAAAGTGGCATATTTGGAATTTATTTTGTATGGCTTCATCTAATTTCTCAGTGAAGTACACATCTTTACCATGTCATGCATTTGGGATCAAATAATTGTTTCTATCTTGAAAAATATCTTAGCCAGGTAATAAACTGTACCAGTAATTCACGTCTACTGCACATGTAAATCACGTCTTAACCACGTCATAAACTGGACCAATTTAGACGTGGTTATCTGGTTGGCCACAAGTTTCTGAGATTTAAAAAAACACGTGATTTTCACGTGGCTTGTTCGCTGGGTATGGGCTCTTTACATTTGACAATTAAGTAATACTGTATAATTGGATCCAAGGTCATATTGTCGTCGAAGTAAATGAAGTTGCTGATAGAGCTGCCAAAACAGCATTTGACAAATGGGCAATATATATGACAATTTCATGTACATTGTTGAAAAACACATTACTACTTTTGTACATGATAAATTACTTTTCAAAGAGAATTGACTGTGAAACACTTGTTAATTGAATGCATCGAATTTAATCAAAACATTTCTATATATTTTAATCAAAGCATTTTTATATGCCAGATACATATAGTATTACCTTATTTAAAACTGTTACATAGCATCATGATGTTGTGAAAGTCTTTTGAATAAGTTATGCATATCTTTTATATATCTGTGATTAATGCATTGTTAAATGATTCTATTAAAATTCTGTGCTAAGTTGTTTGCATATTGTAATGAGCTTACACATTGTTTATCAAGTGGATATTTAATGTTTTTGTATTTACATATTAGGCACTGATTTGTTTGTTTGGGGTCACTTTCAACATTATTCCAGTCATTTCGTGATGAGACCTTCTTGTAGCAGATATAGTGCTGCCCCACTGAATTGTCATGTCGCAGGTCCTCGACATGACAACCCGCCCGGTTACAGATTTACAAGGACAACGGAAATTGTATAATGAGTTCAATCTCGGCATGGCCGGGGCTTGAACCCACGACCTTTGGATCACCACAGAGGAATTGGTGCTAATAAGCTGGCGCTCTAACCAACTGCGTATTAGGCACTGAATGACTGTTGAAAGATTGTTGAAAATGACACAATATTCCTTTTAAAATGTCATAATTTTATGTACTTAATCAGTACTTATCATTTTAAGTTAATATTAAAATAGTTGAAATTAACAGTTGTTTCATATTATAACCATATGCATTTTGATGATTCCCATGTTAATATCAAATAACTATCAAATCTATTTATATGTGGTCCTTGATGTATAGTTAAATAGTGCTCGTAACAGTCTAATTTTGAAACCAACATTGAATTTGTTAATCACGGTAACATTTCAAAGTTGGCACACGCATATGGAAACAAGGATTCAGAAAAAAATCGAAATAGTGAGAATCTACAAATGTTAAAATACATGAATATTCGAATTTGATTTAAATAATTTTTTTCTGAAAAATACTTTTGACACCAGTGACGGATCCAGGGGGATCCCCGGGGGCTTTGGGGGCTGGGGGTCTTTAGGGGCTGAAGCCCCCGGGGTCTGTGGCTAGGGGGGCTTTTGGGAACTGGAGCCCCCCCCCCCCCCCCCCCGCTTTTTTTCAGAGCACATTTGAGCCCCCCAGGGTAACAAATCCTGAATCCGCCCCTGAATACTGTCCTAAAAGAGTCTCACTAATGCCTCAGTCACATTTGCACCGGGTGCCGGCCGGGATGTATACATCGGCCGACTTCCCCGTCTGCCGGGCGCCGGGGAGTTTATAAGCAACAATCTGAAAGATGCCGTAGCTGTGGTCACATTATTAAAGGGCACCGCACGGCACGTGCAAAACTGAATAGCACAGACGTCTGTAGGATATCTTTACGACGTCTGTTTCATGACACAGACGTCTGCAGGATGTCTTTCAGACGTCTGGGTAGGCTTAAAAAAAATATTTAATCCTATTTTCACCACACGATGCCACCGGCAGCCCTAAGATAATCTGCCGATGTCCCTGCGGGACACTGCCGGGACCCTGCCGTGTACTTTAAGATGATATTTGCTGATAAGACATCGGGGAAACGCCGGCAACTTTTAAGTTGCAGCTAAAAGTTCCCGATGACCTGCCCGACGTCTTAAAGATGTCCAATTGTGGCCGATGATCTCCAGGTGCCCGCACGGCAATCTGAACTGCCGGCCGATTGTGTAAAAAATACTCATCGGCCGGGCATCTTTGCTGAAATCGGCGCAAATGTGACTGAGGCATTAATGAGTGTGATCAGCACAGTATTTTTGCTTTTCTTTTTCGAAGAAATCCTTCTCCATTGAATATGAAATTGAATATGACATGTCTGCTATGAGATTGGCATATTTTGCAGAGGAGATATTGGGACTTGACCCTAAAACTACAACCATGTGAAGGAAAGGTTGGTTTCAATACCCACCCCGAGGACATGCATCCCAAGTTTTTTCCATGAGCAAATATAACTTACTTTAGAGGTGAAACACTAGAGTAAAGAACAGTTTCGGCAGATTAAATAGGGCATAGCGGCGAAAGCATTCACACCTTTAGAGTTTCTTGGGAAATCTTTATGATAGCTGTTCAAGCCAAGCTGTTCAAGCACTGAAACCAAGATGGCCGAAAGTTGGTTGAATATTGGCCGAAAGTTGATTGAATATTGCATCAAAATCTCCCAAGGGATTAATAGATGATATCATTTTAATGTCATTGTCTGAATTACATGCTGACATGTTACTTTGAAATGGGAGGCTGGGTGGTTCAGAAACAAACAAAATCATTTGGCTTCTTCACAACAAGAACAGAGATATTTTTAAGGTAAATTTGTACACGTAATTTGCCGCTACAGGAAATATCAATATGACATTTATTATGATGAAGTTGAAACACTTATTTCTGATATGAATAGATTCACAAATGCCAATTCCTGTAGGTTGTAGTAATAAATATGAATATTCAACATATATTCATGAGATTATCAAGTCAATATTGAAGAACTTACTGTCGCACCCTGATCTCTGAACTTCATTTATTTGGCTATATTAGTACATGTCATGTTTACAGAGAATATGATTAAAAAGAAAAATTATTATGATAAAAATCAACAAATCGTGAGTAGGGGAGACTGTTACAAAGACAAAAAAACTGTTACTATCATGCTAATTTGATAATCTCTTTCAAATTATATAATATCTTTCAAAAGGTTGAGTGTAATAAATTAAGTGCATGATCCAAATTAATTGAAACAACCCTAAAACAGGAAAGATAAATCGAATAAAAAGAACAAAATATGTGTAAAAGATTAATCTGGAGGCACAATGACATGGTGTAGCTCATTAATACTCCTCATCTCTTCCACATGTATTAAAAACAAACCGAAAATACATAACCTTGGCTAGAATAACTTTATTGGCAAAGCACTATCATTGAGGCCAAGTGACAACCTGTTTGAGTTTTGTCCAGTTACTGTCAAGTGCTTATGAACAAGCATTTTATAAAACCCCCATCGTTGTCATTCTTGCGGGTCAAATTCAATTATATATTGCTTTGAAATTGTGGCCAAAGCAAGTTGACAAGCCGCGATGAGCTTGAGGTTAAGCACTATTTAAGTACTGAGATAGGAATGGCATTTCAATCAGTGACAGCTTTGTAGTATTATCATCAAATATGAAACTGTCATGAATATTATATTCACTGTGGAACTAACTGATCAAAGAAAGCGGCGAAACTAATTTCACTCATAGATTGTTTGAGAGTAAAGTCAAAGTTGAAAAATGTCATAAATACACTCATCATCGATTACCATGTCCTGCCATACTAAGACATAAATAGTCGTGATCTATCATTTTAAAAGACATAACCCATTTTGATTTACAGGAAAATGGTCAAAATGTATAAAGAAAAACAATATTTCAGGTAAACTGTTTTATTTAATTTGTTCATAATATATAGATTTGGATCATGAGCAGGCTATACATCTTAGACGTGGCTATGTGTTCAGTTTTCATATTATAAAGAAGATTAGGTGAGCAGAGTTTGACTTGGTGCTTGATGTGATATATACCATAGCTCCCCATTTAACTACTGGATATTAATTATATGCCACACTATGGTATATTTCTCATGTACCACACTATGGTATATGTCTCATGTACCACACTATGGTATATATCTCATATACCACACTATGGTATATGTCTCATGTACCACACTATGGTATATTTCCTATATACCACACTATGGTATATTTCTCATGTACCACACTACGGTATATGTCTCATGTACCACACTATGGTATGTGTCTCATGTACCACACTATGGTATATGTCTCATGTACCACACTATGGTATGTGTCTCATGTACCACACTATGGTATATGTCTCATGTACCACACTATGGTATATTTCCTATATACCACACGATGGTATATTTCTCATGTACCACACTATGGTATATGTCTCATGTACCACACTATGGTATATGTCTCATGTACCACACTATGGTATATGTCTCATGTACCACACTATGGTATTTGTCTCATGTACCACACTATGGTATGTGTCTCATGTACCACACTATGGTATGTGTCTCATGTACCACACTATGGTATATGTCTCATGTACCACACTATGGTATATATCTCATATACCACACTATGGTATATGTCTCATGTACCACACTATGGTATATGTCTCATGTACCACACTATGGTATGTGTCTCATGTACCACACTATGGTATATGTCTCATGTACCACACTATGGTATATGTCTCATGTACCACACTATGGTATATATCTCATATACCACACTCTGGTATGTGTCTCATGTACCACACTAAGGTATATGTCTCATGTACCACACTATGGTATATGTCTCATGTACCACACTTTGGTATATGTCTCGTGTACCACACTATGGTATATGTCTCATGTACCACACAATGGTAAGTTTCTCATATACCACACTATGGTATATTTTTTATATACCACACTATGGTAAAATTCTCATGTACCACACTATGGTATATGTCTCATATACCACACTATGGTATATTTCTTATATTCCACACTATAGTATATTTCTTATATACCACACTTTCTCATATACCACAGTTCCTCTCATATGCATGTTAGATCGCTGTACCTCAGGAGTATTAGGATATAGATAATTGATAGTTTATATTCAACTCAGGGTTCCTTCCCTCATGACATGTGAACAATTATCTACGTCCCAATACAACTTTGTAGAAGGTGGTCTAGCCATTTCCTGGTATTTATATATTACTTGGTATTATTATATACTTTATATACTATTATATACGATATATATAAATATATTTGGTACATTTTATTGGATAACTAATATTTATGATTTTGGTTATGTTTTTTTTTCTCAGGTTGTGTTTGATTTTCTGTCTCAGTGGTAACCTTGAAGTTGAAACTTTAGATTGCTGCAAAATTAACAATATGGGCGGTTGGTATAAAAGCTTAAACCTCGATTGTCACAGCTTCACATTTAACACGACTCTCACTAAATGGTCCATACAGATTTCATTCAATACAGAGATCACTGTCAAACGGGTATGTATCAAGCAATTAGATTTCAATGATTCTTTACTCATAAGAAAGTAAAATAGAAACCTCACTGAGGAGAAAGTAAAATAGAAGCTCTTCACTAAAGAGGGAGTAAAATTAGAGGTTCTTAACAAAGGAGAAAGCAAAATAGAAAATGCAGCCTTGGACCACTATTACTATGTCCCATTGAAAACCATAGTAAATGCCTCACCTTCAAAAATTCATAAAAAATATATGTATCGAGCTAGGGTATTTTGAACAATATTTATCAGATGGCAAAAATATTCATCTTTCTAAAAGCAGAGGATGAAGAGAGGTTGACCATTGAAATTTGTAGCTAGGATCTGTTAAAGCGCCACCTATCTTGAAAACAAAGAACAGAACATGGAAATATAGGAATGAGCGCCTGACAGCAAAGATCAATATATAGTCCCTTGAATTATTCTCATTATTTTTCTAATAACTTTGACAAAACAAGCCATTATTGTACTATTAAATAGCACTATTCGTTTTATGTCTAATGTGATCTGCATCTCGTTATTATCATGTATAATAAGGGGAAGTAGGAAATTATCAAGCACTACTTTAGTATGCCCTGGTCCAACATATCAAATAATACACTCAGGTCTAATATGCCATGTTATTTACAGCGGCGAATCCATTCCATATTGTTTTCATTTATGATAATGGTAGACAAACGATAAAAACACTATAAAACAAGTGTTGATTTAAAGAAAAAGTGGTGCTCCACATGTAACACAGATGGGAATAAATTCACAATAAACAAAACAAAAATTACAACGAACAAAACAAAAATTACAACAAACAAAACAAAAATTACAACAAAATACATTTAAACACAAACAATCATTGCATACTGATGAGGGAGTTGAAATTATTTTTATTCATCTTTTAAAAACATTTAATTTGGTATATGAACGATTTTTTTAGCACAAATGTATGCAAAGATCTGCCTTTTCAGGCTCGATTACGTAAGTTGCTCTATTATCGCTCAGGCGCTATCGCATAACATCGATCAGACTTTTGCATGTTATTTCTGTTCTAATTGTCCGATTTACACCAAATTTGAACTAAACTTACTGAAAATTCTTTGTTTAGCGATTGGTAAGTATTTCCAATCAATTTATAGGGATAATTTTATGCAACGATGGGCAAGCACGATGACATCATTTTGAACGTTCTGCTTTTACACCACGCTTTTACACCACGCACTTGTTTACTTCTTTTATATAAGTAATCATACGCCAGACGCATGCGCAGATTGGAAACTTGCATGCACATGGACGAACACTCCACAGTGGCGTCAGTTGCTTGAACAATAATGACCACAGAAAAAAACGAATTACAACCCACAGGATGTGACTACACGTTTCCCATGATCATACTGATCACAGAATAACACAGATAGTTCCCTTTTTGACAATCATTGACTGTCGGCAATGATTGTCAAAAAGGGAACCATCTGTGTTACAAAAAAAAACAAACTCGCGTAAGTTTGCAAAATCAACGAAATCTTCATACCACACACTCACAAATCATTTCTCATAAGAAAGCACCATCTGATTGTGTAAATAGAAACTATGTGCCAAAAACATGGCCGCCCTGGACCGATACTATGTGTATGCTCCATAGACTTACGACTTAACCATGTTGAAGCCTCAAACATGTCGCCCTAAAGGCAAAACAAACGCAAGCGAACATGGCAGCTGTAAGTCGGTCAATATGTTCCTCAAACTGTCTTAATGGTCTATCACATGATGTTATTCATTAAGAAAGTACAGTAGATCCTTAACTGAAAGGAAGGAACACACGTACCCTATTTATGCCTATAGGCCGATTGCCGATCTCCATGTTGTTTTATTTCCCCATTGAAAAGTACACACCGGAACTGTACAACTTTACCGGAACGAGAACTGTACAACTCCACTATATTTAATCATTGGTTGTAGAGATTGGCAGGGGGCCTATGGTTCTTGACTTCTGTGGAATCATCTATCTGATAGGCCGAAAATTTCAATTTTTTATATATCTTTTTATATGACATATTATGTATATATGCAATGTAATACACCAATGAACCTCTTTATGTGTGGGATAAATGGCATTAAAATGAATTAAAGAAATTGTCTTTCCATTTGATGTATCCTCTTGAAATGTTTTATGAAAAAACATTCTCTCAGACATGTATACATCCTTTAAATTTAACATTTTAATTGCATCACAAAGAGAAAAAAACCCTTTTCGATTTTTACAGTTCATTTTGGCAGTTGACACTAAAACACATACTTGATACTTGGGCTTCGTCACAACATGACTACAAATCAGACCAAACAAAATGACAAGATCCCCAAATCATTCATCAAATTGCTGTGGACAGCACTTTTACTCAAGTTGATGTTCTTATGAAACAAAACATTTCACACAAATGATCAACAGATAATGATAAATGATAACGTGGTAATGAAATGCATATACCAATTAAGTTTGGTAATAGGGTTGATATGAACTATATAATAGGGTTGATATTCAAAGTCCCCACTGTTATTTTCTATCATTGACAATAAGTGGCATTATTATCACTATGAAAAACAAGACTCCTTACTATTATCATGTTATTATCCTCTCATTATCATCATATTACCCTTGTTAATATGTCACTGGGTGGATTATCATGTCAAAGACCTGCGGCATGACAATTCAACGAGGCAGCACTATATCTGTTACAAGTAGGTCTCGTCATGAAATGACTGAAATAATGTTGAAAATGAAGCAAAACACCATATTAATCAAATTCAATATCAGCATTATAGCAAGCAAGACAACAATTACTGCAATATCCTGTAAGTTCTTTTTTTGCTTCTGCAGCTGACTGTATCTGCATAGCTTCTGCAGCTGACTGTCTGCATTGCTTTTGCTTCTGCAGCTGTCTGTGTCTGTATAACTGCAATTATATCATTATATCAATTATATCAAAAATACTCTTGAATATTATCTACAATGAAGCAGCCTTTAAGAAATCAATGTTAGAACCTACTGTAATGTGCTTGCTAACACCATGGTAACAATTTTATTGTCTGAATTCAACAAAGATGTTGGTCTCCAACTTTTCAGTTCATACTCTACCTTTCTCAGGGATTTGTGTGATAATGTCACGTTTTTTCTCACACGCCATGGATGGTTCCTTATTTGGCAATAATTGCCCACAGGTAATTATTGTCATAATTAGTTAAGATTTGGTGTAAATCGAATAATTAGAACAGAAATGACAAGCAAAAGTTTGATAGATTATCTAAAAAATCGCTTTGGTGCCTGACCGATATTACAGGAACTTACACAATCGAGACTGAAAAGTCACAGCTTTGCGGAAATATTCGTTCACATACCAAATTAAATGTTTTTAAAGGGAAACTTTCACTTCTCTGAAACATTTTTGTAGTATGATGGAGAATTATAACGCACATTGATCTGTGGCTCTGTTAGTATGACCACACAAGGGAAACATGTTTTTTGGGAGAAAAATAGCTCTTTTAAATGCACGTGCTAGAAAAAAAAGAATGACGTCATCGTGCGGCAATTACCTACTTACATAAATAATTAGTATACAAACAACAATGCAGCCAAAATACCGGTGTCACGATTTTCGGTCTTAAAATGGACGCATTATAGAATGGATATGTGCATCGGAAAGAATATGAAAAATGTGTTATTTTGGTGTAAAAACCATGTCAATCGGACTAGTATTAACAAAACTATGACTAAATTTATGAAAATTGAAGATCATTGCAGCTTGAGTTGCACGTGCATTAAATCCCGCACGATGACGTCATTGCCACTAATCGCAATATATGATCATATTCTATAGGGGTTGCAAGATTAGTTTTATATGTGGGATTGTGTTTCCATGGTTACTGATATCTTTTTTTGGTCTGTGAATTTTAATGTATTTATGCATATATGATCATTTAATCATGTAATTTCTAAAATTTATTTTACTAAAAAGTATCTCTTTAAAAGACGAACAAAGAGATAATTTCGACTCCCCATCAGTTTGCAATGATTGTTTCATTTTGTGTTTATTTATTTGTTTTGTTTATTTTAATTTTAGTTTTGTTTGCTGTAATTTTTATTCTGTTTTTTATTTTTGTCCCATCCGTGTTACATGTGGAGCACCACTTTTTCTTGTTGAACAGCTCACCCTTTTCAAATGCTTCATTTAAACTGAAACAGCAAGATACTTGCTTTTAACCTAGAAAAGTGGTAAAACCATCAGTGTCAGAAGATTCATTATTTTTCATGTTCCTTAATAATTTGGCACACTCTTCCACTGATATGAGACCTTCACAAAATTCAATTTCATCTTCTGATAAATTGGGCAAATCTGATGAGTCGAAGTAACCAATCAGATATGCTTTATTAAGTATTGCTATCAGCAACTGGTTTGCATTGCAATTTAAAATAAATTTATACGTTAATGTGTCATCACTGTTCTAACTGACTAACATATTTTTCTGTAGCATTTTTTTCCTGAATTAAGAAAATACTTGGTATTCTCCTTATTTGCATCTACCCATTTTGACTGTGATCTTAGTATAGCACCCCTTGTTTCTAGTTCACCTGTAAATGAAACTTTCTGGAACCTCAATTAAACGACATTGGTTACCATGGAAACAACCTAAACATGGATTGATACATTTTGCACAGTACTATGCATATAAATATGAAAAAGAAAATCATAAGAATATAATTGTCAATTTAGTAACACTGAAAATTGTATTACAATGACGTCATAATCAAGCTACTCACAATTAGATGACGTTTACAACATCAGCCATGTCATGGTTGGAATGACCAGTGCCAATAAATGTTGTGACCTGAATACCTTGATCTTTCATAATATAAACAAAATAAAAAAACTTATCAATAATTTGCATCATATTGTACTTACCTTTTAAAGGCGCCTGGCCCATGTAATTTCCGGCCTACAACTGACAGTATTACCCGGACAATCTACGTCTTAATAATTCTGAGATATTATAACAAAACATCCCGAGTCTGGGAATCTGTGTGAGTGGATCCAGTGAGTTGGGGATGGCGGAAGGATCCCCTGAGCCGGATGTTTTGTTTTTATACCTCAGAAAACTACTGTATTTTTTAAAAGATGATACATGAAACAAGATATTTATCATTAAAAACGTTTTATCACTTTATTTTTACAATTGTAAACAAAGCGCATGAATACACCAAGACGGATCCGGCATGGTTATATTCATGGGAAATCTCGTAGATCCACATATCACTGAGGTATAAAACAATAAAACAAAGGGAATTGTCATGTTTCAAAATATATAATCAGAGGTTTTCTAAGATCAGGCTATCTTTATATTTGTTAACTGCAGAGTCTGGTTGGGACTGCCTATTTAAAATTCAGTCAAACTTTAACATTTGACATGGACATCAATAAGTGCCTGACCCTGAAGTAATTTTGATGCCTATTACAACCAACTTATAGTAACTATGATTTTAGTGCTTTCATCGCTTGACTACCACTATCACAAATGAACAAAATAACTGCAAATGCATTCGCCACTATGCCCCATTCAATTTGTAATCACCTACGCTGGCTCTATCTATAATTACTGGTTAAAAATGAAATACTTTTTCTTTAATCCTATGTAGAGTAGTTATTATTTAGCAGCTCTAGGCAATGTTATAGCGGAGGTTCACTTCTTATTGTCTGTATTATGAATGAATGAACTTGGTCTAAGGGAAGAGCGTACTGTCCTCTGGTGGCAAAATATATCCTTTTTAATACTTTTGTTCTGTTCACAGCATTATGGTTGGATACAAACCAGTGACACAACAAACACGGTTACTTTTTCTAATGGTCCTCGACATCCGCTTTTTCTTGCCGATGTGCCAACGTTTTCTTCTTTTGGAATGTCGTTTGACACCCAAAATGACGATGTCACTCCTGTCTTCAACGTGACGTTGGTATCGCCGCCAGGTGTCGCTCTTTATTGCGGAGAATCTGCAGCATTCCACAAGGCAATAGAAAAACCCTTTTCTGAGGCAAAAGCCTCAGATGGCCCATGTCTGCGGAATAAAGCTAACATTACCCCCCAGGATGCATACAAAAACCTCAGTAGAGCAATAGATGGTGATGTAGATACATGTTGGGAATTGACGCCAGGAGTCGCCACACACAAGCTGAATTTATCGATGCAGTGGTTTGTGCCAACATTTGCGAAGAGTGATATATACCTGGTCAAAAGTGGAGTTGCTTGCTCCTCTCCCATTTTAAGCGTGTATGTGAATGCCACATCGGAAAAAGAGTGCACGTTTTACACAGAGTGCAATAGCAAAGGGATCAATGATGAAATATGCCACTTTGAATGCAAATTAAATGACGCTATATATTCTGATTCTCTTTTCTTGGAAATAAATATGCTAGGCCAAAGTTTTGTAGCATGGAAAATCTGTGAGATACTGGTAATAGAATCAGATAAGTTACCATGGGAAAACTTTGTATACGAAGTCCCTTTGATTAAAGCTACCACTGGAACCCCATGACAAAAAACTGGATATATATATTTTTAAATATATATATTTAAATATATATATATTTAAGTTCTAATTTCGAGGTGTTTGGTTTTGAAAATTAAAACATACTAAGGTGTTTGGTTATAAAGTTACAGTAAGTCTCAATTCTCAGATCTAAAACTAACCTCTCAATTTGTTCAATATGTAGTACCAATAAGCTCTTTATAATATACAAAATGGCCTCAAATAAACAATATTCGGTAATTAAAGATAAAAATCCTTTTCTTTATATTCTGGTAAAAGTAAATGTTGCTTGCAGTGTCGAAGTATAAATGTGTAATATTTAAGCTTGGTCCAAGCCTGATTTAAACCCAATGTATTTGCAACTTGACTTTACATTGATAACCTTTCGAAAAAGATCTTCAATTGAAAAAAGTACATTTTTCAGAATAAACATGTGGTTGGGGCAGAAATGGTCTATTTGAGAAGGTGGGCTACTAAAACATTAATTTTAGGAGATAAGAATATCAGGGGTGGGAGAGCTCTGAACCAATCTGGGCGGTAATCGAAACATATCTGGGTGGTGTGACGTCATAGCATTGTTCTGAATCAATTCTGAACCAATCTATAGGCAGTTCTGTTATAGAACGACTTTTTCCTGTGTTAAAATGTGGCAATAATATCGTTAAAACTGATGAGCATGTTATTTTAACATTTGTGTATGATAGTCGTTATATAAAGATTAACTTTTCAAAACGCAACTTTTTCAGTCTAGCCATTGTCCACCATACGACAACGGTCAAATACCACTCAGATTGGCTATGATTTTGTGCCTAGATGTGTTGCGAGCGCCCAAAATGATGTCATTTAGCGCCCAGATCAGTTGTGAACATCCAGAATTACGCGATTTGACCAGATTGTTCCAGATTTACTGAACAGATTGGTTCAGAGCTCTCCCACCCCTGAATATATTCCAACACTCCTTATGTTTTCAACGTTTAAGCCCTTAACAACCCTCAGTAGCTGTGGCGCAGTTGGTTAGAGCGCTAGCTTATTAGCACCAGTTCCTCTGTGGTGATCCAAAGGTCGTGGGTTCGATCCCTGGCCATGCCGAGATTGAAATCATGATAAAATTTCACACATGAGCTGAGGCCGGTTAACCTGTTGTCCTTCTAAAGCTGTGACTGGGTGGGTTGTCATGTCAAGGACCTGCTACATGACAATTCAGTGAGGCAGCACTATATCTGCTACAAGTAGGTCTCATCACGACATGACTGAAATAATGTTGAAAGTGATGTAAATTCCCAAACAAACAAACCATCCCTGTACCCGTACGAAATTTCGTATTTTTATTTAAAGTTATAATGAATATAGGAATATTAAAAAAGCTCCATACCAAGCACATATATTTCTACTAAATGCATACTACTAAATGGGTGGGATTTTATTTTTATTTTCTAGTTTGTAAACATTTCCTTAAAACCCAATGAAGTCGAATATTCAAGATACATTGAATAAAAGATTCAATAAATTATGGTGTTATTTTTTTACTGGTTGTATATAATAATGTTCCCCTTTTTATATCAATATAAATTTCTGACAACAAATAATTATAGTTATTGCAAGAATTGAAAAAATGGCCACCACATAAACGACATATTGCGTTGAGTTACAATGATTCCCATTATGATACTGGCATACAGTTATATGGAAAAAACAGATCAGAGCCATAAATACTCAAGACCAAGTCCCAAAATAGGTTTAGCCAATATCGGCCATTTTGAAAAGGACAATGTAAAGGTCAGTAGTGAAAAAGCCCACCTTTTTGTAAGAATACCATTGTGTGTCATACAAATATATGAAAGATGATATGTGTGCCATTATTAATTGTCTTCCTGTTCATTTCACCAAGGTCAAACTTTGAAAGGTTAGAAATACAAGAGGCTGGATAGACATAAAAATATATGATATAATACGATATGGTGTATGACCTTGAGGTTTGAAAAAAATAATTAATCATGAAACTCACTTTGTCCGTCTCAAAAGTAACATGAGTACCCCATATGAAATAATTCTACTCAGAATGTATTTAATAAACAATGTTGCAGTTAAATGGACAAACAAACTGACAAACGAACAGACAGACATAGACTGCAGGCCATACGAATACCCCTGACCATTGGTAAAGGCCAAGGACCGAATGACAATTTATTATAAACATATCATTTGGGCCATATTTTATAGTTAAAACGAAGAAATTAAAGAACAATACAATCAATGTCACAAATTGTTATCAATTTACCGAACGTTGAAATAGTCCACCAACAAACATTCTTGACCCCGTCATGATCACGTGACCCGAAAATAGTGCGTACAACCATAGACTGGTTGCCGCCCTATGTGTATCCACGATGTTCTTGACACTCGCCGGGGGACCAGTCAACAAACATTCTTGGCATAGGTAGCGTGGTACGGTATCTTTTCTAACCTGGTATACGGGGATTAGTTATCAGCTACAACGAGGTAAGAAGTTTGAAAAATACGCCTGAGATATCAAACACTTAGATATTTCAACTGCTTTTGAAAAACACCTTATTTCGGTGCATTTGTTATTTATCGTTATTCAAATATAATGTGTGTGTTTGTGTGTGTGTGTGTGTGTGTGTGTATGTTTGTGTGTTTGTGTGTTTGTGTGTTTGTGTGTTTGTGTGTTTGTGTGTTTGTGTGCGTGCGTGCGTGCGTGCGTGCGTGTGTGTGTGTGTGTGTGTGTGTGTGTGTGTGTGTGTGTGTGTGTGTGTGTGAATATACACCATTAAACTACTGGACTTTTGTGCAATAACATCTTGTGAAATCTTTTAATAGGTATAGAGTAAACCATTCGGTATCTTAAGTGAGGAAGAGAGTAAATATGTTGAAAAATGGAAAGTTTTTCCTCCCCTGAAGTATTGCAAAACGGTTAAGTTTAAACCATGAATAAAATGACCTTTATTTATAAAATGTACATTGAAAAACAAACACTACTTTATATTATAAAGTAATTTCAAATTCTCATTGCATGCACTTTATTCATATTATAATAATGATGTACATTCATACATCCAAACTTTTTCAATGCCAATATAATCACTTCAAAAGTTCGATCTTGAAAGAAAACCAATCATGTTTGAAAAAAGGAATATTCGTGTCACAAGTCCCAAACTACAAGGATTAAAAATTATGCAAATTTAGTTTGATAAGATTTAGCTATTTTTTTTACATCCAAAAGGTTATTTATTTTAGACAACTAATAATCAATTATTTTTTTAATATTCATTTATCAATATTGCTTAAATATCACCAAATTCTAAGAGGTTAAATCTTTGGGACAACATTCTTAATGTCTGATAACTGGAACATTCTTAATGTCTGATAACTGGAACCAAATATGATTTTCAATGCTTTGAATACTGTTGGGATATTTTGATGACACCCTTTGGATACTCTGGTGATACTCTTTGGATACTATACTATAACGATACTCTTAGGATACTTTGATGACACATTTTGGATACTCTGGTGATACTCTTTGGATACTTTGTTGGTACTCTTTGGATACTCTGGTGATACTCTCTGGATACTCTGGTGATATTCTTTGGATACTTTGATGGTACTCTTTGGATACTCTGGTGATACTCTTTGGATACTCTAACGATACTCTTAGGATACTTTGATGATACTCTCTGGATACTCTGGTGATATAATTTGTTGCATAATCATATCATTATCATTCAGATATTGGGATAATATTGTTCAAAATCAGCAAGTGTGAAACCACATGTTGTAAGTTTGGCATAAGTTCCATCCCAGCAAACTCTAAGCCTATATCAACCTTTCAAACAGTCAAGATATAGTGGGAACCTGATCTGTCTTGATTATTATGGTCCAACCCACGCCACCCTATTTTAAAATAATTACTCTAAACATATTTACTTTCCTAATTAGCTCAGTTTAAATCACTATTAAATTATCACAAAGAAAAAAACAATTAAGGTATGTATAATCTTGACTTCCATCATTCTGTAGAACAGAAAAGTTTTGTTTATAATGTTTTATCCTTTGTAATGTTAGGTAAAGTCACTGTTTCGTAATGGATACAGAGATTTTATTTCTTGATATTGGATAAGAGAAAATGTTTAAATCATGGAACAATGGTCTTTCATGTTATCTATACCACAATGAGACATAAATCTGAAAGCTTAATCAAAGATCAGCAAGAGTTTATATGGGTTGATCCCCAGGAGATGGTGACTCATTTTAACTTTAGGGGATACTGCACACACATACAGTTACCATCTCGTGAAGGGAAGGGATAGTCATTATAATTTTGGGAGGGTTGGGTATGCGTGGTGTATAGTAACTATGTGAAGAGAAGATGGGTCAGTTATTATAATGGTGAGGGGGTGGGCACACGTGATGTACATTTAATATCTAGTGTGGGGAAGGATCAGTCATTATAATGGTAAGGGGGGCTGGGTACATGAAGTGTCTAGTTACCATTTAGAGAGGGGATAGGTTAGTCAGTATAACGGTAGTGGTTTAAGTGTGGGTTATGGGACAGTCATTGTAATAGTGAGGGGGTGGGAACACATGGTGTATAGTTAACATCTGGTGAGGGATAGGTCAGTTATTATAAATGGGGGGGGGGCTGGCTACACATGGGGTTCAGTTGCCATCTTGTGAGGCGATGCTCAGTCATTATACTAGTAGGGGGGGGGGGTACAAATGCTGTTAGTCTATGTCTTCTGCAGAATGTTTTGCTCATCAGCCCACAATCTCTGGCTTTAAACTGATCATTTTACTTAATGTTCTCTTTTTAAGATATTTCTTGAGAATAGTTCCTTGTTTATAAAAATAACATCCTGTTGTGGTCACATTTTTTACAAACATGAAACGCGCATACACTAGTTGCAAGTAATCATTAAAACAACAGAAGAAATAATCCATTCTACTATCAGCGTCTGCGACAGACTGCAGCCACGTCGCGCACTGTACAACTCGCGGTCTTGCAACAATAGTCCATCAGTCGCATCACAGGTATCACTCCGCGCTTGGACCGCGATCCTTCCGCCAGTCGGCGCAATGCTTGCCGGGTAATTCTGGACCGCAGTTTGGCTCCTGTAAGAAGAGAAAAATTGATAATGTATCTATCTATGCAATAAAGTATTTTTATGCAATAAGTCTTTTACTAGAACTAATCAAGACATTTAATTTGCACATTTGGTTATGGTAGTTGCTTTTGAAACATGTATAAACCAATTCCTGTGCAATCTTAAGTTTTCCTTTGGGGGATAGACATTTTCATACTACATGTTCAGACTGACAAAAATATCATAACATGAAAGCAACTCACTAATTATTAGGAAAATTCTCTCAAGGTTATTCAGAATAACTCTTTTCAGCATATATATTAAAAAAGGTATTGATGTAATCAAGAAATGAAATATGGATCAATTTTAAATCTCATGACATAATTTCTGGTATAATACTGATATTTGCACTCTTTGGGTTTCCAAGACAACAAATTAACTTTTTTTATAAGACTATGCAAACAGGAGTAATTATAGGCAGTATCTGTGTGCCATCAAACTAATTCCTTGAGTGTATCATTCGAAAAAATCCATCAATATCCAGATTTTCATGTAATTTTATTTTCGATGTATCTATGAAACATAACAGTTGTTTTTGAAATGTGTTCACATTATATAAATAATTCACGTGGAGACAACAATACAAGTATTCACGTGGAGACAACAATACAAGTATTGCCTATTTTACAAGTATTGTATGTTTTACAAGTATTGCCTATTTCAAGGTATTGTCTGTTTTACAAGTATTGCCTATTTTACAAGTATTGCCTGTTTTACAAGTTTCATATTAATATTGCTATTATATATATAAATGTATATATATATATATATATATATATATATATATATATATATATATATATATATATATATATATATATATATATATATATATATATATATATATATATATATATATATATATATAATGTATACTGGTCCGTAATGGCTTCTTCCCACTGAAATTAAAGGTCTATTTAATCATTTATTTTCAATGTCCATGACGTTTGTTTTAGATAAGAGAATATTTATTTGATCTAGATGCAGTTGTGAAGGAAATAATAGAAAAATGTAAATAACACTCATTTTTCCAAATTATGATTTTAGTAAATATATTCTAAACGTTTTCGCTACATACTAAGAAAATGTAACCTCTACCTTGTTGAGAGGTAAGGCTTGTGTTTGTGTTTAGTGTGTCCATGATCATCAAACGGCATTGTCCTGCAAAACCAATACCACATAACATGTAATATTGGTAGTGCCAAATGCTTGTAACAATTTGCTGCAAAGAGTTTTTTCAATATACTGTACTCTCTTTTTTAATTATATAATGAAATGTCCAATGCCTATCTGATTATTGTTAATGAACATGAATTTTGTGCGATATGAGGTCAAGGTAAAAAAGTTTTGTTGAAAATGACATCATAAAAAAGTGTCTGGTGTCCTTAATTGTGGACAATTTACAGGAGAATATACATATGATTCAAAGTCCGGAAGTGTACATCAGCACAATTGAGACTACCGGATGAACAGATCTCCCATTTAGACGCATCACATTCTAATGAAACTAATCGTTGCGCATAGTGCGCACGACGATGTGATGCGGTGTGTCGGATGACTACGCGGTGACCTCACGGTTGTCATCAGACTGTCCCGCTTTGGCCCCGTCCGCGTGTCCCCTCCTAAGCCCCGGGACACTGGCGTACCAGGCCCAGCCCCTCGCGAACCCCGCACGTGGCTTCTTCTCCCTCCAGCCACTCCAAACACGTATCTATTGCCCAATCACTCTCAGCAGAAATGGATGTGTGTAAAAAAGAGTGAGATAACTGGTGGGTTGAGTAGCTCACCTATGCGAAACTCACCTCTAAAAAGCTCAGGTATGTTTTGGAGGCAATGACGTATGTTTAGGAGGCAATGGCGCACTCGTGTTATAAAGCAGTATGGCTTGAACGAGATGGGTGAGGAAGTATGCAAGGCGCATCAACGAAAAAGCACTACCTACCATATAAAAAACTAATAATAGACATGTTCCTTGGAAATGACAAGCCTGTGATATAATATGTATGTATATATATATATATATATATATATATATATATATATATATATATATATATATATATATATATATATATATATATATATATAGTGAAGGAGAAAACATAAAAATATGTCCTCGTCATGTTTGAGGTGCTCATGTCTCATGTACATTGGGGATCATGTGCTCCCTTCTCATGACAACTCATTAACAGAAGTCCTAGATGAACTGGACAGAGAAAATGATTACATACTCACAAGTGCGACCACTAATAAAATAAAAATGCTCTCATCGAAAGGAAGAAATAGTTTCGTCTCATTAATATTTTAGGAAGAGATGAGGGATTTTTTTTCATGCACCCCCTTGAATAACTTAAGGCCCGTCCCTTTATGTGAGACAACGTTCGTAGTTTACACTATGCTAATCTGCGATTACTAATAGTAAAAAAATTAGCATTTTTATGATATAATCGTGTACAATGAAGGTGAGAACCGATTTAAAATCTTTTGTTTGATGATAAAAAAAGTTGATGAGGCATGGACCATTCTTCATTTAGGGTGTAGAGGGAAATAAAATTCTCGATTTTTTCCCCATCATGGTCCTCCATCCCAGCCCCGAATGATTTAATGGTCCGCCCATGGGATATTTAAAAAAAAAAACTTACATAATGTGATATCTGCAACGTAATTTCACATATTATGTTACCGAGAAAATCATTTGTGATAGTTATAGCAAAGCTGAGAAACCACTAAAACATGGTAACTGAAAGTTGACTGAGATATACTTCAATTCTCTTATGGTCTAACATGTAAAGTAATGTTGAACCTCATCTTCACCAGTGAGCGTTAACATGATGAACGTGTATTCATTCATACTGTCGCTTTTAATATAAAAATCACCATTTGTATGCCACAATATCTGCGTTTGAATAGCGATGATATGGCATCTGGTTCATCGCCCTGTTTTATATAGCAAAGAAAACATTTTTATATCAAAGAAAACATTTTTAGGCCATCCTAGAAGGACAATTTCATTATTGCCTGGATCCCAAGTTGACCCAAAAGAAGGAATGATGTAAGCTAAATAATTTAGAATCAGTGCCTCAAAACTGGTTCCAAGAAGTTATAATTCAATAAAAAAATATAGTTAAAATATATATTTGTATTACTGTAAAATAAGTAGAAGTATAACAGTCAGTGTCATTCTTCCATTTTTAAGGGAAACAAAACACACACACACAAAAAACGTAAAAAGGTGAAATCGATTGCACATGTATATGGATTGAACTGCTGAACCAATAACCCTGATATTGTAAGCGAGCCAATGAGGAAGCACCTTTGACATCACGTGTCATGTCTGAACCATTGACAACCTTGGCTGCTCAATGTCATAAAAGAATCGTTTCATGTGAAAATGCTTAAGACTATATTTTCAAGTGTATGTATGTGTGTGTGTTTGTGTGTGTGTTTGTGTGTGTGTGTGTGTGTTTGTGTTTGTGTTTGTGTGTGTGTGTGTAAGTATCAGAAAGAATTAAATCCCAATTAGAAAACCCAAGCTTTGGTGCTCTTGCAACACTCTTGGGAATTGTTAGTTACCGAGGTGGATGTGGGTATGTTATTCAGGAAACTCACCACTTTATCCATCAGAGCCAGTGACGTATGCTAGGATGTTTGGGCAAGTTCTGAAGTCATTCTATGCATATTGTAATTCCTGAAGGTTCTGGTGGATAGACATGGCCAAACTCGGGGAATATGTTTTCACGATTTTAACTAACTTAGATAAAAAAACTCGCTCCTCTCATATTCTTATATATGTTGTGTACTTGACCTACGTTGTGTACTTGATCTATGTTGAGTAATTGATCTATGTTGTGTACTTGATCTATGTTGTGTACTTGATCTATGTTGTGTACTTGCCCTTTTTTGTGCAATTGACCTATGTTGTGCATTTGATCTATGTTGTGCAATTGATCTGTGTTGTGTACTTGATCTATGTTGTGCAATTGATCTATGTTGTGTCCTTGATCTATGTTGTGTACTTGACCTATGTTGTGTATTTGATCTATGTTGTGTAATTGATCTATATTGTGTCCTTGATCTTGATTAATGATTAATATCGAGATATAGAAACTCAGTATGAGTTGCAAGTGAGCCATCATACATTTCAAAATTGACCCACACACACAAGGAAACTATGCATACTGTGTCTTCTTCATCACAATACTAATTACTTAAATGCCCTCCCTGCAATGGAACAGCTTTCGTATTATATCCCTTATATATGTAGCATTCAGTTGCATTGCAGTCCTATAATAAATCACAGCTGATGCATATCATGCTTTTATCATGACACTAATTGCCTCTCTACGATCTCTATTATAGAACTGTTCTTGTGTACATGAGCCGTCTGCAAACCATATGATAAAAATAAGTTTTCCGCCATGTGACTATATATAGCACTACTATATATATAAACTAAGGGCATGAAAACTCTTGCACCACATTTCTGTCAATCTGATGTTTCAAATCAGATTAAAAATACTTATGTACATCCTAAAATTCATATGATATTATCCATTCAATGCAAAGATAGCAAAGCATTTTTAGATAGCGAAAACTTTACCTTATGCTTTTTAAAAAATATTTCTGTCATGGAGTAGAGAATTGTGTGAAATAAAACGGTGATTTGGTGGTGGAACACCCAGTAAATAATATTGTTCTCTAGGAAATTTACATTTTGCACCCCCTATTGTTTAATTGTTCATAATATTTGCAAAGAACTGCAAGGTAGACTATGCTAGTCCAAATCTATATTAGGACTATCAAGGACCTCTCGTTGCAATGGGTTTGTGCAGCGGCCGAATAATGTCACTATTTTGGAGGGGATTGCTCTGATTGATTGCCATAAATATAGAACAACCACATATTTCCAGCGACGTATGACCGGAATTCCGGGCACGGCATATGGGCACCTGCGAGGTGGTTTACTGTCCACATATGGACAGTTATTAGTGTCTGACTGCAAGGCATTGTCACACTCCACTGAACACAGGATGATGGTATTTTATGAGACTCTATTGATTTCCATAATTCCCTCAATTGGATCACAGGCTTTTCTGATTTTAGAGAAGTGATCTCAGATTTGGGCAGAAATATTAACCAAGTTAAGGCTAGGTTAAGTTTTGAAACATTGAATTTTAGGATTGGATGGAACAGATCAGAAATATCAACACTTCAAAGTCATAAACGTAACATTAATAACTTTTACACAGAATAAAAATGATCTGACCCAAAGTTGTGATTTAAGCTTTCGTCCCTTTAGTTGCATATGAGAGAAAGGAGAAATAACATTGCATTGATCACACAATTTCAACATTATCTTAGTTTTTCAAATTCCCTATGGTCCTGACATAACACTAATTGCTTATATTACAGTCCCGTCATAACACTAATTACCTGTATACCCTCCCTACAACTACATAACTCTTATATATCATCCATCTGTAATACATGTACTGGAGCCACAGCTGTTGCATATAACCCTTTTCTTATAACATTATAGAATACTATATTAAAGAACAGCGGGTGCGTATCAATGTTCTATTGTAACACTAATTAGCTCTATACCATCTCTATTATACAACGGTGGTTGTTTATCAATGTTCTACTGTAACACTAGTTAGCTCTACAAGCTCTATTATAGAACAGTGGTTGTTTATCAACGTTCTATTGTAACACTTATTAGCTCTACAAGCTCTATTATAGAACAGCGGTTGTGTATCAACCTTCAAACATAACACATATTTTCATCTATTGCAGCTCTGTTACAATACTCATTGCCTATTTGACAATAACACAGCTGTTGTGTATTAAGATTTTATAATGTCATCACTGACTTCCCTGTGTTTCATTTCTCGTATGTTTTTTTTAGTCTTTTGTGATAAAACATGTTACTTGAATATCATTCTGACTCCTCGATGAAGTAACTAGATGCTATATATCAGTCTATGGGTGGGGGTGTTTGGGCAAAGAACGTCCTTTGGACCCAACAAAGATGTCTCATACCCAACCCTGACACCGGCCAGTTCAGCAAAGTTACTGACCAGTGCATTCAGCAAAGTGACTCAATGCACAGCATATGATATTAATTCTAGACTTCCCAACCATTTAATTGCCATCATCCAAGATAATGCAATCTTATAACTTGTATGTCATCCCTGTAATGACGCCACATTTGTGTACTCCACTCCTCGTTAATCTCCTGTATGTATTCATCATGTAATAGACCCTCAACAGATTTTGATGCAATATTCTACCAAATTTCGGCCATCTTGGTTTGAGTGCTTCTACAGCCTGGAGTGCCCTATCACAACAACGTATTCTGACGCTAACACAATATATGCGAATGCTTTCGTCGCTGTGCCCTGGTCAACTTTTTAATCCCCCACGCTGGTTTCATATAAAAAAACTTTACCTTCTTTCCTCTCAATCATTGCAATTTAACACCAAGACTTTTGCATACAATTCGTAGATTTAATTCTGAGAGGATGCTTATGATACAAAT
Organism: Amphiduros pacificus; assembly: GCA_949316495.1. Lineage (NCBI taxonomy): Eukaryota > Metazoa > Annelida > Polychaeta > Phyllodocida > Hesionidae > Amphiduros > Amphiduros pacificus. The sequence goes on along the minus strand of OX439007.1, from coordinate 15,426,094 downwards.
TTATGATAACCACCCATTTTCAATTTTTCAATTCCTTTTCGAATTTGATCAGGTTTAAGCTGAGATGTACTTCTATAAATTAAATAAAAAGGGGCAGCATTCGATTGAATTCAAATACCCAATTCATCATTGTGGAAGAAACCACCAATGGACAAAAATTTAATTAATATATTAAACTTCTAGCTCATATAAAAATGGCACGCTTTGTTTAAACACAGACTATATGCACAATTTGGTAGCTTTATATTCAAAGTATAACCCTACGAATCACCATTTATTACATTGAAATCGCCATGTCACTTTGCGAGTTAATAATTCATCAGTGTACAAAACAGGGTGTTTTATGATGTGCTATTATATGGTATTACTTCATTTGATTACAAATGTTAGCTTCAGTCCTTTCAAAGTATGCATATTGGTAACTGTGCTTGACATTCATGCCCATATCATACATATTCCTAATTAATGAAAACTGACATTGACTTACTTGGAAACCAAACACCTATCCTGTGGGCAGATGGGAACTAAGTCATGGATCGTGTCCAACAAAAAACATCCATTTAGAACGACTTTGTTCATTATCTTACATGTACTAGTAGGAGATTGGCCATATTTTTTTGACTTCAAATCATTTTGATTATATACGCATATAATGGTGGCTCTCTTTTCAGTTATTTGCTGGTGGGCAAACGACATCAGGCGGTTGAACTTTTAAGTCATTAGAACATATTTTCCCAAGGAAAAGGAGAAATCTTGATTCTTATCAATACAAAATAACAATATTCCTACCTGCTTAATGTCCCAGTTCGACGTATGCTTGGATGTAAAAATTAAAGATACGCTTGAAGCAAAAGCCTTTGTGGTCGTTAATACCAGTGTCAAAAGAAGACGCTCAATATCAGAATATAAAGGCAGAGAAATAAAAAAAAAACGTGGTTAATCGTTGGGTTAGTTTAAGTCTTAAAACCATTTTGTGTCCGGGCAACATTGCCAAGCATTGATTTTACCTTGGATAACCTCGTGCACTTCATTTGATCAAAAACAACAATACAATGCTGGCTTGCCAACCCGCTTAATACAAGATCACCATATTTTTTTTGTTCTTTGTAACAGTTCACCAAGGTTCATTCAATTACAATTTTTATGTCATTCATTTTTTTATATTAGAAGCTGTTTGTGTACCACACAATGGCTTATCACATTTCAAAAGGATTGAAGTGTCAGGAGGGATTAAGTGACTGCTGATATCATTCTCTGATGAAATAATTTGTTTCCAAACCCTTTTAAATAAATGACATGAAAAGGCTAAGAAATTACATAGAACAGTCTTGTTTCTCATCATATATCTATGAAGTCATGTGCAACAGTATTCTATTTTAGTTTTCTTGTTTCCTTTGCAGTTAAGGATTTTGTTAAAGGAGATTTAATAGGACTCGTGACTCTTTTACCATGGTGGAGTATTGAATCTCTTGTTTAAATGTATTTTATGAAATTATATTTTGATGTTTTTTCATCATCACTGGTAAATACCAATTAATGCTATTGTACAAACTGAAAAGGCTCCAAACAGTTATACATCAATCTATTCTTTTACCCATAAAGGCAATCATTGCCTCTGTTGATATATTCTGAGACTTCTTCTTTTGTTTATTTCATCCCCATAATTTTCATTTTAGGACTAGATTGGAATACTACTTAGCATTTAAAAAAAAACTATACGATTACATATTTAGTAAAGGATTGCAGCGTAATAAACATTTTAAACAAAGTTAATAAATTATTGAAAGTCTAAAAATGTCATTCTTAAGCCAGAATTCTTGAACACCTAACAGTGTAAGAGAAACTAGCGGACCACTATCCAAACAGAGTAACCATCGCAATTCATAAAGAGAACCTTAGAATTCAGATAAAGAGTGACTAGTCCTTCACAGATAAATTATTTTTTCACATCAATACACTATGTATCAATACATTATGCTTATCATTACTAAATGTAATTTGAAATTTAATTAGACAATTCTCACAGAAATACAACATTTCTTTCTGAGAGACTCAATATCCATTAATATTGGACTGATATTTTTTTATTTCTATAATAATTATATTATGATTTTTATAATATACAAATAGCATTAAAAGCGAATAGGATCCAATAGCTTTACTGGTAACATGAGATATAAAGGTTCTGAAATTACTGAGATCCATTTTAGCAGTTTTAATTCATTATTTATAACATATTCAGTTGTACATGTTAATTATATTTACATTGTATATTATTCAAACATGCCCATATTGTTGCCATAGGTCTACCTTACAATGGCGTATCATATTTAAAAAGGTCCTTTGGGATATTTCTCTGTTAACTCTCGTTTTTATCTTCTTATGTAAAATTTCTTTTTTTTTTTCTATTGTGAAATGAAAAACCGATCATGACTTGCTCTCATGATCAAACCAAAAAAAGAGAAAAACATGTGTCCAATACCTAATATGTCACCAAAATAGGAACTTTTACCATAAAATGTCAAGAAATAATGTTTGAATTCATTACACTCGAAGATCAAAATGGTGGACTATTTAAAAAACTATAATATATCGCCAAATTTCACCACTTAAACCTTATCTGTCGTCGATTAAAAGTACAATAATACATATCTAAAATTGACCCTTGTACTTTTTACAACATCCCAATATATGGCTGACAGGTACACATGTATATGGTTTGGTATCAGTTTTACCTGATTCATGTATAGTCTTAAACATAAAAGTCTGGGTTTTTAGCAACTAAACTAACCTATGGAGCGCATATCCTTTGAACATTACACTGACGTATCATTTTATGATTTCTTTTTTCTTGCACGTTCCAATTTTGGAAGTTTTTTTTGCGCAAATTAACTTCAAATCCAAGCCATTCATTTCGTATATACGGCACCAATAGTGAATACTATCATGTTGAGAACAAAAAATTATACATGTTCATATCTTGAAACATAACTATATTCTTTTCAATGGCTATATATGATTGATCTTTAACGTATGGAACATGATATCAGGTTTGCTGCTTCATTTTCGATAAAGATTTAAATTTTTATCTTTATTTATATAAATCAACACAATTTGAGACTCTGTACTGGTGGAAATAAAAAGAATTGTTTTTATTGGATCCCCAGTCACATTGGTATCCATAAATATGAGGCTGCTGACCAAGATGCCAAAGCAGCATTGGATAAACGCCCAATAAATATGCTTATTCCTTATACATAGTTTAAGAAACATATTACAGTTTGTTTGCGTTCGAAATGGCAATTGCGCTGGAACGAAGCTGTTTTTAATAAATTACATGAAATTAAGCCTGTTCTAGGTGAAACTAAAGGTGCTTGTAGAATTAACCAAAGAGAAGAGTCTGTTTTAAGTAATTTAAGAATTGACCATAGTCGTTTGACAATATATTCTCAAAAGCGAATATCAGCCTCAGTGTATTTGTTGCCAAATGCCTCTGACTGTATCGATTTTGAAGATATTCGAACTCAATATTTTAATGTGCCAGATTTACATATAGTGTTTGATACTGTAGATACTTCTGTGATAGTATTGTTTTAAACCAAATAGGACTTTTTAACCAATTTTAAGAGTGGAGCTCTTGTTCGTGGAGCTCTTGTTTACTGAGGTCATTGACCTATTGATCAAGAACTGCAAAACATCAAATGGTATTTAAAGTCTAATAAATTGAATTTATCTATACAAATTTATGTCTACAACTGATATATAGAGAGGATTTTGTTGATATTTTGTGTGATTAAGATTATTTACATATTTACATATTGATTTTATAGATCATATCTAGTCAAAACGTTCATGTTTTTACCATTTTAGGCACTGAATGACCTTAGCGGTTGATGTGCCTTTAAGCCACCATTCATTCCTTCAATACCACCTGATCTATCACTGGTCTAACTCTTGACTCATAATACACCTAGCTCGTTATCTCCTGATCTATCACTGGTCTAACTCTTGTCTATATATATTTATATATATATTATCTTATATTATAAGATAAAACATGATTTACAACTGAGCACAGTATGTATCAATATTAGTCCTATCAGGGTAGCAAGTATGTATGTATCTCTGTCATATATATTACAGGGTGTTTATGTCATGACATGACTCTTATTTTAAGGTAAGCTTTCCAGCGAGAAGCAATTACGTTTTAACCATGATTCACGCCTCCGCTGTGAATATCCTACGTGAACTGGTCACGTACTTTACATTTTATTTGCCGTTTTTGTCGTTTTGGCAAGCATGCAGTTTCTGTGGAAGAGATATTGATTGCCAAGTAGCTTGATAGAAAGCTGACCCAAAGCATCCTTACGTGAATATTTTGCTGAAATATATAAGAGATACCTACCTACCCGAGAGTCACTATGCCATGTTTCTGAGCACCTTAAACATTTCTCCCAGGGTTCGTGGGTGAGCGGGATTGATATAAACCCATGATGGCATAATTAAGGATGATTTATTATTCACACCATTTCAATTGCTTAATCGTATTATTCATTCTAATAGAATTTTAATCAAGGTCATTTCTGTTTGGAAAGTTCAGTACAACACCTGGTATAGGTGGGAGAAATGTCTTTAATATATTTTGGATTGTTTCTGCCGTTAAACATGATAGGACTCAGTTCTTTTCTGATCAATCTAATAAGTTATATACATAATTAAGTTATTTGGGGGAATTATCACAAAGGTAAAGGGAATTTACAAAAAGAAAATAGAGACAGTTTCAATCGTCTTTGCAATCGTCTTTGCAATCACTAAGAAAAGGGTGTGAGTTTGATCACGCTCCTTAAAATACGGGCTGAGGACAAAATGAAGTTAGTGACAAAGTGGAGCCCCAGAGAGGAAGTAGTGGGAGGCGCAGGACCGGAAATGCAGATCCTCTGCGCACCTATACGATTTCTCCTCACCGACATCAGATCACCCATGAACATTGTCAGCAAAGCTTTTGTGCCACCAAGTGGATTTACACCATCTGGTGTGTACTATCAATTGAGCCGGTTCTATTGGTTGACCAGAGCAATTAAGAACTGTTTTAACGTGCCGCGGTAAAATCTTTGACTTTTTCTTCAGGGCTAGACGTATAAGAAAGGTCACCTGTATTTCAGCTCAGAGGCCCCCTGCCAATCTCTCTGACCAATGATTAAATATAGTGGAGTTGTATAGTTCTGGTTCCGGTTAAGTTGTACAGTTCCGGTGTATACTTTTCAGTGGGAGAAGAAAAACAACAACATGGAGATTGGTAATCGGCCTACTCAATTGGTTAGACTATTTTCAAGATATTTACTCTTGTTTAACAATTTCAATTCAGGCTTCCAATATTTTAACTAATTGGTATTTTCTAGAATGAAATATCTAACAAGTAGTCATAAGTATTTCTCAATTAATTCAGCAAGAAACCTGGTGCTTACCTGTTAAAAAAAACATTATGAACAGAACATTGGTGAAGTCTAAAACACAAATCAATAAGAAAAGTGTTTAAAACGAAACAAACAATAACCAAAGTAATTCAGATTAACAAGAAAAACGACAGAATAGAAAGCCACACAAAATTTAAGAATATATAAAAAAAATATACCTTCAATCTTCAATTTAAGAATATATAAAAAAAACACACAGACTGATTTAAGTGGTCATTAAATTTAATATCTCTTCAAATAGTGCAGTTATTTTAATTATCACTCCTATAAGATGTGACTCGGTTGAGTTACATTAACATACTTTGAGTAACCCCGGGTGAGTTGGGTTATTCACTATACAGATGATCAGAAAACATGTTGTCGAGTTCGATTTCCACGATTCCAGCTCAGATGGTCACAATGCTGTGCGCGTCGCTCACACAGAAGAGATGCACAGAAAAACTGGAACTTTTGCCAGCGGCTGGTGCGAGGAATGCATTGTTGCTAATCTTCGAGAACAATGAACGGATGGACACGGATAAACTATCAATCGCACTCAAGCTGGTTCTACGGAAACAACATCGCCCATTCTCTAATTATGCCAATGGAAGTGAATCATTTTCCAGAGAAGGTGAACCTCATATTGAGATAAACTTCTCTTCATCTCTCATTGCAATCTCCAATTGTCGATCTCCATGTTGTTTTTTTTCCCCATTGAAAAGTACACACCGGAACTGTACAACTTTACCGGAACCATAACTGTACAACTCCACGAAATCTAATCATTGGTAATGGAGATGTATGCCTCGGGGCAAGATTTTCTCCTGTTTATCCCGGGATTGATAATTCATAAGTTATATTACATACAATGTTATACCTTCTTGCTGCCAATGATTGGTCAAGGTGGTTGATTATCCTTATTCCTGTCCCCAGGGTTTCAAGCAAAAAATTATATATATAAAACAAGTTATATATTTATATAAGAAAATGACTTCAATACATATTATATTCCTGTAATATGCAGATATATTTGTCACCGATGGGCCAACGGAGCTAGGGTTACAAGTTTGCGCCAAGGCCAATAATACTTAGTAAATGCATTAAATATTAATAATAGAACAATATAATTTATATGCCAGAATGTGAAATTTTCAGAAACAAATATTTCAGTTGCAATTTTGGACTATAATGAAAGTTTTAAACGTGATAATTTGCAGAATATTGCGCCTTTACCCACACGGGATGGGGCACTTCAGGCATCACCGAACAAAGTGGTGGCAGGCATTTAATCTTTTTTCTAGCATTTTTATACATTTTAAGTGGAATGAAAACTGCTAATAAATGCACAATGATCTTTTTGCCATCAGGGCCTGAATGTTATCATAACTGATTAATAAATGAATATACTACTCCTTATGCCATTTTCAGAAATAACTGCTGTGTATTTTGAATTTCAAAAAATGCATGTGATTTGACAGTAAACGACGCAAGTCGTGTATATGCCAAAATAGACTTGCATGAAACAGTAGATGGTCTTGTTATGCAAGTTCATTTTGATATTTCTTGAAATGGGACACGACATATTGTATACCACATTTTTACACTCTAATTAATGTCCATTGTCTTGAACTCAGTACTGCATTCTCAAATCATATCCTGTTTGACAATAATATCAAGAATGAAAATATTATGAAAAAAAACGGCATATGAAAAAAACGGCACCTGAAAAAGCAGCTTTTTATCATCTTCTATGTAGCTTACGATAAAAATCTATTTTGGTTCTGGAGAGTTCTTTCAGTGAGCGCATAATTCCACAGTCCATGTATATTTCATGTGCCCTGTGCCACGTGACCTTTATATTTGACTATATTGAATGGTTTTATCAATAACAAGCATTTTATTTTGGATAGATTACCTTAAGATGAATGCTGATTTATTCACCAGCAAACAGAATTTTATATTTCGATAAACTTTGAGAAAGCAATGCAATAATGTGATGAAGATCTTTGCAACAGCCTTATATTATTTATGTATATGTGTATAATGTAATATTGACCATAACCATTGAAAGAGTAAATAAATACATGGACAATAAAACAACTTAAATATCAAAATTGATTGCAGTTCAAATATATGTTATAATCAATAAATCGACGTGGAGGTGGATAAACCAGAGAAACCTAAGTGTCACTGCTAAGAAAGGGCCCCTAATGCTTTGTGCAAATATGCAACTACATCAAGAAACGTTGGTGACGCAATAGCCAGACAAAGATGGAACGCATTTATTATTGAATGATCAATGTATTTGATGGAAAGCGATAATATTTATATCAATAATTCTATAAATCTCCACGAGCCGTTCTTTTATTGGATATTACGTTTGAAGGTTGGCTTCTTTGTTACGGTTCTTGACCTTCTGTCACAGTTTTAGGGGTGGCTTCGCAGCTTAAAGACCTCCCATGGTTAATTGTTTTGAAGCGTGTCTTCCTATTCATATGCCGTAGCAGGGCCATTGGTCCATCCCTTTGAAGGGTGGCTTCTTAGGACACCGACCACCATTTAGGGGTGGCTTCGCAGCTTAAAGACCATAAGACCTCCCGTGGTTAATTGCTTTGAAGGATGTCTTCCAGTCCAATTGCCCTTGCGGAATGCACTATTTCACCTCTTTTATGGGTGGCTTCTTGTGGTGTTTATCTTCAGTATAAATACACGCGGTAACTGATAAAGGTCAGTTCAGATTTATCTGAGAACCACACAACATCATCACTATTAAAAAGCAATGTCCTCTGCAGTCATGTTCCCACGTTCAGTGCCCTCTGGCGCCGTTTCCATATACAGCCGGGTCTTTGTGATAGCCGCATTGTACTTCTGGACCTCAAAAGCCCTTCCAGTTTTCACGGAAGACAATGCCCTCTGTCGGCAACAATGTCTCACTGAGGTGATTACAAGCTCTACTCATTGGTGATTCATTCTAATAACTAAGGCAGTTTAGAAATGTCTTTTTTTTATTATCGCATTATGTACATAATTTGATGTTTTATTGTGTGTTGTAGCTTGGCGACCTATACACGGCGGTGGACGAGGCGGATTGTGAGCGCCAGTGTGAGGTCCTCGCCAGACATCTTCTAGAGGATCTACTTCCCACCCCCACTATCGCCCACCAACTCCCAGGTGCGTTATACTTGTATATAGAAGGTCAATCAAAGTATCATATATCTGTTGTTATATTCTCCACAACGAGAATTAATGAAGTTTTTACTACTACCACTACTACTACCACGCTGATTAAACTAAATTTGTGATACTCCCCCCTGTATTGTTATAGATCATCTTGTGTCTTACAGGTTTGACCTCTGATACGCCTGTGTGGGTAACCGGGGCTGTTGTGGTAGGCGTAAGCGTCCTGGTAGCGTTCCTCGTCTCCAGCGCCCTCTATGCATGCAGACGACGGAGTTACACAATACTCAGGTCTCTAGCTACGTCAGGCTGTTGTCCAAGCACGGGTCAGTATAATGATGTTTCTTGTGTTGTTTCCATATGATTCATTTCCTCCAATTTTTGCTTATTGTGTATGTCGGTGATTAAAAAAAATGTTTTTGTGTGTTTCAGAACCCGAAGAAGGTTTTGTTTGTCGAGCGATGTATCGGGCCCAACTTGAGAGAATTGCGAATCTGAGGGCCTCTTCACCCCGATGCAGGATATCCGCTGGACGAAGTGTGCCTGATCCTCTGGTGCCCTCTAGTGTCGCCTCAGTTGCGTCTCATCCTGGGGTGGTATGCAGGCAAAATTCCCTAGATGTCCCTGTGTCACTTTCTTCTTTCCCTAACGTCTCCTCTGGTACCTACGTTGACCTCCACAACTCTGAACTCAGCATCGACGCCGGGTCATCTAGCGCGGACGTTAAGACAGCAAACTCTTCGGTTGTCTCGGTCACCGCCAGAGGGCCTTACACCAGTGCTGAGAGTGGTCCTGTCACAGACGTTAAGCCAGCAAGCCCTTCGGTTGCCTCGGTCACCGCCAGAGGGTCTTACGCCAGTGCTGACACCTGGGAGAGTGGTTCTGACAGTAGCGACACCTGGGCACACGCTTCATCCTCTCACATGTCCTCCAGTTTGGGCAGTGATTTTTCTCTGAACTACTCTGAACAAGATGATAGCGGGACCAATCAGCGCACAGCTTCTAGTGACCTTAAGAAGGTCATTGGATTCATGAACCCCTGCGATGCCTACGACACAAATATTTTTGTGGACTCTCCGGGACTGAGAATGGAGGACCTATACTCATTGTGTAGTATTGAGCTATACCAATGAGGAAATACCAAAAAAAAAATAAAGACTGTAACAACGGGGTTTTCTGTGGCTCAGTGATGAATGAGAATTTTGAAATCGCAAGCTCAGCTTATTGTAAACTGTAAATAATTGATTGTATCTGTAAATGAATTTGAATAAATCTTTGTAACCAAGTTGATTACTTCTTATCATTTTATCTGTTTACCTATTGTATTGTTATATCCGTACATATTGGATGATGTTCAGACTACAATGGCCCACAGTATAGCATTTTATGTCTGCCAGAGGGCCTTACGTTAGAAGTGTGAACACAGGCATTAATGATGTGGGAAGTATACTGTGAAAGCGCTAAAACCAAGATTGGCCAAAGTGCCAGTCGGTCATGCTCGAACTCATCAAAGCTACAATCAAAGTTATCTCATCATCGGGAAAATGACTAGGATAAAATGTGACTTTCCATCTGTTTAAAATTTTATTTTCACTTGGGATAGTTCTCAATATCAATGATTAAGATGGGTTGTGGTCCTTCATCTATGTTCTTATTTACATCATAGCAACAAGACATGTTTCGCTGTAATTTTCTGGTGGTGATTTTCTGGAGGCGATTTTCAGCGCACTTTGGCCCATCTTAGTTTTAGCACTTTCACAGTTTACCTCGCACATCATCAATGCCTGTGTTCACACTTCTAACACAGCCCTATTCAACTTATTAATCCCGTATGGGAATTCGATTCGATTTTTGTCTTTTTCAAGAAATTTATTTCGATTAACTTTACAGAAATGCGACATGACAATTCAGTGAGACAGCACAGCACTATATCTGCTACAAGTAAGTCTCATCACGAAATTATTAAATGTTGAAAGTGATGTAAAACCCCAAACAAACAAACTATACAGAAAGTGTATTGCCATGCATAATGAATGATCACATATTGGCAATATATCGTAACAGTGGCACCAGCGATGGTATATTTGGCATTTGTAAAAATAACACCATATCTAAAAATAACACAATATTGAACGGTACACATATATGTATGTTTGTACAAATCTGTGTTTAGTTCATACTAGTCATAGATTCTTATTGAGTTATTTTTTTCACGTAGAAATATTTGTATCTTGTTATCTAGTAAATGTTTGAGAACTTAACCCGTATTCTCACAACAAACCCTAAACTTTTCTCAACATATAACTTTAAACATCAAATGGTGTAATTTGAGTAAACAAATCTTTCGCCAAGAAAATGGCTTTATTTTCATTTTCTGGGTTTTCAAAGTTCTAACAGTTTCAATGATTTTTTGTGTGAAAGTCAAACATCGCAGTACTATGATATATCATTTATACTAAAAATTACTTAGCCTAAAGGTTGTTTTACTGCACTTTGATCATGCTGTGTCATTCCCGCTTCTATCTATCATTATGTGAGTGTCTCGCCTCAGATTTTATATTTTCAAACTCAATTATTCAGGTCCACTCCGTCTTCGTTTCTTCATGCTAATTGTTAAAAAATGTTATATGTTTGATAATATTGTTTATACATACCGTCGAAGGGTAATCCGTGTTTCCGCTGGATAGACAATGGGTGAGACGTTTGAAGACGGTCCGGGGAATCGTGCAAATGCGGTGTTATTATCCAGGCATCTTGTTCAGAGGGCCTGGAAGGCCATTTGCCCTGGCCCAGGGCATGAAGGCTAGAGGGCGCTACTTGCCATTCCCCGCCGCCCGCTCTATCACTGTCAGTCCATGACGAGGACGCGCTCGGCGCGCTGCGCTTTTTGACCATTCCGCACCACATGAGAAATGCCTTTGTCATCTGCGTGTTGCACGTCCCCTGTTGGTTGGCCGAGGCCGGGACTAGGAACGTCGTGAGGAGGGCCGTCACTAAAAGGACGAGGGCCGCCTGCCAGGGAATAGAGCTTCTGTCCACACCGGTCATCTGGCCGCCGAACTTGTCACCGCCGAGTACGGCCACCAGTTATAACAAGTAAACCTGGTCAACACTCAGCCTAGCCCACCGCTATGACGTCATTCACGGCCCGCTGTCATCCTGGCGGGGGCGGTAATCTATTTTATCAGACACCCTTCCTTTCGGTTGTGTTAACGTAGGTTGTATTTGACTTTGCGATCGTGGTCAAACTTTTTTTTCTGCAACTGACAGACAACAAGGGAGTGTTCTATAATATCTTCAGTGCGGCACTACTTGTCTGCAGATTTACCATTGTACACTTGTAAAGTGCTGTGTCCTGATACCGATTGCAATATGTCCGGTGCTCTCCCACAATGCACCTGTGCACAACTTGCCCCCGTGAGTTGCTTATCAGTTCACGTCCATGTGCCGCGCAATAAGGGACCTGATACATTAGTTGGCATGGCTTGTTTGTCACACACCACACACACCCGGCCTAAGGTGTGTACAACAACGTGTAAAAATATCATCACTCTCCCTCGTAAATATTTAATAACAGATCTCCAGTTGTTGTGAGATTGATATTCCAAGATAAAAGCGAAGGATATATTTAAGGGGCCATTTTATTTATGTTCATTAACTATTCTGCTGGCAAATGTCATCCTCCAGGCAGGTAATACTGGAAAGAAAAAATATAATGTAAAACAGTATACAGTAGCTAACCAAAATGTGGAACCATTTTCTTTTTTTAAAGAAAAAAAGAGCAGAAAAAAAATAATGATCTTTCAAAAAAAAAAAAAAAAAAAAAAAGAACAGAAAAGAATAATGATCTCAACCAACACGCAGGCGCACTCCTGTTTTTTGTTATGCTCTGTCTATTTGAAATGTCTATTAAATTTCCATATTCAAGGTGTGATATCCTCGTATCAATAGAAATATGAACAAATACAAGTGACAGTTTGTTTTTTTCATTGTGAACTAGAAATGTAAGAACATGAAGAATATGATATCAAATTTCGAAATTCATTAATGTGAAGCCCCACACAACCTACATGTCAAAGTATATTTTTTGAGCGCATTTTCATTTAGATTTCATGAATGGTAAATGTATGTTTGCTTATAGGTATGACATATTCTGGTTACCATCTCCATGTCATGCACAAAAGGTTTGGCAGTTGCTTTTGTCTTTTACGCACTTTAACATAGAGTGACCCCTGATTAAAATGTGTAATCATCTATGCAAATTAACGATTGAATGTTTGAAATCATTTAAAAATACTTGTCAACAGGCTTGAATAAAATCATTGGCCTTGGGTCGGTGACACTGCGGTGTCCCCAAACTAGGCAGAAGATGAGGCAATCACTAAATGCAGTTTATAAAATACCCACATGAAGTGGTTGCAACATGTATACATTATGTATGGACTATCCTTAGGGCGACAGTATTATGTGGCAGCAAGATATAGTTAAAAATAAGATATTGACAACAATGAAATGTGGCTATATAAGTACATGTGCATCACCATATGATGTCCCCGGGCTTTGGTTATCCTAGATTTGGTTCACACAACCCCCCCCCCCCCTCAAAAAAAAAAAAAAAAAAAAAAAAAATAACCCCCAAAAAAAACAAAAACAACCAGCCCAACCCATTTACTAACTTTGTAGTCTCTTCACTATTGTGCTCTTATTCCGAGTTCAAATCCACAAACGCATATCATTATGAGAAGGCATATCGAGGCATCGTATACAATAAATCAATTTGACATATCTGTTTGACAACCGCCTGTGTATGCCAGTATATTGTCTGATATCAATAATAAACCGCTCTCAGTTCATGGGCACGCGTTTATTAATACAATATTTCCTCTTGTGGTATATATCAATTTATACATTCGACACACGTTGACTCTGAGCTGATTCTGTGGCATATTCTTATTGGTTCTGTGGCATATTCTCACTGGTTCTGTGGCATATTCTTACTGGTTCTGTGGCATATTCTTACTGATTCTGTGGCATATTCTTACTGATTCGGTGGCATATTCTTACTGATTCTGTGGCATATTCTTACTGATTCTGTGGAATATTCTTACTGATTCTGTGGCATATTCTTACTGATTCTGTGGCATATTCTTACTGATTCTGTGGCATATTCTTACTGATTCTGTGGCATATTCTTACTGATTCTGTGACATATTCTTACTGATTCTGTGGCATATTCTTACTGGTTCTGTGGCATATTCTTACTGGTTCTGTGGCATATTCTTACTGATTCTGTGGCATATTCTTACTGGTTCTGTGGCATATTCTTACTGGTGATGTGGCATATTCTTACTGGTTCTGTGGCATATTCTTACTGATTCTGTGGCATATTCTTAATGGTTCTGTGGCATATTCTTACTGGTTCTGTGACATATTCTTACTGATTCTGTGGCATATTCTTACTGGTTCTGTGGCATATTCTTACTGGTTCTGTGGCATATTCTTATTGCTCAATTTTAATTATCAGCGTCAGCACACCGGCATGCATTACAACAGGACCATTTAAATTCCAAGTGCTGTACGATACATTTGGAGAGTTTCCTCATTTGTACAACAAGGCTATTGTGTGTGACAGATTTGTGCCAGCCTGAATGGGAAGTTATACTGGTACACTTGTAAGTACATACAGCTTTTGTTTTGTGATACATGCAAGATTAAGAATTTAAAAAATTTCAATGAGTTATAAACTAATTGTTATCTATATATGATAAGTTATATGACTTTGTTAGAGAATTTAAACAATGTCAAATGTATCACTGTAAACTATGTACAAGTATATCTACAAGTCCTTCCTATCTGTTTCTCAATTCATGAAACATATTTATTGTGTCATTATTAGCATTTTCAAACAAAGCAGGGTCTGACATTTGATGACAATTAAGATTTATATGGTTCAAACTACCAGTCTAGCTCTTTGGCTATGTACTGGATATGGTGGTTAATGAAACATGTGCTATTATTTTTGGCATTAAGGAGTATAAAACAAACAATATTATTATCACATTTCTCCATCAGTCTTCACTGTTCTTATATAAATCTGTAAAGGTAGGGATTTTCATAGTAATACTTTGTAGCATACTCCTATGTGCATTTGTGTGTAATGCCATATTATTCTCAATGGAATATTCCACCATGGATATAAGTTTTGAATGTTCTTATCACTGAGTGACCATGATTCACATCCATATGTATGGCAGCATTTGGATGACAGTAAACACTCTGATCATCACTTGACAGGACTCCATATCTTAATAGTAATCCTATGAGTGCCGCATACACATCCGGTTCACTGACTAATCAAGGCAGCCGAGACTATAGCGGGAGACAATTACAATTATTTCGACCAATTAGAGAGCAGCTAACAAACGATTAACAGCAGCGTCCATAGTAACAATGGGAAGCGGCCCGGGGGGGGGGGGGGGGGGGGGGGTACTCTCATAGTCAGCGTTACCGGGGAAGCTGGGCTAAATAGGGTCCTTTTCGCTGATATTTTCCCTAAAACAGGGTACTGTTTTTCAAATTTCTCCCTAAAACAGGGATCACAATCCCCCTTTCCAAATCTCCCCCTTCTGCATCATCCCTAAATGAGGGTATCAAAATTTCAGCTAGTCCTAAATCAGGGTACCAATAATGATAGAATATTTCCCTAAATCAGGCTCTGGGGTTTTCAGTTCCATCCGGGTTAAGATATTTTATCATTTTCCCTAAAACAGGGTACTGTTTTTCAAATTTCTCCCTAAAACAGGGATCACAATCCCCTTTTCCAAATCTCCTCCTACTGCATCATCCCTAAATGAGGGTATAAAAAATTCAGCTTGTCCTAAATCAGGGTACCAAATTTCAGCTCGTCCTAAATCAGGGTACCAATAATGCTAGAATATTTCCCTAATTCAGGCTCTGGGGTTTTCAGTTCCATCCCAGCCTCCGCGGGTTAAAATCATGAGAGTACCCCCCCCCCCCCCGGGGGAAGCGGTGACCACCATGTGTCCGAAGCTGCTCCAAATGACCCAATTATCAATCAACATATTTTTCTCAGTTGTTGAATTATTTGTCTCTGTCATTTATTTTGAGAAAGCCATCCATACCATGTTCAAATGTAGACACGTGGTGATCGCCGCTTCCCGCCATTGTTACTATGGACACTTTTGTATTATAATTGGTCGACTATAATCGGTCGATGTTTCGGGCACCTTGTAGGTTTTTTTCAGCAAAAGTTTAGATTTTCCGTCAGTATGGTCACATCATATGTGGGCACCACCGAGTGGAGAAAGAAAGCCCTTTATACCCAAAGACATCGTCAAAAAAGACTTGAAATCCACTGTTTCCATAAACATCACGCACTGCCCATCCAATTTAACTCACGACTCCATTAGAACTTGACTTCCGGCAACTAACAATAAAACAATTATGTTTCCTTTAAGTAAACATATGATGAAAGCCCTGTTTGAAAATATTTCTTTGTTATTTCTTCATCTCGGCATCGTTTCGCCATTGTTTACGAGTTTGCACAATCAGGTGAAAGTGGGTCAGTTTATTCACGGGAGTGACAGCACCCATAGAGAACCGCATCAGTTTGTTCTCACTGCACGTGCTGGTTGGTCAATGACGTCATGTCAATGGTTGGCACGTGCACGAGGCGATTACGTAACGCAAATATGATGTACTTCAAGAGATGAAACAAGTTTGTCAGGAATTTCTCATCGTAGAGCTTACAGAGCATTATGAACGGTGTGCTTTGGACAGCAGACGCAGAATACAAAGACAAAACAATTCCAGAGAAAAATATTCCAAAAAATTAAATATATTCCATGTTTTTGTCAACTTTCTTGTCTGCAGAAAATTCAGATCACTTTTGTGCCCGGAAGTAAACAGATTCTCGTGAGTGCTAAATGCTGATTGGTTGGTGCAAAGCCTTCAGTATTGTTATGAATGACCTCACGTGAAAATGTATTGTGACGTTATATAACTCCTTCAGCTACCAATTACTTCCGGGCACCAAAGTGATCTGAATTTTTTTTGATGCCATACCTCTGACTTTGGAACAATATAAAGTGACATTCCTGATATATTTTTGGAATATTAAAATCACAGACCACAAGCTAATACATTTTAGAAGATGGCCAGATACAAATTTGGAAGGAAAGCAGTCGTTTGCAGAGTTTACAACATCATATGCCTCGAAAGGTCGGGAAATGCATAGATTTTTGTTTCCTCTCTTGATATATCATCATATTTGCGTACGCATCGGTATCCCTGCACGTGCAGTTGTCCACGTGTTGTGAGAGGCTGGAAGCTAATGCGGTTCTCTATGGACAGCACCAATCTGTAAGCTCCACAACGTTGTGGTCCTTCTGACGTCATATGAAGATTTTCCCTTTGCGTTTCCATGACGTCATCACTTGGACTCTTCTAAATGCCATTTCACGTTGTCAGGTTTAATATCGGGTAAAAAACTGGAGAAAAAACACTACAGAATGCACACGGATTTGCATTTTTAGACATTATGACTGGGAAAGACGATGACATTGGTCATAACTGCAACGGTTAATCGCCGGAAGTCGAGTTTAATTAGTGGGGAAACTTCAATATGATAGGCAGTGCGTGGTGTTTCTAGAAACAGTGGATTTCAAGTCTAATTTGCCGATGGCTTTGGGTATAGACTATCATAAAGGAACTTGACGATGACCGGGTTGTCGGAAGCATCGGCCAATGCCCATCGGAATATTGGCCAGTCGATTGTCCCCCAGACGCCACACAGTTTGAGGACATCTGCCCACTACATAATGATTGTCGTACGACACCTGTTTAAACATCGGGAGGGTATCTGGTAGCATGTAGAATCTAAAAAAAATCATAATTTCACTGTGTGATGCCACCGGGAGCCCTTAAATAATATTGCGATATCCTTGCAAATGCCTGCGGGGTGATTTACAATGAGTTTTGGTCAAATAAAATCTTAACACCAGCAACTTTCCTGGCCACCCATGGAACATCTTAAAATTGTCTAAAATTGTCTGATTGTGGGCGATATTCCCTGGTCTCCTTACGGTTCCCCGACTTGCCGGTAGATTTTGTCCCCCCCCCCCAAAAAAAAAGAAGAAAAGAAAGAAAAGGAAAATAGACAACCAAAAACTCCTAGTTGCCTTTACAAAATTCGGCGCAAATGTAACTCAGACATTTACTGACTTGTACAATTCCTGTGCAGTCAATTAAGGACACCTTACCAGTGACAAAGGCCAATTGCTGGTCGCCATACTGCCCCATTCAAACAACACACCGGAACTGCACAATTACAATCAGAAGTGCACAAAAAACTCCCTAAAATCCAATTATAAAAAAAAATCAAGATGGAAACCCACAATCGCACTATGAGCAAGATTCAAAGTGTCAAGAAAAGTGATTTGATTTGATTTGATTTGATTTGAGAAGTTGGCTGCTCCACTTATGTCTCGTGGGCACTCAGAGCCTAGGCTGTATGGCTACACAGCTAGAGGGGAGACCCGATGTGCACTATCTCCAATCAAAGTGGTTTGTCCCATTGCATAAAGACCGTTTCCGGGCCAATATGCTCACTTATTGGTAGTCTTGTACAAACAACTCATCTGAGTTATATAACTGTTTGGACATCCTGCACATTCACCCTGCGTCACAACATTACCTCTCCTTATCGGACTGGTAATTCCAGTATCTCTTATGAAAAGCTTTATCAAATGGTTAATGGATAGTGTCGACTAAAGGCATATACATAATTCGAATCTGCGACGAGAGTCTATAGTAAATTATCAAACAGGTAATAGTGGTGGTATATGGATGGCTGATGAAAAACAGCAAAAACAAAAAGAAAAAACAAAAAAAAAACCAAAAAAAAAAACCAAACAAAAAACAAAAAACTAACAACAAACAGAACAAACACCAAAGTAAGAAACATAAAATCAAACAGACCAAAATAAAGGAACAACACAAAATTAAAAGAAAAAAAACCCAATTTATATTCAATTTATTATTTGGAAAAGGGTTGCTGTTATGGTAGCCCAGGCTATCCCTAATACATGTTTATGGTCCAAAAACTCTCTTATTGGTTCCAAATTTAAAGTTATGATAAATCGTAAGTTGTGCAGTTGGTGAGCTGTTACATGCTGCTTTAAAACCTGGGGAAGATCTACAATGATAAACGTGTATAGTCTGAATGTTTATTCCAAATCCCTCAGAGTTTATTGGTCCTAAAGATGGGACCATTGATCTTCTTGGGAAAGTGCTGCAGTGGATACCTGTTATTGAGTCGTTTCTCACACAAGCTGGTGCTCCATGATTGGGCACCAACCGTGGCTTGTCTTATCAGGTCTATGTGATCATTGAGAGGAAAGATCCCAAGTAATAGGGCATTAAGTTCCAGTGACAGGCTCCTTTCTATATATATATACACTCCAATGATATGATGTATATGGTCAAGCTAAAAAAATACGTTGTTGTGTAAATCGTATTTTTGCCTTATTTCAGATGAGTAATTTTCTCTGGGATCCTTGGCTTCACAGGGGAGTAATGTGGTGCTTTTTTGTTGAGATGGTCCATTGAACTATTCACAAGCCATCAAAGAGGTTTCACTCTACATGTGGTGAATCAGCTCATTTACTAAAGGTAGGCACACTCATCATATTGATATCGCTGACCTCGCAATTAACTTTTAAAAAAAAAAATAATTGGGAATAATCATGTTGATTGTTTCTAAAGGTAATTGGGAATGATATTGTTCTAGTAAAATAATTGCTGTTATCTATTTCATATTTGTTAATTGAATTAATACCTTTGTTTTGATTTATACAAGTAGTCGTATCTATTTCAAGGCCCATTATATAGTGCTTAGGGAAATTCTGCCCATCTGTGATAAACTAATTTCATACAATGAATGACTGTATTTAGAAATATGAAAATAGCTATTTATTTCTAGATGGATTACCACGATCCGCCCCTTCCTGAGCAATCTTAATTAATACGATGAAAGAATGTTTATTTATATATAACCATGATTTTCTTCTCAAGCACTTGCCTAAAGAATAAAGGAAACCTGATTTACATTACTTTGAACACTTTAATTTCGACAATTTTATAATCATTGTGTTTTTATTACTGTGAGCACATGATAATATTGCAGATTTATTTGAAATTGTTATAATATCAATATTAAATAGTAACGATTACTTGTCAAATAAACTTAATTGCGATGGACAATATTGAATATATTAATAACGTGTTAGGTCATTAGAAAATATTGATACAATCTTTGCCGGCATTTCAGTCATCTTGGTTTCGATGCTCTTGCAACTTGGCTACAGCTCTCATAAATGATTTCGCTGCTTTGCTCTATTCAACAGAACCGCTATTCATTTCAAACCCAATTCATTAAATCCTTCTTACTAGCCCATTCGGACCAATCCAGCTGTTGACATAAAGCCCCATTTTTGAGTGTTTTGGGCTGAAGATCTGACATTTCAAACCCAATTCATTAAATCCTTCTTACTAGCCCATTCCAACCCATCCAGCTGTAGACCCGAAGCCCCCTTTTTGAGTGTTTTACACTGAAGATCTGACATTTCCTATTACTGCTCACATAGCCAGGCTACTGAAGAAAAAATAATATGTACCTTTCTTAAGCTTATTGCTTTCTGTGATCGTCATTAGGGATGAAGGTGTCATCGCTGCCATAAAAGCATGTTTGAATGATTTGTAATCGTCAAAATCTTGAGAATTTTGATTTGAATAACTTAATATTTCATGTTATATTTTTCCATAAAACTATCAACAAATTTGACAATTCATAAGCCTCAAACCTGCACCATATAAAAAGCCAAGTGTGATTAAAAAGCCAATATGTCTGAATTTTGACAAAGATGTGACGGCACAACACCTTTCTTAACTTCAAATTTGAAATGGCCAGATAGACCAGATAAAATATGTACAGTGTGAAGGTGTCCTTCCCCTTTAATCCTCCATAACTGTTCCTTACTTCGGTCATTCACCTCCAAAGTCAGGTATTTTCGCCTATGGAAAAGAACATGTCATGATGGAACATGATACATATACTAGACAAATCCGAAGCTACCTAAACGACCCTTTTGCCAGTTAATTTGAACATTTTTGTCTCAGTTTTTTTAATGATCTGACTCTACCTTCTATTCCAGGATAGCCATCTATGCGATGCTGAAATGTAGACACGTGGTGATCACCGATTCCCACCATTGTTACACTTCTTGTAATCGTTTATTAGCTGCTCTCTGATTGGTCGAAATGATTGATATTGTCTTCCACCATTATCTCGACTGCCATGATTGGTCCCTAAACCGGATGTGCATGTGGTGCTCATAGAAGAAATGACAATAAAATCTTGATCAAAATCAGCGTCATAAAAGAGTCTGGACATAAATTTGGGAGAAAACGCATAAGAAACGATCAGTGGTTGCTACATGAATGCATCTTTGTTAAGCTGAAAAAAGTGTGATTATAAGAAGTTCAAAGGAAGGATTTCTGTATGTCAATGTTTCATGATTAAAAAGAACAAATCGAGATAGAATTTCAGGGAGAGTGATTCTTTGGGACCTGCACAGTGTGATCATACAAGAAAAAAAATGAAATTTACCTTCTCTTGATATTTACACTTACAAGAAGGGTCGTGAATTATTTTCACATAAGAGCTGAGCTTCCACTCTATTCACTACAACACTTTATGCTTTGTCTCAGGTTTCTCCAAATGTTCTCTCACCACAGTACAATATAGGGTTTGAAAAAGGAATGGCTTTCATCTACTTTTTTCAAAAAGCATTATATTTGGATATTGATTTAAGATCAAGATCAAGTAAATTCATTTTTCAGATTTGCTTCGGCCTTCTACACAGAAAGATCCTTTGTTCATTTAAGCTAGTATAGTAAAATAAATCTCGTGTACAATATTCAACCCTATTGCACCATCCTTCTTTATATCTGCCCCCTTCTTGGTTTCCATTTCAAGGTCAATGCATGCCCTTAGCAAGGTCAATCCATTGTTCTTTCCCTCGACATTCTGCTTCCAGCCCACAGTTCACAAATTTGACCAGGTGAATCCACGCATGCGCTAATTGAGTCACCATACCACCCATATCCGGTTTTAGGAACATATCTTGCCTTTTGATGTGGCCAACTCAATGTTTCTTGGCATTAAACAGGGCTTACCTTACAGTTAACTAAGTTGCAGAGTGCTCCACAGAAGACATGCTGGCCTCTGGAAACTATCCAATTCCTTATCATAAAGGAAACTACAATTTCATCAATTAAAGTGTATGTAGGCGAAAGAAAATCTATGCACGACGAAAAAAAGATCAGTATCTTGTGAATCTGAAAACAATCTAAGTGTAAACAGTTGGGAGACAAAAGAAATTGCTCCAGATGATAGGTAATAGGATGAAAATAGAAAATTAAGAAGAACATAAAATAGAATCAAGAGCACAACCTGTTTTGTCCAATTATGTGTGCTGCATAATTCAATACTGGCTCATTAAGTTTTCTACGTTCTCCAAATACATATATCTAATTCTGTGTGAATTTTAAGTTTATATATATGTATATAGACTAAAGTGTTTTAATCATTGTTCAAAATCTATGTCATACCAGGCATGCTAGGAAATATAAACTTTCAAAAGAGTGGTCTGGATTTTTATAATATAATCTGAGGACACTCGTGCCATCCCGTGAACAATATTACTATCCATTCAGATAAATCGCTCACAGGTGGTGAACCCAAAATATAGCAAAATAATCAGGTTTCACAATCCTTTAAGTTTCAATTTTACATTAAATGTAAAAAAATATTTTCCATATTACCAATTGTCACCAATCTTGACACTAGGTGACGCATCTACTTCCTCAGTTTCGATATAATAGATTAACATTTAATTGGATTAGTTTAATTGGAATAGACCAATCAAAGTGGCTCAACATTTTAAAACCTTAGACCCTGAAGCTCTCATCTGTAGATGACTTGGCCAGATTAGAAATTTGTAACCTTTAAAATGAGACAGAATTTGAAAGAGGAACCGGAAATGCTACCCTCAGTAGGATATCCTTTCCGTTTGTCCTGAGAGCAAAAAATAATGTCATATTATTCTCAGGTTTGCCCACGAGGAAAAAAGTTTTGTTTCGCCTACATACACTTTTAAAGTCCAATCGCCAGCACAAAGAAGAAAAATTGCTTTGAGCAACTGTGACCCTTGACATTGTCCAACTTTTACAGAACATTATTTTACACTCAAACAGATTGGGACAAACTTTATTTACATTAAACAACTTTTATTTACATTAAACAATTTCTCTCATTTTGGCAAAACACAAAAGGTTTATCTTACATGTCTAAGTTAAATTGATGAACAAATGAAAATATATATTTAATTTATATTTACATGAAAGACTTGTTTGCATCAGTAAAGAGATTCTCACTTGTAATAAACTCCAGTTTTTGCGCCAGTTTTGTGACATTAGTGAACAATTTAGACTCACGAAATACACAATTGTGTTACAAGATTGCTACAAATAAATAAAATGAACAAATCAATTTTCTTAAAGATCGATCAAAATGAAAAAAATGATAACATATCTTATCAGGTACAAACAATATTTTACTGTAAATTATTTAATATCACAGATGAGATTTTAAAATTTAATCTTTGCTATATAACTGTACTTGTTCCATCTATCAGTTTATTTCACAGATGCGCGACATCTTAATTAGTCACAAAATGCAATACTTTCAAATAATTGAACATTCTCGTTCTCACGGATTCGATATCTCAAGCAAGCAGTGATAACAATAAAAAGAAATGTTCACTTGTATTTCTATTTTTCAAATGATTTTTTATGAAATGAATTAAAAGTATTAACACATATATTGAAAAATGTTAAATGAGGCACCAAATTAATTGATTGCACTGAACTCTCAGCTAAAACACCCCAGCTATTAAGCCAAATTTGATTGACGTGTGTTTATTTCAACTTTTGTAATTACTATGGTTGATTTTTTGGCCAGTTTTGTTTTCAATTTCATAGTTTTAGGTGACAAGATGATAAAGTTTTTGTTCTATGTATAGTTTTGTTCTTAAAATTTAATCAAAGTGCACAGTACTGTCAAGAGTGAACACTTTGATAGAAATTATGAAAACAGGCTGTGACCTGCAGTCGCTCTATTTCACTGTATTAAAAAATGATCAAATTTGTTCTTCAGACAGGAGTAGATTCGGCTAATTTCAGAGATATAACTGATATCTTAAATTCTTAAATTCAAAGCGAGCTGGAATATTTAAATAATCTTTTCTCTCCAAATATCCAGAGACTGTCTAGTGGCGCCACCTATATAAATATTCAGGTCACAGATGGGGGGACTGACAAACGAATAAATGACTGTCAATGGGCATGCTAAAAAGGTTTTACCGAACAAAGTTTATTTGCTTAGAATTTGACATTTTCGCCTCGCCATTATTGACTTTGTTTTGTGGATTTAGATTATCAATAGCAAAGTGAGACACCCCGTGTCCTTCCAAATGTACAAACATATCAACATATCACAGTTCACCACTTCAATACAATTTGTGAACATCTAGCTCTCAGCTAAAAAGTACCAATTTTGATTTTACAGCGGGAAATATAAATAGGAGATGGAGAGGCTGATGGTATATTCATAAATTTTCTCACATCGGTGACCTTTGACCCTCTCCAGGCGGGTGCGGCTTGAAAGATGATATGGTTGTTATTCACATTAAAACAACAATGCCCTTTATCTGTCATTCAATCTCAAGCGGAATGACTCTTCTAGGATAATATCAAAAAGTCCGAGTTCTCTATGTTGCATTGTGATTGGTTTTATCCCTGATATGGCATTTAGATGTGTTGAGTTATAACATCCAAAAAGTCTCTTTTCTCCATTTGCCATAGAGTAGGGCTTTATCCCTAATATGGCATTTAGATGTGTTGAGCAATAACCCCCAAAAGTCTATTTTCTCCATTTGGCATAGGGTAATGGAAGTCTATGGCATTCAGATCTTTAGGAAATTTCTCTCCAAAATGCCGCTCATGTTGGTCAAGATATCAATCTGATAAGCTTAAGGCATTCACATATGTTGTTGGTTAGTGTCATAAAAACATGTTCTATCTGATTAAATGCCATCGAATGTTTGTGGCACTTACTTGATAATGCATTATGCAGATCAAGGCAAATATCTTTTTGGAATGGCACAGAATAATATGGAGGATATGTTCTTCTCATAAGTGATAGCATATTTCTCTGATATCTTTAGAGGTACAACCTCTCTGACAACACAAAACAGCCAGCTGATCGAACGATATAGATGCTGACCTCTGGTGGCGATGAGTCGATGTAACAACAGGGGGCACTAGCGATATCTCATCCCCTGATCCTGCTGAAAACAAATATTAATCACAAAATTAAAGAATTACAATGATATCTCTCAAACTTTGGATACGTTTGGGTTATTAAATTATTATGCTTTTATTCAAAACAGCAAACTGGAGATACTTTTAAAACAATAATTTCGATAAGATAACTTTTTCAGTTGATACATTAAAAAAGATATATCTAGTAAAATGATGTACATGTATAAAAGGAAATAGTTATTTCCATTCTCTAATCAATGACCTCCGACAAAGTCTTAGTGTTCTCCAATCACCCATCGGCAAAGCCCAGATAGGTGATCTGGAGAGGTTTGAGACTTTTCCTTTTTCTGTATAATCTCATTTGCATGAGATTTTTTAAATATCCAATCTTTCAGTGAAAATTCCTATTTTATGTTTGATTGAATCTAAAATCTGCCCAAAAAGCTTGATAATTCTTCGGATAGCATAAAATAAAGAAAATATAAATATTTGATATCAGTCGCCAGCTGCAAAATCTGAGTCAACCCCGTTTTAACGGCAGTTGAAACGGGTTCAATTTTGACGTTTAAATCACTTTCTTTTCAATCCATTATCTATGCACAAATAAGTAGTGTTTCCATGACAACACCATGGCTTGGTTACCATGGTAGTTGCCTTGTTGGCTTTGTTAAAGGATTAAGACTTCCCAAGAAATGTTCAGAGATAAGGGAGCTAAGGACATGACCTTGATTTGGACACAGGTGTGAAAACCCATATTATCTGATATATTATATTGAGGATGGTAGTCACGGATATGGGGATGGGAAGGACATATATTAGGATTACAAAGACTTAGATTAAGAATGCTAGTCACAAATTAAAGCAAACCACAAGATGATATAGAGGTTAAAAACAGATGAGTTCCATACATATATCTTCTGAGGAATCAACAAAATTCAATTTAAACATTCGGGGATTTTCAACTCCCCTGAAATCTATGTACATGTTATAACGTATGGGAAGTGACCCCCTTCCGCCATGGAGACTTACATGTTAGGATGACTTACATGTTAGGATGCCTTACATGTTAGGATGACTTACATGTTAGGATGCCTTACATGTTAGGATGACTTACATGTTAGTGAGACTTACATGTTAGTGAGACTTACATGTTAGTGAGACTTACATGTTAGTGAGACTTACATGTTAGGATGACTTACATGTTAGGATGACTTACATGTTAGGATGACTTACATGTTAGGGATTCCTGCAGCAGGGGAAGGCGGTGAAGCTGGTCCTGCTTCCGGGTACTTCTTTTCTCCAGTCCGCAGACCACGATGATTCTCCGGATGAGGTCTCGGTTGCATATGATGGCAGGCTCAGACCCGCAAACTCCAGGCAAAGTTGAGAGAATCAGCAGACATATAAATGGTAATGGTCCAAAATGACAGAACATTATGTCTCACGCACACTGACCCCTGAAACATAAAATATTGCCAATCATTTGTGGTTTGTTTAAAATGTGTGAATCTGTTTTGGTTATAATATCAGTTTGACCGTAAACAAGTGCAAGAATATGTTGATTACTAATATCCTAGATATATGCATCGGTGTATGAGTATTGATCCCGTTTGTTGCGTTTTGGGTATCCATATTACCCTTAGAATGTTTAGATCTAAATATCATTTGAGATCAAATTAAACAGGTGCTTACCAATATAGTTTAATGAATCATTTCCCGTGATCTTCCACAAAATTGTGTACTAGCATATACGATAAATGGGGAAAATCTTCAAATGATATATCGTTATATATTATAATCCTATTACAGAGTAAACCTTTTAGAAAATGAAATAATTATTATATTTATAAACCGAGAATGTTTGTGGTTGTGCCACTTTCTGGAGTTAATCATTTTGAGCTCAGTCACAGTTCAGACTCAGTCTCAATGCCCATTAGTCCACGACCCAGGAACTCCCCCTGGCGGCAGTCACAATGGCCCTATTGTTTTCTTACTGAGTAAAAATGAAGGTGCTTGAAGGGATCATTCTGTTCCAAGGTCAAACAAGATATATACGTGTTAGGCCCTTACTCACATGGATATAAAGATGCGGAAAATATATACACCTAAATATCATGCAAACCTTTCATATATTAGATTATTGAGAGGTTAATGATTAATTTAGTGATTTTGGTGAATCATAAGAGAGATTCAGAATTTACTACTTTATTAACAAATAACTTGTTATATTTCTAGTTCTGCACTATTTAATTAATTATATTATGTATATTTAGCAGAGGTCAGTGGTATGCACTTCCAAGAGGTTTCAGATTATTTGCTAGTTTGTATCCACCAGCAACCATAAGTTCTATCCACCTGAGGATTATACAAAGTATTATTCTCATTTTTCTACATTTGACCTGTTTCAAAAAGTGAAGTCGCAAACTGCCACAAAGTGGCAGGTTGATTAGGCTCATATATGGCAACTTGCGACCTGGGCAATGTAAAAGGATTTTTCCATGGAATGGACTATTTTTGCTATTTATAAATTGAATACAGGCAGGCCATGCCAGTCCATGTAAATAGGTCACATGTGGACCCGAACACAACTCATTTATTCTGATTAAAATTCATTTTGTCCACTTGTTAAAATTTTTTTAAAGGGATTTTGCCAGGGGAACTTTGGTCCTGATTGCGAATTCTATGTGAAACAATATTTTTGACAGCATGAGGATTAAGACAGGCACAGGAGTAAAATTAACCAATTAACCATGAGCCTGTCATTGATTTACTGATTACATGTGTCTCTATGCAAACGAGTAATGGTGTATATGAATCACAAACTGTGCTTATGACATCACTCGCAATATAGCTAATGACAGTGAGATGAGACACATCTTGACTGAATTACACATACACATCTAGGAATATATGGTTATGTTCTCTAAGTTAAATACAAAAAACAAAACATGAGGTTTTCATTCCATATCTTTTATTTTTACATTATTTCAAAGTGAAAGGCTAATGCTCTTCAATTCCACACATTTCAGTTTGTTTGTTTGTTTGTTTGTTTGGGTTATACATCACTTTCAACATTATTTCAGTCATTTCGTGATGAGACCTACTTGTAGCAGATATAGTGCTGCCTCACTGAATTTTCATGTCGCAGGTCTTTGACATGACAATCCACCCGGTCACAGATTTACAAGGACAACGGGTTAACCCTTTCGGCACGGACCTCAGCTCATATGGGAAATTGTATCATGAGTTCAACCTGAGCACCGCCGGGGATTCGAACCCACGACCTTTGGATCAACACAGAGCAACTGGTGCTAATAAGCTGGCGCTCTGACCAACTGCGCCACGGCCCATGGCCTCCATACATTTCAGTCTTTGTCAATAATTGTAATATCCAACATAACATGGACAGCTGATAAGATGGATGCTAAAGTCGGGTATATCCATCGGTAACACTTGGTATTACTTTAATCTAAAAAGTGATGTTTGTAAGTTAAATTTTTGCAAGATTGACAAGTCTGGGTCACATCTTTGCGCACATGCTCAAAGTCCTTGTGCAGTGAGCATCATAGTCTCTCCTTGGCTTTTATGTGAAACATGTACAGGCGACGACAACAGAGCTGCGGGCGACAACAAAGATGCGATGAATTTATCAATCCTTTATTGCACCACTCGTCTTTGTTGGCACATGCATGTGTCAGACAACAACAAAATATTTAAATATTTTTATCAGCACAGACGCACTTAAAATGCTTTGAAATGGAACCGCAGCTCTGTTGCCGTCCGCGGCTCTGTTGTCGTCCCGGCTCTGATGTCGTCGCCTGTAACTGAACTCCAGAAATGAAAAGAAGAGTCAAGGAGTTAAAGTTGAGTTTACCATGATATAAATCATAGGGAAACATATTAGACCTAGCTTCCAGCCTCTCATGACACATGCACCACTGCACCGATGCGAACGCAAATATGAAGAGAGTAAACACAAATCTCATCAATTCCCGACCTTTGGAGGGAGTTGTTGTTGAAACTGTGCAAACAACTTCTTTTCTTCAATCATAACAATATTGTCAACATTTAATTCACCAATCACGATTTAGCATGCACGTGAGTAGGATGACTTCCGGGCACAAAAGTGATCTGAATCTTCTGCAGCCAAGAAAGTTTCCAAAAACATGGAATATATTTGATATTTTGGAATATTTTCAAATTATATATTTATCATTGCTTTCTGTATATGCTGCCCATAGTGCACCATTCATACTCTATATGCTTTGCAGTGAGAAAATCCTTAGAAACTTCAAGTGTTTCATCTCTTGAAGCACATATTTTTTACGTTACGTCATCGCCTCGCGCAGGTGTCGACATTTTTATGCGTTTAATATAATATGAATTTGCAAGTTATCAGCCAATGTTCTAAATGTGCGAATCCTTTGAGTGTTGGTGATTAGCTCTATATTTCCAATACAAAGAATGTAAGGATTTCTGTTTGACTGTTTATTAACAAATGTACACGTGCACGAAGAAGATGGATAAATTTCATTTTTATTTCCATGTTGTAAGATTACAAAATGGTCTCAGTGGATACCGTCAGGGGGACTTAATATCAAGCATGTTGCGTTTCAGAAGTAACGACCAGATCGCTCTGCAAATTTTGCTAAGAACTTGTATTATCATGTTGTGTCAGATTATAAAGACCAAAATGTTAGAAAGGGATGAGCATTAGTTGACAATGTTTCTGTATATTCTGTCCCGAGGAAATTGTCCGTGTACCAACATACCATATGAAATATTGACAGCATTAATGCCAACACGAGGACGTTTAATACAATGTAACCTACAATACCATTTTCCTCATTTCAATCAAAGAGCGCACTATGTTTGTGCCAAGGTTTAATATTTATCACAAATCAGCCCACTATCTAAACTTGATCATTATTATTATTTATTATTTGATCATCCTATATTCTTACATTTCCGTGCATGGCAGAAAGCCACGAGGATCACTTCAAATCTAGCTACATGTATTACATTAGATTATTTAGACCTACTTACTCAAATATAAGTCAAATTACTATCGCCCTTACCTGTGTTATCAGCAGATTATATTACGGTCTGAATTACGTTGACAGTGACGTCATAATAGAACCACATGATTATAACTAAGTGTCACGTGTCATTCTGGATATGTATCATCTACTCCAACCGTAGGCTACAACTTAATGGCAAACATCTTATCATGCCATCTCTATTGTTTGCGAAGATACAAATTCCAAACTATAGCCATGCTCTCAGAGAATGACAAATTATCTTATTGAATATACTGGAAATTATAGCCTATATTTGAAGGGTTAGACAGAGTCAAGCATACTTTTGTCCCAAAGTGGATGACATCACTGTCCCTTGCGCTACAAAAGCGGAACAATCTATGTGAATTACAATGTTTCACAGATTGTTGAAATAGTTATTTTACTATTTTTAGCTGAAACATTCTCTATCAGTTTCATTATACATATGTTAATATAGGTCTGTGTTAATTTATCATATAGGTGGTAAGGAATATATTTTCAGATAAGTATCAAATACATTAGCCAATACGCGACGACAACAGAGCTTTGGACAACAACAGAGCTGCGGTTTCATTTTAAAAGTTTATTAAGTGCATCTGTGCTTTCAAAAATATTCTTATCAGATCGTATTAAGGTGGGCCCACGTTTATGTTCCAACAAAGTCAAAAAGTGTGATAAACATCAGCAAACAATTTACAAACTGAAACTGTGACGTAGCTCTGCCTTGTCGTCCGCAGCTCTGTTGTCGTCTGCAGCTCTGTTGTCATCCACAGCTTTGTTGTCGTCCGCAGCTCTGTTGTCGTCCGCAGCTCTGTTGTCGTCGGCTGTACAAATACTTTTCATATATGCAAATATATGTGAACAGGAGAATCTCATTTGTTTTCAGCGTCGAGGCGGTGACGTAACACAAAACATTACAACTTATACCTATTTAAAAATTTTCAAGTGTCCAATATTTCTGTGTTCGCATTGAGGCTGGAAGCTAATGCGGTTCTCTTTGGTTCAATTTTTTTCAGATGTTACAGGGAACTACCCTAACGTTATGTTTCCTCATTATAAATCAAAATCTTTCACGATAGAATAGTAAATGTATAAATATAGTATATTTCAGATTCCCTGTACATTTTCATTCTTGCTTCAGAAACGAGAATCAGTATCAAAACTCATACAATCACTTGTATCAAAAGCAGATTCCCTGTACATTTTCATTCTTGCTTCAGAAACGAGAATCAGTATCAAAACTCATACAATCACTTGTATCAAAAGCAGATTCCCTGTACATTTTCATTCTTGCTTCAGAAACGAGAATCAGTATCAAAACTCATACAATCACTTGTATCAAAAGTTAATGTAGAAGATAAAACGGTGTTAGTATGAAATACGAGATGGCCTGTGCTCTATCGAGGCGGATGAAGGATTTTCCTAGATGAAGGGGCATCTGGCAATTAATTCTTCTAAATCAAACTCTGCAACATTGTCTGAAAATTGTCTTTCTTCCAATTTCATCTATATTTACTTCCACATTTATTTATATATTTATCATTATTATTATTTTTTGGGAGGGGGGAGGGGGGTGGGGGGTTATTGCAACCTGGACACGCCTGTGCTTTGAACACGTGGCTTTCCTTTTCTACTTGCAATTGGATCCTGTCATCGATCTACAGACTCCCAAAATAGCGAGAAAAATGAGGAGAGGTCGAGACACTGTCACCCCACCCAGTCAATTTTACTGGACAAGAGACACTTGCAAAAAGCAATGGGGCAAATGAGGTGGTCAAATCTCGCTGACAGATTTGATTAAAAGCCTGCGTCAAGTCCTGGGAATGTGTTGGCCAAGGACGATATCTGAGAGGGCCAAATGGCACAATATATGGCAAGCGCACGTATGTGATATCTGTTTTATAGACAGCAATATTTCAAGTACATGGGATATATCTCATTGTCAAGATTAGAGGTAATCTGTATAAAACCTATATTCACACAGCTGCATATATATATATATATATATATATATATATATATATTTATATATATATATATATATATATATATATATATATATAGAAAGAGATTGTATCAGATATGGGGTTTTTACCAATCTCAGACCTGTCTTGTGGGGCATTGACGTACTGTGAGGCATATAAAATACCCCACTCTTCATAGTGCAGCTGCTTAGTCACAGTTACATAAGTAACCTGTACAAGGCCTTTTTGAATAAACATGTCTGAGAAGCATATTTATACAACCAGGCCATAACTATATAAATCACTGCCATCTAGTGTCACAGTTAGTAATAAGTGCCCTGGTGGTGGATAATGGTATTAGCGCCATTGATATGAACGTTAGATTTGTGGGGTATGTAAAATGATTTCATTATTAACACCAGATGGCACTCTCCTGTTACACACATTAAGGTATGAGATGGTATCTCATACTGAGGTCTGACAAAGATACCTCCAGTACCTCATATCTGTACCAGCTTCTAAATATATATATGTATATGTGTGTGTGTGTGTGTGTGTGTACATGTATTTGTGTGTGTGCGTGTATTGATGGAACAGACCACATCAGTCCAAAAGTCTCATTTCTTTAAAGAAATATTTATTCCCTGGATATTCAAGATTTCATGTACAATGTCTGCAGAACACCACAGAGATGTATCAGTATATGGAGATAATGGCTTCAAAAATACCGTGTTGTTTATTATTCCGTATTTGTTTAAAGTGTGTCCATGTACATAAAATAGATAAACGACTTTCCGAATATAAAATCCTCATTATGTAGCCTCTCAAAATTTCTGTTCCACTTTTCTGAAATCCCTTTTTTCATCTTAAAAATGTCAAAAATGTTGATATAATACAACTTTATAAAAGTCATAATAATGTTATCAATCATTGGAGTACATAAATAATTTTCTTTCCCCGTGATCAGTGAAGAACTGTGAACCATTTATTCGCGATATGTCTGGCTCTTTGGAGTAATTATATATTCATAGTTACTGTAATCTGGCCCCAAGTTGTGCTGTTTGTTTTGATGAAGTAAACTTGATTTGAAACAAAAAATAACATCAGCACTATTTTATCTTGCTCCTAATGGCGTCATCATAACAGTACCCAAGGCGGCATCTATGATGTTCACTTTGATCTAAACATGCCCAATAAGAACATTTTGATGCAATGCATTCGACACAGAAAATATGATTTCCAAACAAACACCTTAATGAATTGGATTTCTTTTTTTTTTCATATGTACAGCTGACGACAACAGCTGCGGACGACAAAGCCTTACACATAAGTAAGTCAAAAATTTCAAAGAGATGAATATGATTCAATGTATCCTCGACAATCCCCTTCTTGGGGTAATTTTGATTAATCATAATTACTCCAAGATTGTACACACACACACACACACCAATCAATAAAACGGCAACTTTAACATTGAAAATTGTAAACAAACTCTGGGAAGATACTTTATTTTTGTTTCTAATTGTCATATATAGTTGTAATATAGTTGAAATATAATTAATGTAGCATGAAATAAAGTCAATAATATGAATACAGATATTTCATGGGTCAGTTTCGCACGTAAAATACCCAGGAAGTCCAAACGGAACCAAATCCAGAAGGAATTAAACTAATTTATCTTCTAACGATGTTACATTTCCTTTGAGATCTGGTAGAATCTCTTTGTTACGTTTGGGGGCTTCAGATGAAATTAGGTGTCAAGATGAGTTCAACAACCACAAGCTACATGTTAAATAAAAATTTAGAATATATCAGAGTTCAGCCGAAGTTGATAATCGAAAATCTTATCGCTATATATGTAGAGTGAAATTAAAATTTACTTATTCATATATGACAATCCAATCTATCACACATTAAATTGTGATGAGTTGGTTTACATCGATACAAAATATTTTACAAAGGAATCAAAACAAAGATTTCAGGTCCATATCTTTCATTCATTTAATTTGAATATCAATTGTAAGAGAAATACATTTTTCTTTTGATATTTTCCCTTTTAAATGTACGACTTGCTTTTTGTTGAATAATCTTCTTTCCACAAATATGTGAGATGCCAATTTGCAAATTGGGAGACCAGTATGTAGAGCACTATCTAGAATGCTGAATAAGTAATTATAAGTGATAAACGGCAGGAAAGAATGCTTCAGCTTGGAATTGCTTCAGAATTCCACATCAAGCTAATCAGGTCATTTGGTCATGGATTAGACGAACAGGGCCTGGGTAATAGGACATTACGATAACATGGAGAACCCGGCAGTCATAGACATTGGGCACACTATTGATTCCTGACTCCGATTTATGTGCTGCTAACAATAAGAATAGATTATGACAATAGTGTTT
This sequence comes from Amphiduros pacificus, assembly GCA_949316495.1. Lineage (NCBI taxonomy): Eukaryota > Metazoa > Annelida > Polychaeta > Phyllodocida > Hesionidae > Amphiduros > Amphiduros pacificus. Next base: position 15,391,576 of record OX439007.1, on the reverse strand, counting down.
ATTCTTCTTATTTCACTTTCAAATGCAAGAATCCTGATTTTAAGGGGATGGTGGATAAGAGGTGTTTTGATTCTCATTGATATTTAATACATGAATGCAGCTAATATTATTAGATATAAAATATACATACGTTGTATATATTGTATGAGTACATTATATGTGTTAAGAATATAACAGTTCCAATGTTGTTTACCGTGCTGGAACATGCTGAGGTATTCAGCAAGCGCATTGTATCAGTTACGAGGGTAACACGTGAATTATCAGTCTCACAAAGGGTGAGAAAAAAATACAAAAGTGATAAACCATCCTTGCTCAGATTTGCAAACAACCCAGAACTTAAGGTAAGCGGCACCTTCATAAATGTTAAGCAGCACGCTGCAGGCAGAGGCATGGGTGGCGGATACGGCACTGGGGAGCGTGCTTTCTCCATTGATGGCACAGTGAGTATGTGGCGCGGTGGAGGAGGAGGAGGAGGAGGAGACCAGTGATCGGGCACACACAGCAGCCAGCCCCGCATCCTGCTCACCCCTAGGCCGACCAGGACATTGAGCTACTCAGACCAAGGTATGCAGCCAAGCAGTGTTGTCAGTGGCGTATTGTTGGTGGTGAATATATTATGAGGCGACTCTCTGGTTCATCACATGGTAAACAAAGAACAGCGAGCGACAGAGGGAGATTCCTGAATACAAAAGGTACGTTAAGCTGGCCAGAGAGAATCTGTGGCATCTTAAAACCAAACTGTAGCGAACAAACAAGGCCAGCGTCATTAGATCAGAGATGATTAGGTGATGGGGGCATATTGGCTGGCCAGAAAAGGCCTGTGACCAGTGGTCAATACGCCATGGCTAATATATTGTCTCTGAAAACAAGGCAGTAGTAGTTATGAAGGAACATGTTATCTATTATGATAAACGGCATTATAAGGCTTTGACACAAAAACAAAGCAAGACATATTTCACTACACTATTCCAGGACACACGGCGTGATTCTAAGAATAAAAACCAAACCAAACCTATAACGTTTTGTCTGCTACGTTCATGCAGAAGGGAAATATAATTGGACAAACACTCCAAGCGGATGTTCTATTAGTTTTAGTAAATGGAGCTGACATCCAAAACATGAAAGATTGGTCTTGGGTTTAGTAGAGCACAAAGTGTATATTACCGGAGTAGCAGACCCAAAATATGAACAAGGATGTTGTTGCATATATATGTTTATATCAATAGTACCAAGTTTGTCATCGTGCTGTTGTGTTCTACATGTTGTAGTGTAACATTAAATGCTTATATAGCCTGTAATAAGCTGTCTGCCATCAGTTATATATGTCAATATACACGATGAATACTTATTGAATGGCTTTTGCACACACAACTCATATTTATGACTGGGCTTTATAGCCATGTCGTATCAATAAAAGACAAACCAGTGATAACACATATCTGGTCTCCTACACTCAAAGGGATTCGCTTTATAGCCAGCAGCCCTTAATATATGAGATATATAACCTGGGGGTTCACTTAGGAGCATTAGGAAGGAAAAATGGTAGATTGTGTTTAGTGTTTTATTAGAGAGTAGTGGAAATGATTTGTACAGAATGTTCATATACAGGATGTTAGAGTATTATGTTGGAGTAAGATTATCAGGATTATCCTTGTTCTCATAATGGATAAGCCAGCAAAAGGTAGAATTAGGAATCCAATGCCACACTCAGGTTGTTATGGGGTAATATAATGTTGCAGATTACCATGGAAACAGTAACAAGAATATTTCCTGAAAATACCACATTGGAACCACGGGATGGCTAGTCTAATGTACCAAATTACGGTCACAAGCTTCCATAAAAAAAAAAACACATATTCTTTATTTGAATCTTTAAATACTTTGATATTTATGATTTCAATACATTTTCTTATCATTCAAATGTCAATGTTTATTCACACGATACATTAAAGAAAGTTGGAAAAATTAAATTCTCAAAAACAAAACAATACTTTAACGGGGTTCTTATTCACAGTGCAATTGTGTAGTCTTCCATCCCACACAAAGGCTTAAGGTGGCATTTATTAAGAGCGCAGTGTATGACAGCCAAATATGAACTTGTCACTGAACCCCACATCATTAGAGAAAAAACTAATCACATATTTGTCCAGCCTCGTCCTGATTACAACCAAAATAGTATCAATAGGACGATTAACTATTTAACGAGGAACTGACTGACATTTTGAGTATATGAAAAGCCACACGTTTTATACACCATTCATTATTGGGTTCTAATGTGAAGCATGCATCCAGTGTAAACACAGAGAGAAATTTGTCATTTGGAGGAGGGAATCTTATACTTAAATACTTGAAACAAACTTGAATATTTCTGGGGGTAGGGTAGTGTGAAAACCACAAACTAATGAGCTGGTTTGGGTGAGAGGTACTCAATGTTCTTAATTCCCTCTGTTAACTTGTTGACAAACACAATTCCCCATTCAAATATATTCATTTATTCGATTTTCATCCAATAGAAATGTAGACATAAAGAAACATAATGAGTTAAGTAGCAATATTATAAATGGTTAAGTAGCAATAAGTAGCAATATTATATATCAACAAAACAATCTGGCTGATTAATGTGATATGCAAGTCTGCAGTAAAACATCTAGGACCATGGAAGGTCAGCCTGCCTGATGACTATGGCAAGTCTTTCAGGCTTGCAATCTCCCTCTCGGCTGCTGAGTCCAATGCCTGCAGAGGGTGACTATGGTAAATCCTCCCTACTTGATGACTATGGCAAGTCCTTCAAGTGTAGAGCAGTGTGTGAATATTCTGGTCTGGTCCCATTTTTTTTCTCAAAATTAAAGCAATGTGCCTTCTTGATTTCTAAAAAGTATGGATAATATTTATTTACATATTTCACGGGATTCCATAAGGACTTGCACACAAGAAAAACCACCACCGTTTGAGAGGCTAAATCAGTCACAAGTCTTTGGAATTAAAGTTTTCAGCTATATTCTAACAGTGACACTGTGTTTGGCCTCTATGGCTTCATTGCATAGTTTAACATGTCAAAAGGGTCTACAATTACTGGACAATCTGGCTGCGTGAGAGTTCTATATTGCGCCCACTGCCGCCCACCTTTCTTCCAGGTACTTTGCTTTGCAGAGTCTGGTCTATACCTGGCTCTGCCAATATTGGCCTCTTTATCCGGACATCTGGTCCGCAGACCATTAGCATAAAATACAGCTTTGCAGTGCCTGTGCACAACGCCCTAATTAAACTTCTAACATCATTCATAGATCATTTGGTAATGCCCCTTTCACACCAGAACTACATCTGTTGTGTGTCGAAAAATTAAAGAATACAGTGGTATCGAATGATGTTTGACTGGATATTGTTCACCAAATAAAAGGAAATAAGGGTTTGTAAAGCATTGCTTTGCATTGGCAAGGCTTGTTCTGCTTCCAGAACCCTTCTGAATCCTAACTACATCCAAATCCACGCGCGCTGATACGGCCACATGTATGCTATTACACTTCTGTTTCTATTGGCTGCTTAAAGGTAGTATGATGTAGACGTGGTCTATTGAACTCACCCACACAGTTAGGTGTGGCCAAAACTTGGAAAGGTAGTATATGACCCTATATCGCTATGTCTTAACTTCGTTGGTTAATAAGTGAATATAACAAGTTTATCTGGCTGTGCGAATCGGTAGTGAATCAAAGAGTTAAACACATATTAAAAATATATCAGGAACCATTAATCATTTATGGGATGGAGGTGAAAAAGCAATTTTTTCACCAAATGATCTCACCATTATTGTTTCATCCCCCTCCAATGTCATTATTGGTCCACACTTAATGTCATATAATATACACACTGACTTGGCTGTACGTGGAAGCTGTGCTTACGCATATGCAAGATCCCACAGTTCACCCCAGCTCCAACATTGTACATTTCCAAGGGTAGATTCGTAATTCTAATACTGAATTGAAATTGAAAATGCAGTTTTTTTTCTCAAAAAACAGATTGTCATGATGAGTGTAAAAACTTCTATACTAACGGCAATAAACATCAGATTCTTTGACGTATTGTTTGAAAAAAATAAAACAATTTGGTTAATATATTGTTTGATCAAAACTGAACATGGATCTGAACGTTGTATGTCAATTAATGTTCTGTTCTTAGACGTGTACTAAGCAGTGGTCGATCTTACCGTAAACAATGTGGCTTCCAATTATTTCCGATATCAATTCCTTAATAAGATTGTGTATTTACCCAAAACAATCTAGGTCTTACCTTTCGAATCATCATGGAAAACATATTTTCAATTTAATAAGAGGAAAGCTTTTGTTTGAGAGTAATTGCCTGTCTGCATCATTAGTCTTATATGACCGGAAGTGCGCAGAGCTTCCTTCCGTTTTATTGATTCTCGCCTCATTCGTGGGAATATTGACGGCCCGATAGTGATGTCAGAATGTCTTTTATCCCAAACAGAATATATAGGCACACCTCACAAACTATTCTTCATGTGTGACTCGGAGCATGGTCACTTTAGGGCAGAACCCAATTCAAAAGGAAATCAAGTAAACTCCAATCACGTGTTTTTGTATGCTTTGTTAGATTGGGCAACCAGAGTTGCTAAAGGGTAACAAAATAGCCACACATTGCATGTGATGAGGTCTGACAGTTTTGGAACAAGTTGAGATGAAGAAATATCACCAAGGGGTTGTGAAAAAATGGGCAGATATTATGAAACCTAGCTTTTAACACTTTTAAAATAGCCAAAGCAGCTTTCATATCCACTGCGGGAAACTGGCTGAAAATGTCGTAAAATACCTCACTTTGCATTAATGTTTATTATTGGATCTCAACAAAAATCCCATCCCAACAAGAAAGGTCCAAAAGGTTGATTTATGTGTTGCCATGGCGACACTGACAATAGATGCCCGGATGAGGTCAGTAGATATGAGGTAGGATGGGGTTTAAGCGTACAGTCTTTTCTCCCGGGCCTGTGAAGGATTACCGGGTCACCCTGTGGATACTAAAGATGAGAGCAACCAGACAAGATTGCTCCTTATTCTGGTCAGAGGATGGACTGATGCACCTTATATCGTGTAGCACGGAATTCTGGGACAGAAAATATACACTTCGCCCTCTATTGTAAACTAAGGCTTTGGCGCAGTCGGTTAGGGCACAAGCTTATTAGTACTAGTATCATTGTGGTGATCCAAAGGTCGTGGATTCGGTTCTTGACCATGCGTGCATTGAATTCATGGTGGTATTTGTCAAAGGAGCCGATACTGGTGCCAAAAGGGTTAACCCCTTGTCATTGTAAATCTGTGACTGGTTGGGTTGTCATATCAAGGACCTGTGACTTGACAATTCATTGAGGCAACACTATATCTGCCAGCCACAATAAGGTCTCTGTCTATGATGGTACAATATTTTCCAATATGTGCAGGTTATTCGTCAAGCTGAGAGAGGTTCACTTCCTACGATTAATGATGCACAGGTGGCAGAAAAATCGGACAGACCTTTTGAAAAGAAAATAGTCTGAGGAATGAATGATTATTTTGTATGTGCGCTAAATTGTTTTTGAAAATGATGGATTGAAGTCTTGGAGAAAGGGGCATGAGCGATATTAAGTACACTACCCGCACCATTGGCATGACGACCGTATATTGAAAGAAGCAATCCCCTTCCCTACTGGCATATGGATATTGGTCTTTTAGGTTTTGTGCAAGATTTATCACTGGGTTCTTCCTCATGGTGAGAATAAATGGAGCCCATATTCTGAATGTGGTTTGACCCTTTTATATTATATTAAGTGAAGGTTCTGCTTTTATTCAGGCATTTAGGGGCATCTGTTGAGGTGCAGATGATGGTGTAGGACTGGGTAGAGATTATATAAAATACTATAAATAAAAATATAGTGTAGAACTTGGATTGAGTGTTGAGTTGAATTGGTAAGTTTTAAAGATTAAGAAAATTCGGATTTCATGATTTTTTTTGGGTGATGCGTCTGGCAACAGCACTGCCTCTTTGGGTTGTTAGCTGCATGGTGCAGGTCTCGACATTTGATCTTAGTGAGATAGGTCTTGTAAGCAATAATTGGTCTTTGCTGTTAGCATGTACCTATATCCTCTATTTCCCAGATATACAGCCCTCAGGGGGAAGAATTTAATGGCAAGGTAAACACAGGAAACCTGTGATAACCATAAGACAGTCAGAGACATGCCCACGACAAGAGTTTTATTTCCGGTTGTGATCAGCATAAGACAGTCAGAGGCTTGGGCACGACAGGGATACTGTTTCCGGTTGCCTGGAGGGTGTGATTTTTGTGGCGACAATGGACAATGGTAATTAGGCAGATTCCTGCTGTTGCTGCAAGAGTGTGCTTACTTCTTATCCCCTTGACATGTCTGAGGTACCTGGAAATATCCAGGGTAGATTAGATGTGGAAAGGTCTGAGACATGTAGAGTGTGATGAGAGATAGAACGTTAGAAGTGTGAGAGGATATTAGTGTTGTTATACCTGCATGAGGATAGAGCTTTCTGTCAAATGAAATGTCACCTTTATCATGCGTGGTTTTCTAATACATTCTGAGTAAATGATTCATCAAACATATCTGTTACCACTCGCAAATGTCAAAATAAAACCATACATTATATATATGATTATATTCTATTTTTATCTAAAAAAAACATGTTTTTTTTTTATTCCAGAATAATAATGCAGAGAAACGACTGGAAAGACTGTCATGAAAACAAACAGTTATACCCAGAAAAGAAAGACTTTTATGCAATGAAGCCTTAGCTTATGATTATATACAGGTCATATGTAATGGTGGACATAGACAAAGGAAATTGATATATAAATAATTGATGGCAATGATGAACTGGAAGACCTTCACCACCTTCTACCACCACAACACCTCCATGATGGACATAGGCGTGGCTCTGAGAGAAGACAACATGACAATCTTCATAGGCAATGATACTATAGATGTCATGGTGAAGGGATGCTTCGGGGACTTCGATACCATAGCCTGTGCCAGGTTCGTACTCATCTCCACGTTTGTATATTCCACATCTTTTTTTCAGTGAGGTTAACGTAGAATTATACATATAAATTCTTTCAGGAATTTAATTATTCTTTATGTCCGGTAAAACGGATTTCACTGTATAATAGATGTCCAGTTTTAAAATATATTAGATGTCCAGTTTCAAGTATATTAAAGATGTCCAGTTTTACAGTATATTAGGTGTCCCGTTTCACAGTATATTAAATATCCAGTTTCAAGGTATATTAGATGTCCAGTTTCACAGTATATTAAATATCCAGTTTCAAGGTATATTAGATGTCCAGTTTCACAGTATATTAAATGTCTAGTTTCAAGGAATATTAAATGTCTAGTTTAACAGTATATTAGATGTCCAGTTTAACAGTATATTAGATGTCCAATTTCACAGTATATCAGGATACATCTGGGAATGTATTTAAAAGACAACGCTTCTTGCTATGAACACTCTGAAATATTGCATGTTACATTATAACAAAGACTTCAGTATCAAACATTACAAGCGTTTCACATACAATTAGATGGACAGCCATTCCAGGAACGGCATTGTCAACGACAATGTTATTCGATATCAGATCAGCTCCATGATTAAACGGAATAAAATAGCCATTTATCTTATTAATATAACAGTGCAACAAAATGTAACATCAATGGCTGTGGTAAAAACAAAAAACAGTTCAGTAATGGCTGTTTTGCTATTTTTGTATACATTACACAGAATTAACAATGAAGATACATGTTAATACAGGCTCCAGCCTCTATGTTGCTGTTCACTATACCTTTATAGTTAGTCATTATAATCAACCATAACACGCATCAACATTTCCCCAGAAATCTTATACTATAAAGTTCTCTGTTTTGTCCTATTTTTTATTCAGATGTATATGCTTAGTCATTGATGTTATTGGATTAATGTATCGCTGTGACATCATTCTCAGGCTGTGAGGGGGTTGACATCTGTAGCTCTATAATATGATTCTCCTATGTGTTCAGTAATATAATTACATCAGATGCAGTAGGAAATACCACACGTGTACATGAACTTGATGTCTTTATCAAGGAGTTTCTACAAGCTTCTTCAGGGGAATGATCCTGGCATTTCTGTTATGCATATAAATATGTTGAACAACTTGTAAAGAATGCCTCTACGTGTTTTATATAGACGGTTTCTAATACATTGCTCTCTATTCATGTCGTCCAGCTTGTATCATTTATAATTCATTTCTCTACACTTTGATCAAATCATATCATCTCTTGAGTAGCCTATTTGTGTCATCCAAGCCACTAATGAGATCAAGAAAGTTTACAGGTCTTTGTAAACTTTTAATGGACACTTCCCTCAGGGCTCTCTTTGAAAGTGATCTCTGCTTTTTATAGCTTCCGGTCTTTTACCAAAAATACATAATAAGACAATTTCTGTGCACTTATTTGGATTACAGTCTGAAATCGTCTCAGTAACGCTCAACAACTGTATTGAATTTGAATAGGAGTTGCCCATATTTCACAGCCAATCTCATGTAAATTTCATTAAGGCATCACTCAATTAAATCTCTGTTATCTAAGAAATTGACTGCTTTTTCCTTTTTCATGTGGATATGATATTGTAACATGGCATATCAGAAATCTGGGCTATTCAAATGATGTCAATCAGCTTGCATTTTAAGATTATTTGATAATTATTTCTTAATAATGTCCTGATTTCTGTGTGTACGGCTCAACCTTCTCTATCTATGTTGCCTCTGTATATATATATATATATATATATATATATATATATATATATATATATATATATATATATATATATATATATATATGAAAATCAGCATACACCTATAATCATGCTTCTTGCGCTCAAATAACGAATCTAGGATATCTTGTTTTTATTAGAGAAGATACGAAACACACTCCGCTCCCAATACGCTTTGGCTGTTACTTAATTTAGCGTATAATATTTTCATATCTGCTGGAGGATAATTAACTACAAAGCCTTGAAGCAGCTAATCTCAAGATTGCTAGAAGTGGCACATCACTCATTCAACCACATCAGGATTAAGGCGGTTTATTCTGAATTTTCTTGTGGATCTCATAATGGTGCATTTGTAAGGCATTAATGCATGGCTATGAAAGAAGGTCTTGATGGTTTCTGTCAAGTTTATTTGCAAAGTGCGGCGTGTGACATAAATATATCTGATAAATATTTTATGCTGTCTGTCAGATAGATTTGCAGGTGATGTCAGCTGTCTGTCACATTTCTCAATAGATTATCAGATTCTCGGTGGGCTTTCCCATCTGTCTTGATGTCAGATATTCATTAATTTCTCCTGGTAATCTTTCATGATATTCCAATCTCCCTCAAGACATTTGCCACAATTATGTTCCTGGTTGAGTTTAAGGGAAGGAGGTAGTTGTGTATGCTGTCAGTTATAAATATCATCATGTCGCTAGATGTTGTAAACCAAGTCCGATTACAGGTTTGATGATTGGTGGTAAATCATATAATTATATCTCCCAAATGGAAGTATATTTTATATACATTAAATGTATGTACCAAAACATAAATGTATTTTCTCAGTCATTTAGTGGATCTTGTCACAAATATCCCATTCGTCGATGCTTAATGGATGATTTTATCTGCCAGATTGTAGCCACAATTAATTAATCAATTCTATGCTGCGTGGAGAGAGGAATTTTATGGCCATTTTTTTCAGAAAGCAAGTGGGAAGTCAGTGATGCTTGTTTATGATTTGGGGTTATCGCTGAAAGTTTTCCAGCTATCTTGCCAATTGTGTTGTAACCAAATAGTATTATTTGTAATATTTGTAATATGGAATACGATAAACGGTCACACTGTTCATCCTATGACAGCTAAACTACAAATCAAGACCATGTTTGAAAGGAACTATAAAGTGTCTTCCGGTTGCTGTATATTTCATTGAGTCATTAGCGTAAATCACAATGAAATAGACATGAAAGGGTTAATTTCAACTAAATCAATCACCATACATCATACATACAGTGTTTACAGATACATACATGTAGGTTACAGACGATTACATCTTATATATTATTATTTCATTGATGCATGACTTTGGTAAATCATCGTGATGAATAGCCTGGGATCTGAACATACCCTAATATCTGATTCGATGATAATGTGACTTCTGCCAATCCTTTGGTGTTTAAACTTGGCATTTCACTGAACAGATTAATTATTGTCAACATGCCAAGATACAGAGACATTATATCACTTCAAGGTTTTTCTGATCATCATTTTAGATAATCTTAACTTTTGTTTTATCCACAGATGTGGTAAATGAAGAAAACAGGACAAACATAAAAATCAAATTAAAATCAAACAAGTCCATTTTGAGAATCAATTAGTGGATTATTTCTTTTTTTGAGAAAACGTGATAAGAGAAACTCAAATCTCTAACAAACAAGCTTGTTTTGGCATGGATAAGCTTCCCAGGGTTTTTGATATAGAGGATTTGATGTGATGCGCTGAGTGGTGTTGTTCAGGGATAGCTGTCTCGGTCTGTGGAGTGAGTGTCTATCTAACAGACACATTATATCAGTTCATCAGTGTCATCACACTCTACCGCTCCATCATGGCATGGAATAATGAACAAGCCCGGCTCGCCCATACCTTGATATGGGATCTAGACAGAACTGTCAAGTATGCAATATTAAAAATTAAAAAAAAAATATTAAAGTGCATTGTTATTTAATGCACTTTAATATTATTTAATGCACTTTTATGTTATTTAATTTGGTCAAGATTAATGAAATAGTTCTAATTTTTTGTTCTTAACTTTGGATAAACATAAACAAAACAGATTTGAGAAAAAAGGAAAAGAATCCAGCAAAGGTCAAAGACAGGATTGAATTTTCTTCCTGGCAATTCCCCTTCCTGGCAATTCCCCTTCCTGGCAATTCCCCTTCCTGGCAATTCCCCTTCCTGGCAATTCCCCTTCCTGGCAATTCCCCTTCCTGGCAATTCCCCTTCCTGGCAATTCCCCTTCCTGGCAATTCCCCTTCCTGGCAATTCCCCTTCCTGGCAATTCCCCTTCCTGGCAATTCCCCTTCCTGGCAATTCCCCTTCCTGGCAATTCCTCTTCCGGGCAATTCCCCTGACAATTCCACTTCCGGGCAATTCCCCTGGCAATTCCACTTCTGGGCAATTCCCCTGGCAATTTCACTTCCGGGCAAAATCCCCTTATCTGATATAATAATATAGTAACTTCAACTTCCCACAGACATATATCCCATATTAACATATTGGTAAACAGAGAGTATCCGAGAGCACGGCTTGTCACTCCATACTAATCCTCATACATTAATGTCTACCCTATCCTACCTGTCAGCCCCCCCCCCCAGTCCCCCCCCCCAGTCCCCCCCCCCCAGTCCCCCCCCGGGAAGCATCATAATCCACGTAGAATCCATCTACTACTTGTCACTCTATCTCAGTTGTTCCCTTCAGGGGATATGTGTGTCTTATTATCTGCCTGTCAGTTAAGGAGCACGTTAATCCGGAGAGAATATCTGACTACAGTTCCTGTGTGTCAATGGTCTGTCACACAAGGACACTCATCGTGCTTTTAGCTAAATGGGAGACTTTCTCCGTGGAGACAGTATCTTTGCTTGTTGCAAGGAGCCTGCTGTCAAACGTGATTTCAACCTGGTGCTAGGCTTTGTATTCATGCATACAGAAAAGTTTGAAATAATAGCTCTTTTATCTTGGAGTCATGTGAACATTTTCAAAATGCCCCATATGGATGTCTGTGTCAATGACAGAATGGGGAGTATGAGGATTTTTTCTGGTTTCGTGAAGAAAATTCGTTAGAAATTATTTGAGTTATAACTGAGCTTGAGTGAGCAGAAAATTTGATTATTTATGACCTTGGCTGATCATTTGACAAATGATCAAAATCACTGAAACAAATGAGTATCATATGAAATGGGCAAATTGATTGTCACACCAATTGGGCGAATTGATCATCGCGTAAATGTTCCGATTTCAACCTCATACAAAATGGGCTAATGGAACAAAGATCAATTCGGACAAAATATAAATATTATATAAAATAGTAAATCATCGTATGAACGTTTACTCATAACTCGTATTTAACTCGTATTTAACTCGTATTTAACTCGTATTTAACTCGTATTTAACTCGTATTTAACTCGTATTTAACTCGTATTTAACTCGTATTTAATTTAACTAGCGAGTAATATAAGATATTATAAAGAACATGAGATAAATAGTCAGATTTTTATTTCAAACAGAACTTAGTTACTAGGTATTGGTTATTGGTTTTGATATATTAAGATTGTCGCTTATATTTTAAGTTATGGAATATAAAATATTGTCAGAATAATGTAACAGTTATGTACGAGCTAATCAGGCATGTTGTTCTATGGTTTGAGCGCCACAACATACAAGAGGAATTACATGTTAACATCAATAATTGATCAAAACCTAAAAACAATAAAAGTTTTATTTTTATTTATCAAAATCATCCCATTTCTAAAACATTTAAGTGTTATTCAGCTACATATTCTTATCAACATTCTGTAGAAACGGTGTGATGTCTATACTGGTGTTGCTGACATGCGCACTGTGTATAGTGAAGGTATGCCGACTTCACGTGAACCGACATCCCACACTCCACCAGTTCATTATCTTCTACTGCGCCACAGTGGAGTGTCTGCTCTGGTAGGTATAAGCTTCATTTATTTCAGCAAATATATTGGCTGAAATAGCTCAATTGGAATCTGCGCTATATAGATGCTACCTTTATCTTTTTATCTATAATATCCCTGAACATTTATTTTCATATTTTGGCTTTTTGGGATATATTTAAATTATATTTGTCTTTTATATCTAAATGTGTGAAAAGAAAGCTACAAAGTATACAAAATATTCTAATTTACACAACCGATATAAATTAAAATCAAAATAATATAACTTATACAGTTTAGCGCGATCTTTTCAATAAAATATTTTATCCATATTCACCGGAAATGACGTTTTGACTCAGTATTGTTTTGATTCAGCGCTATTCACTGGGTGTTAGGGACTTATGCTCAGCTGGACTTCATCGCTCAGTACATGAAGCTGATTCAATTCCTGGTGGTCAGCCATTTCTATTGGACATTGGCCAGCAGAGCACTCAGAAAAGAAAATTTCTCCACAAAGTAAGTCAAAGCAAAATATAATTTTTATAGATAAACGAAGAATGCGTTTTGGATCATATTATTTGCCATCAATGAAAGAAATACTTAAATTTGTACATTTGTACACAATAATTGTAATTGTGTCTTTTTTTAGATTATTAATTCCGATGTATGTGGGAGCGTTCATTTACTTCACAATTACAGCTGTGTTGGGCTGCATAAACATCACACCTACCTGGCTGGAATGTTTCCGTAAGTATCAATCATCATTGTTTCAAAAATTAAACAAAATAAGTTGAAATAATAAGTTATACTAGTCTGTCACGGAGAAATTAAAACATTTATTAAAGCTTGCTAACATTGTAAAAAAATGTCATAATACAATATCCAGGTAAATTTGGTTTTGGCCAATGATGATATGTATATGATTGTTTATATATTATTTTTCTCAGAGCCTTACTGGATAGCATTGTCGTCGGCAGAGTTTGGGTTGGTGCAGATGTTTATGATAGCGGGGATTTACATAACTAGGAGACTCAATGAGATCAGTACCCTCGACTCGGTGAGGAGGGCCCAAAAACGCGACCTCTGGAGGTGAGTTTATTTGTATGGTTTTATAATTGTATATTCACGTATATTAAAGGAAAGGGAACAGAGGTAAACAATAAACTAAAGCCATCTTTACTGCAAAGGATGCTTAAGGCCTATAGTCATCTACGTTTGGATGTGTATTTTGTGATTAAAAAAAAAAAAAAAAAAAAAGAGAAACAAAAAATACTTAAATAGTTACAGAAACGTAAATCGCCTGGACCAAAGAGGAACTTTCTTTTGTGAAATACACTGAAATCATATTTATTTTTGTTCAAAGTTGTAATGGATGTTATAGTTTGCTTCAACACAGAACAGAAGATTCAATAAGCAGACAAAAGAGTGTGGGTGTCTCACTGCAAATTGTCCCCCGAAGACTCATCAGGCTATCTGATGGGCACACTAAAGGATGTTTAAATGTCTGCCTTTGTCAAAATTGACATACTACAAGCAAAATCTAATTGCCTTGAGATTTAATGTCTGTGAAGACAATCTCTCTTTCATGTATTTCTCTTTGCATTTAGTTTGAAGCTTTTTTATAGCTTTGTAAATTACCAATTTCTCGTGTTGACATTATTTTGTCATCATCTTCATCATGGACATGTGACTAATTAAATTTCACTGTCTTAAACACAATTTGTGTAAAAATATAGATTACATTTTCTGCTGGCAAAAGGCTGAAAGTGGAGGATTTATTCCAAGGCACGTAATTAATCAAGCGGAGTATATCTTATCTAAATTTTAATTATCTATCTATGTTTGATAACTTCTCAGATGGGTTACATCTCGCACTTAATATCCGAATGAAATGCACTATTTGCAGGGTTTTGTCACTGCTAATCAATGATGGGGATGGCTTTAATCCAAGCTTACATGATGTCAGATTTCCTGATTTTGCCCATTTTCCAGGCTATGATGGTTCATAATACTTGTCTCTGACTCCTGAGCATAGTGGCTCACCTATAACTGCCATCTCTCTAGTTATAGTACCAGAGTGTACAGATATAAACATATTTATATCTGTACACATATATCTCTTTATGAACCAAAGGCATGAAAATTATCATTCCATAAAAACAACTAATCACATGGTCTCGAAGTTTATCTTCGAATGAGTGAAAACTGATGCAGGCGGAAATCCAATTATTTCAATCAGTTCTCCCATGTGCTTTACTTTCATATTTCATTGTGAGGGCCATTTGTTTAATGGGTTCTTTAAGCTGTCAAAACACTCTCACAACACTAACATAAATGCATCATTATGACCATCATAGAGTGAATATATGAATAACATCGTCCCATTGGACATCTTCAATGTTGAAATGGATCATTCCATGTTAAATTAAGCCCAAAAAGCCATTTTTCATTGCGAAAAAAATAAGATTTCTTGGATTAAGAAAGAATCTTCATCTTGCTTCTAAGATCGTTGTGAAACAGTCATCTGATGGTAGCGTTGCATCGTCATGATTTGGACGATTATAATGTCTAATCTTGACCATTTTAGATTCAATCCTGGGTTTTAAACTTTGAGTAAGTTGGCCATGAAGCAAACCTTGAGCATGTTTATATGTGAACTGAATATGTTCAGTAAAATAATTTAAGGAAACGATCTACACAATATTTACACCATAAACAGTCTGCACAGTGCTAAAACAATTTGGTGGTACAATATTATATCGCCTCTTGTCCTCGGGGTTCTTGTGTTTGTACAAGAGAATATTAATCGATTTAAGGCTTGGGTAAGTTTTGAAACACAGAATTATAGGTATGAATGATGTACATCAATAATAACCACACATTATTGATATAAGAATGAGACTCAATAAACAAGGGCTAAACATCTCCTCGGCTATGGTTGCCACATCTTTTAGTGCACATGGTAGATTTGGCATTGTATGAGTCAGACGATTTCTTCACTTTCTGGGTCTCTGTGATATACATATATATTTTACTTTGAGAGTGTAGAACCCATTTAGCACCAAAAGGTCTACAAAAGCCACAATAATTCATCTCAAGAACTATGTGTATCTTCCCCGCTTGTATAATTCCTAATGATATTAACTCATCTGGCTTGATTCGTGATTTTAGTGGCTCATCTGACATGCTTGATTCCTGGCTCATCTTATGCTCTTGGTTTTCGTTCATTGTTTGGTCACATGACATGTTTGAGTCCTGTTCATAATGGCTCCGAAGTAACATTCTTGACTCCTGGTTGTACAGGTCCATCTGACATGCTTGACTCCTAGTCATTGTTGCTCATTAAAAAAAACGTGTTTGTTTCCTTTTCATAGTGGCTCATTTAACTTGTTTGTTTTCTTTTCATAGTGGCTCATTTAACTTATTTGTTTTCTTTTAATAGTGTCTCATTTAACTTGTTTGTTTTCTTTTAATAGTGGGTAATTTAACTTGTTTGTTTTCTTTTAATAGTGGCTCATTTAACTTGTTTGTTTTCTTTTAATAGTGTCTCATTTAACTTGTTTGTTTTCTTTTAATAGTGTCTCATTTAACTTGTTTGTTTTCTTTTAATAGTGGGTCATTTAACTTGTTTGTTTTCTTTTAATAGTGGCTCATTTAACTTGTTTGTTTTCTTTTAATAGTGTCTCATTTAACTTGTTTGTTTTCTTTTAATAGTGTCTCATTTAACTTGTTTGTTTTCTTTTAATAGTGTCCCATTTAACTTGTTTGTTTTCTTTTAATAGTGGCTCATTTAATTTGTTTGTTTTCTTTTAATAGTGGCTCATTTAACTTGTTTGTTTTTCTTTAACCAATGGCTCATTTAACATGCTTGATCCTTGTTCACAGTGGCTCGTGTGAGTGCATATAACACGCGGTCTTATTTTAACTTGTTTTTCTCCTGGTCATGGTATCTCATATTAAGCCCAGACTGATCTCAAGATTCTTCAGCCTTTCTCTGCTTCTCTGATTTGAGTCGGGCATGACAC
The DNA here is from genome assembly GCA_949316495.1 of Amphiduros pacificus. Lineage (NCBI taxonomy): Eukaryota > Metazoa > Annelida > Polychaeta > Phyllodocida > Hesionidae > Amphiduros > Amphiduros pacificus. Next base: position 15,374,796 of record OX439007.1, on the reverse strand, counting down.
ATCACGCAAGCGACATATTTACACAACATGAAGCAAGTGACATAAAGAAAGTGGTTAAGCTAGATATTATATGAATATTCCTGAGCTTAATCAACATCAAACAGAAAATTGTTGTTTATTCAATAATTGATTCATAGTTATCTATTACATTTACCGTGAAATGGAATCACATTTTAGAGTGTTAGATATTTGACGTTTAAAGCAATCTGATAATGCAAGTTCCAGATCGAATAATGGACCCAATGGAAATTTTGAAAACAGACAGACAAAAACAGATGATATGGGGGAATTGGCCATCAAAGTTTTGGGGGACCCCTGTTTGTCGTTCATTTTCGTGGTAAAAGTCATACATATATATAAGAATACGTGTATAAATATATGTATATATATATAAACTATTTTACAACTAAGTTAGTGTTTTGGTTTCAATCCCTGAAATTAACGATATTTGCGAAAATCTTACAATAATGAAATAGAAACTAGCTTCTACAAATAAATAGTCGCAAAAGAAATATCCATACATTTTGCATTAATGATATTGAAATAAAAAGCTCCCCACTAGCCTCTAATAAAATGGTCACTTAAGGAAACGTGAGCTGTGTTTGTGAATTGGGAGTGTGGAAAAGCTGTGATGTTTGTGTAGATATTGATCAAGATGTGGCGTCCATCCTCAAGTGTTTCTCTCCAGAGCTCCACAGCCAGATAATAGCCCCCAAGCCTCCCCGCCTAGCACCCAAGCCTCCCCGCCTAGCACCCAATCCTTCCCGCCAGGCACCCTGAGCCCACCACACCCCGGGCCGCAGACAGCCTCTCTGCGGTAGCCTCTCATGTTTAACCATTGCAAGCTATGCCTGCTAAACTATTTGATCTATGCTTGTGTATATTCTCGGTTGTTATTTAGATTGCTATTTAGATATGATAATTTTGGTTGATATATTAACATAATTAACCATTCTCTCATATATCATAAATCATTCTCTCAAATATCTGGAGCAGGAAGATTGCTGTGTAATTAACAATAGAAAGGGACAAATATTTATTAAAATTCAGTTAAAATTCAGAAGTTATCAATCAAACTAATGAGACCTTACATTAGATTTTGTACCACATGACATATCACACCCCACTTCAGAATAACAACACCAAGATTTTTCCATAATGTTTTTCTTCTACCACGGTATAGTTATTGAAAATTCAACATGCGGTTGTCAATACTGAGGATGGTTTTGAAGTTCCATGAGTATTGTACAAAAAAATGTGAATATTTTCTCACTGCTTAGTCTTATCTAGGCATCAAAAATAGTTCTATTTGAACTCAAGAAGATGTACAAAAAGGGGTTAATTTGATTATTGATATCCTAGTGTGGAAACACCGTTTTGACACCAGAATAAAAAAGGCTAAAAAAAGGTCAGACTGATCAATGGTTTGTCTCCACTGCTCATGCAAGAATGTACTTGCTATTAGGGAAGACAAAGGCATCTCTACATCGCTGTGGCATTGGTGGCTTGTGAAGGCACTGTAGAGGAAACACAACATCCTCAGGGATCAGTCTTTATTACAGGACAAGTCTGATAGGGATCATTAATTATAAGGTTTAACTCTACTTATCTGTCTTATTCTTGTTCCCCTTTTTGCTCACATATACTTTCGTTGTAACATTGTGGAATGTGTTCAGGTCTTTGTAATAATATTTGCATTATGTCTGTTCAATTGTGTTATTATCTATGGATTCTATATTGCTAGGTTTGGGTCAGGAATACATAGTTAGGTCTGAGAAAATTGATGACATCAAAGATACAAAAACGAGTCAAATATGTGTATGTTAGATACATTTTCACATCTCATTAAAATGATATGTGATATTATCACTATTTCTGCTCTGCTTTAATCCATGAACCATATATTGTTTAGATAACTAATCCTATAATGAATTAAAAACAATTCATTAATTGGAAAGAAATATCCATGACTTGATAGATGCAAATGTTCAGAAATGTTAATTTCTATGTCTCTTGACAGAACATTATCAGGTTCAAATTAGGGGTTTCAACGGCAGAGGAAATTGCACGCATATAAACCTTCTGATGTGTGGACCCGTGTAATTATACGAGACGGCTCCCAGGATGCATTGCTGTTCGTTCCAAAATTACACCCTTGGCTTTAACAGGAGAATATATCCATGTTAAGGGCACGCCAAAGCCTAGGATAAACATCACAGACAAAGCACACAAAATAGAGGTAGCGGCTGGGGCGTGGATTGCATGTGGATAAATATATGTTCAGAAAACCATAGAAAATCTTCCCCTTTAATATCACAGAGTCGGCACACTATCACCTTAGCTAAATTAGGTTCAGCTCAAAGAGGAAGGTTTCTTTTGTATGTGAATTGAATGCAAAGGTGAAGAACACACACCCACATATGTGCTATGTTGTGCTTTCTGGAAGATTGCCATGATTTTGTGTAATATCAGTAACCTCCTTGACTTATTCTGAAGTTATCTCTGTTATGATTGAATATACCACAAGTATAATTGTGCATAATCAGTATATCTGTATATTTGTGTGTGTGTGTGTATACACTACATCTGTCAAAATCGATTTAGATGCGTACATATATAGACTATTTCATTAAACACCCACATCAGGTTTCTCATCAATTTTAAAACTCCCTTCGGTACCTCGAACGAACAAAAAACAATCCTCCACTGACCTGATTAGTTAAAGAAGACATCACTACTCTAGCTTACACCAAAATAACCAAGAGGTGTTTTCAACAAGAGCTCAGGGTTTAAACACTTTTGATTCCAGCTGATTTTATTTGCCATTTCTGCTGAAACTCACTTGACCACAATAAACTAAAAACCCAATCTTTATAAACGAATACATCAACAGAGCTATCGTGAATTGGCTTTCACTTCACAGAACTGATGTTAGTGGTTTGTTTTTAATTTAAATAATCCTACTTTAAAAACTTTTTTATTTCATTATATAAAAAGTACCATATCATTACTACAACAATATATAAGACTCATAATGGAACTTCTTGTTTTCGGGATTGTTTTGCTGTCAAGATTATTTTCCTGTGCGCAGGGCATACACATAATTGTATTGAATGGGTTTTTTTTCAAGAGTCACAGATTGTTTGACCTTGAATGGCATGGTTTTAAATGTCAGGTTACAGCTTCCGCTCACAGCAGGAAATGAGATGTTTCAATCAAACAGATTCCATGCTGAAAAGTGCAACATTGGTTGTGTCCAGTGCTAAAATATTCCAGACCATAAGTCGCTCTCCAATTGTGTTGAGGCTTATCAGGACTACAGCCCGCCGCCTGGCGTCAAGTGTCTGTATACACAATATACAGCAAATTACATAAAGCAAGCAGTGGGAGGAGACATCATAGAATGCTACATTCCCCTAGGTCACAGCCAGGGGTCGCTTTTACGTCTGTGTTTGATACGCCACTGAGCAATGCCCACATTTGCCAAGAGCAGATCTAATTTGTATGGCACAAGTGTCGCTCATGCACTGATTGTCAAACTGGGGAGAGTATCAAGTATCAGAACTAAGAATCTTGCATTTGACTTAATTTTATTTTTCATTGCGTCATCCTAGCTATAGACTATGCAAGTCCAAATATCTTATATGGACAATTATTAGTGTCTATCCTAGCTAAAGCAAAAACAAAACATTTGTTTCTTATTTAAGTGCGTGTACTGGATGGATACATTAAGACCAAATCATATGATACATTTGGCACCATATTGCTTTGAAATGGCCAATATAGGGTGTGACACATGCAGGCTTTTTGTGTTGCCGAACAATGGCGTGATATGGTGCTGGGTGATGTAAAGCACGGAATGAGTAGATGGATCTGGCAGACATGATAAAGCAGATAATATGCACGGTCAGCACCTATTTACTCCATAATTATTTATCCGAATAGGGCAGCCAATCTGTGTGCCTTGCTCCTGTCCATATAAAGTAGGCTTAAAGATGTGATAAACATTCGTTTTATTGGTGTATGTAGGTGGGAAGGACAATTTTTCATTGCCTTTCTCACCTTTGATATGAATATAGCAGCGACGATAGTTGTGCTCTGGTTACCACCAGACCTGATTATCACATGACCATGTTTATGAAAAATATGGCTCCAAAATATGGCTCCAAAATATGGCTCCAAAATATGGCTCCAAAATATGGCTCCAATATATGGCTCCAAAATATGGCTCCAAAATATGGTTCCAAAATATGGCTCCAAAATATGGCTCCAAAATATGGCTCCAATACCATAGTTACTATTGGTGATCTATGGGTGTTGAGGGCTGCTATGCAAAAGCATTCCATATTTAGTTTTGTTGTAAATGATGCAGGCACTTCAAACCCTCTGGGTGATTGCCTAGAATGTGTATCACACATGTTCTGGTTACCATGCTATAGAATCTCCCTGGTTGCTACACATCTGAGTGATATAGTTGCTTTGATTAATTCTTTGTTGTGAAGGATAGAGGATAAGTAATTTAGGCAGAATGAATCTGGTTACTATGACCTTATCTTTAGTTGCCATGCACACTAAGGGAATGTCATCTGTACAAAGGTCTTTATTTCATGATAATCATACATATATCATTGCTTTTGGTTTAATATATGGTTAACATCGCTTTGCGTTTGAAACACAAAGGCAACCAAGTTACCATTGTATATCTGTGGTTGCCATGCAAGAATAAAACCTCTTATAACCCATGGATAATATTATATAATCACACTCCAAGTTTTACAATTACATCGGTGGCAGGCGTGAGTTATTAATGAAAAAAACAGGCTTCTTTCATTTCCATGTAACGAGAAGTCCTGATCATTGGTGTGGAATGGTGATATCTGAGGAAATAGGCCAGACATTATGAGGGGCTGTATTGACATGATTAGTGCACACAGAGTGGTTTCATCATGTCCGGAATGCCAAGCTTTCCACTCCAGCAAAATTATTACAGAGGATATGAGCGGTAGTAAGCCCTTCATTGCAGCTGCAGATATCATTATTATTATTATTATTATTATTATTATTATTATTATTATTATTATTATTATTATTATTATTATTATTATTATTATTATTATTATTATTATTATTATTATTATTATTATTATTATTATTATTATTATTATTATTATTATTATTATTATTATTATTATTATTATTATTATTATTATTATTATTATTATTATTATTATTATTATTATTATTATTATTATTATTATTGTGGTGTGAAAAAGGTTAAAATTAACTTGAAACCACCACACGTGGAAAGAGGGGCAACACATTTACTCATTTCTTCCCAAATGTGTTTTTTTCTATTTTTGGTCCAGAATTCTTCAGTATAATATTGATTTGATTAGTGTTCTGTTTTAAACTCAACAACTTACAAAAGTAATACGATTATCACTGTAAAACTGGAATAGTTTCGAATTTCTCCGGATGTTAACATCACTTTTAAAAGGTGCAAATTGTTTATTAGGGTCCTCAGCAATAACCTATGGCCTTATATCGAGAATACAGAGAGTCCAAAATCAAATGAACCATATGGAGAACATCGGCAATTACGGGGCTGTGAGGTCAAATTCACTGTCATCTCGTCGTGGGCGAGAGTTGATCCGAGAAATTGGTACCGGGGAAATTGCAAGGGATAAACCTTCTGTGAATAACCTGCATGAAATCATCTAAATGATACAGCACATTTCTGAGGGAAGTCTGTCCACTGCCCGTGAATAATTCGCAAAGGGAGCATTTACAGACATTTACATGAGAGCAGAACATGAAACAGAAAACACGTTTATAATTTATTTTGTGGAATAGGCAAGAATTTTAAAGATGAAATGGACAACGATGATTTGTCTGAGTTTATGCATTAATACTATAGAATTGCTATATCTATTTCTATTGTTCATTGCAGTTTGATCATCACTTTTGAATTATCAGCGTTAATTGGACTTATTTATGACATAACTGTAAAAATATGTGAGTATCATCAGTTATAATTTAGAAGTTTTTATGTGAATGAATAATAATGATAAATAATGAATGAATTAAGTGTTCAGCCCTCGGAATTATTTAGATATAAATATTATTCTTCTTGACTTGTTATCTCTAACTCGTCTGTTAAAGTGTATTATACTCCAAGGTTAAAGTAACTTATATAAACATTCTAGACAGTGACTTTTAAAAACTGACACTATTAAAGAATACAATACCAGTTTATGTTACAATGCTGGTGGAAGGATAGAATGAGAGAAATGTGATTTGTCTGTCACTTGAGAATTAGCACAGTGCTATGAATTATTTCATCGAAATGTTCATTAATTATCTATTGCAGTGGGAGATGAGGAAACTGGATGCAGTGGGGTGTTTGTAAGTGTCTACTCAAATCCTCCAATTAAATACTGTAAACAACAAAGATTTTCAGAAATAATATTAAATTGTTTGCCTTCTTTCAAAAAAATAGAAAAAATAATAATAATTCTGATTTGCCTTGTATCTTATTGTGTATAATATAGAAGATCTTCATTTCCTTCTATGTTTGGATTATGTATTTTTACTGTTATGTTTCCAGCTCCACATGCAAAAGATATATACTCCAGTCTTCGGCACTTTTATGGTACGTTTTACACTTAGATATTTATGAATCATTGTCAACAAAGAAATGTCATATACATTATCATACATAAATGACCATTGTTGTCATAAAAATGATTTTAACCTAGCTTAATGTCACAGTGTAGTGATATTAAAAAAGGGGGAAACTTAAATATAATGAAAAAAGTGAATATAAAATGTCATATAACAAATCATTCATTTTGTCAAAATGGTCAACTCAAATGTTAATTACATTGACTGACCATGAATTCCACCAAAACAAAATTAGTCAGCTTATAGGTGAATTTAATTGATCAAATCTTGGAGTAATTATAATTCATAATTACTCCAATATCAAATTAAGTATAATGCAAAGTTGTCAAGTAAGAGGTCAAATATAAATGTCAGACAAATTGGGAAATTTAAGTGTCACACGAAAACGTCAATTAAAAATTAGAATAAGATATCAACCATTATGCCAACTAAATAGGTCAATCAAAATGTCAAATAAGTTGGATAATCATATATATGCAAACCCTAATACTAGTCAAATATTTGTTTTCTGCTGACATGCAACGAAATCATTCAACAGATCACAGGGAAACAGAAAACAAGTCTGGAAAAAAATTCTCCACCTCCGCTTCCCGTGCAACATATATGTCAATTCTGTGTCATGTGTTATTTCCAGATTGTCAAGTTTTTGCTGCCGATCTGGGCCATGTTATTTGTGTTCCATCCGCTAGAGGTCACCACTGATCAAGAGGACCTTCTTCCGGCCATCAGTGAAGAGGGAGTAAGTATCCAGCCCCGTCTTTCCTTAATATGGCAATGCACTTATCTAAATCTCCACAGCATGGCATCACAACATAGCCAATGGATAGATTTTTAAAAAGTTTTTTTGATAGTTTATTGAGACAATTTCGGTCTATTGCATTGCGATTAATATCTTTTTGCTATCCCCTTGTATAAATTTAATGGGAGTACAAAATTAAAATCTGATTTTCAGCCAATATTTCCAGCCAAATTTGATCATTACTTTGAAGATAATAAGCCTATTTGCCTATTTTCAGACGTACACTTCAGTGTTCACACCTCCATACGACACAAGGCATCGCTACAAGCCCCTCTTTCAGCCGGGGAGCGAGGGGTTGACACCAGATTCTGATTTCACCCCTTCCCCCACCTCAGCCTCCTCCACCCCCGTGTATGGACCTCTCCGCCGTACCGGGTCCAATCTGGCTACCATTCGGGAGGAGAACCACGAGGGAGAGGGTGCAGAGGAGACAGCGAGAAGGCCCATCCTCTCCTGACCCTGGACCGGGGCTTATACCATACCCCTCCTTATGGTAGAACATACTTAATATCCACTTAAACATATATATATATATATATATATATATATATATATATATATATATATATATATATATATATATATATATATATATATATATATATATATATATATATATATATATATATATATACCAAAGCCAGTGATGTGTACATGTATATAATGACGTGAGCAACAAATACACAGCTTTATGTGTGAAAAGCATTGGAAATCGTAACAAATCTTGTATGTTTGAACATACTGGACAAAACAGAAAAACGTTCTAGTGAGGACATATTGCAACAATTTTTATTAACTGGATATTTTCATTCTGACTCAAATCTGAGATAAGATATATTTCTAGGATATGATTCCATCCATGTGTTTTCTTTACTCCCAAAATGGGGAGGAATTGAATTTTACTATTATTTTACTGTTTGTATATAGTATTTTTTTGTTGGTGACATTGATATTTTATCCTGCATTAAATTAAAATACTTTTTCTATTTACATAGACCTTGGAGTAATTACATTATTACTCCAAGCATAGACAGACTTGTGTCTTCGCCTTTATAAAGTCTAAGGCTTTAATAAAGAGGCTGTCACGTCTGATGGTTCTTTCTTTCTTGGAAAACCATCTGAAAATAGTTCATTTATGGAGCATTTGATTTAGGAATTCATGCAATTTATTTGATAAAAATTACTGCAATGATAACGAATTTCAATATTATTTTGTTTGCCCAAATACATTTTGTTTATTTTTTTAATTTTCAAGATATTTAAAATTGTAGCATTTGTTAACATTTTCTGGAAATGCCTGCAAATTACTTCATAAATGATCATTTAAATTCTTTCCTATAGCAGACTTGAACAGGTGTTAATTTCTGCCAAACAAAATGCATGTTACATATTGAATTTGTTATCTCCATTCTCATTGGTTGATATTTGTAATGTTGTTAAAAATGGCAACCTCCTTGACAACTGAGTGATAGCTATTAGATTCTTTCAAATAACATTAAAAATTTGAGAAAAAAAAATGAGTCTAATGGAAAGTAGATAGAATTTGTACCCGAAATTTCCAAATCTTACCTACTTATAGTTAAAGCTTTCATGAAATCAGATTTTCAAGCTCTTTTTTCTTGCATGATACAAATGTTTATACACTAAACTTTGTGATCAAATGTTATTACCCATGATATTACACCCTTATAAATTTCAGTACAAATTGAAAGAAGACGAGTCTTCTGCTAAAATCTAAATCAGCCACTGAACACTCTGTTAACAAACTTTGCGTATCTAGCCAAATACCCACTTAGTTAAAGGTTCAGATTGAGACATTGGAGTGATTTGCCATTCAGAGGCCTGTTTGAGCATTGGTTTTTTTCTTGTACAATCCAAACTGCCTTATGGACCACAAAATTGATCACATGAGTTCACATGACCACGTATCATTTAAACATGCCCCAAATCTGTAAAATTGCTTGCGATCTCTGTGGTGTCATGAAAGCTTTAAGATCTAGTACTCTGAGAAGATCAAATTTACCGGACAGAATAAAAAAATTCCCCCCATCACTGCAGAATGGATCTCTTCATTACAGAACTATTATTCCATACTTTTATATTTTATGTACTTCTTTAAAAACGATGTTTGATTTTAATATCGTTTTAAAATTTTGGTTTTATATATCCAACCAGTTTCATGATTTGTATATTGGGAAATGCAGAAAAATCCAAAAAATCATACTTCCCATCGGTTTCTTTGTTGAATTAATCAAATAGAATATTAGACAACATTATTGTAAATATTAGCAAATATTATGATCCTGTATAGTGATACAGCTAGAGTGTATAATTCTCTGATAACTGTAAATACATTTGATGTAAAAAGACAAAATTATTTATGGAAAACAAACGTCTAATGATATATTTATAGAGTATTTACCTAAATAAAGTTTTCCAGACCAATTATTCTATGAATATATCAATTTTATCCATTGGAGCCAAGCAGATATTTGGTCAGGCATAAACGTGATGAAATAAGGTCACGCATTGATCAAATAAGGTCACGGACAGCTTTGGCATACCACTATTTGGTTGTGCTTACCTCATGCGTGACACAATATGGTCACAGACTGGACCTGCATGACCTAATTTGGTGACAGTTCTGGGTGTTTGGCTCCAAATCTATGTACATTTTTGCTCAATCATACTATTTTAAGAACTGAACGCTGACTGATGATGAAATTATATAATTGTAGATTCACTATCACAATTATAAGTTTTAAAAAAATGTAAATAAATATATTATTTATCTAATAAAAGCAGACTCTGATCAAATCAGAAAATAATAATCTATTTGTTTATTTTATCCTGTCAATAAACAAGAAAACTGCACAGATTGACATAATAGAAAATATTTATTTATGACAACAACTATATACATTTAAATTCAATCTTTTCACCCATCCTTTTGCCCATCATTCGCTCTGATAACAACTTCATTCTGAATTAATATGAGTAACATATATAATACTTCAGCTCACTCGCTCAAAATTTTCTGATTTTTTTACCTTAATAGCCAACTAGAGCTAAAGGAAAAGTCCTCTCCATTGCCAATGTAATCTCAATCATATTGACAAAGCACATGCGCCTGACACACTCAAGTATCTGATCAAACAGATATTTGGACATAATTATCGGTTTTTCAAAACATCTCTTTAGAATCTAAATTGGTGTGGATTAAGAATCTTATGGTCAAGGGTTTCTACAAAATGGCTATTCCACAAGTGGGTTTGGCAAGTTTGGATATGTGGATAACTACAACATTGACACCGGCCATACATTAAAATAAAAGAAGAATATCGTTTGACAGGTATCACTGGTCACTCTGAATAAGTTCAAGGAACCAAAGTATTTATACAGAGATTAGGAATACAAAGACAAGGTGATGGTGAGATTTAATGGTACTCTTATTCTTTATCACAAAACAAAAGGAAGTGAGATAAAATTATCATAAGGTTTGTTCTATCTAAAAAAGGTACTTTTGCTTGAAATTCTAGTCACATTCTTGAGAAGTTTTATATTTACTTGGTCATTAAAAGAATTTCTAGATTTCATATAATCACTTTGTTTTTTTTACTTTTCTGTATCAGCATCCACTTTATAAACAAATTTGTATCTGCTCAAAATGCTGATTTATATTTATTTTTCTTACCTACATACCACAAGTATGTATTCCATAAAAATCAAGGCACATTTATAAAGACATAGATATATCACACACTCAAAAAACATATATATGACCAAATCAAAATCAATTTTCATCAATATTCATTTTTTTTTTTTTGAAGACACCATACTAGACTTTTAAAGCTTCATGAAAATGATCCTGAAAATGTTGAATAAAAATAGATTTGCTTAAAGCTGTCCTGTAAAGTGTGGGTCAGAATATGAGGATGTAAATAAATTCTCACTGCTTGAGTTTCAGCATTTATGATCCACCAGATGTCTCTCATGTCATGTACAATGCATGTTGAGACAGCTTTGTTGAAATGACAGATAATATGATGATTACTGGTATAAATTTGTGAGAAAGACTGTCACACACCAGATGGCAGCATAACCTACTCGAGCAGAGAATTATTCTGCAGTAATTCTTTGTAAATTTATACAATAACATTTGAACAATGTGCTGACACAATATATATATATTGATATAAGATATATGAAATGATATTTTCTCAGATTGTGGTACAAAACTTTGATTGAGCTACTGCTTTTATTTGCTGTCCAAAGCCTTTTTTTCATTTTTTGCTTGTCACTGCCGTACATAGGGTTAAAGAACCCTGAATTTTTTCTATTGGCTTGTTTAATATATTGCCAATCTATAAACATTTCCATCAAAGTTTAGTTTGCCATCAATATGATCTTAAGAAGTACCCTAATTAAACCTTGTGTACATATTTCATTCACTCTTCATTTGTTTTGATGTACTTAATGTAAAAAAAACATTTGAAATTTCAAGTTGATTTATCATGTTTCCATTAAATAAAAGATTTTTAAAGTTACCACATATCTTTAAAAATAATTACTTGGGTAACAATATTGAGTAACAATATTAATTGAGTATGATATATATTTTTTAACCAAATCTAACAGTATTGCTACCCATTAACAGATAACCTTTGCAGAGTACCTAAAAAATGAAATACATGTACAACATTTCATCCTATCATTTCTGCTGCACAGACACAACAAATAAATGCTGATTGGGGTAATCTTAAGCTCTAACGCAAATTTCAAGATTTTATAAGGCAAGTTCCAACTTTATAGGTTTATCCTATGCTATATTGATGTTGATATTCAATTCTGACATTCATGATTTTAATTTATTTCCAATAAAATCAAGAGAGTCCACACCAGAGTGAGTGTGACCTCACCAGAGTGAGTGTGACCACACCAGAGTCAGCGTGACCTCACCAGAGTCAGTGTGACCTCACCAGAGTGAGTGTGACCACACCAGAGTCATTGTGACCACACCAGAGTCAGCGTGACCTCACCAGAGTGAGTGTGACCTCACCAGAGTCAGTGTGACCACACCAGAGTCAGCGTGACCTCACCAGAGTCAGTGTGACCTCACCAGAGTGAGTGTGACCACACCAGAGTCATTGTGACCACACCAGAGTCAGCGTGACCTCACCAGAGTGAGTGTGACCTCACCAGAGTGAGTGTGACCACACCAGAGTCAGTGTGACCACACCAGAGTCAGTGTGACCACACCAGAGTCAGCGTGACCTCACCAGAGTCAGTGTGACCTCGTCGGAGTCAGCGTGACCTCACCAGAGTCAGTGTGACCTTGTCGGAGTCAGTGTGACCACGCCAGAGTCAGCGTGACCTCACCAGAGTCAGTGTGACCACGCCAGAGTCAGCGTGACCTCACCAGAGTCACAGTGTAAGCGAACTTGAGTCACAGATTGACCATGCCAGTAACAATGTGACCAAACCTAAGTCACAAACCTCAGTCACAGAGTGACCATGCCAGAGTCACAGTGTGACCAAACCTAAGTCACAGAGTGAGCATGCCAGAGTCACAGAGTGACCAAACTTAAGTCACAGAGTGAGCATGCCAGAGTCACAGTGTGACCAAGCCTAAGTCACAGAGTGAGCATGCCAGAGTCACAGTGTGACCAAACCTAAGTCACAGAGTGAGCATGCCAGAGTCACAGTGTGACCAAACCTCAGTCACAGAGTGACCATGCCAGAGTCACAGTGTGACCAAACCTCAGTCACAGAGTGACCATGCCAGAGTCACGGTGTGACCAAACCTAAGTCACAGAGTGAGCATGCCAGAGTCACAGTGTGACCAAACCTAAGTCACAGAGTGACCATGCCAGAGTCACAGTGTGACCAAACCTAAGTCACAGAGTGACCATGCCAGAGTCACAGAGTGACCAAACTTAAGTCACAGAGTGAGCATGCCAGAGTCACAGTGTGACCAAACCTAAGTCACAGAGTGAACATGCCAGAGTCACAGTGTGACCAAACCTAAGTCACAGAGTGAGCATGCCAGAGTCACAGTGTGACCAAACCTAAGTCACAGGGTGACCATGCCAGAGTCACAGAGTGACCAAACTTAAGTCACAGAGTGAGCATGCCAGAGTCACAGTGTGACCAAACCTAAGTCACAGAGTGACCATGCCAGAGTCACAGAGTGACCAAACTTAAGTCACAGAGTGAGCATGCCAGAATCACAGTGTGACCAAACCTAAGTCACAGAGTAACCATGCCAGAGTCACAGTGTGACCAAACTTAAGTCACAGAGTGACCATGCCAGAGTCACAGTGTGACCAAACCTGTGACAGAGTGACCATGCCAGAGTCACTGCACTACGTCTTGCACTCAGAAGTCATATGTTTGACTTCTGTTGGTTACCACACCAAATATCCATTGAACTCATCTCAAAAATCTTTGTTTTTCATCCTGTCTTTCTTTAAAGTTTCAGAAGAAATATAAAGTAATACATCTTTTATACACCAAGCAAATGGGACCTCAACGAACATGAGTCTCATTTGTCTAACATTTACACGCCCCTTTCATTCCAGTATGTATGATGTGATTTGAAGAGAACTGGCTTCTGCAGTCCACCTAGTCTACTTTCTCGTATTCTGGTATGTCCTCTCCGGTCTTGCCTCCCTCAGCACCTTCCACATCCTTGGCGTTGGGAACCCATAGTCCAGAATCTATGCACTGCTTTAGATATTTCTCTGCCTCTTCTTTCGGCATTGCTGTAAGCACTTTCTCCAACATGCCAATATCTTTTGACTCAAAACATTCTTTCAGTTCCTGAAATGAGGAGACAAAAGATTAATCACACACAAAAACAAAACAAAAAGAAAGAAAAAAAGAAAAACCAATTTTACAATTTTGGCAATGATCAAATCATTACAATAAAAACCAAATATCAAAATGATTTTTGGAAACTTTAGAAGAATAATGTTTTTAATTCAAATTTTAAGTGAAAGTATTTAAATACCGACTTAAATATACGCATCTATAAAACATATAGATAACCGAGTTTCCCTCTGTGATTATATGAGGACAACACCTCTCAAATGAAGGATTTGGCCAATATTTTACATGAAACACCTAAAGCAAATCATAACGAGAGAAAGATCTCACTTACGGCAGGTAGGGTCTCGAAGACGTCGACCGGATCCAGTCCACCGGGTCCCAGTCGCTTCTGTTTCTCCTCCTCTTCCACCTCCTTTACGGCGGCATCAATCCGAGCCTGAGCCCGAGCCTGTACTCGCTTCTTGAAGGAATTCAACTCGTCCATGAATGCGTCCATATACTGCTTCTCTGCCATCTTAATTCTGGGCAAAACAAAAGGGAAATTACATGTACTGGGAAGTATAACTTTATCTCTGCCATCTTAATTCTGGACAAAACAAAAGGGAAATTACATGTACTGGGAAGTATAACTTTATCTCTGTCATCTTAATTCTGGGCAAAAGAAAAGGGAAATTACATGTACTGGGAAGTATAAATTTATCTGTCATCTTAATTCTGGGCAAAACAAAAGGGAAATTACATGTACTGGGAAGTATAGCTTTATCTCTGTCATCTTAATTCTGGGCTAAACAAAAGCGAAATTACATGTGCTGGGAAGTATAACTTACTGTCATTATCAAAAGTTGAAATCTCTACATAATAAATTCAAAGGCAAAGATTGTTAATTAAAATATACTTGTCCCCCTCCCACTGTATGTGCTTTGCAGGTCAAGTCAGCACACATAACAGTAAGTGAAGCTATCCTGCCCCAACCTAATTAGTTTGACCTCAGTCAATATTGCTGGCATACTACCATTTCAAAGTCCCTCAATGTTTCTTTCTCAAGAGATGATTTGTAAGTTCTTTACACTGTACTTAAATCACAAAATCATGTGTGAACTCTGAAGGAAATTGTCATAAAATGTTCAGACTGACAAATTGTCTAATAAGATTCATATCAATTCAATAGATAGACTCTAATGTGTATGATAAACTGACCGAAATTAAATGAAATATTAATCAATATTTTTCACTACCATGATCCAAGCTTGCCCGTCTGCAAAATCCTCTTAATGTGTGACAGATTTTCACACACCAGATGGCAGCATGGCTCACTCGAGCAGTGAAAAGTGTATCCTTACCTGGAGAAGAAGGCCTTAATACAGGTTTGGGGCTTCGTTTCCAGAGTCTTTGCCAATTCCAAGATAAACTGCATCACGATAGTCTGGTGTGATACATGATTCATCAGGTCTTTTTTCTGTAAAATGATAAAAATGTTTTAGGTTTTAATATTTCAAACACACCTTCATAGATTCAGAATATTTTTTTTTAATGATCTTGTCTTGATATTCAACAAATCTGTTTATAATTGGTCTAATTTTATGACATATCATATAACTCTTAAATCTAACGATAGCTGTTCTATGCATGGTAAATGACTTTGCATGAGAGCTTTTTATGCACCACTTAATATACATTTATCCTTTCCCAACATCTTTTCAAATAACGTTTGGTACAACTGCAAGTGACAACAAAACCATGATCAAAGTTAAAATGTTCAGACTGACATATTCAGACTGACATATTTAGTGAGAAGTGCTTACCTCCTCCACGGCCAGGTTGATGCACCAGATGACAAGATAGTTTGCAGTCTCTTCACATGCCAATTGGGGATGTTCCATCAGAAAAGCCTCTGAATCTTCATATTTTTTAAACATCCCAAACTTCTTTATCAGTTTCTCATATTGCTTTTGAAAGTTTTGCTGCAATGAGATAACAATACGTAAAATCTGTGAAAGATTTTGACTAGATTTTTGGTGTTTCATAAATTAGTTGATTCTCGGCCATGGATAAATATCAGTTTATATCTCTAAAAAATAGAATGAAAAATAGTTTTTCATACATTCTTGTCAAGAGAGGAAAGAAAATGTTTAACTTGGTTCTGTGGTATCACATTTAGAAAAGCAACATGCAGCTAAAAAAAGTCACAAATTGGCAATAATACAAAAATATCATGACACAAATATAAAATGATTTATTGCACATACAGTTTGCAATATCTCCCCAGAATGAAATGTCACCAAATATATGTTTTTTTTTTTTAATAACCACTCAAAATTTTTTGTTCCTAAAAAAGCCAGAATATTATTTTTTGGACACAATACAAGAATGGGCTTTATTTTCTTTATTTCATGGTATCACAGATCTGTTTCAGAATGTTGTTGGAATATAGTGGTGCTGCCACCTGGGGAAAAATAGCAAATAAAGCTGCGTTTGATGTTTTAGTTTCTCCGAAGCTAAATACCATGTAAAATTTGGTGCTGTTCTATCTTTTTTTTGTATCTGTATTTTAAAACGGGGTGACAACTCCCTTTTTTTTAAAAAAGAAATATTTGATCAATATATAAGCCTTTTTACTTTTCTAATTGATATATTCCAATTTGGGCCTGTAAATCTAATCTTGACAAGATCCTTATTAATAGCCCCTTTCTGAAAGCACCCTCTTTATTGGCACAATTGTCTGATGGAGTGCTAATATCAAGGCACTCAAAGGTAAAACGATCCTATTCATTCTCTTTTGTCGTCATCAAAGGCATCTTCCTTTGAATAGTGGCAGAATGATGTAAAAAAGGGCTAACCAATTTTGATCCTCTCCGAGCTTCACACAGAGAACACACCTCACTAGTAACTCAAGCCTCACACACACACACACATCTGTACAGTTCGTCCAACTTCTGAGTCTGATTAATTATCCTTGTTATTGCCTTGATGAAAATACTTAAAATGTCATGATGCTTGCAATTTTTCTTTATGCTTACCTTTGACCAGATCAATATCAACAATTAATGAGAATTGTTTTTATCGGTTTTGTCTGGCCCGATGGAGCATCGACTATTCCTTTTGCAGAGTAGGTAAGAACTAATTTTAGTGGAAAATCATCTATATATGAACTTAACTGTTATAAGAAATTAAAGGATTGCTGCACAATACCTTTCATGTACCAATGACAGAATTCAAACCAATATGTATATATATATATATGAACAGGGTAGGAACCAATTCTCGTGGAAAATTATAGATATATTAACTTGCCTGCTTCTCAAATTTCTCATCCTCAGTCAAATTCTCTTCCTTCGGTTTTTCATACTTATTGATAATCTATTTAAAGGAAAGAAAAAGATCACTGAAACTCTTGAACATTTTGTATTCTGAAGGAAATTAATGTACATAAAAGATATTAATGTAAAGTAAAAGCTCAGCTCTAATATACATTTGATCTCATATATTTGTTAATAACTAAGACATTCTATAACAGATCATCCATCTAATTTTCATTATTCTTTATAAGGTTATATTCGGATATTACATTTTATATCTAATATTTCAATCCTAGTAACCTCATTAACCTGGTATCATGGACTATTGCTTTGACTATTTTCCTAATCTTTACTCATTAGCAAGTCACACACAAGTATAAATGAATGAAGTTTGGCACTTAAAAATAAAGGAATTCCTGGGTGGTTTCTTACCGTTTTTGATTTCCCTTCCTTACACAGTGTGTCAATATTTTGTGGTGCAAGCTGAAAAGAAACAGTAACATCTAATAAAGCAAACTGAATTAAATGAAGACTGTAAAAGATTAACCAGTAGTACTAGAAATCATATCAATATAGTAACTGTTGTGCCCTGCATTTTATAAATGTTTAATAATACTATTTAATATTCATTATATTAAGAGAATAACTTACTCTCTCTTTCCTTCTTAGTTCCTCTTCTTTACTTTTCCACTCAGATTCTTGTTTCTCAAGTTCAACAACTTCTAATTTTAATTTTTCCAATTCCTCAGCTGCTTTCTGTTTGTAAAAAAAAAAATTCAATCATAACACATTCCATAACTAAAAGATTTGGGGTTTTAAATGTCTTTCTTAGTTAACTTAACACACACAAATATACTATTTATAATGGAAGGAATCGCTTTATTTTATTTCCCTCCTTTAATGAATCTTATTGGAACCAGGTAATTCAATCTCTATCATAAAAATGTCTAATTTGCCATATTAATCCTACTCACATCTGTTTCTGCTTGCTTGAGCTTTTGTTTCATCTCCATCAATTTTCTCTGATGACTGAAATCATAAAAAGGTAAAATCTTATAGCATTGCTAAAGATGTGTTGTTTCTTGTGGAAAAATAGCATGTGCAAAAATTAAGAAGCAATTACAATGACCCAACATGGTGGGTGAATATAAATGTTACCATTCTATGACCTTTCAAGTTATGTGATCCTTAAAGGTATTAAGCACCGATTTTGAAAAAAAACGTTTAAAATTCACATATTGGTGACAAATGATGTCTATTTTGTTGTCTATTTTCTATTTTATTGATGCATCCCCATGTTTGTCTGTTAATTCTATTTTAACAAGACTCTAATCTATTGCCCCTTTATGAAAGCACACTTCTTTCTTGGCGTCATTTTTATGTGGAGTGTGACCATAGAGGCACTGAAAGGTAAAATGATGTCATAAGAGTATGGCAATATGCTTATGACGTCATCAAAGTTATTGTCCTTTGAATAGTGCCAGAATTACGTCAAACAGTACAACCCTGCTTTGAGCCTCAATTGAGGTCAAACAAAGTTCACGCTACCCGTGTTTACCCGTCACGTGCAGCTTATGGCTCAGACAGACCTGTGCTGGGAGTGCAACTCTTATGTCTTATAGTAACTTATTTTATTACTCTATTATAATTTTAATTTGTGATGATGTTCATATGTGGCTAAGCTTTCAATTTCACCGAATTGTAGAAATGGTGCTTAATCCCTTTAAAATTGCAGAGCATTTTTGTTAGGAATGGTATACACACAAAATCTTATCTTACCAATAAATGTTAAAACATCTACAAAATATAAATATAAATACCTTGTGTATCCATCTTTAAAATTTTTCTTTTCCTGTTTTTCTTCTTCCATGCGTTGAACGCGAGCTTCGTGTCTCCACTTGAAGAGACTTGGTGTGTCAACATTTGGATGAGTGTCATCTTCATCGTCTGAGATCTATAACAGTCAATACATAATTCACATGTCTGAAATTTCTGGGATAATCATAACTATTCCAGGTATCTTGTTAGGGGGAAGACATGAGACAATGGCTTATCAAAGTCACAAATGTCTCATTCTGGTCCATGTTTGAGGAGGCAATGGACCCATCCAAGTTTTAATATAATTTGATGTGTTCTTCCAAGAACTTCACACTCACCAATTTGCTAGGAAATTGCATATTGCTAAAGTAATGAAGAGTGATCAGTGGTTAATTATTGTTGGATCAAAACTGCCCTTTGAAAGCCTTACAACTTTGTCTCATTTAAATTTGAATTGTCTCATCGCTTTAATCTATAGATAAGGAGACAAAAGTCACATCAACATTTTCTTTTAGCAATATCTTTGCTATTCACAGTTTTCTGATTTTCAAAGTATTATGGACAGAACTATTTACAGCACTGGTTGAATGGTGGGTGAAAATTAGGTCTGTGGCACACTCTCTGAACCAAAATTTCATTCAAAACCAGGCCTTTCATATTCTTCACTGCTCTTCATAATCTTATCACTAAACAATGTTTGATTAAGAAATTGTCCAGTAAATATAATAAAATATCTTTCCTAAACAGAGAATGGTCGAAAACGCCAGCAACCTTCCATCGACATTGTAACTACCATTCAGCTTGCTGCTGTTGTATCTTGCCAAAAACTCAAAATCTCTGAGTCGGCTATTTGACACTGAGAAAAGTTACATGAGGTATAAAAACCCGGAATAAAGACTGAGATGAAAATGTTAAGGCAGAATGACTGGTCAGCTGTATAACTGCAAAACCTGCTCAGAACTCAATAAATCACAAGAGCTGGGTGATCAACATGATCAATACTGAAGATGGTGATTTCTGTCATTGGTTTGTTAAAATCAATGTAATCAAGTTAAAATCTGTTACTGGTCTGTTAAAAACAAATAAATCAGCTTTTCACAGGCCTTTGGGGTGAAAAATAAAGGCCTATGATTTGCTTAATAGACCTGAAATCGAATGATCATCATCTTGAAAGTGAAAACACACCTGCAATGGCTGCATTTCTGACACCAGTGACAGGTGACAGCTGACTTTTCACATTCAGTCACACATATGCCAGATGCACTTTGTCCAGGGTTTTCCTATGTCCAATTTATTTAATCATATTTAGAAGAAAAAAAATATTGTATTGAACTGAAATGTAGATATCTTCTTCCTCAAAACAACTCCTACGTGTCGATGAACATGTGAATTCCACATTACTAGCAAAACCAAATCAGGTGACTGGTGTTTACCCGCAAGATGCAGAACTTTCTGGAATATCTTTTGCAGACATGGAGAAGTCAAGAAGGTATTTTGAGGTAATATTTCAGATGGTTTCACCTCAAACATATATACTACTATCGGGGTACTTTCAATTCGCACTTATGCAAACAAGAAGGCCCATATAACCACATAATATACACTTACTTCAATGTGATCCCACTTGCTGTAGTCTAAACGCGACATCTTGCTTCTAAACTTCCTGTTGTCTGCAGCAAATGTGCAACTTGGACGAACGCGTCGCCCTCTGGTGGATATTGCAAATGAAAGCCGGCTTTTTGATTGGCCAATATTGGATGACCTACTTTTGCAGTCACAACAAGTCTCAGAACACGGGCACAAGAATCAAGAAACAAGAAGCAATTTCTGATCATTTCTCAGTTGGAAATTACAATCGAATATTCAGTTAAATACAAAGTATGTTGAAATAAGTTTGTTCGGCTCATTCACCTTCAATGCTTTAAATGCTTTATTGTGAGGCAGATACAGCTGACGTCAACAGAGCTGCGGACAACATGTACAGCCGACGACAGCAGAGATACGGTTTCATTTTCAAAGCCTTTAAGTGCGTCTGCACTCTCGAAAATATTCACACCTTGTTGTTTTCTGACACATGCATATGCAAACAAAGTCAAATGGTGTGATAAATATCGGTAATCAATCGATAAACTGAATCGCAGCTCTGTTGTCATCCGCAGCTCTGTTGTCGTCAGCTGTACAGAGTTGCGTTTCAGTTTATCAATTGATTGCCGATGTTTATCACACCATTTGACATAGTTGGCACATGCAGGTGTCAGAGAATGACCTGATTTGAATATTTTTGAGAGAACCGCACCGCTTTACTTTAAAAGCTTTGAAAATGGAACCGCAGCTCTGTTGTTGTCTGCAGGTCAGTTGTCGACGGCTGTACTTCCCTGGGGATACAAGTGCCTTCGGCTGGGAAAGGATGCCATCTCGCACTGTTGACAGTGTTGTAGCTATCTCTCACTTATGCAGCTGTCTCTCACATGTGCAGCTATCTCTCATTTATGCAACTGTCTCTTTCTTGTGCAGCTATCTATCTCTACTGTAACTACCTCTCACCGATGCAACTGTCTTTCATTTATACAACTATCTCTCACTGCTGAAACTATCTCTCACTGCTGTATCTATCTCTCACTGCTGTATCTATCTCTCACTGCTGTAACTATCTCTCACTGCTGTATCTATCTCTCACTGCTGTATCTATCTCTCACTACTGAAACTATCTCTCACTGCTGTATCTATCTCTCACTGCTGTAGCTATCTCTCACTACTGAAACTATCTCTCACTGCTGTATCTATCTCTCACTGCTGTATCTATCTCTCACTGCTGTATCTATCTCTCACTGCTGTAGCTATCTCTCACTGCTGTATCTATCTCTCACTGCTGTAACTATCTCTCACTTGTGCAGCTATCTCTCACTGCTGTAGCTATCTCTCACTGCTGTAGCTATCTCTCACTTGTGCAGCTATCTCTCACTGCTGTAGCTATCTCTCACTGCTGTAGCTATCTCTCACTGCTGTAGCTATCTCTCACTGCTGTATCTATCTCTCACTGCTGTAACTATCTCTCACTGCTGTATCTATCTCTCACTGCTGTATCTATCTCTCACTGCTGTATCTATCTCTCACTGCTGTAGCTATATCTCACTGCTGTAGCTATCTCTCACTGCTGTATCTATCTCTCACTGCTGTATCTATCTCTCACTGCTGTAGCTATCTCTCACTGCTGAAACTATCTCTCACTTGTGCAGCCATCTCTCACTGCTGTAGCTATCTCTCACTACTGAAACTATCTCTCACTTGTGCAGCCATCTCTCACTGCTGTATCTATCTCTCACTGCTGTAACTATCTCTCACTTGTGCAGCTATCTCTCACTTGTGCAGCTATCTCTCACTGCTGTAGCTATCTCTCACTTGTGCAGCCATCTCTCACTGCTGTATCTATCTCTCACTGCTGTAACTATCTCTCACTTGTGCAGCTATCTCTCACTGCTGTAGCTATCTCTCACTTGTGCAGCTATCTCTCACTGCTGTAGCTATCTCTCACTACTGAAACTATCTCTCACTTGTGCAGCTATCTCTCACTGCTGTAGCTATCTCTCACTACTGAAACTATCTCTCACTTGTGTAGCTATCTCTCACTACTGAAACTATCTCTCACTGCTGAAACTATCTCTCACTGCTGTAACTATCTCTCACTTGTGCAGCCATCTCTCACTGCTGTAACTTTTCTCTCTCACTTTGTAGTTACCTCACTTATACAGCTGTCTCTCCAAGACTTGTGCATTTATTTCTCTCTGTTATAACTGTCTAACTGTTGTAATTTTCTCTCACCTATGCAGATGTCTCACTTGTGCAGCTATCTCTCATTTATGCAGCTATCTCTCCGGCACTGTTTTAACTGCAGATGTCTCACTTGTGCAGCTATCCCTCATTTATGCAGCTATCTCTCATTTATGCAGCTATATCTCACTGTTTTAACTGTGTCTCACCGTTGTAACTATCTCTCACCTGTGCAGCTATTTATCATTTTTATAGCTATCTCTCACTATTACAGCTATCTCATTGTTGTAACTATCTCTCACTTGTTGTAACTATATATCATGTCTCAATGTTGTAGAAATCTCTCACTTGTGCAGCTAACTCTCACTTGTGCAGCTATTTCTCACTTGGGCAGCTATCTCTCAACCCTTTATCACACTCGTGGAGCTGGCTAAACAATGTTTGCATTTCTCCCATGTTGGCCCCTTGGTTCAAAACCTAGCAGATCTCAATATTTAGGCCAATAATTACTCATGTTGTAAAACTGAGGCCTGATACAGAAACGTAGGAGTATTATAACCAATATTTCATATCTTGAGTAATTCTCACTACAAATAAGTGAGAACTACTCTATTCATTACATGCATAATATGCAATCCATCACATAAACTTGCAAACATAAACTGAAGTGGAGACTGGCTTAGTGTCAATAAAGTCCACCAGAGGGCAACGTAGTGAAGCAACTGCGAGATCACATGCTCTTTCAGTGGCAAATTTTAGCGCAGCCAATACCTCACACAGCAACTTTATTTTTCAAAACTCATCACCGTTTCTCTCTGATCATGTTCATGCTTTCTTATATATCTATCTAAGCATAAACATGCTCAAGGTATTGCATGTTCTATGAGACTATTTAATAGAGCTCATTGATAGAAATTGAGCAAAAAAAGATGAAGATCTGTCAAACAGTTGTGGAGATATTTAAATTTTAAGCTCTGAATTTTAGTCTTACTTGCGATTCAGCTTTGGCCAAGGGTCAAATTTGGGCTCTGGGACATTTTTGAGCATTCACTATTTGCAAAAAAAATATCTCACAAATTACCATTCAGTTTAAAGTAACTATCTGTAACTACATAAGCATGTTTCAAGGATATCTAAAGGAAATATATTGACATTGGAGAAATTTTGGGGTCCCAAAAATCCTTGGCCAAAAATCAAATTTTTTGCATTGGACTTTTTATGCATAAAATTGCAAAAAGCGATTCTGAACGCCACTTTTCATGATGTGATTTAAAAAAGATCATCACAGATTCAACCTTTATCTTTTGAAATCTCATTAATGGCATATCAATGAAGAGGGAAATTCAATTAAAGGTGTTAAAATTTGAAATCTTATCAAAATTTATAAGTTTAAATTTGTAAAATTGTGGAACATGCTGAGCATATGCTTACGTTGTTTTATCGCGACATGTTCAAAAGATAATGTCAGTTTACAACGTGCTCAGCACGTGCTCACAACGTTGTACAACAACATGCACACAACGTTATCTGGTGTTCACAGATCTACGTCCATACGTCATGTTACAATGTGCTCAGCACCAAACATGTGCTCACCACGTAGAAAAAAACGTAAAATTGTTAGCTGGGCTCCTCGTCTGCAGTCATGTGGCCAGGCCTTAGCAGGTGTTTTTCACAAAAGTTCTTGATAAGTTTTTTGCCTTTTTTGTTCTTTCTGTCAAGTATAATTGACATTCACTCAAATGTAACTTGACTTCTCATATATTGACTTTCCTTCTAAATTTACTCTCAGCATAGCATGACCATGATATGTGACGTACCATATCAAGACTTCATCATGTGACTTACCACAGCATGTGACTGTGACTTACCATAGCATGTGACTGTGACTTACCATAAAAGTGACTACTTACCATGTTATTTTCCGAAGTATATGACCTACCACATAATGTGACTTGCCACAGTATGTGACTTGCCACAGTATGTGACTTGTCACAGTATGTGGCTTGTCACAGTATGTGAATTGCCACAATATGTGACTTGCCACAGTATGTGACTTAACATAGTATATGGCTGACCCCTCATTTATCCCTCAAAATCTGAGAAGACAGTGCAGGAACTCTTAGAATGTGCTGTATAAGAATATGCTCATTTTGCCAGGGGAAAGGGGCCATATCTCCTCCTCATATATTTTTGCTCGCATTCTCGTGTCACAGGCTACGTTCTAGACATGTCTTTCAAGTATGTCTGACCCCTCATTAGTCCCTCAAAATTTGCGAAAACAGTGCGACAATGCTTTTAAGGCTGTAAACATTCATTTGTTTGTGAAAGGCAAACGTATACTTCATTTTCACATGATATATATCCTTTTTTATAACGGTTTTACCCATATTCCAAATGGGCATTAAGGTATATATAGCGGGTATATTCAATTGATATATATATATATATATATATATCTTATATTTCAATCATCTTATATTTCAATTGATTTAAAAAGTGCCACAATGCCCAAAAGGTCATAAATCGTTCTGAAAAAATGATTTGTCACTGGAAAAAGGGTATATCTTTTTTTGATAGGATATATATCCTTTTACATAAATTGTTTACCCATGTCCAAAAATTATATACTGGTATATACCTATAGGCACCTTTTGAAAAAAAAACGTCAAATATCAAAAGAACTTCACGCTCTATGTCAGGGACGAGATGATCTGAATAATGCTGATAAGTATAATTTTTTTCTATTGATCATGACCATGATAATATGGTTATACAAGATGAAGGCCCTTGACTGTCATTTCTACTGATGTATTTTCCTATTCCTGTTCCATGTTGCCATCTACATTTCCCCATTCCTGTTACATGTTGTCGTTTTATAACATAAAATGGCTCTCATTTTACTGTCCTTTAATCATCAGGAGTTGTATTTTAAAATTTATCAAAATGTTCCCCATCTGGCATGTCTTCTGTTTTGTTTGATTATCATAGCAACTCTCATCAGACACCCATCACGGCTTCTGTCCAGTAGCGGATCCAGGCGGGGGGCTTTGGGGGCTGAAGGCCCCCAGAAGTCTGTAGCTAGGGGGGCCTTTGGGAACTGGAGCCCCACCCCCCACTTTTTTCAGAGCACATTTGAGCCCCCGGGGTAAAAAGTCCTGGATCCGCCCCTGCTGTCGCGCAGGTTAATAACATTACAGTCTGACCTGGATATGCTTTTCCCTTTTTGACAGTCATAAAGGTATACATATGTGTGTGTGCATATGTTGACAAAACGGGTGGCACTTCGCAAGGACAGGCAAAGAATCTGGATCAATCTTTTTGTTGATTTGGGCTCTTTTGTGCTGGGACGAAGGAAAGAGACAGTAGCACTTGACCGAATATAATATAGTGTAGTGTGGCAAGGGACAGATTTGATATAGTACGTATCTTCATTTTCAATCCATTTAATCAATTGACTCTGCTGTAACCGGCTCTCACTTGTGCTGCTTATGCAACTCTCTCATTTGTGCAGCTATAGTATCTCTCACTGCTGTAACTATCACTTGTGCAGCTACGTCTTACTGCTGTAAATATCTCCCACTTTGCAGTAAACTCACTAATGCGGCTGTCTCTCACTTGTGCAATTATCTCTCTCTCTGTTATAACTGCCTCACTTTTGTAACTATCTCCCACCTGTGCAAATGTCTCTCGCTTGTGCAGCTATCTCTCATATCTTTTATTTATGCAGCTACCGTTTCCTGTTGTAGCAATCTCTCACTTGGTGCATTGTTGTAGCTACGCTCGCTTGTTATAACTATCTCTAAATTGGTGCATTGTTGTAACTATTTCTCACTTGTTGTAACTATCTCTCACTTTGTGCAGCTAATTCTCATGCCTCAATGCAGCTATGTCTCAGTTATGCAGCCATCTCTCAGTTATGCAGCTATCTGTTTTCATTGTATCTGTTTCATTATTTAAGTGTAAATCATCAAATGAATTAAAAACATTCATAAAATCAGGTCAGGCAAATTTACCGAGGTTTGGGGTTTGCTTAAATGATATGTGGCCATACAACTGTGATACAAGCACTGAAACCAACCAAAATACTCCGACCATGGTTATTGTGTTTTGCTGAAAGTGCCAAATGCTGGCTGTACTCTTTTGGCCACAAGGTGGCCACATGTATACAAGCATGTGACCTCTATAGGCTTACTAAAATCAAGAATGAGCATGTCAACATTTTGCTCATCATTTCCAGCCGCCTTGATTATATCCTGTGAGGTTGTGATGAACTTTGTTTCACACAAGTGACCTGTTCTGAATCCATGCTGAAAATTTACTAGGATCAGCTGTAGGATATTGTAAATTTGCAGCGATTTATCATATGCCAAAATCTTACAGGGAACAGATGTCAAAGTATCTGGCCTGTAGTTAGCGACACAGCTTTTATCTCCTTTTTAATAGACTGCAACTATACCATACTTTTGGAACTTCTCCTTTGTCCAGTGAATATTTTTAGGAGTATTCTTTCAAGACTCTTGTGGGTATTTGATTGGGTAAGTAACCTTTCAGACTTGTTGTATAGTCTTTGTTTTCTTCTAATTTGTCTCTTGGTTTCCTGTGTCATCCATGGCATGATCCATCGACCAGATATTTTATTAATAGGAAAGTGTTTATTGATGGGCTCCATAAGCTTTGCTGTGAACTTATTGTTCAACTGTTCTTTCATGACTATCCACATATGCACACAGCTTTTCTGAGCAGTTTTTTTGCACCAGATCACTGATTAGCTAAACAAAACTTGTTGACAAAGTGTTCAATGGATGATTTGGATTTTAGCAGATTTCTCATCCAGATGTCTCATCCACTTTCAAGTGGCACAGACATTAATGTAGGGAAATTTGATGGGTTGTCGGACCATATTTTGGGTGAATAGATATATGGGACAAGATGGCCTCTCATATAGTAAACATGGTAAATACCCTCTCACAGGGTCCTGTCTGCCCTGGTGCTAAGGTAAATACACTGGTAATGCTCGACATTACTTAATCTTATAAAGCGATGATGTGGTTATCCTTCATAATGCCCCCCTCTGGAATGTGGTGTCTATCTCCCATGGCTTTCTTGAAAAAAGATAATTACAATGTCTGCAGCAATAAATTAGATTGTACTGTCTGTCTGTCACCTACATTTCAGAATGTATGTGTTAATTTTGTTACTTATTCACTATTCACAGTTCATTTTAAAGATTTTGTTCAAAAGTTATAATGTAGATGATGTCAACATGTCAGATTTCCAAAATTGTCTTCCAAAAATCACCATGCTGTGACAAAATTCACACAAATCATTTCATGCCTATTGTTCCAAACTTACCAAGAGTGTCTATCTCTTTAAGGAAATGGCATCTGTTCCTGGTGATACATTGGTGCTGGTGACTGGAGCTTCTGGTTTTATAGCCACACACATCATCCAGCAGTTACAACAAGAGGGCTACAGAGTGAGAGGAACAGTTAGATCACTGCAGAATGAAGAAAAAATCAAACCTATTCACAACCTGTGTCCTGATGCCAAGTTTCCCATAGAACTTGTTGAGGCTGATCTCACAGAGGAAGCTGGCTGGGACGATGCAGTGAGAGGTTGTACCTATGTTATCCACACAGCAAGCCCCATTACCTTTGAAGCCAAAATAGAGGAGGAAGATATGATGGTGCCGGTAAACAACACACTCAGAGTTCTAAAATCAGCCAAGGCAGTTGGGGGAGTGAAGAGAGTTGTGCTGACAGTCACCACAGCAGCTGTGAACAACTACCTTGGAACGTTTGAGCAACGTATCTTCACAGAAGAAGATTGGGCAGACGCAACAAACAAGGACACGCGTACATACCATAAGATGAAGATCTTATCAGAAAAAGCTGCATGGGATTTTATCAGCGATCTTCCTGATGAGGACAAATTTGAGTTGTCAGTTGTCCACCCAGGAATGACCTTGGGACCCATTCTTAGTGGCACCATCTCCCTGTCTATGGAAATCCTGGGTACTATGCTGTTATCCAAGCTTCCTGCAGTGCCAGCACTTAACCTGTATATCGCTGATGTGAGAGATGTGGCTTTATCCCACATCAGAGCCATGACTGTTCCTGAGGCAGCTGGCAAGCGCCATATTGTTGGAACAGGTAACATGTGGATGCCAGATATTGGCAAAGTCATAGAAGAGGAATTCCGACCACAGGGTTACAATGTCCTCACACGGAAAATGCCAAAATTTGTTTTGTGGATTGGGTCTTTCTTTGATAAATCGTTGGCACATGTGCTAAATGAACTGAATAAAATCTGTCAGTTTGACAACAACAGAATGAAGAGTGTTCTTGGAATTGACCCAAAGCCTATGAAGGAGATTATTTTAGATGGTTGTTATTCAATGATTGAGCGTGGGCATGTTGCAAAAACCGCTGAGTACAGAGGGAGAGTACCTTCTGGTGATGATGGAGAGGGTTAGAGTCAGGTGGACTAAAACAACAGAACACCTGGAAACAATGAAGGAGTAGATTTGGGATGCACTAGAATTTACTGGTTATGAAAGAAAAAACCCAAAACAAAACCAAATACAAAAGAACATGCAATAGCATTTACTGATATTGAAAGAGGGAATTACAAAATAGAACCAAAAACAAGATTCAATCTACTGATAGTGCAAGAGAGAATTCAAGGTAACCCAGGTGAGACCAGAATACATCTTGACAGCAATCACATACAATAACTTCAAAGAGCAAGGATTATTCCTCAGCTGATTCCTGATGACAAAACAATAAAAATAAGAAAAGAACAAAAAGTACTAACCTATACGAGGGACCGGTTCTTGACTCTGACAGCAGAAAAAAGGTACATAAAGGATGGTGATGGTCAAGTACAGTTTTCATACAAATAAAAATAACAAGAAAGTCTTTAAAAAAAGAATTTGTATGCAATTTCCTTTTAGAAAATGATATTTATATTTCTCCATAAAAAGTAAACCCCGTCAGAGCTCCACTGTAATGAGTTCAGAAGGGTCAAATATCGGTGTAATATAAACAAACAGGTAATTCAATGAATTGTGCAGAATATGAAGGTATTTTTGACAAGAAATAGTAGTTTTCATGTAACAAATGGCACATGAATATAAAATAGACGTAATTAAAATATAGATGTGATACAATTCAACAAAACAAAACTGAGACAGGTTTATGATGAGAAGTGTCACAGAATGACATGTACACAGAAATATCTGACGTATACACATCAGCTCTCATCGCCTCTATTCGATATATATGCAATTTGTAACAATAATTTGTAACAATGTAACAATATATATGCAATTTGTAACAATATATTATTACATATATTCATTACTGCCCTAAGAGTTGCACACATATATCATTCAGCACAGTAACAATCACTTAACATATATTTCATACAATTGAGTTCCGACTTAAATTGAGTGTAATCATTTGTTATTCATTTGAAATACAATTTCGTACATGAGCTGAGGCCCGTGCCAAAGGGTTAACCCGTTGTCCTTGTAAATCTGTGACTGAATCGATTGTCATGTCTCCTCACGAAATTACTAAAATAATGCTGAAAGTTATGTAAAAACCCTAAACAAAAAAAAAACAAAAAAAAAAAAACAACAAAATTATTTACTTTATTAATGCACAGCTGACAGAATTGGGCAATACGGCGACAATGCCACCTTCAGGCACAACCATACAGAGCCGATTTTATATTTGTTCTAGCTAGTTGATAATTATCCTTTAAATCGGTTTTTATGTCTTATGTTTTTTATCTTGAGGTGTGGGTATTGCCATAGATAATTTGTATAAAGCATATTAATATTGCTTTTTCACATATCATGCCTCCACTTCATAGAATCCTGTATTTTATATTATAAGTTTTTATAATTTTATAATTTTATATATATATATAATAAAAGAGTTCAGATTGACCTTGTGTATAGATCCATGTATTATCACAGTTAATATACAGATATGTGCCATAAGAAAGCACACATATATAGTGTACCAACTTCCCTTTTGCTCATTTTGTCGATTTTGCAATATATAAAAAGTGATTTTTCCAAATTAGGGTTACATTGAAATTATCTGATATAAATTTTGAATGTGTCCAGTGCAATGCAAAAGTTCCAAGTGTTGTATCACAAAGTTTGTGTCTCAAATGTCTTTATTATTTGCATATAATTTGCTCACGGTAGGATTGCTCACATTTTTCTTGGATTCACATTTCAGTACAAACGTGGGTGAAATTCATCCTTAACGCTATGACAATTCAGCAATTCTTAACACATACCTATGAACATCAGAGTGGAATGGCATTAGTCCAAAGCAATAACATTCAAGAAATGCAACTTTTCCCATGTTAGCCATGACGGAAATGAACAAGCCACATGTTACCTGTCTCAACCACATCAAAAGTTACATTTTACCAAAATACACCTTACTACCGGTCGGTCAATTGGCCATCAACGTTCAAGTTTTTTATCAGGCCATTAATGTTATTCACTATCTACTTTATATCAAATGTTTACCTGTAAACGAACAGTAATCATTTGACTTATTACATTATCCTTATGATTGTGTGGTGTACAATGTATAGGTGTTGGACAGGTGTAGCTCATTAAAAAAAAGCATGTCATCCCAAACTACAAATACCATTTTATATTCTCTAGTTGTCATATTTCTGTTGGTAAATAACATTGGTAATATATCTGAACTGTAGTCATCACCCAGATATAAAACGGAACAAAGAAAAGACAAACTTGATCTGGATACCAGTCTCTTGTCAGCTGTGTATAAATTGGATGAATTTCTGTCCTTATTCAGTTGTTTGTCACCCTGATAAATATTATGATCAGTTTTAGTCCATGAACCAGGTCATCTCATCAGGTGTGACATACATATGAAGAGTTGAGGCAAAGTCCATTTCATTCTTCACCGGTGGATCATAACCATGCCACAACACTACGTGTTTTTCCCTTAAGCCAACATACCTGACAAAAAGAGGAAAGTCTCAGGTAAGGGTACCTTAGCTAGAGATTAAAAATATGAGCTGGCATCCTGCTGGGAACACTTGCTTACTGAGATTAGTACTCAGATTAGTGGGGTGTGTAGTCACTTTCACATGTCAAAAATAGTGGGCAAATCACTGTACACACATCTGAGCATTATTACTACACATGTTTCTTATTCAAATTGTGGTTTTATTTGACAATTAAAATAATGATTGCAAAATTTGAATTTATTTCAAATATAGAAATTCTAATTCTATATTGTTAGTAGTGTTTAAACAACTGTGAAACTAGCTATAGAGAACTATTTTAGAGGTATCGACACCATTTCCAAGAGGTGATCTTTGCACATACAACAGAGAAATGCACATACAAGTGACATGTGACCTGTTGATTTCCATCCTGTCAGTGACTGATATGGTCAAATATTGACAACTACACATTTTGAAGATCTTGAAAATTATTTTGGAATATATAATATACCAATCTGATTGAATGTATTTAAGAATGAGCATTGTTTGCAGGTATGTTTTAAGTGTTGATGAATTGTAACAACGACTTAGATAGGTACAGTCCATGTTTATTTTTAAATGTGGATCCAGGCGAAATGTTGAGTGAGCAATCCTGTCATGAGAAAAGGTCAAAGCATATCATCAGACCTGTGAGACACATTATAATGCTGAAACATTGGGAACTATTGCATCGCACTGGATTCATTCAGAGATGCTCAAGGTTGGCCTCTTGATCAACTTACTCGAAGTTTAAAGTCTATGTTAAATTCTTGAAATTGGATCCATGTTATAATTCATTTTTTTCTAAACTGAAATAAAATTGGAATATGAAGATTTCATATTTGTTTTCTGCATATAACTACTAATTTTTATATTTTCTTTGTTGGCAAAAACACATTCAATTCTATATGTTCTGACATGCATATTGCTCAAATATTGTCTATGTTTGCAAAATAAAATAATAAAAATTATATTCTTCTGATATGCAAATTGCTCAATAAGAACTCCAATATAAAGATTTAATTTTTTGGGGGTATCAAATCATTTCTATTATTTTATTCTTCTGCATTTGCAATAGACAAATCAATTTATGTTTCCTGAAGTACATATCACTCAAACAGATATTAAGATTTCACCTTCAGCATGAAAATAATACTTTTCCCAACCAGGATTCGAACCCTGGACCTTTAGCATAGAAGACAGACATCTTAACCACTGAGCCATGTATCACCCTTTGTCAGTACTGTAGAAAACTTGGAGTCACAGCATTGTATGAAAATTGAAATTGTTCCATTTCTTTGCTAATAAAGACATTTTATTTTATTTTTTTGTATTTTCTCCATTTGCCAAAATAAAAAACAAAAGAAAAAACAAAAGAAAAAACAAAAGAAAAAACAAAAGAAAAAACAAAAGAAAAAACAAAAGAAAAAACAAAAGAAAAAACAAAAGAAAAACACATTTTATGTGTTCTGACTTTCATTCTGCTCTAAGAAGACCCCAACATGAAGATTTCACCTTTGAAGATTTCACCTTTGAAGATTTCACCTTTGAAGATTTCACCTTTGTTTATTGTATCGTCATTATTTTTTATAATTTCTATCAAAATAAAAAATGTTTCAATTCCATATGTTCTGATGTGCATGTTGCGAAAATAAAACTTCAAAATGAAGATTTCAGTTTCAGCATGAATAAAAAAAAAAAAATATTGTTCCCGTTGGGAATCGAACCCCAGACCTTAAGCATGTGAGACAGATGTCTTACCCACTGAGCCATGTTGATTAGTATGATTTGACCTTCTCACTGGTAAATCACACAAATAGTCAACATCTTTATCACTTGATCAAGTTATTTTTATAAAGGGATATTCCGTTATTTCACACAACAGCCTAAATTAAATTTATAGAGTAAAATTTTCCAAAAATATGTTTGTCTAAGATGATATCAATAATAATGCAAATCGATAAAAAGAAACAGATATCTATAACTCATCTCTCATTTAAATCTAACCATTTTCTAGTTGATTCTCTGTAGGTAGGTATATAAGGTTAGCGTGTAATAATTTATATTGAATATGAGGTGTGTCATATAATGTCCATACACATTTTATATATTTAACTCGAAAACATAAAACAGAGAATTGAAATTAGCCAAAGAAAATCAGTTACTGGAGTGGTGCACATTTTTCTGGAGAAGTCATATGGAAAGTAGATCGGTAGGATGTTAATTTCATAGGGAGTTAATGTGTTAATATGTACTCAATGAGTTCACTCATAACAGAAATCAAGATGGCCGAATGTTGGTTGAGAAAGTGCTTGATTTCTCTTAAGGGGAGTACACGTCATGATGTGTTAGAAATTGTTGGAGTGGATCCACTAAGGTTCATAAAATAATCATGCTTAAGGGGCGGTGAACTATTTATGTTTATCAAACAAAAGACCTTTTCGGTACTGTTTTGGCTATATTAGGTTAAATAGAAACCTGTTACCAACACAATCTTCAGTCTTTGATAACCAGTTATGAAACACTAGTTTGGATGGGAAACAACTCCGTAGCATATATCTACCTTTCTCGACCATGCAGCATGGCCAAAGTACTTGTTCCAACCGGGATTCGAACCCTGGACTTTTAGCATGGAAGACACGTTTTACTAATTTAGCCACATTCTACATGCTGCAGAAAATGATGCATTGCTTTATCCTTAGAGTAATTTGTTGTAATTCATTTTACAGATTTGCGTTTTCACTTATTGCAGATTTTGTGGCATACACAATATCATATTATGTTATTTTGATAGTTTCGTTGAAAAATCTGCTACAGGACTACATCCATGGCCAAATGCCCAAGCAATTCACCATCAATCCCCTCTTTCCACAATATGTATATCTATCCCATCAATTGAATGTGGATTGACTTACATTCTACAGAACACATATGTCTAAATGTGGCTAAATTCATTACCTAGAATTAGTTATCATGCACTGCATTTGATGTTAGGGGGAATAAACATATACAGAAGACAAGACTATCATTCTTGATCTTTTGAGTAGTATGAGTTGTCTACTTAGATATAGGATAAAATATGTTTCATCTTAACATCACTTCCAACCAATTTATAGAAAATATGCATAGGCTGTATTGTCCAGACACATCCCATTTTTTATCATTCTTATCACTGTTATGAGACTCTTTCATTACGGATCTTAAATACTACGGGTATCGTTCAAATCTAGCTCATAGTTTTATGAGATGTTCACACATTGAATACAAATATACTCTGGTAAATGATATGAACTCAACATTAAGTACCAAATAACCATTTCCACACATTATTAAATGCGGTTTTCATTCAAGTGCACTGGATAGTTACTAATATGATCACCAGTTAGGAGTAAGTACTCTCCTTGGATGAAATGGCAGTGTATATAGTTTTCTTTTTTGCAATTCTCTATCATTAACGTTGGTCATACACACACAGACAACTACTAATATTAGAATGAAACTGAGACCTTTGAGATATTTACGAAAGGAAAACTGTGAGGATAAAGTCGTCTTGCATCTTATTCCAAGGCTATATAGGTGTGTATTTTAGTTTCATAATTATTTATTCATTCTCGTATAAAAAAGTTAATCATTTCAAAGTTGAATTGCGAAGAAAGTCTTTTGGACATAAAGTCAAACAGACATAAGTATACCACATATAGCTTTAAGTCTTGGATTATTTTAACATCATACACAGTCTTCTAGAAATGCAACTGATATACTTTAGTGTTCTTAATGGTTACAGTTCTTACTTTGTTTGGAAAAGTTTATAATCTAAATTCCATTATTTATACCCAGATATAAAATAAAATAAAATGGCTACTTGTTGTGGTGAGACATTGGTGAACTTTGTGTGAACTTTGTTACTTATTCACTATTCACAGTTCATTTTTAAGATTTTGTTCAAAAGTTATAACGTAGATGATGTCAACAGATTTCCAAAATTGTCTTCCAAAAATCACCATGCTGTGACAAAATTCACACACATCATTTCATTGTTCCATCTCTTTAAGGAAATGGCATCTGTTCCTGGTGATACATTGGTGCTGGTGACTGGAGCATCTGGTTTTATAGCCACACATATTGTCCAGCAGTTACAACAAGAGGGCTACAGAGTGAGAGGAACAGTTAGATCACTGCAGAATGAAGAAAAAATCAAACCACTGCGCAATCTGTGTCCTGATGCCAAGTTTCCTCTAGAACTTGTTGAGGCTGATCTCATGAAGGAAGAAGGTTGGAAAGAGGCTGTGAGAAGTTGTACCTATGTTCTACACACTGCAAGTCCTGTCTGCATTGCAAACCCTTCTGATGAAAACGATATCATCCAACCAGCTGTTCATGGCACCCTTACTGTTTTAAAAGCAGTGCAAACAGTTGGTGGTGTGCAGAGAGTGGTTTTGACAAGTTCTGTGGCGGCTGTGTCTCAAGGATATGATATTGGTGGCGACCATATATTCACAGAGGATGATTGGACTGCTCTCAGTCAACCTGATCTCAGAACATACTACAAAAGCAAAACAACTGCTGAAAAAACTGCATGGGATTTTGTCAAAGGTCTTGCAGTTGAAGACAAATTTGAGCTCTCGGTTGTGAATCCCTCCCTCGCCCTTGGACCCGTACTTCGTGGTGGTTATACGGTAAGCAGCTTAGAGATACCAAAGTCTTTAATGGAGCAAAGGTTCTTGAAAAATGTTCTCCCGCTCAACTTTGCCGTGGTCGACGTCCGGGATGTGGCATTAGCGCATATCCGGGCCATGAGAGTTGCAGAAGCCGCAGGGAAGCGACACATCATAAGCACAGAGAACATGTGGATGAAAGAAATGGCAGAAATCATTGACGCGGAATTTCAACCACAAGGCTACAAAATCGGCACAGGAACAGTTCCAACTTCCGTGCTTCGGATTGCAAGCATCATTGATAAAGATTTAAGAAGCACCCTGAAAGCAGCTGATAAGGTAACTAAACTTGACAACACCAGGATGAGGGAAGTTCTTCAAATCGTCCCAAGACCTGTCAAAGAAGGATTACTAGAAATGTGCTACTCAATGATCGAGCTTGGGCATATAACAAAGTCAAATTAGCACAAACTGAAACTCAAGAACAAAAAACTGCTTAATGGTTGGCCTGGCGTGATTTTCAAGGGCGAAACACTGGGAAAGGGGAGAGTGACTTAAACATTGTATTACAGCAAAAATCATTTATGATACCTGTAGCCAAGCCGTGAAGGCATCAAAACCAAGAAAATGGAAAGAATGATTTTTATTAATATAAAGGGGCACAAAATACAGCCCAGTGACATTTTGACCACAATATTGCAAATATGACATACTGGCAATCTGATCTCTCGATTTTTAAAAAGACTGAATAATGAACTGTGAATAGTGAATAAGTAACAAACCTCACACACGTGAAAGAAAGTTGGCGGAAATTGCGTCAGAATCTTTTAAGGATCTCACACGTAATGGTTTAGCATTTTGCAGAGGGTTTGCCTGGGTGGTAGGCTTTTGTGGCATTTTAACAAGGGCACATTTGGAGCACCGATAAAAACATTTTATTCCTGTTTTTGGAAATCTCTTGCCATCAACTTTATTGTAAAACACAAATTAAAAAAAAAATTACATTTGGCGGAAATTATAGACTCGGAATTTTAATGTTAAGGCAATTATCACTATGATCAATACTTAAGTACAAAAGTATTAAAAGTAAAAAGTGCTGTTTTATATTTCCTGATACAGAGTCAATTCCAAGTTAAATATATCTTTTATCCAATCAATGGTAATATATCTTTTATCCAATCAAACGTAAGGTAAACTTTTCAAAGGCTGTATTTTTCTGTAGTTCTGCTGAAACTTGAACTCTGACTTTGTTCCTCTTAATCCGCTTGACATTCAAAATGCAGACATTTCCGATAACAGTTAACTCAATAAAAGAGCCGAATAAAAAAACTCAAATTGTCTCACCAGCACTTTATTTTTTTTTTGAGAAATGGATGTGGACAGAAGTTTTTTTCAACGATACAGAATCGCACGCATTAACATTTTCCCCAGATATCTGTGCTGAGCGGTCGCTTTTTTGTGATAACGATTGTACTGTGGTGATGAGAAGCAAGGAAATTTTGCTTCTGGTCTTGAATCAATGTCTTCCAATATGGGTTTAGACCCGTAAGACATTATACTTATGGGGACTGCTAATTTAATTGTGTACTAATTGAATGTGTGTGAAGCTCGTCTTACATTAATATTGGTCCCATATTCGTCCCACATTCGTCTCATATTCGTCCCACATTCGTCCCACATTCGTCTCATATTCGTCCCACATTCGTCCCACATTCGTCCCACATTCGTCCCACATTCGTCCCATATTCGTCCCACATTCGTCCCATATTCGTCCCACATTCGTCCCACATTCGTCCTACATTGGGTATGTCAAGTTTTGTATATCCGTCAGATTGTAGCATGAAGGTCAAGGTCTTTGTGCGGGGACCCTTTTGAAGGCCAGAGGTCAATTGGCATATCAAGCTAGGAGGGTCTATGTTTTTTTTTTTTTTTGCCAAAACCGTTTTGGTGCGAGACTAGTTTTGATATGCCACAGACCTGCCACAGACCTATAAAACCTGTAAAAAAATCGTGAAATTATGCAATATTGTTCATTGACAATTGTTCTTATGACATCTGAAAATTCTTATGTTTGAAACTTTCCTGAAACCCCGAAAAGTAATAATCTATAAAAGTCTGTTATGCCAAATAATAAATATTAAGTAATGTAATCAAGCTGAATGTCCTGCAATAGATTGTATCTGACAGCAATATAACATTTATTATTACTCTTTGACTGTATGTTGCCCTAATGTTATGTTGTAAATTGTTTTTCTTGCTTTTGTCTCAAATATGGCTACCTCAAACATGTTTTGGGTATGTTGTACCTATTGTATTTTTGTGTCTTTTCCCTTTCTAAAATTGACTTCTATAAACTTCATTTTCTTATCAAAAATTGACCCTTCAAACAACTTTTTCTGCAGATATGAGTCTGAATTATTTTTTTTTTCTCAAGGTTGGCATTCTCAACTGAATATTTTTGTTTCACTACAAAGTGGTCTCATCGATATTTTTTGTTTTGACTTTCCTCTTATTTACCATTGGCGCGGGGACTGATATGTTAGAGAAGTCCTACTTTAGAGGGGATGTCTTACATTAATGCTGAGTTCCTGGTGTGGTTCCATACTTTCAACCTTCAGTATACAGCTGATCAGTACACACAGTGCCCTCTGGTGAAGTTTGGGGGGTGACTCATTTGGCCAAAGGAAATCTAACACTCTGGATTAGCTTTTTTATTTAATAATTATTACTATCTTACTCTCCGAGACACCATATAAGTCATACATTGCGTCAATGCTCCAACTTTGCGGAGAATCTCACAGCATCTCATCAGCATAATGCTGTATTCTGATTAATGATAAACCTTTATCTGTTTGCCAGCATGACAGCGCCTCTCACGTTCATTAATTGTTCCACTCACTCCCACAATTGAGCAATTTGATTCTGATTCTGCATATATATTTATTGGTCGGATTTTTACTAGCTCGCCTTGATACCCGTGGATTCCCGGTTCAAATCCCGGCCAGTTACTAACATGCGTTGTAAGCAGACGTTGTCTGGAATCAGCGCTATATAAATGTCACTTTTGCATTCTTGTTACTTTTTTTTACATTAACATCAGCTGAATAGGTTTTTAGAGCCAACATCGATTTCTTTAAAACATTTGTTTTGTAGAAAAATATGTTCTATGCTTTTGCAATTCAAAATTATCAGTGAACAATCCATCTGATTGATGGGAACAATTGGTGTAAAAATATTGCATCATAATCATTTTTAAACTGTTAATAATTAGTTTAAATGCCATATCCACCTGTTTAGATCACTCATAATTTTTATGGTGACACCAGAGGTCAGTAATGTAATATCTGTTAG
Source organism: Amphiduros pacificus (assembly GCA_949316495.1). Lineage (NCBI taxonomy): Eukaryota > Metazoa > Annelida > Polychaeta > Phyllodocida > Hesionidae > Amphiduros > Amphiduros pacificus. The sequence goes on along the minus strand of OX439007.1, from coordinate 15,334,546 downwards.
TCACTGGTCACGCTTCGGTTGTCTCAAAATAGTGGTCTAAAATTACCAGAGTCTCTTTACAGGTCATATATTGTAACTCTGTAATGTAACAATATTTGGTGTGCAGAGCTTGCCTGGTTCTTCTGCAAAAAAGGCCCGGGTTCAGCCAAGTGAAGCAACTGGATGCCTCACATGGTATTTTGCAAAGTCGAATAGCAGGCCTCTACTGAACAGTTTATGGCTTTAATAACTGCCTGAATTGCGAAAAGTATAAGAGAGCAGGATGGATATACGAAACCCCTGATTTCATAGAGGTAAGTTTGATCCATTTTCCAATGTGATATCATGGGCACGGCGTCATTGCAACATTCATGGCAAACCACGTCCAATTTGGGGTTTGAAAATGTTTTGGGTATAACAAATTATGTCTGTCACTGACCCAGAGGAGGGTTCTATCTTAACCACCAGCTTTTGCAGTAAAATCTTTTAGATTCTTAAAATGATTCTGACTGCCAGCACCTTATTGGATCATTTATATTATTTTTTCGAGATTCATTAACATGACTTAAATGTTTATTTGAGCAGTACGCTCAAATAAACACTAAATTAATAATTAGTTTGCTTGTTTTACAAACGAAATATTTCAAACACATTCTCTTTAATATTTAATTGATTTGGATTTTTTTTATTTTCATTGAATTATCTGTATTCAAATTGTTTGTCACTCAAATATAACCTAGTTTTACTCTGAGCTCAACTTAACTTAATTTGAAAAAAAAAACATGTTTACCAAGTGCCGCATGGCTTGAAATAAAAGTGGTTATCTTAATAGAAACTAAAACTTAGTTTTCGTGTCCATTTAGTGACCAAACATTAATATTAACAGAGATATTTAAAAATGTGTTAAATGTCTCTGATATGAGCCAAATATGAGATTTGGCGAGGAGAAGCAATAGGCGGTGGGTGTGTTGGCACCACCCTACTTTTTCTCCGTGAATCACATTTTTAGCCAATCACACCCATCCTTTTCATTAGGTGTGGAGGAAAAGGAAAATCTACATATTTGAAATCGTGATACTTTTTCCTTTCAAGTGATAAAAGGTTGTCTCCGGTTGATATACACAGCATCTGAATTTCCCCTCTCAATATTAGTGTTTCTTAACACATGTTTTCTTCACTGAAATGTCACAGCAATAATTTTTTACCAATATCGTCACGGTGCCCTTCCCATGAATGATTAATACTTCATTTTCATACCAGGAATAACTAAAATAGCTGTTAGTGCAACCTTGCACTCTCGGTGGGATGCCAATTGGTTTTGCCGAGTAAACTTATATGTATTGATGTTGAGATCGAAGTCTCCACTCATAGGCCAATTGCGGGTCGCCATTCTGCCCCATTGAAAACAACACGCCGGAACTGCACATTTACAATCGGAAGTGCACAAAAAACTCTCTAAAATCTAATCATTAATAAAAACAAGATGGTAACCCGCAAGGCCTATTCAGCCTTAAAGATTTTGGTCAATTATATGTTGTCATAATTGGTGTGAAATAAGAACTGGCAAATCAAATTCTTGTTATCATTAAGTGTGTCCGGTTCACATCATAAAGGGCTTCTATAATCCCCATTCTTATTTACATTCACGAGTGCCAGGATTAACGAGCATTTATATAATTGCTTGACAGACAAACATAGCAATCAGTCAGTAATATTCCTGTGATTCGTAACGGGGCTCTAAAAGATCAATCCCACTCAGAATATGTTTGATACATTTTATTCCAAATTAAATTCCAATTTTTGACCACTTTTAATTTAAATTAGAAATAGACCTTATTTCACAAATAAAGAAGAAAAATAATGATCTATTTTTTTTTTGTAAGTAAGAATACATATTACTCATGAAAAGAATGTCAAATATTTTATTTATAAATCTTGAGGCCCATGTTAAGCTTCACATGTAGTCTACCATTATCAAGAGGGTTTAGATACGCGAAAAAGTGAATACTTTAAATTTGTCCAAGTACTTAACAAAAGCATTGCTCCATTAGTCACAAACACACAGTTTGCCATTTCATAACAAAAAGGGTTGCTTCATTAGTCACAAACTCACAGTTTGCCATTTCATAACAAAAAGCGTTGCTTCATTAGTCACAAACTCACAGTTTGCCATTTCATACCACACATATTCATTTGGTCATTTCGTTTTGGCCTGTAAATGGCAATTACAAGAAAGATTAATTGTCTCTTGGTGATTACTTAAGTGAGAAAAATTAACACCCCAGTCCCGACTATCAATCATGTTTATACCAGATAAAAATATGGTGTAGAAATCGCTTGAAATATAGTTATCATACAAGTAAAATGCATTT